>OY829497.1:2654071-3979857 GCA_963691745.1 Ditula angustiorana | reverse complement strand
ATTGACAACGATATCCTTTTAAGCAAGCTGTCTAAGTTTGGATTCTCTCCCGGTCTGCTAAGGCTATTTGGAAGTTACCTGAAAGATCGTAGGCAGTTCGTACAGCTGTCGGGTTACCAGTCAGAGGAGTATTACACCAGATCTGGGGTAAGTCAAGGCAGTACGCTTGGACCGACCCTATTTTTGATAATGATCAATGACCTTCCTCTGGTGGTTAGCACTGTGAAATGCCTGTTGTTTGCAGACGACCTAAAACTGTTTCACGCCGTAAATTCACTTCATGATTGTGAAACGTTGCAGCACGACATAGATGCGGTGATGGATTGGAGTGTGGCAAATAGATTGTTATTTAACGGGAAGAAGTGTAAAATAATTTCTTTAAGTAGAAGCAAAAATGCGTTGATATATAATTATCAACTGGGGGGCGACGATATCGACCGCTCCAACGCTATTCGTGATCTGGGTCTCGAGCTGGACACCAGACTGGATTTTCATAGCCACATTAACGCAATAGCAAAAAGTGCAAAAAAGACGTTAGGTTTTATAATGCGCACGGCGTCCCAGTTCTCTAGTACAACGGTACCTATTATATTATATAACGCGTTCATACGCAGTAAACTTGAATATAATTCAATATTATGGGACCCTATCGAGGACAATTATAAAGTTTTACTCGAAAGAGTCCAGCGAAAGTTCGCACGGTTCCTTTACAAAAAGAAGTATGGATATTATCCTTTTCTCTACCCATCACTTTTTGTGGCAGGAATGGTCGGGCTCGAAACGTTGAATTATAGAAGGAAAATGCACCTTGCCCTGCACTATTGTCTCCTATTAAGAGGGCAAATAAATAACCCAACAGCGCTAGAAGGTATTCGCTTGTTCGTCCCCGAGCGGTACGTGCGCGCGGGGCGCCGCCTGCGGCCGCTGTTCGCGGCGCTCCCGCCGCGCACGCGCCGCGCCGCCAGCGCGCCCGGCGTGCGCGCGCCCGCGCTGCTAAACGAGCTCGTGCGGAGGCAGGATGCCGATGTGTTCGCTGACAGCTGGCATACGCTAGTCAGTAAAATAAATAGCCTATGCGACAGATATTATTAAGTAATTTAAGTTTAACATTATAAGCGCTTTGGTTCTACTGTAAGCTTATAACTGTAAATTTTGTCAATAAAATAAAAAAAAAAATAAAAAAATTGCAATGCATTATCAGTATTTTAGTACATACCGTTGCTATATTCCGTATTTCAATTCATTAATTTTGATAAATTAATGAAAACATCTAAATATTTGGCAGCTATAGGCGACGTTGCCAAATCTCTGTTTGCACGCTCTTAAGGTGCAAATTTGTTAGAAATAAACAAATATGCAGCATACGCTAAACCTTAAAAAAAGCCATAAAAGGCCGATGTCAGTTTACGACGTAGCTAAAATAGCGTCTTAAATGCCGTAAACTCCAACTTCAGAGAAATGGCGGTTATGGACTGCCACCGCCATCGCCATTTTATTTCCAGGGCCAATACAAGGTGATTATTTTTGTGTCGCGTAGATAACTAGCATAGTAACTAAAAGTTAAAGTACAGTGGTTACCTACTTTGGTTAACAACAACAAGAACAACAAATACTCTTTATTGATTCACACAAGTAAACAAAAATAAAGAAACGCATACAGGGAAATTTTACATGGGATTCAACAGGCGGTCTTATCGCTAAGCAGCGATCTCTTTCAGACAATCTAACTAACTATGAGGCACGAGATTATTTACATCTTATGATGATTAGAATTTTATTGATGACGGTCGGACGGACGGACGGAAGGACGATATTTTTTGAGTTTCTCTTTCTGGTTTCATCTTTTGTCGGAGTCCAGTAAATAATAACGTAGAGGTTTTTTTTTAATAAAGAAATTTTTGATTGTTTGTCCTATCCGCGGCCATGTAGTTTAATATAGTTATTGTTTTGACAAGCTTTTTGTCGCTTGATTTAGTAAATTATTGAAGTGTTTGTAAGAATGCCAAATTTTTTGCTAATCGGATAACAAAAAGGTGGGTTACATTCGATTTTCAAGATATATTAGTTACTTATTATTATATATTTAGTTACATCAAGTAGTAAATCAAAGCGTGAAAAAACTTTAAATGCAAAATAATCTAATGTGTCTTTATTGCTCCTAGCAATAATAGTTACGACCGGTAAGCTGAACTCTTATTTATTTATGTATATTCTCCAAATAAAATCACCCTCTGTTACTTTTCCTTCGTCATCTAAATTTAATAATAACGACGACATTTATTAGCTCTGTTCAAAGTCGCTGTCGCACTCAGTATAAAATTAAATGTTTCGCGTATTTTAAAACATTTGCCCCCTTATTCATAAACGTTGCGTAAACCTATGTTAGTTAACAGCTTTGTGTCTTTATCTGTCATTGTGACGTTTACCTTCAACTGAAAGAGACAAAACATATATTAGTTTAGAAAAGATTGTCACTCGTGACCACGGCCGTTGAAACATGGCCGAAACGTCGAGATAAACTATCAATATATTTTTATCGCGTTTAAGTCCCGAAAACGTTATAAATATGTGTGAAAATCGCGAAAGTTTACAACAATTTGATCGTTAATTTTTTATGAATAACGAGGATATTAAGCAAAAAAACCTAGAATCAGCAGTATCATGCATCATACAAGGCTGCCAACCTTCTGGGTCCTTTAAAAACTAATCAGCTATTCTCTTAGGATAGCGTTCCCAATGACGACGGGCATTACCTCCCATCAGGTTACCCACATGCTCATTTACCTCACTTTTCCCTAAAAAACGTACCACTGTAAATTAATGACCCATGAAGACAAATGTAAACCAATACGACCGACCCATATAATGCTTTGGTCATTACCAATCCAAGCATTGCCCAGTTGCCTAAGCAACAGACATAAAAACTCGGTACAGTCGGCTTCATAATACTACTACTCTTGGATACCTATATTTAAGATTGTATTCAATAAATGAATAAATCCTATCCCCTTGACAGCTGACGGGTATATTATGTATTGTTCACAAAAACCTTCCGTAATAAATTTCTGGATTACATTAAAAACTGTATCAAAATCCATTGGGTGGTTCAGAAGGAGTGAAGATAGACAGGAACAGATGATGACTTAGTTTTATATAAAGAAGACATAAATTATTTATTTATTTATATCAAAAAAAAAACATAATTACAATTCAAGAAAAACAATAATTGACATGAGATGAAGTCAATTTGTAACCATTACACCTGTACCAAACCTGTACTATACTGTAGACCAAACCCTGCCATACCAGGGGGGTTCCACTCCGCACTGTAGGTACGCTCGACCGCCTTGCCTATGGCATAGACAAATCGCTGTAGGCTGTCGGCTTGCCGCGCGCTCGTTCGCTTGCCCCCGCCGCGTCAGTGTAATTGAAAAAGAATGCCGCGCAACCCTAGCGTGTCGCCGGGAGTAGCGGGGCGAAGGCGGACGCGGGCGGCGCGTTCCTTTTGATCGCGGTTGTAAAAGAGAAGTTTCTGTACGTTAGTACTATTATTTATTCTACGGCCACACCCAGGCCCGCGGGCCACGAGTTGGCCCGCCAAGACATTTGAATCTGCCCGCCAACCCGGCCGGCCACGACTCTCCTGTCGCGTGTTTTTTTATCACGTACTTCTTCATGAATATGATAGAGTTACCTATGAAATTTGTAGCCCGGCGACGAAACCGCGTACAAAAAAAAGCCCACTTAAAAAATCTATTGGCCGGCTTTGCTGTAGACTGTACCAAATAATTATGCAATCGATTTAGGCGGCTACGCCTAGATTGCTAAAGAGGTACCGACACGCCCGACAATGGCTAGCACACATTCGGCATGCAATTGTACTCTTTAAGTCTAGACTTGGGTGTAAAGGCCAAGTCAACGTGTTCTAAAGAACGAAGAGAAATTTTGAACACGTCTAGAAATGAACTGGCGTTCATTCCTTGCCATTCAGAGTGGCAATGATGCAAGCCTTTTTAATCCTTTCGGTAATGACAGAAACGTATATTTTGCAGTGCCCTTTCAGGGTTTCATACTGTTTCTTTATGAAAGCAAATAAAAATTTTGCGTTTGAGTTTGAACTTCTCAAAATATGTTCCTATGTCTGCTTTACATAATTTTATTACAACTTTCCTATCATTTCAAAGCAAAACGCTTCTAATGTTAACCCTTTGAACGCTTTCATATTTGAATGAAGTGATCACTCACACAACAAACACTGTTAATTGAAGTAACGTTTAAACCAATAAAAACAATTCATAATAGACTTCATTCATGATCAAAGTACACCTTCACTCCGACCTTTTTACCCGACTACGGCAAAGCCAAAAGGAAGGGTTATGTTTTTAGCAGTCTACATTATGTATTTTTGTATTTATTAGTGGTTGTTGGCATGGTGGGCACGACGACACACGGCCACTTTATAGGTTCTTGGCGTTCAAAGGGTCAAGACTATAACCCAACCTACATTTAGCAAACTCAGATGCCGTTTTTATCTGTTATTGTGCGGAATGAAAGAAACAAAACGCATTTTAGTTATTAATACTTTATAAACTTTTATTAGTAAGGAGGTCTCCTTCATTGTTTCCGCTACACTGCCCCTTATCTCCTTATCACACGCAGCGGATAGTATCACCGAAAATTTGAATGACAAATGTATATTAGCATACAACGCTAGCCCGTCTAGACTAGACGTGATCTGACTGCGTGAGCGCAGGTTAACTATGCACCTTGCCTGCATTTAGGATTTAGGGGTGAACGGACGAGACTTTCAAGGTCTGGAGGCCTTAACATGGCCAGGTTTGACTTATCCCTCACTGTGTCTCTGTCACACTAGTGTCATAAGAAAGGGACGCATATAGAGATGAACTCAGATAAACTTAACTTGGGGTGCGTGGTTTCCTCCTCTAGTGTCCAAGTGCTGCGGTTCCCTTATGGACTTTTCCGGGGGGAAGAGTAGTGCTCGGGCCGGTGCACCCTGGGCATCGGTCAATGATTTCTTGGCCTATATGGTGGGAAATCATTGGCCGATGGCTAATAACCCGACGGGGGGGGGGTCTTACGACCCACACCGAACAGTTTCGTTCATCACTGACATTGGCACAAGTCTCATGGCCGCCATCAAAGAAAAAGAAAAAAGAAATAACCTAAACTTGCCCGGTCAGGTTAGGGCAACTGGTGAGATGGGAGCTTCACAGTTGGAGTGAGACGGGGAACTGAAGCAACGAAGGAACTGGGGTGCAATTTTTGAATCCCACCAGGTGACTAAGGCTCACCAAAATGGCCGAATTTGTATGAAAAACGGCCATTATGGTAAACTTGAGTCAGCGGTGAGATTCAAAAATCACACTCCTGGGTATAAAACAGCTTGGTATTTTTTCTTTTCTTTTTCGAACGAAATTATTCCATTACCCATTAATCGATGTAGGTATAGATTTCATGATTTCTTTTTATTTAAATAATTGGCTAAATAAAATACGTTTTTAAAATATTTCGCACTTTATTCGTCCATGTTATTCCTATCTATGCCTAGCTTATACATAATAATAATAACAGTTATTTTAGCAAATATATACATTACAGTAATTATTAAGGGCGTAATGGCGTAAAGTCTAAGAAATTACGTTTCAGAAGTAACCTCCCTTCCATTAAAATACATTAATCGATGATAAATTCAAAGTTTTAACTTTATAACATCATGAAAAAAAAATCGTCATTAATTAATAATACAAAAATCAATCAAGATGAAGAAACATCTTTTTTTCAAAATTATTTTATTACAAACTCAAACTCGTTCTGGGGGCGATTCTCAAAGCGCAAAGGCGACGAGCGATTTCGAGGCACCACCAGTCTTGTTCCAGCGGGGCAATTTTCGCGGCAGTAGAGATCAAGTCACACTCGAGATAAGCCAAAAAGCGCTGTCAAATGACTTCAAAATCTGTCATATTTTGACACATCTCGAACGTCAGATGAATCTCGATGAGCGCCAGAATTGGGGGCCAGCGCTGGCACAAGTAATCGAGACAGAACGATGCCTCAACGTCGAGCTGTCACTAAATATTGACATGAATAAAAGATCGATAGCTAATAAATCTATCAACATAGTTCTGTCAATAAGAGAAAACGAGCTTGCTTTTGGAATAAAAATCTTTATAAAAAACAGTGCTTATTTATACTGGATAATATTTGCTATGAATCACCTACAGGCGATGTATTTAATTCTATATTATTCTAAATTAATACGTTACGTTTTAGTCGAAAAAAAAACTTAACTAATTATCTTTTGTACTAACTGACAACTTACAGAAACGTGGACCAATACACAACGTTCAGAATGAAGAAAGAGAACGGAAAGAAAAAGCGAGAGAAACGATCTATGTACACAGCCGTCTCCCTCCCGTTGCAGAAGGTCTCGTACTGAGGGATAGAGGCAGACGTACTGGCGCGAGGGTCCACTGGGTTTGGGAAGATGTGCTGAAAATAAATATTTTATTTTATTTATCTTCAGACTTTGACTGTAGAGCGTCCAGTATCTTCGCCGAGGCACGAACGGACGACTTTTTTGCCATCAGGCGAAAAAGAATAGCCTCTCTTCTAACCGCGTGCGTGGTAGCGGCCTTGTTGTTTAAAGTTGGCGGAGCGCCTTGAATGCCCGCTTATAAAATACTGGGTAGTGGTTGTGATCGGAAGGGACATAATGACCATCCTCCGATAACCCTATTTGTAATTTATCTGTTTTTTCCTTTTGCTTAATTTTAAAATCACACTAACATAGAATGTAAGAGCCTTTGTTACTAACACAATATGGATTAATCTCAAATAAACGTACAGTATTAGCAAAAATATATGTGCCACGTTGTACCTGCGCAGTAGACCAATTTTAGTAGCGCGAGAAATTTCGATCTACCAATGATAAAGTAGAATTTTACGCGCGCTAAACTCTTGCGCTTTTATTGGTCTATCGATTTCGCTGCAACATGGCGGCAGCCCGTGCGCTACAGTGTACGAATTGTGTAAGCGGGACAAAGCATAGCAAGCAATACTCTGCCAGTTGCGCTTGCAAATAAAGTACAATATGGATTATTCACACGTTCGGCTACTGTCGGAAACCGGTCTGCGCTTCTCTGCGCAAACGAATACTGCCGATGCACAATATATTTTTGGTAAAACTGTATTTTATTTTTTATTTATTTCACCAAGGTCCAAACTAAGCGACGCTTGTAGGTACTATTTGAACTAGACACATCCCTCTACTCTGTGAAATACTTATATAGATAACTAGTGAACCGCCCCGGCTTCACCCGGGTATAATCGGGAAGTCATGTATATCAAAACCTTCCCTTCAAAAATCTCTAAATAACAGTGAAAACTGTATCAAAATCCGTTGCGTGGTTTAGGAGGAGAAGGCGGCCGAAGATGCAGTATAAAAATTTAAATATATCATTCAATACAGATGCCACCGTGTTATTGTGAATACCGTTGGTTTATAATTTATCCCGCAAGGTTGTAAACTGTCCATAAATTGTGAACTGAACCATATTGCTTATAATATGGCGTTTTTAGTTTAAAGGAAGTTGACGGAGCCCCGCTTCACGGGGTTCCTATTTCTTGCTCTGAGATACAAAAGGTAACCTACCCTAACTTCCCACGTTCAAACTATCGAGAATTAATGCGTTACATTGTAACAAATATGCAGTTCACAATTTATCGACAGTTTCCGATCTCGCTAGATAGATAACAAACTAACACCGTTCACGGGTTCAGACGTACTTGTTCGTCATACGAACTTGCCCTTCACGGGAATCGAACCAGGAACCTCTAGCATCGTAGTTACAGTCGTGAACCGTTAGGCTAAACATCCGGTCGTTTATTACCTTGAAAGCGTCCAAATCTCTAGACAAGTCCTCATCAGAATACCCTTTCATGGCTTTAGTAGCGACGGGTCCCATGTAGTTGTTGACGACGGCGAACTCAAAGAGAGAGAGAAAGACGAACACTGAGCAGGAAGACATCCAGACGTCGATTGCCTTGACGTAGGACACAGGCGGCAGGTTTTGCTGCGACTGCGTGTTCTGGGTCGCTGGAAAAACGGAAATATTATTGAAAATTGCAGCCACTTCGTCCAACCATTCGTCCCTTTTGCACACGCATATTGGTTAGAAAGGCACGCATGCTTAGCAATAAACGCTACTTCACTAGGTGGCAGGTGGAAGGGCAGTGTAAGGCTCCCAAGCCCAGCTAGGCTTGACAAGGTACGCCAAGAAAGAAGACATCATCAACATACCCAAAGTCAGTAAACTGGTCACTCCCAAGGTGACCCTTGCCGGGATGGCTTCTGGTTTGATCCAGAAGGAGATCCAGGACATAACAACAATCAGCGCCGAGGGTATGTAGGTGTGGAAGAGGTGGTAGCCGAGTCTGCGGCGAAGGTTGAACACCACGGCTAAACAGGTGAAGTTACCTGGAGAGAGGAAAAAATATAGCGACATAATTGCTACAGTTAACTGGGGTAACTATGAATTAGTTTTGTACACCTATTTTGTCTAATCTGTCGGTCAGTGCATCCCTTGCTTAAATACTATTTAAAAAGAGATGCTCCGAATCATAATTTATCATTGCGCAAGCGTGTGAGTGAGTGAGTGAGCCGCAGGGAGGTAGATAAAAATAAACAGTCAATGGTAGTCAGTTTAAAGACCAGGAAGACGATCACTGAGCACAGGCTTTTTAAAACCGTTCCATCTTGGTTACTTTAGGAATAAAAATATTTCCTATTATCACACAGTATGTACCTAGGCAACAGATTACAAACAAATAAATATAAAAGTTAAGAGTAGTCCAGAAAGATCTAAGGGACCTTGGTACTGGTGCCTGGCAGGAGCTAGGAGTTAGGAGGCATGGCGAAATCTGTTGTTGGAGATCTAGAACCACCTTGGGTCACTGCGCTACCGTAGTAAGTAAATATAACTCTGTAACTATAGCAAGTGAGGAATTTTTCCATGGGACCATGTCATCGGTTTTGCAGCTATAAGAACCAATTAGGTCTTACCAGTAGAGTACTCGATGGTGCAATCACTGGTGTAGTTGTTAGAGATGTCTAACTGAGGCAGTTCGATGTCCGGGTTGACCACAAGGGGGTCCGTGAGGTTCCAAATGAAGACCAGGTCATGGACTGTGTGAGACACTGTAATAGAAAGGAGCAATTTCCAAAGCTAGAGTTTAATTCTAGAAGAGTGGCCACAAAATATTATACTGACGAGGATTGTGGACGGAAATTCACTAATCAAATAGTGTTGTTGTACCCACTGAAACAGTATTATCGTCATCATTATTATTATCATTAATAAATCATATCAGGAATACTCACGGCTTTCGATCATCATGGAACAACTCTGTGTGTCGTGAGGGTAGGACTCGAACTTCATCGCACACGACAGTACTAACGTCAGCCTAGGCAAAATAAAGATTTGTATTAAATTAAAAATAGTCCTTAGAGGCGGATAAAAATGTATTCGACATTTTTATACAGCTCTAAGGACCATTTTTACTTTAGTTAGCCAAAAAGCACCATATAAATACTAAAGTTAAGAAATGAACTGCTTTCCTGTTCAACCTGAATAGACAATGTTACTTTCTGGCCCTAACATGACTAACCAAGTTTATCCCACAGTGCATTCCGTTCTTATAACTCTGTAAGATCGACTTATGTTAGGACTGCTAAAGCTAATATCTTACCAGAAAAACTGGTACCTACTCAAAAGAATCAAGAACTTACTTGGACATGTAAAGAAGGGTCTTATCGTGGTATAGCCACAAGTAATGGTTAGGTATGCTCATCTCATGGAAGGTCACTTTCTTGGCGTTCTTGAAGAAGCAGTCCGGCCGCCAGATCTTGTTCAGCCACTCCACGTCGAGGATCCGGTACTCCTCGTGCATGTTCTCTGGCAGACGAAGCCGAGGATCGCGCCAGGATTGAGCCAGAAAGATGTCGGCTACGTACGTCTAGAAAAAAGAGGCAAGGGAATTCTTGGTTGGTTTTAAATAAAGCTTATGCATTTTTCTTTTTTTATATATAAAATAGGAAGAAAAAAGAGCAAGTGGGTCACCTGCTAATAAGTGGTCACTACCGCCCATAGACACCCCCAACACCAAGGCGATTGCAGATGCGATGCCAACCCAGAGGGCTATGATGGAACACCTTTTGTGCCAGAAATTTCACCGGCTGTCTTGCTCTCCACGCCGGAACACAACAGTGCGAGCACTGTTGCTTTCGACTGGATTCGGAAGCAAGATGATGGTAGCGATTGGCACATTCAGGTATTAGGTACCATCCGCAAGAATCTTTTGCCAAAATTAAAATGTATGTTTTTAATTTTCTACTCTTTATATTAATGAACATATCATGCTTTAAAAAGGCTACTGAGACACTCCATCCCAAGAGACTTTAACGAAAGTGAAACTTTACTTGGGCATTTCTAGCACACTACTGGTAGGTGGTAAGTTTTCTGGCATTCATAAGTGCTTCTTGTGGGTCTAATCTGACTGAATTCTATCATTTTCCGTCAATGTTTTAAAATTGGAGGAAAAATGTTGTTATGAAAAGTGTTGTTGGATGTTAGAAGAGACCATAGCATCTTCGTGTTTATGAGAACTTTGACTAAGTACTTTGAAAGAGGTCAAGTGATAACTTTACTCACCATGCTCTCTTCGTTAATAGAATCCAAAGACAGGACAGTGACGTGAAAGTAGACGATGGTCGGCTGTCCCAGCAGCTTCGGGGCTCGGTTCTTGTCATAATACTTCGCCTTCACCGGCATTATGTCGCGGAGGGACAGGCTGTGCTCCGATTTCATCTCTATTTCTTGGTAGGAGGCATTCGTTCTGGAAGCGTTAATAGAATAATGCTACCTAAGTAAATACAGTTCAATAGTTATATTTTCCAGTTTTTTTTCGAATACGCTTTTTTCTTTTTAATTTTTGGCTTGTACTTTTGTCAGACGGAGTTGTTAATCCTACTTCTTTATTTATCGTATTGTATTATTATTCTTTAGCAATAAATTCTATTCTAAAAATCCACCAATAGGCTTCCTTCATTTTCCTAACCTCGGGTGTAAAAAAATCTTCAAGAGCATGTCGGACCATGCTCCGTTTAGAGTTCTATAAGTTTATAACTATTACTATAACCGATCTTAAACAAGTTTCTTATACCTACTTGTTAAGATTCAGCTTGATTTTTTGTTCAAAGTTATTTTATGCTACCTTCGATGACTTTCAGCAGGTTTAAACATTTTATTCGTCTGTTACTCAAGAAAGTAATGAAGCCATAATAGTCGTGATAGGTTTCCTTTTAAGTAATTTATAAGAACTAACACCTATGACGTTTTGCTATTATTTTTAGCACTTGTACTTACAGTTTTAGAGAAAAAGAGTGGCATACAGACAGACAGACATAGTGAAACTAAAAGGCTTCCTAGTTTAGGGCTGCCATAAACCCCGGCACGCCGGGATATGTCCCGGTTTAAGGCGTGGTTTCCTGGCCATTAAGATGATTGTCCCGATTTGAGGACCTTAGTTTTTCTGTAGGGGCCTGCTGTCGCGGACACAAAGCAATATATCACTTTCTATCCAGTTTGCGTGTGCGAAAGGGATGGATGCTGTTAGGTTGGCCAACTCTATGTGCTCATTTTACAGGACGTGTGATCTAAAATTAAAATTACAGGATTATTGGATAAAGTAAGAGATAACGCCTTTATGGTCTTATACTTTTCTCATTAAAATACAGGACACGGCCAAAATGCCAGCTGAAAAACGGGGAGTCCTGTAAAATACAGGACGAAGGACTTGAAGGACAGGACAGGAGTGCGATTTTTGTTTTGAATCTCACCGGGTGACTAAAGCTCACCAAAATAGCCGATTTTCATAGAAATTCGGCCATTTTGGTGAGCTCTAGTCACCTGATGAGATTCAAAAATTTCACCCCTGGAGTTTAGAAGACTAGGTAAATAAAATAGCATCAGAGGCGTCCTGAGATCGTCAGGACGGGGAAACGCAACCACAACTACTTTTTCCCGTTATTTATGACAGCCCTATCTTAGTTTGACTACGGAACTCTAAAAAAAGGGTAACTAAAGGTATACTTACAAAAAGCTCACAGCAGCCTGCACCCTCCCCGCGTCAGCATTCCCCTCCAAGATTAAGGAGAACGTCAAAATGCACCACGCCACTCTTAAGTCCATTTTGAATATGTAATGTCCCATTCACTTTTGTATGAAGTCACTTTGAGCACAAATCTTGATGTCACCGTTGTGAGTTCATAATTAGTTAATAGCCTCTATTTAGTTACATGCAGACCTCTAAATAAGAAAGGGTTAACGCAATCATATGGAAAAATTGACTATGCATGACCTAAACATAACCGCCCTTTAGTAACTTTCTGACACTAATTAGATACAGGTGCAAGGAGGGATTAGCTAAATTTGGACTGATATTAGGTTAAATTATTGCACCAGAAAACAACGCACTAAAATAAACCTCTTGTGGCCGTAATGTCATCAGCTGTCTTGCTCTCCACACCAGAACACAACAGGGCAAGCACTGCTGCTTATCGGCAGAACTAGCGAGCAAGATGGGGTAGCGATCCGGATGGACCTAGCACAAGGTCCCACCACCCACACAACCGAATGACTACACTCCTGAAGCGTCGAAACTTTCTTACCCCTTCGCTAGTTACGCGCCATACTGAAATAGTGCCCATAATCCCACTGCAGCGACTTATGGCATCAACGGCCGCCGTAGGGCTTCACTCAACACCCGACCGTTTTATATTGTACGGGTGGCCAAACGGCTTTATTGGAATACGTATTGAAGGGAAACGAGGTCAATGCGCCGTATGCTTGAATAGAACTTTGATAATATCTTGTTTGGCGTAGTAGACATGTAGATAAAACTTTAACGGCTTTTTATGGAAAAGGGAAAAAAGATGAAAAGAAAAGAAAAGTGATCACGCTGCCCCCCCCCCCCCCCCCGTGGGCCGAAAATCTCGCAGATATATCCAAACTACTTCAAGCCGATATTCTGTGAGTGTGGTAATACCCCGGTCTAACCGGCCCATTCTTACAGCAACCAGAAGCCCTAGCACGCTGGTCCTTATCGCTGACTAAATCATATATCCTTTTCTATCAGCTAGCGTTCGTGTGAGAGTCTTTATGGCCACGATAAACGCTAGTGGGCTACTGACTGTGGCTATACCAGTATAAAATACTTATATGACTTGGTTTATTTGACTTATATTGCAAGGATTCTGATTCATGACCCAACGTTTCGAGCTCTTTTTAATTAAGTCTCTTGTTCACGGACGGAGATGACATTGATCAGCTGCAGCAGACATTTTGGTATGATGCATCCCAGCTTTGGTACCCTAGTAGTTAGGGGGGTGAACTTGTCATCGCAACATACCGGAGTACCGGATTGTTTCGAACTTACGTACTTTTAGGAGTATAGAGAACTAAGAACATAAGTAATCAATGCTCTTACGGTATGTAAGAGGAAACTGAAGAAAATAACTCACTTGGAGATAAATTAAATTTGGGCAGTCATGATAAGGTCATTGGTCATACATAAATGAATAACATATGTCACTCCCTCGTTAGTCGTTAGTAGAAAATCCGTCACAAAACACGAAGTCACTAAAAATAATCCAAACTATTTTTCTCAACTATAAAATGACATTCCCAGTAAATATTTCGCAGTTCTACAAAAATCGAATGTCCAGATTTTATCACTGTTCAGCATAAATCCTTATGTACCCTTAAACATATGATACAGAATGATCCACGATACGTCCTACGGATACACTAATAGAATAAAACACGTAGTACGCAAACTCAAACCATTACGATACCCAATAGAAAAACACGCACACATTCACATAATTTTAAGCTAATGCATCACTCGCAAACACTATGAATGAATAAACGATATCCCACGTCAAAATTCTTTAAAGTCCTCATGATATTTGCAAGTACGCAGCCACAGCTTGGCGTTATTTGATTAAGTATACAGTCAGGTAGCCACGATGTCAAGGAGGTAGGAATACACTTCCGGTAAGGTATCTATGGAAAACAAGCGAGCGAGCACAGCTAGCAGGGATCCAGTCGACCACACTCGGTGTTCTAATCTCATTGATTCTCTCTCTCATTGACTTGAAGGTTGGCTGGATCCACTCTTGCACATACCGCGACTTGTTTAGTCACTCAGCGCGTCTCTTTATAACTACCTAAGTGGAAGCGAGATGCACTGAGTGACAATTGAAAAGACGAGCAGCGGCCCTAACATGACAGCCCAGGTTTAATTTAACCCCTCCTTGCGTCTCTGTCTAACTAGTGCCATGAGAAAGGGCCGCAGATAGAGATAAACTAAACTTGGCCAGTCATGTTAGGGCCACTGCAATGGTAACCGCAGCCGTTTAGTTTTTGGTAGGTACAAAGTACGTGATATTTCGTGTATTTTTTCTGTATGTACTTTGAGTACATACATAAAAAATACACCTGCCAGCAAAAAAACTATCATCGAATTTTTAAATGGACTGTGTGCATGCGCGCCTCTCCGGAGCAAGCATCGACAGGATACGCTGAGGTCGAGTCCAATCTGTGTCGAAGGACCAAAAATCTTAATTTTTAAGCATTGTCCGAGAATCAACGAAATACCCCTGCTCCAAAAGCAAACTCAGACCCATTTTGCAGCAAATAACGACTTTGACTTGCCTTGTGCTAATTTCCCATAGCTGCAGTCAGCAGGAAATGCAGCAAAATACTCGAACAGGTCAAAAAACTACATAAGCTCTTATTCTCTTGACAATAGACTCGACTGTTAGCTCTTATTGTCATCTATGACTGTGTAGTAGTACAAGTTTTTTCAAGATAATCGTAGCGTTTTATAATTATAGTTTCAATTCAAAGATGACATTTACTTGTAAACTTAGAAAAAAATACGCCAAGACTTTCTTTCATAGCTCTGGGTACCTTAACAAGATTACCGCGGGGTGTGGCGTGTAACGAGCCAAGACCTTGAGCCAATTGCTCAGTCACCTTCGCAGGAATCGATCACCAATCCCAATCGGAAGGTGCTTTAAAATAAGAAGCCAAAAGTTTAAGGAACTTTGCCATAAGATCGCAAAACACTGACTTACCTTTTCACGCCAATGAGGCACAGAAAAGTGGACGCTCATGGGACACTCACACCACGTCATCTCGTCATGTCGAGCGCGAACTTGAACCTTAAGCTGCATGTAAGTTCTACATGTAAGTGCGTTGTAACACCGTGTAGTTGGTCGATTACGAGTATATGGGTCTTCGGCATGGCAGTCATGCAAGATACCTCATGAGTAAAGACAAGCAAGCTTGGGAAGAGCGGCCTAAGTGTCTTCTGCAACCTTTCTAAAGCTACAAGCTAAAGATTGTGTAAATCAAGAGTGTCAAACTATATTCATTTAGGGCCATTAAGAAGTTTCAGACATAGGTCTGAGATTTATTTGAAAAGACTTAGCAACCAATGAGTGTGCTAAATTTTAAACACTGCATCAACTGCGTGCTGTCGAAAGTAAGTTAGCGGGCCATAACCCACTAGTTCGCGGGCCGTATCTTTGACATGACTGGTGTATTGCATTTCTATGGCATTCGTGGCATCTCTTTAGAACTCGTCAATTCTGACCTTGTCCAGAGAAATCAGAAGGTAGCGTTGGAGCAATATCAGTTCGACTGATGTCAAACGTGTGAACATAAGGAAACGGATCAGAATCGCTTATGTTTTGCATAATAAATTTCTAATAACAAGCTATAGAGCGACGGTTTTCACTAGCTTGTTGCCTGCGCGGCCATTTGCCATTAACTGCCAACAGCTCTTAGCTGGCTTACTGTGCGATACTTACTTAACTAGCGTATAGACGAACAATGAGATCGTTGACGTGTAACCATTTTTGATTTGTCAAGGCTGCGCATCTACCAAAGCTGTGATAGGTTGTTAAGCGGTGCGCGAGGAAAAAATAGGATAAGGATTCATATCCCAGTTCAGCGCAGGTTTTGTAGAAATGGGCTTAGCAGGGGTTTTTTTACATACAAACAAGCGAAATTCGCGTGCGAAGAATGTGAGCGAGAAATATGTACGGAAAGTAGCTGAAAAGAGTCCGCATCGCATCTATGCACACGTTCTTACAGCTTCACTACGCATCCTCGCATCGCTCCGATGCCTCGCGTAGCTCTAGCGGACACAAATCCTAAAGCAGACCAAACTACTTGAACTGGTTGGTCGTTTAAAACAGGTAACAAATAACGTCATGTTTGTGTTCTCTTTCTTACTTGTCTAACTTATTAATACTAGGTTACTTGCACTCAGGGCGTCTACCTACGTACCAAGTATGTACTAAGTTTATGGGTGTCGTCGGTTTGGAAGTAAAATGCAAATATTTACCAATATGCATTATTTTATTGATATAAATCACCCTGACTACAACTATATAACTAAATAAAAGAGTAAATTATTAAAATAACTAAGTATAGCAATGCTGAAATTAACTGTTTCCGAATTTCAACAATAAAGCTCATGATTAAAATATTTCTCTTCATTAACTATTTAATAAAAATCAAGAAACTTCTTTAGTACTCATAATGCGTTTCAAATTCCGTAAATGCACCGCGGATCATTAAAAATTAATAAATCATTTTTATGCAAAACTAAGAAATAGTCCAAAATTAACCACCTATTGTGTGTTACCTTTGCCTTGTGTATTTTGTATAAAGTGTATTTTCCATGTTCGTTTGTGGTGATCAGATTTATTGTATTTTATTATTGACAATCTTGACAAAAGAAAGTTGTAATAATTTCTTAAAATCACTGAGTTACCTTGTAACAGTTACACGGTCTGTGAAGTTTCCAATATCATAATACTTTCCGAGTTATTCTTCTTTCCTGTTCCATAAATCTTTTGACACAAATCGTAGAATTTCCAATCATCCAACTCTTCGGGGCTCTCTTTTATCAACTTCTTGTACTGGGTGCGTACTTCTGTCATCTTCTTGGAACAATTTAAAGCGCTCTTCTTCAGAATATCTGACGCTTCCATCCAAAGGTAACTCCGTACAAATTTAGGGTTCTTGAATTTCTCCAGATTGGCTAAGTACCAACTGAGGAGTTGTTCAGTTTCCACATCCGTCCAAGCATCTTTTACATCCTGATCGGGTTCAACAATAACAGGTATGGGCTCATTTTGAATGTCATTTTTCAGCTCTGTTTCTTTAGTCATGATTTCCTTTAAAATATCTGTAAAAGAAGTCTGTTCACCAGCCACCTCTCCACTTTCCATGTTGAAATTTTGCTTCATGAAACTTATCTTATTGAATATTTTAGTAAGCGGTTCTGATATGAAACTGGATAGCTCAGTCCATAAATATTTCTTCTCGAATTTCGGACTGACGAATTCATCAATATGTTCCAGATAGTACTGTAGAGCTTGTTGGACCTTTAAATCCGGTATTTGCACATCTTTGTAGACTTTATCCTCTTTTAAAGTTTTCTTTCGTCCCGTTTTAGCGAATTTGGGTTTCAATGCCAAGATTTTTTCAACCAGTGTGTAATATGGAGTTTTCTTTTTATTGGGGTCTTCTTCGTTTGCTGACTGCATGTGATTACTCTTAAGTTTAACAAACATCTTTCTACATGACAGAGGCGATTTATCTCCTAATTTTGCTGCTATTTCCTTCCACATTTCTGCTGAACTTATTTCTTTACCTCTGTTTAATCTCAAGTAGTTGATATAATGTATCAATAAGGTTTTCTTTGTTTTCTTGGTCCATTTATTTACCGGTTTTTCAACTTGGACCTGTAAATATGGCTGAGCTTCAGCGCTTTCTGGCATTATTATTTGTGCATTGCTCATATCGCCGATCTCTTGGCCCTCTGGTATCACTATTATGCATTGGAAGTCATCATCTGTAATAAATAGGAATGGTTTTATTATTTGGCGTCAAATTTTTACATTATATTCGAAATACATCTACTCTACAATAAAACAACATAATTTAAACGAAATAATACTAATACCTTCACCAGCGTATAAATAATAAATTAAATAAGTTCTAATGAAATCAATTTTATATTCAAATTTAAAAATGATAATACAAATTAAGTTTCATAAACCAACTGCCTTCAATCAACTTCTAGTACTATGTAATCTGAAAGGCAATTTACAATGTTTATGACAATGATATTAAAAAGGGAACACTAATTACAGTCAGATACAAAATGATAGTTTGTGAGAAATAATGAACAACCTACTTTACAAAACACCATTTAAATAAGATCACTTTTAATACACGGTAATGACGATATCGTGTGTAAATCAATGTCGACAAAGTAAATTACAGTTTTATATTTCAAAACCCATTAATGACCACAACCACATCCCAAACAACTAGAAAAAAATATTAATTAACTTAAATTACGAATATTTACCTTGCACCTCCATCTTAACATCAGCAAGGTTTAATTCTTCATACCCATCCCCATTCATCTCAATTTCTTGCACAGTCTCAACAACCTCTTTCGACGTGTATATCTCATCGAACATGTTGAAATATTTCCAACTGATCTTGACATCAGGATTCCTAGTTTTCATGGTCTTAAGTTTCCTATAAGACTTTCGCAGTTCCAGTAGCTTTTCGCTACACGTCTCTTCTACTTTACCTATCTCAGCAGCTAGGGCGGACCATTTACTTTTATCTTCAAGGTTTGAATTGATATCATCGAAGTTTTGAGAGAAATAATTAATCAACTGTTTTATCTCTTTGGCCGACCATTCTTCTTCGTCGTCAGTATCTTTCTTGCCGTTTCGCAATTTAGATTTGATAGCTCTATAACCGAAGACTTTTTTGCAGTGCGCGTAATAAGGCCAAAGTATGGGCTTTTCTGGTTTGTTAATTTCCCTTTGGACATATTTTGTGTACACTTGTTTGAGGTTTCTAAATCTGTGGGCACATTGGGCAGCTGATATGCCTATGTCTCTGGCTAGGATCTCCCATAAAGCCAGTTTCTTACGGTTAGGGGATGCGAACTTCTCCTTGTTTTTCTGGTAAAATTCTAGTATTTTGAAGGATTTTGAATCACCTGGGCGGCGTTTAGAACGTTTCATGAAGCCCCTTTCGTCGTAGGATTCTTCGTCTTCAGAGATATTTTCATCAAATTCGTTCTCATCATCTGATCTGGAGTCGGTTCTTTTATCTGAAATGAGAATAAACGTATTCCATGGATAATATAAATGGTCCCACAAAATAAATCCGGAATCTTAAAACAGGTAGTCTGCTCTCCATAGACAGAAAGGCACATCTGTAGTCGTTTTCCTATTAATATATGCCCGTTTGTCTAAAGAGAGCAGTAGTTTGTTAGGTCTTTCCAAACGTCTCTGCAAGATTTTTTTTAAGTATTTCCTTCATTTAATTTCTGACCCTTTGTTTAACTGAAACGTGTCTATGGAAGATTCTGGGTTTATTTTGTGACAAACTGTAAGTACGTGTGCCGTTAAAGAAACGAATATGAAAGATTTTAACATACACAAAATTTTAAACATTAAACCTCCCAGATCAATAAAAATAGTTAAATAATTCAAAAAGAGTGAAACGGAACGAAAAAATCATCTCGCGTCTTCTAGTAACTAACCGAAATAAATCGGACTGAAATTGATTCATCTAATTTGTCGATACGTTCGCACTGAAAACCCGACCGACGAATAGACAGACCGACAAACAGAGGCTTCAATAACACGTCATAGAGTTATATCGCGGGTTAAAATATTGCGTGGGAGACTTATAAAAGAATCGAAATAAAAGGACAACACCTTTTTTAAATTCCTTGCTAAGTTTCTCTACAACAAACATCATCACCATCATTAATATTAGGCTGGTTCAAAGAAAACGTAATCTTACCTCCACCTCTTTCAGCGTCTTTATCATGCTCCTGCAACTTTTCATAGCCCTCTAGGAGATGTGCGTCCATCCCATACACAAATATGCAGTCAAACAATTCAATATAACGCCAGTCTATCTGCATGTCTGGATTATCTTTCTTATCTTCCAAAATAGACTTATAAAGCCCAGTTAGTTCCTTCCATTGCTTCCTGCACGCGACCACACTTCTCTTTAGCATCTTAGAAATAGCCGACCAGCATACAAAATAACAGATAGAGTCCTTAAAAATCTCTGCATTGATATAGAAAAACTGTACTAACTCATCAATTTCTTCAGTCTTCCATACATCATGTTCTGTTGATTTGAGAGTTTTAGTAGATATTTCTTGTTGTACGTCTTTTGATATGATGTTATCGAACAGTATTGCTAGCGGCGCGCGAGTACGCAACTCGTATCCGCCTTGGATGTACTTATCTAAATGCTCCTTCCGCAACTCCTCGAACTTCGCCTTGCATGTATCAGCGCTCTTGTCTATCAAACGCCCCACCTCATTCCATAGAAAACTGTTCGGAATCGTTTTATCCAGGAATTCTTGGTAACAGTCAAAGTAGTATTTGACCAGCACAGTCAGTTCTGTATCGTTCCATATATGCTCGAATGATTCTGTTATTGTTGAGACTTGTTGAAGTGGCTGACTCGGGTGCTGGATGGGTTGCGTAAATTGCTCTTGTCTATGCTTCTTTTGGAACTCTTCATCAGCTGCATAAATCTGGTCAAAAAGATGCATATACGGCCAGCTAATACTCTCCGGTCCTTCGACGTTTCTCTTCTCCAACAACCTAATGTAATTATTCTTGAAATTCAAGAAACGTTTGTGCCAATAATCGCCGTCTTCCACGCCTAGTTGTAATGCTATACTTTGCCATAAGGTTTTCTGCTTTGCCTTATGACTTGAACCTTTATTTTTGAGGTATAAGGTCAACATAGCTTCCACATTACTGTCGCCAGTCGTTTTGCTGTTAACCTTTTTGACGACAACAATGCCTGCATCGTCATTAGGTGTACTAACGGGTAAGGATACAACAGATTTCGGGTGCGATTTTGCCTGTACTGTTTCTAAGGCATTCTTAACAAATGTGTCGTCGTGAAACGCCTGATGGCACAGTAGATAATTCGGCCAGATAACGTTGAACCCTTTGTCCTGTTCTACCCGTAGCTGAAGGTACTTTCGTTTTAAATTGCGTAGTTTCATTTCACAAGAGTGGTAATGCTTGCTTGATAGCATAGTCTTGCAAGCAACTGTCCATAGATGTCTTTTTCTAGTTGATCCACCCTGAAAAGCTGCTTTGTTGTCAATGTAGAATACTAGAAGCCTTTTGGTCTCTTCGTCTGTCCATTTGTCTTTGACCCAAGCGTGCTCTTCCGTCATAACGTTGTCTCCATCGAAGTCGGCGCCGGAACTTTTCTCTACGAGATAAGAACCATCCGCCTGCAGTTGAGCTTCATGTGCCTGTTCCATATTTTCGATCGTCGTTACTACCCCATGCTCGTTGGATCCATCTTCTAAAATAAGAATAATATTTACAAGTTGATCATGTAAATTTTATTTAAAAAAAAAGAAAAATTATATAGAGAAAAAGAAATCATGTGTATAATGGGAATCGACAACTCCAAGAGAGTTGCTAATCTTTGGCCTTAACCCCCCCCCCCACCCACCCTCGTCCCTCCAGTGGCATAGCTTGGTGACCATAGGCCCTGGGGCAAAAACAAATTGAGGCCCTATAGACAAATCATATAAATATGTAGGTAAGTATGTAATTCGGGTGGTCAGAAAATATTTGCGAGTAGGTCAGTTAGAGGGATGCTGGCCAGGGGCCCCTTGAGCTTGAGGACCCTGGGGCACGGCTCTACCCAGCCCCTGGGTAGCTACGCCAGTGCGTCCCCGGTCCCTTTTCCTCCAAAAAATGCGTCATTCAACTTACCATCCACATAGAATAAGAGTATCTCTTCATTTGGCTGCATTTCAGTCTTGACCACAATGTGCTCCATTTTGCTTGTCTGTCTGTAAAAATAAGTTTTATAAAAAAAAAACTGGTCAAGTGCGAGTCGGACTTGCAAAACATGGGACCCTGACCTTCGTAGGTACTAATTTTATACCCACTTCATTTACTAAGTTTAAAACTTTATCGCAAACACAAACTGAATTTCAAACGGGTTTTTTTTTACCAGCTCTGATATGTTTGTGCTAACTGTATAGTCAGCCTCAGAAATAGTTAAACACAGAACCTTGTCGTAGTTATGTATAAAATGAGAGTTGCTCGTATTTGTTACATTACTGACAGCGACAAGGTACTAAAATGTTCAGCTACTTCTCGGACTGACTGTACAAGGCAACTGGTAGGGGTCAAACTTGGTAAGTCACGATCACGAGCGGAGCCCACCCCACTAATCACTAGTCTACTGATCAACACCCTTTTTTATTTTACATATTATAAATAATTGTAAATATTTGATTATTTAATTAATTTCATCTGCCATATTTTTTTGCGTGAAATGATTCCATTATCAAGTATTTTGTCACAGCTTTAGATGATTTTATTTTATTAAAATGCTACGTAATGACATTATAAGAAAAATTAGGGTAATGGCAGGACACGAACCTGCAACCTCAGTATTCCGTGCCTGGCATTTGCCAGTTTCGCCACATTACCACTCCTGCGGCCCTAACATGACAGCCGAGGTTTAGTTTAACCCCTCCCTGCGTCTCTGTCTAACTAGTGTCATAGGAAAGGGACGCAGATAGAGATAAACTAAACCTGGCCAGTCATGTTAGGGCAACTGGCAAACGCAAGGCAGTCCTGCCATTACCCTAATTTTTCTTTGTGTTGTCATTACATAACATTTTAATCTAATAATTTGAATGTTTAACGTTAAAAAATAAAAATCTAAAGAAGTTTTGGTTGCGAAAATGTGATTTTATTTTATTATTTCAGAATTATAGCAGCACAACTCTAAATATGATATTTTCCAAATTTAAAAACTGTCTTTTAATAAAGGAGACATTTTAGGATGTGTATTATTCAGGAATGGGTTGCTTTAATTCTTGAGGTGCGATTTATTGGCAATTTAACATGTTATTTTAATTTGTTTGTAATGACATTTGACTGCATATGAATCCTGGTTATTTGGATGATGCTTGCATGTAGAATATGTATGTTTGTCTATTATTTATTTTTATATACATATGTACCTACCTATGTTTATCCATTGCTTAGTGCCCATAATACAAACTGTAGATTGTCTGTAGATATTTATCACCCATGTACAATAGTAACCAATGCTCAAAAAGTAAAGGAAAACATCAGGAAACCTGCACATCCATGTATGTAAATGTCCCACTGTAATGTAACCACTATCCCATAAGTCTAGTTTCCCTATCACAGGGTTATGGGTCTGATGACAGTTGCTCCAATATAATAACCTGACTTGGTACTTCAGGGATCATGGTCAAAGCACACCCAAATCTTTTTAACGCCAAAGACACCTAACAGTGTATGTTCTACAGTGATTGTCACTTTCAGATGTCATTGGCAACATTAACACATTGACTGCTACGTGCCGCTACATGCTACAGTTGTATCTCATAGTAAATAAAATTCATTTATTCAGACAACTAGGTCCATAAATTTGTTAGTAATTTGCTTATGATTATGTTAGTATTCATATTTTACAAGTGACAGAGTATTCTTAATTAATTGTTACATTATTGAGTACCCATTTCAATGGTTTTCTGCTTTGTAAGGAAAATCCCCTATGAACAGAGAACCCACCTAGCACGTTTGTGGCACCGAATGTGTTAAGGGCCTGCTAGGCTTCATTGAGGGCTTGCGTTGGCAAGTGTAGTGCCACCAACCCATTACACAAAATAGATAACTAAATAGGTATTAATTATCAATTAATTAATTGAGATAGGTACTATATAAGTCGTCAAGTCGAGAAAAACCAGGCCACGGAAACCTATACAAAGTACCTATGCATATTAAGCTTAAGTTAAATTTGACATTGTATGACAATGCAGTATGCTAGTGGCAACTTTTCTATGTATTTTTTTTTATACAACATAGGAAGGCAAACAAGCAAGTGGGTCACCTGATGGTAAGTGATCTCCACCGCCTAGACACCCGCAACACCAAGAAGATTGCAGACGCGTTGCCAACCCAGAGGGCTAAGATGGAATACCTCTTGTGCCAGTAATTACACCGGCTGTCTTGCTCTCCACGCCGGAACACAACAGTGCAAGCACTGCTACTTAGCGGCGGGATTAGCGAGCAAGATGGTGGTAGCGATCCGGACAGACCTTGCACAAGGTCCTACCACCCGCAATTGTTGGTATTGAAATAAGAAATGGGTTAAAGCACTAGGAGGATGATCATAGAGAGCACCAAGCAAACAAATGTTTGTGCTGATGAGAACAGATCAAAAGGCAATGCACCATTATTTGGAATTCAATGAATTCATTGGTTGGGGAACGTCATGGTTTGTCACATTGAACCCTTTCACACTCAACAAGTTTCACAAAGTAGGCTTGAATTTTTTTATTGATCTATTCTGCAATTAATTTAAAAAATACTTACCTCAATATAAACTATGATTTTACGGTTACCATATTTGACGTATAATTGTATTTCACACGAACTGATAAATAATAAGGTATATGACAAACATACAGACACAATCGGGGACAACAGGATATTAATAATAAAGTAAAGGGTTTGAGGAATACAAATACCTTATTGTAAGAACATTTCGCAAATTCAAAGCGAAAAATGCTGGCAGTGGCTGTTAGTTTAATAACATGTAGCTCTTTTATTGCATGAGCATTTAACACATTCTCGACCCACGGCCTATATATTATCCATTACTTGTAATATACGGCTGTAAACATTGGATTCACTATTTACTTACCAAAATAAGGTTTTAAATTTTGACAGTGGCGGCGAGTCCGCCGGTTTATGATCTGAATTTTCGTCGATATGTTCACAATAAGCGCAGCAATGCGGTGTAAAGAACGCGTTTTTGTTCCACATCGGCCATTTTGGAACACAGCGTCAAGAAGTCAGTTCGAGTAGACGCAATTATGGCGCAACAAAAAACCTTTTAGCAGGTCTGATTTTAATGTTATTTGGTAATAATTCATAATATAAATTTATTTTATATTTTTGCAGCAAGTAAATTTTAGTGTAGCGGGAAATTTCTTAAGCAATTAATGAAATAATGGTCAAAATGTCTTGTTAAATATGAACTTTCACAGTTTTCAAAAATTAAAAATTTTGCTACTAATTGTATGGATTTATTTATGGTTTATATTACAGCAAATATTTCAATGATATTTAAAAGAACGTATACATTTTTTTATCAATTGTTTTCAAAAAAAGGCTACTCGAACAAAACGCTATCAGTGAAGTACATTCGAAACCAACAGTGTTAAATGAATTTACGAGACTTATTTATAACGTTATCCGGGACTCTAACGCGATAAAAGTATATTGTTAATTTACCTCGACGTTTCGACCATGGTTCAACGGCCATGGTCACGAGTAACGTTAAAGTCCCGATAACGTTATAAATATGTGTGAAAATCGCGAAAGTTTAAAACAATTTATTTACAAGACTGTTTGTTTTTTTGTCATTTTTGTTTTGTTTTTAAGACGATTTTTTTATGTAAGTAATTTAATGTTGTCACTTAATAAGACTAGCTCTTTTGTGAACAGGTAAACTTAAACGTTAAATATTAAACTCTGAGGTCGTTATGAATGCCTTGTGGTTTGATGAATGAATATTTTTATGGGGGAAGTGGCTGTTTATTACACACTTCATTTATTATGGCATTGTATGGTATAACTATAGACCACTTTTGAAACGTCATTAGGTAAAAATGAAACAAAGATTTGTAAATACAAGTTTTATTTCATGACTTCCATCAAAACAATAGAAAAAGAAACCACTGTTTGTTTTCAGAGATAAAATCAACATTTTGTTCTTTTATTCAAATATTATTAAAATATCCTATTACAACGGACACAGTTCGTGTTAACAAAAATATTTATTCGCTAACTTCTCTTTAAACTAAAAAGTTTAATAGCCGATAAACAAGACCGGTGAAATTAGAAAAGTATCCGAAATTAACAATTTAATTCGAATTGATAAAAATCTATTTCTTCCTGACTGACGTAAGCCCCCAAATGGATGTTAGTTTTATTTTACTAAACTGCAGCTAAGGGCAATTCGCTTTGGCAACATCCTAATACTGACATTAATAGGCGAGAAATTGTATTATATTCGCTTAAATAAATATTATATACATATTTGGTCTCATGGATTATGTCTTAGATTATGCTGTCGATTAAAAAAATATATGATATGAAAATGTTGACATCGATCATGATTATATTGTATGAAGACTAACTACTCCACTAAATAACATAGTATTATAATAATTATAAACATTAAAAAATAAAATAGACACCTAAAGCCCGCTGCAACCGCTGAAAGTAAAAATTTGAGCCCTAGTTATTTTTAAAGTTGCAGTTGTATCTCTTACAATCAAAGTCATTTGTAGAATAATTACTCAACTAATGCCGGATTCCTTTCAAACAACGCATCGTTTTACCCATCAGGTCAAAAGTACGATGTTTGAATCCTCACTAGGTGACTAAAGCTCACCAAAATTGTCGTATTTCATAGAGATTCGGCCATTTCGGTGAGCTTTAGTCACCTGGCTGGTGAAATTCAAAAATTGCACCCCAGTCGTTAATTTTTGACAATTTTCCATATACAAAAACTCAAAAATTTTACTGTTGGTAAGTAAAACGATTCGTTGCTTACACATAAGAACTGGCCTTAAGTTAATAAATTTTTAATAACGAGTAAATATTATAACTCAAATCGATAAAATTGCATACTTTACGATCAATTAGGTACATAAATATGAATAGTGCCATACTTTCAGGTATGCTGTAGACTACAATATAAGTCTCTCCTCATTTTATTCAAATGTATGTCTTATGTCCATCCTTGTAGATAGCAGATTATAGCTAGGTCATTATTTGTACACATTTTTTATACTTTAGAATTGGATGTTAAATTTGAAATCGGACTAACATTCAAGCTATAATAATAAGTCTACCTACTTATTTTTGGCGTATTGACATGAAAAACGACTTTTTACAGTGTAGGGATGGGGAACATCAAAGGACAAAATGTTTATTGTCGCCATTACGGAACATTATTCTTATGTATGTACTTATCCGATATTTAGATGACTCGTGTGAATTTTTACTCTCTATGCAGTTTAAAAGTATCTCTGAATGCTTATATAATGGAGTGGTCACGGCCATGGGACATTTTTGTGCAAAAACAATCTTATCACAGCATCAAAAAACACAGTAACCTAATAATTAATAAGTACTGCAACTGTCGTTAAGGCCTATAAAACAACAAAATATTAAAATCGCATGATGATACAAAGTACAAAAATATATATCTTAGGCGTCCAAAAGACCAACTTAAATAATTTATTAAGGGCCGCTGACAAAATGTGTTCTTTGTTTACAATTTAAATTGACAATACTAATACAGGTTTTATACATAATGAATGAATATTAACATTCACATGTATTTATTACATTTACCACATTTATCTAATTAATTACATTACGTTTAATATAAACAAATACAATAATATTGATTAAATAAAATCTAACCTGACTCATTAAATTCTTTGACAGTTACGCACAAAAAACATCAAATGAAAATTCCGCTTTGTTTTTTTAGCAACTTGTTTTTGTAGCACAAAAAGTTAAAAATGACCAGCATTTTGAAATTACACTTAAAATTACATACTTTATAAGCATCTACATAATTTTATTACACAGACTATAAATGGCACTACGTACGGTTACATTCACTTAAAATTAAGTACGTCAAAAACATTGCACACATACCTTAATATCGATAAACATAATAGCAAAAAATATATTCACAATTTTTGTTTAAAATAAACTTCATTACTGGCATAAATGACTTACCTATGAACTAGAAAGAAGCAAAACATGACAACATATAAACTTCTTAAAATGTCCCTGCTCGTTAAAACCAGCAATAATTTAAATTTAGTTATATTTCTCATTCACAAAATCCGAACACACTTTACACATAACAATGAAATTTGTTCAAATTTTAAGTTTTTCTCCATTCTTTTCGTAACTGTACTTGTCATAATTCAAATTATGAAAAAAAACCTATGAATTACAAAAAAAAAGTGTATTTTACCACTATTAAATAAACAACACCACAAACTTTTTCAAAAATTGATTTTTACTTTTACATATTTAATATATATTGTGAATGGCACTTATAAAAGTCGCTCGATGTAAGATTAATGCATTTTATTTTAAAAATAACAAAACCGCGTTTTTATTCTACTTCACCAGATACCCGTTGTCCCGTTTTTACCACATAATATATGCTAAGCTCATGTTACACTACTGTATATAAAAATGCTCAATCACCAGATCTTCTAGAGACTCAATCAGTCATTTCTTTCACTCAAGCATTAAACTTGTATTTTTCAAAACTTTGTACCTATTGTGATTTATTAAAAAACAAAATACTTAAAAACTTGCTCCGAGCGTTAAAATGACCATTTATAAGTGTACCAAGCCGACCAGGGGCCCTAGCACGCTAGATTTTATCGCTGACACAAAGCATATATCTCTTTCTAACCACTGGGTGTGTGTGAGAGAGACTAATGCATTTATGTGCCCGATAAACGCTCGCGTGCTTCTAGAGCTGATTGCAGTTAAGTGTACTAAAATATTTAGCTGATAACAATAATTCACAAAAAAGTTTACTCGTTTGCTATCCCCTTCTGTAGTCAGACGTACACTTTTTAAAATTAGTCTCTATCTCAAACATAATACAATCGTCTGTTCGCTCATATGAACGAGTTCATTGCCATAAAAAAAACTCAAGAAGTTTTGATATATAAAATTTGGTGTTGCTATATAAAATGCAGCATTAGCGCCCTCTTTGATAGGTCGGCTCATTGATTCCTAGTAGGACATACGTAGCAGATTATAAAAGCACTTTTGCTCGTGATGCTACTAACTGTCAGTGTTTGTTTGTTGGCACACTTGGTTACTTGTCCGCCTGATTTAAAATGACGAATGCCTTTTTACGAATAACGTAACTGGGGTCTAAGCCGCATGAGCCACATTTTAACACATTTCACAGACAATCAGGCATGAATCTAGGAACGCAGCATTACTGAAGCTCTTGTAACACGCACATCATTCTCAATTCCATTACCATACTTCACATTTGTGTTTAGGATTCATTTTCGAGCCAATGGGGCAATTGAACTCATCGGAAAATTCTTTCAGGTTTGAAATAGGGCCCATAACTCTGTACTTTGCGACAGTGTGATCGTCTTTTTCTATTTGCATTTTAGTTGCTTCCTTAGTCATTGATGAGCACCATACCTGTAAAAACAAATTAGATATAGCTTCAAATGAGCGTACGAGTTACCCAAAGGGAAGTAATCCCCGCCGCGCATGGGAACCGTAATCGTCAGAGAATCGCTGATCCATTGCCTGCCTTTAGTCCCCCGCCCCCACCCCCGCTGGCGACACCTTTGTTGCTATTAGGGATAGTTAATCAGGTGAGGCTCAAAAAGAGGGGCGAGGGTTCGGTAAAAAATCACGAAATATCACAAGGGAAGGGGTGTAGTGAGAAATCACGTGTATTTATTTTTTCGTTGAACGCGCAATTCCTAAACCGAAACTTTTTTAGATACTTGCGGGTGGTAGGGCCTTGTGCAAAGTCCGTCCGGATCGCTACCACCATCTTGCTCGCTAATCCTGCCGCTAAGCAGCAGTGCTTGCACTTTTGTATTCCGGCGTGGAGAGCAAGACAGCCGACGCAATTACTGGCACAAGACGCATTCCATTCCATCTTAGCCCTCTGGGTTGGCAACCTGAAATCTCTTTGGTGTTGCGGGTGTCTATAGGCGGTGGTGATCACTTAACATTAGGTGACCCACTTGCTTGTTTGCCTTCCTATTTCATAAAAAAAACTTTGTACTAAGAAAAATACACGTGATTTTGGATAGGGGAGGGGGGTTAGTCTTTAACCCCGCCACGCATCACCAGCGGCCCTAACATGACAGTCCAGGTTTAGTTTAACCCCTCCATGTGTCTCTGTGTCATAAGAAAGGGACTCAGATAGAGATAAACTAAACTTGGCCAGTCATGTTAGGGACACTGGGAGGAGGGGTTAAAATGCTAAAAATCATCACATGAGTAATGGACGGCCCCTTAATGATGATGTCTTACTTGTGCAAAAGATATGAAGAACAGTTGCCGATGGTTGTACTTCAACCCCGGAAGGGTCACGTTCTGCTTGGCCTCCGTCCTGCTGTAGTCCAAGTAAGCGTGGAATGACGCCTTCAAACCACCATTGTCCGCTATATTTTCCCCTGTAATAATTAAATTGAATTTAATTTAATTTAATTTAATTAAATTGAATCATCTTTAACAAAACAAAGTCGCGGATCTGTCGGTCCTGATATCTTCGGCCGCTTAAGACTTCTAACCCGCGAAACGGATCCAGATGGATCAGGGGTCATAACCCTCCTTCCTAGGCTCGGTCCAGATCGACCACTGGTAACAGTTCTAATCTCATTGATAACCCTGCCCTGACTGACCCCCCCCCCTGACTCGAAAGCTGGATCCGCTCTTAATCCCCTCGGAGATCACCGTGGCCACAAAGTGCAACTGAGAACGGCCACATAGGGGATTTTAGTCGGTTTCCGGGTGGTAGAACCTTGTGCAAGGTCCGTCCGGATTGTTACCACCATCTTGCTCGGTAATCCTGCCGCTAAGCAGCAGTGCTTGCACTGTTGTGTTCCGGCGTGGAGAGCAAGACAGCCGGTGTAATTACTGGCACAAGAGGTATTCCATCTTAGCCCTCGGGGTTGGCAACGCATCTGCAATCTTCTTGGTGTTGCGGGTGTCTACAGTTGGTGGTGATCACTTACCATCAGGTGACCCACTTGCTTGTTTGCCTTCCTATTTCATACAAAAGAAAGAAATCCGATTTAACCTCACCGTTCCTTCAAACAGTGGGGTATCCATGGGATTTCCTCCTATTAAAGGTATTGACTCACCTAAGGTCACCTTTCCGTTTAGATGCTGCCCCTCCATGGTATAGTCGGAGTATTGCTTCTGGATGCACTCGGCGCGTTTTTTGAAACGCTCTATTGTTGCGTTGTTCCACCATTGATTGAGGTTACCGAACCTGGCAACATTTTTATTTAGTTAATTTACTCAATAGAAAATTACATTATAAATTGCACTAATAATGTGGCGTCACCTTTTCGGATCGTCAAGAACATAAAAAATTAAATGGACAACAAACAAAAAAATCAATGAATCACAGTAATTATAATAAAGTACATTTAAAACCTATCATGTCTTACAGCTGAGCAAAAGCCTCCTCGTCTCTTCGGAAGAGTTCCAACTCCTATTTTAAGGAGGTACTTACTTATAAACTTCTACTTTTTAAATTATGTAAAATATCAACCAACAATGTCTACAACATTATAGCGAACTTTGTTGTTATATTAGTAACCGTTGTACTTTCGGAATTCTTAGCTCGTTTCTGTTTCTTTACTAGGGGGGTTCCACTTCGCACTGTAGCTACGCTCGGTCGCCTTGCCTACAGAGTAGGCAAATCGCAGTAGTCGACCGCTCGCTCGCTCTTGCTGCGTCAATGTAATTGAAAACGAATGCAGCGCAACCCTAACGTGTCGCCAGGGAGTTGCGGGGGAAGTCGGACGCGGGCGGCGCGTTCTTTTTGACGCGAGCCGCCTGGCGAATGCGTATGAATTAATACGAACTTTTAAAGCGTTTCAATAAAGTTGGGATTCGTTTAATCGCGGTCGAAAAGAGAAGTTTTTGTATTTCGGTACCATTCTGTGTCTTCACGCAGAAAAATATTCCTTGTAAAATGTAACAAATAGCTGATCGCGGTACCGACCGGTCGTACTCGCGGCCCTGGTCGTCGAAGGCGTGCGTGAGCTCGTGGCCCATGACGACGCCCATGGCGCCGTAGTTGACGCTGCGCGGGTTGTCGCCGTCGTAGAACGGCAGCTGCAGCATGCCCGCCGGGAACACGATCTGGTTCTTGGTCGGCGTGTAGTACGCGTTCACGGTCGACGGCGTCATCCCTGCAGACAGGCTCCATTTTGAATATCAGTCCCATCAACCACTAGATTCAAAAGATTCGCGGGGATTCGCCATAACCACCTTGCTCGCTAATCCAGCCGCTAAGCAGCTGTGCTAGCACCAGGGGCGAACCTACCGCCGTATCGGCCGTATCAATGATAAAGGTGCGCCGAGCTACAGGGGCCCCGACTTGAAGAATTAAACAAAAATAATAATAATAAACCCGGTACAGTTCCCGGCAAACTTCCTAAGCATAGTGTTTGACGCGCAGTAGCCGTTTATTTATGCTCAAGATGTTTGCCTGCAACTATATACCAAACAGATGTAGCCTTTCATGCAGCAGCAATTCTCGTTGCGTTACCTGCAATGGCGACTGCTATTACAAAGTCTGAGCTCACCCCATTTGGTCTTATTGACGGGCTGGTCCAACTTCTTCAAGTCGTTCTTCAAACTGAACAGGTTGAAGTTGATATTGTTCTCGAAGTACTCGTTTGGTTTGACTATCAACTCCTGGTACTGCTTGTCCAGCTCGTCCTTATGAAGGATGTAGTCGGGAAAACCTGGAAGATTTCCAATTCGATCGTTTATTTGTGTTTGCCGGAATGAAGGGCAAAATTGTCAAAAAGATCCTCTTTTTAATCGATAATGGTGCTTCGCGCGTGTCCAACAAGGATGTAACGTACATAAAAACCTTCCTTAAAAAATTATCTACAGTGAAAACTGCATCAAAATCTGTTGCGTGGTTTAGAAGGAATAAGATGCCGAAGACATGAAGTCAGACAGAAACGAAAAGCGACTTTGTTTTGTACTATGTAAAGGTCTAGATCGCTACCATCATCTTGCTGGCCAATCCAGCCAATTGTTGTGTTCCGGCGCGGAGAGCAAGACGGCAGGTGTAACTACTGGCACAAGAGGTATTCCTTAGCCCGCTGGGTTGGCAACTGCATTATCAGCATCGTTGCAGTTGCGGATGTCTATATGAGGGATGGTGACCATTTACGATTAAGTGATCCATTTGCTTGCCTTCCTATTTTATAAAAAAAACCCTCCTTACCAATCATGTCCGTAATCGCATCAGCTTTGACCTCCGCCGCCTGCCGCGTCTCGGGGTCCATCCAGTCTAGGTTCTTGAGGTTGCTCTTGAACGCGTTTCTTATGTTGTCTATCATCAGCTCGCCCTGCGTCTTGGCCTCTCCGTGGAACACCTCGCGAACGAACATGGCGCCGACTGCAAAGCCTGGAACAGAATTCAAAAACTTATATTTCATCATCATCATTATCATCTCAGCCACAAGAAGTCCACTGTTGGACATAGGCCTCCTCCATGGATTTCCAAAGTGGCCGGTTGGAAGCAGCATGCAACCAGCGCCTTCCTGCCACCTGTATGAGGTCATCGGACCATCTTGTGGCTGGTCGTCCTACGCTATATTTACTTATACTTTAATAACCGGATAGCCCAGTATCACAAAGCTCAAAGGGCGCGAGGGGCAAACGTTTGTACCCTAGTCCTGGATGCTATATTCAATATGAGTATTATATTACATGTGGTATTCGTGGTTCGGCATCTACATTACAAGCTTTTTTTAGTTTGAAGTACTAAGCATTTTTACGTTTAATGCCGGCCTTTCATCGCGAACGAATAAACTCGTATGAAATTTAGCATTGCGAGTTGAACAGAGTCTTCCGCTCATTTCCCTTCGCGGTGAAAGACAGGCATAAGTATTGCATAGCTATTCCTAATTATAAGGTGCATAATATAACACAGTTTTGAGGAATAAAGTTTTTCTATGCTGTCATTGCGTCGTTCATTTTAAAGTATTAAGTTTTACCTAAAATGGTCCTTTTGCTGGTGGCAATCATTGTTTCGATAGGTAGTTATGGAGGACCAAATCCAGCCGAATGGTGATCATTTTTGCTCCAGTTTTCTAACTTACCAATGGCATTGTTGGTGTCCGTCACGCAGTACCGCCAGGACTCTTCGGTGCCCTCGGAGCCGTAAAGGGCCTTGCGCAGGATTTTGGTGGCGTCCCGGAACGACTTGGAGAGGTAGGTCGACAGCGACCGAGACACTTGCCAGATCAGGTAGTTCTTTAGGATCCTGGAAAGGATATGCAGCTTAGAATGAATTCTTTATATTGAAGGTAGGCGGTGGGTTTGAATGGGACTTGATGAGTATTGGGTAATCAACTGGTAGGTATATTTACTGTTACTGGATAGGTAAGGTTTTCTTAAGTTCGTGAGTTAAATCAAAGTGGCAATTGTATATGGATATTCGGGTACATTTTAATTTATACGAAACCTTCAACATTGTTTTATTTAAAGCTTACTAATCAGTCGCATCGTTATCAGTTCCGGAGAACACCAAATAGATACCATTTACCACATAAACCAAATTAAAGCATTATAGTTTAAAGGTGTTCGAATTTACTGACAAAATTGTATATTTTTGCGGGTTGTAGGATCTTGTGCAAGGTTCGTCTGGATCGCTAGCACCATCTTGCTCGCTAATCCAGCCACTACGCAGCAGTGCTTGCTCTATTGTGTTCCGGCATGGAGAGCAAGACAGCTGGTGAAACTACTGGCACAATAGGTATTCCATCTTAGCCCTCTGGTTTAGCAACGCATCTGCAATCTTCTTGATGTTGGTGTTGCTTTTAGATTTTATTCAACACAATACAATACGAGTATGTTTGAGGTGATATTTGTACTCTACGTGATATATGTGTGATTTTTGACTTGAATAGTATTTTTTTATTCTAAAGTGTATATAATCATTTCTTACTTTTTATTCTCATCACTCTTGGTGTATTTTCTAACAACTTTAGTTAAGTTTCTGAAGTATTCCGGCGCGTACACGACTATTCTTTCGTTTTCTGTGATCTGAAAAAAAATGAGACTTAGTGAAAGTTCGAGTGCGTATATTACAGTGGACTCTAACAAAACAGCCCAAGTTCAATTTATTTCTCTTATAATACTATAGTTAGACAGAGACGCAGGCAGTCTTAGGCATAGTAGGGTCACAGTAAACGCATACAGCTAACCAATCTGAAGTCTAGGCCACTGTAGAACCCTGTCGCAAAGAGTACCTAATCGCAGTATTATTATAAAACTAGTTATTGCCCGCGACTTCGTCCGTGTCGAATTCGTTAATATCATGCGAGAAGTTTGTGTCTTTCCTGGATAAAAAGTAGCTTATGGATAGACATAGAATAGGATAGAATTTGAAATAGAATAGCCTCGATATGCAAAAATCTCCCTGCCTCATAAAGATTATCTTTTGCCCGCAAAATCTTCCCGAATAGGGTATGCAAAACCAGTTTTACTTTGTATAAAAAACCGGTTAAAACCAGTTGTTTGTTAGAGAAAATAACTGGGTTTGCAATCCATAGTCCCGAAGCAGTTTAGCATTTCCCATAGAAAGTTTCATCCCCCATTTCACGAGGGAGCATTCGAGCCAGATGGGGCCACATAGCCGAGGTCCAGCCTGGACATTCTCATCAATGGAGTAGAAAAGTATCATTGGCCGACAAAGACCCAGCCCATGGGGAGGGGGTTATATTTCCATTTCGCCCCTTTATCCGCACATTTTTGTAAAAAAACCAAAGCCTTTCATCGAAATCGATTCAGACGTTTTTAACGTGAAATACGGGCAGACAGAAAGACATATCGATCTTATAATATTAGCTAGGATAGATGATGACGTATTAAAATAATTCCTAAATACTTACGGTCCTTCCAACTAATCTGAAGGCATCATTGAAAAACACCGTCCAATTCAAGAAATTAGCTTCCTTCTGCCACTGTTTTATCGTAAAGGGGTTGTACAACCCCTCTTCATCCCTTCTATCTTCGGAGGGGGTGGTGATACTAGCCAAGTCGGACTCGAACTGTATCACCTTGCTCATTTGCTCCTTAGCCTGCGTCTCGTTCGCTCCTAACAGAACGCAGACTCTGGTCATATAGTTAAGGTAGGCATCTAGAACTTTTTTGTGAGCTGTTTTGTTAAGGTAGTAGTCCCGCGTTGGTAGATTCAGACCGCCTTGATCTAACTGAAATTTAAAAAAGTATTAAAACTCTGGATACTGGCATAGTTCTTCTTTAAAAAACACTGCCAATGTTTGAAACACAAGCTAAGCTTCATTAATCACGTGAGGTTCGAAAGGGGGGAAGGGGGTTCGGCTAAAATCACGAAATATCACAGAGGGGGGAGAGGAGTGTAGTGAGATATCACGTGTATTTATTTTTTCGTTGAACACGCGATTTATAAACCGCAAAGTTGCGTGTTGAGCGAAATATTTTAAGATACTTTGTACTGAAAAAATACACGTGATTTTGGGTATTGGAGGGGGGTTAGTCTTAAACCTCACCACGTATCACCAGGAGGGAGGGGAGGGGGTTAAAAATGCTAAAAAACATCACATGATTAATGGACGGCCCCTAACCGGCTTGCGTTTGCACGAATCGGTTTCGCGGAGTAGCAAGGTAATGTAGTTAAGGGGTAAGATGCTAGCAATAAAGTTAAATAGTTATGTAAGTATTATGTAAGTTTTTAAGGTATTTATCTATGGGCCTATGCAGCCTGAAACAAATTTATTCTATTCTGTTCTAGTATGTTTCAGTTTATAAAGACTCCATCTCTGGGGATAGATTTCCTGTGTTACCACAGCCTAGAAGTGTTACGAAACTTCCTAAGCGCGATTTAGCATTTCAGTTGGTTTCGTTAGTTTGGAACTAGATGGCGCAAGGAATCGCTACAAGTATTTAAAAAATATATCTTACTCACAACTATAACATGTTCAGAAGAATTCCGATCGTCTTCTGTCACCGCCCAATTAAAAAGTCCACCTAAATTGTACCTGAAAGTTTAAACAAATTAATTAACCAGTTGCTATTGAAATCAATGAAACAAGAAGTATTTTTGACATTAAATAAAACGCCTAATCCGGACTCCAGGTAAAACATTCCTAAATAGATTTTTAACACCTAAAATAAAGAGATAAACTCACTTATTCTGTATATTCTGCAACATAACTTGCAGGTCGAATTCTTTAGTATCTTTTATCATAGTGCTGTTAAGCAAATGCCACCCTCCCAGCTTTGTAATGATCTCCACTAAGGGTTTCTCAGCTAATTTCTCGATGGTCTCATTGGTGTCTATGCAAGCGTCGTAGTACACTCTCGCCTTGAACTCTGCTCCATTTTCATCAGAAACGTTGACTTTTTCTGAAAGCAGCGACATCTATTAGGAAATGTGGTAATCCTAACAGCGCCATCTGTTAGCACTGTCCTTAACTTTTTGACGCCACATCAAAAAAAGAGTATTTCTCTGTATCGTCTTGTCAAATACAAAAGTTGTCATATATAGGCCAACCCGTTTTTTGTGAATAACAAAGTTTAACCAATACAAAAACTTAAAATTAAACCCACTTTTTATGGACAAGGAAAGATATGAGCATGCGGTTCATGAAAACCAGCAAACATAATAGAATCGCTGATCCGTTGCCGGGCTTTAGTTAAGGTGACCCGGGGGCACGTTAGCCTCGCTTTTCACTTAAATAACTTTTCTTACTGATTGTTTAAAGGAGAATGGGCAAATTGTCCCAAGTGCTGTATACAGTTGTGCTATATCTTATTAGAAAGCTCTCAATAAGAGCTTAATTTTTTTATATGACAGCAAAACCGAGATGTTTGCAGGGAAAAAGCTACAGCCCATTTTATACCTCACTTTGTACTAGCAGTTGTATGAAAAGTATCTGTAAAATCATTTTCGAGATATAGCCGAAAGATTTTAACCACGCATTACTGAGGCCACTAGAAGTAAAAAACGTAATGGGAGCATAGGTCTAATTTGCTGTTTTTTTTTTTTCATACAAAACAATGATTAATGCTGCAGACACCTGGTCTTCGAAACATAGCCTATGATGATCCTTACACCGAGTACTACACGTCCATACTACTCACTATTGTATACAAGGGTTGGGACAGCGCACATACAAAAATGCCCATTCACCTTTTTGCAAAAGACAAGCGACTTGACTATAACTTCAGCACGATCTTTTAAAAGAGTCATCTTGTAATGTTAGCAAGTGCTAACCATTTCCCAAATTTGGGGCTTTTATGTCGTTACGTCACATATTGTTCACACAAGATAGGAAAATCCGCATACAGACGCACCTACATGACATCAAGATCCATACAAAAAACTCATAACAATGATCGCTAACTTTTTTCACAACAAAACCTGACCAGTGTTTGGCTAACTATCCAAATTGAACAAAACGGCGCTAAATCAAACATTGTACGCAAATTTTCGTGTCTCGATAAAAGATACAAAGTACTGAAAAATTGACAATGACGGTCTAATTCAGTGGAAGTATATAATAAGTGGGTTTAAAGGAAAACGTAACGCGTACAGTCAGCCAAGACTTCCATAAGTTAATTTGTTTTAAACTTTCGCGATTTTCACAAATACTTATTACGTTAATCGGGACTTAAACGCGATAATAAATTGTTTATTTATTTACCGCGACGTAACAAACAAACAACAAAAACAAACAAACAGTTTATGATCGCGATAAACGAAATAAGTAGTTCCATAAGTTATATGATACTAAGACCAGAATATAATATATTTAGAGTTTAGAAAACACATTTAATATGCGTAATTTATACAAAAAACTACATATTATTCGCGGCTTCGTCTGTGGGACATTATTTTCTATGCATTTTACTGCATAAAAAGTATCCTAAGTTTTAATCTAGGAGATGATCTATCTGTGTGCAAAATTACGTCTAAATCTATTTAGCGTTAATGCGTGATTGAGGAACAAACATACAAATATCCAAAAAATATTACTTTCGCTTTCTAGTATTAATAGGAATATAGCGTAATTAAAAAAATTACAACTTTGAGGGTGAATTGATGAAAAGTAATCACCGCCCCTCAACACGGGCGTATTTACCCTAGGGCCATCCGGGTCATGGTCCGGGGCGCCAGGCAGCTAGGGGCGGCAGCCGCCCCTAAAATGAAATATTTTATCGTCATTAAATGGGACGCCAAAGCTAAATGGCCCGAACGCCAAATCTTTAAATACGCCTCTGCCGCTCAAAGGTACTCAGTCACCTCAAGCGTATCGCTGATCTGGTGCCGGGGTTTAGGTGGGGACCTAGGACCTTGCAAGTAGTAGCTTGCGGCTGCCTTTCGTACGGTAAGTGAGGTATCCTTACACTGTGAAAACCACATCAACATTTGTTGCGTGGTTTAGAAAAAGGCGGTTGAAGATACGCTATAAGAATTTCGGACAGACGGGGAAAAAATAGCGACTTTTTACTACCTATGTTAAGTAAATGTATTGAAGACTGTACAATACAAGTTAAAGTAATAAGTGAACGCTCAAATATTGGACATTTCAATACAGACGTTTTTATAAGGCATTATTTCGTGTTAGGCGATCGGTTAGAGCGCTATGTTTTTGTCATTTCTTGTACGATTTGCGATAAATCTGAACGCTAATTTAACTGGAGGTTAGATGACCTGCTGCCGGGAAAACCAGTGTCGTTTTCAGTAGCACAGTATTGCTAATTTTTCGTCAGGAAGGAACAGGAAGTTCCGTATTTTCAGAGGACAATACCAATTTTGTTAAGCATAATAACTAACCATACCTCAGTGATACTCTAATGCTGATTAGTGATTACACACAGGGGCGGAACAGGAAGGCAGTAGAGTGGGCAGCACATTACTTAGGGAACTATAGGAACGTGAACCATTTGTCTCCCCCTCGGTGACCACCCGTAGTAAATGCTAAGACCCCCTCCCCCTTACAGTTGCCAACAGACGGCTCCTAAAAATATAATAAGGCCCCTATTTGTCTTTATTAATACGGCGCTTGTCGCGTGACCCTAAATAAGTGCGTGCGTACCTAATTACAATTTCCCTAGACACTTGACTACGTGAAACCCCGCCCCCCTCCCCCTTAATGGGTCACGTAGTATAGGTACGTTCCCTTAATACAGTTTGAACGCGCACGCCGGGACAACAGTTCTTGTTCTGCGCGTTCAAATTGTAATAGTACTGTACTGTCTATTCTACTGCCTCACTGTTCTGTCTGCCCCGTGTGAAATTAGCATAAACAACAATGATGAGCTCAACGTCGAGGCAGCATATTCTTTTCCTCTAGCGAGTGACAGCCGGAAAAGTGCTCACGTTACAAACCTCACGTGCCAGCAATTAATTTGTCTCAGTGGTGAGACCAGAAAGGTCTTGAAACGCCGGGAATTAGATTGTTTACAATACACGCAATACAAACCGTTTTAATTGTTTTATTTCAATGTCTACAAGTCGCGAAAAAATAAAAAAAATAGTTGTATAAATATTTATGTTAGTTCCTGTTTCACTACTCTCTGCCGAGTTCCTGGTATTATATCGAACAGCTCACTGGTGATCACTTACCATCTCAGTGGCCCACTTGCTCATTCGCCGTCCTATGTTTTATAAAAAAAAGATATCTATGATGCCGTCATTGTTTATTCTATAGGAACAAACAGAGAAGCTATCGTGAATCTTAGGAAATTATCAGAGAGTGGTGAAACAGGGCCAAAACGTTCTAATAATTTTAATCCGCAATAGGTTAATGATAAGCCAAAGAACATTGTCAAAGATAATCTGAGGAAGTTTAAATTACCTGAGTATTCAAAATTACCCTATTGTATAGCATTGTGTCTTACCACTTACCTAGAGCAGACCGTATGATCAACTGATTCTGCAGCTCAATCTTGCTGAAGATGCCCCAGCTGGCCTTGCCCTCGGGGATGGGGTTGTTCCGCATCCAGCCCCCGCAGGCGAACTCGTAGAAGTCCTCGCAGGGGTTTTGGGTCTCATCTAAAGCCCTTATGACTTCGCTGGCGGTGTAGATACAGGAACTGGACAGGCAGACGCTGGATTCTGAAACGGAAGTAATGTTTAAAACTTTCATTGTCCCTCCCTACCTGCACTTTTTTTAGGGTTCCGCAATCTCGACGAGAAAGCCTTATAGTTTCGCCACGTCCGTCCGTCCGTCCGCAGCTTAGCCTAGACTCTTAGTACTAGAAAGCTATAATTGGGCATGGATACACAAAGAACTCACGCCGACAAAGTGGAAAAAGAAATACTGAAAAAATAAATTTTTAGGGACTTCCACTACACGTAAAGTGGGGCTTTTTTTTTTGTTGTCTACCCTATTGGTGTGAGGCGTCGTTGGATAAGTCTTTCAAAAGTACCTATTGCGAATTGGCAATTGATCAAGGGCTTCGCTTATAAAATATTGAGCTTTAAAGTGCAATTTTTTGTTTTTGGTTAGAGTCAAGTCCCACTCCCCCCTCTGTCAACCAAATAATCTGCTCACATCGTGATCCCTGATTATCGGGTAAATCTTGAAAAAATTTATTACCCTGGCGGTTTTTCAGCATATTCACTAAACATGTACAAATGTCTGGCAAAAACGTGCCAAATAATCACTATTTTCAACATTACCTCAAATATTGCAACAAGGCAAAAAGAATAAATTGGCGTTCCGTATATATCGCGTTTTAGTGATGATTTAAGTAACGACCAGAAGTTATGAAATTAATTCGTAGTCATATGAAACTTATTTAGTTTCTCCTATTCGTAATATAGTAATGGGTACTTATATACCATAAGGAAAAAAACGTACACACCACACAATGATGGCAGCCCTTTGGACTTTGCGTCACAAATGATTCTCAGCTGTATAGCTATATCTATGTAGCTGTGTATCTGTATTGTTGTCATGTTAATAATAGTAGTAGATACAGAATAAACGACACAATATGTATAGAACTTGTTGCGTCTAGGGCATGTTGCTGTGACCTTAGAATACAATATCTCGATGCACAGAACCCATGAATCAAGTAGAATGACCTTCCGCCGTGTTTTGTGTCGCTGATCCAAATAAGGGCTATGTTTGCATTGTCGCGTGCAAACTATAAAGGAGAATGGGCAAATTGTCCCAAGTGCTGTATACAGTTGTGCTATACCTTATTTGAAAGCTCTATATAAGAGCTTAATTTTTTTATATGACAGCAAAACCGAGATGTTTGCAGGGAAAAAGCTACAGCCTATTTTATACCTCACTTTGTACTAGCAGTTGTATGAAAAGTATCTGTAAAATCATGTTCGAGATATAGCCGAAAGATTTTAACCACGCATTACTGAGGCCACTAGAAGTAAATAACGTAATGTGAGCGTAGGTCTAATTAGCTGCTTTATTTTTCTCTTTTTTCATACGAAACAATTATTAATTACAATTCTTAAGGTAAACCACAGTCGAACAGTGCTTTAGGACGAGCTAGCAACGTACTACTTTAACTTTTGACACGTTAGGTCATAATGGTTATTTATTTTCGATCACGTTGATGACTTAAATTACAAAGGCTTATTTCAGTTTGACGTGACACATTTCGTAATGAGTTTTTAGTCAACAGAATGGCAACGTCGCATACATTAGGGTGTGTTACACTTAAGTTTTATTGAAAAAATATTTTTTTATTTTTGCGTCCCACGTCACCCCTGCAGACACCTGGTCTTCGAAACATGGTCTATGATGATCCTTACACCGAGTACTACACGTCCATACTACTCACTATTGTATACAAGGGTTGGGACAGCGCCCATACAAAAATGCCCATTCTCCTTTGCGATAGCGGTTCCGGTACAAATCTGAACGGAAGGCCATCATAATCATGTATTCTGTGTTTGGTTCTACACTTTGAAACACACTTTAATCCAGTGGCCCTAACATGACTGGCCAAGTTTAGTTTATCTCTATCTGCATCCCTTTCTTATGACACTAGTTAGACAGAGACACAGGGAGGGGTTAAACTAAACCTGGGCTGTCATTTTAGGGCCGCAGTTTTGTAAGCACGACGCTTTCATACTAGCCGAGTCGGGAACAGACGCAATGAGCCACAAGCGAGAAAGAGGGATTGCTGATACTTAAATAAAAAAAATATATTACATGTATACCACATAAATTATAAACTTTATCAATTAAGTGTTACCTTTGGGCTCAGGCTGGTAGCACGGCGGCACGGGCAGGTAGGTCGGGCCCCGCATGGCCAGCAGAAACGGGACGGTCAACAGGACGGCCAGCGCCAGCACGGCCGTCAGTACGAGCAGCACCCGCTCCAGCCGCGAGCGCTGGTGCCATCCTATAAAGGACACACCCTGCAACAAACGAAGCAGAGCTCAAAACATAATAAGTACATTAAGTGTGAAACCACCTCTCTCCATACAAACGGCGATAACGTTTTCCACCCTCTAAACCCAAATCTATGGCTATGATTTTTTGTATGGTTCAAACTGCTCTTAACGAGTACTCATCAAAAATTACCAACGTCTTTTAACTGACATAAGTTTTGCTCGTTTCATTTGAAACGTCATGATGAAAAAAAAAGACTAAACATGTGGCAAGTAATTTAGGCTAAGCGTTTATGAATAAGGGAGTTAATAAAAACTTAGCCTTTATTCCTTAGAGTAAACTTATAAGGACAAATCGAAAAGGAACTGGAAATTCCTTAACAACATATTCATTCGTATCGGGAAGTTGTATTCGGTTTCCGCGCAAACAAAAATAGGTACTCGTTTAGTAAACATTGCAGAAATAGCCGCGGTTCAATGTATGTACGTCAGAGAGGAAACACACGGGACGGTTGGTTTGGGCAGGTCCGCTGAGAACGACCTAGTTTAGAACGGCTAGCACGCCTGCTTATTTTGTCGCTTGATGCTCAGTGTCTCGTTCTTGCAGGGCTAGTTAAAAAGAAACCCACTGAGCGACAAAGCAAGTCGCGGTGTGTCATGCTAATCATACAGTACATCTACCATGAGTTCTACAATGACCGTACTCGGCGTACTCTCTGGCGACAGCGTAAATGATTTGTATGGAGAATTGTACAGCGCCTCTGGCGGACACTTATAGAACTAAAGATCGCTAGTATGAGTCTAGACATGGACCTCTATTTGACGGTGTCTAAGTCAAATATAAAGTAAGTGAAAACTAAACGGTATATGTATAAGCTTTATGACCTTAATTATGATCGAACTGAGATGCCACTTTTGTGAACAGCACCATCAAAACTGTTTTTTTTTATCAGTTAGCAACTATAGGAGCGAAAATTTACACTTGCTAAAACAAACTAATAACAGGTAGGTAATTTGGTAGGACTGTTAATGTAAACCTCCATATTACCAACTTGGACCAAATTACCTTGAAATGTCTCAAATTAATTATTCAGAATCGATGACTTCTTCATATGTATCTAACAATTAATTTTAAAGGTATTAATTATTATGTTCAGTAAAGACTAGTTTGTTTCATTAGTATAAAACGCTAACACCCTGAATATTTTGTACTGCAATGCTTTTAAATCTGAATGTAAATAATAAAGTTATTTAAGAAAATACACGAGATCTCGAAATTGGATGATTGCATTCCTTTGTAACAAAGTAACGACAAACATATCGCCAGCGAAAATCTCAAATGTCATAAGGGACATTAAGCGACATGTTCCTTACGGCATATCAGATTTCTAGTGTCGATATTGGGCCACGCGACGGGTAGAGAGACTAGGAAGTAATGTCTCACCGCGTCGTAGACGTCCGTGTTATAAGCCCGTATGCATTTAACGCACATTGAACGTATATTTTCATGCTCCACTTGCTCCAATAATCATGAAAGACCTCTTCCAGCTGCTCCTCAGGCAGAGCGTGAAATGTTGACAAGACAAGTATTGGCTTCGTTCACCGAGACGTAAATATTTAAACCAAACCTGACATAACTAACAACATTAGCATATGGATTGCGAATATAATAATCAAGAGATACCAAACGCTCTCTCCCTCTGGTCTTTTACTTTCCTAAAGGCGCCACGCCTCGATGCCTGAGATCTTACGGCGAATCCATAATAAAATGGGTGGCGGTGATTGCTTACCATCGCTCGTCTACCGCTTATTTATAACTCTAATTATTCAGTGAACTATTTAAAAGCAACAAAGTTGTAAGTAGGTAAATAGTCGTACATGAATGCATGAAGTACCTAATGAATAACGACTGAGCGTAACCGACGATATGAGGATACCCTCGATATGGTACTATTCATCATTTCAACACTTTCAGCTAAATATACGTTGACGACTTCATTGTCTTCCTCGATATAAGGCGGTGGTTCTTTTAAATGACTACTTCCATAATTCGAGATTTTTTACAATTTTAGGGTTCCGTACCTTAAAAGGAAAAACGGAACCCTTATAGGATCACTTTGTTGTTCGTCTGTCTGTCTGTCTGTCCGTCAAGACCATTTTTCTCAAGAACGCGTGGAGGTATGGAGTTGAAATTAAAATCAAATACTCAAGTCTGCAGTCCCTTAGAGCCGTGAAAAAATCAAACTTCTAAGTCAACGCAATCAAAAGATACCGCAGTTTATGCCGCATGTTCCCAAGACACTCAAAAACCTACGGGGTACTTCCCGTTGACCTAGAACTATGAAATTTGGCAAGAAGCAAGGTCTCACAGCACAAATAAAACAATAAATCCGAAAGCCGTAAGTTTGTAGTTAATAAACACAAAAAAATGCTTTGGTCTTACAAAGTAAAAATGCGATACTAGATGTTGTTGATGACGAAACCCTCGGTGCGCGAGTCCGACTCGCACTTGGCCGGTTTTTTTATCTAAGTTAACTGGCCAGTGCTTGACCAGCGTAGAATATGTTTATTACCAGTAGTTGACATTATTGTCTTTCGTTTTTTTCACCTGTTTCCCTATCTCTTCGTCAACTACTGAGTCACAGTCAAGGACTGGGACCGTTACCTTATGTCCTGATATAAATATTTTAGAACAAAAAATAGCTTTGCTTTTTTCCTTTGTACTCGTATATCAGTACCCAATCCAAAGTCATCATCATCATCATCATTTCAGCCGAAAGACGTCCACTGCTGGACATAGGCCTCTCCCAAGGATCGCCACAAAGACCGGTCTTGTGCTGCTTGCATCCAGCGGGTTCCTGCAACGATCACCAGGTCATCGGTCCACCTTGTGGCGGGTCTGCACACGCTGTGTCTTCCGGTACGCGGTCGCCACTCGAGAACTCTATGGCCCCGTCGGCCATCCGTTCTGCGAGCAATGTGCTCCGCCCACTGCCACCTAAGCCTAGCAATTCTTAAGGCTATGTCGGTGGCTCTGGTTCTTCTGCGGATCTCTAAAGTAGAACTATATATTTTTTATTTTCTCTAAAAACACTCTTATGCCATTTGATTTATGATTCTTTACATTACTGACCCAAACTCTACTGGATTACCACTAACAAAACAAATCCAAAGAACAATTAGTACCAACAACCTATTATATTGCATTCCTGACGTTTAGTCATTGTTGATGACGGAGTCGTCACGCTATAGTCAATAATCATTGTGTCATTTACATACAATGATAAAATTATGACGGTCATAGTTGATACAATGTCAATGTCTAGATCGATTTACTGTTCTCTCTCTACAGTCTTTTGTCTCTCATACTTTTTTTATGAATGAGGAAGGCAAACAAGCAGGTGGCTCACCTGATGGTAAGTGTTCACCACCGCCTGCAGACACCCGCAACACCAAAGAGATTGCAGATGCGTTGCCAACCCAGAGGGCTAAGAGGGAATACCACTTGTGCCAGTAATTACACCGGCTGTTTTGCTCTCTACGCCGGAACACAACTGTGCAAGCACTTAGCGGCAGGATTAGCGAGCAAGATGGTGGTAGCAATCCAGACGGACCTTGCACAAGGCCCTACCACCCGCAAAATGTGTTTTAACTGAGTCTAGTGGCAAGCCTTTTAAGAAAAACATGATTTTAGTGTCCATTGCGCGCTCGCTGTCCTGCTCACGCACGCCTTAATACCCTTATTGCATTCCGCTTGCATTATTTACGTGCCTACCGCGTTATAGTACATTACACCCTGAGGGTGGTTAAATAAACAATGTCTCAGATCGCAGGAACCTGTCGCACGAGCCAAAGGCGTGGGCGATAAACATGCGACCTGATGCTTTCTTTATCACCGCCCGACTGGTGTACACATTTTCACGTCTTGCCAGGAAGTGGAAATTTCCGCTCGCATAGCTGGCGGTTAATTGCTACCTTACGGCCCGGGGTAACGTAAAATCCTATTTTTTAATTAAATAGGATGGCAAACAAGCAAGTGGGTCACCTGATGGTAAGTCATCACCACCGCCTATAGACACCCGCAAAACCAAATTTAAGATATTAGAAAATCTTTTTATTATGATAGGTACCTCGTTGAATGTCTTGCCGTTTTATTCTCATCACAGGAATTCTCCTAAACTGTGGTAAATTTTCTGACACTCAAAAGTGCTTTTTACACTTTGACTTTAACAACACTGGCGGCAAAAAAACAGAATATCAGAAAGTTAAATCTTTGGAGGAGCTTTATCTAAATTATTTGCTCATCTCTTGTTTATTGGAGCAAAAAAACATGTTGACAACAACAAGCGCCTTTATCTTCATTAAGGCGGTATTCAATGATAGCCAAATATGGGTACGATTTGTAGGATTCTGTACCCAAGGTGCTCCAGGATGGTAGGACCTTGTGCAAGGTCCGTCCGGATCGCTACTACCATCTCGCTCGCTAATCCTGCCGCTAAGCAGTGTTGTGCCCCGGCATGGAGAGCAAGACAGCCAGTGAAATTACTGGCACAAGAGGTATTCTATCTTAGCTCTCTGGGTTAGCAACGCATCTGTAATCTCCTTGGCGTTGCGGGTGTCTATAGGCGGTGATGATCACTTACCACCAAGTGACTCACTGGCTTGTTTGCCTATTTCATGAAAAAAAAGTGCTCCCGATTATTAAGTTTACGATATCCGTCCGTCCGATCTTAACAGGGATTCTCTTGAGTAGCGTTGGTGCTTGGTTTCTACAAATATTTAGGTAATGTACATCGCTCCAGCGCTTTTTCCTTTTTCTCAATCTTGGGTACGCTTTGACCATGATCCTAGATTTGGCAGGTCAAGTTATTACATTTAGAACGACTACATTTGACCTCCGTAACCCGCTTTACTTTAAAATAAATTTAAAATGCTATATAATGACAACACAAAGAAAAATTAGGGTAATGGCAGGACTCGAACCTGCAACATCAGCATTCCGTGCCTTGCGTTTGTCAGTTTCGCCACCTTACCGCTTCCATACCCTGCGAATCTTTCAATGTGTTTCGTCTTTTCGGTCATTACATTATTGATTTTTGTTTGGGACAACTTCCCTCGGTGTCATCTATGAGAAACTTAATCAAGTTAAGTATCTCATTCAACTTGGTCATTTATGAATGCCCATTAGCTGACGAGAGATGACGCCATTTGTTGTTAAATTTTTGTAATCTTTTTTTTTACTTTAGATTTTTTTTTGTATTACCCTGTTACTTGGTTTAATTGTCTAAGGTAAACAGGCTTTGAGTATTTAATTGTCTAAGCCTGTTACAGGGAACCAGACCGAAAGGATCAAGGTTACACATTTATTTATACACATGAATGTACAGGTTTCCTCATGACATTTTCCCTCACCGTAAGAACTTTGGTTAGATTAAAAAATTAACGTATAAGCTAAAAAAACATTGACACATGGTGACCGCTGCGGATCGAAGTCGGTACTCTCTCTATCTTTTATAACAAGTTAAAAAGGAACGGCACGCTTTCCTCAGTCTAATGACTAAAGACGATAAAAGCACCAGCAAGCCATACGCTCCATAGAGAAACTTTGCAGCTGGCGTGGGTCGCTTTGTATGCGCGAGCGCCACAGTGGGGTTTCTTCATTGGTAACCTTCGGGCGTCGTGGACTGACTTTATACCAATGTAACATCCATATTTATAATGTACATGACTTGATAATGAATAAATGAAAATGATGTAAAAAAACAAGTTAGTATAGACTCTGGGACCGTGGAGCCTAAACGCCCACCAACTTTACGACTTTTTACAAAAAAAAAAATATTCTGCCACTGGGGACCCTAAAGCTGGCTCGTTTCTTGCTTAACGGATTGGCATCACAATCCAGAGGGGAAACGCAGCCAGCATCATGGGGACCCTACCGCAGGGATCAGACCTGGGGGACCTCACCTAGTTTCAGTTTCCCTAGTTTTCGTTTTATATGTCTATGTCTAGTTTAGAATTCTTTAATGTATTACTGATTAGTTACCATGTTGACTAAATGATTAAAAATAAGTAAATATTAAAAATTACCAAATTATCGTACCCAACAATTTGGTGAAAATGGGTAGACAAAAAAAGGAAGGATATTTTCATTTAGCTAGTGCCACTCTGTAGTTAGTTACTGACTTCAGTAGAAATGGACCGGCTTAACGGAGGTAGTACAACACTGTTGCTGCATTTCGTACGGTGGCGGAGAGCGGATACCCGCGTGGGGGTGGGGATCTAAAGGGCGACTAGGGATTAGCGATTCTCTTTAAGGAGGCTAGTTTTCCTCCCATTTCCATAAAAAAACACTTTATTAATAAATAAATAAATATATTGGGACAGTTAACACCAATTGACCTAGTCCCAAAGTAAGCAAGTAAAGCTTGTGTTATGGGTACTAGACAACGGATATAAATACTTATATAGATAATTATACTCGTATACTTAAATACATATTAAGTATTAAAAGTTTCCAGAGCCTCAGACTTCTAAATTTGGCATCTACCATTTGACTCGAGTTCGTTGGTGTGACAAACGTCACAAGGTGACAAAAACAATCAGTACATTCCCTTACGTCAGTGTTAGACTGTAATCTACGACTCCATGACCTTATCGGTCAATGACCCGGCTTTGACGTCATTCGGCCTTTTAGGACAGTCATTCGCCATCTTTGTTACTTACAATCTTGAAGACATTAACTCCTATGCACCTAGCTCCCGATCTTCTCGACAAATTCGCTACGTAAATCAGTTAATCTCGTTCTAACTAGCCCACTAAGAAAGAGACGGGCTGAGTTGCACTGATTTCTAAGTTTTAAAGAGGAGTTTTGAATAGGTAAGATTGCTAGAAAATTCTAACATTTGTTATCATCAGATTATAGAGGCGTTGCAAAAAATATATTAAATCGTGAAGCAGTTTATAAAAGAGGAAAGGAAAGTTAGCAGTGTATGGTAACATGGTGACATCCCGTATCGAAGGCAAAACAACTACTAGCCTAGAACTGCCTCTCTATGTTTTATTTCTTGCTTTGATGTGTGTGATGGTGATGGGATATATCCTTGTCCATTTCAAATAATATTTTCATCTACATATGTCCATATATAGGGTGTAAGGGACCACTTACCGAAAATTAAAACCCTAGTTGAACTGAAAGACAGTGAAAATTTCCCTGGGAGAATAAATTTTTTCCCTACATTTTTGTCGAAGAAACTTATTGAGTCTTTCATGTCATGTCATATTTAAAAAAAAAACAAGTTACGGAATACCAACAACGGATGCGCAATAGTATCTGTGCTGTTCGACAGAACGTTTGACGCAATACATTGCGTAGCTAATAGGGAGAATTTTATTCTACTTTCTGGTAAAAAGGCACTTAATTTCAGTTCAGAATAATGGTCTGAAACCTAGCTGTACCTTACATCCTGCATAACTTTGTAGCTACACTATAATTATCTGACCAATGACTATACGTAGCGTGAAGCATGCAAACACGTGTATCAAACAAACACTGCATACAATAAAATATAATAGAATACGTAGAACAATTTATTTCAGGCTGCAAAAAAAAACTGCTTTTTTTTTTTAATGAAATACGAGAGCAAACAAGCAAGTGGGTCGCCTGATGGTAAGTGATCACCACCGCCTATAGACACCCGTAACATTGAAGAAATTGCAGACGCGTTGCCAACCCAGCGGGCTGAGATGGAATACCTCTTGTGCTAGTAATTACACCGGCTGTCTTGCTCTCCACGCCGAAACACAACAGTGCAAACACTGCTGCTTAGCGGCAGGATTAGCGAGCAAGATGGTGGTAGCGATCCGGACGGACCTTGCACAAGGTCCTACCACCCGCATACATATTTACACCTTAAAGACTATCATACATATTTATAAGACAAAACATTAAAATTAGCACGTTACTTCGGCGACGTGTGACCAGTTTTGGGGTGTCCAGCAACCGTCCGCGAAAACGATGGAAAGCGACTCCCTTCGGCCAGAATTCCTGCTTCATGAAGGTCGACAGATGATCGGTCGGCACCCGCACCACAAAGGACGTAAAATTAACGTTGTGGGACTCCAACCGCTCGACCCTCAGACAATGATGAATGTTATATACATTACATATCTGATGATATCATGATTAGATGAGCCGTCAATGGCGTCATAGTTCATCATTACTTATATTAAAATGACATACAAGCCGTACACACAAAAAAAGTATTTTCAATATTTAAGTCAACTTTTTCTTATTTTGGATATTTTAATTGTCGGAAGTAAACAACAGTGGCTGATCTCAAGATTTTTTTGGCCATAAATCGACAGAAATATACACACTTCCTGCAAAAACGACCAATTTCTCATATTAAAAAACTGAACATCGTAAACTGCCAAGTTGCCAACAGATCCATCGTATTTGCTATTAACTGTAAAAGATGGTTTATTTCAGGAAATGGGATGCTCATAAACTCGGTTTTTATGTGTTTTCGATGGCTCTGAATTGAGTAAAGACGCAATCACTTCAATATTGGTTTTTACTCACAGTTTTCATTGGTGTCGATGAAATTAACGATCCCAAACGTTCCTTACTGACGGAACTCTGGCACTGAATGTCAATTCGAGATTTAATGCATCCTGATAAAGGTGGCGTCATACAAAGATTTTCATAAAGTTTGGTGGTGTCCTATGATCAAGAATTACATTTATGTGTCCTGTTTAAGACTATTGTATATACCCAGCGTTCCATACAAACGGCGATAACTTTTTCCACCCTCTAACTAAACCTTAAACTACATTACCCATATTTATAAGTTTTGTTAGGTTTGTAAGTTTTAATTATTATCATATTCTTAATAATTTTAAAAATATTGACGCTTTACTGTTCAAATTTATGAAGATATTAAAAAAATCAAACCTAGAACAAAATATAAACCGAGTTCTAAGGCATAATGACAACATGCCAAAAAACCATGGCTATAGTTTAAGGTTTAGAGGATGGAGAACGATATTGTCGTTTGTATGGAGAGCGCTTTTTGTGGCTAGGTACACAATCCTCTTAAGCGTATAATGTTTTAATACAATCTGTGTAATCAGTTCGAAGATTTGGAAATTCTGAAGCTTATGCTGGATTTAAACGTATCCAGTTGCCGGCGCCGGTTTCGCTGGCATGCCAGCGCTGGCAAGTTACTAGCACGATATTAAACATATTTTCATGCCAGTCGCTGCCCAGCGCTGGAACGGAATAGAGGCCGCGCTATTTTTCATGCCAGGAGCACGCGGCTGGCGATACCTATTGGCGCCAGCAACTGCATATATCCAAATCCGTCTTTATATGAAACGCCCTACGGTTGTTATGGTTGCGTATGCGCATAATCAGAGGCCCTAACACGCTATAGCTTTTATCGCTACCGTAAAGAAAGAGGTATATATCTCTTTCTCACTAACTAATAAAAGAGGAACCGATACTTTAAGCAGCAACCTGCTTCAGCAGCGGCCCTAACATGACAGCCCAGGTTTAGTTTAACCCCTCCCTAAGTCTCTGTCTAACTAGTGTCATAAGAAAGGGACGCAGATAGAGATAAACTAAACTTGGCCAGTCATGTTAGAGCCACAGGAGTTGACATTTTCATAGCACGATGACACCAAATCTAATTTCAAAATTGATTAATTCACGGTAAGTATACAAATTTCCCGTTTCAGCTGATTTTATTTAGATTTTCAAGGGGCCGGTAATATTTGGCAGCTTTGTCATAAAATGTCAAGGTAACGAGCCCAGCCCTTGACAGTGATCTAATAGTTGACGGGAAGATACAGAAATGTACGAGTCAAAACAAGAGACAATGATGTCAATTAATGGTATAAACAATGTCCTAAGCCTGCCGACTGTAAAACGCATATTTTGCTATGATTACTTGTTAAGGTTTTGTGGAGCTCGTGTTTATGACTCATAACTTTGTACTGAAATTATAGTTATAGTTGTACTGAAATTAGTGTTTTAGTTGTACACCGACTTTAAAAATATAATAGACTAGCGGACGACCGCGACTTCTATCGCTTGGAATTGGTAGCCTATGTCCGTCAGGGATAGTGTAGTTTTCTATTAGTGGAAGAATTTTTGGATCGGATCCCGGAGATTACCCTCCCTAAATGTAAACAAACAAAAAACATTACCTGTTTATTATATTAGTGTAAATGTAGATTAAGGCGTTACTTTGCGTATCCCAACAAACTGACAAAAAATTACCTTCACGCTGATTGTTTTTGCGGAGTAGGCAGGTAATTCGTTCGGTCCAGTTTGTCCTATATACTATGCGTTTAAGCACTGGGATGGTTACCTTATATTAAATAGTATTTAAATTTGTACTTCTGTTGCAGTGTGGAGTTAACTTTGGTATACACGAGTGCTCGTATGAATGAGCAATAAATTTAATAGACTGCCTTTTGTGTCCTATTTGGATTGACTCTAACCGTACTACTGAAATGGCTAGATCAACATTGAACGATAAATCTAATAGACCCCTCTTTCACTAAAATAACATGACAATTAGGGGAGTGGAACCGTGTGCAAGGTCCATCTGGATCGCAACACCATCTTGTTCGCTAATCCAGCCGTTAAGCAGCAGTGTTAGCTCTGTTGTTTTCCGGTATGGAGAGCAAGAAAGCTGGTGAAATTACCGGCACAAGAGGTCAGTATCCCATCTTAGCCCCCTGGGTTGGCAATGCAGTTTCCTTGGTGTAGCTGGCGGCAGTGGACGGTGATGATCACTACCGTCAGGTGACCCACTTGCTTATTTGTCTTCCTATTTTATAAATAAATAAAAATCGGAGTACATGACGTATCCACTATTTAAACCCGACAATACAAAAGCTCGACGAGTTAGCAGTACGCCGCGTTAAAAACTAAAGGCAGGCAAAGGAGCAGCGATTTTCTCGGGGTCGCTGATTCACATGGGCGGTGGTTGGTCATTTTACATTTAAAACAAAACTTCTAAAATTAACGAATTAGAATCGAATCTTTGGCATTTTTTGTTCATCTGATTTTTTGTGATTTTATTAAGCTGCATTGTAGAGTTTATAGAGAGGCACATAAAATCACACTGGTGGTAATAAAAACGTAAAAGCATTAGTGTTTTTTGTAAAGAACACTTATAAACCTCTTTAGACTACTGCGCTTTATGTATGGACCAAAGCGACCTTTGATTGACTGTAGATGGCATATTTATAAACACAGTTTTGTAACACATGCCAAAAATGTGTTTATTTATAGCTAAGAGTAGCGCCAGGTGGGTAGATAATGTTCTATTTTTCTTTTATGAAGGAATTCAATTGATGTTATACTAAATTGAACGGAAACTACATAGTTTAATTAACTAATGCATGTCGACATTGAGCCTTTGCCAGGCCTTGTGGATTAAGGCGACTTTAATTTTTTATGAAAAAGGTTGGCAAACCAGTGTTTGAGTCACCTGATAGGAAAAGAGATCATCGCGTCCTAGGGTTGCCACCTTTTTTTTGGACGAATAAAGTATTTTTTCATTTTGGTAAAACAAAAATAAAAGTACACATCATAAAAAAGAGTATTTTTTTCCATTATTTGTCCGTAACGAGCCATTAACAAACAGTTTTACGTGCATAGAGTATTTTAGCATACTTTATTGGTGACGTAGATTATAAAGTACGCCTACATGAAAAAGAGGACAATACTATATTTTAGAGTACTGGTGGCAACTCTAATGCTGCCCTTAGGAATCAGCGACCCGAAGAGTCACTGATACATTATGGACTTGTGTTGTGGAACTTACGGTTATGACATTTGCCCCTTTTGGTACTAGGCCTCCAAAATCCACTGGTCAAAATAATATTATAAAACGGGATGCCTACATAACATAGTACAGAACAGAAACAATGGTGTGCCGACGACAGATACTGCGTTGTGTAGGTAAGTACATTTAATTGTTACTGACATAAATGACCTATAAATAGAACAAGGACTGTTTTCTACGATATAATGCGATTAATAGTACATTGTTAATAACGAGTACAATCTAGCGAAGATACAGGCTGTCACAAAGTGATGCCGGAATCTTGCATAGTAACTTTAAATTCAGTCAACCAAAGGGTCAATAATTAAGAATAATACTTTAAGAAATAACGTTCCAGGGGTATTCATACTGACTCAGGACCGGTTCTTATTTATTTATTTAAACTTTATTAGAGACCACGTTTGGGCTCCATAGGTTAGGATGGACATGCTATCATATGGGCAGCATCGTTTTAATTATCAACTAAGGTAATTAGGAACGCTGAAAACGCTTGAGTATGGCCGGTTCATAAAAACCTTCCGTAAGAAAATCACTAACTGATAATGAAAACTGCTGCGTGGTTTAAGAGAAATAGGCGGGGAAGACATGAGGACCAACATGAACGGATAGCGACTTTGATTTATACTATCTATATATATAAAATTCAAAGTCCTGACTGACTGACTGACTGACTGATATATCAGCGCACAGCCCAAACCACTGGACCTAGAGACTTGAAATTTTGTACATAGATACCTTATATAGTGTAGGCATCCACTAAGAAAGGATTTTTGGAAATTTCACCCCTAAAGGGGTAAATTAGGGGATGAAAGTTTGTATGAAAGTCCGTCAGTCCGTCAGATGGAATACCTCTTGTGCCAGTAATTACACCGGGTGTCTTACTCTCCACGCCGGAACACAACAGCGCAAGCACTGCTGCTTAGCGGCAGGATTAGCGAGCAAGATGGTATCGAATTTTAGGGGTGGGAAACGGATGTGAAACTTTGTATGGAGGGGAGATATCGGTTTATTTAAACCGTTTTAGGGTATTTGGATTTTTACATTGGAAGGGGGTAAAACGGGCGGTGAAAATATGAGGGGGAGTGACAGCACTTATAAGTTTTTTGATAAAAAACAAAGTCATTTGTTTTCTGTAGGCCACACGGGCGAAACCGCGGGCAGAAGCTAGTGTAATAATAAAATACTGTCGGGACTTATCTCTTGGCGCCCAATAGCTGTAGCTAAACTGATTAACTCGGAACAGATGTGAACCATCTCAGTTAACGACAGCTCGGTTGAAGTTCGATTTATGCGTCCTGCACTTATTCTGTAAGCGCTTCAGTGCCGGTTTCGACGACGAGGCAACAGCCTGTCTCGCTCACTTGGGCTTGCGTGCTAGAGCGAAACAGGGCGCTGCCTCAGCGCCGAGCTCGTCGCTGTTACTCTTAGAGAATCGCTCTTCTGTTACTATGTAGCGCAGCGTATAACAGCGGTATGTATGAAGTCCAATCAATCAATCAATGCTGGACAGCAAGTCAAGGCACCAACAAGTGCTTAACAGGCTAACTATGTTTATTTTGGTAATGTTTGACGATCATATTCATAGTAATTTATTGTTACCTTGATAATTACGGTTTAGTAGTTGTTACGAACTCTTTTTAGGTTTTTTTATGGCTTATTTTTCTAGACGTATTTTATTTTGAGATGAATAAATGAAATGAAATGAAAATGAAATGAATTTTTCTATCAGTCAGTTGAAGTTAGCTGCTGGTTTTTCACATCTCCTCGATACAGTCCCCTTATATTTAACAGTAGTTGATAAGTACAGTCAACCAATTTGTTTCAAAGGCCACTGTAGAGCGTTGTCGCAATATGCCATCGTGGGGGTATTATAACATTCATTGTGAAGTTCATTATAACTTTTTACTGTGAAAGGATTCTACGGCTATGTATGGATTAAATTCGTTGACTGTATAGTCGACCGAGTAATTGGTTGACCACTTTGAACCTTATCTCTTTGTAATACGGTCGAAAAGTGGTCAAGCGATTTCTTGGTCGACTATACATGAAGAGGCGCTGCAATTTTATATTAATGCTAGTGCGTGCTTCCCGTAGACAAAACATTTAAACATTTTGGTAGTATATTATATTTGATGTTATAACTAACTAGCAGACGCTTGCGACTTTGTTGGGGTGGATTTCGTTGCCTAAGTGTAAATTGGATAGTGTAGCTTTCTACTAGTGAAAGATTTTTTGGAATCGGTCTAGTACGTCCAGATTACACTTTACTTTACAAACTAACAAAAACAACGTCTTCCTCTTTATTATATTAGTGTAGATGTACATAAGTGATAGATGTACTCGTAGATAGTGTACCAGACCTGGCCGACGGCCTCGTTGAGTTTCTTGCCGGAAACTGAGGAGATGAGAATCAGAGGTTTTTCCGAACCGGCGGTAAATTTTATGACATTCATAAGTGCTTCCTGTAGGCTAATCTGAATATTTGGACTTCGACAGCATCAGTCATCAGTACAGTAGGGGAAATATATTCACGTACCACCTTACTTAGAACTCTATCGCAATGACGCGACGAGTTAAACGCCAGGCTATGTCATACAAAAGTCATGCGTATGTGTCTTCGACTAGGTTCTACGGTGGTACGTGTTTCAATTTCCTTGACTGTACATCAGTAAGGAGTATAATACTCCTACAATAATTGTAAACCGCAACTTTTGACCTCGAATTTCATTTATGAGTGTAACCTATAGGTTACGTCTTATGTTTGATTTCTGATAACCGCAGTCTAACGTCCATAAACTTTACATCATTAGACTTAGCTTAATTATTGTTGACTGATAACATACAAAACACGTGACACCTGATATGTTATGGCTTGGTATAGTCCAGAGAATTTAAACGAATTAATGCGCGTAAATGCGGCGATTACAACAACAACAAACAACAAATATTCTTTATTGTACACCACATAAAAATACAAAGAACACATAAACGAATTAGAAAGATAGACAACAGGCGGTCTTATCGCTTAAGAGCGATCTCTTCCAGACAACCGGTTTAACAGTAAACAATACGATTACGATTACGTTGGACAAACGTCCATTCTCGTCCTCCGAAGAGATTCTTTCGAATCTCTCACTTCCCGTACTTACAGCATAAGATACTACTTCCCGCCGGTATTCCGTGAAAGTGTGATACTATCCTAGTCGAGCCGTACTGTAACCAGCAACTACCAACTACGGTTTGGCTCTGCTACTACCTTTTACTACAAAACAACCCAAAGACCATATATTTTTTAAACTTTCCCGATTTTCACACGCTTCAACGTCTACGAGACTTAACGCGATGAAATCATTGTTAACTTACCTCGACGGTGGCGTTGTCTCCTCGTGACCACGGTCGAAACGTCGAGGTAAATGAATGTATCGCACTAAGTCCCGTAGACGTTATAAACCTAATGACGGTTTATAAATCTTACTTTGGTACTTGTATAGTCGACCAAGCAATTGCTTGACCACTTTTGAACCTTATCCGTTTGTATTACGGTCGAAAAGTGGTCAAGCAATTTCTTGGTCGACTATACTATTATTTATTCTGTAGTTTGGTCTAGGTACCACTTAACAATCATACGTAGAGGTACCTATATTTCCTTTGGAAGATTAAACGCTCGCGGGAACGGAAACGGACGTCGCGATTGTTTTTAATGGTGTTACGACATCGTCGATCGTAGGGTCCTGGGAATGTTCCAACAGAAATAGCATTAGCCCTTTCGCAGCCACATCCGTATGCAGCACGGCTCCAGCTCGCTTCTTAGAGCTGCGTTACGCGCACGCAACGCAAGCGATTTTGACTGCATAAATGACAATCGGCCTGCGCAAGCGCGCCTCCGAAGCCGTCCTACACTTGCATTCGGTGTGACCCGTCTTTACTGGCTATATTTTTTTTATGAAATAGGAAGGCAAACAAGCAAGTGGGTCACCTGATGGTAAGTGATCACCACCGCCTATAGTCATCCGCAACACCAAATAGATTGCAGATGCCTCGTCAACCCAGAGGGCTAAGATTTAAAACCCCTTGTGCCAGTAATTACACCGGCTGTCTTGCCCTTCACTCCGGAACACTACAGTGCAAGCACTGCTGCTTGGCGGCTGGATTAGCGAGTAAGATGGTGGTAGCGATCCGGACGAATTGAAATTGAAAATATTTGATTTTATGAGAATCCAATATTAGCTAGTAAGAGAAAGAGAGTGCAGTTAAGAATGCGCAGCCACAACTTATTCAACCTATCCCTAACATAACACGATTAACCAATTTTAGTTCATCTGAGTTTATCTCTATGCGCATCCCTTTTTTTTGACACTCGTTTGACAAAGATAGGGAGCGATACGTTAAACCTGGACCGGTCATTAACATGACTACTGGACAAGATGTACTAATAGAGGTACTAACTAGATAGAGTTTAGAAGAAAAAAACAGTAAACTCAGCTATATCTAAAACCCGCGCCGCGTTCTATATCTAAAAGATTCTCAATTGACGTTAAAGTTTTGGGCATACACCAAAAAAAGTTTTTTAAATTCCATGTACGAGTAATCAACATTTTCAGTACAGCATAATGTCTAAAGTTAATAAAAAATCGATAATCGAGGCGTACAGATTATCCCCAAGAGGGTGATATGTTTTGGGAATTTCAGGGTATAAAAGAAACAACGCGTTTATGTAGATAAACAAGTATGTAGAAACTTCGTTCGTTACATCGTTTTTTTTTATACAACATAGGAAGGCAAACAAGCAGGTGGGTCACCTGATGGTAAGTGATCACCACCGCCTATAGACACCTGCAACAACAAAGAGAGTGCAGATGCGTTGCCAACCCAGAGGGCTAAGATGGAATACCTCTTGTGCCAGTAATTACACCGGCTGTCTTGCTCTCCACGCCGGAACACAACAGTGCAAGCACTGCTGCTTAGCGGCAGGATTAGCGAGCAAGATGGTGGTAGCGATCCGGACGGACCTTGCACAAGGTCCTACCACCCGCAAATGTTGGATTAATTTACATAGTATAAAACAAACTCGCTATCCTTTCCGGTTTGTTCGTATATCTTCGACCGCCTTCGGCTTCTAAACCACGCAACAGATTGTGATACGGATTTCACTGTTATTTAGACTTTTTTTTATGGAAGATTATGTACCTTGTGCGAGCAAACCCGAGATCGGTCACTAGTACTATGCAAGGAAGTATCTACGTAGTACGTTATTTAGTATATCTTAATCGAGTTCTAGTCTAGTCGAGGTCTAGTCAATATAGATACCTAACAGTTGGCGTATTAACTAGACCTGAATGCAAATTGAAATGGCAATGGGCTGGGAATAAAACTTGCAGAACCGATGGCCGCTGGGGCATGAAGGTTGAAGATTCTCGGGTAGAGAAAGGGGCGGGAGATACGCCATAGATCGGCCAAAGATGGCCAGACGACAACTTCCATCATGGCGGTGCATGCATAGCGCATCATTTAACGGGTAGGACCTTGTGCAAGGTTCGTCCGGATCGCTACCACCATCTTGCTCGCTAATCCTGCTAAGCAGCAGAACTTGCGCTGTTGTGTTCCGGCGTGGAGAGCAAAACAGCCGGTGCAATTACTAGCGCAAGAGGTACTCCATCTTAGCCATCTGGGTTGGCAACGCAACTACAATCTCCTTGGTGTTGCGGGTGTTTATGGGCGGTCGTGATCACATACCATTAGGTAACCCACTTGCTCGTTTGCCTTCCTATGTTGTATAAGAAAAAAAAAGGTGGTTGGCGTGTGATGACCGCTTGTTGTGGAAGTCTGGACAAGACCTATAGGCCTCTAGTAGAATATGCTGAGGGCTCTGATCTTCAAAGCGCAACGACGAGGATCTCGACGTCGAGCTACCCGCTGCCTCACTCGCTCGCAGGGCTATCGAACGCGCGAGCGAGACAGCTGCTTCAACGTCGAGCTCATCGTTGCAGCAATGGATGAAACTTCCCCTTTTGTAAAAAATAAGGGTGAAGATCCAATACCGCGGTATTGCGAAAGTCTATTACGCAGGTTGCTCTTACGCTTCATAGTAGGCGATACAATAAACGTTTTATTTAAATATCGCACGCTTAGAATTAAAGTGACCCATTTTTGATAATACACGTCCCAAAATATCACCTTAATTAAAAGACATAGGGTTTAATTTTGGGAAATATCATATTCAGAATTGAGTCGCTTTAATTCTAAGGGTGCGATATATTGGTTACGTATTATGCCTTTAGCTATAAGATTCTTAATTCGTTATGTTGCAAACGAGACGTTTAAATGTATCGTTTTTTAGGGTTCCGTACCTTAAAATAAAAAAGGGACCCTTTTAGGATCACTTTGTTGTCCGTCTGTCTGTTTGTTTTTCTAACAATTCGCAGGCACGGCAACTGTATGTAACTATTCTTGTTTATTGAATTAACGTTTATAATTATTGTTTTCCTGTTTTGTGTTTCACCGCGTACTCTAATCTGCTTTTGTTAGTCTCAGTATTAAAACGGTTCTTTGGAAGAGATAGTTCTGAAGCGATAAGACCGCCTATATAATATCTGCCTTATTCATTTTATTTATTACCTTTTCCTATGTTTTCCGCGTGTTGTATACTTCGAATATTTTGTCTACATTGTATCTTTTCATGATATTTTCTGGCGTGCTATAAAGAGTTATTGTATTATTTGTGCATGAAAGAATAAAAAAAAGATTAGCTGTCGTAATAAAAAACTCAATTAAAACAATACCTTGCCAAATCCTTCACTAGCTTCTGGTTTCGGGGCTGTATCAAAGAGATTAAGCCTTGAATTTTGAAAGAAGTCCGCGCTCGAGTTTTGCCTGGAGAACAGCTCCGAGGTGGAACTCTCCCTGGTCAGCGAGGGTCGGGGCTTCACGAAGGGGTTGTTGCGACCCCTGGCTTGCTTGATCCAGTCAAATTTGTTGTGCGTAGGACTTGGAGACGGAGAGTCAGTAGAATCCGTCGCTTCGGACATCTCTTGGACCGCTGCCATTTGGAATCCAGTTTTGTTTTTTAGATTAATAAATAATTTAATTTAAGAGTTAATTTTTCTAAATTAGTTTTAGCTTTGTTCAGTATCACTGTTGTCTTCAATCACTTAGAATAACACATTTTTTCCACGTCACTCTGTTTGGGCAAGGTCGATTTGGGTGTTCGATTATGACAGTGACGTACGAAAACAAAAACATGCGTACGGATACGTTTTTATTTAAATGTATGTTAATGCGTGTGCCCCGCGCGGACGCTGCGCAGGAGTGCGCGTCTGTGCGCGGCGCTGAACGTAGATATAGTTATGGCGGTTTGGTTCATTCATTAGTTGTGCGAGTTATGTTTGCTTTTAGATAATTTTACGATATACGATAACTGGGCGACTAAACAGACTTTAAAAAAACTCGAAAATTTTCATTACATACTTATTTAAACGTGGAAATACGATAAAAGATCTATCGAACTTTTTTACTATTATTTTTATAATATAGGTAGGAAAACGAGAAAGCGGGTTATCTGATGGTAAATTATCACGATCCATAAACAGCGAAATCACTAAAAAATTGCAACAATTTTTTTTTTTTGTCGTATTTTTATTGCAGTGATTTTCTGTTCATATAATGTTTAAAATAACTTTAAGACGAGACAGCTACATTTAAGAACGCTTATATTACATTTGAACAAATAGCTGGGAATGAGCAATGTTTTTTTTACGTCATTCATGACATAAGAAAGAATGTCATGAATCATATTTGTGTACCAACTGAAACTGAAAAATAAATTCTTAATTTTAACCACATGTGTTTGACGTTTGTGAGCATATTTCTTTTATGTAAGACAGTTGTTTCCACTTTTGGGTTAGTATCAGATGGTCATAAACGCAACTGGTCTACGGCATCAACTCGTCCTAAAATCATCTCGACGAAATTGCAACTAGGATAAAACCTAACTCGTCTATGTAGCAACTGGTCAAAAAAACATTTTTTCTACTGCCCTATCATCATTTTGTCTTAAAAAACAAGTGGTATACATAGTTGGTCGCCGTTGAAGCAACTCGTCTTAAATGCGTGCCGGGTGACATTTTCCCCGAGTGAGTTGAGAAGTTACGGGCGCAAGTTTTTTTTAAATCTCCAGTTACCTAATTTATTTTTAATGACATTATTCGGAACAAATGTTTATTCCTCCGCAAAAAATATGATAAAGATCACTATAATTAAAACTCATAAGTTTTTAGTATACCTTACATCTAAAGTATCCTCCTTGCAATTTTTTAATGATCTAATTATGATTCAAATGTTAACATTATTGAAAAAAATTAAACACTAATTAAGTTTTGATTTATACATAGTAAACGGTTACTTTTCTCCTAGGTAAATGATGGTGAAACCATGATCCTATCGGCCTGATTTCCCAGTACCCGAGTTACCGAGATTTGATGGCAGTCGCTCCAATTAAACAACCTTTACCTAACTAGGTCCATGGTCACAGCGTACCCCTAACTAAGAATCAGGATAAAGCGCTAGAAGGATGACAGAAAAATTACCCGTCAAAAAGTGCCCTGTAGCTTTTGAGAAAACTCAGAACTTTCTAAGAAAAAATCCACCTTTTTTTGAACATTCGGCAACTTTGCCCGTCCCTAATTATACAGAGTAGAGTAGGTATAATTTTCCCCGCCCCACTCAAGACGTCGCCATCCCACTTGATAGGACGCTGAGAGTTAGATGACGCCAAGTCTGCGGAAATATATAGTTCAGAGGAGGCTCGGGTGATATCGAGTGCCGTCTCACGTATCAAGTATTTGACAAAAATTTGATAAAAAATATACTTGTAGTGAAATTGTTTTAAACTTTCGCGATTTTCATACATAAGTATAGCGTCAACGAAACTTTACCGCGATAAAACCATTGATGATTAATAAATTGTTGCTTTTATTGTTTGCTTTGTTGATATTTTTGCAACACGATCGAAACGTCGAGGTGAATTAACATAAATTTTATCGCGTTAAAGTCCCGTTGATGTTGTAAAAGATACTTATAGTAGTAGATATACACTGTAGCCAGTTGCTGGTTACAGTACAAACGAGCCGGCTCGACAGGGTAGTACCACACTCACAGAAAACCGGCGCGTAGTATATTTTTATCATCAGTACCCTCATGGCCGTTTTCCTCACTTTTGCATGCAATAAATCAACATTACTTAATAGACTCCGGGCGTTACTGCATAGTTACTGCTGCATAGCAACTCTATTTTAACAATTTTAAGTAAATTACCGTGGCCTATTTTTTTATACCTACTGTTGGAATATCTTACTTTTCTATAGAAAACAGAGGCGATACGATTTAATGAATGGGAAGTACCTAATCACTACCACTAATGGAAACCAGCGACGCCAAGAGAATCGCTGATCCTTATCCTGGCTTTAGGTCTAACTCCGTAGGCCTCCGGATTCAGATTAGTCACCGTAAAAAACCCAATTTCAAACTACTACTTCACACCGGTATTTTGTAAGCCTATGGTACTGCCCCGGTCGAGCCGATCCATTAGTACATCCAGCAACTGGCTACAGTGAGGGTCTGCCATTATAAAAAACTGCGCCGGGAAAACAACCGCGTAGAAAGGTAATTTGTTCTCATTTGTTTACATCAATAATGCAAAGTGTTGACGGCGCTGCGTGTGACTAGACTTTTCTTTACATTATCTTTATCTTTTTTATCTTGTTCTTTATCTTTGTCTACACTATCTACATCTACACTTCTACACAAATATAACAAAGAGGCAAACGTTGTTTCTTTCTTTGTATGTAGGGGGTAATCTCTGGAACTACTGAACCAATTTCAAAAATTCTTTCACTAATAGAAAGCTACACTATCCCTGACGGACATAGGCTACTAATATAGTATAAAACAAAGACGATATCCGCTTCATTTCGTCCTAGAAGTATATTCGGCTTACGCGGTTTAAAAGGCTAAACCGCGCAACGGATTTTGATACTGTTTTATTAGTATCGAGTAGTGACCATTAAAGAGAGAACTGATGGAATTGTCTACGAACGGGGGTAGGTAGATGATGAAGAACTATGAAGATAAATGACAACCCCACTTGACATATTTCGTCAATTTACCTTTTTCTTTTTATTACAATATGGCGTTTGGTTGCCGACATATTGAATTTTGATTAGTAGTATGTCTTTAGTGACACTCGCAAGATTAATAGAAATCGATTGACGTAAGAATCATCAAAATCGGCCCACGCGTTTGGTGTCTAGAGCGCCACAAAGAAACAAACATACAAACATACAAACATACATAAACACCTTACCCTCCTATAGGTCGCGCAGTCGGGTAAAAAACATTAAGTTGTATAGGCCCCATGGTTTTGCATTAAACACTGAAAGCCTCACACGTCACGTTCCATAGAAAATAAAGACCACCTCCAATTACAGTATGGAAATATACCGAGATACGATTGTCTCGTTTCGATACTAAATTGATATACAAACAATCGTTGCTAATGAGCCGATTGCGAATCGGTCCGTCTGTCCGTGCAGGAATTGGTTCGGCAAATAGTCAGTGACGTGATATTTGTACGTAAATATGGTATTCTTCGTATATTATTGGTTTCTATATGGAGCTTTTTTTACTTGCGATGGGTTTTGATTGAAATATAACAATTTATAAATTAATTTACCGCGTGAACCCTTATCATCATCATCATCATATCAGCTGGAAGACGCCCACTGCTGGGCAGAGGCCTTCCCCAAGGATCGTTGGTCTGCCTTGTGGGAGGCCTACCTACATTTCGTCTTCCAGCTGATATGATGATGATGAGGAGAGTACACGCGGTATTAACCATGTAATTGTTTTATTTCAATCGAAACCCATTGCCAGTAAAAAAAAGCTCTAGGTATAAACCAATAATATACGAAGAATACTATATTTACGTACAGTCAAGGAACTTAATTCCCTACCCATTTCGTTGAAATGTCGTCTGACATTCGCAATGCATTAAGGTCGATATGTCAAACTAACGTCTTGCTCTATAGCTCTTATGGTGACAGTTTGCTATATGATATTGAACCTTAGGTGGGTTGGAAATTTAATTCTTTGACTGTACAAATATCACGTCAACTGACTATTTATACGGTTTTCTTGATCTTTTAGAGATTATTTTAAGGAAGAATTTTATATATAACTATGCATTCTAATTAAGTTTAACAATAACGGCATGTAGCAAACAGAGAGGTCGGAAGTCGAGTGAAAGAGTGAAATTATGAAAGTGAATAATTGAATGCCATGATTGAATGAATGGAAATTACATTTATAAATTAATGTTTACGTTTTCGTCTTATACCAATCGATTGTTTAAAACGAATACTGTATATACTTTAGTTATATACCGTAGCTGTTTTACCCAACGAACGAAGTTCGGATAAAGTGAGTTTTACTTGCTAACTTCCTCGTTTTGCAACATCGCGAGACGTTAACTTACTTCGCGTTTTTACGTAAGGATTCACAAAAAGGTAAATTTAGGTTAAATTAAGCTATTTTTACGGCTTCATCGGTCGTTTCGTGCTACCGTAACTTTGCCAAAATAATCTGTTCTGTCCAAAATAATATCTTTACTATAATTTTATTCTCTATATATCTGAACCTCAATTAATATACTTTACTTACACCGTAAAATAGCTATCTACGACCTAACATGGCTGCTCAAATTTAATTTATGTCTATGTGCGTCACTTTCACATTAGATTAGTTAGTCAGAGCCACTGGTATAAAAACTTGGGCGGTCATCTCAGGGCCCCTGATACATCGAAATTACAAAGGTGTTCAAAATACGTGTTTAATATAAACGTGTTTTGAACGTATAATATATATACACAACACTAATGTCAAGGTGTAGTGTGTTCAGACATTTTTGAGCACCTCTAGCATTGACATCTGTCGGTTACCTTACCTTTCATACTTCATAATAAGCATATTATATTATACTTTAATATTTTCAAAACTATTATACCTAATATCTACCACAAAAAATAAAAGATAAGTATATATATATTAAAATTGTAATAACAACACAAAGAAAAATTAGGGCAATGGCAGGACTTGAACCTGCAACATCAGCATTCTGTGCCTTGCGTTCCTTATATATATTCATATAAGGACAGGACTTTTTTATTTTTAAGCAAAATCCTTTGCCTGATTTTTGCCGTTGAACGGATTTTGCTCCAGTTTTCAATATAATTTAGAGATGTTTTTACGGAAGGTTTTAATGTACATTACATCGTAATTGTATCCGTGCGAAGCCGCTGCAGGTCACTAGTTAATAATAATTGTATTTTCATCAAAGGTTTTTCCGAACCGGTGGGAAGCTTTTCTGATAAGTCCAATGTTAAATAGCTATATTCACTGTACTTAAGCTCGGAAACAAAACATTTTGACTTTGTGAGTTTGAGCTAAGTAATTAATTACACATAACATAACATCGCGTCGCAGCCATAGAAATAGTACAACATAGAACGAGTGTTAAAATTGAAAGCGATATTTTATTATCTGATCTCTTTACTTTAAATGGCAATACAATGTGTCAATAAGAGATGACTACATACTCTAAACTCCTCTTCAATTGACACCCTGTACACGACCAATAGACAAAATAGTCACCTTTGGCTATGGTAATGTATACATTAAGGTAGTAGATTCTACGTTTTTTTTATTAATTTGCAGGTTTTACTACCTTGACGCACACGAAGGTGAGCATTTTGACAGCTTTGGCTATGTACACTTGACAAGTACTGAGCCTATATCCATGCTTTAGTCCTTCATCCAAGGTCGCAGCGCTCGAAAGGCACTCCTACAACTACACAACTAGCCACAATTACACGAATCGCAACATTGCTCACAAACTATAGCCAGGCGCCATTGTTACTAGAATGAAATCTGATCTGAACTACGTGTCGGGGGGCAGCTTCCCCCCCCCCCCCCCTAATATTCAAGTAGGTAGTAGTCAGAATTGTAATCATTTTATTGCGTAAAACATTGAAAATGCATGCAAATACAATTGTAACTTATAGACTAAATCTAAATCTTATTTCTTTATAATATCGACAGTGGAAATCTCAAATGTCGTAAGGGACATTAAGAGACATGTCCCTTATGACATTTCAGGTTTCTAGTGTCGATATTTGCATTATGTTTGATTTTTAAATTATAATTAGACATTGTCATAAGTTAGAAGGAGTATTAAGATACTGTAGGAGCTTGTCCCAGGTTATTTATATTCTAGTGGACTGTATTTAATTGATACGCCGGTTCATTATCTTCAAGTTTTTAATTAGCAGCACACAACCACAACATCATACAGAGAGTTTTTTTTACAGAGAGAAAACAGACTAAAAATGCCATAGATATTAAAGTGCTTATTACACTATTAATGTTGGCTGTATTGCCAACAGATACATTACTTAAAACATCAAATAGTCATAGTCTACTAGTCAGGGTCTGATATTAGGTTCTGATAGCCCTAGGCCTACTATAAACATACAAATCCCCCCCTGCCCTCCTCCTGTCCTGTCTGTGTCCGCCCAGCCCTGTATTCTGTAAATAAGAGGTGCTTACAAAGATCCACTGCCACCTCCGCCCTTGCACCTTACGCTTATTAGCCTGTGAGTAAATTAGGCCCTGCTAATAGTCCATTTTCTAGTACTAGCATCGAAAAGCTTCCACTCACCATGTGGTACCGTATATGGGTCCCTCCGGAGCGCACGCCCTCGTTCAGCTGGATGGAGCTGACGCTGCCGGCGTCATCGTCCATGAACCCCGTCTTCTTGTAGCGAGCCATCTGTGGACCAACCAGAAATCGGGTCAGTGGTCACGGCACAGATTAAATTATAGTACTAACGTACAGAAAGCTCTCTTATACGACTGCGATTCAACGAATTCCAACTTTAGCGGGCAACAGGCAGTTGGATATATTAAGTTTCTATGGTAAGTAAGAAGTGCTCCCCTTTGAGCGATTATAAAAAAAATTGCTTTGCCATCGGAGCTGCATACACATAAATAAATAAGCACACATCTCAAGTCAATCACAGTTGACTTTTTAAGATTTAAGTACATACATGTGAAATAGAATAAATGCTTGTAGAACAGTTTTGGAGAGTAGCAAACACATTTGTATCATATAAAGAATCAAAAAACTAGATGCCCTAAATGTCACAATTACGCTAAACGTAATTATGTTGTACATTATGGAACCCCCTAAAAGGAATATGAAGGGTTTGTTAATTGCTTCTAGGTTAGCTGTCAATCCAGTTTAAGGACAGCTACTGCGGGAAGGTTGTCATAAGTTAGGAAGCTGCAATTACTTTCATTAAGGACCGGACATAACCAGTTACTGATCTAGTTAAAACCAGATAGGCTCTCTAGTTGACACGATGACATGGATAGTTATACCACAAACTTAGACTGACATCGCGCTTTCGTTCTATTTTAGTTCTATTGGAAAAGGGAGGTAAACGTCGATGCAGATCACCTGATGGGAAGTGATCACCATTGCTAATAGAGACAAGTGACCCCAAGAGACTGATCCGTTACCGGCCAGTAAGTTCCTTCGCCATTTGTCTTCGGATCTCTTGCTTGCCGTACGAAAAACAGCAAAGCTTAACTCTTTGAACGCCAAGAACCTATAAAGTGGTCGTGTGTCGTCGTTCACACCACGCCAACGACCACTAAAAAGGTCGGAGTGAAGGTGTACTTTGATCATGAATAAAATCTATTATGAATTGTTTTTATTTGTTTGTATTGGTTTAAACGTAACATCAATTGACAGTGCTTGGCGTGTGAGTGATCACTTCATTCAATTATGAAAGCGTTCAAAGGGTTAAAGCTACTACTGTACTGCGAAGGTATTCTGTGGTACTACCACTGCCGAGCCCAGTTCAGTAGTAGTGTAACCAGAAACTGGCTACAGTATGACTCGACCACTATAACCTCATACTTCTGTGCAACTTAGAGTCTTTAGACCTTCTCATAATGGGACAGCCTAAAACTCTACCAGTTTTAAAAGTACAAACATTCATAGCCTTTATACAAACATTTTTACCCTTGTGGAAATGGAACCCGCAACCTCTAGCTTTTAGGAGTCAAAGTCACTATACATATAGTCTAAGTACGTCGCCTAATAAAAAAAAGCAAGGCACCCATTTTGTATATCGTATGGATAACATTGTTTTTTACGAATAATAATTCGATGAGGAAAATTGCAGAAATTCGACACCACTGATTGACCTTGGCGTATAAAAAACTATTAATGAAAATAACGGTCACGTTGGAGCTCCTATCGTATAGGTAGAGCCAATGTTCACGATTCTTGGAACTTGAGCACGGCACGTGGTATTTAAGAGGCGTCACCCGAAAGTCCCGAAACCCTAACTGTGCCTTAAATGAAAAACTAAGCATGGGTATAGCCTCAGTAGGTACATGCCAAGCGTACACACCCAAAACTGACAAAATGGTTACCTTTGGTCATCATCATCATCATCATCATCATCATCATCATCATCTCAGTCACAAGAAGTCCACTGCTGAACATAGGCCTCCTCCATGGATTTCCAAAGTGACCGGTTGGAAGCGGCATGCAACCAGCGCATTCCTGCCACCTGTATGAGGTCATCGGACCATCTTGTGGCTGGTCGTCCTACGCTGCGCTAGCCAATACGCGGCCGCCATTCGAGAACTTTTCGACCCCATCTTATCTTTGGTGTGCTACAGAAACGTTACATTTTACTACCTTCATGGACACCAAAGGTAACCATTTTGACGTTTCATGTGTAGGCACAGGGTGTCAATGGAAGAGGAGGTTTAGAATATGTATTGACATTTAAAGTAACAAGTTTTATGTCCATCATATTTAACACAGATCCTATTAGGCAGGGATCGCCAATGCAAGTCAGGATCATTTCCAAACATCCCTGTCCAAGACAGTCATTGATTTTATAATAAGCTCGAAAAATTAATGTCTTCTTGACAATAGGTTTGAATTTTGTATTCTTATATTGTTCAGTATTGTTTTTTTAAATTTTGTTGTAAAAATCTTACTCAATTTCCCATGAACGATTTCTTGGTTTTAGCCAGACTGTAAAACTTTAAGCTTTCCTGTATTTCTAGTAGCCTTTGGTTTATCGACGTTGGTAGGGAAATTGCATATATTTTTCTTATCTTATATAATTATTTCAACTGTACATAACCGTAGTAACTTGTACTATTATATTTCGTGCCGTTGTCGGTTTTGTCGGTTTTGTCGGTCGTGTCGTCGTCGGTGTCAGTAACTCATTCTAAATTAGTTTTAAATTACCACCTGGCAAAAACGTGCTCATCATTATCAATAAATATAAGGACGTAAGTATAATAGTTAGGCTCTCGTGTAAAAAGTTCAGTTTTTCTGCAAAATATATTTTCTTTATATATAATATAAAGTTGCTATCCGTTCCTATCCGTCCTAAATCCTTATACTGTATGTTCGGCCGCCTTCTCCTTTTAAACTAAGCAAAGGATTTTGATTTTTTTCACTGTAATTTAGAGAATTTTTCAATGAAGCTGAGCTTTTTTAGGTACAGTAGAGAAAATACATACACGTACCACCTTAGAACCCTGTCTCAATGACGCGACGCGTTAAACGTCACGCTATGTCATACAAAAGTCAGAATGCGTATGTCTCTTCGACTAGGTTCTACGGTGGTACGTGTTTGGATTTCCTTGACTGAACATTACATCCATATTGTTCTTGCGCGGTCGTGTCATATATACTAAATTTTGTTCAGTTTAGTGAAACAGTTTATATGGAAAATCCTTGTTTTGTAAATAGTTTACAGTATCCTCGAAACCTTGGATATTTAGATACTTTACATGCAAATGGCTGTTCCCCCGTCGACCACCCGTAGTCCAAGGCCTTTAAGAGGAAACACAAGGGCCGTTTTTCCATACAAACCTCGTCCCCTGTTTCCTCTCTGGATAATGCCAGTAGAGCAATTTTTTTTTCCAAAAAATCGATGGCCACTATTATGCATGTCCCTATGTTTTCCTTTTTTTAATAAATTAATTATTAAAAGAGATATGGACATTCAAAAACCTAAAAAATTGGCCAGATTTTCGGCTGCGTTCATACATTCAGAAAACAAATTTTACTAGATTATATAAAAAAAGAAAAACATAGGAACACTGCCAAAGCCTTTCTTTAATTTTTAATGAAAAAAGTAGTTAAATCGGATAAGTTTTGGAGAAGGAATCAGGGGTCTACGAATCGTTGATTTTGTGTACTTTTAATAGGTATTTTCAGTCCAAGCTGCGGCTGTCTCTATTGCACTCTGCGGGGGGAGGCTTGATAGATGGAGGCAGCAATAGATTTTACAAATACCTATTTTTCAATTCTCTAGACCTTGGTGTTTCCTCTTAAGATTTTATGACTTTATTGGTAAGGCGGCAGTAAATTCGCAAGAAAGTTTCTTGGCAAAGAATATTATGTATTTATTACTCTTAAGAAAAGTGTTGATGGACGAACTCTTAACTTTATCCTACGAGTATATACTTGTAGAATAAAATTAAGAGTTACGTAAGTTAAGAAGCACTTATGAATGTTATATTTGCCACCGGTTCGGAAAAACTCAACGATATATAATATGCATGTATATTATATACTATATATCGTTGAGTTTTTCCGAACTGGTGGCAAATATGACATTCATAAGTGCTTCTTGTCTAATCTGAATAAAGATATTTTGCTTTAGACTTTCGGCGAACAGACGGATGAAGAGATGGCATACCCTTTTGGGTACAGAACCTTTAAAACGTATTTAATTAAATAAATAATTATAATCGCTATGTATTTTTAATCGCTAGACTATTTTTTACCTGATTGTTCGCCGCAAGGGAGAGTAATGAGTTTAAATACAACGATTACACTCGCTATGCGATTCTACTTTAAATGAGTGGAAGCAAATTCTTCTAAATACTTAATCTTAGTATGTCTGCGACTTTGTCCTAAAAAAAACCTAATTGCTCCGTTTGGTCTCATCTGGAACTCACTGCGCCATAAAGAAGTCCATTCACACGCAATTAAACATCTACTTGAAAAGCAGTTGATACTGTAAACAGTTGGTTATGTTCAAAGCCCTCGATATTTGTCGAGCACCCTCCTGAAAGAGAGTCTGTACTCGAAATATTTGAAAGTCCTCGTACTTATTGGGATTACACTCGACTTTCCCGAAGTCTTGATATATTTAATTATTTAGACGTCGAATTTGCATATTCAAATACAAAGTTTTAGGCCTTTATAAATCGTCCCCAAATTCGACCGAAACGAAATTTCAAATGTGATCTTGAGTATACGCTGAGAACGATCTATAACTACAAGCCTTAGTCGCCAACTCACTAGTTATGTATAAAATAAAATGTAAACAAAGCTAAACATAGTGTCAATTATAATTTTGTGCCACCACTGTCACCGTTACTTTTTTCTACTCGGTTTTCCCTAAGACTGATTATTTTTATCGGTAAAATTATGATTATCTACAATTTAGTTATATTTATATTTTATAGTTATATTTATTTTTGTTTATTTATATTTTTATGTATATATTTATATTTATATGTATGTTTATTATTTATTTATTATTATCTATGTAAACTCTTATGTATGCTTATTGTGAGTGTGTTTGATTCTTTTTTTATTTGCACTGCCCGTTGTACTCTGACTATATCTCACCGTATCTCTATCCAAAGGTTGTCTGGAAGAGATCGCTGCTTAGCGATAAGACCGCCTGTTGAATCCCATGTAAAATTTCCCTGTGTGTGTTCTTTTATTTTGTTTACTTGTGTGAATCAATAAAGAGTATTTGTTGTTGTTGTTGTTGTTAGTTAATGAGTCTATTTCAAGTCTATTTTCAGTAACGGTAATCGAACTAAAAATGTTATCCCATTTTTACCCGAATACGGCAAAGCCAAAGGGAAGGGTTTTTAGCAGTCTATGTATCTATGTTTGTATTTTTTTTTCGCAATGAAGTAAAGAAGTGTATATATTCAAAGTAATCCAGTTAAAAAATAAAACAATACAAATCGATTCATTATGAAGATTTAGAGTTGTTACAACTAGGTGTACTCGTAGAGTCTGTGCAGGAAAAATAGTAACCATAATATAATAATAAGGAGTTTTTGTTCCAACAAAAAAGATTTATATTCTACATATCCTAGTGGAATTGTTCTTGCACATGTTACCTGAGAGTTTAAGGATTTTCTCTAATTCCAATAGTTATAGAGTCCATATTCCTTCTTAAATTTTATTGCGGTTGGAACCGAATTATCCTCAGGTCACGACAGTTCAACGTTTATCAAGATTCTAAGAACGCTTTTGATTCTATTGAATGTAGTTTTAGAATATCTTATAGTCGGTTCGATTGAATAGTTTGTAGCTATAACATGATCCGTGTTTTAAAACAAAACAATAAAATTATAATCAAAACTTACAGTAAAAACTCTTAAGAGTACATAATTAACCCTAAAACGAACACTACAAATAGTAAAATACAATTTTAGTCAAAAAACCCGCCCCGCAAACAAAACATGCAACAAACAACAACAAAGCATATAAACAAAATTTAATATTAAAACTCTGAGAGATTTATTTTTAATTAAGAAAGTATTATAGTCGGAACATTTTAACCACTAATCACCATATTTTTTTGCTGAAGCTGTGTGCAAATGAGCGGTGTTAGGATTCTTTGTAGACTCTTTTCCGATTACATATTTTCATACATTTTTAACACGCATGTCTCGCTTGTTTTGTATATAAAAACCTCGCTCCGTTAAGTCTATTTCCACCAAAGCTGTGCTATTAGAAGATATGACAATGAAGTAATCCTATTGGTGGATTTTTCCCGTTTAACAGCTTTGCGGAATACGCAACCTTAATCTAGGGGGAGGGGTTGCGGGGGCTGAGGTACCTTAATACGGCGCGGGGGGGGTGAGTGACCATTCTGTGCGAAAAACTGTTATATTTTATGTATATTCAGTGTCTCTGTGATTATCTATCGATTTTAGAATGGTTGCCCTACGTACGCACTTCAGTAGCTGTAGTAAACAAAGACAACAATATATTTTTAAGATGTGTGCGAGCAAGACAACACTACTGGTATCCCGAACGAGCCCCAATTCTGGTTCGAATAAAAATGGCACATGTTTATTAAACAAACATTGACTTTATATTGTTTTAGAGTTAAAACTGGCAAGCATGACATTTGGTTTTGCATTAAGTAATTTGCAACTCTTGATAAAGTTTTGGTTAAATATTTGTATTAACCTGTCGGTTTGCTATCGGAAATTAAACAACCACACAATGCAAATAGTGGAAGCGACTATTTTAAAGTTGATTTGTAAGTCGTTTAAAAATAACGAAAAATTATTTAAATAAATCTCTGGAAAATAAATGTCCAAGTATGTCAAACCGCTTTCATATGATAAGTAGATAAACTTTGAGAATGTTTGTCTTTTTCTTTATATACTTTATTATCGTATAGTATAAAATCGCGCGAAGATCGTATAGTTTTAGTTTTTAGTGGTGGTGGTTTATTATACATAAATAAATATTTCGGGACACTTCACACCAATTGAACTAGTCCCAAAGTAAGTCACTAAAGCTGCTTGTGTTATGGGTACTAGATAATGAATAAACGTACTTATATAAATAAATAGATACCTAAATACATATTACATCAAAGACTTGGGTACAAACATTCGTATTCATCATACAAACATTTGCCCCTCCTGGGAATCGAGCCCCGAACCTCAAGCTTGTAGTCAAGGTCACTAACCACGGGGCTATTCTATAGGCTATGAAATTTAATTTCGTGTGAAAGTAGAGAAGAGTGGGTTTTTGCATGAAAAATATATCGTCAGGTGAGAATACGTTTTTGCCATATCCAACCAAGGTATACGGCGCATGGCATAAACTTATTCTCACTCGACGAAATATATGTCGCACAGATGCAGCTGTTTTATACAGGCGTGCAATTTTTGAATCTCACCAGGTGACTAGAGCTCAACAAAATGGCCGAATCTCTATGAAAAACGGCTATTTTGGTGAGCTTTAGTTACCCGGTGAGATTCAAATACAATTTCTGAACCTCACCAGGTGACTAAAGCTCACCAAAATGGCCGCATTTTCATAAAAACGGCCATTTTAGCGAAGTTACCCGGTGAGATTCAAAAATCGCACTCCTGCACTGATTTCGCAGTAGCAAGGTAATTTGTTCCAGTTAGTTTCTGAAATGTTATCGTAGATAACCATCATAGGATTTTCCCGCGATCCGGAACGCGGATAACATCTAAAACTGTTATCGATCGGGGATAAAAAATACCCAACATGCTTCGATCTCTGATTACAACGAGAAAAAACAATCTGCGTACGTGTGTACTTGTATGTAGCGTACCGCAGCGCACGTCTCATAAACATTTATTTTACAACACCTGTTTGTAAAGTATTTTATCTACACACATATCATAAAGGCTAAATAACGCGTTCAAAAACCCTAGGAAATGACCAGCATTATTACAACCAATGTTATTATAAGAATTTTCTTGTCTGTGGTAGTAGGTAAATCTGTTCTTTATTGGTCATCACATTACCGATATCTCCGATATCTCGTGACTGCTCGTGACGTTATGAATTTAAATTTGGAACAGCTGTCAAAATTCAAGTTGGTCTCTATTCTAGTATCCACAGATATTAAAACAGTTATCGATACGAAACGTCTACTCAGTATGTTTTTTTAATTTAAAAGCACGACATTTGATCTCGAGTGATATGACAATAGGGACTATATTCGTTCGTCTATGGTTTAAAAAAACGTTCGTCTTGACGGATAGATCGAATCACAGAGTACCTTTTTAATATACATGGCGGCCATTAGTTGTCATTCGTTTTTGGTTTTTTGCTGTTACGGTTTTTTGCAGTTATGATATGTGTGTAGATAAAGTAATGTATGCAACTGTATATAATTAGGCCTTAAAACACTCGTGTGATCCTATTATGAAACTCGCTGACGCTCGTTTCATAAAACCACACTCGTGTTTTAAGGCCTCTCATTATATAGCAGTTGCATAAAATACTATTTGCAAATACACAACTCTTATTTCCTACGTACTAAAGATTGATAGAAAAAAAGGGACATCGCTGTTTCGGATTTGGTGTTCATTATCCAATAAAATAAAGTACAAAAAAAACTAACTATTTCGTCACATTTTTTTTATGAAATAGGAAGGCAAACAAGCAAGTGGGTCACCTGATGGTAAGTGTACCCCACCGCCTATAGACACCCGCAACATCAAAGAGATTGCAGATGCGTCACCAACCCAGAGGGCTAAGATGGAATACCTCTTGTGCCAGTAATTATATAATTCATTTTAATAAAAATGTACAAAAATAACTTTACATATGTAATGCATCTCGCTTTTTTTCAGTGATTTGAGTCTACAGATCGAAATCGACTCCGAGGTTCTGTGCAGACCACTTCAGTAAATAGCCTTGCTTATTGAATACTAGCGGACGCCCGTGACTTCGTTCGTGTGGGATGAGTAGCCTATGTCCGTCAGGGATAGTGTAGCTTTCTATGTGTGAAGGAATTTTTGAAATCGGCTCAGTAGTTTCAAAGATTACCCCCTACATACAAACAAACAAAATTTATCTCTTTATTATATTAGTGTAGACTAAAACCGAAAATCCTTAATGCCCGAAATACGCGGCTAAACTAGCTAGTCTGTCTGTGAATACTGTTTTAAGACCTAGAAATTTTTGCTGTATAAAAGTAAAGATAAACAGCTGGTCGAAGCTCCCCATTAATTTGCTGGAAGCTGTTATAGCACCTTTATTGCTCTTGGCGACGTTCGTGCTAATTATCTCTCTGCGGATATGAACTGGAAATGGGAGTGCCGTGGAAAATCGATTAGAACTATAGCTTTTATTTGTATGTACTTTACACTAGAATTGATTGGTTTGTACAGTAGAGGAATAGAAAGGTATCTTTGTGTTTTGCACTCGATTGTAGAAATAACGTTAAAAGAGTAAATACATAATCAGATAAAAAGAAGTGGAAAACTTTCTCTTTCCTGGACCGTAAAATGGCCGCCTCATTTTTGAAATCGATTTTTGAGGTTAGGAGACAAATAGCAAAAATGGAACCCTCATCATTTCGCTATGACCATCTGTTTATCCATTTGTAAGTCATAGGCTTTACTCGGACACTGCTACAAACACTACTAGTTCACCCCGGTATTTTGCTATTACCCCGGTCGAGCCAGCCCATCATACCAAGGGTGGATCCAGTCTTCGACTCGGTAGCTCACATAGTCTGGGTCCATTCAGGACAGGCTCATCAGTGGAGTAGATATACTTCGTCGACCTAGGCTCACCCTAGGGGGGGGGGGCATAACCCCCCTGACACCTCCCTCTAGATCCGGCATGATAACTGCAACCAGCAATTGGCTACAAGGTACGGGAAGCTGCTCTAAGCTATACCATAGAATAAATAATAGTACAGAAACTTCTCTTTTACGACCGCGGTTAAAAGAATTCCAACTTTATTAACAGGCTCAAAAAGTTCGTATTATTTCATACATGATGCGCCAGGCGGCACGAGTCAAAAGGAACGCGCCGCCTGCGCCCGCCTTCCCTTCGCTACTCCCAGCGACGCGTTAGGGTTGCGTGGCATTCGTTTTCAATTACACTGACACGGCGGGGTCGAGCGAACGAGTGCGCGGCAAGCCAACAGCCTACTGCGATTAGCCTATGCTATAGGCAAGGCGGCGGTCGTACCTACAGTGCGGAGTGGAACTCCCCTGTGGCCCGTTTCACTAAGCTACAAGTTACAATTTTACAAGTCTAAACCGGCAACATTGGTCAATAATGACCAATGGCAATGGGCATAATGACCAATGTTGCCGGTTTAGACTTGTAAAATTGTAACTTGTAGCTTCGTGAAACGGGCTACTGGTCACAAGTCGCAGAAGTAACGCGCTAATTTTAAGGTATTTTTTCTATGGGCCTATGCAGCCTGAAATAAATGGTTCTATTCTAATGCTCAAGTTGTTTGCCGCGTACTGTACCTATGAGAGTCTAGCTCTGTGATTTACAGAGTGTCCAAGGGTACCGCTGTACATGTAGAGCAACCCCCCTAGCTCTACTACTATTGACCAATACAGTGAATGCTCAATGAAATGATTTGGATTTGAGTTCACATGGACTGTATGCACCTGAAAAGGTTTCCTGAAGGCATTCAATCTTCAAAGGGAAGGGTAAGATCACTGATGTAGAAGTTTCGGCAAGGGCCTTAGAAGGTTAATCATTGACTCACATTAGGCCAAGTTTTCTATTCCATTTTCTTTGATGCCGTTTTCTTAATGGATATTATTAGTTTAGTTTATTTATTCAGTTAAAAATTACATAATATAATAAATTGCATATAATAAGCGTTTTAAATTGAGATCGTCAAAATTATATAATTCTTATTTAAACAATCCAAATTGTATTGTGGCGGCCGCGTATTGGCAAGCGCAGCGTAGGACGACCAGCCACAAGATGGTCCGATGACCTCATACAGGTGGCAGGAAGGCGCTGGTTGCATGCTGCTTCCAACCGGTCACTTTGGAAATCCATGGAGGAGGCCTATGTCCAACAGTGGACTTCTTGTGGCTGAGATGATGATGATGATGATGATGATGATGAAATTGTATTTATTTATTATTTGCTAGTGACTTACCCCAGCTATGAATGGGTACAATAAAGATGTACATGAAAAAAAATCTCTAAATGACGGTGAAAACTGTTTCAAAATCAGTTACGTGGTTTAAATAAATAATAGAAATGGATAACGACTTTTTTATGCTATGTAAAGATTAAGAAGAAGATAATTATTAAAAAAACTTTATTGCACAATTTACATGAAACGGCGAATTTAATGACTATGGGCATTCTCTGCCAATAAAAAACTCGCAATGACCTTTGCGTTGCACATAGCTTTTTTTTTATACAACATAGGAAGGCAAACAAGCAAGTGGGTCACCTGATGGTAAGTGATCACCACCGCCTATAGACACCTGCAACAACAAAGAGAGTGCAGATGCGTTGCCAACCCTGAGGGCTAAGATGGAATACCTCTTGTGCCAGTAATTACACCGGCTGTCTTGCTCTCCACGACGGAACACAACGGTGCAAGCACTGCTGCTTAGCGGCAAGATTAGCGAACAAAATGGTGGTAGCGATCCGGACGGACCTTGCAAAAGGTCCTACCACCCGAAAAAGCTGTGTTACAATTATAATACCGATTATCTATTATAGTTACTTTAAATATAACCCCCATTTGTAGATAACAAAAGTCTGATAAAAACTAGGATATTGTATAAATTCTCATAAATCGTGTCTAGCGATTGGCATAGGAATAAACTGATTTCAATTATTACTTGATTCGTTTGATCAAAATTCATCAAAGAAGAAAATAGCTTACTGAAACTGCATCACTGAGTTAGGTAACGTTTTACGTAGATCCAATGGATAATGTACTATTTTTGGCCTTGTGAAATATTGACTTTGTACATGTATTAGCGTAGTTTATAATCCGCATAATGTGCTGAGGCTTATTAGTATCAAATGTCAACATGTGCCAAGGTTAGACACGGGGTATTGTTACAGTTACGGTCGGTGGCGGTTTGTCCTAGGCTCAGTAGGCCTGGAGTGAGCCTAGAACAGCCAGATATTAGGGGCGACCAATCATGGCAATGGCCCCGTGCTTAGGCACGACAGATATATGCTGCTCCAACTCATCATGATAGGCAAGATTGAAAAAGAGACGCGTTGGACGCAGGAAGAAGTCGTGGCTGCGCAATATACCGAGAGTGGACCGGTGTCACTTCCGTCGAGCAGCTGTTCTGGCTCCCAATGGACAAAAAGGAGTACAAGAAGCCAGCGGCCAACCTTCAGGATTGAAGAGGCACATGAAGAAGAAGAATCATGGCAAAAAATACACTGATGATAATAAGAAATTTTCGGTGATACATTTTCTGTTATACAAAGTGTTTCCTGTAAGCCTAATTTACTACTGCTACTTTCTCTATTCCCTGCCTTCAGAAGATCAAAGAGGAGGCAGGAAATAGAGAAGCATACTGATTGCTCCAACGATGAGAGAGTATAGCTCTAAGATTTAAAGAGTGTCCACAGGTACAGCTGTCAGTTAGAGCAGTTGCTCCTACTTTTCACTATTTTACCCCCTTATTCATAAACGAAAGTCATGTCGTTGCGGGTAATGCGTGCATGCGGCTAGGCAGCGTTCGGGAAACTGCGAAATGTCTTCTTGTCCAATATACCTCAGTGTCTGAAATCGAGAGTGTATGATCAATGTGTGTTACCAGTGATGACTTATGGCACTGAAACGTGGCCGCTTAATATGGGCCTTATAAGAAAGCTCAAAGTCACGCAACGAGCTATGGAGAGGGCTATGCTTGGAGTTTCTCTGCGTGATCGAATCAGAAATGAGGAGATTCGCAGACGAACGAAAGTAACCGACATAGCCCAGCGGATTAGCAAGTTGAAGTGGCAGTGGGCAGGGCACATAGCACGGAGAAGTTATGGCCGATGGGGTCGAAAAGTTCTCGAATGGCGGCCGCGTATTGGCAAGCGCAGCGTAAGACGACCAGCCACAAGATGGTCCGATGACCTCATACAGGTGGCAGGAATGCGCTGGTTGCAGGCTGCTTCCAACCGGTCACTTTGGAAATCCATGGAGGAGGCGTATGTTCAACAGTGGACTTCTTGTGGCTGAGATGATGTTGATGATGATGATGATTCATAAACGCTTCGTAAACGTTTGTTAGTTAACATGTTTTATGTTTTTATCTGTCATTGTGACGTTTACCCTCAAATGAAAGGGACAAAATATTTGTTAGCTTAAAAAGATTGTTAACTTTTTATGAATAGGGGGGTTAGTCTGCTCGTGAACATGAGTGACCCTAACTTAACTGGCCCAGGTTTAATATACCCGTCCCTGCGTCCTTGTCAAACGCAAATAGAGATAAACTCAGATAAACTGAGTTTGGTCGGTCATGGGCCACTAAAAAGGGTTCGATACGTCGCGAATTCGTTACGATATACGCGAAATAAACCGTTCAAAATTGTCTTTCTTAATAAATTGTTTTTTTAAACTTTCACGATTTTCATACATATTTATAACGTTATCGGGACTTTAACGCTATTAAAGTATATTGTTAATTTACATCGGCCGTGGCCACGAGTAGACTCAGTCGTTGAGGTAAATTAACAATATACATTAATCGCATTAAAGTCCCGATAACGTTATAAATTTGTCTTTCTTAATGTCTAGAAGTTGCGAACCCAGAAGATGTCATTATAATAAGTTCTAGAAAGCTTGGCAGCTAAACCAAGTCCTTATATATACAAATCGATAGGTTACAGAGGTCAGTACGACTTCGCGACTCACTAACCTACTCAAATTGAACGTCATGCAATGTTGCGTAATTCCAAAGAATACGCAATGCGTTTTGTTCTGAATTGTGATTGATTGAGATCATCTAAGGTAACGGACTTGGTCTTTGACCGTGACCCAATAGTTAACTACGAGAAGATAGCGTAAAAGAATTTTACAGTGAATAGGTACATAATTTAATTATTAAAATTGTTAAATATTTATCACAACTAATTATTATTGACATTAAATATTAGATTAGGAATAGGTAGGTTACATACAAAAGAATAGTAACTGAGTGACAATACGCACTGCCTAAACTGCTGAAGATAGAGACCTAAAATTTGTTCCTTAGGGAGTGGAAAGGTGAACTGTTCCACCATAAAGAGTGTTACGAGTAGTGGAAGTTAGTTTGCAATCCAATTTCTACGCGAACAAAGTCGTGGGCAAAAGCTAGTGATTAATGTTTGTGTTAAACTAAATAGTCTTGTCTTAGCTATAAAACTCTCATTCCGTTAAAAATCCTTGAACACTCTGTTCCATGTGATATTAAGGTCGTTTCCTTGTTTGTGCTGCGGTGGTTAATATATGTATGAAAAAGTACGTTTGAGTCCTGTTTAAACATTGGTGTTTGTGTTAAAAAAAAGTTTTTGATTAAAGCTCTTTTGCCGACGGTACTGTATTACTGCACATCACTGCATTGTTATCACCAAAAGAAACAATCCGCTGGTGGTGAGTCAAAATTGATTTGCAAGATTTGAACTCGATTCTAACCTAACCTAACCTAAAATTTCAGTTTTTTTCAACAAAATATTGTTCATTTTTTGAATAGACTTTTAGTTCACTACACGCTACATGCCGACGGTATCAAAAGGTGCATTTGCTATGATTGACCTCCACTTATCAATCATACACTGCCCGTATCATTATTTGTATACACAAAGCACCAATCGATACTGAAAGCTTTTGATGTGATAACAATAAATTGGAATATTGATAGGTACCTATGCTGTTAATGATATTACTGAAATATTTGCAGGATATTGTGAAGACAATGGAATTGAATTAATTGAAAGGGAAAGTTCGCGTATTGTAAGTATCAGAGCCCGTTACTGGCTTTGACGGTCTAATTAATTTTCTTTATCTTTACACAGTATAAAGTCGCTATTAGTTCCTGTCTGTCCGACTCCTTGTGCGCTTTCGCTATCTTGCTGGCTAATCCTGCTGTTAAGCAGCAGTGCTTGGTACTGTTGTGTTCCGGCGTGGAGAGCAAGACAGCCGGTGCAATTACTGGCACAAGAGGTATTCCATCTTAGCCTTCTGTGTTGGCAACGCATCTGCCATCTCCTTGGTGTTGCGGGTGTGTATGGGCGGTAGTGATCACTTACCACCAGGCGAACCACTGGCTCGTTTGTCTTCTTACAAAGTCACACAACACATAAGTGCCGTCTTTTCAAATTTCCTAGAAAGATATGACTGACATCACGACTGCCTCGTGAAAGACTACGTTGCTACGTAAAGTCGGGTTTAACAGAAAAGGTCAATGTTGTAAACAAACCAATTAACCGTTATCACTCCGTAATCACGCTTTTTTGACCAACGAGTATGGTCCCATTACCGATTTATGCACTTTATCCTTGTATTTGTGTTAGTTTTAAGGCAAAATATCTATTAATTAGTTTTAAATTCTGTGTAATGACAACATAAACCACAATATAGGTTCCGCGGGGAAAAGCACGGCACGGAATGATGAGGTAGCAGATTCGAGTCCTGCCATTACCCTGGATTTGTTTTCGTGTTGTCATTACTTAATTCGAACGATTAAGATTAAATTTAAATGAAAAGAAATTTTGATTACAAAATTTTATTAATTATTTCATTAGTTAAATGAACCCTTTCGTTGAAAGTTTTAGGTTATAATATGTCAAATGCCAGCCATGTTTGTTTACAATGTTGGCTATATCTATTGAACCCTACTTTAGGTACCTAGTATATGTTATTCGCGGTTATTTGGTAAGGTTGCCATAGTAGCTGTCACTGATAACGTTTCGGGATTTTTACAAATAGTGATAACGCGTACGCTATCACTGAGGTCATGGTCGCAATGCTCTTGGGCACGTGTTGATATCCAAGGAAAGTCTAATGTTTGGAGTACCTATTAATTTAGAAATTTACTCTAATATATTAAAAACCGCGTAGGACGACCGGGGTGCAATTTTTGAACCTCACCATCTGACTTGAGCTCACCCAAGCGGCCGAATCTCTATGAAAAACGGCTATTTTGGTGAGATTTAGTTACCCGGTGAGATTCAAATGCAATGTTTGAATCTCACCAGGTGACTAAAGCTCACCAAAAGCCGCATTTCTATGAAAACCGGCCATTTGGGCGAGCTTTAGTCACCCGGTGAGATTCAAAAACCGCACTCCAGCCACGAGATGGTCCGATGGCTTCATACAGGTGGCAGGAAGGCGCTGGTTGCATGCTGCTTCCAACCGGTCACTTTGGAAATTTATGGAGGCCTATGTTCAACAGTGGACTTCTTGTGGCTGAGATGATGATGATAATGATAATAAAAATATAAACTTTGATTTTTTGTTTCTTTGGATTTCAAAAAAATCTTTCACTATCTAATAGAAAGCTACATAAGAGAGGACCGAGCATTAGTGTATACCCTGCAGTACCGGGTTTACACGGCTCTGCAGAGCCGATAAATGGCTCCTTTTTTCTCCCAGTGTACACTTATAAAACTAAACTTTAAAGCTTCTTTCAGACTGTCCGTCTGTCTGTCCGATATAACTTACTAGCGATCCGCTCCGGATTCACACGTGAAGAATTAGAATTAGAATGTAATGTACTTAACCTTCCGTGAAAATTTTCTAAATCAGAAAGAAAACCGTATCAAAATCCGTTGCGCGGTTTAGAAGGCGTTACCGTCCGAAGATATGATGACAGATAGGAACGGATCGCGAAACACAAGGGCCGTTTTTCCATACAAACGTCGTCCCCTGTTTCCTCTCTGGATAATGCTAGTAGAGCAATATGTTTTTTCCAAAAAATCGATGGCCACTATTATGCATGTCCCTATGTTTTCCTTTTTTTAATAAATTAATTATTAAAAAAGATATGGACATTCAAAAACCTAAAAAAATTGCCAGATTTTCGGCTGCGTTCATACATTCAGAAAACAAATTTTACTAGATTATATAAAAAAAGAAAAACATAGGAACACTGCCAAAGCCTTTCTTTAATTTTTAATGAAAAAAGTAGTTAAATCGGATAAGTTTTGGAGAAGGAATCAGGGGTCTACGAACCGTTGATTTTGTGTACTTTAAATAGGTATTTTCAGTCCAAGCTGCAGCTCTCTCTATTGCACTCTGCGGGGGGAGGCTTGATAGATGGAGGCAGCAATAGATTTTACAAATACCTATTTTTCAATTCTCTAGACCTTGGTGTTTCCTCTTAAGTGACTCTTGTAATATCATTGAAAGCGACTTTGTTATATTCTATGTAATGAAAGGATACTGGGATACTGTATAAGCCTACGACCATAAGGCTTACTGTCCACGGCGGCGTCATTTGACGCTTGCATGCAACCTACAAAACGCACGTTTAGAATTAAAGCGACCCATTTCTGAATTATACACGTCCCAAAATATCACCTTAACTGAAAGACATAGGGTTTAATTTTGGGAAATGTCATATAATTAAGAATTGAGTCGCTTTAATTCTAAACGTGCGAAAAGACGACAGGCGTATTTTGCGTCCTAGGTGTGTCCACGTAATCGCCATGCAAACGTCAACCAAGCTACAAAATGGTTAGTTCTTCCAAGTTTAGCATCGCAAAAGCACGTGTTTTTATTGTGAAAATGTCAAGTGATGTTGAAGATGTGATTATAGCATACTAATTTATAGAAGACGACAACGGCGTAAATTGTATTGGCTTTATCCATACATCAAAAAAATATTAATTGTTGATTATCCGTTAAATCTCTTCTCGAGTATTCTTTTAACTTGTTATTATACAGACAAGGATACTGTTCAATGATGTGAACAAAATTGGCTGCTGAGGCCGCCATTTTGCAAAAAAACAGGGGTTTGCGTCTCGCAATGTAGCTTGAGTAATGACATGCCGCTGCACGAGCTACATGACGAACGGCTGACGATACGCAAATGCGACTTTGACGCTCCGTGGACACAGTTGCGTTCCTTTCTACGCAAGATGCATGCAGTCGGCACGCAAGCGTAAAATGACGAAAGCGTGCGTCTGACGTGCAGCTACGTGGACAGTAGGCCTAACATGACTGACCTAAGGATAATTAATCCTTCAGTGCGGTGCTATCGAATGTCGTAAGAAATATATAGGTATGGGTACCTACACTGCGTGGTAGTGTCGAGTGTGTACCATAAAGTGTGAAATGTCGATTATTCAGTTAATCAAAAGAATTGTAAGAAATCGCTATTAATTACTATGCTTTTGCCATTCTATATATATTTTTATTTTTATCTATTATCTATTTTTACGCATTCTCTAAATAACGCACCGCACAAAAATAAACACACCTAAGTAAGTATGTAAATTGGTGAACATTTTTTTTAATACTTTTTTGTTGGTAAATGTTAATTTTTGTATTTTTAATAATTTAACAGTTTTTAAGAGTTTTTATCTTAGACTGACACGAACCTAAAAGATAAATATGTTTTAGACATCCGCCTGTCTGTTTGTGTGTTTAAGAATCTGACGTTAATTAGCTCCTTAAGCATATTTATTTTTTTAGGGCATTCAGCCAATTTTAAACATTTTCTTCATTTAATCAATTAATTAGGTATTTTTTTTTCGTTTAAAACTTTCGCTAATAGGTATTCATTTTTAAAGCGAAACATCGAGGTGAATAAAAAATTTGCTAGCTAACTTAAATACTTACTAACCGATTAAACTAAATACTGATTAGCATAGTCGACCAAGAAATTGCTTGTCCACTTTTGGACTGTATTACAAAGGGAAAGCGTCCAAAAGTGGTTAAGCTATCACTTGGTCGACTATACAAGGGTGACAGCTGCTAATCAAGAATTTTGACTAGAGATAGTCCAAAATGTAAAAATACAATGAACTACATTGTCAAAATACATTCAAAAGGATTATGCATATTATGTACATACTTACTATTCATTTTGTATTATAATACAAAACAATGGGTTACCATTAATCAGGCGCATTGTATTCGTATATCTAGTAAATTGTATTGTATGTAAATTTAAAAAAAAAACATCCAAAATCGTAGAACACGTCCCTTTTCCTACGCGGCCTTTGCATGAAAGTTTGGAGGCTCCATATTAAAAAATAAGGCGTTCTTACTTTTAATTTAAGCTAATTGCCGAGAATGCCACTTATGAAAATTATTACACACTCTTCGATTTGATTGGATGGATCTTGTACAGTTGTATCTTGTATACCATCCAATTAACTAGTCTTTGGTGGACGAATAGTTACTTTGAGTCTCAGAAACACCCGCGTGCCGTCAATTCTGCAAACATTGAACATCGCGCTCAATTTAATTCTACTGTGATCTAAATTTAAAGCAAAACTGAAAAACAGGCACACGAGCTTTATCGTTCTTAAATTTATTATAATACATTCTCTCAATCCGAAGAGAGAATAGTCGGTCTATACGGGCAATAGTTATCTATTAATAAATTCTGGAAAAATATTCTATACCGTTATTCCTGGCTTTAGGTGTAAAGAGGGCATCGGTGGAACAACACTTCATGCACTGCACTTCACTGCCGAACAAATAAATCCATAAATTAAATATAATTTTTCAACACTTTATATTATAAAACGGGCGCGAAATATCTGTAGCGCCTTACTCATGGTTGGTCGATTGAATGTTTTGGTCGGAACCTTATCCCTCGAAGTAATGATCTTTTCAAGTTTTGATAACAACGCCATCTGTTTGTTACAGCTGTAACTTGCAACTGACCCGCAACGCTCGGTAACACTCAAAAATTCATAATTTTAATGCGTTGGTAAAGTAATATTTAAGTAATTAGCCATCTATTAACAATTAAGTTATTGTCCAATTTAGTGATAAAGACTTCTTTAGACCCGAAAAGAGTTTTTATGCTAAAATGTTTTACAGCGCCATCTAGCGGAACTTTTAGAAACGACTACCAAATTATGAGAATGAGCGGACCAAACGGTTGTTTTGCATCCCACCAACGGCTTTACTACGCACGCGCAGTGGAAGGGATATAGTAAACTCAATGAAATTTTTTAATCAGTAGGCGTTTCGTGTGCCGATAGCGAGTACTGAGTAAAAACTAAAGCAAAAGCATCATTCGACTTCAATCTCGCCTACACGTGATTTAAAAATAAACTTTTGTGTAAGTGCAGTGAGTGAATTTGTGCAAAATGGCCAGCGCACCAGTGAAAAAAGTCCCAATTCACTTACAGGTGAGCTTGCACCTGTTTTCGATAGCATTTTAACGATAAAAATCGTTTAAATTTCACCGTTTTTTTGTAAATTTCGATCGTTGTAACGTCCTCTTACTACGAGTTATTAGACCGGTGTTTTTAATTGTTATATCTACGGCAAAAGAACTTTTAGAGCTGACCTATTTGCAGCAAAATTAGGTTGACGGGTTGCGAAAATGCTATGTATAAATAGCAGTAACCACCGGATTTCCACTGCTTAAAATTTTCATATATTAACTGTTTGTTACAAAGGCAAAGGTTAGCGACTGTCAGTATTATCAGCGAGTCAAATTTTACTCAATAAATACCTACCTATCAACACGATAGCTTTGATTGTTTAACCAAATAAATAAGGTACCTTTCAATTTAACTATCAGCTGTGTATTTGACAGATTGTACAACAAATTCTACACTTCAAAATGTAGTTATTTATTTCTCCAAAAATACTTGTACGTTTCTCCCGTTTTGCAAGTCTCTGGATCGGTTCTTGACCCCAAAATATGCCTATTCGTCTATAAGTAGATCCCTATACTTACGAACGTGACATGCGCACTACACCACGGATTTTAGATGAAAATGAAGTCAGTGTCCCTTTATTTTGCAAGGCCCCAACTAACTTCACCCGACGGCATCTCAGCGTAAGAACTTTATCGCCTAGGAGCGGTTGAATTTTTTTGTTCTAAATTCAAATTGTTATTGCCGGCCGGTGTTTTGTCCTTGAAAGCGAATTGCCGGTTTGCGGGTGCGACAAGGATGGGAGACTGAACTTGAGAATTATATCGATACTGGTCCCTATTTAATAAAAGTGACAAGTGATACAAAGGGACATAATTGTCACATTGTAGTATGGAAAAGTACACATTTATGTCGAATTGTAGCAATTGTGGGCATGTAACGGTTAATAAACAGGGGCCTGCTATTTATGAAAGTGACAGGTAGGTATTAGTACTAGGTACAGTCACCAGCATTAATATATGACTATGGACAGCGCTGCAAAAACATCTGATCATTGGTGAAAGGCATATATATATGACGATCTAACTCGGTATAAGTATGTGATGATTTGTGGCCGGCATAAATATCGATTTCGGAAACGGCATAAGTATTTGACACCGGGCCGCTTAAAAATATCTGATATTGCACATAATCAAAGTTATGTAATCCACTGTCAGCATAAATATCTATTCACTGTGAACGCATAACCATCGGATCACAGATGGACCGCATAAATATCTAACACGATACAAAATCGAAAATTTATAATCAATCTGCAAATATGAACTTTATTCACTTGTTTTACGAATATATTTTGAATACAACGATCTGACACTTCACGAAAAGAGTGCAGACTTGTCAGTGCATATGTCCGTTTCACGTTTACAAATCCTATATTTATGAAAAGAACATAATAAATATTTCTTTGTAGCTTTTGAAATAAGAACAATATCTTCGCGGCTTCGTAATTTTCTAGCAAGGAGGTTAATTAAAGTCAGAAAAGTAATGTTTCGTCTGACTAAAATTAAATTAAAATTAAATAAAAAATTTGTTTATTTTGCATAAAGATGTAACAAAATTATGTTATTGAGAGACCCATAATAACAATAACAACCGTTCATTCTTGTTTTCAATCGATGATTCAATGCCATGGCAACTTATCGGGTTCATGTCCACTTGAGACAAAGAATTGTGTCAATGCATGAGGATCATAAATCCGTTCAAGAAATTATGGAGGTATTGACAGTTACTGTAAGCTATTTCTTAATAAGGACATAATAAATAAATAAATATAATAAATATCTCAGGGCAATTTCACACCAATTGACCTAGTCCCAAATTTTATTAACCAACTAAAGCCGCTTGTGCTATGGGTACTGGACAACCGATATACATACTTAAATACAAATAACATCCAAGACTGAAGTACAAACATCCATATTCATCATACAAACATTTGCCCCACCTGGGAATCGAACCCGGGACCTCAAGCTTCGTAGTCAGGATCACTAACCACTGGGCTATCTGGCCGTCAAAATGATAAATTAATTAGGTAAAACATGCATAATAATATAAGGGTAAATTACTTTTATCGCCACCCAAAGTACACAACCATTGACACCTAGGTTTAGCTGTATTTCCGTTACTAATGCAATGAAATAAACTCAAACGTGCCAATAGTGGAAGGGTGCCGACAATACGATAATCTGTTACCCTTCACGTCAAATCTATTAACTATTTTAATAAAGTTTGCCTAGGAGATAGATTGCATCCTTAAAAACGGCTAAAACTAAGGCTAGTTGTATTTTGTTATTTTATTTTTTATTTTACGATAGTTATTGAGGAAATCCCAATAAAATAAATTCATACCTACCAACCGTTTCTTATTGCACGTCGCGTTTTATGTCGTTGGGTCGGCCTACAAACGCAACTGTACCTAGTTCCAGTTAGCGATTTTGTTTAATAGCGTGGAATCTGTCAAACATGCGATAGGTAGCCTGAAACGTGAGACGGACATATGCACTGACAAGTCTGCACTCTTTTCATGAAACGTCAGTGGCCCGTTTCACGAAGCTACAAGTTACAATTTTACAAGTCTAAACCGGCAACATTGGTCATTATGCCCATTGCTATTGGTCATTATTGACCAATGTTGCCGGTTTAGACTTGTAAAATTGTAACTTGTAGCTTAGTGAAACGGGCCACAGGTCGATGTATTGAAAATGTTTTCGTACGACAACAATATAAAGTTCATATTACAAATTTTCGATTTTGTATCGTGTTAGATATTTATGCGATCCATCTGTGATCCGATGGTTATGCGTTCACAGTGAATAGATATTTATGCTGACAGTGGATTACATAATTTTGATTTTGTGCAATATCAGATATTTTTAAGCGGCCCGGTGTCAAATACTTATGCCGTTTCCGAGATCGATATTTATGCAGCCACAAATCATCACATACTTATACCGAGTTAGATCGTCATATATATATGCCTTTCACCAATGATCAGATGTTTTTGCAGCGCTGTCCATAGTCATATATTAATGCTGGTGACTGTACATAGAAGTCTTCAAGACGAAATGTGTTGAAAAATAAACAACGCAAACGCGACTATAACCCGTGTTTCACCTCTCCACGAGGCATTATCAGGTGTTATTGACTTCTCGACGCTCAGTCGACGAAATCGCTCGGCTGAAATCTGTTTGTATTCTATACTGTTTTAAGAAATTCCTAGTTCCATCACCGAACTGTAATGAGTGCGGAGTAGTTGAAGATGTTCATCACATTTTGATGGAGTGCGTCCGAAACGATTCATGTAGAGTATTGTGTCTCGGTAACAATAGGTCTGTACATGTCGGTTTCCTAAATAGCATTTTGGCCTACCCAATGTCAGATGATGCGGAGAAGTTATTTAGACTGGCAGAAATCGCCTTAAAGAAGTAAGAACCAATGGTTGTTGATATGTTTAGTTTGTGGCCTTCACGGGGCGATGTGGTCGCTCAGCGACAAAGCCCTTTCAAATAAAAAAAAAAATAATAAAAAAAAAAAGAAATTCCTGCAATATTTTGCATATTGTTTTTTACTACTTTCATACTACAGTTCCACTGTAGTACGAATGGAACGGCTTGACCGGGGTAGTACCACACTCGTAATTTCGTGCAGTAAGATCCTGAGATCTGTTATCTAAAAGTCGGCAACAGATCATCGATTATCTGGGGTAGCTAATTCCCATGGTGATGAATTTCCATTAGGTGACCAGAGGTGCAATTTTTGACTCTCACCAGGTGACTAAAGCTCACCAAATCTGCCGAATCTCTATGAAAATCGGCCATTTTGACGAGCTTTAATCACCCGATGGGATTTAAAAATTGCACCTCTGGCCGCTCGTTGCTTCCCTTTTCCATAAAAAAGTCCTTACAAAAATCGCTACACAATTCACAATAAACCGTTTGAAAATTCGATAGAATAAAACATGTATAAGTAAGTACATATCAAAAACTAAAAAAATTATCCGTGCGAAGCCAGAGCGGCTCACTAGTGTATAATACTAAGTACTTGAGTAACCATATCTATATTATATGTAGGGTTGCCATCCGTCCGGGTTTCCCCGGATTTGTCCTAGTTTAGAGGGCGGCCGGGGAACGTCCAGGCGGGGCTTCATTTGTAGTCTGGGTTAAAATTTAAAATCTTGGGCCGCCCGCGACCCACACTCTGTGCCCGCACGCCGCGATCAACCGGGTTCTAGGCTCTAAAATCCGGGGTTTTCCCGCGCCTTGTCCTGGTTGCCAAATTTTAGAGATGGCAACCCTACCAATATGTCGCATGCTTAGTATTAAAGTGACCCATTTCTGAATAATACACGTCCCAAAATACCACCTTAATTAAAAGACATAGGGTTTAATTTTGGGAAATATCATATTCAGAATTAAGTCGGTTTAATTCTAAGGGTGCGATGTATTGAGTAAAGGGCTTATTACACAACGCGGTATTCAGGCAGTCTTACTAAGATTTAGCATAGTGTAATAAGAGTTAGCCTGTCTAATTAGACCGACCGAATGGGTTCGGCCGTGCTTACTTGCTTACTAAGACTGTCTGAATACCGCGTAGTGTAATAAGCCCTTTAGTAGTTACTTGTAACTACTTAACTGTAGCATGCCGCGCGTCTCTCCACGTCAGTCATTCGTTAGTACTAGTGAGTGGCCATAAAAGATTTTCTCCAACTTTCCCTCGTAAAGTTTATTTCCAATACTTACTGCAATTGTCAATTTGTGAGACCAATTGCGCATCGGGCCGATTCGGACCTCGTAGCAGCAGATGCTCAGGAGTAGGGTTGCCAGGTCTTACAACCCAAAAGCCGGACAGACCAGACATTTGGGTAAAAAGGCCGGACACCTTTTAATGTTTAGTCTTAGTTCACGACATTGTTTAAAAAGTAAACCAAGCTTGCAATACAAGCTGGGCAGAGCGGAAGCCAACATTTGACAACTGTAAAAAAATGCTGAAATTAAAAAAAGCCTAACAAAAGACGGATTGGCCGGACACCATCTTATTTGGCCGGACACGTAACCAAAAAGCCAGACTGTATCCGGTTTTATCCGGACGCCTGGCAACGCTACTCAGGAGGGTAAGGGCCAGGCCATGGCCACACGGGTTGCGTACACGTCGCGTATGCAACACGGCATTAAATAGCTTCGTAGAGCTGCGTTACGCGCGAAACGCACGCGTAATGCAGTTCTAGTTTGGAACAGTGTTGCATACGCGACCGGTCTGATTTGGCCTTCATTCTTTAAGTGAAAAACATAACCCCTACTTTTGGCTTTGCCGTAGTCGGGTAAAAACAGCGACGAGCTCGTCGCCGAGACAGCGCCCAGTCTTGCTCTAGGCTTGTCTAAAAATATCGATACATTGATATTCTTCATCCTCTTCTTCATCTTTAATCCTTTATCTTTCCATAGTATAAAGTCGCTATCCATTCCTGTCTGTCCTTCGGCCGCTTACTTCTTCACCAAACCTTCACCACGCAAGGCATTTTGATTCGGTTTTCACTGTCATTTTTAAGAGATTTTTAAGTACAATATATCTCAATTGTACCCGTACGAAGCTGGGGTTGGTCACTAGTATATGTATAATATATCCGGCCAAAAGCATTTGAACCCTCTAAAAATTCCTTTCCATTTCAATAACGGAACCTATTCGGTATTTCAAGCACTTCCAAGCTGTGGTAGCGTTGCTGAACTTATCGATAGTTTGACTGTCGATTGTTGACCTCGAAAAATAGTCACAATATCGATAGGTCTATCAATAGTATTGGTTAAAAACTATCAATTACTATCATACTATCGATCTATAGTAGCAATAGTATTGATGCCTATCGATAATATTGGATTTGATGACTATCGATACTATCGATAGGCCTATCGATATTGTGATTACTTTTCGAGGTCACGATACTATCAACAATACTATCGATAGTTCGATATATTGCCGCAACGCTAAGCTGTGGAAAGCAAACTTCCGCAGAACTATTGTGTAGGTTATGCGCTGCACGATTTCATTGCGTATTCTATGCGCATGCGCTCGCATGGCGCATTTTGCCGCATCTGGACCAATTTGGAACCAGTTTATTGATGCCCTAAGTATGTTAGATGGGTAGAAAGCGGGATCTTTATTAGAGACTCAGCTGCGGCGGATCCCAAAAGGAGGGCATTTTTTTCTTCTTAGCACTAGCTTTTGCCCGTGACTTCGTCCGCTCGGACTTAGTATACACAACATAGCGTCCCTGTCTATTCTCATATCTTCGGGGGCTTACTCCTTCTAAACCAGGCAACGGATTTTGATATGGTTTTCACTGTATTTAGGGATTTTTAAGGAAGGTTTTTGTGTAAGTACATTACTTCTTAATTATACCGATGCTGGGTTGGGTTGCTTGTTTGTAATACGTTAAAGGTTTCTAACGGTCGTAGTTTTAAATTTACTCAAGTTCTAGTTCCATACTGTGCTACTACGATCGCTTAACGATAATCAATTTATTTAAACATTAATAGGTGATTTAAAAATAATCAAAAAGCAAAGCTATCGTCCATCGAAGAGAACCTTACGCGTATATTGACGCAGGAGTGGTTCCGTATACGCACAAAGACCACCACCAAACAGATCACACAAAGTAATCATCTACGGGTACGTCTTTACGAGTATTTTCATTGCATGGGTTTTGGGTATTTTTTATATTTATATAAAATAGGAAGGCAAACAAGCAAGTGAGTCACCTGATAGCAAGTAATCACCACCGCCTATAGACACCAGCAACACCAAGGAGATTGCAGATGCGAGTTTGATTACACTCGAGTCGCTATTAATGTACGGACTATCGCATTAGATACATTTTGGCTGAAGTGCGATACTTGAAGCAGAAATGTTCGTACTAATGACTAATTCAAGGCCGGTTTTATTAGCGAATGCTCATAAACACGTGTTTAATATTCAATTTATTGCGCTCGAGCATAAGAAGATTCATTAACCCCCGAATGAGCCCGATCATTCACATGAACTAGGAATTTTAAGATGAACGTACCATACATAAGTTATGTATGCTACCGACCATATGTCTCAACGGAGTCCGTGACTTGGCCAAGCAAGGGAAGAATAAATATTAGTACAGTCAAAGAATCATATAGTAAACGCGGGTTTGTGGGTGGTAGGCCCTTGTGCAAGATCCGCCTGGATTGCTACCACCCACCATTCCATTTTCTGTAGGCCACGCGGGCGAAGCCGCGGGCAGAAGCTAGTATTTATATAAAATAGGAAGGCAAACAAGCAAGTGAGTCACCTGATAGCAAGTAATCACCACCGCCTATAGACACCAGCAACACCAAGGAGATTGCAGATGCGAGTTTGATTACACTCGAGTCGCTATTAATGTACGGACTATCGCATTAGATACATTTTGGCTGAAGTGCGATACTTGAAGTAGAAATGTTCGCACTAATGACTAATTCAAGGCCGGTTTTATTAGCGAATGCTCATAAACACGTGTTTAATATTCAATTTATTGCGCTCGAGCAAATGAAGATTCATTAACCCCCGAATGAGCCCGATCATTCACATGAACTAGGAATTTTAAGATGAACGTACCGTACATAAGTTATATATGCTACCGACCATATGTCTCAACGGAGTCCGTGACTTGGCCAAGCAAGGGAAGAATAAATATTAGTACAGTCAAAGAATCATATAGTAAACGCGGGTTTGTGGGTGGTAGGCCCTTGTGCAAGATCCGCCTGGATTGCTACCACCCACCATTTTATTCGCTAATCCTGCCGTGAAGCAGCAGAGTTTGCACTGTTGTGTTCCGGCGTGGAGAGCAAGACAGCCGGTGCAATTACTCGCACAAGAGGTATTCCATCTTAGCCCTCTGGGTTGGCAACGCATCTGCAATCTCCTTGGTATTGCGGATGTCTATAGGCGGTGGTGATTATTTGCCATCATGTGACCCACTTGCCTGTTTGCCTTCCTATTTTATAAAAAAAGAATAGTAAACTGAGAAGAGGTGTAATTTTTCGAAAGGTAGACATACAATATGCACTATGAACTTGGATGGAATATTTATCCCTGTCGAGTATAGACAATTTCTATCAGCTCCCTCCTGTTTTTTGCATGTATCTATTAGGAAACACCTATGCTGACGCTGAATACAATTACATTTGGCAGATCAGGTTATTTATTAGATGCAAGCTACTGCCATCTTACTTTCATACGTAACCCCTCTGACAGGGAAATCGGACCGGCATTCCTCTTGTAAAAAATAACCAATTATCATTATTACTTATTGGACTTCAACAGTGAAAGTCTACAGACGGCATGATCTGATGCGTCATGTCCAATTTAGTTAGGTCAGAATCTGTCGTGTCCGAGGAATTTATTAAGTGACATGCATCCAGAACATATGCTATTGCTTCTGATTAGACTATTCTACGGTGGTACGTGTTTCAATTTTCTTGACTGTACATACACTATTTCACTCCTGTCACTATTTTGGTTTTCAATAAGCAGCATTTGTCTCTCATCTAGGATGCCAAGTATAACTCTTAATACGATCCTTTCTCTATCAAATCAAATATATCGAAGCGGAAACTAAACCGCGTCTATTCTTACATTGGGGGATCTTCCCCTTTCCTATAACTATGCAATCACTCGTAAATAATGATTTATGTACGCGTTAACCGCCATTGGGACGCGTTTAACCGGGAGCTGTTCTTGGAAAGTGGCGGGTTGATTTAGCTTGTTCGAGTTTGTCTCATAGTCAAAATGTCATTGAATGGTTAACTTCACTTAGGTCAGACGCTACGTTCATTACCATCTCTCAGCCTTCCCAGAGTGAAAATTCTGGCCGAGAGGTGTCGTATTCCAGCGTTGGTGATTGATGTTTGACACCGCGAAATTGGGTGTAGCCAGTAATTACTTCTGTTACACATATATCTTTAAGCATGTGTTAGTCTGTATTTTTCTATAGAACTTTTGTAGTCCGATAATTAACTACTTCTTTTAATCTTTGCTATTTATTTTGTAAAAAATAAAAAAAAATGCGCATGCGGCTCACCTAATGGCGCGTGATCACTGTTGCTCATAGAAACCAGCAACCCAACAGAATCTGTGAACCGTTATCAGCCATCTCCATCCATCTTTGTAACTTTTATGGTTTATGGGCTAGTTTAACTACAGAACCCTAAAAAATATGTAGGTACAGGCTGGTTTTGAATGAGAGATCTGTCTATATCGGAGTGAAACCTACGAGTATATATTTTCAACCTGTGGTATTAGCTTTCTAGTTCTATATTATATGTATAAAACTCTTTGCACAGACTTAACAACTTTTCTCCAAGAAACACCACTTTCATTAAGTGTATTAAAATTTTAATGAAAACAATTTACTTTCATGAGGTATGACGATGGATGCAATTTATGTTATAGTGATTAAAAATAATTAAACTACATTAAAATTCTAATTTTTAATTTATTTTTTTGTTTAATAATAAATGGTTACAACATTACGTCATAGACCTGTAAATTGTATTAATTTTATTAAGAGATATAAATTCTAGAGTAATTTTTTCCAAAAGGCCTTAATTATATAGCCTTTTCGGTTTTTTTTTTCAATATAAAAAAGGAAGGCAAACAGAAAGTAATTCAACAATTCAGTAATTCAGCAAGTGATTCGCCTGATGGTAAGTAATCACCACCGTCCAAGACACCCGCAACACCAAGGAGATTGCAGATACGTTGTCAACCCAGAGGGCTAAGATGGAATACCTGTTGTACCAGTAATTTCACCGGCTGTCTTGTCTTGCTCTCCACGTTGGAACACAAAAGTGCAGCACTCCTGCTTAGCGGCAGGATTAGCGAGCAAGATGGACCTTGCACAAGGTCCAACCCGCAAACATTTAGACAATTTAACTATCTAAAGGGCTTATTACACTACGCGGTATTCAGACAGTCTTAGTAAGCACGGCCGAACCCATTCGGTCGGGCTAATTAGACAGGCTAACTCTTATTACACTATGCTGAATCTTAGTAAGACTGTCTGAATACCGCGTAGTGTAATAAGCCCTTTAACGGGGAATTTAATCAAATGTGTTTTTGATAGCTAGGCTTCTTCGCTACCTTGTTTATACCTTTTCAAGTGGTAGCACTCGGTGTGTATGTGTTGATGGGTGGACTTACACTCCAACTTGGTGAGTGGGCGATACTTTACTATCGTTTTAAACGCTCTTGATTGATTACCAATCCTTTATTTCAGACACCTATTTTTAGCATCGAAATTATTCGAAATATAGGTAGGTATATAACTTGGTACCGTTTAGCGGAAAAGCGACCAGTCTCGTACGGTCAGCCTCAGAGGTAGCGGAACATTTTAGTACCTTGTCGCTGTCAGTGATGTGACAAATTTGAACAACTCTCATTTCATATGTTACTACGACAAGGTTCTTAAGTGTTAAGCTACTTCTGAGACTGACTGTACGTCTTTTGTGTCGAATTCACCTCTTTTCTACATTTATGCTTTTAGTGCAATAATTATAATTTGTAGCGGTTAAAACGTCAAAGAATCGCCCGCTTAAGAGGGCCCCTATGGCACGCGATGGGGGACGGCAAAGGGGACCGGAGTGACGTCATCTAGGCAAAAACCTGGAAACATTCGTCTGGGTATGAAAGGAAAAATATAATAACCAAACATTGAAATAGCACAATTTGAATGGTGTATTCTAGAGAAAGGCTAGGTCAGGAGTACCCTAAACCGACGAGAATGCATGAAGAATTTTATGATAGTTAATGAAGCAAAGGTTGTATGTTAGGATCGTAGCAAGTGGAAATCCGTGCTCTCTGCCTACCCTTTCGGGAAACAGGCGTGAGTTTATGAATGTATCAATGAAATTTATATCACGTACCTACAAGTCGCGAAAAAATGATGTTTCTATACTTAAAGTAATCAGGCCCCAAACTTTTGGTGCCGATGACGTCATTCACGGCGATTTTTGTAAGTTACCTATTTAAAAAACTTCTGTCAAACTAATCTTAGCATCCGGCGTCGCGTCACCAACATCTTGAAGACGAATAAGTGTAAAGTGTTAAGTACATAAACAAACCACACAAACACAGACACACATACAGTCTTAGCGACCTCATTCTCACAACATGCTTCGATAAGATTGTGTTGTTATATTTGGGCGGACCACACCCATGGATAAAGAAGTCAAGATTACCACGACCTTCGAGAGTGCCTAGTATAGTCACTTACCATCAGGTGATCCACTTGCTCGTTTGCCTCCCTATGTTGTTTAAAAAAGTGTCTTTTAGTTGAAGTGTATATCGACACTAGAAATCTGAAATATCGTAAGGGACATGTCCCTTAATGTCCTTTACGACATTTGAGATTTCCACTGTCGCTATGGGAAAACGCCCTGGCGGATCCAGGGTGGTCATCCCCCCCCCCCCCCCCTGGGCTGGGTCTAGATCAGTAGTTCCCAAACTTATTTTTCTCGTGGACCACTTTCAAAATTTTACTGGTTTCGGTGGACCCCCTGCTGCTACATTTCTACCCCCAGCAAGTCTCCCGTGGACCCCTAGGGGTCCACCTGTACCACTTTGGGAATCACTGGTCTAGATCGACCAATGATACTTTTTCTACTTCATTGATGAACTTGCCCTGACTGAACCAGGACTATGTAACCCCCTTCCGACTCGAAGGCTAGATCTGCATCTTGGGAAAACGGCCAGTGGGCAGTTCTCATAGGCTGTGATCATTAGGTACCCATCAAGTGGCCCTCATGCTGGTTTGCCTTTCTTACCCCCAAAACAAATTTAAAGTCTAGTGACATTAAATTTGACCTACAGACTATGTGACTAGAATCTTTATCCAGCCTTTACCTTCACAATATGAGTAGTTCAAAAGTTTGACTGCAGCTTTAACATGGATTTAAATAATCCCTCAGCGCAGTTTTATCGATCATCAAAAGGCTCTCATTTCTAGACAAAATTTTGAATTTTCTTTTCACGCGGTTGATAGGTTAAGTAGGATTGGTTTCAATTGGTTCGGACCTTTGAAAATTAACGTCCGAAGCTATTAATTATTGATGATCCCTATTCTCCATAGTTTCTTTTTTTTATATTTAAAAATAAATATAGGCGTACTTGTAAATAGTTTACACTGTGCAAGTGCTTGACCGATCGAATACACCACGCGCGAGCTGTTCGCTCGCTTTACGTTTGATCGGCAAGTGCTGACTACTGTCGGTTTATATCATTTAGCACTCGTTTGGTGTAAACTTTTGTGACAACTTATTCATACTTAGTTACCGAAATACCCTTATTTTTAAGATCTGCCACAATGTCTTATCAACTGCACTATTACAAGCTTTAAAACCTTAAACCCGTGATTAGATAAGAATTTTGTATATCTTTACAGCTGGTTGTTTACCGCCATTGCATGTGTTTAGCATTAACCTAATTTTAGATCGAATATGATTTACCCATGAAACCGCAGCGCTGTCAAAAGTATGTTTGCGTCGATGCTCTGAAGCATTCGTATTAAGGGCTCTATTACACTAGGGGATAAGGGACTTCGCGGCGGCGCGACTGTAGTGTCCCTACTTTCCTAGTGCAATTGGGACTTTAGGCTGCGTATAAGTAGTAGAAGTTTTTGGCAAGAATGGAAGTCTAGCTTAATTTAGCTAAGCTTTTAGCTCGCTATAGAAAAGAATTCTGTGTGTGTCCCTTTGTGTATTATTGCATGCATGCATGTGGGTGTGCGAGCGTAAGTTTTTTTTCATGTGGGAGGCCCTTTGAATACTCCTAAAAATGAAAGCTATAAAATCATCTTTTATAATTTTTAGGGCTAAGGTAACATCAATCAGTTTTGAAAGTTCATTGACTGCCAGTTAAAATTACGCACGCCTATAATAAATGCGAGTTAACGATTAATAGTAAACCTGCTTTTTAAATGGCCATTTTGATAAATTAAAATCGTTTATAGATAATTTGGTGGTGGATGTAGCAGCGCTACTGGTTATACAGGAAGACTTTTAAAAAGTGAAAGAGAAATTTCTGGTGTTGTTAGATCGTCAAGCCTGCCAGATTGATGGTCCATCTTACGACAAAGAAAAAAGCCGACATTCTGTATCCGTAGTTCAATGAGTCCCTTTCTAACCTTTCTCATTAATTACTATTTACTGTACCTATCTTATCGTATACATAACGTGCTAGCTGCACAGTATAACCCATAATGGGATCTGGATAATTGGTGGAATCTGTTTCGATACTAACTCAGTGCGTCTCTCCGACTGTGGCCCTAACTTGATCGGGCTGGGTTTAATTTGTCCCACTCTACGTCTCTGTCAGGGGAGTTCCACTTCGCACTGTAGATACGCTCAGCCGCCTTGCCTACAGCGTAGGCTAATCGCAGTAGGTTGTCGGCTTGACGCGCGCCCGCTCGCTCGCCCTCGCCTTGCCAGTGTAATTGAAAACGAATGCAGCACAACCCTAACGTGTCGCCGGGAGTTGCGGGGGGAAAACGGACGCGGGCGGTGCGTTCCTTTGGACTCGAGCCGCCTGGCGAATGTGTATGATGTAATACGAACTTTTTGTGCGTTTAAATAAAGTTTGAATTCGTTTAATCGCGGTTGTAAAAGAGAAGTTTTTGTATGTTAGTACTATCATTTATTCTGCGTCTCTGTCAAACTAGTGTCATAAGAAAAGAACGCACATAGAGATAAACTCAGATAAACTAAACTTGGCCGATCATTTTCGTGCGACTGAGCTAGTTATGCTCATTTCACACGGGGCGGAACAGTGAGGCAGTAGAGTGGGCAGCACTGTACACAGAATAAATAATTAGTACTAACGTACCGAAACTTCTCTTTTTCGACCACCATTAAAGGAATTTCAACTTTATGATAGGCACCAAAAGTTCGTATTACTTTATAAACATTCGCCAGGCGGCATGCGTCAAATGGAAAGAGCTCCCGCGCCCGTCTTCCACCCGCAATGCCCTGCCGCACCGCTAGGGTTGGGCTGCTTACTATAATACTATCACAACGCGCGACACAGAGTGAGCGGGCGCGCGCGCGGCATGCCGACAACCTACTGCGATTAACCTATGCCATAGGTAATGCGGCGAGCGCACCTACAGTACGGAGTGGAACCCCCCTGACTGTACACAGCACAGCACTGTTCACACTCATTAGAAAGATACATACTGAGCTACGTATCGAGTTACATGCATCATGGGTACAGATTCGTGCTACGTACATACACTGGTTATATTCACTTTCCTAAATAACTAAGAAGGTTTCATCCACGTACAACACTTTGTACCCAAATATATATTTACCTTCGGTACCACAATAAGCTACCGTACAATGCTATACAGTCAAGTTAATCTGGACGACCGGTATTGTAGCAGGCCCTTTGTCTTATGACCTTGCTGGCTACATTGATATCAGGTGTACAGTTGTACAGCCACAGTGCAGTACATATAAAATACAATGCGATGATAGTACCTAAAGGCTCTATAGCAGAGATGGCAAGCTATGGCACGCGTACTGCAAGTAGCACGCGACAGCAGATTGTGATGCTACTTCCTCACAGATGAGTTGTCAAAGGTGGTACGTTGTTATGACAAAATTGGCACGTAGGCCAAAAGGAGTTCAACATCCTTGGCCTATTGTTATGTACCACTTGTCAGACAGTAAGGGTGCGTTTCTAGTGACCACAGCGCTTGAAATCTCTACTCCGCATCAGTGGAAATGCGGATGGTAGGACCTTGTTCAAGGTCCATTCGGATAGCTACCACCATCTTGCTCGCTAATCTTGCCGCTAAGCAGCAGTGCTTGCACTGTTGTGTTCCGGCGTGGAGAGCAAGACAACCGGTGCAATTTGGCACAAGAGGTATTTCATCTTAGCCCTCTGGGTTGGTAACGCATATGTGCGGTCGTGATCACTTACCATCAAGTGACCCATTTCCTTGTTTTCCTCCGTATTTCATATTTTAAAAAAATTGTGTAAAGGCCAGGCCACATCAGTCGCGTACACTTCGCGTATGCGTGAATGGTTCGTTACATAGATACAAAATAATACAAATGTTATTGTTGGAGTTTGGTAAAGGATCAATATCAGTTGAGGACCCCTAATGTGTCAGATCAGAAAGCGAAAGCTGACACATAATACTGGCAGGCTTTTAGCTAAACAAATATTTCGTCTGTGGTTCGATTACCAAAGACAAGTTGACGTCATGTTTGTGTTCTTGTGCAGCGCGGTGCAGTATTTCGTACTGTACACATTACAAAATAACACACTCGTACTAAAAATAGTATAACAACTTTTTAGCGTCGTGTGACTCAGTTTTTTGCCGTTTGTTTAGCATTAGTATGTCTTTATGTGTATCCAGAGAAAATAAATGTACCTACAGAAGCGGAAGAACCTTTTTTTTAATCTGACAATTTTTTATTCTAAGGAAAACGCCAAAGATAACTCGAAAATGAACCCTAGGTAATTTTCATCCCGGGTGAAACCAAAGTTCCACGTATAACGAGCAAGAAGAAAAGTAAGAAGTCAATGGTTTATTTTTAGAACAAAAAGTGTTTAGTGTTGGAAAACTAGTATCTAATTTAAAAGATTTAAACATTATTATACACATAAGAGTATTATTATGACACCAAATCGCTTTTAATGGCGTTTACTTTAGTATGCCTAAAGAAAACATGACTGCTTCAATCTCCGAAGTGGTTCTAATCTTCCCAAATCCTCTTGTTATAAAAATAGCCACAGACAGCATAATTTCTGTTTATTTACAACCAAAACAACACGTCCGAAGCAAACCTCTAAAACTGAAAGAACACGCATATATTTCCACGAAAGCGTAGGCAATAGGCACAAGCCATTAACTTGTACATGCAAATCAAAGTCAAAGAACTCGACAAGACTAAAAAAACCCTCTCACGCAATTACTATTGTCGTAGTTCTTGTGACGTTCAGTAACAATATTAGCAATTATAATCTATGGTACCTGTCTATCATTTAAAAAGAAAACCGATGAAAGTTGATTTCGCGCGCTTTTCCCTGTCTCGTTTTTCTGGATTCGACATGGCCATGGAACGCGGTACATAATGCCAATCGCATTCTGTTTTCTTTATGATCGCTATTATGGCATTATGTTTCCGTTATAAAAACAATGGTGGATGCAACGCTTCGATCACTTTTGCCCGTTAGTATGAATAGACGTGTAGTTTATTCAATTGATACACAATGGAACACAATACAAACATCATAAGGTAAACAATGAAAAAAACGGTTTAACTCTGAGTTTAATTTAGAAAATTTCGATATTTTCGTAAACATTTATTTTTGTGACCATATATTATTATTTCCTAAGAGAGGCAATGAGATTTAATAAGAGCTGCCAAAATTACGCGTTTTTCTTTGAATTCTGTTCTTCCGCATCGTCAGTCTTTTAGCTTAGATTATATATAGACTACTACAAAGCTTTGATGTATGTGCGTATGTCAACGTCAATCTTCTATTAATAAATATTAAATAGTATATCAAGGAACGCATGATAATTCGACGCAAGATCAAGATAGCCGCTACTATGTTTATATCTATATTTCTTTATCGATAGCTATTTATCACTTTCTACTTCACACACGTAAACTTGAAACCGAGGGGAACGCGCACCTTCTATTTTAGGCTTCACAATTTCAGCTTCAGTCCCGCGTGAGGCGGCGCGGCGGTCGCCATAGTCCAATCGCGAATTAAAAAGTTAATTCATCGGCCATTTTGACGCGTTCGGTTTTCAAAAAAATGACAATTGACGGTGCGACGTCGTCCCTTTCTGGGATTAACATTAAAGTGAGTTCTTTATTTGAATTTAAGCCTTTTGTTTTAATTTTTATTTTCGTTGCAGCGTGCCAGGAACAAATAACTTGCTTCCCAGTTATAATGCTTACTGTTAGGGAATTGCTTTTACTGCTTCACTGAATGCTACTCGTGTACTGCAGTAACCTTTGGACAAGTTCAGTGACAAAAGCGTGGAAACCGGTATCGCGAATGTGTAGAAAATACTCCAATGCGGCAACCTCATATTTATTACAAGAGTTTTCGCACAAATTGCACAGTTCTTGAGTAAAACGCTATCTAATCTTTAAGTTTTAAGATCTGTGGATATTGTAGTTGGGTTGTCATTTTAGTGGAATGTCATCTATACATCGACAAAGATTATGAAAGTTGATAACCGTTGGCGCAGGCAGATTCTGCAGATGTGAAGGAACTTAAATAACTTTCGCATTTGTTTATGTGTTTTGTTTTATTTGCACAAACAGATATGGATCGATAAGCAAATCAGTCTATTGATGGAACGAAATCCATTACACTTTACGTATAATAGACTTTCCTTTTAAATTACGTAAATTGTAATCAATCATCGTACAAATAATCGGGTATTGTTGAAAAAACGTAAGTATAATTGATGGATTCGTGATCCAGGTCAAACTTTATCACCATTAATGTCAAATGACTTATTTAGGCAGAAGCATGTCATTATGACATTTATTACAAGCTATTATTTAACTTGCCGTGTTATTTTGGGTGTCAAATACCAGTATGTTTTATCATTGAGTGTTAAATCTTTCAAGTAAATTTTGACCCATTTGAACTCAGATTGACTTAAACTTTAGTATTTATAAATACATACATAGATCTTATCCGAGATGACACCAAGATTTACATTTTTATCAACAAACCTTTTATAAAAGAAGATTTACAGTGGATCCATCACAACTCACTATTCAATGGTTTAACTGAACGTCTAAATCGTACAAATATTGTCTCTTTACTTTCGCGTACCTAATCGGTTATACTAACGTGTTTTAAAGTGCAGGTAGTGGCAGCTAAAAAAGATGACGGTCATGAGGATGATGAATCATTGATTGTTCCAGAGCTCCCAAAACCGGTTGCTGATCAAAAATGGACGCGTGGTCAACGATGATGGAATGGAAGACGCTGACGTCTACATCGAAGACGGTGTCATCAAGTAAGTCATGAATACTTATCATTTCTTTTCACTAATATTCATCGTCACTGGTCTCAGAAATAACAACAATCAACATCAGCAACTAAGATTTCCTTTCTTACTTGATTTACGAAGCCCCGAACATTTTTTTACCTTACAGTACGACTACAGTTTGCCTTTCGGTATTAGCAGCCAAAGATCGTATTTGATTTACATTGCCTTTTTAAACCATTACATGATACTTTGCCTTCTATCTAAAGGCAGCAATATACTTCTTTTAATTTTATTTACTATGACATTTCCAACGAAAACCGAAGTCAATTCTTGAAATAGCTGTACTGAATGACAATTCTTGATACAGCAAAGACGAAGTCACATTCGATATACGTAAAAAAGATCGGTCAGATTCCTACAACATACAATTTTTTTACATTTCTCAATGTGAAGAGACTCTCTGTGACGCTGGATTTGGGGACCAGAGTGACATTTTTGGACCAAATTTTTTTTTTATTGGCTTTCACATCTCCGTTGGGGTCGGGATATATTTTGCCACCAACAACTTGTACATGGACAAGTTTAAGGAATGTTTGGTTGCTTACTTTTGGTGATTTTTGGGGAGGATCTGGAGGAAAACAAGAGTCGGTCAATCTGACAGATCGACTGACAGTGATAACCTCGGCCAATCAGATCGATGCATTCTTGTATACTTAAACGTGTCGCGTGTCTCCAATGAACCATAGGCCTTATGGCAACTCACTGCGTGACAGGCAATGGCATGCCCGCTTTTTATTTAATTACTAGTTACAAATAGTTAATTATTCACAAGCACGTGCCTTTATCGGGCAGCACGAGATTCTCGTAAATCGCGCAATGCGTCCTTGTCCATCTAGTTTCGTGTGAAAGGGACACACTGAGACAAATTAGAAATGGCAACGTGATGGCCGATCGTGCTAAACCGTGTAAGAGAGAACTTTCCAATAAAGTGAAAACTTTGGATATATTTTAGTTAAATATCTCGAAAAGCGCTAACACATTTCCTACTGAACATGGCCTACATCACAGTCGTGTAGTTGGGCTTCTTACTAAACAAAAAAATCGCTTTGGAATCGGTTCATTAGTATCAGAGTAGGGAATGCAAACCTGGTTATTTTCTCTAAGGAATAACCGGTTAAAGCCAGTTTTTCCTAAGAAAAAATAACCGTGTTTGCATTCCCTATGCGGAGCCTCAGATTATATACAAGGTCCTTCCTAATCGGAGCTACAAACCTACGGACTGATACATAGACAGATCGAGCCACTTTTGGCACTAGGCTTGCTTGCTACAGACATTATGAGATCCAAAAAAATGCTTGATACCTCTACATAACTTACCGAACGCTGCCCCTTTGGGCGCATTGTATGCGTTTGTCTCTGGCACGGCAAGATTAAATAATTTATCTTTCCGTGCGTACCTTTCTTATGATTATGACACTTGTTATACACAGCTTAAATTTAAGTGGTCATGTCCCACATACACTCGTATCCTCTTAATTCCGCATTGCTGTTCGCCCCTCCCCCTCCCTTCTACGAACCAAGCTTAGAATCATAAACTATAAGAGATTCAGATTCAGATTCAGATTTATTTGGTAAAAACAAGATAATTTACACGTCATTCTTATAGTGCTAATACATATTTATAAAGTTACGTTTCATTTTATTTATTTATACATTGGTCATTGTGTTAAAAGATTAACAATAATATATTGAGAGGGCCTAAACTTCGAATAGAACAGAATGGCGTGGTCGATCAGAAACATTCATGAGATCTTATAATTTGGCTTAAAGATCTCCAATAGAAGCACTTAGTCTTGAAAAATGTGCTGGTCTTAGGTATATCAAAACGACGAATCATCATGTGCAGGGTTGGCCACAAAGTTTGAATGTACCAAAACACCCATACATAACGTTTCTCCCTACGTAATGATTTCATGGTCTCAATACTTTAATGATTTCACAGTTCCATAGAACAAATGGAAAGTACCGAAAGTGCAGAAAGTGAAGTTGTTTAAAACTGGTTTTTACTTCACACGCTCGTATTTACTATTTGCATACGTTAAAGTGACGGCTTAATTAGTGTATTAGTAGAGACGGAAGGACGGACAAAGCCACGCCTCAATTCATATGTGATGGGTGAACACGAGTACAGTCAACCGTTTATTCATTAACTTGTAACGACGACCGCCGTCATTACCATTTGGCATACGACTCGTATTGCCGACGGGAATGATGATTATTGTTAAGTTTATAAATGTTAAACTAAAACACGTTCAAATTCAAATTGTTTTTTCAATGTCTAGAAGTCGCGCAAAATCAATGATTAGGTTTAAAGTAGACAATAAAATATGGACGCAATGACAACAAAACACAAAGAAAATCGTACCCATCCAGTTTCTTGCGTTTTGTAATGCCCGTGCAGTAAACAATTTTAATCGACAGAAATATCGGTTACTAAAATTAATTAAATAGTTTTGTTTCATACCGAACCTTTTAATAGACTTCCTAAAACCGGAAGTGGAACTTCACATGTCCCTTTTTTATATACTTTAAGGCTTGCCCGATTTGGTCATTTTTTTTAAATAACTCGTCAATAACCAAGATCCTTGTTATCAAAATTATTCCTAACGGTAATGACGATCGTTTAAAGCTCGTTGAACTACCCGAAATCAATAAACTATTCGCAGCGTATGGTAAATACGCGGTTGGTAATGACAAAACCTCCATAACAGCGTAACAGTATAAAATGGCGATTGCCTAAAGGTTGTGTGGAGAAATCCTGGTAGATTCAGATAACGCGGAAATTAAGGACATAAGGCATTCAACATAATAAAATAACGGAGTTTTCCTCGCAACTTCATTACCATCCATGTCGATAAATTACAAAGTTAAACCCGGCTTCCGTTTACACTTCCATACATAAGTTAGATCGCGTGACACGCTAATACGCTTTTAAAACGAAAGTGGAATGACAGAACGGTAATTATCGACTTTTTATAGAACTTCTGTTAATAAATGGTATAAATTAAGCGATTACACATGTTAGTTACATTACAAATAGTGACAATTCGATGATTATCGTCGTAAATAATAGCAAAATTATCGACCGTATAACAACAGTAGAAGGGTCATTATTTGGTTTTTAATTTAATTAATTTGAAAACTTGTGTATGTGTGTGTGTACCTACACACTTTAAAGAGTCAAGTATCTACCTGTTACGGTTCAAAAGATACAGCTCTGTGACAGACGGACAGTTAGCGAAACTTTAGTAATAGGCTCCCATCGGCACCGTTTGGGTACAGAATCCAAAAACGTGGCTTTAGCTAAAGTAAAGGACCATGTTCTCCAAGTCTCCAACAGATGGCGTTGTCCCCGCAGAGCTGTTGGTTAACGGAGTTCCTCCCCTGTTCTTTTAAGAACTGAACGTGGTTCAACAGAACTTAATCATCGTGAATCCTTTAGCGTGGAGGAACAGGGAAGAGAGATCATATCATAGCTTCTAGCGTATGGTATGGCCCTTATTTCTTCACTCTAAAAGAGTTACGGGGATTCGTTTTTGACAACGATTAACTGATAATCGTTAATTTGAACGAAATGGGACCTTAACACTTTGATTTAGGATTTAGCACTTCGATTGTGGATTGGTGGGCACATACAATTTTATTTCAATGCAAGTACTACTGCAAAAACTAGATGTGCCATGTCAGTCATAATATACATATGAAAAATCCCGACGAATTGAGAATCTCCTCCTTTTTTGAAGTCTTTAAAAATTTTAACTGGACGACGTCTGTACATGGAGATTTTTAAGAAAAAATTATATGAGGGTGTAAGAGTAACAAAAGCCAAAACTATTATCTGAAAAATTTATTTGTGTTTATGTATGTTTGTACGCACATCACATAAAAACTACCGTACGAAATTGGATGCGGTTTTCACAGTTCTACTGCTGGAGGTCTAGCTTAAAATGTGGTGCATGGTTCATCTTGCTAGGTCACATAGAAGCCGAGTTAGATACCAAAATACTTCTAAATTCCACCCCAACTTGAACTTCCGAAGCCAAAATAATCGCGGCAGAAACAGAATATTGCAGCAAAACAGCTCGATATCATTTAGCTACAATACAATAAATAGTGCGATGTTTTTTTTCCCCTCAACCGAATTGATCTCTCTTAAGTTTTCCGCTCTCTAATTTCCAATCATTTAGTATAGTAAGATAATAAAGCTTACCAGTAATCCATCGGTGAGACCGCACTCAACTTCTGCGGATAAAAGCTTTTATCTAAATAGAATCTATCGCCGTCAAATTCATCGATCGATGATAAACCGCTGATTATCTCCGGTCACGGGCCGGAGTCACGTTTGGAAATACACTAGATTTTCTAGACAATTTCCTCTGCAGTGACAGCCTATTTAAGAAATGGGAGCTTATTTCAGTCACATAATGTAGCCAAAATTACTTACTGCCTGCAACTTGCGTGTTTGGATCTGGTTACATCCGATCCGGGCCTAGAAGGGGCTCTAAAGGCCGGCAAGGTATCAGCGAGTATCATGGGGTCGCTGGTTTCATTTGCAGCACTTCTCATCTCATCTGTGATCCGTATGCTCGTTTGGCTATAGATACACCTCTTCAATAAACATTTTAAAAATGGTTTTAGCCAGTAAATTGAATCGTCCTGATTTTAAGGAGGTAACACACACACAACTACACACACACATACAGTCCTAGCCTGCACACAGGCCTAGGCCTACTCTAGCAAAACCTAAACTAACTAGTTAATTCAGGCAATAAATTGCAGAGGTTCATATCAGCATAAATTAGGAATATACCTTGCTACTCCAAGAAAACAAGAACCCTAAACAAACTTTACTAATTTTTTACAATTAATTGGTTTTTTTAACGATTTCCGTATTTTAATTGGCCGTATTTAAATAGCCATAAAAACCCCATTTTCGGTTGTATATCGTAGCGGTTGCATTGCAATCGTGACCTTATTTAGTACCCATAGTGTCCCAAATGACATATAAATCACTGTACTTCATCTATAACTTATAACGGTCTGACGTAGGGTTGTCACGAATTAAAAGTTATTTTTGAACCTCTTTTTCACATATTAAACAAATCTTTACAAAGTAAATTCGATATATCCGTTTTTGTCTGTCCTAAATCCGTATGGTATATTTTCGACCGCCTTCTCCTTCTTAACAACGAACTTGATATGGTTGCCACTGTCAGTTAGTGATTTTTTACGGAAGGTTTTATGTATAGTCGACCAAGTAATTGCTTGACCACTTTTGAACCTTTATCCTTTGTTATACGGTCGAAAAGTGGTCAAAAAACTTCTTGGTCGACTACATTACATACCGATTGTACCCATGCGGGCCGTGCAGGTCACTAGTACTGAAATAAACGGATCACTCACTTATGTATTAAGAATCATCTCTTCCTTATATTTTAGCAGGTTATGCATTGTCATAATATCTAACACACTCGTGAACTAAAGCACCATTAACGTACTTACCTTGCCTGAATGCAAAAAAACTTACGGACTAATAAACTTAATTGACAACCCTAACACTTCTTGACACTTACCACAGAACACATGAATAGGTTTAGAATAGCCTTCCCCATGATTTGTACTGAAACTATGGAATGCAAACCCGGTTATTTTTTCGAAGAAATAACCGGTTAAAACCGGTTTTTGCTTAGAGTAAAAACTGGGTGTTCATTTACTAACTGAAACCCCCTCTTGCCGCATTTCGCTCGCTTGCGTTTGACCCGCTGTTTGTGACAGCAGGTCAGTCAAACCTTTATTATCTTTTTTATCTTTACATAATATAAAAATGTACAATTTCCCTTTGTGTGTTCTTTTATTTTGTTTACTTGTGTGAATCAATAAAGAGTTGTTGTTGTTGTTGTTGTTATAAAACAAAGTCGCTATCCGTTCCTGTCTGCCCTCATATCATCGGCTGGTTACTCTTTCTAAAACACGCGCCGGATTTAGATACAATTTTCACTGCCATTTAGAGATTTTTTTTTAAAAGATTTTTATGTAATTTTTTTTTATACAACATAAGAAGGCAAACAAGCAAGTGGGTCACCAATTTCATTGTAATTAAGTTTTGGTTAGTAAATTGTACCTGTGCGAAGTCTGGGCGGATCGCTAGTATGTTCATAATGCAACGGCGACACAAATCATGACAAAAGGGTATTCTACCCTGATAATGGAATACAAACTCGGTTATTTTCTCGAAGACATAACCGGTTAAAACCGGTTTAGCTTAGAGGAAATAACCGGGTCTGCATTTCCTATGATTCATATGTTCTGTGTCGCTTAGTACTTGCAATGGCCGCGTTTGTTTACCCGCCAGCGAAGCGGGACTGGACAGTTATGTGTTATGCTACACGATGATGTAATGATATTTATTACCTATGATGAGGTTTGGTCTGGGGAAAATAAATAGGTAAGCGCAATAAACGAACAAGTCATACTATTAGATGATAGCAAAGTTTATTGTATGAAAAGAATAACGTGCCATATCAAATCATAGTGTTCTTTGGACGGATCGTTACGATTCCGTAAATTCTGAAAACTTATTGAAATAATCGCAGAGCACTTATTACGAACCTCCTCGACACACGGAAATCGCTACGTAACTCAGGGCCTCCCTCTCTTACAGGGCTAGTTAGAACGAGACGCACTGAGTTACTATTTAGATAAGTGTAAATCTCTTTTAATTGAATGTGTATTTTGTATCCGACTGCCGCCAATAGGATTGTTTTAGGAGGAGTATGTCTGTTTGACGGATTTTGATGGGAAGTGTCGTTGGATTTGTCTTGTTTGATTTGTTTTTTTTTTATAGAAAGTTACTTTGACTAAGCACCGAGAAAGGGGTACAATCGAATGCCAAGTTTCACCAATTAACAACTGTTACGGAAATAGTTAATTTTAATGATTTGCAATGTCATTACTTTGAGCCTATGAATTGCAGTTTCGCTTCTTTGCGCTATGTATACTACACAGCTTCGGTTAGAGCGTTCCAAATTCCCATGCTTCGCAGTTTTTTTTTAACTTATTTACGATTATGGGTATAAAACCATTCAGCTACTGCTGTCATACAATGCAGGGTTGCCAGACGTACGAGAATTCCAGTAAATCTACGCGAATTTTGGCTTCGAAACGATGCTAAAACCCTGCAAAGTGCGAAACTGTAAAATACGAGTTTTCGCATTCCATTTTCATCATTGAAAATCTAATTTTTATTGCAAAAAATTCTTAAGATTCCACGTAAATGTCATTATTAAGATAAAACCGAAAGTACGTGAATTCTTCATTCGCTTCTCACAAAAAAGTGCAATTTCTCTTCTCACAACAATAGGCGTTCCCATGCGTAGTAATTCCCGCGTGCCGCGTCACAATGGGGGTCAAGCACCTGCCCGCTCCAATTATACTAATCTCCTTGTCCGAGACAATTAACAAGTAGTATACGATATTCATTAGCACCAAGTCACATTTCAAAGCCTAAAAAAAAAGAAACCTTGTCTCGTTTGACAGCTATTTGACAAGACGCCATTACGAAGTTTTGTGAGCGCCATGTCACTGCATCTCTCGTTTTTACAATGTATTAAAATAGTTTTTTGATACAAATCTGATATATTAATGTATTTAAAATACATCTTTATAAAGGTGTTTAAGTGTATAAGTGTTGGTGTAGCTTTTACAGCGTATAACACGGTGATGAGGTTGACCAGTCAACAAGTGGCCGGCCGGCTTCGAATCGCCGTTTGGTATTTAAATAATATAATTATGTTTCACATAAATCATCGCAAAGAAGGTATGTGTTGATACTTATTTTCTAGTAGATGAATTGACAGTCTATTACATACGTACCTACGTAACGTTTAAAAACGTTTTCTTGGTGGACATACCTTGATGAGAACCTATTTAGGGTTATATGAACCGTTCAACTTTGTTACACTTTCTTTATTCAATAAACATATTAGTTATAAGCTGCGTTATTAGTTAACAGTCTAGACTGTTGCGCGAGTTGTTTTTGGTTTTTTGTTTACGGTTACCTACTGAAAATGAAAACTGATTTTTTCTTTTTCACGTCTATGTGATAACACGGTCATCTTCGCGCAAGCATTCGAATTTAATGCGATTTATGAGTGTGTACTTAAGTGCAATTAAAAGGAAGTTGACTAAAAAATGAAATGAAGAAAGTCATCATCATCATATCATTCAGAAGACGCCCACTGCTAAGAATAACCTATCTCCAAGGATCTCCACATTGGTCAGTATTATGCTGCACGCATCCATTGGTTCCCACGATGAGTGAAAAACACAATTAGTACTTTAAGGATACATATGTAGATTAAGACATACTACCATACCACTAGATATGTGGTACTCGTACTACATAGTCATAAACTTTAAACGCTTCGGCTACTTCCAGATGATATGTAATCAGTTGAAGTAAACAAGAACAGGATAATAAGATCACTTAAAGATCTTAAATATGGTAGTTTTATGTCATAACTGCCACTCATTTAGATTGGACATAACTCAATTAGTCCTGTTGGACTAACAATATAAGTGATCCTATGGTTAGACAATTCTTCACTTCAATTTTAAAAAGACTGGTATCATTAATGTTATTCTGTGCTCCTTGCACTATTTATTAGATTGACCATTAAAGAACCAGGGCATATGCAATATTGTATCAGTAACAGGCTATAAAGTTATTTTTATAGGATTCTAGTAACAGGAAGAATTTCCTTTCCGATGATCATCTGAATAATCTCAAAATGTTTTTCATTGGGCTAAGCATCCCCATATTGTTTATTTTAAAATTCAAATTGAAACATTAGGTTTATTTTGAAAATTAAAGTAAGTAACATGAATGACACAACACTCTACTTTTCAGTATAAATAACTTAAATGTTAATAATTAATTTTCCAAAAATAATTTAAACATGTAGGTACCTACCCAGTGAGAATATGGAAATTCAATACTTAATTAAATACTTTGCTGTGTATTCATAATTAAGTACCATGTGTGTTTACCTGTCTATTATACTGTAAAGACCCCTTAATACCTGTAAACAACAAAGTTTGTTGTTATGGTAATGTTGTTGTTAATGTGGTTGGCTACCGTCAACTTAACACAGATTATAAAGGTATTCAAGATGAAAGAGACTCCATAAACAAAATTAAGTATTTGTTATGAACTTACAGGAAAAGGGGATTGATAACTTTTTTTACTAGATCAGTCTTTCATAGAATGCTTTACACTTTTATACTTTTGGAAAATAATAATAATAATGTCCTCATAGGACTGGAACTGTCTGGATCACCCTATATCCCCTGCTACCATGTATGGCTAGTTTGCTTTAACTGTCCAGAAGCGGAGAATTTGTAAGTTATTTTAAATATTTTTTTGTTTTATTTTTGAATGTACTAAAACGTATGTAATGTACTTACTAACTTAAATAAAAATACCAGATCGAAATGTTAAACGACATTAATCTAACTTGGAAATTTTACACACATAAATATTGCGTGACACTTTATAAGAGCTCCGTGGACAAACACAAAAATATAATCACACATTAAAGTTCTGGAACTGAGGGGATTTGGATTGTCAATCTTTCAGATAAAATACAATACTGTGTAATATTATTAAGTTATGCGTTAACATTGCATATAAAGCACATTAAGTTAAAATAAGAAAAAGTGGATACTATTATTTGAACATACTCTTTTTTAAGACAAAAAGATATGGATCTTTTAATTATATGAATGGTATACTCGTGACTCGTAGACTCAGTCATGTAAAAGACCCTATATGGCCTAATTGCAAAATCTATATTATTATTTTATTTTAATTTTTTTCTCCCATTTTCAAGTGATATTAGATAATAGTTATCTCTTTTTACTTTGTTAACTTATACATAAGCTGAAGGATACCGATTGATGCCAATATTATTTGTCACTTAAATTATTATGGTGGAGCTTCTGCAACGGTAAACAATAGATAAATTATATCTATGAAGACTCCTTATCCCATTCAATAAAATTAGTCATCTCATTAATAAGATAGAACCACCCACTCACAAATGTTATGTGACTTTGGTTGGACCCAACAGCAATATTCACCACTATTTGGTGAGTTATCCAATGGAAGATGATTCCTTGCAAGATCTGACAAGAAAATTATTTATATTACTAGCGCTAACCCACAGGATACGGGTCACAGGCAGATATCATCATCTATTGATTTGCATTACATACATTTTAATAATAATGCGATCCAACTACTCATATCAAATATGATAAACCATTTAAGACAGACAGACTACAAATGATATTTACTCTTATTGTCTATGGACATAAGTTCATAATTGGCTAGTTATCACCCTGAAGAAATTTTTGCATATAAAGATGGAACACCTACAGGAAGAACAAATTTTTTATCAACTTATCCACACCGACTATAAGTCGCCGGATCGAAGTAACCATGAGTCAGGATGAAAACAACATCAAATATTATTTTTTACAGCCTTTAGTTCCAATACATCTTTATGTCAATGGATGACAATCTGATTTCAGTGTATTCTAATTTAAAAGACTGAGATGTCAATTTTAATATGCATTATTTTTATTTTATTCTTTGCCATTACAATGGACCTGCTACTGCTAAAAAGCTTTAGTGAGACGATTTGCTTTTCGAAAGGATATAAGAGCCTTCACAAGACACATGTCTATAAATATTATTAAGACTGCATGTGTACACATCACTGCATAATAAGTAGCAATCAACTAGCTGAAGTTGCATTTCTGACCAGTACTACCATGCAATGCAATGTAGTTATGATTGAAAGAGAAATAAAATACAGTATTGGCATGTACCTGACATGCTGGACTGGGACACATGCGCCACCACACAGTGGGTGGACAACCTGTCTAATATATTACATGAAAACTTTGAATACATTTTTAATGAGAAACATATGTGTTGCCCTATGTATGGAAGACATTGTGTCTGTACTTCTTTCATGCTAATGTTTAAATATTATAATCAAATGCGCTACCACATGCGGGTAGACAACTTGAAAAAATGTATTTTGATCACGAATGCACTGTGAAAAACAGCTAATCTCAACACGAAATTAAAAATTACATTTTCTTTTTCTGTCTTGTCCTGCATCACAAGCAGGTGCGCTACCACACACAGCGGGTAGACATAGCCTGACGGTATTATTAGGCAATATAACCCAAAAATGGCGAAGAATTATAAAATGACAACAACAGATTATTATTTTCTGTTAATCCATTTTACTCATTGGAATATTATAAACAGACGCGCTACCATAGCGGATATACAGATTGTAATTTTTATTTGTCAAACAAGATAACTCAAGCAGAGAAAAATTACAAAATACACTTTTATCATTTAACAACATATAAGTTGTCCGTTTTTAGCGCTTGGTGGATGATCTATTTTAAGAATTCAATGATAAAAGGGAAAAATGAAGCCCAAGATAAGCAAGAGCTGAATCTCAGGTCTCAATAAGACCGGTATTTCCTTCCTTAAAAGGGATAAGAATCATAACTATGGATGATGAAAAGTCGAAATAAGTTAATATCCCACACTGGAAAATGTAACTACTACTAATTTTTCAATCTTTACCTTGAAAAATAGTAACATTATTTCAAGTACCATTATGAAAGAAGAAACATGATATCAACAAAATCCATGAGACATACACGTCCTCAATTTTGCTTAAACCTTTAAGCCTTGCAGGTTTGCTACAAGAGACTCATTTGAAGGATAAGTTCGTCTTTACTTAATTATGAAGTAGTTGAGCTTTACTTTTGTATCATAACTTTTGTTACGTACAGCATAGTATTTATACTATACATACATATCGAAATTTGAATTTACCTGCTTAGGTAAGCACTAACTGTCGTTTTTAATGAACAGAGACATGAACAGAATCATTGATGCGATAAATGATATTTTTAACAAAGAACTTATCTTTGATAACTATCCAATAAACATTAAACGATAAGTTCGATGACTACTGAATACTCAACTGTACAGCTGTTCAGTCATCTCCAAAAATATTATAAACAATTGCTCAGTTCAGTTTTTGAACAAAACAAATGCAAGCTGAAGCCCTTACTGCAGTAAGGGTTACTGTAGTGACAACAATTAGTCTTTAACACCCGTAGCATAACGGCTTAGAAGAATGGATTGGAGAACAATGTCATGATACTACATTTACGTAGCAGAATTTAATGATGGTTATTTAGTTTTAGTGGACCGTGAGTGGACCACAGAATGTGCTTGTGTAAACTAGTATTGTTAAAATACAGACATCGCGTGTTGTTGGTTTTTAATTTTTTTGTACAAAATAGTTACTGAAGTCTGGCGGCCATTTATTGCTCTCGCCTTCTCAATACTAAAATGTGGATATGTTTGGTGTGGTATATGAAGATTATTGTTACATGAAACTACAATATTATTATTAAATCTAATAGTTTATCCTTTATCTAAAATAATTGTTAAGTCTATGTCTATTTTTACCCATTATAATGGTGTTGTATTACTACAAAAAGTTGTTTATTTTTATTAATGTGTAAAGAAATAATAAAACGAAATTTATCTTCACTAATAAATCAGGAAAAATTACTCACAACCCTGGCTTTAAACAGCTACTTGTTAATTGTCTCGGACAAGGAGATTAGTATAATTATATGATTAAACGAACTTACCTGAAGTGAAGTTCTATCATAATTATACGTAGCTCCTTGTCCGAGACGGCATTCCCAAAAACCCTCCCACTAATACTCTCAGTATTATCCCATAACATAGGGTTGTTCATATCATACATCTTTAAACGAAATGACGTCTTGTCAAATAGCTGTCAAACGAGACAAGGTTTCTTTTTTTTTAGGCTTTGAAATGTGACTTGGTGCTAATGAATATCGTATACTACTTGTTAATTGTCTCGGACAAGGAGCTACGTATAATTATGATAGAACTTCACTTCAGGTAAGTTCGTTTAATCATATAATTAGTGACGTCTTCATTGTTCCCGAGGGTTGCCACTGTTTACCCTATGCGTTTAACTATCCTAGGATCACTGACCTAGAGAGTGATTCCCTAAGCGCACCAGCGACGACCTCAACCACTGAATAAATAACGTACAAAAACTTCTCTTTTACGACCGCGATTAAACGAATTCCAACTTTATACAGACGCTCAAAAAGTTCGTATTACTTCATACACCATGCGCCAGGCGGCGCGAGTCAAAAGGAACGCAGCGCCCGCGCCCGCCTTCCCACCGCTACACCCGGCGACACGCTAGGGTTGCACGGCATTCGTTTTCAATTACAAGGATACGGCGGGGGCGAGCGAGCGAGCGCGCGGCAAGCCGACAACCTAATGCGATTTGCCTATGCCATAGGCAAGGCGGTTGAGCGTACCTACAGTGCGGAGTGGAACCCCCTGCTTCAACGCTGGGGCAGCGCCCTGTCTTGCTCTAGCGCTAGCTCGAGTGAGCGAGACAGGGCGAAGTCCCGACGTCGATGCGCTAAGAGAATGACAGTGATGCATGCATTACCACGCAGGATAGCGCAGCTAGGCGAGACTGCAGATTATTACTCCTTTCACTCACTCAAAGTTTAACTGGAAGAGATCCCTTAAATGGATAAGTTCGCCTTTGTACATCACTGTATTTCTTCTTGTCGTTTATGTTATTTTGTACAATAAAGAATTTATATACATACATACATACATATTTCTTTAGGTACTTAAAATAAGGTTAACGAAATAGTCACGTGGCTCGGCAAATCAACCAATCAAATCAATTTTTTGGGTGTCCACAGATCCAAATGATCGACTTGATTGGTTGATTTGCTGAGTCACGTGACCATTTTGTTTACCTTATTTTAAGTAACTAAATATATTAACTATAAACGGCTGTCAAGCAGTTTTGCAAACTTAGTTTTGCAAAAGTCGCTGGAGTAGTCAGGATGGACTGTTTTAAGCTGCGACTGCTTCAAGTTGTTCGTGTATGGCCGGCCTAACTACAGTCTTCTAGTAGTTTACTTTGCAGTCGCAGCTTAAAGCAGTCCATCCTGACTGCTTCAAGCTGCCCGTGTATGGCAGGCCTAACAAGCGCGTCCTATTTCATGGAGCTACAAGAATATCAGTGGATTCACTTCACTTCGAAGTGAAGGTTTTCCAACTACACAAACACTACTCCCCATAGATACGACGTTAAGAAAGTAAGTGGATAAAATGTCGCTAAATGTACCTATGGAACACTAGTCATAAATACATAGACTGCTAAAAACGTTACCCTCCCCTTTGGTTTTGCCGTAGTCGAGTATAAAAGTCGCCGACATAATATAAGCACCGCCAGATTTATCGACAAAGTTGCTAAATTGGCAACACTGTTGCCAAGTTATATTCGTGCATTTTGGCTATCGCTGACTACAGTATAGTGACTTGCTGATTGGTATTTCCCTGAACACTTTGTGGGGCCGTTGTGGGGACCCTTTGAATTGGCAGTAAGGGAATATGTACAGTAAGGGAAATACATTCACCTACCACCTTAGAACCTTGTCGCAATGACGCGACGCGTTAAACGCCACGATATGTCATACAAATGTCATGCGTATTTCTCTTCGACTAGGTTCTACGGTGGTATGTCTTTGAATTTCCTTGACTGTACACATAACACACATTGACAATAACACACATACACATTTAGCTCACGCTTCGCTATTTTCTCGGCTCTTCGCGGGTCAAACACCTGCCCGCTCTAATTAGTGACGTGTTCATTGTTCAGCGTGCAGGGTTGCCACTTGCTCGCTTTATTTTATTATTAACCGACTTCAAACAGACAGACAGATACACGGACAACGAAGTGATCCTATAAGGGTTCCGTTTTTTCCCTTTGAGGTACGGAACCCTAAAAACGAAAAGGGTTCTATGTTCGTCTGCATGTTTTACAGAGTCCGTAGTCTCGACAAGGAATCTTTATAGTTTCGCTATATACGTCCTTCCGCAGCTTAGTTAAGAGACTCTTAGTACTAGAAATCTGTAATTTGGTATAGAACTATAGATATGTTTATAACAAGCAGTTAAAAACACGAACGAATTTTCTTATCTAATACAAATTTAATGACACTTTAATGGTCAATTATAAATCATTGATAAGATCAGCTGTTAATACTTACATATGAAATTAAGAGTCTAATTGACAACAGTATTTACAAAACATGCGCAGGATTCGCTCCGTGACAGATCCCTACATTAGCTGGGTATGTATAATTAAATATAATGAGAATAAGCTCGCTGTGCTGGATGAGAACGGGACAAAATTGGTTCATTAAAAAAAATACCTTTTTATTGACGTGACTTTAATGTATACCAAATTACAGTTTTTTACTGTTAAGAGTTTCTTAGCTAAGTCGCGGACGGACGGGCAGACAGACGGACAGATGAACATGCCGAAACTATAAAGGTGCCTGATTGAGACTGCGGAACTCTAAAAATGACAATTATAGAGAAAAGTGAACCAGTCTATAATTTGGAAAAACATTGCACATTCAAGAAAAGTGAACGAAACCCAAGTCTACGTGTCAACCCTATTCGTAGACTTAAAGTGTAATGCACATTAGTTCCATTTTGACTTCATTAACGTGGGTAGCGTTAAGTACAACAACTATACCATTTTGTTCGTCAAGCGTGAACCGTGACTTCGGTCTTTTATCCGTTACTTTATTTTAAAATGTCTTCACTCAAGAATTTATAGTTTCTTGTGTAAAGTTGGAAGCTGATTCTTGATAATGGTAGAACCTCACTGTAGCCAGTTGCTGATTGCATTATGGGTGGACCGGCTAGACCGGGGTAGTTTCACTCTCACAGAATACCGGCGTGCAGTTTGCTACTGCGTTCCTTTTTATTGGTTCTCAGTTTTTGCAGAACTGAATTGAAAGTGCCCGCAATTAAATAAAAAATAAATATCTATGTATACCAGCCTCGACTCGAGTACAAAAATTCATAACCATCATACAAATATTTGCCTTTTGTGAGAATCGAACCCGCAACCCTAGCTTCGTAGTCAGGTCGCTGACCATTATAGGCATGCAGTTATCAATTGGAGCGATATTGACGATAAGAGTATACGCTAACAGAGGAACAATTCTCACATTAGAAGAAATGAAGTCACAGTAGAGATATGTGAAAATGCCTGTCAGATTTCTATGAAATCTGTAATTTTTTGAACATATCTAAAGTATGAGATTATTTTCGATGAACTCGAGAATTGGGCCCAGAGACGAGATCTATCTCGGAGATTAAGTCATAGTCATAGTTTCCTCTGTATTACCCAATCTATGTTATGTTATGTTATACAACTCACACGCAGTGAGACTATGTATGTGCAGTTGACATGCAATGCATGCAGGGTGGCCAACAGAACTGTCCTGTATTTTACAGGATGTTCCGTTTTTCAGCTATCGTTTTGGCCGAGTCCTGTATTTTAATAAGTAAAATTAGGACCTTACCATACCATAAAACGCGTTGTCCCGTATTTTTTCCATGAATCCTATAAGGGACCACATGTCCTGTAAAATGAGCACACAGAGCTTGGTCACCCTAAATGCATGTAACCTGCAAAATTAAACGAATTTGTTAATAGAAGAAAAACCGTGATTTTACTTTTTTTCTAAGTATTTAATGCTAGCGGACGCGCGCGACTTCGTTCGCGTAAAATTAGTAAACTATGTCCATCAGGGATAGTGTAGATTTTTATTAGTGAAATAATTTTCGGAATCGGTTCAGTAGTTTCAGAGATTACCTCTACATACGAACAAACAAAGTTTACCTCTTTATTATATTAGTGTAGAAGTGTAGATGTAGATTATCACGAGTAGTATAATTTACACTCCAAAAGTACTTCCCAATGACGTCACTATCGTAATAATGCGTGAGCGCAGGCAGCATAGTACTAAATAAGTACTCGTAGTCAACTCTTATAATAAAACTATCTAAATTTTTTTCTGAATCCTATGAACGTATTTGAAAACAGTAAAATTTTATTTGAATTTTTAAAATAGCGGATTTATGATGGAGATTTGCCACGGACATTGCTCAAGTATGACAACATCGTGAAAAACATAACCTTCTTTTTTCCTCCGTACGCAGCTAACTCTAACGAATTCGCGATCGCGACCGAATCATTGATTCACACGGTGAGTACATCAAATTTAAGGGCGGCGCTTCACTTCACCGTATTAGCCTAATATTCGTCTGTAGCGGGTGGTAGGGCCTTGCTTGTGCAAAGTTCGCCCGGATCGCTACCTCCATCTTGCTCGCTAATCCTGCCGCTAAGCAGCAGTGCTTGCACTGTTGTGTTCCGGCGTGGAGAGCAAGACAGCCGGTGCAATTACTGGCACAAGAGGTATTCCATCTTAGCCTTAGCTTAGGTGGCAACGCATCTGCAATCCCTTTGGTGTTCCAGGTGACTATGGGCGGTGGTGATCACTTATCATCGGGTGACCCACTTGCTCGTTTGCCTTCCTATGTTGTATAAAACAAAAACTGTGCACTTGCACGAACCTTCTCGTCACGCGTTAACTCGCTACGTAACTCAGTGCGTCTCTCTCCCACTGGGCTAGTTAGAATGAGACGCAGTGAGTTACGTAGCGAGTTAACGATCACCGATCGAAACACGGCACGGAACGCGATTGCCACCGGAACAGTTATATCGGGCAATGTCGTGACAGCGTCGCGTGACAGTTGTACGCAGAATTACGTCACCAACTGTGCCACAAACTTAACTTTGCTGTTCACAAACACGAGACACATCAAACTTATTGTTACCCAGTGACTCATAGATGGTGTTCAATAAGATCGCCTTCCTGATTATTTACTAAAATCGTGCATATATATCTGATCACTTATAGCTATAAGTGTATTATACCTCCAGGCCTAAGCTGCTTCTATAAACTACCAATCTAGAATAGAGAGCTCCTACTGGTGAGAAACGGCATAGACTATAATGGCTTCGAGCGGTTACTTATTTCCAAATAGACTTGCTCAGGTAGCCTTAGGCGGCTTTGACAGCTTACCGGAGAGAGGGCGAGCGGCCAGAAGGGCTCTCAACACGGGGCTTAGTGTGCCAAAGGGGGCTCCTATTGAGCCGTTATCGGAGTTACCTGTAACATACACATTGTGGAAAAGCAATAAAATATTGAGTATTGAGTTTGAGTATGCTACAGGAGATTTTGCAAGCAATCGGAGTTGGGGCGGTTACCTAAACATAGGCGAGATCTGACATATATTTTGATTAATTGATTGAATTCTGACTTTATTTATATTAATAAAAAATTAGGTAATTGAAGCACTCTTCCACTCCATGTTGGCAAATAAGATCTGCTCTCTACTTAGTCCTTTGACTCGGCAAGTTAATTCTTGTTATGAGAAACCAGAGTTATGAGTTGCTTTACCCTAGTTGGGTCCATGTCTGTACTGGTTTATGATAAGAACACCTATGTATTTACATACATACTTTGTAGCCATGGTATTTACCATGGCTACAAAGAATAAATGAATATGAATAACCATAACTCGTACATTTTATCAATAGTTGACTTAAAGAGCTAAAATAACCTATCCAAATTCTCGTTCATCATTCGCCTTAACAGAGTATCGCAACAGCAAATAACAATTTGTCAGAATTGTATTTCGGCTGCGCACGCACACCCTATCGCTCGATCTAAATCACCGAGTATTCGCGAAGTGGGTAAACGATTCGGAATTACAATGATTGCTTGTTTTTCTTTCCGGAGTCCATCATTTACTCATTTATTCTAGAGTATTTCTGAAGTAGGTGAGGTTAAAAACAATTCCATCTTGAGAAACGTGACCATACGTCCCGGTTTGGGCAGGACAGTCCCGTTTCAGGCAGTCTGTCCCGGTGTCCCCAGCGAAGCCAACATATCAGTCAGCATCCAGTCCCGGTTTTGCAAGCAGACCCAAAGATAGTTTAAAATTTATTTTTTCGCTCGAAATTCGTGGCCCGACACGCCACTACTAGGGGCTTAGTTAGTAAGTCATGCCATGCCAACTAAAATATTTTGTGTTTAGAGCGTTGATTATTTCGTTATTCCATCTTCTATAATAAAATACTTGTAAAACACTAAAAACTTGTTTTATTATATATTTCCGCAGATGTGTTCCGGTCTGACAAAATAAACAAATGGTCACGTTAATCTTGAGTCAACCTCACGTTGACGAAAAGTAAAAGAATTTTTCGGGGAAAAAATATCTATAAAACGAGCAAAAAAAATCACGACTGTTGTATGGGAGCTCCCTTAAATATTTATTTTATTCTGTTTTTTTTTTTTAATTTGTTGTTATAGCCGTAACAGAAACACCATCATCTGTTAAAAATTGCCTGGTGACAAACGGACGGACAGCGGAGTCTTAGTAATGGGGTCCCGTTTTACCCTTTGGGTACGGAACCTTAAAAAACATGTATTCGTTAAAACTAATATTGTTAAAGCAAATCCTACACTTATATGGCATCCGACATGTTATGTCCTGCTGAGCTCGCGATCAAGGCACTGATATGCAAATTTAAGAGTTTGGGAGAGGTCAGTCCACCCTGCACCACCCTACAGTTGGTATTACATAAAATAAAGAAAGGAATATATTTTTTTCTTGGATAAAAGAAATAAGTATAAAATGCCTTATAACTTGAAATACACCTAGCGTGCTCCTGTTTCTTAATTCGGGGACACTCTGACCATGATCCCAGATTTAGCAAATCAGGATTCATTGGACAATGGAACGCAATTTATAGGTTTCTGCTTTTGTACCTATGAACTATGAAGAATGCCAAAAATCTTATGTAGTACGTAATTTATTGATTGCGATACTTATATGAAGATGTCAGACATTCAAAACGTGAAATCATCAAGACAGCATTGTTTGGCCTATAAGGCACGCCCGCAATATGGCCACGGGACTAACGCGACGTCAAATAGTAGTTATCCAAATATAAACCAAGATTAATGACACACCATACGTCAAGTACATAAATTCGATTGACAATGCGTATCACTTAGGTTGAAGATTAACGAGGGGTTAACACATGATTCAAATGTTTGAAAAAAATATGTTCCTCTCCCCACAGTCCCTCATTACCTACAGAGAAGCTACAAGGATGGAGGAATTTCAACTGCGAGCTGGTGGGCTAAACTCACTGGCCCTGTGAAGGGATTGTTGCCTCCCTCTGCATCTTTTATCGCCTGTATCTTGGGGAGTGTCAGAGGAATCGTTTGTATTAATACGGGGAGGGATCTCCCATCACCGTACAACTCGGAACAAGCTTACGTATCTTTCTCACCATCTCGATGGTTGGCAGGCAATCTTTCGCTCCTGCCAACCTCCATTTTGTAAACTTAATCTAAATCGGTACAGTTGTTTTCGGAAACACGATTACAAGCAAATAAGTCAATATCAGTACGAGAATAGCATAACCATAGCTCTATTCCTTAAGGAGGATCTAACGATAAACACTGGTTTTAAAATAACTTTTTCTTTTGGAGCCTAAAACCCACCAATTGTTTGGTCTGCTACAAATAAAATTACATCAAGCCACTGGGGATCCTAGAGCTGGCTGATTCCTTGCTCAACGGATTTGCATATCAATACAGAGGGGTAACTCAGCCAGCATAACGGAGGTGCCGCAGGGATCTGACCTGGGATACGTGATATAGTTTAAGTTGTTAATTTATATGTTTGTATTGTTTGATTTGTTATTTCCCGTGTTAAAGTATTCAGGTATCTTAAAAACAAACTTTATCTCAAAATAAATTAAAAATTGCCCTTAAATAGAATCATAGGGGCTAAATAAAAAAACAACCAGCTGACTCATTGAACTGATTTAACCATACGATCCAATTAAACCGAGTCAATTGTTATCTCCGAACGAAAAGCGTATTTTGAGGCTAGATCTATTGACCTTATAATAACTATGCGGGTGTGAAGTTTTTTAACTCTTTATTATGCTTTAGCTCCATTGTGCCTTTCGCTTCCATTTTAGAAAATTTCTTTTGTATAGCTAACTGTGTTATGTTAACGGTGTTTTTAACAAGTATGCTTCACGGGCACCTAGTAAAACTAACCTGCGAATTTCCGTTCAAAGATAGGTACATATTATATTGATTTAAAAAGCATGAAATTGGTTTGACTTGAAAATTGTTTAGAAGGGCTTTGCAGATGTGTATGCTAAATGAAAAAGTTGATCAAGTAATTAACATTTTAATGTATTAATTTGCACCAACACCTGGAGATTGCCGACGCGTTGCGAACCTAGGGGGCTAAGATGCAATACTTCTTGTGCCAGTAATTTCAGCGGCTGCCTTGCTCTCCACGCTTGCTGCTTAGCGGCTGGATTAGCGAGCAAGATGGTCGAAGCGATCCTGCTAGACCTTGCTTAAGGTCCTACCACGCGAAAATAGTATCACAGTACTTAATAAAATCATCTTTAACATTTGTAGAAGGATCTTTCTTTACGACATTTTTACTCTCAAAACAATAAATAGTAGTTTATGTGTACAAAGTGGAGTTAAAGTTATTTCTAACTAGCTGACCCGGCGAACTTCGTACCGCCTAATTATTGGAGGCATATTTGCTCACCGTTTAGACCTACCCTGGACTACGACAAACATTTTAAAACCAAAATCAGCTCAATCGGCCCAGCCGTTCTCGAGTTTTAATCAGACTAACGAACAACAATTCATTTTTATTTATATAGATAAATAGTCTAGTTTCTTTATACTTCGAGAAACCACAGCTGTGCCGGTTGAACTCTGGCTCTGACGCACAGCTGGATTTCATGATGTCTTCTAAACGTGAACAAAATTCAAACTGAAATCTTTTTTGAATCTGTAATTTTTTGACGCATCCCGAATGTGAGATGATTCTCGCATGAACCGAGATTTGGAGTCCAGTCCATTGACAGCTGATTTAAAAACAAACAAGACCACAGACAGGCCAGAATGCCGTCGCCCAATATGGCGTGTGCGGATGCTAGCTCGTTACCGCATTAGCGCTTCCGGCGCGCACCACGCATCCAAATCAACACGTCCATACGAATCCAGTTTGAATTCGGAATTGTCGTATTTCGAATTTGCATACGGCCAGTGTCTTGTCAAAAGGCAGGGGTCAATGCATCTTTTAGCTTTTGGATTTAGAGCATTTGCCGACTACAAAAAAAGAGTAGGTTCTCAATTCGTCATTTTTTATATTGCTTCAGCCTTTTAACTGTATAGTGGTTTAAAATTACTAAAAACACATTTTATTTTTTATATTATATATATATTTTTTTTTTTTTCAACATACGATTGGTTTTATTTAACTGACTTCAAAAAAGGAAGTTTCCAATTAGTTTGTATTTTTAAAATTTTATGTTTGTTACCTAGCAACTCCGTCATTTTGTTAACCAATTTGGAAAAATGTTTTTTATTGAAAGGAATAAAGTTCTTCATTACTCCCATTTTTAAATTTTTATCAAAATCAAATTTTGATTCTGGGATTCATGAAGCATTAACGGAACTTCTCACATATTATTATACATTATGTATACATATAGCCATTTTTAAATAGGTAGTTAAGTATGTTTCGCTTTTTAATTTTTAAAGTATTCAATTAAATTATGACAGCAAAGATCTTGCCATTGAGTACTAAATGATTAAAACACTTAATTACACTAGCATTTTCCTCAGTTGAACTGGCCAGTTGCGGCATAGGTACTTCGCGAAGCTACTAAAACGGCGGTGCACCACTGTACTGGGGCCGGCGCAATTGAGTTTCCGCGCGTGCGAATGAATACGAGTTATACGATAGACTGAGAGGTATTCAGTAGGACGCTTCTTATACCTAAACGTCGTTTTTGTTCGAAGTAAACCTTCTGTTTCTGTACTATTATTTATTCTGTGACCTGGCCATAATTTCTTCGTTTAGAAGAATGTGAGGGATCGAATCCTTCGTTTCGTTCTAAAAATATAAAAGACGAAAAAAACTGCTACCTGAAGTGTGACTAGAGTTTTTTTCCCGACGTATGCCGAATTTAATTTCACGCGCCATTCGTTGCGGTTGTCGTCGCTATTTTTAGATTGAATTGAATTTAAAAATAGAAAATGAAGATTTTATCTCGAAGGTGAGTATCGTGAGCGTGAAAGGTTGTCTGGATTAGATCGCTTGAGAGCGATAAGGCGGCTTTTTGGATACCTTTATTTAAGGTTTAGGGGGCAACCATAAATAACATCTCACTCATATTAGTGTGTGCTAGCCCCCCCCCCCCTCCTCCACTATCAACTGGGGGAGAGGGCTAGCCAAACGTGACAGCAAGAGATAGGAAAAAGCGTGACAGGGAGGGGGGATCTGAAATCTAAAAATCATATGACGTAATTTTTGGATGATCCCTTACCTGTAATTATTTAATAGCGTTTAATACGGTATCTAGTAAAGATTTTGTGCGATAACAAATAAATTCAAGCATACAAAGAACAGTAATACTTTCTATGATCATTATAATTAGCATAAAACATCGCAATTCCAGTAAACATGTAGGCGTTGACCTGTGCACTAGCACGAATCTTCTCAATACGCGTTAAGTTGCTACATAACTCAGTGCGTCTCTTTCCTACTGGGCCAGTTAGAAAGAGACACACTGAGTTACGTAGCGAGTTAACGCGTAATTAGAAGATACGTGCTAGGTCCACTGACCAGTTGTGGGCAGTGTGGGATGACTCGATTGCCTTGATAGGCTTGACACGAACACCAGCAGTACAACTATTAGGGAATACACAGAGGGGCCTTGTGCCAAAGAAAAATCAGACGTATTGTGCAGCAAAAAGGGACCATAGCAGGCGCGACTTAGTTCGCGGAGCTACAGGTTAACGGGTGGTAGGACCTTGTGCAAGGTCCGTCCGGATCGCTACCACCATCTTGCTCGCTAACCCTGCCGCTAAGCAGAGCGTGGAGCAAGACAGCCGGTGCAATTCTGGCACAATAGGTATTCTATCATAGCCCTCTGGGTTGGCAACGCATGTGCAACCTCTTTGGTGTTGCGGGTGTCTATAGGTGGTGGTGTTCACTTACCATCAGGTGATCCACTTGCTTGTTTGTCTTGCTATTTCATTAAAAAAAATGAATATCTTCGCACCACTATACTGAGGCCGGCGCAATTAAGTTGCCGCGCGTGCGAATGAATACAAGTTATATGATAGACGGAGGCATACAGTGGGATGGGAGGCTTCTTATACGTAAACGCCGTTTTTTTGTTCGAAGTTGAACTACTGTATTTGTATAGTTTTCCTCCCGTTCCCCTACTGTGCTTTGCTTGCTCTCTTTCGATTTCTCCGTTTCCTCCGAAAGCGAACGAAGAATTTTTCGAAAGCAAAAGTTACGCGTTCAGCGAAATCAAGTGAAAATGTAACAACAGAAAACATTGCGATATAGAGTCATCTCGGCCAGTTCGAGATAAGGCCTGCACAGTCTATGGGGGTACAGTAGGACTGCCGATGACAAATGCTTACAGAGTAGTGTTGCCAGAAATCTTTATACTCAAATTGCCCAATTTTTGTGTGGAAGTCAGATGAAACCAAATGATTTTGTAATCATTTGGTCGACTTCAGAATTCCCATTTGGCCACTTGACACGGTCAAAAATGTAATCCATGATTTGGGCGACTTCCTTACAGATGGAGGTTATATATATCTTCAGCGAACAAGGCTGAATCAAGGGCTTCTTTTGGAATAAAATGTTCATTGCAAACATCCGATGTTGCTCAAAAATTCACCAATAATTGCCCTCTAGCGTTTCTCTGACCAATTCGAAGTATTCCGGCTGTCTCGTCCTCCGCTGTTTTGTCCCTATCATCGCGTTGAAATCCCCTATCAGCATTGTATAGTACGATGGCTGATCACTCCAGGCTTTAGTCAGATCGTCATAGAATTGCTCCACCTCTACATCTGAGTGACTGGATGCCGGAGCGTAGCTCTGAATGATTTTCTGGCTGTAACATTTGTTACGTTGTATTGTAAGGTATGTAGCAGACTCTTGTAGACGTGTTTTCAATCTTAGTCACTCTTGGCACCCATTGCCTGTTAATCAAGAAAAAAACTCCGTGAGTACCTATTGTCCGTCTCCGTATGTATGTAAATCCCTTATCGTACATACAAAAAACATAAATGACAAAGAGAGATGTAAGAGTGATGTACAAAGCCAAACCTATCGCTTTAAGTTATCTCTTTCAGATACCCTTAGAATGGATGAAGGGAGTAGGTACTTATCATATCAGGGACAAAAAAGCAAGAGTATAAACAAAACCAATCGATAATAAATACAATAAAAATACTAGATTATTGAATCCTACTGTATTACTATCTACTGTGACGTCGCGACACAATTCTTAATGTTTACAAACATCAAACACATCGCTTACGCAACTTACGTAATCAACGATGTATACAGACGCATATGGAATTATGGAGAAATCAACTCAAATACGTGGGTCGAAGACCTCAAAACATCTTGAAAAATACCTGTACTTACGACTTTAAAACGTTTAGCGTGTGATGTTTTTCTACTTAATTAAGTGTACATGTAGAATAATCTTTATAGCCCAAAGCCAAAAGTTCAAGTTTGAATGTCGTTTTCGGATTATGACTGTGCGAAAAGCAGTCTTGATTCGTTATTTTATTTCGTTACGTCCCACTCATTTAATCGTAATTGAGCGTTTAGTTCAAAAGAAAGTTTTTGTTCACAGTTCACACACATTCAGTTAATATGCGAGAAACTTTAATTTCTTTTCAAAAGTTAAATAGATATTAAAATTTCACTTACTGGGCTGGGAATGGCTTTCTCAATTTCGACCAACAATTCTCTCTGGTTCTCTCGATAACCTAACACAAAGTTAAATAATGGTATTCACTCCCATTATACTTTTTGTCGTCAAATACGAAAATCAAGCTAAGAACTATCGCCCTAATTCAACTAAAAGTTTAAAAACTTGAAATTTGTTTATCGGATCCGGAATCCGGAAGTACGAACCCATAGTCAGACAGACAGACTTCAGAATTATAACTACCCTCTTTGGGTTCCGTTGAAAATCCGCTTTTTATAGAAAAGGGGGAAAAGCGAGCACGCAGGTCACCAGCCAACCTAAGAGAATCGCTGACACATTCCCGCCCTATTGGTTCCCTCCCCCCTCTTACCGTACTAAATGCAGTAGCAAGCCTACCTCACGCCAGCATTTTGTGGGATTGTAGTATCACCCCGGTGGAGTAGGCCTAGTCATTCTGCAACCAGTAACTGGTTACAATGTTTTTTTTTTTAATAGGAAGGGAAACAAGCTAGTGGGTCACCTGATGGTTAGTGATCACCACCGCCTATAGAGACCCGCAACGCCAAGGAGACTGCAACTGGTAAATGCTCTACCACCACTATGGAAATCTATGTATGGTGCCCTCAAACTAGTCTCTTATTAAAGTTACATTCCAAAAACCTTTTTATCTAAACTTCAATTTATGTGTTCGTTCAATTTAAAAGTCATAAATTCACACATTCGTTTCGAAATGTCACTTAGCTAATTAGGCTGATAATGGCGGCGGGTTCGTGAAATAGAACAAGGTGTGGTGGAGTGGCAACCCTGAATTATCGCCATTAAATCATATTGTCGGGTGACGTAATTATTAAAGAAGTATCAGGAAACTGTATATTTAATTAAATGAAAAAAAAAATAGTTTTCGTTGCCATAGTACAAACAAAATTCAACAAATTATAAGGATAGTTTACTTGACAAAAAAAATATTGTAAAAATAGGTTAAAAAAATTAGGTCTACGTTTTGTAGGCCTAGGTTTAGCATTATGCTGGTTAGTTCAGCGCTGGTTTTCAGACCCACTGGCAAGGGTTGCCGTAACTAAAACAGCTAACTAATTGCCATTATTGCTAATCTAATTCTCTAAAAAAAAAGCTAGAATTTTGAATAAAAGTTTTAGTTCTTACATTTCTCGATAGATGTCGCTGTGCGTAGGTTAGATCGCGCTATCGTTTGCTCGACGCAGAATTTCAAGTACTTCTCGTTAACGATGTCCTTGTATTGACGTCTGTTTTAAAGAAACAAGATTTATCTAGAAAGGGTGTTGATTGGCCAACTGTCTGGTCAACACCTACATAATAAATATAAAGAAAGTTAGGCTTGGGAATACACTTAAATACAATAATGGTACGCGTCTGTTAGAAAAATATGAAGCAACGGTAGACTAGCCGGAGGGGTGGATTGGATTATGATAAAAATAAACATTATTACAAGTATTTTGATTATGCGAAATTATACATGTATGTATGTAAACTCTTTATTGTACATAAGCACTTACAAATACAAAGAAAAATACAGGAAGTGGTACAAAGGAACTTATCCCTTAAAGGAATCTCTTTCAGCCACATGTTTTATTTATTCACATTTTATTATTATTTACGAACGGCTATTATTAGTTGCACTGGCTCATTATTCGTTTCGTTCGTCAAGTGAGAGTTTTAGTTTTAGAGAATTAAAGTCTCATTTTTGACATTAACGTTCCCCAAACAAATGCTGGTTTATTTTTGCCGTTCGTTCTTTATTTTTTTTATTAATGAGTTTTGTGTGTCTTAAAAGTTCCTAGCTTGATCAGGGCCCAATTACATAAACGCGACAGGTGACAGTGACAGTTCGTCATATATTACTAAGTCGACAAGTAACGCTACAGAGTTACAGACTTAACATCATAGTGGGCAAGCAATGAATACCGAATTGTCACTGTCACCTGTCGCCTGGCGCGTTTATGAAATTGGGCCCTGGTGGTTACAAATGTACGATTAACATTATAGCTCTCTTACAAGTTAAATGAATGAAACAAAGTGTCAACTTAGCCATCCTCGAAGATATCGAATACCGTCTATTTTTGGAAATAAATGGTTCCAGTGAGCCTTGGCCATATGTAGGTTAGTAATTATGTTGGTATTGTCTCTTTTAACGACCCATTGTTATGTACTTTAACCTACTTGCATAACATATCGAGGTTTAAGGTTACACCGAATACCTTTATTCAAAAATAAGTATTTAAAATAACATACCACAATCTCTTCACAGTTAAATAATTTGGAAGCGGAATTAACTCGGCCAACGCATACTAGTTAGGAAAAATAAAAGTCAGTTAATTAATACCTAAGACAAACAAAGACGCAGGATTTAAGAAGCAAAAAAGAAAAAATGTACAGAGTTACCACCTGACTTTATATTAATGTAGGTACAGTTCCTGGCAAACATCATGAGCACTGACCTTGACTGCGCACGAGCCGTTTCTAGTACAAATGTGTATGCGCTCGATTTATGTTCAAGTTGTTTGCCTGCAAATACCTAGTGTGGTTTTCAATTTGTTGTTTTATTTATTTTATTTTTTTCGCTCTGTATTCAGCCGAACAATCGGCAATACTAGTTCCGGCAGATGTGTCACTGCAGTCACTACGCCGAGTGTAACTTATACAAACTTGACGTCTTCCTTTTCCAGGCAGTTGGGCCGCAACCTGATCATCCCTGGTGGAACGCGTACCATCGACGCCACCGGCAAGCTGGTGATGCCTGGGGGCGTGGACCCCCACACCCACTTCGAGCTGGAGATGATGGGCGCCAAGGCGGCTGACGACTTCTACAAGGGCACCAGGGCTGCGGTGGCGGGAGGGACCACTACTGTCAGTGAGTATCAGGAGGAATAATGTTTTTATGCCCTACCCAATGATTGATCCGGTTCGAAGGACCAAATTCTTGTTGTATTTGAGAGTTGGTTCAAAATTACTTCCACTTTTATTATGTTTCATAAATTCAATTCAAAGAGAGGAACGTCGCACGAGCCAAGCTTTTGGCTTGCAATAGTTAGTGTGTGAGACAGGAAGAAGATATTCCATCTCGTACGATCATAGAACGAGACGGGATATCTTGTACTAGTTTGCACACGCGGAACGTCTTGTGTACTATTAGTGTATGTCCTACCGTATCGTATATGTTACAGTTAATCATTCTTAAAATTACAACTTATTGTATGTGTGTCTTATACCAATAAATAAAAATATACAAAATCAGTGGGTTAATTTTAGTTGAAGTTTCCATTTGTATCGTTATAAAATGGGAGTTGCAGATCTCCTAATTCTGTTTATTTGGGTACCTATTTGAAGTATAATTTTAATCGTCTTTGCAGTAATAACCTTAACAATAAATATTGATAAATACATCTACAGCAGCTCCAATAAAATGTATAATTTCTAAATTCTTGTGTTCATATTTTTCAGTTGACTTTGTGCTGCCTGAAAAGGGACAGTCCCTGATAGAGGCGTACAACAATTGGAGGGAGAAAGCTGATGGCAAGGTACTATAATAAGTATTATGCTTTATAGCATTTGCACCTACCTGATTGATCAAAAATGAGGCACTAAGACCGCTGTATTGACTGCAATAGATTTTTTATAAACCAATCACTGGATAACATTTATCCTTAACTCATACAAAGTTCACTGTCATCTGTGGTATAAGAATTTATGCTTGAAAATTTCAAATCATCTTCAATAGAAGAAAAAGTGAGTTCCTAGTTCGAGCGAAAATTAAATACATATTACAAATCTAGGTAAGATTCGTATGAAAAAACTGCCCATAATTATAAGAACATTCTTAAACGTCTAATTGATGCTTTTTGACTATCATTCTATTCTAGACATTCATGTCAGTAAATATTTTGACTTGACTTCCCAAAGCAACAACGACGATTAGATTTCGACACAACTATAGTGGCTCTACGTTACCTCCATAGCGCGGTCTAGCCTTTAATTGCGGAAGCCACCATATCCACCACAAATACCACACCATTGTTCTAATGAGCAATTCATTGTAACCTATAGTTTGATCCAATAGTATGTAACCAATACTGACCGTGACTACCGTCGTCCAGGTCTGCTGCGACTACGGGCTCCACGTCGGCGTGACCTGGTGGTCTCCCTCGGTCCGCAAAGACATGGAAAAGCTGGTCTCCGAGGAGTACGGGGTCAACTCCTTCAAGATGTTCATGGCGTACAAAGATGCGTGGATGCTGGATGATTACGACCTGTACTGTGCGATGGAGGCCTGCGCTGAACTGAGGGCGTTGCCTCAAGTAAGTGCTGTTACTTTTGTCACGTCATGGACCTATGGTTCAAACATGACCTCCTTTTTTTAATTTGTCTCATCCTTGCTGCTCTTACTAGTGATAGTATAAGAAAGGGAAGGACATGTAAGAGCCACTTGGTATAGGCATCTCTAAAGTGATCTGTAAGGTGAGAATCTCTAGTAAGTTACTTGACAATTGAGGCTAAGCATGTAGCATCAATTGTTACGTAATGGTCCAGAAGTATGAGCCAAAAACCAGAGGAAACCCCCTTAAAATATTCGTCAAACCAATCGGGACCAAATTTAGGGCTGTTAAAAATTGATAAAGAAGCAGATTTTTTAACTAACTAACGCAATCTGAAAATATACGCCTATCAGTCCTTTATATGTAATTCGGATGATATCTGAGAGCCAACTGTATAACTAGACAAAGATTTTTAAAGATCTTTCTTGTTTTTGTATAGACTGAAACTGATACAGAATAGCGTAAGAATTAAGGGCCTCTTCTCTCTGTGAATTTGGGGTGATGCCATCTATACGTAATTGGCTACCTATAACAATCCAAAAGATGATGCCGGCCTTTAATAGTTGAACAGACGGACGGACAACGTAGGCTTACTAATAAAGTCGCGTTGGTAACCTTTGACTGAAACTTATAAAAATACGGTACTCTCCCATATACCGCCTAAGAGAGGAGTACTCAATGTTGTACCATTATTGATTGTGTGGTGTTACCAGGTTCACGCGGAGAACGGGCATATCATCGCTCGCAACACCGAGAAGCTGCTGGCGGCCGGGGTGACGGGGCCCGAGGGGCACGAGCGCTCGCGGGACGAGGAGGTGGAGGGGGAGGCCGTCAACCGCGCCTGCGTCATCGCCAACCAGGTGACGATGACCTTCCCAGTCTCTTTTAATTTTAAAGCCGACAAACGAGCAAGTGGTTTGTCTGATGTTTAGTGATCCCCGCCGCCTATGGACACTCACAGCACCATTAGGACTGCTCGTGCATTGCAGGTCTTGCAAGAAGCGGTACACTCGGCTCTTGAAGGCACCCATGTGGAAGCAAGATGGAAAAACCCCAGCCGCCAGCCTATTCCAAGTTTTTTTTTCCGATGCTAATAATTCTTGTTTATGGTAACTTTTGCCCTCGGAAATTGAAGCGTTGGTTATGACACACAACAAAGAATAATCTAAAGGCTTTTGTTGGAAAAGTGTCTCTACTGAGTGAATGAAAACTTAAAACACGCTAGTCTTTTTTTAATATACCTAAATATATATTTTTGCTGAAATTAATAGTAATTATGCATTTTTTTATTGTCTTTTATTTATCATAACCATAATCATTTATTCGTTGCTTTCATTATATGTGTGTAAGTTTGAAATAACTATGTAATGAGCCGTCGACCAAAACGTAATATGTGTATGTAACATGGTAAGGAATGTATTATTGTTTTCAAAATAAATACAAAATATAGCCCGAGTTTAGTCTCCATAATTTTTGTGTTTGTATTTCCAGGCGGATTGCCCTCTGTACATAGTGCACATGATGTCAAAGAGTGCGGTGCGTGCGCTGCAGCAAGCACGCTCGCGGCAAAGGCCGCCGCTGTACGGGGAGACTCTTGCGGCTACCGTTGGGACTGACGGTATGTCCAGCCTAATACATAGTTTAGTTTAGTGAACATTTTTTTATGGAATAGGGAGGGAAATGAGAATGCCGGTTACCTGATGGGAATCGATAGGAACCAACCATCCGTTGCGCGCCAATATGCTCCCATGTGTCCGGATCTCCGCTTTTTGTGACTTTTTGGTACTTCCCTAGTTGAGCTGGTCCATTTATACTTCAGCCAGCAACTAGGTACACTGTGGTTGTTTGTACTACTACTTAAGGGCAAGTGAGTAGTAGGTATAGTCTTAGTAGATTTCAGTTTCAGATATTTTTGACCATCTTGCCATTCTTGCCCACTCCAATATTAACTTAGAGAAAAAAAAATGAGACACCCGAGGTAGTTCCTGAAACTTTCGGAACTAAACTACTTAAAACCAAAAAGGGGCCACTTAAATTTACTCGGTAAAATGAAAATATATAAATAAATGTGTGTTTCTACCAATGGACATTTTGAAAGTAGGGTTTTATTTTATAAATTTTATGTGTGATCATATTTATATAGTAGGGACTATATAAATATTTTATTTGCTATGGCACATACACATTTTTACACTTTTGTTTTACTGAGAAATCTTTGTACATCTGTTCGGTCCTGTAATCAGTTATTTTATGTTATGTACAATAAGGAGTCAAACATAAAAGTTGAGTGGGTCCTATTTTTTTTCAACTGGGACCTTTATAAAGTACCTATGTCTTGAGGCTCTCGGCGTGATCGGCCTGTCTGTCTGTCCGTCTGCAGGCTCGCACTACCGCAACGCGTGCTTCCGTCACGCGGCGGCGCACGTGCTGTCGCCCCCGCTGCGCCCGGACCCGTCCACCCCGCAGGCGATCGTCGAGGCGCTCGCAGAGTGAGTACCCGCAGGACAGGGCTCCATTTCAAACACGCGATAGGCGACAGGTGACCGTGACAATACATTGCTTGCCCAGTGTGATGTTTATAAATCCGTAGTGTTACTTGTCGACACAGTAATGCACGACGAATTGTCACTCGCTTGTCGCCTGTAGCGTTTATTGAATTGGTCCCAGGCATATCCGGTTGAAGACTAACGCCATCTAGCATCAGCGAAACGCAACTCAAGAACTTTTTTTGCAGCGACCATCTCCAGCTGATCGGAAGCGACAACTGCACGTTCCACGAGAAAGATAAGGAACTCGGCAAGGGCAACTTCGCCAAGATACCCAACGGCGTCAACGGAGTCGAGGACCGCATGGCCATACTGTGGCAGAAGGCGGTCAACACCGGTAAGATACCAGCGCAAAAAAAAAACAAAAGACCGAGTGCGGATCGCACGCGTTTAGGGTTCCGTACCCCCATGGATTCTTATTTACGCTATTTACCAAAGTAACTCGTGGAAAAACCAAACCGCAAACTAAGTTTGTGAAATAGTTTTGACTATCCCGCCCGGCTGTCTACGAGTACAGTTAGGATGTATTTAGATATTAAAAAAATCCGTAAAAGATTTTCTAAACGTCAGTGAAAACCGCATCCAAATCCGTTGCGTGGTTCATAAGAAGTAAGCGGCCGAAGATGATCACTAATGATGAAGAGACTGTACGAGGAACGGATAGTGACTTGGTTTTATACTAAATATGTAAATGCCGATGGCTTTCCGGAAGAAATACTTGATTTGACTACACAAATAGACGCGAGATCCACCCTTCAGAAATCTGTCAACAAGTTGTTGCTGCCAAACTCAGTAGCGTAGCTACCCAGGCTGGGCAGTGCTATGCCCCGGGCCCCACAAAGTCAGGGGGCACCTAGCTAGCACCCCTCTATCCCTCTAACTCTAGCAGTCCTATTCGCAAATTCTCCGAACACCAGAATTAGAAACGTTATGTAATGAATTTGACTATGGGGCTCCAATTTCTTTTTACCCCAGGGCCCATGGTCGCCAGACTACACCGCTGGCTAAACTGCTATTCAAATTTCCAATATTTGCAATAAGTCTCTCCAGTTTGTCCCCTCCCGTTCCTCCAGGCATAATGGACCCGTGCCGCTTCGTGGCGGTGACCAGCTCGACGGCGGCCAAGATCTTCAACGTGTGGCCCGCCAAGGGCCGCGTGGCCGCGGGCAGCGACGCCGACCTCGTGGTGTGGGACCCGCGCCAGGAGCGGACCATCTCGGCCAAGCAGCACCACCACGCCGTCGACTTCAACATCTTCGAGGTGGGTGGCTTCTCTGTCATGATCAGCAGCATTAAGAGGTAGTTCTGCAACTGTGTCATCTTTTTCTTCGTTACTAGCGTTAGCTTCAGCAATGGTATCGTATTTGACATCAGCAACTTTATTAGAAGCTATTACAGGAACTGTATCGGTTTTGTCTTTATTATCAGGAGCATTAGCAGCAGCTACTACAGCAACAAAATCACAAAGATGTCAGTAGTATTAGCAGCTATCGGAACAAGTGTATAACCATTCTCTTCATTATCAGCAGAATTAGCAACTAATACAGCAACTGTATCTTGTTTGTCTTTATTACTAGCAGTATTAGGAGCTACTTCGGCCGCAGTGTCGCCTTTGTTTTTATTATCAGCTATTACAGCAATTGCAACATCTTTAATGTCATTAGCAGCTTTTTCATCAGCGGTATCGTCTATGTTTTCATTATCAACAGCTTTAGCAACTATGTCATCGTCCACTTCATTGTCAGCAACATTAAGTGCCACTTCAGCAAGTGTATCATCTTGAATACGTGTTTAATAAAAAATATTTGTGTTCTGTTCCGTTGCAGGGTCAGCACGTGGTAGGCAGCCCTCAGTACGTCATCGTTGGCGGACGAGTGTGCCTCGACGATGGACAGTTGCGTGTTGCTGAAGGTACGTGGATTTGCTTTGACTAGGGGACCCTATACGTCACCTGGTCAATCTTAACTATTACCAGTTAGTCCAATATGCTTAAATCGTGGTATGCTGTTAATTGCTATTGAATTTTCTTTAATTAGTAATTTAGGTACTTACTATATACATATTTCTCTGCGATTCGCGAGTGGTAGGGTTCGCCCGGATCGCTACCACCATCTTGCTCGCTAATCCCGCCGCTAAGCAACAGTGCCTGCACTGTTTTGTGCCGGCGTGGAGCAAGCCGGTGAAATTACTGGCACAAGTATTCCTTCTTAGCACTCTGAATTAGCAACGCATCTGCAATCTTCTTGGTGTTGCGGGTGTCTGTGGGTGGTGGCGATCACTTACCATCAGGTGATCCATTTGCTCGTTTTTCTTCCTATTTTATGAAAAAAAATGTTTTGTAAATATAGGAAAATACGTTCTCCGAAGTGCTGGAGTGCCAAACTTATAAAAGAGCCTAAATGGCCTACTTGCAAAATATTTTTTTCATTTCCGTGTCTTTCTGCAGGACACGGCAAATTCCTGAAGACTCCAGTGAACTGCCCGTACGTGTACGGCGGCGGCGACGAGCAGGACGCCGCGCCTGCGCCCGCGCCGCTCAGCGTCGACGTGGCCCCGCGCGTCACCAACGGCACGCCCACGCCCGGTAACTATACCCAGCCTCGGGGACCCGCTTATCACCAGTAAATAAATAAATAAAAATAAATATCTTGGGACAGTTAACACCAATTGACTTAGTCCCAAAATAAGCAACTAAAGCTGCTTGTGTTATGGGTACTAGACAACGGATATACATACTTATAAATAAATACATACTTAAATACATATAACATCCACGACTCGGGCACAAACATACGTATTCATCATACAAACATTTGCCCCTCCCGGGAATCGAACCCGGTCCCTCAAGCTTCATAGTCAGGGTCACTAACCACTAGGCTATCCGGCCGTCGAACCAGTCCAGAGTTTGAAGTACAATCAGCCTCAGAAGTACACATTTCTACACAAGTATGTTACATTTCTGACAGCGACAAGGTACTAAAATAAGACATGGAACATGACGTAACAAACGTTTTAGTAATCGATAATTATTTTTGATAAAAAGCAAGCTTTTTGTTGATGGTGCTTTATTAATACATCGTCATCGAAACTACATACACATACCTTTAAAAACAATCCGATCTCTGGGCCCAATTTCATAAACGCGACAGGCGACAAATGACAGTGACAATTCGTTATACATTGCTTGTCCACTATGATGTTAAGTCTGTGAGTCTGTAGCGTTACTTGTGGACACAGTAATGTACGGCGAATTGTCACCTGTCACCTGTCGCCTGTCATGTTTATAAAATTGGGCCCAGGAAGATAGTTTAAATTGACTGAGTTAAGCAACATAAATGTGAAGTGAACAAAATGCTTGTAAAAATCATACACTCTAAACCAGGGGAGGACGCCTCAATGGCCGCGTTAGCTTAGAAATGTCGACATTGCCACTAGAATAGTGGATCCTCTGGTCGTTCTGATGGTCCTTCGAACCGGATTTTCATTCTTTTTTTTATCGCAGAGGCACTGACCAAGCACCTGGAGGGCATGTCGGTGACGTCATCGGGCTGCTCGACGCCCACGGGCCGCAAGATGCGCGAACCCGGCCAGCGCAACCTGCAGAACTCTACCTTCAGCATCAGCAGTAAGTGCCGCGACTATAGGCGGAGTCGGTCATCAGACCTTTTTAACGCCACACCTTTTTTTATAAGAATCGAGGCTTTTGCGGGTGGTAGGACCTTGTGCAAGGTCCGTCCGGATCGCTACCACTGTCTTGCTCGCTAATCCTGCCGCTAAGCAGCAGTGCTTGCACTGTGGTGTTCCGGCGTGGAGAGCAAGACAGCCGGTGTAATGACTGGCACAAGAGGTATTCCATCTTAGCCCTCTGGGTTGGCAACGCATTTGCAATCTTCTTGGTGTTGTGGGTGTCTTTAGGCGGTGGTGATCACTTACCATCAGGTGACCCACTTACTTGTTTTCCTTCCTATTTCATTAATAAAAACGAAGTTGAAACTTGTACAAAAGCACGTATTGACGGATATGTCCGTCTTTGGAGTTGAAAAGGTTAATGATTTTAACTGTGCGGTTAATAAATAATTTTTCGTTACGAACAGTTATTTAACCATTTTTCTACCCGACTGCCGCTTGAGGTGTGACCAAGTGTTCTGTATTATACAGGACGTCCCGTTTTGCAGGTATCGTTTTTGCCGTGTCCTGTGTTTTAATAAGACAATACAGGACCATAACATACGATTAAACGCGTTGTCCTGTAATTTTTTCATGAATCCTGTAATTTTAGGGTCACATTCCCTTTAAAATGACCACATAGGGGAGAAGAGAGAATTTCAAGATTATAGTTCTTTATGCTTACATGTTATTAGGTTTATTTTATTATGTGCAATTATTTGTTTGCAGAAGAGGTAGAAGGCTTGGATACGAAGACATCGGTCCGCGTCCGGAACCCACCCGGCGGCAAATCGTCCCAGCTCTGGTAAAAACCGGACTGAACCGGTTCCGACCAGTTTTAACCGGCGCGACGCTTGTGGAAAAACTGAATATGGAGCGTGTAATGAACAGAATAGGGTGTGATTTCGAAATTGAGGGTTTTTGATTTGATGAGTGGAGTATTTTCGGAAGCATTTATAAGCACAGCTGTGTGCTAAGTTGGGAAACGTTCCAGATAAGAAACTTCGAAATTGTTTGCAGAACCGCGACTTTTTATAAGGATTAAAGCAACAACCATTCTTTAGTTTTTCCACAAGCCAGAACCACAGTTACTTCTCAATTCCTAATTTTTTTTAAACAATGAAGAAAAAATATTCAAACAAGGTAAAGTTTTTTAAACTTAATAGCTAAATAAAACCTTAAAATAGGAATTGAGAAATAAACACTGTGTTTAAGAACCAATCTAGGCTATTTACGATTCTTAACCCAAAGCATAGAATGAGTGGATGTTTAGAAACTATAGTTTAGCATGACAAGTAAGTGTTTAATGTATGTAATATTTATACGTTTATAACTTTATACGACGGTTGTAACGAATATTAAAATGGCGTCTGAAATACTGACAATTACTTTTCAAGGGTTTCAGGTACAGTAGGGGAAATATACGTACCACCTTAGAACCCTATCGCAATGACGCGACGCGTTAAACGCCACGCTATGTCATACAAATGTCATGCGTATGTCTCTTTGACTAGGTTCTACGGTGGTACGTGTTTCAATTTCCTTGACTGTACAGATACTTCAACTCATTCTCACAGCGCTTGTGCGCGTGAGCTTATAAATATGCAGCTTTGATTTCGTGTTGCTCAGACGACGGCTGCCGCGTCACTGTCACACAAATCAAAGCTGCATTTACAAGCACAGCAAGCTGAAATATCTGTACCTACTTGATAAATAATTAAATGTTTGACTTTCTACGGATTCTAACACAATATTCCTATGTAATATTATTACGACTATTAACAATTTATAACATAGACTGATTTATGTAACCGCAGAAGACATGTTAATTGTATAATAAACAAGGTATCTCGTTTTTTTTGAAAAAATTTAGATATGCCAAAAAGTGACAATGGAACGTTTGTTCTTCCAGAAGTTTTCCAGAACGGTTAGCATCGGAACGGCAAAATTATAATAATATGTCAATGAATATTTAAAGTTATTTAGGTATTTTTACCTATGACCACAGAAAAATGACAAGAAGTACAAGAACATACGAAATAACGCGTAAAACTTGTCAAGAAACTTAGCTGTTTTAAACTATATACGATGCTATCCCGTACATGTGTCAAATATTTGTTTTACCTCCGAGTAATTTTTAAATTAATCATTTGAATATGATATGGTTAAAAATCCTGACATTAGCCAAAATTGAGCCAGAATTTAGGTTTAGTTAAATATAAATCCCCTACTAATAAACACCCTACCTCCTTTAACTGTAACTACAAAACTATCCCACAGATGGCGACGCTGTTGTTTTATTTCCGCGCCATCTGGTTGTTAACAAACAAAACTGTTTCTGCCTTTTATAGTACTTCAAGTTTTTGTTACGAGGTATGTGTTTGTATGAAAATGTATGAATTGATTATTGTACGTGCTTGAAAATGCGTCTATCTTTAGGTAGTAATGTTAATTTTAAGTGACGTTCTGTTTTAAATTTACTTATCACGTTTTAATTGTTCTTCACTGTACTGTATTTTCTAAAGGACTTCTTAAATAAAGGCTTAAATTTAAACGCATTTGAGATAAAGATCGGACACTACTAACTTATAAATAAAAACAAGCACCAGCTTGCATTTTAACGGCATCCTGTTTACTGCATTTTGTGAATTGCTGGATATTATGAACTTTTACCATTTTCTCCATTGCTTTACATAAAAAAAAACTCACTTATATGCGACTTTATTCTTAAAGCGCAAGAAATAAGTTTGTTAGTTTGGCAAGCAACGTCAGTGCATTGTAACGCATGAATATTTCTATGAAAAAAAGCGGTATTTGCTACTAAAGTTCCAATAAAATAGAGGAAAACATAATTATCTAAAACTACCACAGTACAAATTAATAATTGACTTGTTAACGATATCTTAACAGCCTAGTCTAACTGCATCACAATTTTACCGCGTTTTTTTTTTCTAAATGTATACTTTGTCTTTATGCATTGTCACAAAATAAACAATGTAATCTCTTAGAATTGTTTTATTTATTGAACTTTAAACCTTCAGCGCCATGTCAAAATCATTTACTGCATCCTGCTTTTGTATGAAAAAGTCTTATCGAATTTGGCGAGCTACTAATGTTACAACATGTTTCTTCGATACAATCATCCGAGTCTATAATTATAAGTTGGTAGTGACTTATTATTATTATGGACAACGCGCGCTTGACCAAACATTTGAGTAAGTACCAATACCATTTTGACAAAAAATACAACATATCTCGTATCTCCATAGAATAAATAATATACAATAACAGAAGTTTTACTTCAAACAAAAACAGGGTTAAATATAAGAAGCGTCCTTCTGTATGCCTCTCTGTCTATCGTATAACTCGTATTCATTCGCACGCGCGGCAACTCAATTGGGCCGGCCCCAGTACAGGGGTGCGCCGATATTCTTGTTGCTCCACGAAGTAAGACACCAAGGCATCTCCTTTGGATTTCTTGTAATCAGAGTTAAACCACTGTATACCATCTCCATTCCATATACACAAACTGGTCCACGGTTCTGGGGACCTCAGAGCTGGCGCCTACTTTGCTAAGAGGTTTACCCCCTTATTCATAAACGCTTCGTAAACATTTGTTAGTTAACATGTTTTATATCTTTATCTGTCATTGTGACGTTTGGCCTCAAATGAAAGGGACAAAACATTTGTTAGCTTAAAAAGATTGTTAACTTTTTATGAATAAGAGTTTTGGGGTCCATGCCTCAGCACAGACTTGGACGTGTTCCTGTTGTAAATAAATATATATATATATTTTTGTATTGGTATTAATTTTACCAAAGTACTTTTTTCTGTCTATGTATATAAATACATAAAGATCAATGAAACGACCAAATACAATTTTTACGTTGTTTATTAAAATAATATTCGTTCAACTGAACACAAGATACGGGGCAGACCTAAAATTGAGTTTTTCTAATTTGACAAATTTTCTACAAAAAAATAATGCTTTACATTACCCTCTTAACAATAAAAACAATAACACCTATCAACATAAAAGACCTTCCGAGGTATTGTAGATCATCAGAAAGAGAGTCCACGTTTATACAGAACCCAGGGACGTAGCTACCGCCGTATCATCCGTATCAATGATACGGGCCCCCGTCTTGTAGAACCATAAAATCATTACCGCCATTAGGGCTTCGCCGCAGTCTGGTAAAAGGGCCCCCAACCAATTTTGATACAGAGCCTGTCCAGGGCAAGCTCAGCCACTGACAGAACTGTAAGAAACTATTTTTTTTTAACATTTTTCATAATTATTATACAACAAAGACTATCCGTTCCCTGTCCACATTGTATCTTCGGCCGCTCACTCCTAAACCAAGCAACGGATTGTGATAAGGTTTTCACTGTTCTTTGGAGATTTTTTTACAGGTTTTAGATAAATACATTTAAATAAGCTTTCGTTAGTAAATTGCATCCGTGTGAAACCGGGGCGTATTGTTCAAAATGAAACGGACCTTGCTACATTCAGTAGCAAATTAAGAGTTAGAGACAGCTTTTACCACTTTAACTCTCTTAATCTCTTGACAATAGAGTCCATTGTAACTATTTTTGACATCTTCGAGTGTTCACTACTTCTGCTGCAAACTGTACACCAAGCCCCCTGTACCACAAAAGTTACAAGTAATACAATTTGACATAATTGTAGAGTTTTTCATACAAAAATGTGACAAATATGTTAAATTGTAGCACTCGTAATTTTTGTAGTACAGGCCCCAGGCAGAAGTTATTTGAGCTGATTATGGTGCTCATTTGCTTAAAGCCGGGTCTGCAGCGACCATGTCGAGTAATGTTAAACAAAACCCGTGCGATAATAGTAGGGGAAAAAGAAGGTCGATGTTGCGTGACTTGCACTGCACCAAAAAGTTAAATACGTTTATGATGCTAAATCGACAGTTATTTTATGAAACTAGATGTAATTTAGCATCTGAAATACATTCACACTTTTAACTGTTTAATCCCTTTTTAATCCATATCAGCCTTAGTGTTAAAATTTCAACTGTAATATTCATTCATTTTGAATTATGCCACTTTTCTAAAACGCACGAATTTTCGAGCGGTCTCTGGACCAAGTAATGCCTAGGTCGCACGATGCCAGTAAAATCATGCTATACATTGAGTCGCGAGCCAGTGCTGTTATGTCGAAAACCATAGCAATCCCGCAATGTAAGTTGTTCTCTTCAAATCGCATGAGAATCACGAAAAATTGACCCGTCTAGAATTGTTTGCCTCGATCAACGTTGTCGCTTAATTATGTAGTTCTCGTACTATTGAGCTTCGAACGTGAAAAGCGCTGGCGTAAGCGGCCTTGTATTTTAGAAAAATAACCAAAAAAAATAATTTAAAAAACTTCCTCGAATAAAGATGCAATAGAGTTTTGGCCTAAGTTTAAATCGTTGGGCTTTGTAAGCTTATCCGAAAGTGTTAAAGAATTGTCTGTGTCAAATAAACGTAAAAAAACCGCCTAAAATGGCATAAAAAAACAAGCAATGGAATTTAACTTGCATTTAATTTTTAATTAACGTGTTACTTATTTCTTATTTGAAATAGACGTGCTTTTCTTTCGGTGTATTGACGTCGAAAGTTGCACCTCTTTAGGGGGTAAGAATTTTTTTAATCGATAATATGCATGCGGGTTACCTGATGGGAAGTGATCACCCCATCACCAGCGGCCCCAAGAGAATCGCTCCGTCGCCGATATCTCACTCACCGTACGAAATGCAGTAGCAAATTCCACTTTATTTCCTGTGATAGTGTAGTGAGATAAGCAACAATTCCGTATGTAGTAACCATATAAGTCCTAAAGACTCCTTGACATTTTTGTCCCAAATGTTAATAACGACATTAACATATTTTTTTTCGTATATACATATACGAAAAAAAAGATTCCCATTATTTTTTAATGGTTAAAAATCATTCATAACGGTTCAAACTATAGTATTTGTTTTTATGATTTCAATGATATGACAAAACACTCTCCTTGTTCATATAAACGCGGACTCTCAAATGATAGTTTGCATGTAAAAGTACCAGTTTAGTATAACATTATTAATTTGGCACAGATATTATAGTAAATTATTACATAGGTTAATTCCATTTTACCTTTCTGGCAATTTGACATTACTTGATGCTTTTGGCACTGGTTCGTTGAATACCCTCAAAAACATTTTAAAAAATCATGCTTTGTGCTAAACGAAAATAAATTCCATAATAGTATAAATTCAAAGTACCTTAAAATATAAATTTACAAAAATCTTATTGAAGATTTAGTTTTATAATACAGTACCCATGTTCAGTATTGCACATTTAGCTCTTATGAAAAATCTAGCGGATTTAATAAGCTTTCGTCAACTTTATATAATAAAAATGCTCAAGTGATCAAGATTTAAGTCATGCTTGTAAAATATCTTGATCATAGTCAAGTGGTTCAATTGTTTTCCAATGTCGAAATCATTTCCAATCAAGTGCATATCGTGCATTATTTGGGGCTTGAATTGCAATCAACAACGTTAAAATTCTTAATAATAACAATAAAAAGTAATTAACAAAAGTATTGTTGGATAAAACAAACCATCCGCAAACATTCCGAGGGTATTTTTAATAATAATATAAATGCAATATTTTTTTAACCGAACAAAATCTAATATTCATGAATTACAAATTTATTTACATACTCGAGTTCTATACACTCTGGGGAAATTGTTTTTTATTATGGAAATACTTGTGGTCGCGACAAAATCATAATGAAATCCATTTTTTTCCTGTTCATTAATTTCAATAGTTTCGATTTGAGTCAGTATTCCGCTAATATTTTTCTTTAAACTTTTTATATTGTAATAATGTATACATAAGTAGCATAGTACACTTAATCTCTAATATGACACAGTTATATTAACCCTATATTTTATATTTTTACATCATATATGTACTTACACATATACAGTGGTTGATCTTGTACCTAAATGCTCTCTAACACAATATAAACAATTTTTTTTTCGTCATTACACATAAAAAAAAAAGAAAAAGTAAAATATTTTCGTAAAAAGTAAAATAACTCATGATTATTTCATGTTTAAAACACATAGTTTTTCAACTCTGTAGAAAAAAAAGCAAAAACCTATCTTCAGGATATCATACATTGCATGCAGTGTTTAAAAAAACTCAAGATACGCGCCACTGCGAATTCAATCTTATGTTAAAGAGCATTTGGCCCAACTCCCGATTTACAATTTCACTCATACAGCGTGCCTAAACTAACCTACGACAGTCTAACTTGTTCCGCACAACGGAAAAAACTTTTTTCCCTTTGTTTCACCTTAAAATTAACTTTTTACAAAAACATGTTACAAAGGGAAATTATTTTTTAAAAACTATACCTTTAAATCTACGCTACATGGAACCTTAATCTGGTGCAGGCCGATTAATGAAAACATTAAGGGTACTTATTATCTTGAGTAAAAAATTCAACTCGAAATTACTTCAGAAAAACTCAAACGTAGTTTTGAAAAAATCTGAAGGTTAATAAATTGTTTGTTCTGTTAGGCGTTTGACATTTAACGTGTGTATTTTTCTGTTGGCTTTATTTCAGCAAGAGTGCGACACGAACAGAAAAATACACCGTCAAAGTAACTAAAGGACTGCAAATATTAAGTTGAATCGATTAACAAGTTATAATGAAATGTACATAAATAAGAGAGCATAATGTACATGGATTAAATGGTAGTCTCCGAAATGCTACCATGCTTCTTTATTTCACAGTATTTTTTCTGAACATGCTAACAGAAATAAGTACTATTGAATAAACGTGACTAGCAAAATAAAGAATAATGGTACCACTGGTATTTAATGGGATGAATTAAGCATGTTACACACCACCCTACTGCTTCGATTAAAAGATTTAAAAAAAACATTTCCATGAAAAGTGACCAATGTGTTCGATTAATCTCTAACGCGAAGATAGTTGCGCGCTGCAATCAATATTTTGTTAGGGCAAAGATATAGTATAACCGCAGTACGGTGGTTTGTGAACGGCTTAAAATGCATGAAAATTAACTTAATTAAGTCATGTATAAAATGCCATGTACCTTAGTTATGGTGTTCCACAATTTTATTAATCAACTAACCAAAAAATACTGGCTGGACAACAGAACGTTAAAATAAAATGAAATGGCACATTCAAATGTGACTAGTGCACAAAACAGAGAACTCCTGATGATATAAAACTATAGATGTCGCTAATAAGACCAGTGCTGCCATCTATCTATAAGACGAAGATAATGCGGCCAGTGACATCTAAAGGAATTTAATGATAGGAGATCGGAATCATGTGGAATATGGCAATTGAGAAATAAAACTGTGGGTGTCGCTTTTTAAAATGCATAATGACTCGATTGGGGCTCAAATTTGAGATCAAAGTGACTTTAAATTTATGAACGAAATAGTGGGAATGACACATTATATATTATTTTAATAAAACGTTAGTCATGAACTCAAAGTCAAGATTTCAAGTCATAATATACGAAGTCATTCTACGCGGACTGTCGCGGAGGAATACCGCACATTTGGTAAAAACAAGTTTTTTCTGCAAATATTTAGGCCTTAGGAATATTACAGAGAACGAAAGAGCGCACAAGAATGCCGGTATTCCTCTTCGACATAAAGAAAATCCGCAATCAACAGGAGGATAATTACCGAAACAATCTCACGTAGGGTGCCTATTTGCTTAGATATCACAACCAACACGTTCCGGGGCGCGCCCGCTAGATGGCTCCGTCCCGCGTCGCCAGCTCCGCCGACGAGATGGCGCTGCGCGTCTCAAAGATTAATCAGCGAACGGGAAGATAGCTCTGTTAGAATTTTACCTCGGTAGCGATAAGTAAACGTCCGTGCAAGTTAAAATTATCACAGAGAGTCAGACGCGCGCTCGTCCGCCGTCACTACGAGACGGAGATGACCTCGTGGCCGGGCCGGGGCTGCGCCGCGCGCGGCCACGACTGCGAGGTGAGCTGGCCGACGGACAGCGGGTTGTTGGCGTCGCGCGGGTTGGTGCCCACGGGGTGGCGCGGCGGCGGCGGGTCGGACGCGGGCGAGGCCAGCGACGACAGCGCCGACAGCCCGCCCGGGCTCGACGCCGAGTTCAGCGGCGTGTCGGCGTCCCCGTCGCTGGATGCGTCGGACATCTCCTCTAGTTTCACGTCCTCATCGGAGCAGGGCGACTGAGGGGTCGCCATCGGGAGCGGGACGTTCCCTGAAGCGGCCGCCAGTGCTTCCATGTAGCGCACGCATTTCTTCTTCCGCCTGTGAACGTACCGGTGTCAGTAGATGCTATGGCGATTTTGGTAGGCCGTCTACACTGGGAGTAGCATATATTTAAACTAACAAACAGGTTACACGATGCCAAGATTTGTAATTGACCAGTCAGTAGTCGACTAACAATAGGCAGTGTACGGGCTGACCAAAAGGAGTATAAATGTAAAAAGGCCACTTTGTATTGTTTCGTATGGTAACCCTTGATTGAGGACTTCTGTATGGATCAGAGCTTCTGTATTGCTGTTTAAAAAAAATTGCTCCTTTTGGAACTTATTGGCCAAGCTGTAGGCGTTAGGGTGGACAGAAGTATTACTCCCAGTGTAGACGCATTTTAAGAGATTGTTTCTTATAAGAAAAAGGGTTTATTTGTTGACCGAATCTTTGTAATTTGCCCTGCAAAATTTCACCAAAAGGAATGTAAACTGGCATCAAACGCTAACAAAAATTAAAGCAGAGTAAAAGTTGCTTTTATGAAAAAAAAACCATTGAATACCAGTGCCAATTTTTTGGGACATTTTTCAGCCGGTTTATTTTAAACGTACAATCAATCATTTATGTAAGAGAATTAGCATTAAAAAGTTTATATGAAACACTCTCTTAATTCAAATAGCTACAAAAACATCAACAGCAGAACACAACAACAAAATATTCAAGTCAATGTTACACAAAATTAAACAAAATCTTCAAAACATGCTTGTCAATGTTAACTGACGCACAAAAAAAACAATAAAAAAAAAACTCATGCTGAGTTATTAAAAGTAAGGGTTAAAAGCCATATGAGGCAGGAAGAACCTACAAGCAAACTTGTAACGACAAAAACATTATACGAAATAAACTAAACAACGAAGATCATTCGGGCTCACATCTTTTAAAATGAGTAGAAAACGTTGGCATTGGAGTTGTCAAACAGGTACGTAACAATGTGATAATCAAAGCAAAAAGGACCTTATAGTAAGGACTTAATAGATCCTTTGTTGTCGTGGATTATCACGATTCACTAGCACAAATGTGTAATTATTTATAATGTAGTTAAACTTAGTCAATCATTCAAAGATAGGTACTTTATACTGAGTAAATGGTTTAGTTCAACCATTTACTAAAACTCTATAAAATTAGGAGCTTTGGTTAAGGCCATGTACTTCTGACTCGCCGAAACGGTACTGCAAAACTTCACACATTTCTTCGTCTCCACATACGTATGTATAAGCATGCGATATCAACTTAGCAAATCTTAGCTACTTCAATAAAAGAGTATCGTTGCGAAGGAGGATTACAACTATTGTACATTATAGACGCACCCAGATCTAAACTAAAATCATGATAAAAAAAAGAGAGCTAGCTATCATTTGTTACAATGCCAAGTAAAGTAATATCATAAGTACAAATTAGGAAAACCACTGAATTTCGAGCAAGTAATAGATGTTTTAGTTAGACACGCGAACGAACTTCGTGAGATAGCCAATGTTATATCCTCCCTCACCACGCTACTCCCTGTAAACGCTGCCAATTCACGCAAGTACATTATACTTCAAACCAATGCCAACAGTTTAGCCCAGTGTACGCAGTTCAGAACCGCACCACTACGCTAGCTAATAACTGACCGTGGCTCGTCCGGCGGGGCTAGGCCGGCACTAGAGGTTCACGTAAGTGGGCTCCTGAGCCGGGCTGCCGACCAGCGAAGCCGGCGGCAAGGGCGCCGGCTCCGGCCGTAGCAGCCCTAGCCCGCCAGACACCATCACGCTAGTTGACTCGGGGCTACAGCCCGGAATATAGAGGAGAGAAAGAGGAAGGAAAAAAAGAAACAAGGGTAGAAAGGAGTTGGAATAATGATACGAGTATGAAGGAAGATGAGGGTCGAGGAATAAAAAGAATAATGATATGGATATGAAGGTAGAAAGGATTTGAAATACGGTCGATAAGTAGAATATGAAGTTTTGAAAAATTGGTAAGCAAAGTAACCATAAAAACATGAACGAAAGATAATCAGATGTAAGGGATGTAATCGAAGAGGAATCAAAAAACGATGAAACAAGACAGAACGTAGATATGAGAAATAAGGGAAATATGATGACGCAGTGACAATTGGAATCATGTAAATAAATAATCGAGCGACAGTATAAAAGTAGAAAATAGTACAGCAAATATAGCAACGGGTAACGTGGTATTAAAATGAAATGGTGATAAGGGTTAAGGCGTAGGAGATATAAATAACGTAGGTCGTGATAGCGCGAGTCAAGTGGCGTGAGGCGAATGGAATAGAAAAATTGTATCGGAGCAAAAATGAATATAAAATCGTCACCAATAGTGCCAGCGGAATCCATTGTCCGAGGGAAGCGGCAATCATAAGTGGAAAAAACATTTCGATAAGTAAACATTATCACCTCACACTTAATGTAAAAATAGTTGAAAGAAAAAAAGCGAGCGTAATTCAGAAAATGTGTCAAGATTTTTTTGAAAGCTTTTCTTCGACAAATGATTGCCCTCCAACGGTGCCGGCTAAAGCTATGCCTAGTTCCACTACGACTCCACACTTTTGTCTACTTTCAAAAAAATCTATTCCGTATCGTGCTAACGTATTTTTATATATTTCTTTGTGAAAAGACACATTTTCTGAATCAGCGTCGCTTCTTTATGCCGCTCGTTCGAGCGTGTATGTACTTCGAAAACAAAAAACAAATTTTATTTAGAACAAAACATCTACTACACTTTTGGGATTATTTGCTGGTTTAAATAATACCAAATCTGGACCGGGCTCTCTTGGGAATCTTCAGTAAAGACCAAAAGATAAGCCAAGTCTTTCCACATAGAAACAATATCAAAATAATCACCAACAGAATGGTTTGGCAGACTGTTCGGTGTTTAAGTTTGCGGTTCATAGATTTTCTGTACAAGCGAAAATAAATAAAAATTAATAAGGAAGGGAACACACCTGCAAGGCTTGCACCATTGGTTCTGCTGGTCAAGCCCGTACCTCGCGCGGCATTTCTTTAAGTTATTTCCTGGAAGTACAGTAGGACACTCTGTTAGAATACATCATTGCACGTCCACTCGTCCGAGATCTTTCCAAAATTCATATTCAAACGGCAAAATTACGAAATAATTCAAAATTGCAAATCAATCTTTATGAATGTCCAGATCAGAAACAAAAATATGACGTCAGATAAATTTTGATCAAAACTCAGCGGTCAAATTGGGAGCCCAAGTCACGCTAAATGCTATATTCAGTTTGCGATTGCGACAAATCAATTTACCCGAAATCATATTCCAAGCATCTTAATGTAACTAATACGCTAGAACTACGAAAAAGCATGCATGCACCGAACCCCCAAACGTGTTAGTATCATGCGCGGACGGGAGGGGACAAACGAAAGGGAACAACGGAAAAAACATTGGTTTTAAAAATAACAGACTACTCGCATGAACTTTCAAAATAAATGCTAACTACGTTCGAAAAATAAAATAATAACCACAAATAAACATGACGCTTATAAGCAAAATTTAAGCAGAATAGGTTCTCCGGAATCAAAAATAAATATTGAATTCATTTGGCCAGTATCATTATATATAGACACCGCAGTCACAAGAAGCGTCGGCGGGTCGGCTCCGTCCGAGGCTGTCCCAGCCCGTCCGCTCTACCTCCTGCAAAGCAATACTCAATCCTCATACTGACTGCGCAACATGCACGCTCCCGGGACAGTAACCGGCACTTCGGAGCAGATCGGAAAGCCAAAAACCGGGACAACCTTCGAAGGAGTGCCACTTACAACAGGGTATTTCTCATAAATAGCTTTTCATAACAAATAAATAAAGGCGATAAATAATATATAAAAATACTGGTGTTGCTACAACCTGGACCCCGTTAACCAACATTCGGCAATAATGCTATGTCGAAGTGTCTTCAGCTGAGCAAGTGATGGATCTCCGCGGGGAGGGGACGGCGGACGTCGCGGCTGATCGTTCGTCAGTTAATGGAGCTCGTGTCCGGACGGGACGGGCCAGGACCGGCCGCGACGGCCGCCGCGGGGCGTGGGAGCGACGTTGCGGCGCTTGGTTGTTGGCGCGCCGGCAACGCGTCGCGGGAGCGGGGCGGGAGGGACTCGCGTCGCCGGAGTGTAGGGCAGTACCTCCATCGGTTGTCTCCTGTTTTCGCTTCCTCTTCTTGCCCCTTTGCGTATTAGCCCTAGACGACCAATCGGGATAGAGCTGCATGTGCAGCTGGCGCTCCCGCCGCGCCAACTCGTAATACTTGGCTTGCTCCTCGCGGCCAAGCGCATGCCACTGTATCGTCAACAGACGCCGCAATATGGAAAGAAAAGAGAAATGCACTTCGACGGTGTTCTCGCCCGGCACGAGCACCGCGACCTACTCTCGTGCTAGAAAAACAGCCCGCAGTGAGCAGACGCGACTGAATTTTGATCCTACTTAAAGAATGAAAATGGCCAATTGTGACGTTCCTCACAGAACCTATTCTGCGGTCGGTATCGGAGTCGCGGCTCGTCTAGACATCTAACAAACCAATATAGTTTCCGATCGGGGGTGTAGGGTGTACATGTACACGATCACTCGACGACTACAGTACACAGAACACGCAACACTAAGGGGCGCGAGGCGGCGCGCGGCGGCCGGCTTCGGGCGCGCTCGGGCGCGCTCGGGCGCGCTCGGCAAGGCTCGCCGTCGCCGCGCCGCGCTCCGCTCCGACTCGTGAGCAACGGTTCCAGCCGCTTTTCTAGCACAGGCACCTCCGGGCCGCCGACAAGTAACACAGTAGAGTAACACGCACACACGCACACTCACATACGGGGAGGACTCGTCGTTAATGGTACAAGCCGGTCGGTTAGTCTTACGGGACGAGGGGACTCTCTCGGGGGTGTTAGTGGGTGTGCGGGAGAGAGCCCCCGCTGGGCCGGGGAGGTGAAGCGAGTGTACAAGCGTCGACGGAACAACCCAGCCCCGCGCCTCGTCAGCTCCTAGGGTCCAATACCTCCCAACTCAGCAGGACTACGGTCCTTTTTCCGCTTTTTCTTTTTGGAACCGTAACCGTAGTTGTCCCTGGCGCTCCAACCCGGGTACAGCTGCATATGGAGCTGTCTCTCCTGTCTCGCTTTCTCATAGTACTTTGCTTGCTCTTCGCGACTCAACGAATGCCACTGCGTTAGATTACGACACGATATTGATATGTTACTGACGCGATGCCACGTTAAATCTGAATCAATCGTGGACGTTCAATTCTGTTGAACGTCCATGACTAAGTGCATGCTTGTTAGGAATCGGATTACGTTCTCGGAACGTCGCGCTGCTCGGTATTCAGCTCGGCGCCGGCGCAGCTACTCGCGGGCCGTGTAGTGCGAGGGAATAATCGTATTCCTAACAAGATGAACAATGAGACAAAGAACATTTAATATTAAAATTGGCCAAGTTAACTTCAAATTTTAAGGAACATATTTTAAATGATACAAAAATGTAATTGTGATATCGAACTCACCCGTCGTCCGAGGATTTGGTTGATGGCGGCAGATTCCTTTAAGGTACACTCGGCCACGACTTTCGCCCTCATCTCCTTCATGTAAAGCATGAAAGCGTTGAGCGGCTTCTTAATGTGCGGCTTCTTGTTTTGCTCTTTGCTGTTGTTGCTGGCTGTACTCTCGTTGGGTTTGTCACTCCCGCCGCTGTTTTGCTTTTCTAATGACCTGGAATTTGGAGACGGGAACATTGCAAAGTACTTGGTTTGACAACAAACTACATTAGGAAGTGTTCTCTCCAGTGCACAATAAATACTATTAGATCTTAGTATTTTGAAATTTGGGGACATCATCCATTTTTGCACGAACACACCTACATCAAACCGGCTAAATGGTTGATTCGACAATAATTTTTTAAAGTATTTTTCCACTGACTCGGTTAACTTTTTCGCTAGCTCATAAAACAAAGCAGACCCAAAGTAATGATTTTAAAAAATCAGATTTCGTAGGAAAACCGTTTTCGTCCAAATAAAAAATTGTTATGTGACACAGATCCTGGCAAACATTAGGTACTTGAGGAGACGTAACGACAGGATCTCAATACTTTTTTAATATACTGTGGCCTGCCTGTGTTTCATAAAGCGCTGTCTCCTAAACTCTATAAATAATATTTTGATGAAGTGACTTAGCTAGTTAAGTTATTCCACAAAATTAAAAAATGTCACACCTTTTTATCACCCAAAAACACCTATCCAAACACGATCGATCATGTTTATCTAACATAGTATCGATTCAATATGCTAACGAGTTTAGGCGCTAACGCAGACGACAATAAACACACGTCCGGTTGGAAATAGACGCGTTTCCGCTGCGCGGGCGCACCGTTTAAATAGAGAACGCATGTTGTTTATGGTTATGACTTGCGCGTGGTAAAAAGTTCGAAATAGTTTATGGAGATGTCGCCAGTAGAATGTGTGGTCTCTCGCTTTGTTTGCTATGCCATTCGGTTACTACACTGTATGGGATACGAAAGCTTATTCGAATCGTCGCCACGCTTCGTCAAAAGGACTGTTAGAGCTTTCGGAAAATGTCATACTCAGGCTAGCCTGATCACAATACTAAATAGTTAAATAGTCAAATATTGATTTCCCGTGGTCTAAAATTATTTTAGATAAAAATGTAATAACTTTCGCGTACTTCGTCAGGATTCCTAAAAGTTTGAAATTACTAAAATATATACTTAACATTTCTACTATCATGATTCTAAGCTCGTACATGTTTCTCTTTGAGGTAGGCTTTTAATACGTCCGTGTAAGAGAGTAACGAACCCATATTTTTTTTCACTTATCTGCATTGAAAATTATACAGGATTTAGGGTTCAAGAACGTGTAGTTTTATTGCATATACTTTTTTTTTAAACTACTACCTAGCCGCTTGTTTGCTCTCAGCTGAAACATTTAAGATACCTACGGTACAGCTCAGAAATAACTAAAAAAAAAGAAAACAAAACAATTCTGAAAAATGGCTTCCTTCGTTCCTAATATAAAAGTACGCCCCGAAAATGATAAAACTCATAGGCGTTTACTAAATTAGTTCCAGGAACGTGTTCGGATTCGAAGTTAAAATACGACTTCCTTCGTTTAAAAATGGAAGGAAAAGACTCTGGTCACAATGCGCGTGCGCTCCAGACGAGGTATTCACTGCGCAGTAATTATGTGCTAAGTAACGTCAGCAGGACAGACTTAACATTTTCGATTATTTTTACGAATAACCTACATGCTAACCTTGACATGATAGGCCTAAAAACACAAATCTTAAAAACAAAATAAAAACCTATAGCTATTTAAAAAAACGAATTGAGAGAAAACGGCAGGCCAATAGTCATCACTTATGCTAAAATTATCATCAATATCTGAAATATGCTTTAGGTTCCGCTTTTTTAGTCACATAAAAATGACACATTAATTATTTGACATCAATTTGACATTCCCAGAGATAACATAAACAAAAAAGCATCTCGAAATGCAACTTAACCCAGATGGCACCGATAACCCTTTTTGGTCATCCGTTACAGCTATCAAAACATTCGCATTCACAACATAAAAAAAAAGATAAAATCTCGATTTCTCTGTCGACTGTACCTTGTCACAGTGGCCCGTTAACTAAAGGCGTCTCATATATCATCTTAATTAAATTTCTCCGGCACTGGCTTATTTACATGACTGTACCTGCCTTTATGTAAGAGTGTCCGATTCGTTTTTTAAATTAAAAACGACGTTCAAGTGCGTGAGCGCGCGCGCTGTGAGTTCCGTAGAAGTAGGATTTTGACGTATCGTATCGTTGCGAGTTGTATAGAGGTATATTGAACGGCTCAATTAGTAGCCATCTTTGCTTTATAGGTCTGGGAGTCTTATGTTGTCGAGATAAATTCAAGTAGGTATAGATATTTTATGATTTCAGATGGAAAATATACCCAGAATCGAATATTTTGTTACTTTTGAGATATCTTTTTTAGCAAAAAACTGGAACAAATTACCTTGCTACTCCGCGAAACCAAAACCGCAAAGCAACGCCTGAATCTATTAATTATCTTTTTTAGCTCCAAAACTCAAGATTGAAATGATGAGACATTTTAGACAGCTTCTTTTTTTTGACTGATGAGTGGCCCGTTTCACTAAGCTACAAGTTACAATTTTACAAGTCTAAACCGGCAACATTGGTCAATAATGACCAATGGCAATGGGCATAATGACCAATGTTGCCGGTTTAGACTTGTAAAATTGTAACTTGTAGCTTTGTGAAACGGGCCACAGATCAAAAGAAAATAATGTGTTTTGACAGGCCATGTTATTTTCATTGCATTGAGCTAAAAACAAACTACGAGTACATCAGACCTTAATTAAAAATTGAGAATTATAAGTCACTTTAAACAGATGATCTTGACTTGACAGATGAAAATAGACGGAACAAAAGGTTAATTTTATTCGTTCAAGGAACTTCACCTACGGTACCCTAAAAATGGTGTGAAAAAAAAGGATAGTAGGTAGGTGTTAACGTTGCCTCGCAAAGGAAACTTTCGCACTGATGATGTTGGCATTGGATGAGATTTATAAACTTAATATTTGTAATGTTTTTGAGCTTCACCACGTTAATTACGACTTGTATAAGTTTCGTTGACGCGATCAAGTTTTTTATGATCATTATAATGTATTTTATTTATTCATTTAAGCTTCATTACACAGTTGAAAAAAACTAACTCAATTGGTGGATTTAATACCATTAGGCATTATCTACCTGTCAATCAAAATAAATAAGAAAATTCCATATGCAGGTGCGTAATTACATGGATGCACAAAAAAAGAAATGTAAACCGAGAAACAACTCAACAAGTTACCCACCAATTTTCAGAATTACCAACTACATAACTATAAATAATATAAACTTTTATATAAATATATAACATGACGGATCCCACTTTTTCTACCCCTAAGCAACCTTAAGGCCGGGCCACACCCGATGCGTATGCAGCACGACTCCAGCTCGCTTCGTAGAGCTGCGTTACGTGCACGCAACGCAAGCGACGTGGCATCTCAACATGTAATTCCATACATTACAAGCGCCGTGTGCACGCGCGTGTCTCCGGAGCCGTGCTGCATTCGCCTGCCTGTTTCTTTTCTATAGTAATATAGATTTAAAGTTTTCATAAACACACGTCCGACGGATTGGTATTTAAAAAGTACAACACTTTGTAAACTACAGTTAAACTTGATTACAGGTTAAATCTGTGATAAAATAATAGTAGTAACGCGTTTAACACATCTGTCAAGGGGGCTCTTATCTTCAATCTATGCAACAAGGGGGTGGACAGAGCCGTGTAATATGCACGATAGCATCGCGATCATAGCCTGGCTGTTTGTTTAGGGTCACAAAAAAGTTTAATTTAAAAAAAATGAGTCGGTTTACAAAATTGCACTGTTAACGGAACTACGTACCTTTCAAGCCGATATCACCACTGGAAATGTAAATTGGTCAAAATGGATTGGCAAGATTGGAACCTAATCTTTTATTTATTTATTTCATTGTGAAAACATTACAAAATAAACAATTTATTATTAGTAATCTGTCTTAAATGCAATATAAAAGTAAATCAAAATCTAGATAAATGACCAATGTAAAGTAATGAAAGCAGCATTGCTTTAGAATTCATTTATTTCTGAAGGATAGTTTAGTTTAATTATTCAGTCAATATAAATAAAGTTACATTATAATTTGCACAAATGTCAAATTACCGGAATATATATTGAGACCGTCAAATTTTTACTTAAGCAAAGTAATGAAATTGTTCCAATTCTTTGGCTCTTTCTCGACAATCGGCAGCCCTAGCAAAGCAGGGGTCGCCAACAATTGGCCCGCGCAACAAAACGTTTTAAAACTCTGTCATTATAATTTAGAACACAATGCAGGAACAAAACGCGATTATGATACAGGCGCGTGTTTCGGTGAAAGGTGCAATTAGATATTTTTATCGCTTGTTGTTAAAACTTTTTTTTTAAATCTGCCTACTTACAAGGTTTTCAGCATTCGCGATTTTCATACATATTTATAACTTCTATCGGGACTTTAACGCGACGATAATATTTATTTACTTTGACGTTTTGTACGTACTGTAACGGCCGTGGACACTACGAGTAGATTCAGTCTGCTCGTAATAACCACGGTCGTCTTCACGTGCTTGATAAAATCACTTTAATTATGACATTGTCAATTGTCGCTAAATTGTAATTTTGAAAAGCGTTACTGTACTTTTAAAGAATAATTTCAATCCCGCAAAAACTTCGTTTTTTGTAATCCCCTGTACATAATATTAATAAAAAAATAATTTATTTCGAGGTACATAGGCCCTAAAAAATACCTGAAAGACTAACACACATTTAAAAACATTGAAGTATAATGCTAATTTTAATTAAAAACTACTCTGACACAGTAAAACGAAAAATGGGACTTAATATGTAACAAATTATCGTTCAAAATAACTTACCTTGCGTAACGTGCGTGGTGGGATTCGAGATCAGCTTTAGAGGGGGGTGGGGGCACCAGCGCAGGCCCCAAGCCGAGCCCGAGGCCCCCGCCTAACGTCGGGGAAAACCGGTACAGTTCACTGTGGACCCAAAGAAAAATCCAGTATAATTCACTATGGACTCTATAAAGAAACCGGTATAGTTAAATGTGAATCCAACGAAAAACAACAGATCAGTACCGATTACAAAACCGGTAAGGTTTACAATACAGTCTCAGAAAGTCATGTCAAAGAAAGTTCGCAGCAAACTTTAGTACAGCATGATGATTAATCAACAACTCTACGCGTTGCAAGAAGGTACTTTTTGGTAAAAAAAATGAAGCGGAAACCGTTGTTAATTGATACAATTTTTTTGATAGTAAAAGCTAATATAAATAAAACTGCTATCTACCAAATATCGTAATAACTTATAAAAGGTTCTAATTCTGTTTGATTTTGATCACTCTACACGATTCAGGGACTGGTATTAACCGGTTCTAAAATAAATTCGTTTTGAAATAATGTGCAGGATAACATGGTAAATGTACAAGCCGATATGATACTAAAATCTAACACATCACTGGAATTATGTTGAAGAAAATAACACGGTTTTGAAAGAAACTAAAGTACCAGTTTATAATGGTTTAGCGGAAAAACGGTAACAGCTAATGAACCATATCTTACTATAACATGACATTACAGCCAGTGAAATAAAATAAAAACAGAACTTTTCCAATTGACCAGTACGTTACACAGTCCCTTACTTATGAACTTAATGCCGTCATCTTTACGGATTCATCAGCAAATTTCAATTTCAAGGTTTCGCCAAGTGCAAACTAAAAGTGGCTACTGGCAACCCAACAACCGAGAGAGACGCATTCACAGATACGAGGAGATAGCAATTGCAGTCTCACTCTGATATGTAACTGTGTTCCACCTCGATTATCCTGCCAGTTAGGACAACAGCCACTTTAGGGTAACTCCTCATACGTTTCCGCCGCCATCATTTCTAAAATATTGCTTATTAGTAAAGGGTAAACAAGCGTCAACTGCTGATAATCACAAGTTGACGCCAATGTACCCTTTTCATTAGAATGTCCGTGATGGTAAAGGTAACGCCTGAAGAGTATCAAAAGCTACAAAAGCAGCAACAACGTTCAGCAACGTACAGGAAGGCGCAGTGGGGAAGGCCCTCGGGCCACCCGGCGAGCCCTGGCGAAGCGGGCTGCTGGCAGGGCGAAGGGGGCCGGGCACCAGCGGTGGTGTACCTTGGGAGAGGCCTATGACGGAGTCAGTGCGCAGTTATCGAGGACGTACCTTCCACGCATTTAGGCGCAGTACATCGAGTAAAACGAGGTCAAGTTTTGGAAGAAGAATAAAGATTACACCAAGCCATACAGGTCTACAATAAAGAAGCTAGTTCATTAAATAGACAGATAAATCGACATGACTTTGTGACGGTAAACAATGTAAAGCCAAGTAAGGGAAGAAAAAGACCGCGTAATAGCCAGGTGATGTCTGTCACTCACTAGGTCTGGCAAGTGACTAAATTTAAAGACTAAGGAGGAATTTGACTTTAACGGTGGGATAATATACTTGTCGTGCAAAACTCAAATTTACATCCGTTAGTAATCCGTTTATTCCAGTAAGGTTAAAAAACAACAGACGTATATGAGTAAGTGAAGTTTAAACACTTGAATAAGTTAACGTCATGGAGGCTACACCGAAGACAATCGCTAACGGTCTTAAACTTAAATATCAACTTATTTACGACTATATGCGTGGAAGGTACTAAATACAAATAGCAAAGAGTGAGGAACAGCTCAAGTGTAAGGTGTTTGAGATAAATTCAGGGTTTCTGATTAAACGAAGAGGAGAATCGCAACCCCTTTATCTCAGTGTAACGGTGACATCAGCTCATACTGGTCTGTTCCTTCCTCCATGGTGTCATTGTGTGAAGTTCTTACCTCGATAGACTAGATGTGGAGATAGGCAGCGACGTAGGGTATGGACTTCGGAAACTGCTTGCCGCCGACGATATAGGGTACATACTTGGTGTATGCCTGAGGAAATTTCAGAGTTATTTAGTTACTTAAAATCTGTTTGGGTTAGAATTTCTGAATGTCTCTGCCAAAAAAGAAAGCTGAGTAATTTAAAAATCCTAAAGCATTACATAAGAAACTGTTGAGCGTCTTCCTTTTACAGTGGTTTTATTTCCTTCACCTATCGACAATATTATTTAACCAATCTTACATCCATTTGGTTTATACGTACTATTATCAATTTATCACACAAATTTAGCTGTTTTTTTATCACTTACGAGTACAACAAGTAACTAAGGGTAGCAAGCTAGCTTCAGTATCATCAATTTTCGTGATACCGAAGCTTGCTTGCTTCAGCTTCAGTATTCTAAATCTGTGACAGGTGTCCTTGAGCATAATCTTCACAAGAATACTCGTAGAAGGCAGCGTGTTAGAGAGTCTTAGGGTTTGAAGGATACTTACCACGACGCTGCTACTTGTGACATTTCTGGACTGAGCATGGGGTAGGGGTACGTGCCCCCAGGGAAAGGGTACATGGGCGTCCGCGCCAAACCAGCCGCTAGAACAAACCACGACATTTAAACATTGATGCAACACGCGCATGATATGGTGAGGACATTGTGTAATAAATAGAAGATAACAAGAACCGGACAGTGTTCCTGGATGTTACCATCCCCCATTACGAGAACCTTATGAAGGCTGAGAAAGATAATCACAAGTCTCTAGCTTCTAGCAAGTATCTTGATTTGATTCATTTGGTAACAGGCAAGTGGGATGGCGATTCAACGATCATTGTCCCAAGAACACTCGATTCAGCAGACGATCTCATAGCGAAGATTCTAAAACTGAATTCCTAAAACACATCCAGAACATTTCGCTAGACGTTAGGGTTTAATGAACAGCTCCAGATAACGGTACTTCTGCACTCAGCGTCAATAGTTAAGAGGTTCCTTACTCTGTGGCCTAGCGACCGATAGCTGAACCCTGCCCTGCTGCTGCAGCTCACTACATACGTTAAATTTTAACAATGTTTTTATATTGTTTGTATGATATTGTTAAAACCTATGAACCTGCAAGTAGACATCGAGTAAGTAAATATCCTAGTAACATAATTGATGAATTGCATATATGTAATAGAATAAGAATTCCAGGAAAGTCAGGACTCGTTTTAAATAGCGAAAGTAGCTGTCAAACATTTAACAAGGAAACAAGATACTTCCGCCCTGAAAATGTTGTCTTTCAATTTCAATGCCATAAAATTCTTGGGTATGGGTTCACAAATACATAGAAGAGTATGCTGCCCGTAGTATTGTATATGTGGGTACTCACCAAGTTTGGAGTCGAGCTGGTACGGCGGCGGAATACCCATGTGCGCAGGCGGCGGCTGACCAAGGTCGCCGCCTGGACAGAAGAGGGAGAGGCTGCCACCCGCTGGTAGACCCATCTTGCCAGCCTGAAACAAAAAAAAAGTTTTTTATTCTTCTGGATCGTGGCTTAGAAGGAGGATGAAGCTGATTGAAGATTCCGTATTTCACGCGTAACTTGACCTTGGCTAAATTGTGGTAATTCCGAATAGAAACAAGTTTCATCAAGTGGCATAGCATTTATCTGTTTACTATTTTACAGAGTTCCATTGAAACTACCAGTAGCTGAAGATGGAATTTAATTTGGGTTGAATAGAATAGCTGTTTGATAATGTTTGCGAACAAAACCTACGATCAAAAATATCAGCACGCCTCTGTTGTCAAAGGCGTTTAAGCTTGTTGAGTTTTTGAGCAACGTATCCACTCTGATACTTCTGATGATCACTGTAGACACTATCACCTTTTTTCTTTCCTTTAAAGAAGTGAATATCGATAGACAATCGTCTATAAGAATTCCCATTTATTATAATGCCTAAACTGTAACATAACCGACATAAAAGAAATAATTTAGATCCATATTTGCTTCTAATAAAGACAAAACATCACCCCACTTTTTCAATAACGCTCGTCGACAGAAGACGTGTCATTAGCAACTAAATTGGCGGGTCGTATAAATTTCGTCCTGCGCGCCCAATTATGCAAAATGGCGCCCGACGAGGGCCATTCAGCCACGTCGCACCCGAGTGTCTCACCTCTAATTAAACGGAAAACTTCTTTTCACCACTTTATTATACGGAATAAACACGAACCTGCGTTGCGACAAAAAAGATTTGAGAGCCTTTATAATTCCAAAACTAAAGCTGACGATTCAGCTGACAATCCCTTCGGCTCCTCCATATTTGAAGAGCAGGAACTGCTTATTAAGACAATAATTACCACGAACAAAGAAGCCCCACTAATTAATAATAAAACACGCTCAAACAAAGCCTCCCATTCACGCTCGGGACAGCGCATGAAAAAAACAAAAAGAAAATATAACCGAAACGGTGGTCGAAAAACCTCGACATGCGAGGACGAAACAAAAAGATGCCATAGACAATGATGACAGTCGAGACGCATAATGCGGGAGCGCGTTCTTAATTTGAAAATATTTCCATTATAAGATTTGTCTATGCGACCGGCGAAAACAAAAGAAGCCGGGGCTTTGTTCGTTGACAGTTGGTAATAATTTAAAAATTAAAACACACAATTAGACGCAGTATAAATTGGAATGAAGTTATTAGCTGAACAAGTTGGCTCGTTAAAACTTGCATTTTTGTGTTAGATGCCTTTTCAGCGCGTTGTGATTGCGGGGCAGGTGGAGTGGGTATTGAAGGAATCCTTGGAGAGGGTGGTTCGTGAAAGCGTGACGACACAGCCACTCACGAGACGACTGCGTCACTAATTGGGGCGGCCGCGGTGCCATCGACTAATACTTCAAAATTGAATGGGTCTGTTAACGAGCGACTGAATGTAGCGAACAGCCCCACTTGGTTAGCATTCGCTAACAACGTGGCCTTTGGATTTCAAATCCTAAACTTGCCCCCAGGGGCGAGAACAAAATGGGATTTTCAAGCTTTTACATTTTGTTTTGTAAAAAGAATTAAAGAATTTTCAGTTGCTACGTGTTTCGCGTGTAGCGATAAATAGCAAAACGATACTGTTCAACTTTATTAGCTAAAACTACAGCATTCTCAATTGTTATATACAATTCTACGGAGTTACTATTCATTATGAAAATCTATTATGTAGGTACAGTCAAGGAATTTGAAACACGTACCACCGTAGAACCTAGTCGAAGAGACATACGCATGACATTTGTATGACATAGCCTGGCGTTTAACGCGTCGCGTCATTGCGATAGGGTTTTAAGTTGGTACGTGAATATATTTCCCCTACTGTACAAAAAACAACCGTTTGTTAGATCGAAGAAAACACTACTTACTCAAGAATGACAATAGTGAACAAAAAAAAGCTAGCGACATCAACTTGCGCGTAAAGACAGCGATTTTGACCAATTATCACAACCCAGTGTTGCCATTGTCGACTAGCTTCGAAATATCGGAACCGTATCACAATTACACTCTCCAAAACATGCACATTTCCAAATCTTCCTAAACACACACACGCAGAGTCACCCCTTTGGCCAATGCGCGAGTGGGGCGGTCGGTCTTAGGGTAGTGGGCGTGGAAGGATGCTGCGTTGCCCTGGCAACGTGTAGGGTGGGGGGGAGGGGGACGACCTTGGTTTAGTGTTCTTCCGAGGGTAGGTTTAGCATTTGACACAATACTTTTACTAAACAAATGATAGTTGGCTGACAATGCGATTAAAGCTTAGTCTTGAAACAAATGGTATTTTTTTTAATATTTTAGCTGGAGGTTTTTGAAAACGGTACTAAGGAAACAGTTGATGCCCATTAAATGACGTTGAGTGCCATTAAAGTGGCAGTATGGTGATACAAGACCATTGCTTTGTAATCAAGGGAAAAGTTAACTCCTAAATGTGACTTTAACCATTAATTTTGTATATCTATTTCTATCTATTTATTTAATTTTATATAAATACATCTATTAATTTAACACTTTTAGGGACTGTGAGTCCAATACGTTTTATTATAAGAGTCATGTGCCCAGCAATGGGACCTTTAAGGGTTGGATAAATAATAGTTAAAACAGTTACATTATAATTCATTAAATTATATTCTTCATATTTCATAAGTGCTTTTACTTATTTATACACAGGTTGATTTAAAAGCTCTTTTACAATTACTTCTGTACACTAGTAAATATTTACGAGCCATTACTATGTTAAATTAAAAGCTTCCACGACATTCTTAAAGCAAAAAAAGCTCGAGTCGCAGTAATTTCTTATCCATTTCCGCCATTGGTCCTTCGAGCCGGATGCGAGCGCCGGGTCCTTATAACGAGGGAAATCACTGCTATACATATTCATGTAGATATAGTTCGGTCTTGTCGGATAAGTTTATACTTCATTTGGTTAACCAGTGAATTTCAGGTTGAGGAGTCTCCCTATTTAGAATTAAAGTTATATTATTAAACATTACAACCACGGAGACCGTTTACCGGAAGATGAAGTGTCCCCGTTTAATAAACGTTTGAAGTGCTACGATTTGACATAACTGTACTAGTACTATGTCAAATAGTAGCTATTGTAACTTTTTTATTTTAATAGGAAGCTGGTAGGCCTTCTGCGAGTTGGACTGGAAATCTGGTAGGAGTCACGGAAAACAGTTGAATGCTGTGAGCACTACCAACCGTCTCGGGGACCCTTGGGGACGGCCTATGCCCACCAGTGGACGTCTTTCAGCTGATGTGATCATGATGATGATAACAACGTGATCACAATTTTGCTTCATCTATATGTAAACTGTCCCACCATGTGCAAGTGGTGATCTAATTTTGGCTAATAAATTCTTAAATCTTCCTTCTTTATCATTGGTTGCTGGTTGCTTTCAAAGTCGATGTTTATATCAATAGAATATTGGTCTTTTGTCATGACTGTTAGAGAAGTGCCTCAACCATTGTTGTAAACTTTTGTCATTAATGTTGTTTAACAAAATTTCAATAAGTACAGATCTTAGGGCCGTCAAATGTGCTGTTATCCATCCAGTTAAACAGGTTTCCGTACAATTCAAAACGCCGAAATTTCTGCTTTAACGACCAGGAAAATACTTTAAAAGGGAACGTGGGTAGGGAAAAAACAAAACACAATACTTTCTCGAGCCCCTATTTCTTAATAAATATATAATACACTTATAAAGATTTTCTTGAAAATCTAATCCTCGAAATCCGGGGGGGTGGTATATTCAGATCTGCAAATATCGGGGTGGGGGAGGTTGTTGACCCGGGGCTGCTATGCAGATCAATGTGTGGGTGAGGCTAGGTAGCTAGAAGCGACATGTTTTTTTTATTCTCCAGCCATTTTCTTTTTGCGCGACTGGGTTTTTGATGAAATGTAGATTTAAGCTGGAATGATAAGAGTAAACCAAGGTGAGGAGCTAGCCTAAGAACGGAAGGGAGGTCTTAACCCAGCAGAAGGATAAAACTTAAGAGCGTACAAACAGCAACAGACTTAACTGCCCATTAAAACTGACCTAAATTGTCTATGCTCGACACATATATTCAACTTCATAGTGCATATTAAACGCCTCCCTTTCGAAAAATATCACCTTCTTTCAGTTCCAACTTTAATGTTATCTAATATCTCTTTGACTACAGCATCGTTTCGAGCAGCTTTTAATACATTTCTTTCCTTTGTAAATGTTTCCAATCCCACCTCACTTTATCATGCAAGCAACTTCCATGTGATTGTGCAACAAACATCCAAATATTTTTGGGCTTGTATTGGAGGGATTTTGACGTTTTTTCTCTAGTCCATACTACGCTCAACTTCGAGCCCAATCTCCGCTTGGTCCTTCCAGCCGCCTAACTCTCCGCGCAGGGCAGAAGGGTGCGCCAATTATGTTTTTGACGGGAGGAGAGCCTACCAAATTGGAATAGCCAACGTATATTTACAATTATAGCTTATGTACCCTTAAAAAAGTGTATTATAATCTACTAGCTTTTACCCGCGAGTTTACTTGTGTGGGGATTTTAAAACTAGGAAGAAAAAAGAGGCAAACGTGAGTACGCGTCACACGATGGGAAGTAGTCACCGCTGCTCATGGAAACCATCAGCCCGAGATCACTGATCTGTTGCTGGTCTTCAGGGTCCTCCTGCTCTGGGCCTCCAGATCTTGCCACTTGCCAAAAGAGACGTAGCAGCACTAGCAGAAAAGAACTTAAGTTTCCTCCTCCTCTAAGCCGGATCTTACTCATCGCAAGTGTAAGCTACTACTTCGCGCCGGAATTCTGTGAGAGTGTGGTTATACCTCGGTCAAGCCGTCCTATTCGTACTGCAAGCACAGCAACATATCGACAGTGGAAATCTCAAATGTCGTAAGGGACATTAAGGGACATGTCCCTTACGACATTTCAGATTTCTAGTATTGATATATCAGAGTGTGTGTGTCAGAGTGTGTTTGTCCTTAATGCATCGAAAACTGATCAAAGTAATTTTTGGCGGAAAGTCAAGTCATTTGGGGCAGTATGCTACTATTTATCCCAAAAAAAAACTACGCAAGTGAAACCGCAGGCGTAAGTAATAATATAAAACCGGGAGCATTTAACACTATTAGGCCGCTCGATACAGACACCAGCTATTTCTATCTATCTATCTATGCCATCCTGTCACTAAGTCAGTCGCACAGCTACCCTTTTTCTACTTATTTAAATCTCTCATCATTCCAAGACCAAAAAAACACTAGTAATGCCAAATGCCTAACTATCTCGCTCAGATGAACGTATAAAGAGGAGGACGGAGGCATGCTGTACACTGGGTACGTTCGTTGATGGGATTCCAGAAGCTAAAAACAAAAGGACGCGGGCGCATCAATCTCAATCTGCTAACATGCGGCGGAGTCGTAGTCGGTGCGAATTTAAATAAAAAAGTACTTCTTAATGGCGCTTCCACACATGGTTGAAATATCGGTTGGTTGCAAAATTTTCTGGTCAGAGATTAAAGTTTGAGTCTTATTTCGGATCTTTTGAAGCCACGTTATAATGGCAGTGCAGAGCGCAAAGCGCAAGAATCAGACAAGGTTTGCTTAACTACAGGGCTTCTTTATCATCGTTCACACGAATTTTCCATTGTCCTAGAATAAGAATTATTACGTAAATTTTTGGATACCAAAATGCATTTCAACTAGTTTTCGACTAGTCGCAACAATGGCACAAAAAGAACACTCATTTCGATATAATAAGATAGATCTATCAATCCATTTGACGTACTACCTATTGTGATTGAATTAAAATAAAATACGTGAGTAAAATCTCGTTTTTGTCTGGTGAGGATTATATTACTTATATTAAACATATATCATTTAAAAAGCTATGTATCACGTCTTCTTGTAAAGTGTCAATCATTCAATATCTTTTTATACCAGATCAAATGACATTCAGCTTGGGTACTTGAACGAGTGTAACGACGTTCACATGGCCCTTAGTATCTGCACAACAAGTACCATTTTGTTACGTAGTTTGTACAGACAACAAAACCCCTTTTCTACTGCATCTATTGCATTACACGAAGACTTGGCGTTTTTTAAAAGATCGCAATGTCATCTCTTTTGCCCCTTTGGATGATAAAACACGTTTAGTAGAGAGAGAGAAAGAGAAATTAAACAACAAGCTAAAGTCTTCGGTAACTCCATAAATACATATCCTTTCATTTTTCTATTCGCGGCCGTTGTTAATCACCCCAAAGCTCATTTATAATTAATAAAATCAGCGTTTCTTTTTGGAAATCCATATTAATAAATCGGAACACATTACCATGGTACACCGTGTAAACCCCTTGCTTTTAAACAATCTGTTTATTTTCTTCTCTGCTATGTGGTCTCTTTTTATATCAAAAGGAATATAGACAATACATTCAACTTAAGCGTACCTATGGATCATTCATGTAACAATGTACCTCTATAACTGTGTGCGTGTCATTTCATAGAATGATTTAGCCCGTGAAGTAGCAGTGCTACTGATACAGGATCCAAGAAGCCATCCCAAACGAAGCAGACACGTTCGTATTATCGTCGAGTCTTTTCCCATTATGTTGATGACCTGATTTCAGATGATTCATCAGATACAACTTATAAGTAGTCTCAGTTTCCACACGTGGAATTAATTGCAAGCGAGGAGCGACATGCCTCGGACGCTGAGTTCAAGAGTTAACTTCTTATTGTATTGCACGATTTGTGCAGCCATATATTCGCGTTTCACATTTTGTCTCCCTATACTTGCGCTCAGCACATTGTCGGAATTTTCCAGAATCCCAAAGGCAAGCAGATATATACCTTATCTTGAAACTACAAGGTTTGTGTTGGGATGGGAGCGTGGGGTTTAAATTTAAATCTCTTTCAACGATTGTCTTCCTCGGCTAATCGTAAAGATTCTTGTTCGTTTTTGATAGCGTTTTCTGCAGAGCCATGAATTTGAGGCGTGTATGGACGCATCGAACTGAACTGTAATAGGGTACTTAACGCATAGTTTTGAATGTTCAATTAGAGACGTCAGAGCCGTTGCAAGTAAATATTTGCTTTGTTTGTACGCATTTCTTGAATCTAAGAGTTAGGTATAAAGCAGAATTTAATAAAAGATTCGAGTACTTTTACCAATAACTAAGTAGAGTGTAAAAGGCTATAGGAAATAACAACGGCCACATTTATTTCTTTCCATTGACTTTACTAAACGAATTCGTGTTAATTCGTTCCAGCGCGGTCATCGTAATCTGAAACATTTTTATTTTTCAATTACTACAGAATGACGTTCGGTATTAAATCTCCTGTCCTTTACTGACGAGTTTAATACAAATCCCGCCATCTCTGTCTGCCGCGACAGGCATTTCCGCTTGGGGAGCCGAGACTTTTATTTCGCACCAAGTTAATCCGGCCTTAATGTGTTAATGTTATGTTGGTAGCATTGTTTATGTATTGAAATGTATTTCATTTGGAATTATTTGTTCCATGATGGTTTTATACCGTAGTGAATTAGTCATAGGTGTTAATATCCGGTTTCGAAGGACCAGTGACCATAAAATTCGAATTTATGTTTTTTTCATGGCGTTGCTTAGAATCGTAATATATGAAAAAGAAGTATCATATTTATGCCAGATTTTTTTTCTGTATGAATTCTGTGCCCTAAAACTTAAGACTTCTTCCAGCACTTTAAGACAAATAACTACTAAGCGATACTTTAAGTCATGGAAAATTCAATATGGCCGAGTTGTTATTTAAAGCTTCTACCATTCGATAAATGTGTTTCTTTGATAGTAAAAGATAAAAAATATTTCAATACGCGTCGAATTAAAAACCTCGGGCCTCGGTTTTTGGAAATCTGTCAAAAAGACGAATAACAAGCACAACATTGCAAAAAAACACAACAAAATAGTTCTAGTCCAGTAGTCTACGATAGTTCCTCGAAATCACTTGTCACTAAAAATTAAAATGTCTAATTGTGGCCCTTTCATCCTCCTTTATGATAAAAGGTTTAACGACAGCGGGTAATTCTACTAATCGCCGTGAAATTACCCGATCAAATGCGACATGTGATTATGGAAAGTGTCGTAGAATTACCGTGAAATGTCTATGAGGTCGTATTCTGATAAAGATTACTAGCTTTCGTCTTTTATACTCTATTTTGACATAAATTGATTTTTTCATCCTTGCTAACACAGTAATGTAAATTTTATGTACGTTTCTTTAAATGTTTGGTTCTCTTTTACTTTGCACTGCCCATTGTACATTGGCTACTTCTCATCATATCTCTTTGTTGTTGTAATTCAATAAAAATATTCTTATTCTTATCAAATTGTTTTCCGGATGATAATTACCCATCATACATATCCATGTATGCGCTATATTAATTTAGAAAATATTTTTTGGCTTCTAGTTTTTAATTAAAAGGGTATCGTGACACATTTTATAAATTAATAAATTTCGCTGTCTGCATCATTACCAAAATCAAAGGTGAATGGGCATTTTTGTATGGGCGCTGTCCCAACCCTTGTATACAATAGTGAGTAGTATGGACGTGTAGTACTCGGTGTAAGGATCATCATAGGCTATGTTTCGAAGACCAGGTGTCTGCAGCATTAATCATTGTTTTGTATGAAAAAAAAAAAAAACACCAAATTAGACCTATGCTCCCATTACGTTTTTTACTTCTAGTGGCCTCAGTAATGCGTGGTTAAAATCTTTCGGCTATATCTCAAAAATGATTTTACAGATACTTTTCATACAACTGCTAGTACAAAGTGAGGTATAAAATGGGCTGTAGCTTTTTCCCTGCAAACATCTCGGTTTTGCTGTCATATAAAAAAATTAAGCTCTTATTGAGAGCTTTCTAATAAGATATAGCACAACTGTATACAGCACTTGGGACAATTTGCCCATTCTCCTTTCGATTTAGTTTAGACGTCAAGAAAGGCGCACAAATTTAAAATAAGTATAGATTCTTATTATAATGACTACAGTAACAGCATCTCAATCTTAACAATACGCCAAGCAGGTATTTCGTCGCTTTAACCACTTCAATAAAATCGTATATCGTTAGATTATAACTTCATACGGGTTAACTGATGAAAAAACAGCCAAGAAATCGGGTGACATGTTCACTTTAAATCAAAGACAAATAAAACTTAAAAAAAGTACATTTTTCTTCCTAAAGCATGACAAGATTACGAAAGTTAAGCTAGGCTAAACCAATACGGTATAACCCACGCACCAATCGCGCAGAATACCACTGTGGGAACGGATTGACATGACAAATAGTGTCGCTTTAAAAACGGGGGTAATTAAGGTGACAATCAAAGGGTTAATAGGTGCGGGGTCGAGTCGCGACAAGGGTTCAATTGTTTATTATTTATCAGCATTCCTACTTCGATCGTGTAGAACTTTGTGGTATTGGAATATAATGTAACTCCGTATCATTAAACGAAACCGGCAAAAGCCTCTTCTTCTTCAGTTTCCTCGAGCCAGTTAGGTCAAAATGCAAACAAGAAGACCTTGCCACTCCGCGAAACCAGTGCTTTGCATGTGCAAAACAAACAACAATGCGAGGGATCACCTGATTTTTTTAATTCATTAGGCGAAAACGCGTCCTATTCGTTTCGCAGTCACCGTTCAGACTTGCCGCGACGCCGTATATATATTTATAAAATAAATTAAATCTATTTATTTCAATAAAATTAAAAGTGACAACTAATTCCTATTTGCTAGGATACTCTGTGTGAAACGACCCTTTTATAATAAAACAGGGTTATTGCTACAAGTTGTACAGTCAGCTGTAAAAATATTTAGCCATAGCGTCATAATATGTATACAGCGACCTTATGTTTAGTGGCATAAAGGTGTATATTTTTTTACGTCTTGGTTACGTATACATATTTATGATGCTAACCGTACAGTCAACCAGTTTGATTGGCCACTGTAAAAGGTCGTCCTAATGGGTCATCGCCGGGATTATATGGCATTTCTTCAGAAATCACTATGACATTTGTTTAGAACTATCGAACGCGCGCGACTTCGTTCACGTAAAATGAGTAGCCTATGTTCGTCAGGAATAGTGTAGCTTCCTATCCGTGAAAGAATTTTTGAAATCGGTTCATTAGTTCCAGAGATTACCCCCTACATACAAACAAACAAACAAAGTTTACCTCTTTATTATATTAGTGTAGAAGTGTAGATTTTATTATGTTTTTTTTTGACAAAGACATCCATCCATTAAGTACGGATTCTTGGGATTCATCCCTTGAGGGGATTAAAAGAGGGGTGGAATTTTGTGTGAAAGTTGCGTTATTTTAAAGTTAGGAATATGAGAATTGGTATCTGGTTACTGAAAACGAAATATGAAATTCCAAATATATCGAAATATAAAGAAGGGATGTAAAAAAATAAAGGTCATGGACCTCGGTCATTTATAAAGTTAGAAATATAAAAACTATCAAGGTATTACTTAAAAATTATCCTAAAAGGAAATTGGCGTGAGTTTATAATAATAATATTAATAGTAATAAAATAATTATCCAATATTTTTATAAATAAAAGAAATGCTAATTCATTGTCTTATTTATTGTGGACGAAGTCACTAGCATCAAGTAAGTACTCGGGAAAATATAGATAGAGTAATTTTTACAAGAAAATACAGTATTTTTTCTTATTTTTCATGTCCAAAAACTCTTTCTCCCTCTCACCGTCTGTATGCCTCTGTCTACTGTTAAAACTAAACCATAGTAACGAGGGTCTAGAACTTTTTCATCCCAAACAGTTTAAACTATTTTATTTTCTTCTAAAGTTAACACGTCAACAGTTGCCCGGGTCACTTAGGCCCCGATTGATACATAAACATTATATACCTCATCCAATTTCCACTCGTTCCCAGCAGCACCTGCGTCTGACGCCGCCCGCGGCGCCACTTCAAAGGTACCATGAATTGTTTAGCAAACCCTCCGGCCCCGGCCCTCAGAAAGGGTTACAATTGTAATTTACTTAATGTTTACTTTTAATTTAATGGAGGAATTCTATCGGTATGTTTTTTTAACTGTAATGACGCTTTTTATTTAAGGGAAAATATTAGAAAATTTCATTTGATCTCGTGTGGAAACAACGGTACTCATTATAATATTACCTTACAATGATTGCTCGGTAAGGCTTTTCTGGTTGCTTTAAGGCTACAAATTTAAAACTTATACGAGTAATCGATATTCTAATACTTCTAGGATCAGATTTTTCCATATCTGAACCTGATTTTGCATTTATAGGTATGCTTGGTAAAATAATTTGCAACAACCTAGTATTAAAGTCATTAGTACTTATTTATCTAACTAACTAAGACAACGCCCGTAATGACACATATTTCATAAACAACACAAACTTCAACGTGTCAACCGTTTCTCGCCTCAAAAATCTCGATTGTCACTTAAATGCAAAACAGAATTAAGTCCACGGCTCCACGCGCTCACATCAAAAGGAAAACGTAATGCTCGAAATGTCATTTCCCAGTAAATTATGGACGGGGGTCGATGGGGCCACCCCCGCAGTTGCAGGGTTAATGCTGCTTAATGCCTGTATTTTCTGTGTTAGATTGAGTCAAGCAGGTAAACGATTGCCTCGCGGCGTTGCGTGTGAATTATGGGAGCTTCTGAAAATCTGAATAATTTAAAGAAAAGCGTCACTAAGTTAAAAAGTTGCCGCCGAGTTGGATTATACGTAACTCTGCAGAACTTACTCTCGATGGAATCCAGTTGACTATTGACTGCTACTTGTGGAGTTCAGATCAGTCTGCAGCGGTAGTCTTTATTTTTGAATAATTGCAAGGCCGAAGTTATAGGTTAGAAGTTTTCGTGAGAGCACATATATGTACAGTCAAGGAATTTAATTTCCAACCCACCTAAGGTTCAATAGCATATAGCAAACTATCACCATAAGAGCTATAGAGCAAGACGTTAGTTTGACATATCGACCTTAATGCATTGCGAATGTCAGACGACATTTCAACGAAATGGGTAGGGAATTAAATTCCTTGACTATTAATTCAACTAACGCCATAAAATCTGGGAACAATCAACACCAACTGGCCCAGTCCAAAACTAAGCTTCTAAACAACGGATAAACATTTATATGATACAAAAATACTTATTTAACATCCATGACGCAAGTGTATACGAACATTCATATTTATCATACAAACATTTGCCCCTTGTGAGACTCGAATCAACAACCTGTAGTCCAGTAATCAGGGTCACTAACCACTAGGCTATCCGGACGTCAATTGACGCAATTACCGACTCAACTACGCACAAATTAAGGTTTAAATTACAAGCTAAAGCACGTGCGCTACAAAGACCGAGACACTGTCTGGCTGAAACATCAACACAAATATTTTCAGGCACTTAAGTTTGTATACGAGGTGGTCAATACATGTCAGTGATGAGTGCCCATCCGTCTGTATCCATCATAGTCGAGCCATCACGAACTATAGGAAAAATACAAATGGTATTAATGGTATAAATTATAGATTAATTCGTATCATATTTATGAGATAAAAAAAAGAAGTTTGGACGTTACTCGTACTTAAAAAACTTTCTTCACTTAAAAACTGAAACCGTCAAATATTTATCCAGTAAAATATCTCAATAACTTTGCTTGTCTCTAATCTTTGTTATGATGTTCAATGACATGTATAATGTAAACATTATAATTCCTTTTTTAATAGTTGCAAGCTTGATGTTATCCGATTTTCCTTAAAATGCTTTGTAATTAAAATATGACCATCTCATTTTTGTACTTAAAATTTTGGCAAATGAATGTTCGCTCATTTATTCAGGAAAACAAAACCAGCAAGCCTCACGAAATAGCATTTTATTTATCTATAGACGTTATAAAAATAACTTCTCATGGTAACATTACAAAACCCGTCAACATTATATCATCAGCCATTACCAGTAATCGCGACCTAAATCTCTCGTATTTAGTCTGTCTGTCTGTCCGTGGAACAATCCCTTCTATAAATCTGCACCGAGCTGCGCCCGCGCCCTAGTTTTGCTACAAATAATCGTACAAACAGACAATCTGCAAATTGGTAAAGTGATTTAAATTATAAATACTTTAAAACGTTCTTAAAAGTTTTTATAAAAGAAGACAAATACTCTGTTGAAAACCACACAGAAAATAGTTTTTAAAAATCTATTTTAAAATACACACACACTACACTTAAAGCTCTACAGATATTTAATAAACATAGGTATACTCAAAAAAAATTAATAAAAAAAGAGTTTTGTCAATAGGTATAAAAAGGCACGTTTTGTAATCCATGAATGTATTTGACGGTCGAAATAGCTATACAAACAAAATGCTTTGAGTTTGAAAGCAATGGACTTTTAATTAAAATAAACTATACTACTTATTACGTAGTTTTTATTTATACATGTATTTTTTTCTCCCTATAAAAACGACCCCAAAGTACTATTTCCGCAGCTCTTAATAAATAATTGATTTTAAAAACCCTCACTCTCCTCCATCCTAAACTGAATAAAAACAGTCTAAACTTGGCTGAAACATTCATACCAAGATTCAAACGAGAACGCATATCTATTTTTCTAGTGATTACTTTCTAGCGTGCGAAAAGGGTATATCCAGCAAAATTGGCTTCGAGCCTTTACATAAACCTGCATATCCATATTCAAGAAGCTGCTTTCCCATACTAAAGAGTATTAAAAATCCTGCGAATGCGCAGGCCAGCTCTTGTGCTGTACTAGACGTGGCGATCCGTGATCGCAATAAGTCTATTTTAATTACTACGCCATCGACATCAGCAGATTCCTGTCTTGCCTACTCGGGAGCTGTGCTCTACTAGCGCTAGGGAGGGGGACCTGTCGATAAAAATGACGATTAAATTTGAATGGCGAAAATCAATCGATAATTTGGTTATATTTATAGTTTACATTTTAGCATGCGGATCACATGATAGGACATCTGATGACCCATGGAAACCAGCGACCCGAAGCGAATCGCGGTATTCTGTAAAACGTAAGTTAACTTGCAGGTTTGAACTTCGAGAGATTCGTGTTGGATTTTATTACAAAAGTAAAAGGATTCTAAGGATGCATGATCCCTGTAAAATTCGTTATTTAATGTGCACTGCGTTTAAATTTGTTTTGGAAAAGAGTAAATAACCTAAATCCAAATTTGTTATCATATCTCTTTAATACACGACTGCCAGTGAACGTAAAAACCATGGAAAACTTCGTTAAAAATAAATTCTTCAAAAGTTATACCCTCCGCACTCACACATAGACAGAAAAATCAAAAATAATTTAAGATTCATACTGGTTTGTGAAATACATCGTTGATTTTTACTTAAACATATATGTAGCAGGTAAAACTTACAAAAAAAAAGTAAAACTTGACAGATACATGACAATTCTATTGAGCCCAGACCACAATATGCATTCAGATCATTTTGACATTCACTAACGAATGCTAAAATAAACAAAACACGAAAACGATAAAACTTAAAAACCAACTTTAATCAACACCACACACCTACCTTTTCGTTTGTCGTCAAAACTAGTTTACTTACATTAATTTACACAAAATGATCAACAATACATTTAACTTTAAGACCTTGACCTAACAAATCATCGACAATCGACAATTCCGATCGCCCCCATCCCTATCTAACACAAACAAGACTCGATAACGAGGTGAAATATTCACGTTGCAAGCTATATAATCGTCTATATATCTTCTTCGCTCGCACTCGCACTCTCTTACGGGCTTAGAGCAGGGTGGGAGAGGGACGGAGGACCGGCGGCACGAATAAAGGGGTCGCACTCTCTTTGATCTTGCCGCAGCGCGTGCGTCGTATATTTGTATGTATATGCAGATGAGATGTGACGGAGAATTTGATAATTGCGAAGATTAATGTGTTATGAACTTAGTTTAATTTGTATGGGTGGGTCTGATAATTAATTAGGTTGACCTCTTGATTTCTTGTATACAGAGTGTTGGAAAAAAATGCAAAAATTACCTTTAATTTCAAAGAATCCCTTCCCATTTTCGTTTGTTGAACTGTGGAAATTTCATCCTACCTATTTCGTTAACTTCACATATTGAAACTGTTTTTTTTTCTTCAAAGCGCCATGTAAAGCCACTAATCAGCACCAAATGTCACGGCGAAGTGATAAATAACGGTTTACAAGCACAATTAGCATAAACGATCGATACAACTTCAAAGAACCAAAACCAGCATAGACAAAGAAGTTTTATTGCTGCACCTTAAATCACTGAGAAAGAAGGAAAAATGCAATATTATGGTTGCAGCACTATTAACCTATTAAAGTGTTTTTCTTTTTTAAGCATTATTTTCTTACAAACTGTACCTAATTGTATGTAAAACCAAAGTTTCATAATGATACAATTTATTACAAAATAAAGCTTTTAGGTTATACTTGGTTCCGTAGTATCAAGAAGATTTTTTCTAATTTGTTGATATGGAGTTTCGCAAAATAACGCCTAAATTTGTTAATTACCAATAGTTTTCTCTTTACGAATAATCTATATCTTTCTTCTATCTTATATTCCCGACGAATTGAGAACCTCCTCCTTTTTTCTGAAGTCGGTTAACAATCACACTGAAACCAACTACTATCAGAAATAGCGAGGCAAAGGGAATAAGTGCTTTAACTTTATGGAACTCTTTAATTGACGTTTAAATTACAAATATCTCAGCAAACAATATACAATATCCTCAATAACCACATCACTAAGTACCTAGATTGCAAAGTTAAAAACAACACGAGTAGACAAGCAATATGCGAGACCGTACTTATAGACGGATTAACTGATAACACCGATGATAAGATACTATAATCCCTTGGCAATGGCACTTGACGGACACTCACGTTTATTAATTACTACAGCCATACCAGGGGTCTCTCTAAATGATGATTAGAATATGACAGCCAAGTTTATGTCTGTCGATTTCATTGCACTGTTACGCCATAATCGAGGTGCCAAAAAAATACACCCTGTATCTATTTTGAAAAATTAACATCATAAATCTGAATCTGATTAGAGAGGAATCGTCATAGATTTTTTCTGTTTGTATGATTCGTACAAATTCCGTGGGTCACAACTCACAAATCAGCAGATCCAGGAATCCCATCAAATAGGTAATTATGGTCTTTACTTATTCACTAAATATATTATCTTTTATCCTCATTTTCGTAAAAAAAAATTAACTCCCTTCATATTCTGACGAACTCGGTTTTTTCAGTTTATCGTTCAATCAGTTGGAATTTAAAATATTCCTTATGAATCGAATGTATATTATACATGGTGTCCCTTACGAATATCTAAGAGGCGAGGGATGAACTATAAAAAAAAACATAATTTTTGAGACTTTGATGATGATGATGCGAGATCTCCTGATTTTGGTGGTATCGACCATTATGCCAAAAACTACGCTATTTTACATAAATATACCGAGCCTCGTTGCTAAGACGTTGGTTTTAAGGGTATACTGTACTGACGGATGCAATGCAATAACGTCACATTTTTAATAGCTTAATCATTTCTTACATAGATATCTATTTACTCTGTATACATATTAGTAATTACTCCAAGTGACACTTGTCTTTTAGATTTACAGTTATCTAATGTACTATGAATTTTTAACAACGTCAGTTCTGTGTGATGAAATTAAAATGGATGAATATTATCTTTACTCTGAGTTACTCTGCAAATGCGTCCTGCGAATAGTCTCCTGGAGTACCTAACCTACCTACCTCTAGTAACCTATAGTTTATACCCAAAACCTAAAATTACAGTAAAACGTGTTAAATTGGACGCTAACAGATGCCAGCACGTACGCTGAGCGCAAACACAAAATTCGCGCGAAAAACTAAAAGGAAAATCCGAAAGGCCCCGATTTCCCCGTGCATTGTCGTTTCTATTTTTTTTCATCTTATTTAGCGCTTTGTCGGCGGCCCTTTGAAGTCCTCCCCCTCCCCCTTAGGGTGTTACAAATTGCGATACGGCCTTATTCCCGCGTAAATATTTCCACTACTACATTCTCTTGTTTGGTCGGCGGCTACGAAACGTAATTTGGAATTAGAAAAATATAGTCGGGATTCCAAGTTTTTAATCACATTAATACGTATATTTTACTAAAAAAATTGGATTAACTGGTGAATTTTTTTCATGAGCTTAAGATAACGAGAAGCATGTTTCTATAACATTATTAAAAATTAATTTTCTGACCTTAACTAACCTCATCCGATGGCAGGGTAACAAGTGGAAAACGCTTACCGAGTAAAGATTTACTCGCAGACATACATTATACATAAAGTAAATAAGTTCAATCCAAACTAAATACATCGACTTGGAGAAACATTACTGTGTTAGATTCAACCTCCAATACCTTTAGATTTTAGATGATAAAGTAACCATTATGTAACAGTTTAATTGACGCAAGTCAAGATAAATATCAAAGTCTGCAATCATACTGATCCCACGACAAAATCACAAAATATTAAAAAGTTAAAACCTACGACTCCATTAACCGTGAAAATTTATTTTCCATACCATTAAATAAAATGTATGAGACAACAGTAATTCATGCATAAGAAAGAAGCTCTCATAAGCGCTGTACTATAAATCAAAACTCTTACCGTCACACATTGAAAGATTTAATATGAATAAGATTAGAATAAACAAAAATATGAAGCCATCCTCTTTAATGCCAAATTGATTCTAATTTTAATAAATCATATTGCGTTTCAAAATAATCTGTGACACATTGGCGGGGAAGAAAAAATCAAATGTAATGAAGAAGCGGTCGTAGCAAATAGCGAAAAGTAAATTACGGACAATGTAGTAAATAAAGGCGGCAAAGTATAAAATTAGGAACGAAAAATAGTAATAATTTAAATCAAAACTAATTAGTTTTACATAAGATTAATTAATTCTGGCGGCCGTGTGTCTCAATGCGCACGATAAATCTACCGCGACCGTCTTCAAAGCGAAACTTTAAATATGCATAAAAACGTCAAACAATAAAATTGATGGTAGAGCGCGAAGCCTCGAATAATAATAAAAATCCAACGACACTAACTTATAATATAATTACGCTGAAACGATTTGTAAAAATAAAACGTGAGGACAGCACCTATAGCAAAAACTGTCACTTCAAACAATCTAGCAAAGGGAGATAAATTTAAAATATTAGCGACCGAAATTTAATTTCGAAAATATGATTTTTAACATTTTCTCATTTTTAAGTTCATTGAAAATTTTGTTATGGCGAAGACAATTAAAAGTTTATAAATAGGTTAATCCGTGCTAGTTTCGGAACGTAAAACGTTAACGAGAACAAAGTAGCTTTTTCGTCGGACGATTACGAGCTCTCAGTTTTATGGGCGTATAATAAAAACCCGAATCTGGACGCTTTTTATAGAAGAAACGGCTTAAGATTAATTTTATAGGAAGGTCCGAGTTGATGGGACCACAATAAAGAACTTTAAACTGCTTTCGATAGAAAACGCTTACAAATTTTATGGAAGCCAAACACTCCCGTTACATGCTCTTATAGCAGCATTTGGAGTCGCTTATAACATTATTAAAGCACCAATTTATAGAACAAGAAACATCATTTCGACGAAAGAAAGTTGCACATTTCTAGAAAAATAAGGGAGTACCACAAGGCCGTCAATTAGGTCCCCTCTTACTTATGAAAATTAAAATGGAGGTAATCTTGTTGTCTTGACCTCGTATGATTCCTTTAATTTGCTGGGTAATTGGACATTACGGTTCGACGTAACGATCCAATTTGGTCCAATCAATCCCTAATATAGCATTAACGTTGTGGGTGAATAATATATTAACTTTTATATGACAGAGCATCGGAATTTATAGGTGAGCTTAATGAATGTAGGGAAGGTGATCGCTGTGAAATGAACTGACATGAGAATTAGTAATTTGTAGAAATGCTTTGCATTAATCAAGTTCTTCGGCTACAAAGTTATGCTCTTATGTGCCTTTTATCGTTCATTAGGTACTAGTTAGTGGGGAAAGATAACTTGCATAATGGGTCACCCATAAATTACATCATGCTTTTTCTCATCGTTTTAGCGGGACTGTCACCGTTAGGCTAAAACTAAAACGAGCGTGGCGTACTTAATTCATAGATGACCCAGGTCTGGGAGTATAAAATGATGTTGATGAACTGAACTGTAACAGTACCTGCATTAGGATGTAATTCATCAATGTTATTCTGTATTTATCGTCAAATAAAATACCTAAAGTGTTGCATTCAGTCACGTAATTTCTTTTCAGGTCGTTTCTGTCAGACTATACTAGCTTTAGATTTTCTCAGTATACTAGTCACATCCGAATTCCGAACGATCTAGATGGCAATTTTTTCGGGTGCGCCGGTAAACCATTACAAACGACATTATTATGAACTGGGTCCACACCAACCGCACAACTAATTTAAATGCAGATCAGTTGACTATTTATATTACTATTGTAATTCTTGTAGTTTAATTTACATGTGTCATCGTTCTCATTTCGTTTTTTAAGTTTGTTTTAATTTATTTTTGCTGTGTTTTGTAATCTTGTGCTTGCTTTTAAATAACTACTCACTATGCCAAATATCAACTCAATACGTTAACAAACACACTGTCAACAAATTAACTGAATAAGGGTTAAAAACTAATAATTACGGAACTCTTAAAATGTACCACTCGCTTATTTGGTTTCCAGGCTTTCTGTTGCCGTTTTCCTTTGTTAAAGCCCTTTTATTACCACTGGCGTCCGACCAATCAGATTAGGAAATTATAAAAGACGAAGCATTTCATGAGGCAGTGCGGATGGTGTGGTCCCGGGTATCGCCAGTCTGCGCACGCGCCGGTGGGCGGTGTATTTCGACCGCTTTGATCTCGGCTAATGAGCCATACGCAACTAGGATTGTTTTAATGATTCGTATTTTCATTCATACTCTGGATATTGCAAACACCTATAAACTAAATGGCGAAGTGCCTATAGTACAATCGTTTTCTCTTAAACTTGATGTTACTGCTATACATAATCTTACCATACTGAGACAGAACAGTGAACTTACTCGTATTGCAGTACTTTTTGTAATCATAAAATCTTCTTTAATAACATTCAAAACTAAATAATTCTGAGGCCTATTTACTGTATAAAACGAGTCCTATTTTGAGGGGAAATCATTCTGCAAAATAATGGTCAAAAACAGGACTTGCCAATAACTAATTTACCCTTTTTAAGGCTAAAAAATAACGATGGTTCAAGCAACCAAAGTTTGGAAGTGCTATATCATCATAAGAAAAATACATAAACCAAACTAACTCTCCCAGGGCTCTCCTAATCGTTAGAAACTCTCTACTTCGCTTTAAATGATTGAAATGAATATCTATTCAATTTACAATATTTGTTTTGCATCTCGAAACTTCTCTTCGCTTTAAGTATGTTTTACAAAATGAAGACGTGAAATGGAGGCACTGTATTTTCAGATAGGTCCAAGTTTGCCATCCTAAGTCTTGAACTCTCACTGCCAACTTGTAAGCTTAAAATGTTATCTTTAACTTGAAGATTCAGACGATTTGTCTAAAATAATTAATGATTTTACTTCCCATATTAATGACGCGCGCCAAAATCGTCACTAAGTAGAAGCAAGATTTATAGCCGAACGGTAATAAAAAGAGAACATATTAATATTCCTCGGGAAACTGAGCTAATGTATTTTAATTAAAATACAAAATTAACATTTAACTAATTTTTGTTTTCTAAATCGACCTTCGTCATAAATTATGGCTTATTTATGTTCCCATAAAACTAAAGGAATTCTTAACAATGTAAATGGTTTTTGATGTGAGTAGTCGACCTGGCCTTAGAATACCTAAAGGAAGGTATTTTTTATCACTGTTTACGTAAAATATGTACACTCGTTATCATTATACCAAGAACATCAGGCCTTAACTTCTCGAGTCCATCAAGATTCATCATTCAAAACGTAATTTTTTTTAAAGATCTGATAATTCTTTTTGACATACCTATCTCGAAGATGACTTAACTTCTACTGACGCGCGAATTGCCCCGTAGGATAGAGGTTGAGATCAATTTAAAAGTATCCACCTTGTTACAAACCTACATTATCTGTATCTGGCCCAGATCTTTCATACTTATAGCTGGGATATGCTATAAAGAATTCAAACTACGAAGTTCACAATTGCTAAGGTATTCTTATCTGCGAGAAGCGAATATCGCAACTACCAACATAATAAATTGGAACACACGGACTGTGTCGTTGGCTAAATAAAAAAAATGAGGCTTTTCATTTTGTTGCGGACAATGCAATGGCGGGAAAATTGCGCGTCACGCCGGCATTCCAATTTGTCAACCAGGACAAGATGGCGGTCGCACAACATGGCGGATGCCGCGTTGTAATCAAAAATACGTCTTTCGAAAGATGGTGTTGTGTGGTGGGCATGATTTATTTTATGATACAACAAATAAATACATTTTTTAACGCAATACGTTTTACATTTAGGTACTGTGCCATTGTTGATACTCGCAGAAATCAATACCGTAGTATTTAAAATACTAAGTATATGTAATTAGAGAGAAAGTACTTTATCCTCGTAGATGTGTATTCGTAAACACTCAATAAAACAATTCCAGTTAAGTAATGTCATGGTATGTTTATTGTGACGTTTTACTTCCATAAAAAAATCGAAAAATAATTTAGCCAAGAACATTCTTATTATTTCTTACCCTATTAAATGAAAACCCGTTATATGTCATGTTGGTTTGTCATGACAATTTTAAGTAAGTTTCCGCAAAAAGTCAACATTAATTTATATTGATATAATTCAAAATAACTAAAACCTTTTCTACCAATCCCATCCGCTCAAATAGTGGAAATTTCCAAGGTTGCCGCATCCGGTCTTGGGCGGAAATTGGGGGATGGTAATGGCGTCTGGAACCGGAAGTCCGACCCCCGTCGAATCTTCCAAGCTTAAAATTCAATGCTCGTCTGTTGACAATTTGGATGGATTTGTAGAGATGATATTAATGTATTGAGGAATTACAAGTCAAGAATATTTTTTATTACTAGAAGTTGCATGTTTTCACTAATGATTTACGTGTTTCCTCTAATGATAGAAGAGATTGATTTGATAATAAAAAAAAATGATTTGTCATCACTACCTTAACTAAAGTTTTTGAGTATTTTCTCGAAAGAAGCCCTTAACTCCAATTATATAAAGTGAAAAATTTTCAATAAAAAAACTTTTTTTTTTAAATATTTGTCGCTTACTTATTGACATCAAGCTTTAACACATACGCACAATTAGCATGTGATAAAAATGGAGTGATTATATGTCTTGCTAATTGCACTGAAATAACAGCTACAGTCAGCATAAAATATAACTATACAGTCGAAGAGTTCAAAAAGATGTGCACACGCAGACTCTAATATCTAGACGACAAGAGCTTCGGTAGATCTTTTTGACGTCATCAAGTAGTCCGCTGCTAACTGAACCTCGAATCTGCTAAACACATCAATACGTACCTATACAACATTCTCTTTTAGGATCACAAGTATGTGTATATTTCCATAAATAATATAAATTTCTCTAAAAATATTATATATTATTTCTATAATTAATATCTTCATGTTGCGTACCTACTTCCTATAGAAATTCATGGATATTGCTTTATAATTTTGTTGTGAAACATAATTTTTCAGCATAATCTTAAATTTTTCGAAGCGCTGAAAACATACATTTATAAGCCTACTTCCAATTTTTATTTTTATTTTCATAGTCAAGTCACTCGGTTTTCGCGATCGCGCAATTATTTACCAAAAAAAATGTCACTACACTACTTGACCCCGCAAAATTATCAATAACCAGCGACCCTAATTCCGAAACCAACAATACAAGCATGTCAACGTAGGAAAACAGCGGGTTCTCAATGGGGAAATAATAGAAACTACCCCCGCTTGGCGAGTATTAAAAAACAAGTGGGAATCGCACACAATGGGGTTAGATCGGACCCTCGTACCCACTCGACTCAGGGCTGTGCGTGGACTGAATTTTTAATTAGGATTCGACACAAAAAAGTCGAGAGTTTGAGGCTTTGTTGAATACGGATGTAAAATAAGATGAATAATCTAAAGACGGTTAAATATACGACTGTAACTGCTGCAATTCAATGTTAACTTAATTTTTGTTGTATTTTAATAAGGCGTAACTTAGAATTCCATTAGTAGTTAAATCTGAGAGTAGTTTTCGCTCCACCTCATTGTTTAGTAAGGCTAACTGAGCTAAAGTTCCTGTGCAAGCCCAGTGCATGAAAACCTGTTTCGGTCCCTTAAATCCTTATTCTCTTTTTAATGAATCAGCGAATATGTTGGGATAGCTATCCCAACATATTCGCTGATTTTTCCATGGTTTTCATGGGTGGCGGTAATCATTTTCCGCCAGATTACATGCATGGCAGTTTGCTTTCTTTAAAAAAAAACACATTTAACATCTTACGTGAAATATACATTCCATGGGATTAATGAAAGCCTTTTATCATTAATATTAATATTTCTGGGTGGCAACCCTGCTTTACTCCCCCGTACAATCAGCATAGAGTGCAACAATAAATCGGTGGACTTGTTTGATTTTGGTCTTATTAATTAACTGAATAAAACTTACATGGGCTCTTGCAACAGAATCAATATATCAATTACACTCGCGAATGTATCCCCTTTTGTTAACGGTGCGCTGACGCAGGGATTACGTCAGGTGGAGAGACGTCAGGAAACTAATACACAACATTAAGTAAGTATGTAAGTAAGTACAATAGAAAAGGTTAGGTAAGGTTTATAAGAGAAACATGAAATGTATATCACTACTTTCATAAGACTATATTTTGCTACGTTTGTTAGTAATAAAAAACAGGCAAGGAACTTTTTTAAGAAGCGCATTTATGTTCTAAAAAAATAATATAGATGTTTCCTTACTCATACTAAACGTTTTGTAACATTGCCTTTAAATAAAAAGAATATTGTTTGTAGCTTGCCTTTCAGTTTTAAAACATGGTTTATATTATTAATGGAATAAACGAATTATGAAGAAAACAAATTTTAGTTTTTAGACTGTTAGTTAATTAACCGGATTGCCACCAAAGTAAGAGTTATGCTTTTTATTCAACAGTAAATATTAATAATACTTACAGTTTGGCAATATGTTATTAGTTTTTTAAACTGAAATTGAGACAAAGGCGTAAAATTTGACAAGTAAAGAATGTTCAGAGCCGTAGTCACGCGCCCCGCGCTGGGCGCCACTAATTGCCGCCCTAATTGGACGTGCGGTTGTCCTTGTTAGAATAAACTGTGATTCGTTAGACATTCGTAATGTATCCTTTATTACAGCCCTTCAGTATCCTGCTGAGTTTCCGCTCAATCATTATCACTTTAGCTATACCATAGACACGCATAGAATTATAGATTAGTATTGAATAGAGCATACTAGAACAATGATCGTGGGCATCGTGGCCCTCGTGCGTCAGGGTGTCTAAAAAACCCTGACTTTTTCCTGACCATTTTGCTTAATGTCAGTGACCAACCATATCCGTACATATTTAAGCAAGTTTTCCTTATTTTTAAACAAAATTTTCATTAGCTATTGGTTTCTTCACGTGAGGTTTTTCGTAAACCAAACAATACGCGACAGCGCCGCGACGCGTACTAGTCTACGCGTACTACGACGTAAAGTACTCAACTTTAATGAGCGAAATTGGGAAAGTGTGTAGAGCTAAGAGTAAATTTCAGTTTGCCCTGACTTTCTAGGTTATCCCGTCGAGTATTTAGGTGTCATTTTAAAACGCATATTATGCTATTGCACGTACGATTACGTACGTAAGTAGTACGATTTATTTTATTTTAAAAAGAAAATTGTGTGTACTAATCAAATCAGTATTCCATTCATCATACATAAGTCTCTTCTTCTATTAAAAACAAATCTACAACTATTCTTTAATTTCAATAAATTATTTTTTTATAACAAAAAATACTGGCCACCAACGTAGCAAAAAACTAACTTCAAACAAACGATATCCGTAACCAGCCAAACAATGAAGCTGGGAGCGTGCATTCGAATTTTAAATGTGGACTCGTCGTTTCGAAATTGAAGCGCGAGGGAGCAAGAGGATAGGCTCGTCTCCCTCTTCGACACGTGTCCGTCTTCTATGAATATTGATATCTCATTATACGATGGGAGTGATACTTGGGATCTGAAATGTGTGTTTTAATTAAGGTATCTCTATGAAAAAAAATTCTAATGCGTGAGTTTCTTTAAAACTTTTGTGTGATAAAACCATTATCGAGAAATTTATGAAGTTCTTATTACCAACAGTAAAAAAACAAGGTTTGAAGCCTTAATCTGATTTTCCTTGTATTCTGCTTTCTTTTTTAATTCGAATTTCTAGCACAATTCTTCGCTAAGCTTGGTGAAACAGTTCAGTCGCTCCAAAAACACGGATTTTCTCCTTTTTTTCTTACGAAACAATGAGGAAAATGAATATGAAGGCCTCTAATGGAAAGTCTATCGGAAGATGGGAAGAATCAATCCCAGGTAAGTCGCTAAGCCGTCTCCGGACTAAAGGCCTGTTTCCATCTATTTCACACCGGTATTCTCCCACGAGCGGTAACTCAATTGCGTCGGCCCCAGTGCAGAGGTACGACGAACGACTTGTAGCTTGTGTGCGCCAAGCCTGGCTCTACTATTAAAAATTAGTATTCTACGTTTCTTATCATCATTGGCTTCAACTACCTAAACTCTGCATTTACCGCCAACCAGCGTCTTTCACAAATTCTCCGTGACCCAATTCTTAAATATCCGGCTCGAAGGACCAAATCTATCGAGTCCGAAAACAAAGCTAACCGTCGGTTGCCCAGCTTTCGTTGGCAGACGCCGCCGGCAGACTTCAAAGGGAATGGTAACCGCACCCCTGCCCCTAAGGCTGTTGGTGACGGGCGTTTGTGTCGCGACGTATTGGTGAACGGATCATGGGACCTTTGTTTTAGGTGACAGATGGGTACAATACCAATCTATTGAACACCCTGTAGACAATGCTGAAATTAAGCCCGGCGTTGAAAAAATATTTTTACTCCGGCTATAAATACATGACGCTATATATTTTGTATTCCGAAAACATAACTGAAATCGCCTAAAATCAGAGACGTTTCCTGAACGGAAAAGCAAATTAGCCAAATTGGTCCATCCGTTTTCAAGTGATGGGCTTACTAACGAACAGCATTTATTTTTTATTTATAATTAGTTTATTTATTTACATTTATGTTGTACAAAAACTAACATTACAATATAAGGTAATAGCAAAACTTAACTAAATATAAAACAAATATATTCCTAAAGTTATAGATTGAATATTTAAAAAGCGGCGAAACTAATAAGACCGCACAAGAAAAATAAATAAAAAATGAAATTGCAAAGCTTGAATATTCCATCAAATTAGTTTAGGGTGTCCACGCACGCCAAAAAATCCTGTTTGGGACAATCCCGTTTGATATGCTAATTCAACCTAGTTTTTTTCCAACAGACGAAACGTGAAAAAACGGTTTCTTGCAAACTTATTCTTTTACAGCATGTCCATAACGTTGGGAATTCGGTAAAAGGAATTAAAATAAGTCGTTTGTTTTCTACATAAAAATTCTATTAGTTACATATTTACAATACTGTGAACACTAAAATGTTTTGTTCTTTAGCTAATATCCAGGTAGAAAACAGGGAAGTACGACCCGTGTTTCCTCCTAAAAATTAAATTCTAAATCTATGAATATTGCATTAAATTAGTTTAGTGTGTCCACGCACCGCCGGACAGTCTTGGGACAGCCCCGTTTGACATGCTAATACAGCCTAATATTTTCATACCGGGACTCGCATTAATTCCCTCCCCCATACATAAATAATACATTACGACGTCATGTCATGTGAAACGATGTATTATGACATTATCTTAAAATTTGCATTCAACCTTTGAAGCGTTTAACCTTTGGCTTTTTTACGCTATGTAAGTATATTTCAAATTGACGTTCTAACTTTAAGCTTTAAGTCGACGGAAGGCTTGATTCTTTTTTAAATAGAAACAAGACAAATAATCATTGACAACCGGATAGCTTAGCAGTTAGTGACCCTGACTATTAATCTAGCAGTAGCGGGCTCAATTAAGTCCTAGTATATCATATCCATTGTCTAGTACTCATAGTATAAGATTGTTTAGTTTGGGACTAGGTCAATTAGTGTAAATTGTTTTAATCCCAAGATATATCATTATTATTATTGATTGAAAAGGCTTGATCAGAAGTATTGATAAAATATGGAAAGGTTAAATTATGGGCGGCAGTATAGTTAATTAGTTAATGTTAGCCAAGGTACCTAATTATGACACACATACAGCAGCCAATGTGTTCTTCAGCGAAAATATAAGCAAGCATAGAGAGAAAATTTTAAAAAGTATGAATAAATGAAACAAAAGACTACGGACTGATCCGAAACATTTCGGGCAATAACTCGACTTTAAATACGTAAGTGATATTCGTTTAGTTTTCTATTTATAATTAACTAGCGGACGCCCACGACTTCGTTCGCATGGAATTAGTAGCCTATGTCCGTCAGGGATAGCGTAGTTTTATATCTATGAAAGAATTTTCGAAATCGGTTCAGTAGTTCAAAAGATTACCCCCTACATACGAACAAACAAACAAAGTTTACCTCTTTATTATATTAGTGTAGAAGTGTAGATTACTAATGAAACTAATTCAATAAATTTGATGGCGTAGCGTCGGTATATTGTTGCTTAATCTCGACATTTGGTGAGCCCGCTAGTATTGGGGCCTAAATTAATTACGAGAGGCGATTTTGGCGATGTTTCGATTTATCTTGGTAAGATGTCGTGAGATTTGGCTCGATATCCCCTAATCTCACGTGAGAGTTTTCAAATACCTCACGTAATTAATGGGCGCCCCTATCACACTCATCGGACTCTACAAACCGGTAAAATAAATCGGACCAAAATACAAATCCCTACCTAACGCTGCATTCTAGCTTTCAAGTTCAGGTGCATTAAAAATCCGATGTCGTCGCGATTACACTATCGCCTGCTTGCACACTAGCGCCCTCTGCGGTCACGTCCGCTGCTGTACGCGGGACGCATGGAAATGTGGTCACCGCAACTATTCAAGCGGATTTAACTATTGAAGCGTCATTTTTGGTGACAAAGAAATAATAATAAATATTTTGGGACAACTTACAAATTGACCTAGTCACAAATTAGGGAAGAAAAGCTGCTTGTGTTATGACAACGGATGTACATACTTATAAAGATAAATATAAAAATGGCCTGAACTGCTTCGAGAAAAGGATGGTACGGCCGTGCCGCTTTTTTTTGCTCGACTTGCCCCCGGCACTGCCGTGCCCCCAGATACTTAAATACATATAACATTTAATTTTATATATTATATATATCTAATCATACCAACAATTGCTCCTACCGGGAATCGATCCCGGAACCTCAAGCTTTGTAGTCAGGGCCCCTAATCACCTAGGCTATCCGATCGTCGAAATGTATCTCTCTTCATTCGAGTCTCCGTATCACCGTACGAGACGCAATAGCAACTACTTCATGCCGGTATTCTGAGATATAGTACCACTCCGGTCTAGCTAGCCCATTTGTACTTCAACCAGCAATTGGTTCAGTGAGGCTATACAAGTATGAAAGTCTTTTTTTTATTCAACATAGGAAGGCACGAGCGAATGGGTCATAAGATGTAAAGTGATCACCACCGCCCATAGACACCCGCAACACCAAGGATATTGCAGATACGTTGTCATCCCAGAGGGCTAAGATGGAATAACTCTCGTGCCAGTAATTGCACCGGCTGTCTTGCTCTCCATGCCGAAACACAACAGTGCAAGCTTTGCTACTTAGCGGCTATATAAGCAAGCAAGATTGTTGTCGCGATCCGGACCCGCAAGTCTTTTTGTGTTCGATAAAAAGTTGATAAAGATTGGTACATCATAATCATTATAATATTTACCTCATAGCGATAAGATACTTATTTCAACCGATGTATGTGTTTACATACCTGTAACAAAATAGCATAATATTAGATTTTATCTTAAGCACTTAAAATGTTCCTTTACATCTCGAAGATTAAACGTTATTGACGTACAGTCACGTGAAAAAAAAATGTACATTGAACCGTGACCAATCATTTCACCAAAAATGTTTTAGAAACTGATCTTTTTCAAAATGCGTTTTTACTGAAACTGTAAACTATTCAAGATTTATAACAGGAACATCGTGTAGATTTTATAGGTTAAGTCAGGTTTGTTTTATAAAAACCCTAAAATATTGACAGTTTCGCAATAAAAGCATTTTTTCCAAATAAAATGTTTCTTCATTTCTTCATAATCTCATACATGAAATACTGACCCATCATAGAACCTTGTCAAATTCACATAGTTAGTACTTCTTGTTGGTAACGCAACGAAAATTGACGTGAATGATCAGACACACAACTACATAGGTACTTGTAGTCTATACTAAACAAACGATAATTTTAAAATAATACGCAGCATAACCAAAAAAGGACTTATAGATAGACAAAATTGAAAAGACGAAATATGATCCTTTAACAGTTTTTTGTTCCAAACTGCCCTGTCATACAACACAGAAAACTTTCTGATTTGACTAGCGATAGTAAGCGATTATTATAAAATAAAGGCTAATAGCAACGTGGTTAAATTTCATCCTAAACACGTTTAAAATAAGTGTCGAATCCCTCGGAGATCTTCACGATGACAATTATTTTCTTATCTAGAGATAAAAATCTTTTTCTCCGTGCGTTAAAGCGCTAAGCTCCGAAAGCCCTGATAAGCTCCGGATTTTTTTATCCAAATATTTTGGTGTTTAAATATTTTTGCGATAACGCTATCTCCAGGATTTGGGTTAGGATTGGTTTTAAGAAAATGTTTTTGTGACGTTTAGAGTCCGGGATGTTGTCGTGACAAGACAGACGCGTGAGAGATTGCGATCCGATAAAGGGGCAATGACTTGAGCTTTTATATAAATTTAACACTAATAGGTAGAGGAAGCAAATAATTACAGAAAAACCGGCCACGTGCGAGTCGGACTCGCGCACCGAGGGTTCCTTTATTAACAATATCTAGTGTCGCATTTTTGCATTGAAAAACAAATCAATTTTTTTTTGTGTGTATTAACCACAAATTTACGGTTTTACGGATTTATTGTTTTATTTATGCTGTGAGACCTTGCTTCTTGCCACATAGTTCTAGGTCAAGGGGAAGTATAGGTCCATAGGTTTTTGAGTGTCTTGCGAATGTATGAAACATGCGGCATAAACGGCCGTATCTTTTGATTGGGTTGACTTAGAAGTTTGATTTTTTCACGGCTCTAAGGGACTGCAGACTTGTGTATTTGCTATTAATTTCAACTCAATACCTCCACGCGTTCTTGAGAAAAATGGTCTTGACAGACAGACAGACAGACAGACAGACCGACGGACAACAAAGTGATCCTATAAAGGGTTCCGTTTTTCCTTTTGAGGTACGGAACCCTAAAAACAGAAAAGAAGAAATTACGTAAAATTTAATAAACACACACATGTCTGAATCGACTGTGACATCCAGAGAAACTAAAATTATTAAGTAACGCGTGGGCGTACGATTAAACTGACAGCTAAGATCAAATCGCTAATCTTTCCAAATCCCTTTAAACTAGTTTAAACTCACTGCAATACTCTGGATTCACTAAAGATTAATCACAACGAACAAACAACTAAATATTACTAATTGTTTCAAACATCGAGATTCAATTAGCCATCCTTAACTGCAATTTATCACTATGAGCACCCGCGCCCTTACACTATCATTATACAGCTAAAGGTTCTATAAGAGTAACAACAGCCGTTCTATTACATTGCCTCTGGAAAATAATTGTGCATCCGTGTACGATTGTAGCTCTTCCACTGTTCATATAAGAGTCGTATTAGAGTGTTATTGGGGACTAATTTTATTCCGTTGGAAACGTGGGCGGTGGCTACCGTGCTACGTTATGGCGCGAATACATTAATTGCGTTATTTATCGGTAATGAGCCGTTATGCTAGTCGGTGGCCATTTAAACGGTCGATGAATATGATTTGAATGATTAGGTAGACACACGATGAATTTAACTAGTACAGCACTTATTCTCGATACGCATCAGCGACGATCTCAACGCTGGGGCAGCGCCTTGTCTTGCTCTACCGCGCTAGCTCGAGTAAGCAAGATCGGAGAGTGATAATAATCTACATTAATATAATAAAGAGGTAAACTTTGTTTGTATGTAGGGAGGGGGTAATCTTTGGAACTACTGGACCGACTCGAAAAATTCTTTCACTAATAGAAAGCTCCCGAACGCTACCCAGCCGAGTTGGATCCGACGATTGACCTCTTTCTCAAAGTTGGACTTGCCTAGTCGGACTGCTTGTCCTAGGTAGACGTATTCGTCAACAACTTTGAGAGTTGAGCAGATCCGCAGACGCACGAAAGTAACCGACGTAGCCCAGCGGATTAGCAAGTTGAAGTGGCAGTGGGCAGGGCACATAGCACGGAGAACTGATAGCCGATGGGGTCGAAAAGTTCTCGAATGGCGACCGCGTACTGGCAAGCGCAGCGTAGGACGACCAGCCACAAGATGGTCCGATGACCTCATACAGGTGGCAGGAAGGCGCTGGTTGCATGCTGCTTCCAACCGGTCACTTTGGAAATCCATGGAGGAGGCCTATGTTCAACAGTGGACTTCTTGTGGCTGAGATGATGATGATGATGATGATGAATAGCTACACTATCCCTGATGGACATAGGCTACTTATTTCGAAGTCGCGGGTTTCCGCTAGTTTATGATAAATATTGGATTTTTGCTAACCCTGATTTATACACATTGGCATGGACTGTCGCTCGTCATCGACACACAAACATACACACCACCGCGTCGGTTACTCTCGCGCCGCTGAGATACTACATTGTATCTAACTACTCGTATTACTCTGTTTATTTTTAAACTAGCGCCCCGTCCCGGCTTTGCACGGGTATAATTAGGACGTTCCATTATTATATTAACCTTCCGTAAAAAATCTCTGAATGACATTGAAAACCGTATTAAAATCCGTTGCGTGGTTAAGAGAAGTGTGAACCCAGCCCGAAAAAGCGCTCCCCATACAAACAGCGATAACGTTTTCCATCCTCTAAACGTTTGATTTGACATGCTATGCAATTTTATAATGTAACTTTATATTGACTGAATCAACTAAACTAATACATAAAACAAACATCAAGCGCGCGAGATATTAGCCACGGGAAGAATTATTTTTTTCTTCCTTTTCTTATTAAAAGACAAAAGTTCTTAACAATTAAAAATTATTTTATTATACCCGTTCCTCAAGTCAAACTACTAAGAAAGTCGCTTAAAAAACCTAGTCTATAAACCCAGTCACCCAGTTCGGAAACCCAGATTTCCTAAACGCCGAAGCGCAGACGGGGCTTTGCATGTTTAATGCCTAGACCGAAGCTTTTAGTCTAGGCTCTTTGGGAGAAAGATTGAATGTACGGCTCGAGTCGGCTTTTACAGTGCCAGATGAAAACCGCGAACGCTGGGATCAGAGGCAATCGATAACTGAGATTTATTAAACGGCTCCGTCGCGGGACGATTTTATTGTAACCTCGTGTTCTGCCTGTCCCTTGTTCTGTGTGTGAAATGGGGCAAACGAGCATGTGGAAAATGTGGAAATTAATTTGGTTAAATGCGCATTCGTATGATATTAAAAGTTTATTTTTTAATAATTAAGAGTCTATATTTAGAAAAAGAAACAAAGTTATCAGCGAAAAGAAAATAGAATATGATAGTAAATATTAAAAAACAACATTGACAGCGAAAGAAAACGAACAAAGGAAAAATGTTGAAGATCATAAATTACACTTTAACACACAAAATATTGTATTTTAGGACTCATACTGTAAAATGAAATAAAGTTAAAAAGTGCATAAAAATACAAAAGTACGAATGTCGATGTCGTTACATAGACACTTAACCTATGGAATATTTAGGATCGAGCTGCTCAAGAGTCTTTTTCAAATCTTCATGATTAAAAACAATAGAAAATTCTCAAAAACAGTACTTTAAAGAATTTGTAGGCTGTTTCACCTACGGTACTTCAAGAGATGTTCAAGTTCCCTACTTTTTTATATACAATACAACATAAGAAGACAAACGAGCAAGCGGATCACCAGATGGTAAGTAATCACCACCGCAAATAGAAACCCACAACACCAAGGAGATTGTAGAGGTGTTGCCAACCCAGAGGGCTAAGATGAAATACCTATTGCGCCAGTAATTTTACCGACTTGGCAGTTAATGTGAATACAATGTCTCCATCGCCTGGTGAACATTTTAAGATTCCTTTTATGCTTTAGTTATTGTCCTGAGCTATGATTAAAATCAAAACGTCACGGCGCATGACAGTTACTTCCTGCATATCTGCATAGCAAATGATCCAGGAAGCGTAACAGCCGGCGCGGCGACCGGGTGTCTACGCAGCTTACTATAATAGTACGCAAATTTAAGCACTATGATGTCACCGGTATATCGTCGCAAGTCCTGAACCTTTAAGAGGAGTGTGAACCCAGCCCCAAAAGCGCTCCCCATACAAACGGCGATAACGTTTTCCGCCCTCTAAACCTTAACCTATGGCAATGATTTTTTGATATGTTGTCATTATGCCTTAAAACTAGGTTTTTATGTTTTGATTTTTTAAATATCTTCTATCTATCTCTCTTTCAATTTCAAATATCCAAAGCTATGTTTGGGCATAGCTGGTAAACCTCTTGGCTGGCTGGCTGCCTTAGTCTTACGGGACTAGAATTCAAGAACAAATAAAACCCCACCGGGAGAACTGGAAATTGCACCCATGCGAAGCCGGGGCTGGTGACTAGTTTAAGAAAATTTGACACAAGCTAGCATCCTTATTCAAAGTGAGCAGGCTACGAGGATGTAATCCCGGCTTTAACGCGACGGGTCGCAGGGCGCCGGCGCAGGTCTGTCCGCGGCAGGCGCGTGGCGACGACGTGCTCGATAGGCGTGTGCGCATTGAACTAAACGAGTCCGAATATCGTGGAGGGGATTATCAAGTGTTTATGATCCTGTGTATACCTATAGGTCCCTGTATATCTATAGTGACTATAAAAAAAGAAGGTAGTTCGTCTTCGTACAGAACTTTTTGTCATTTATGTATTTTGTACAATAAAGAATTTATTTTATTTTATAGTCTCCCACAATACCGCGGGTTCAGTGCGGGGACTTCATGTAAGGTGAATTGGTTTGCAGTTTTCCTTGCGATGTCTTTCTTGAACTAAAAAGCTCGTAGTAACAAATAATACATACCTTTGCTCTAGTTCCAAATTAAGCGAATAAAGCTTTTTGTGTTATGGATACTGGACAACGGATATACATACTTATACAGATAAACCATGCACAACATCTACAAATGACTTGAGTACAAACATCCACATTCATCGTAGAAATGTTTGCCCCTATCGGCCATTCGAACCCGTTATTTCTAGCTTCGCAGTCAAGAGCCACTTCCCACTTGGCCATCCAGTCGTCGTCGTAGTAAATTTAAAATTTAACTATGCATGTTTTGGAAGCCATATGAGCCATATGAAATTATTCTAACTAGGTATAGTTTTTAATTTACCATACTTGATTCACCATCCATCATCAAAAATATCATAAAACTAATTTATCATATCCCGCTCTCTTCGTTACACAATTCGGCAACACATTAATTCACTAGCACAAATAACGTAGTCACTCAACCCAAAAATTAGGGTGCGACACCCAGTTGTTGTCACCTGAAGACGAGCGCGTGCTTATTGAAAAACGAAACGGGTAGTTACACATTTATTAACCGATCGCCGAACTTACCCCAGCCCCAGACGGTGAACAAGATGTCAAAAAGGGCAATTTGTTATAGTCCGGCGTTATTTGGATTTTATTAAGCGTTTCATATTTAGGGAGCTGTCGAAGGGTCGTATTCATATTTATTCATATACGAGATATGAATTTATAACTGCATTTATCGTTACGGTGTTTAGGCATCGAGAAATTAAGACATTTATTACTTTTTTAATAAGAGGCGGACTAAATTATACATAAAAATTTAACAATTAGTACTGTAGATTGTATTAGCATAAAGGAAGCTTCTTATTTTTGTTATCATCTCATTCGACTTAATACGTTAAGTATGAACACCTGAAACTAGTACTAATTACCTATTTAATGCTGAATTTTCACAGCGCATGCGTATAGTTCACGGCATACAAGTTAGTTGCGAACTTGTAATACCAATTAACATACATCCCTGCATAAACGTCACTATAGCTACTACAGGTAAATTATTTGTCTTCGTCTGTAAATATGGTATTTGTCTTAGAAAAGAAAATATATTTTAGTTGAGTTTAAAATTTTATGATTATAAAGGCCATTTAGCAACTAAACATAAACGAGCTATCTTATAAGATTTTAGTGTCATATTGCAATAGCAAGTCTACCAGTTTGCCTGTATATTTGATCTTCAGACCTTAAGTTTTGCACAGATTTTAAGACAATTCGTATATGCCTTTTTTATATAAAATAGGAAGGCAAACAAGCAAGTGGGTCACATGATGGTAAGTGATCACCACCGCCTATAGACACCCGCAACTCCAAGGAGATTGCAGATGCGTTGCCAACCTAGAGGGCTAAGACGGAATACCTCTTGTGCCAGTAATTGCACCGGCTGTCTTGCTCTCCACGCCGGAACACAACAGTGCAAGCATTGCTGCTTAGCGGCAGGATTAACGAGCAAAATGGTGGTAGCTATCAGGGCGAACCTTGCTCAAGGCTCTACCACCCGCAAATATGTTTATCTAAAAACCAAAAACAGTTCTCAGCACGGGCAGAAGCTAATAATAAGAATGATAGTATTAAAAACTTTTCCATCATTACGCTTTTTGTCTGCCAATCAAGTGCTGATCTATTCGCGCCCATTGTCCCATCGCTAATAGCAGCAAATCGAATTGCGTCGCCCGACAGATGGCCCTCCGAACCGACGGACCGACGACAAATTTGCGATATTACATACGGATTAATGTCCGTGCAGCATTTTTTAGGGTTAAATTGTCTTTACAGGATCACCCCTCTCGGAATTTAAAAGCGAGTTACGCGAATTTTCAACTTTGGCGTGTGGAAATACGGTTCAAAACGCCGCGGGAGTTTGTGGGATTGTTTTCTATTATTTCAAGTTTGATGTCGAGATCGGAAAGGGCGATTCCCCCGCTAGATGGCATCCGTGCGATGGTTATCATAATCCCTGCATTGACATGATGTGATGACACATGTCGTGCTCTAAAATGCTTTAAAAAATCCATTAAACTTTGTGTTCCACTATAGGCGCTTATACCCTACTGCCGTCGCAAGAAGGGTTACTTTTGTGAATTAAAATGGCACGTCCTGGGAAGGTATGGGAGAGTAGTTCACAATTAAAAAATATGTTTGTTTATGAAGATGTGTGTAAGCTTAGTTCGAGCAATGTTTGTTTAGTTTATTTGCACAACTACTGTCAATAGGGCCATTTGCGATAGATGTATACACACTAAATTGTAATTTTCGGGTAAATTAGAGAATACAACTGGAGAGTGACTATGGGTGTACCCAGCTTCTCGCCTTTGCAAGTCAGATGCTAGATTCGGTGAGCTTCGTCCGCCATCGTCGCGCCCGGTTTTTCGGCAATTGCACCGTGCATTTTGAAAGCGTCTACTGCGCGGTTTATTGAATGTAAAAGTTCAACATTCTATGGTGTGTACTAAATGTTCTAACAAGATTGTAATTAGTGTGTTTTAAACTAACCAATACTTTGTTATATCAATAAGAATCAACAGTAAATCATAGGAGTATACAGGGTGCCTATGAGCTCGGGGCTTTAAATGTAGATATCGATTAAACTCTTAAAACGGAACATCTTTTGTTCTACCACTTTGAAAATTGCTCGCATTTTATTGAGTTATAAGTGGCCAAACTTTGCTTGTGAAATAGTGTTTTGGTCATTAGCCACAGTTTCACTTGCGTCTCGTGGTACAGGGTCAACATCAGAAGTGTCAATGCAGATTGCCATCTCCTTTTTCTGACTTAAGTGTTCTGCATAGAGGTTCGTGTAACATAAAACCTATGCTCATGTCAATTTTTATCTTCGTCAAAACTCGCCCTGTGTAATAACTGAAAAGGGTCAAATAAATAAAACACTAGCAAAAACAGCTTTTAAACTACAAATAAATTAGCAAAGCCCACTGGTTCTCTTCTACAAAATTATAATCAATAGCAATCCCATCAATGACTGCACAGTGGTCCAGATTAAAAATGTGGCCAACAAAAGGAAATTTCGAATTAATATAGCTTTTGCTCAATAACTAGGATCGTAGGAAATTACAGGATTCCAAACAACGCACAAAAGGACCCTTCGTCCCAACTAACGGGGACATTTTAATATGGGGTGCAGATTTGCAGATACCGCTTTTAAACAATTAGAAAAAGATTGTACATTTGCTGTAAAGAATAGGGGTACATTTTTGACATTTTTTTTTTGTTCTACCATAGAATTTGTCATTACTCACTACAAGATGAGACTAAAGGAGAACTCGTTTCAATTTGTATAAAATAGCTTAGTCCTTTTCTGTGACTTTGTGGATGCTAGCTGTTAAATTTTGAACGATGCTAGTTAAATATTTACGCGATGAATTACTTCGCGGGAGAACGCTATCCCAAGCACATTAAAATAAGAAACTGATGTTAACTACTGAAGTGAAGTTGGAAAAGTTTACTCTGAATATTATCCCAGCAGACAGAGCAAATAGGTATAAAAATGCGCCGTCTAGCGTCGAACAAGCCCGAATTTTATTTTTTAACAAATCCTTGGAAAAATCTAAACCTTCATGGATTACAAGGGCCCTGGCACACACAATGCTCTCTCGACAAAAAAAATAGAAAATGTAAAAATTATCGTACGAAAAAACCTCGCGACAAATGAACATCGGGAGCTGGAGAGGTCATTAAAACGAGGCTCGATCTAAACCGGGAGGGGGAGGGACGGGGGACTTTTGAGAACTCTGTAATTGGACCGGGAGGGTCTTAAATCGCATTCGGAACAGCGCAGGCGGAAAGATGGCTGAACCGACTATAATTAACAACGAATGTGGGTGAATCGATCTTTTACAATATCCCAAGTACCGCCATTAGGCTATTTCGCGGCGCAATTACGCAAACAATAACTTTTCAATATTAACGTTAAACCCCCGTTTTGTGGGAAAAGTTTGCTTGTTTAGCAACTGGCACGTAATGTTTTCTGTTTTCCCTTACAACGTTGACTGAACATAATATATTTTTTAGTTCTGTCCCTGTTTACGTAATTGAGTATTTTGTGAGCAAACGTAGGGAGTCGGTAATCGTTTCAGTAATTTCGTTTCCGCCGTGAAATAACATGTTTGCGTTGTACTAGCTCGCAAGCTTTATGTTTAAACTCGACAATTTTAACCTCGTAAGAATTAAGTTCATGTCAAACTAAATAGTGCTAATGCTGAGGCCTTTTTGAAATATAATGACAAGGCGTATAATCCGTTGGACCACACGGCGAGAAATTCCAGAAAAAAGTTGACCAAAACAAGTGAATCTCGGCTCCCCATTATGATAATAGGCCGAGGATATGACAACATCGGCTATAATCCTCTTTGTCCGCGGCCATCAGCAGCCAGTCCTTCGGGACATGTCTCCTTTGATTTCCAATTCGATGGAAATGAATATTATATACTTATGTGTTCAGGGTACATATTTAATAGGGGTATAAACAAAGGGTCGTGATTCGATACTTGTAATGATAATGATTACGCTCTAATACGTAGATCAAAGGTTGTTATGCTTATAATCCGTATTGTAAGTAAAAAAAATCTTGAAAAACTCAACGCGGTTACATAATTTTGTGCGAAACGGAAACAAATCTAAATGAAACTTAGTTATTTGAATAGTTGAGGCGTGTTTATACCACCCTAATACATATTACAAATGTGTGAATTATATCTGTAACGTATAGTCAACTAAATGATTGATTGACCACAAATTTCATAATCTTAACCAAGTTAACCATACAACATTTGTTTACTTATAATGTATAACAATTACTAAAGATCAAAACAATTAAACATACAACGAACAAACTTAAAATAATTTTACATCCCAACATAATCGAGAAATTAACGGCACCACGTATCAGACACGAGAATTACGTTCTCTGAATGCGAAATTAAACCAACATTTTAAATGGCGTGAAATAACGAGTGCAAATTAACCGCGTCAAACAACGCCATCATTTAATCAGAGCCGCAACGGTTATAATTCACCAGTCATTTTAACTGATATTTAAACGCTATAGTAGCTGAAGATGTTCCCTAATAATCATAATTAAGAGTCCAACTAAACGGGCACGCGAGCGCCAAATAGCTCGTTAAGTGCCCCTTTTACAAATAATTCATAACTTAATCCGCATATAATAGATCTAACCTGCCATAAAGTCATAATAATTTTTTTCCCGCAAGCGGCTAGGGTTGCACCACTGTTATAACAAATCGTCGATTACCGAACAAAGGGCTCTAGAGGTTTATGGTCATAATTTTTTCTGCATAATCGAGGGGGAATTCGGTAAATTGGATTTAATATTTTCGTTACTGGTAACACTTGGTGTGAAATTGAACGCTCGTTCAAGGGTTTTGCGGGATAGAGTTAATCTGGCACGGGAGTGTTAAAAGGGCAACTGTTTGCTCCGATATGAATATTTCAAGTTTTATTGTTATTGTTAAATTAATTTGAATTGCGATTAGCATTTTATGAACGGAGGTTGGACCGGGTTTGTTGGTTTGTCTTCATACAATTTATAAGCGAGAATGAGCGATTAAGCGGTAATATATTTTAGATAATTAGAGGAATTCCCACCAATTTCTTTAACATACAAAACATACAATTTAAAACAACATCAACATACAATTTTTCTGTCCTCTTTCAGACCATCCAATCATTTTATCGATATCGCCATCTCTTTTATTGATTAAATTAGATTAACTAAAAACGTTAAAATATTTAAGATTAACGATTAACGTATCTAATTTAAAAGCAAAATAAGTTATTTTGGGGAAAATTAGATATTAGGTTTGAGCTTTGACGTCTTCTTTCTCCTTCGACCGTCGCGTCGTCGTACACTTAAAAAGTTTACCGTTTTCGTAAACTTAATACACTCACATATTTTTTTAAAATAGAAAATTAATTGTTTAAATATGCGTTGAAAAACCGCACAAACAAAGCCCAGTCTCTATAGTAAGTAAAAAATATAGCTATGGAACATATCAATCAAGCGAGAACGGATAATATAGCATCTAGACCAGACGCGCCCCCAGCTACCCCCCTTAGCTAGGGTGGGGGGACTTTCTAGGCAATTACCATCCGAGGGAGGTAAACGCTGTCAAGGCTTGGTTTGTGAATGAATACGTGGGGCGAGGTATGGTATTTTCTAATAAATTGGGTAAATAAACTTTACTAAGTTATGTTTATTTCATATGATATTATGGATATGTTATCATTTACCCTAATTACAGTTTGCCAGATTTTCGTTTTTTTATGAACTGATATTTGGAAATTGGCTTAGCGCAAAGAAAGATCAGGTTAGGTTGTATTCATCATTTATCACATTCAAAGAAAACCTTTTTTTTTTGGAAAGTTAAAATTAGGTCAAACGATAATTCGAACAAAATCAATTTGTGCAAGTAAAATGTAATCGTCCAATGCTTCTTCTTTGTTGGAGACATGCCAATTGTATAAATGGGGGATAAGTTTAGAAAAAAATTATAAGTACTGCAATAATCCCCCAAAACGTCCGATAAAATTATAGTCTTACCATCGACGAGCTTAAAAAGCCCGACCCAATTCGTCTGACACCGTTTCGTCTCCCAAAGCTCTCTCGTCTGAATGACATCTCTCGACAAAGCTCTGAGGGGGATGATGCTTTTAAAAGTATTACAGGATCTACGCAGGTGCTTTCAGACTCGACATGTTAGAACCACTGGCATAAAAATGCACAAATAAATAAAAAGTATATAGGTTTTAGAAATTATTTATTAATCTGATGTTTGTTTCGTGAATGAGATTTACAGAAAAAATATTAAACTAAGGAACTGACTAATTCTTTTTAACGCAGTACGGGACTTTTGATGCGATAGTAACATTGTCTACTTTGATAGACAACTTTTAATGACACTTGATTCGATTCGCTTGTTTTATAAGTTTTTTTTTACTGACCATTTCAGTAAAATAATCCTTCAAAAGGTTAGATTCAATTATATTATTATTAGGTTAATGACACCTTCGGCGAACATAGTTTCGGACTTGTGATAAGTGTATCAGATGCGTGTCCCTCAAACGTGTTTGTCACTTGAACGTGCCCTTATAATAAGCATTAAAAAGTTTACCCAAAGAACCGCACAACCTTTTTTTTGTGAAACCAGCGACCTCAAGTAAATTGCGGATACGTTGCCGGCTTTTAGCCACAGTATAGATCTAACCAGTAAGGAATCTACGTACAAACGCTCGGAACCGACGCACGCACACAGACGCACGCTCAACACGGCCGCTAAGGCTGCTAAGGCGGCCGTCAGTCGCGTTAGCAGCCTTAGCGGCCGTGTTGAGCGTGCGTCTGTGTGCGTGCGTCGGTTCCGAGCGTTTGTACGTAGATTCCTTACTGGTTATATCTATACTGTGTTTTAGCCCTCTACCCCGTAGGTCTCTCGATCTTTCATCGTAAGAAATGCAATAGCAAGCTAACACTTCACGTAATTTAGGTATATCGTGACTGTGGTATTACCCTGGTCCAATCGGACCATCAACTGGCTACAGCAAGGTTCTACCACTATTCTCTATTAAAAACCCTATAGTATTTATAACGCCTACTATTAATCATTATCACATTATTTATTTAAACGACAATAAACAAATAAATCCCTCGTTAGTTACGTGTTAACCAATAACTGAAGTCATAACAAACAATACACAATGAGAGATAGCGATCAAGGCGGCGCAGTTAAAGCTGAGGACGGGTTAAGTTTCGGCTGTTAAAAGTGCCGACAAACAGAATTAAATATAGTATTCATACTTCCGATTTGGTGAGTCAGTGCTGTACAAGGCACGATCGCACGCGGGAGCGGACAGCGGACGCGGAAAGCAGATTAAATCGACTCGAAAATAAAACAGACGGCTGAAAAAATGGTGTGTAATAAGTTTACGGCCTTCTATAGGTAACAAAAGTCAACACAAGACAAACACTCTTTATTGAAAATCACACGGAATATAGTTTACAAAAAAATTACTTAGAGATATCTTAAATCGACGCACTCAAAGATTTTCACGACTTACCTTTACTAGCCATGTGTAATTTATATATATTTAATAATAAAAAAAACATTGACTGATGCCGCGTCGCGTTACTTTATCTTTAATCGAAATATGAATTGGGTATGTCTCAACAATCAAAGTTTATACAAGCTTTTATTCAACTTGACAAGTACAAACAGTAATACTTACACTTAACTGACGATTAAAGAGGGGACTGAGAGAAGTTGTATGTGCTCAATAGAGATAGATATACCCACTTTACAGAGTGCTCAGTAAATGCCTCTCTTACAAAAAAATAGTTTCACTCTGTTTCGTCTTTCATGACACATACCAGTCAGTCTTTGACTGTAAGTTTAAATAGTTCATATCTTGTCAGTCAATTTTGACTCACCCAAAGTAAATAGAAAATTTGGTACGTGTATGTACATCCAACAAATTTGATTCATAGGCGACAGTAAAACGTCGCAATGTGTCATAGCTGGATTACTATGACATTTATTGTAAATATATATACAGACCGTAATATATTCATATTCATTTATTTCTTGCAACCATGGTATTTACAAAGATGTTCTTACAACCGACACGGATAAGGTTTAAAGTGGTCAAGCAATTACTTAGTCGACTATACATCCGAAGAAAATGCAAAACCAAAGTACCGCCAGCAAGACAGATAGTATTAAAAAGTTAAAGTTCATCAAAAAAATATTTATTTCAGAACTTCATGAGACTACGGTTTCGCTCATGCCTTACCCCACACAGTTGGCACCTATTGTTAAGGAGTCAGTTCAGTTCAAGGACAAGCCAAGAATGTGGTCTAGCTTCCGTTCCAGGACCTGGGGAGCGGCCAGAATATATAATACAGAACCTCACTTATATGGGGGGTGGTTAAGTAATCATCAGGTATAAACATCACAGTAATATTATAAAGCTGAAAGTTTGCGTGCGACATAGTACCTTGTTATTTCTTCACGGTAAAACGCCTGAACGGATTTCGATGAAATTTGGAATGGAGATAGCTCATACCCAGGATTAACGCATAAGCTACCAAGACGTACTAAACAGACAAACTAAGGGACAGACACATCTACTTTTGCATTAATAATATTATTATTACGGATAGGGGTTGGATCATGCAATATTTAGGGTAAACTGACAAAAATATATCTTTACTTGCAATATTAATTTTATGATAGTTGCCGTTATCCTCCCTCCAAGCTTTGACATGAAAAGTGACGCGTTTACGCAATATACCAAAATATTTCGTCGATACTCTGTGCATCGGAAAAATTCGCAATCGAAATTTTTCGAAGTTTGGAATTTTTCGTATATTTTTTACACAGTATTATTTTTGATTCATCTGTAACGTGCCTCTAACATTGCTATATCGACATACGGTCATGTAATACCATTATATCTATTGTAATACAGTCTCAAAACCAGCTATTTGGCTATGCCGTTAGAAATAACTTAAATGTTTAATAAACAGAACTATTTATTATTGTTACTTTTTTTAAAAGACTCTAGTTTACTAAAGGGCTTATTACACTATGCGGTATTCAGACAATTTTAGTAAGACTGTCTAAGCACGGCCGAACCCATTCAGTCGGTCTAACTCTTGTTACACTATGCTAAATCTTAGTAAGACTACCTGAATACCGCGTAGTGTAATAAGCCCTTAACCCAAGATTTATTTAAATTGATTTTCTAATTAATCAGCGGGGAGCTCTGTCGCAAAACAATCGCATAGAAACCAGCAACAATGACTCTCCACGTTGATTACAAAAGCCGGGGAGAACGGGCAAAAACGAATCTCCTAAAACGTCATTACCGTCTCCGGATACGTCCCATACAAAATACTTTAAGCCTAAGCGGAAACCCCATACGCGCCAGCACACAACAATGGCGTATATCTCGCAATCGCAAGTAATAAAAGCGAAGCGCCCACATTAAAATCTTATCCCTTTCTTAAATAAAAAATTCACGAAAAATAAGAGGAAATCTCCCCTCTATTATTCAGTGGAAAGTCCCCCTGCCTCCCCTCGGTCGGTCTAAATCCAACCGCCCGAACCAAAAGAAAACTCAAAGAAATTCTAACTTTAGCTCCAACGGTACAAAGTTACAATTGGCATGCCGATTCTTCTATCGGCCCGGACCGAAACTGCACTCTGTTCTCTCCTTGTTACGGTACGATATTCATTGGTGAACCGTTCGATAGTCGCATAGGAAAGTGGGCTTAGTCGGTATAGTATTTGGAAATGAGATGCAGTGTGAGGGGAGGCTGGGGTGGTGGGGTGAAACCGGAGTTACCCGGGCGCGGGTAATGACTTTCCCGGGCGGAATTATACCCGTATCGAATCGGAACGGTATTAGATGTTCTTTTAAGGTATGCGGTGATTAGGAAAATCGCTTCAGTTAGGAACAGAGATGTTTAATTTTGACATAGGACGATGCACTATTTATTTATGGTCACTAATTTATTGTACATTTTAAAGCTATTGGATCTTGTTAATTTTTAAACAGATCCGAATCAAGTGAAACAGACACTTTTCTTGGTACACTAGGCCACACAGGTACTAACCCTTATTCATAAACGCTTCGTAAACGTTTGTTAGTTAACATGTTTTATGTCTTTATCTGTCATTGTGACGTTTGCCCTCAAATGAAAGGTACAAAACATTTGTTAGCTTAAAAAGATTATAAACTTTTTATGAATAAGGAGATAAATATATAAGTCTGCAGATTATAGTAAAGTAGAAACTATAACTGCAAGTTAGTTTACTGAAGCTGCAACATGTCCACCACATAACCAACCCACCTAAGGTTCAACATCGTATAGCAAACTGTCACTATAAGAGCTATAGAGCAAGACGTTAGTTTGACATATCGACCTTAATGCATTGCGAATGTCAGACGACATTTCAACGAAATGGGTAGGGAATTAAATTCCTTGACTGTACAAGTTACAGACCTCAAAAAGGTGCGATTTTTTAAAAAGTATCTAATTATTTTTTTAAGTTCCGGCAGGCAAAGTAATTGGTCCTAAACCACCTTTTTGCATCACGAGTGCCTAAATTCATTGCTCTCCCAAAGCAGTCCAGTCCAGAGCCTGAGAGCCTCGAGTGAGATAAGCCCCCGTTATGTTTATGACGAGTGCACGAGACGTTACGTGCCCCCGATGCCTCGTGGCGATCCCTGATACGCGGTTTAATGTCCTACGCAACCTTCTAAACCAGGTATTTCCAAAGTGTGCTCCGCGGAGCCCGCAAAGCCCACAAAGGCTCCACAAAGCCTCTGTGGGGGCTCCTTATGAGGTACAATGAGAAAAAAAACTGAAATCTACCTCTCCTCTCAAGGCATAGTTCAATGTTGTTTTGTTCAATGTGTTTTTGACGACCTGTATGGCAGAGTGGCACATGTGTCTGCTTCCTGTGCAAGAGGTCCCGGGTTCAAATCCTGATATGGGCAAATATTTGTGTGACGAACACGAATGTTTGGACCTGTGTCATGGATGTTATTTGTATTTAAGTATGTATTTATCTATATAAGTATGTTTATCCGTTGTCTAGTACCCATAACACAAGGTTTACTTAGCTTGGGACTAGGGCAATTGGTGTAAATTGTCCCAAGATATTTATTTATTTATTTAAGGACTCCGTCAAATATTTCGCTTTTCAAAAGGGTTCCGCGGGGAAAATAGTTTGAGAACCGCTGTTCTAAACTATGGACTACACGCTATATCAAAACTCAAACATGGCACACGCCTCTAATGTCACAAAGTCCGCCATGGCGTTTTGGCGGAGTTTTAGATGTGCCACGAATGTCATGTATATGCATTATCTACTGGTGTAGCTGATCGAAGGTCCTATGTATAGTCGACCAAGAAATTGCTTGACCTCTTTTCGACCGTATTACAAAGGAATAGGGTTGAAAAGTGGTCAAGCAATTACTTGGTCGACTATACTTACAGACTTACAGATATAGTGGGGCAGTCCGCCTCGACAATTTTCGTAGTCCCTTGTTAATAGGAGCCTAAGGTTTTATTTTATTTATTTATACATTACCATTTAACCCAATTCGATAGTGTAGATACTTCGTAATAGGGGGGCTATTCTCCCGTCAGTAGAGATGAAGTCATATGACATAAAAAACTGTCAGGCCAGAATTTTTTTTGACATTTTTAAATGGCTAGTCGTTTTTGCGCATACGTCTATTTAATCGGAGCGATCTTTACTTACTAATTAAAATTGACTACCTACTCCTAGACTTTGTATGATATCATTCTGAGTTCCGTTATCATTTCAGAATGCTGAAAAATATTGCGAATTCCGCTGCAATACTATTATTTATTTCTTTTTTTGTATGAAGAGTTATCATAAAAAGATAGTTTCTGTTATAATTTAGCTGATTAAAATATAAGAATTTGGAACTCGGTTGAGTGCGGCAGTCAAATAATGAATGACAAAATTTTTCGTTGATTTTGAACTTTGTAATGTAAATTAATGTTGTTTTGTTTCATATAAACTTCATTTATCTGTGAGTAAAAATAGCAAATCATAGTCTAGTCATTACATGTTATCTATTCGAAGTGCAGTGTATTTGTGATACGATGATATTGATCTATAAATTTATTAGTTTTATTTGAAATTGATCTAGTAGATAAGATTGCTTTATCGGATGTTAATGGAAAACCACTACAACTTTGTATGTAATAAATAATTTTAACAACATTAATAAGAAACATACTTGTAGTTTTCCAATTAGTAATTCATGTTAAAAAAAATTGTACTGGCTGGAAATTTCCCAATGTCCGATTCGAACATTACATTAAAAAAACTGTCGTTTTTCAAATTCATAGACGAAACGGAACGCAAGCGACCCCGAAATTACTGGCCGCATTCACCCAGACAAAAGCCCTAAACACCCCGCGAGCAAAAAGAAAAGCATTTCCATTCCATCCCCTCCTTCATTTAAATTTCCCGCCCAGAGCAGGGGCGGCGACTGTAGGGGCGGCTTCCGTACAACAAGGACGATACTTAAAACTCTATAGAAAAGAATGAGACGGCTTTAGTCCACCTGTTGCGCTTCAAGTTTCATATTTTCGTGGCGTTTCTTTTTTTTTCTTACGCCGCCGTTCTGAAGGTTTTGAATGGGGGACGTGCATGCGTACTGCCGCTATATCGAACGCTATCGACGCGACGCCGTTCGATTTTTAAAGATTGACATTCTGAATTTGAATTTTAAATTGCATTCTCCGCCGATCGGCACTTGTTTCGTATCGCGTTCAATTTTAGTGAAATTGTTTACGCATTTTTTATTTCACGTTTGCATGAACGCGTTTTTTGCTCGTCGTTGTTTTAATGGCGCTATATCTGTACCAATATCATCTGTATACTTTACCATATTGGTATGTATTTATACGCTATCGAAGAGATTAACCACTGCCCTGTCACACATTCGGCATGTTTTGTCACAGAAAAAAATATTATAAGTTAGTATAATACAACTCAATTACAGTTTTTAAAACCTTTCGCAATGAACTTTATAATGATTTCCTTAATAGTAATTAGTATTTTATCGTGAAAATGTTCCACAGAGAACTTTACGAACACATCACAACACTAATAACGTTATATTTCGTTAACGTTATATTAAAAACTAGTGTTACCAATTTTAGTTTCTTTTCACTTTTTTTTAAGTTTACCTAATTTTTTATATAATTCGACATGACGCGTGTGTCATATAAAATTATTAACAAAACACACATTCGGTTAAAAAGACATACACTCGCCGCATATTCCAGATTGGGATATACAGAAATAAAAAATGTTTGTGTTACCGCTTCCGGTGTGCGGGTTCTACTCCCGGCCCCGGCACGTGGTGTTATTACGAGGAAATAATCCAATAAAAATAACTCCGGACTATTAAATTTCGACCGGCTGTTTATCAATCGGTTTGATAAAATAAACTTTTTTGATATCCAAAACTTAACACTTCGATTTAGAGTGCGTTCAATATGCGCATGCGCAGTTATAGAGCCACGCTGTAGCCAGTTGCAGGACGAATGGGTCGGCTTGAACGAGATAGTACCACACTTAGGTAATAACTGAGAACTAGCCTGGTAGTTCATTTTCTTACTGCTTACTTGACGAATTTATTTCGGTTTAAGATGGATACAAGGGAAGGTAAAATAACCTAACCAAAAATTTATAATTAACCCCCGAATTATAGAAATAAATTTAAATACTAATGACAACACAAAGAAAAATTAGGGTAATGGCAGGAATCGAACCTTCAACATCTGCATTCCGTGCCTAGCGTTTGCCAGTTTCGCCACATTACCAACTACTATACCCTGCGAATTTTTCAATGTGTTTCGTTTTTACGGTCATTACATTATTGATATTTTTTAGTGTATAACTACCAAAGCCCCGATATTCCCCGAATTCCAACGCAAAAAGTGGGCTGACACAAGTTCATAAATGTGACAGGCGTCATAAGCCGTGACAATTCGGTATATATTGCTTGCCCTCTATGACGTTAAGTCTGTATCGTTACATGTAGACACAGTAATGTACGGCAAATTGTCACAGTCACCTGTCGCCTGACGCGTTTATGAAATTGCGCCCTGGTAGGACCGAACCTACCAGCTGTCAAACTTTGACAGATTTCCCATAGATTTTTTTATGGGAAAGGGACCCAAACGAGGTACCAAATGATGAGATGTGTCTAAATTCAACTGTTGGTAGTTTAAACGTCCCGTTATTTGATAAGGAGCTGGCCATTAATGTAATTGTTATTTCAGTTAAACGCGTAGTTGAAGACTTGATTTAGCCTTGTGATAATCTTATCAATGCATTATCTTTAATGAATACTCCAGTGTTACACACAATCGTCAACAAGCCGACACTAAACTTATGTTCTTCACTTGAAAAAGACTTCTCCAAGACACATTATACAAATAAGCAGTAAGGAATCTACGTAAAAACGCTCGGAACCGACGCACGTTCAACGCGGCCGCTAAGGAGTTTTCACGGTCCGTGTCGTCAGTCGCGGCTGCCGCGTTGATCTTTTTTTTAATAAGTCAATTTTATTTGTAAACTCGTTAATTCATTTCATTATTTGATCGTTATAGAACCCGAGTGAACGTTGTTTTAAATAATAATAATATACCTAACTTACCAATTTTACAAAAAATTAAGAGACCAACCCTATCTATCTCAACAACAGGCCCAGTTTCGGTACTGCTGTAATAAACTGTGTCCAAGATCAAAATTCTCGGATCATATACGGCTCGGATACGGTTTTCACTGTCATTTAGAGAATTTTTCACGGCAGGTTTTTATGAATTACATCTTTATTATACCCGAAGCGAAGCCGGAGCGGGTCGCTAGTTTATCGCTATATGTATGTTTATCCATTCTCTAGTACCTTCTCATAGTACGGTCAACATCAGAAGTAGCTGAACATTTTAGTACCTTGTCGCTGTCAGTAATGTGACAAATTCGAGCAACTCTGATTTAATACGTTACTTCGACAAGGTTCTTAAGTGTTCAGCTACTTTTGAGAATGACTGTACAAGCTTTGCTTAGTTTAGGACTGGGCCAATTGTTATTTATAACGTTATCGGGACTTTAACGTGATAAAAACATTGTTAATTTACCTCGACGTTTCGGCCATGTTTCAACGGCCGTGGGCACGAGTAGACCACGTCGTCGTGGTATTTGGGGTTACTAAGGAAGCTTATTGCTTTGTAATGAAAAAATATCCAAGCACTTTGCTGGAGTTCATCCATAGCCAATTGTTGTTAATCGTCCCAGGATATAATATATGTATGTATATGTCACAGGGATATCTTAGCTTGACTTTACAAGACGATAACCACGCTAACAACTTGTCATATCCGGGTCGCTGACTTGACAGTTGGTTAATTAATGAACGGGGTAAGTAGGGAGCCCATCATGTGGATAATCTTGACATATTCAGTGATTTGAGGATTGTTAAGGTTCGTCCATACGCTACGCATACGCAGTCTAGGGTGAACACGGCTTTTATATAAACCTTAATATTTCATATTTCATATAAACCTTCCTGTTTATATGTAAATAACATGCTTAATATATTAGAGAACCACTGATAATTTCAAGATTTCTAATGTGAAGTCGAAAATAAACACATTTTTAGCGCTTCAAATGTAGATGTCATTTGTTTCCTGTGGGCCACGCGGGGGAAGCCAAGGGCAGAAGCTAGTCCTTTATGAAGAAGGGCACATAACACCATTTCACATTTTTTTCATAAGAAAAAACTTGTAGCGAATATTTAAAAGTTTATGCGAACAGCAGCCGAACGCGGAATTATGTCACGATAAAAGTCGATAAGTTGCAATTCGCATTTTTGAGATATACAATATAAATGTATATCTTTAGATTGCATGTTTTCGCAATCCCTAATCATTGTGGCACGTTCGACATGATAAGATAATGTTTGCGAGTTTTATTTCGGACTTGCACTAGATTTGTGAAATGATTGATCGCCTAAAAATACAAAGTTTAAAGTACTTTTAAGCAAATATCACATTTTTGGAGGAATCCTTTCAAATTTTTCCTAAATTTTATGAAACTCTTTTTACTAAAATATGTTTTGTTCCTTTCATCTGAAGGCAAACTTCATAATGCAGAAAAAGGTAACACATATTTGAACTAAAGCAGGTTTAGTGCGTACTTATAAAGATGAAGTGGCATCTGGAGAGTCTTTTCTAAGCGCAACAACGACGAGAAAAAAAAAATCGTTTACTTTATGAATGTCGTATAGTGTAATCGAACCGATGGTGTTTTTATAGGTTAAGGACTTACCATGGAGACGGGCAGCGGATGAGCCCCACCGTTGGGGTAAGGGTAGGGCGCCATGAGGTAACCCATGTTGAAGCCGGCAGCCGGATGGGGGTCGAATTTACCTGAAAAAGACACACAATATAAGTCACTATAGAAAGATTCGGCGTCGAGACCCTCGGTCCGTGGTGTCCTAGCGCTCTGTAGCAGAATACTGGGGAATGCAAACTCGGTTATTTTCTCTAAATAATAACCGGTTTTAACCAGTTTTAACCGGTTATTTCTTAGATAAAATAACCGGGCTTGCATTCGCTGCAGAATACCAATGTTTTGCTCTTACGTGAGCAACGTTGTCCACTGAGCCATATAACCCTTTTGAACTGCTGCAACGCACACAGAGAATCAATTATCTATTTAATTTGGTACCTTATGTTTATTGTAAATGGTTAGTTATTTCGCTACCACCATCTTGCTCGCTAATCCTGCCGCCAAGCAGCAGTGCTTGCACTGTTTTGTTCCGGAGTGGAGAGCAAGACAGCCGGTGCAATTACTGGCACAAGAGGGAATACATCTTAGCCCTCAGGATAGCTAGCATGACACACCGCGACTCGCTTTGTCGCTCAGTGTGTCTCTTTCTAATTAGCTGAGTAGGAGGGAGACGCCCTGAACGACAAGCGAGAAAATGCACATGCGTGCCAGCCGTACAGGGTTGGCAACGCATCTGCAATCCCTTTGGTGTTGCGGGTGTCTATAGGCGGTGGTGATTACTTTCCTTCGTATGTTATATAGAAAAAAAATTGGTTGCGTGTGTTTGCGGTATCAAATAAACGTTTATCTATGTATGTGTCTATAGTTTTGGTGGCGCTGTATACCTAGTGTTGAAGGAGCTTAAAAGGCTATTTATATGATGCGAATTGGGATGTTGACTAAAAAATAATAATTAGTCCATCTTTTAGAACGCCAGAAAATAGTAGATACGTATTTTTTCTTTTGCTTCTAAAACTTAAAATAACAAAGTTACAGAGCGGCGAAAGTTCGCGCTACGTCATTATATCGTAAATTTTTACGAAAGAGTGACGTCACGAACCCCTACTCCTGAATTTGAATGTGCTGTATCTTTGTCAATATTATTCGTATGGACAAATAAAAAAATACGTATCGAGTATTTTTCTATAATCTAACTGACGGACTAATTAGAATCTTGTTGTTTTAACCCAGGAGACATCCCTATTCTAGCATTCGAGTTGCGTTACATTGCGGGATACTGTGGTATGACTTGGTCGATCGATAGATAGAATAAAAAAAACTGCATGACGTAGCATAACTTTTTTCAGCCTCTTTGCAAAAGGGCCAGCGCTGAAAACAGAAAAAAACGTAATGGGTATCGATCGCGCTGTCCTATGCTGTCTCGTGGATATGTCTATCTAGATGGATAGGAGATAGTAGGGACGTACTAACGAATGCATAGAGGTGAGGTCGAAAGGGGGTTAATATGGGAAATAAATACGAGTATCAAAAATGAATGACATGAAATGTCAATTGCTTGGTGAGACTTGACAGCCATAGCTTCAAAAGTCACATCGATGGCGACATGGCAACGCATAAAAATATTTAAATTTCGAATGTTTCTTTTTTAAACAGCCAAAAGAAACGAGCGTCAACACCCCGCAATCGTAACCGGCCAGTATTAAACCATTACCGGTAACAACGCGTGACCGAACCGATTATCGGCGAGTTCGAGTCGAAGCGTCGAAATCGTGACGAGTCATCGATTTTGAAGGATTGTAAAATTAAAAAGTATTTTCAAAGGTGATTTGTGTAATAATCTGAAATAAAACTTTTCGATATTTACTGACGGCGCGTTAAATAAGGTAGGTACAGTAAAGGCTGGCTTTATAAAACTCAGTAGGATCAAATGTCAGAACAAATTTAGACGCAACTAAACAAAAAATAATCTATAAAAACCTTCATAAAATCTAGCCTAATATTAGGTATTTTACACGCTGTTCGTTTATCAAACAAAATTAAGTTTAGCGACCTGATAGTCTGACAAAGCTAGAGGTTCCATGTTCGAATCAGACTAGACCACTCAAACTTTGTTATGAAGTTTAATGTCAGCTTAACACGTTGGATCTATACATTTAAGTATTAAGTAACCGTATATTCAATTTAAACAGATAACAGACAACAAAACACCTAAATATACGTGTCCCTAGCCTATGGACAAAGAATGAACGCCCATGTAACACTACTCAGATATGCTATGACACGGTTTTTTTTTGAGAGCCGAAAAAAAAATGTTTTTCTAACAAATCTATGCTGTCCAGTATTCATTTTTGTTAATAGGCTAGGGACACGTTGTATAGCACATCTGCATTGCCAGAAGCAACCAAATGATGAAGGAAACGGCAAAAAGAATAAATTGAAGTCAAAAACTATGGAAGTGACAGATGTTCATGCAGAAGTTTTTTTTTTATAAATGAACAGATTTCGCTCGCCTAAGATCTAAGGGTAAGGGTTCCATAAATAAATAAATAGAAAAGTAACGAAGACTAACATACATTACGAACATAAGCATTACATAGGTAATGTCGAAATTCATATAATTTCCAACCAAAAGTCGACGGTCACTGTCTCGGTACAGATCAGCCGACTAAAAATAAATAGTTCCCAAATTAAAGCAAGTACAGTCGCCGCCGGTTAAAAATAAGAGTAGAGTTAAAATTAAGAGTACAGTCAGAGAATAAATCCCTTCGCGAGGGGAGAAATTATAGGACGAGGAGTCATTAGCTCGAGTAATTGCGCGCGCATGTACACAGTATAACAGGATCTAACAGTACTCTATGTCAGATATTTGATGACATAAATATTGTGTTGTGTTAAGTATGTTTCAATATTGTTTTTTTTTTTTAATGAAATAGGAAGGCAAACAAGCAAGTGGGTCACCTGATGGTAAGTGATCACCACCGCCTATAGACACCCGTAACATCAAGAAGATTGCAGATGCGTTGCCAACCCAGAGGGCTGAGATGGAATACCTCTTGTGCCAGTAATTACACCGGCTTACTAAAAAAAACATTGTTCAGTGTGGTGCATAACTAGTGTACAGGTTCATTTACTTACTCATACTTAAATCTTAATATGTTTTTTAATTTATGATTTTAAGAGAGTACCAGTGTCGTGTGAATTAAATTGGACACTGAACTGGCATCTTTTTGTATTGTTGCATTGTAAACATGAGCCAGTTTCTTTTAATTCTATGGTTCTGTGTGTATGTAGCGAATTAAAGTTTTTTTATGCCTCTATCAAATGCACAACCTCTTAAAATTAAGATATCTAATTTGATTTTGATCTGAAGTGACGTACTGCCGTAATTCTGTTCACTGCGCCAGCGTCGCCGCAAAGTGTGAGCGTTTTCGGTAACTCCCATTTTGTGGGCTTCTGGAGAGCTAAAGCTTAGCTCTGTTTTACTTTTATTCTTTATGCCTAGACTGGAATGTGCATTGTTTCACTTAAGGTATCGTAATGGTAGAGCAACACCGCAGCCAGTTGCTGGTTGGAGTACAAACGGGCCGGCTCGACCAGAGTAGTACCACACTCTTACAGAATACCGGCGTGATGTAGTAGGTTGTAGTAGTGAGTGACCCGGAGACCTACGGGGGAGACCGTAAGCCATAAGCGGGGATCACTTCCCATAAGGTGACCCACGTGCTCGTTTGCCTAGTGAGTTCTACAGTGATAATGCGTTGTGCGTTAGTCTTTCTTGCAAATAAGAAATACTTGTAATATGATAATTTCGCGTGCAGTTTGTTTATGGCTCTTGTCTGTTTTGTTTACGGAATGCAAAGTCGGTGATTTTCTCGAAGGTATAACCGGTTAAAACCGGTTTAGCTTAGAAAAAATAACCGGGTTTGCATTTACTAGTTTTGTTGCTCCGTTTCCACATGAAGGATAGACAAGCCAAGATAAACCTTTAATTGACGCTGTTTCCGATAAAAGCAAAACACAAAAATCTACTTGAACAAACGTTACTAAAATAGATTTTTTATTTTTACTAAATGCGAACAAATTAAATTAAATTAAAAAAATACTTAGCATTTACTTATGTTTTCGCGACATGTAGACATTGAATTAAAACAATTTAAACGGTTTATATCGCGTGTTTTGTAACTACTGTAAAGGGTCCGAAACGTCGGGAATTAGATTCGTTACAATACACACGATATAAACCGTTTTAATTATTTTATTTCAATAAAAAAATACTCTTAAATGACGTAAGAATCATCAAAATCGGCCTACGCATTTGGTCTCTAGATCGCCACAAAAGAACAAACATACATACATACATATATAGGCTGATAAACACATTACCCTCCTTTGCGTCGCCCTATCGGGTAAAAAACGTTTTATCAAACAATACCTAAGCCCTTGGTCGTAGAGCGCTGTTGATAATTCGGTTTGTTATACTTATCGCGTCGGAGATTACTTTAATTTAAAAGTAATGTAAAAATTTCACGGACTTGATGGACTGTACCAAGCATGGCAAAAAGAAAAAGATTAAATTTATTTTTTAAATCACTATTTCACCAAATAAAAATTTAACCAAAGGCGGACTTCACGCCTCAAGACATAAATTTATACGTCTGTTTATTGTGAGAAAACAGCTGTTTTTTATCATGTACTTAAAATTTTCAAATAACATTTTTCCTAATACATTTTTTTTATGTAAATGAAAGAAAAACGTGTACGCGGGTCACTTCATGGGAAGTGAGACACTTATGTCTATGGGAACTGCATGAGTCGCTGATGTGTGGCCAGCCTAGGTGCCTCCTGGCTTTTGATCTGATCACTTACTATACGAAACGTAACAGCATAGTTTTCTATTCGCGATATTTCAACAAATAGTGATTATAGATAAAAATTAAAATACAGTTTTCCTTCTTTTTACGAGTTCTTTCAATTTTGATAACAGACAAATTTGAGTCACCACGTAGTAGCGAAGTCACCTGTAGCTCAATTGGTAAGAGCAACGCCCGGAATGCTGACTTGCGATCGAGACCTGAGACCTGTTGGATTATCATAATATTTCTTTGTGTTGTCTCTACGTCTATCGTAGACCTTAAGACTTTTAAAACTCGCACTTCCACATTTTTTTTTAAACATGGCAGGCAAAGGCTTTTCACGCCTAATCACATTTACCTAACACCGGTTTCCACAAACCTTCCGAAGCTAACGAAGAAATTATCAAATTAGATTCCAACAGTTATCAATTTACCCATCACAACACTCATCAACGTCTTAACGACTCTTACAATACGGATCAAATTCAGTGTCTGCGAAGGAATGTGCGCAAGCGCCATTTCGATTTGCCAGCAATTTGGTGCGGCGTGGAATTACTCAGATGAGACGGTGGGCTAAAAAAAAAACCTTTTTTTATTCAAGGATTTACGTTACGTAGTCGCAGATAGCTTTTGGGCCACTCAACTCTAGTACCACCAGTTTTCGGGTGTGATTTATAAAGTATGTAATAATAATAAGACTGGAAGTTATTTTCTCTTCTGACTGTAGAAGCCAGGCCATACCGGATGCGTGTGCAGCACGACTCTGCAGACGCGCGTGCGCACGACAATTGAAATGTATGGAATTATATGTTGACATGTCACGTCGCTTACGTAGCGTGCACGTAACGCAGCTCTACGGAGCAAGCTGGAGCCGTGCTGCATCCGCAGCATCCGGTTTGGCTCGGCCATTATTATAATTTGGTCTGACATTTAGTGTCGGACTTTTATAAACTACCGTATCGTCAGTCTTTGATAGTGATATTTGTGATATAAGATAATTTGGAAACGAAAACCAAAAACTATACAAATAAAAAAGTAGATTAGTAGATTCAATAAAAAGATACAGAAAGAAAAGTTTCACGAAATCTTTAACTGTCCTGATTATTAACCGGTACTTCACCAAATCTCAAAACTGTAAAAAACCAATTTAGTTAGCGTTTAGTTAAACATAATGCTCAGGAATGCATTTTAATTCCGCCGATGTCAATCAACTTCGTTTTTCGTTATCTCATTCATCTTAAAGATAATTTGTTATTTAATAATTATAACTAATCACTTTACATCTACGTAATTGGATTTCTAGGAATTATATTCAAGATAATCGGGTATGAGGAAAAACTTGTTCGAATCACAACACCCTAAACTCACAAGTAACCTTCCCAAAAACTATTTTTCTTCTGAGCGTCTATACGTCTACTGTAAGTTGTTGTTTGTAAACGTCTCAAACCCATTAGTTTAAACTTTTCAATTACTATGGAAGTAAAAACAGCGCCTCTAGTGGCACGTATCTGCAACAAAATGTTTCCATAGTAATTGAGAAGTTAACGCTAATGCGTTCGAGACATTTGTTGTGACAGAAAACTTACACGAAGGGCGCTCATCTGACTTTCATTTGCAATTTGACCGCATACTTTTTTATTAGATGTTTAATCTACCAGCGTTTTGGAAAATGAAATCTGAATAAAAGGAGCGAAGCAAGATATTTGGGTTGGATCGTGATGAATATTATTTTCATACCTATTTTGAAACTTTTTTCAAATATTGCCTTACTGAGTTCACTGAATCTTCTTTGACTAGTGTTTGTTACCTACTCCCAATTTGTTATGAAAACAGTTAAGATAAAGTCAGACTGGCGGACGATGGGTTCTGTATTGTATAATATAAAATAAGGGCAGCATAGGGATTAAGTAAGGGCAACAGATTTCCAGAACATTCGTTTCACGGAGATAAAATAATTTTAAATGATAGTAAGTAAACAATTTAAAACTGAAATTAACAACTTCAGAATTTATGAGAGGAACTAAATTTGAAAAGTGCTATATCTGAAAAATCTAGCGAAGCAAAGGTCACTTTAATCTAACGACAGATGTCAGCATATCTGTTGGCAGTCCATTCTTCTGTAGCAACCATTTATTTGACTGTAACAAAACTATATATCTGCTATGTCAATGAATCTGTAGCAAAAGTTTATTCGCATGTAGCAATCACTTATCCGTCTGTAGCATCCGTTTATCCGTCTATAGCAGATCTAGATCAATCTGCTTGTGTCCATTTGTCTGTAGCAACTGTTTATCTATGTGCGGTAACTGAGTATCTCTGTAGTAGATTTATATCCTCCTGCCAACCATTTGTCTGTTGCAAGCGTCCCATCTGTAGAACGTCTACATTTCTCTACCAGACGTCCACCGTCTCTGTCAGACTTTATTCGTCTGTAGCAACCGCTTATCCGTCTGTAGCACACCTATATCTATCTGTTGCATCGTCTGTAGAAACCGTCCCATCTGTAGCGGATGTCTTTACTTCTGTACTAGACGTCCACCGTCTCTGGTGAACTTTATTCGTCTGTAGCAACAGTTATTCGTCTGCAGCAAGACCTATATCCATCTGCGGTGTCCATTTGTCTGTAGCACACCTACATGCATCTATTGCATCGTCTGTGGCCCTAACATGACCGGCCAAGTTTAGTTTATCTCTATGAATGTCATGTTCTTATAGCAGCACTAGTTTAACAAAGACGCAGGGACATATAAGTGAAACCTGAACCAGTTACGAGCCTTTTAGGACTTTATTCGTCTGCTGTAGTTTTTCCGTCTGCAACAACTGAACCATCTGTAGCAGGGGTCCACAGTTTCGGTCGGACTCAAGTTGGAACCCTAAAAGTTCCCGACCTATTCTCCCATGAAACTTCAGTGTTCTCAGAACAGCGGCGGTGGGCCCGCCTAAGTCAATATTGACCGCGCTCTGTTACCACGTCCGTACACATTTTATATTCGGTCGTAAGCGATTCGGCTACTGGTTTATTTAAGGAAATTTGTATTTAGACCCAGTATTTTGTTTAAAAATAAAAATATGCTAATAACAAAGTTCACTGACAATTATCATCAAATTACTTGATGATAATCGTGTTTATACCTCGATAATATCTAGCGATGTTTATCAACTGATAAGTCCATAGAACTTCAGAAACTGGTAATTGTAAAGGGTAAAGTACCTACTAACGATTTCTTTTGGAATAACTATGCAGTATTTTTTTAGATTTTAAAATCATATTGCAATTGGTATCTTGATACGATATGATAATTTAATAACGTATGTATGATAACATTGTTTTGTTGCGTTTCAACAATGTTTAATGCTTTATAAATAATTGTTGATGTGAAGCGCCCTGCGGCACCAGCAACCCCATTGGCGTAGCTGGTCCGTTGCCTGCCTTTTTGGAAAATGTGGACCTTCTCTTGAAGGCCCCGACTTCAAAACTATTCGAACGCGCATAACAGTACTGTTCCTTCGTGGCCGCGTGCGCATTCAAATTGCATTGTATAGTCGACCAAGAAATTGTTTGACCACTTTTCGACCGTATTACAAAGACATAAGGTCCAAAAGTGGTCAAGCAATTACTTGGTCGACTATACTGTGCTGTCCACTCTACTGCCTCACTGTTCTGCCCCGTGTTTTTTTTATATTAAATAGGAAGGCAAACAAGCAAGTGGGTCACCTGATGGTAAGTGATCACCACCGCCCATAGACACCCGCAACACCAAGGAGATTGCAGATGCGTTGCAAACCTAGAGGGCTAAGATGGAAAACCTCTTGTGCCAGTAATTGCACCGGCTGCCTTGCTCTCCACGCCGAAACACAACAGTGCAAGCACTGCTGTTTAGCGGCAGGGTTAACGAGCAAGTAGTGGTAGATATCCGGACGGACCTTGCACAAGGTCCTACCGCCCGTGTGAAATCAGCATTAGGTTCTCTTCATTGACCTTAGCAGTATTTGTAACTGTTTACTGTAAGCATATTAAGCAGGCCGTCTATCTGCCAGCTCAGCATCAGCCAACTCAGCCAAGCGATTGTCGACATGATCAGTCGCATCATACATCACATCACGATTATGCAACGTTTGAGATTATATCGGTATCTGGTTAATTTTGAGTCGAGGATGACCGGTTACAGTGACTATGCAATGTTAAAAGTAAGGTCTGCATCTTAACTTAATATCGAATGAACTCCCAAAGCACACTAAAGTTAAGTTAGGCGACGGTCGCAGTCATTTCCATTGACCTAATAAATGACGAGAAGATACGAAAATATATGAGTAAAAACGAGAAACAATGGTGCCAACTACTGGTACGCCTGCACATGTCAAGCATTGGGACGGTTTCCTTATCTTTAAAATTACTAATCTATTTAGATCAAATATGAGTAGATAACTTTAAAATTAATAATAAATCTCCATATCGGTTCTGAGTTTTACGCCTTATAACACAAAGAGACCTTTTTCTCTTTATATTTAACTAGTGACGCGCGCGACTTTGTTCGCGTAAAATTAGTAGCTTATGTCCGTCGGGGATAGTGTAGCTTTCTATTAGTTAAAGAATTTTTAAAATCGGTTCAGTAGTTCCAGAGATTACCCCCTACATACAAACAAACAAAAAACAAAGCTTACCTCTTTATTAGTATATCCATGTACAAACACTTCTTAAATCTCTTATCTGGTTGGGGTTTAAAAATAAACAAATCAAATAATTCAACACTGAGCTTCAAATAATAATAATTATTATTTTTATAAGCTCACGCCTGTTTCCCTTTGGGGTAGGCAGAGACCACAAAACGCCATTTGCTCCGGTCCTGGCATACTTCCCTCGCTTCCTCCACACACATTCCTCTCTTCATACATGCTCGGCTGTTCCGGTTACTTCTGATTTGACCTGTCTTCAGGACATCACAAATTTGGTCGACAACAGTACGCCGAGGCCGCCCCCGACCCACTCTCCCGTTACATCACCTTTATAAATTTGCTTACATAATCGCCTTTCATCCATTCGTTCAAAATGCCCAAACCAACGTAACATTCCTTTCTCTATTACATAGCTTCAAATTATAAAAATAATAACTCCATTCGATTTAAATATCACACACAAAACCACCAAAAAAGCCAGAATTGTTCCAAGAATCTTGTTAACCAAAATACCTATAGTTTCGTGCCATTACTAAAGCATATAATTTACAGTATCGTTGAGTCATAAGACAAACACATAAAAACTTCTACCTGGGGGGCCGGGATTCGAACCCGGGCCCGCGCGCTTGCGGTAACTTAAATTCGTCGGAATTTGTTGTGTCAATGAATGTGGAACGAAATTGCCAATTTGACGAATAGAACGTTTAAATCTTAAAGCTGAGCTGATCTTAACCAAATACGGCTACCTAGCAGATAGTTGGATATATTTAGAGTGAAAGACCTGACAAAAGGAGGTATTTCGTTACCTGTAAAGGTTTTGGTCCCCCACTTTGGAAAATTTTTAGCTAAACTCATCATCAATCTTATGTAACGAAAATGAAATCCCAGGAATTCATCTTATTTAAGTACTAGCGGACGCGCGCGATCTCGTTCACGTAAAATTAGTAGCCTATGTCCGTCAGGAACAGTGTAGCTTTCTATCTGTGAAAGAATTTTTGAAATCGGTTCAGTAGTTCCCGAGATTACCCCTTATATACAAACAAACAAAGTTTTCCTCTTTATTATTTTAGTGTAGATAATTATTATTTCTCCCCGCTGCCTATGGAAACCAGCGAACCCCAGAAAATCTCGGATCCGATGCCCCCGCTACGCTCAAAGCCCCGTACGCGCGTTTCGCCTCTACACGAGGCGTCATCGGGATCTTAAATGGTACAACCGTTCCTTACTTAAACGAATTTCACAAATTAATATAATTCATTATTATTCATTTCAATTGATAATTTTGTCCGTATCTGTAATTACTTCAAAGCTTCAACAGGCAACGTCACACCGGAGCAACTCTTCGGTGTTAAGCTTCCCGCATGTAAATGCCTACAAATTTCCACCTTCGGAACCTGATTCTTTATAATCTAAAACAACTCGTTTAACGAGCGACGCGGTCATTGTGAATGCATCTCGAGTTCCAATTAGAAATACGATATGACATCTAGGGCACGTCTTGGACGCGCGGAGCGGTTACGCTTTTTATCCATATTTTTATTATTTTTGGCTATTTAAATTGTCCATTTTTTTTTCAGAAGGTTTGTTTCAGAAATAATAATTATTCATATTATAAATTAAGACGAAAAATTTAAATTTTGTAACCGAAATTTCTTTCGGTTTTATTCAAATTATTAAATTAAAATTGTAATGACAACACAAAGAAAAATCAGGAAACTGGAAAAACGCAATGCTGATGTTGCAGGTTCAAGTCCTGCCATTGCCCTAATTTTTCTTTGTTCTGTCATTATAATTTTAACGAAAAATTTTGCTTCGTACGAATGTTTTTTATCATAACTTTGTAATACTAATTTAATTAGCATGTAAGGCACGCTGTAAATGTTATTTATAGTAAATCAATAAATAATAATAAATAAATAATCACACTTACTTAAATAAAAAAAGATTGAAAGAAAGAAAGAATTTGCTGATAATGGGTTACAATAAGTTGGTAAACAAGATATCAAATAGACCGCCAAACTGCTTACATTAGCTATTATTTTCTAAACGGTGCGCTATAATAAGAAATAGTCTAAGACAACCTCTAATATTTCTAGAAGAACTATTGAACACTGTAGAGTTAAAAAAAATAGCGCCACTTTACATTTAAGGTAAGGAGATACCCAAAAAATGTTTTTACTAAATTCTATTTTAAATTTTATTTATCCATAATCATGCAAAATTCTAGCTTCCCAGCACTTTTAGTACACGAGCAAAATGCCTGTGGTTTACAGACGAACGGCGAAATGATAACGGTTTTTCATAATTTAGTTCTGGACTCTAATAAAACGAACAACAGTCGAGCTAATTTCGATTCAAAACGTGAGTCGTTCTAAAATTAATAAAAACGGAATTTCAAAACTCGCTACCTCTTATCAAAGAATACAGCCGAAACCCACAGTTCCCCGCGTTAAGCTCGAGTCGACGAAACCATTAACACGTGTAAGAGTGAGACGAAAGATAAACAAAAGTACTGATAAGCGGACGCGGTGCGAGCGAGACGCGAGACCGTAAACGCGTGTGATAAGCGAGTTCTATGAATAGAATTGCATATAATAAGCTGCAGTGGGCAGTGGGACACACACAGAATTGTTAATCAGGTATAAAAACGCATAAATGCAGTGGAAATGAGGGCTTTGAGAAATAGAGTAAGGAATTATGTGATAAAAGAGAAATGCGGAGTGAATAAAAATATAGTTACGAAAATTGAGAACGGCATGTTAATGGTTTTGGCATGTAGAAGGATGGACGAAAGAAGATTGACAAAAAGGTTGTATGAAGGGATAGTGGATGGAACAATGGGAAGGGGAAGACAACGGCGAACGTACTCCGTTCAAATCGGAGACATCCAGAGAAAGGCTAGGTCAGGAGTACCCTAAACCGACGAGCGTGCAAATATGGCCATGAAAATTACTAACAATTGGTACTGGGATACAATTATAAGATACCCAGGTGAAAGTATAGCCGTAAATCAAAGATAAGATGGAATACCTCTTGTGCCAGTAATAGCACCGGATGTCTTGCTCTCCACGCCGCACAACAGTGCTAGCACTGCTGCATAGCTGCAGGATTAACAAGCAAGATAGTGGCAGCTATCCGGACGGGCTTTCTTTGGTTAAGTTTACGTTCTGTGAGAGGTGTGGATCAAATATTCAACCAGTTTGTATATTTTAAAAGTTATGTACTACGTCGTATGACGTATGGAATAGCCGTAAAGTCATAATTTACAAATTGAACTGATGCCAAGTGCGTAAGGACGGCATTTCTGGCCAGTTGATGACAGAAGTTCCCAAATCGGTATGCAATTACAGAACAGCTTTGGAGATCCTTGTTAAAACTGTTATTTACAGGTGCTGTGTTGCGGGTAATACAATTTTAACATAAACATTGTTATTTTTGTTTATTAATTGTCCTGCATTAAGCCAATTTCGGCCAATACGGTTGACACTGCTAAATGTTTTGAGTAGATGATTTTCCCCTAGATACATACAAATAGCGGGTGGTAGGACCTTGTGCAAGGTCCGTCCGGATCGCTACCACCATCTTGCTGCTAAGCAGCAGTGGTTGCACTGTTTTGTTCCGGCGTGGAGAGCAAGACAGCCGGTGCAATTACTGGCACAAGAGGTATTCCATCTTAGCCCTCTGGGTTGGCAACGCATCTGCAATCTCTTTGGTGTTGCGCGTGTCTATAGGCGGTGGTGATCACTTACCACCTTACAAGCAGGTGACCCACTTGCTTATTTGCCTTCCTATTTCAAAAATAAATAAATAGAAAAACAAAGTTTACCTCTTTATCATATTAGTACAGATAGTGTAGACCAGTGGCCCAAAGCGAAATATACTATTATAGGCGTCGATACAGAACGAATTAAGGGAACTCTCGGCTATAGAAATGTTTGTATTTCTAAACAGCATGACGGAAGGACGGAACCGAAGCGATACCGTGGACGTTTTACGCACTTCTGTGGTACAGAACGTCAAGTAAATCAAAATTTATAAAGCGTTACTAATGTGCGCGATAAAATCAGGATTATGTATATTATGGTGTAGCTGTCAAATAAAATGTACATCTTTATGCCCTAGGGCAGTAGATCGATGGTACGATAACACTAAACCGCCGTATATAAAGTTTTGGTTAAAATATAGCATGGTTTTAGTCGACGTAAATTATATGTTATGGAAGGATGAAATAGGTTAGTTTTTATCGTGAGAGAAATATGGGGCGTGTGAGTGGATTTATCAAGAAAACTAGTATATTTTTAAGTTTTTTTTTTCATCTTATTATGCATTAGGTTAGGTTATGTATGTTACTGAGAGTAGGTTAGCAAATATCGACAGTGGAAATCTCAAATGTCGTAAAGGACATTAAGGGACATGTCCCTTACGACATTTCAGATTTCTATTGTCGATATTGGTGTGTAGAGAGACAGAGTGATACAATATGTGTTTTATATGACACGGAACCACTTTCTGACACAATGCATATATGTATGTAGTAGCATAATAAAATAAGTATGCTTAATCACCTTTTATTTTATCCAACTAGTTGATTTAGTATGGCATTCATTAGATATCAGTCTCGGAGAACGGAGTTTTTTTGATTCGGATAGAAAGTAGATACCTAATACTAATGGAATAAGAAATAACCCTCCGAAAACTCTTAGGGTATATCTAAAGTAAATCCTAATTCATTAACTGATGAATGAATTAGAACCAGATCTTCTAAGGTGTTATCGAGACTAGAAATCTCAAATGTCGTAAGGGACATGTTCCTTAATGTCCCTTACGACATTTGTGATTTCTAGTATCGTTATGTGTACGATTAATATCTTTAAAATGTTTCTGGAAGTAAAATTTTTGTACAGTTCCCGGCAAACTTCTTGAGCACTGACCTTGACTGCGCAGTAGCCGTTTCTAGTAAAAATGTGTATGCGCAAACAAACCCCCTCCACTCGATTTATTCTCAAAATGTTTGCCTGCAACTATATAGTTCACTAATTAAACTTACGAGTTCCGTTACTGACTGACAGCCAAAAAATGAGAACAGGAAATTTGGAACGTGTGTTCTTTTGACGGTGTAGAGTTTGCACTTAAAATGGATTTTTGGAAATTCCACTATTAAGAGGTTTAATAACCACATTACCCTGTTTTGCGTTGCGCAGTCGGGTAAAAAGGGAGAATAAGTTAAGGAATACAAGACCGCAGACACTTTGCCAACCCAGAAGGCTAAGATTGAATACTTCTTGAGCCGTCATTTCACCGGCTATCTCGCTCTCCACGTCGGAACTCATTTGCATCTGCATTTTTTAATTCCTTGATCAGTTGACCACTTAAGTACCTATGGTTAATTACATTCAAGCATCCGGCCGCGTTGCAGATTTAATTGTGGTCCATAACTCACACCTCCGGACTCCTTGTTGGAGGCACGATCCTCTCCGAGCCCAGCATCCCGTGGCTTGGACGTTATTAGGGTTGCCAAAACATTTGAACGAGAAATATGACACTATAAATATGACAATATCAAATGACAGTGCAGTTGACATTACGTATTTTATTTTTTTGTATTGGACAAAGTGGTTGGCGCGTTATAAAACTGTAAGTGCTAATTTAGCTTGTAAATCTGTGGAAAATGGTACCCATGCTCAATTAAAAATATATTTATGTCAAAATTTATAAAAGGCAGTGTTGTCAAAATTTATAAAGCGCTTTCTTAGTCGCCACTGTCGACGCCACAGTCGCCTTAGTAGACACAAAGGGTAACAATTACCCATATGTGAGCACTATAGCGACAATTGGTGGCACGCTTGCGGCTTGCGGGAAAGCGAGTTCAGGTACACCAAAATGCTTTTTTCACAACGTATCCTACTTTAGAGAAGCCTAATCTGAATAAAGACATTTGGACTTTAACTATAAAGTAGCTGCAATAACATCAGTGTGTGTAATGTACTACTGCTATCACAAATAACATAAGCACACCAGATTAAAAAAAAGCCCAATGAATCTGGACCCAGGTAACTAGCGAAGTGGCAACCCTAAACGACGCCGTCGTTTTTTCACCCAAGTCGTGGCGAGTAGATCAGATTAGCTCCCAAACCGGTTACAACGAAATCCCGAGGAAAAAATAACAAAAAAACACCACTAATAACAACAAATAACGAGCGCGCTAGTGATGGGAGCGAGTCGAGAGCGGAGTGATTGATTGGGGAATCGAAGAGTGTGATTTCGTGTGATTGCTCTGAGTACGTGAGTCATGTTGAGATGGGTTTATTGTAGGGATCTGGTTTTGTGGGAAATTGAGAAGTGTTGCGTTGATTGGGTTTCAATCACAGAACGCATGAATAAAGTTGCAATGACCGTGCGATTGGGGGCAGCGCGCCAGCAATTATAACTAAATGTTCATGTTGTCCCGCTAGCATTGACATTGGCTCCTTGAGCCGATGCGATTTCAGTAATGATGAGTGCGGAAGGCTATTGTGACCTCGTGTGTTATGTGGGTTTACCATGATTTCTCTAATCAGTAATAAACTACTGAAATCCTAACAGTCTACGCTGATTTTAATAAAATTTAAAGAATGAAAAGAAAATGCGCCTGGAGTAAGTATTCCATGAGTATCTAATGAATTCCATTATGATGCCTAATTAATCGGTAGGACCGAAAGGATAATTATTTTCTGTTTAGTTATGAGCTGTCTATTATATTATACTTCCCAGTGGTCAATTATGAAATCACAGCGTGCATAAGGAAGAAGCTTCGAGAAACTATTTTTTACTTTCCAAAATACACTAAAATTCCCATACAACATTACTCTTTTTTTTTCTTCACTAAATCAAAATTCCTCTTTTCCCAGCAAATTCTCTTTCTCAACTGGACCCACACAATCATCGTATTCCTACACAACATTTATCGATAAGCCAAAAACTATTGACCAGACTACCCCAGCCCTATCGAGACGAGGTTGAAATTATACGAAAATATTGTAAGGATAGTGACAGATGATTATAAGCTGGCGATAAAACATACATAATTCCCGGTAATGGGCGCTCGGGTACGTGATAATTCCCGCCTTCGGAATCAATTTCACATCACTATAGTTGGGAATGTGATTGGGTGGAGAATTTTTGGAGCGACGAAAGGGTTAAGTAAGTAGGTTCTGAAATATAACATAGTTGCATCTCTAGATGACATAAAAATGAAGAATACTGCTTTTCGTGAAACAGAGTTCTTTTGGCAGGATTGAAATGAAATGATTTATTGTGGAAGGTTTTACAGAAGTACGCCATAATCAACCGATATCTGGTGTACAACATTAAAGTCAAGTGTATAATACTTAAAACAAAGAATACCAGAAACATCATTCTCATGTCAAGAAAAGATTAATTAATAAATGCGATCTTAAATAATAATCAATTAATTATTTGCATAAACTGTTAATAAGTTTGAGATATTAGAAAGTAAAAGTAAAGATTACAAAAATGAAAAACAAATTGTTTTGTCACTAAAAAAAATAATTGGTCGTTAGGTCCTATCTAGGATTTAAGAAGTGCAGCTACCAAGTGTAATATATGTATAACGAAGGTAGAATTAAAGTGATTGTTTTAATATTAAGGGTAGATTGATTTTGCATGTATCTTTGTCTCGGATTTAACGATCAGCTGTTAAGACGTGTATTATTTCCACTCCAGCGTGCAACCGTATTCCTGGATTTCTCACCAAGATTTTTTTTTTCGTTTAAACTAAGAATGCTGAATTCATTGTATGGGTTCGAATTTGCATAATTCATTATTAAAAATGGGTAAAACTTACCAAAAACTGGACTTAGATCCGACTTCACCGATAATTTACCGGAGTAAGGCTCGCCTGACTTTTCCTGAAACAAAACGAAAAGAACATTTTAAAAATGCACGAAAAATATTTTTTACTTTCGAGGGTAGAGACGTTATATAATCATCACACTATAATTAAAATTTCATTTTTATCTACTATTACGGCTGGCACGGCTAGCCGTGACTCTGTAAGGCTCTTTAACGTGGAGTCTTTCTAGTACTTATTCAATAGAAAGAACCACTCTGAACTACAAACCAGAAGGACGATTAGGCGATCTATCTATCTACGATCTAATTTGATTTGTGAGCCACCGCATAGAACTTTCCATGACATACTAACTTCACAACAAACAGAACATCACAGAGGTAACGTATTGCGACAAGGTTCTAATGTAAATACTATTCACATTTACTGAGTAACTAATCTTATGAGTATTAAACTGAACCCCCACAAAGAATGTTCACTGCTGAAAAAAATCCATTCAAAGTGGGCGAGATTCTTTATACAAAGATTTCTTGTACAATAAATTCTATAAAGAATTCACATAAACACGTACAACTATAAACACCGACAACTTTCATTAACAAACTAAGAAGCCACAACCTAATTGCGATCACAAAAAATCCCACGGTCTTCCATCGAAACCGAAATAGCCCAATGAGCGATAACAAATCTGGTTTCCGCTTACATTAATCCAAATACCGAATTTCCTCTATCTATACTATCACAGAACCAATGGAGCGTTTCAAATCTCGACACCTTAAGTGATATTGTCGGGAGGCTATTCTGGAGCGTGCGACATGACTCATGAAATTTTCGGTGAAATTTTTCGTAGCTTGTGACCGTGAGATGTGCATTAAAACAGTAAGAGTAATATAAGTACCCAATATTCAATTTAAAGTAGTAGTAAAATTACTTTGCGCAGTAGCAAGATAATTTGTTAAAGTAGTACTTTAGTTAATTACAATAACATTTGTCCGTCTGCTATATCTGCGATGTTAGGAAACCAGACGTTACCTTTACGATGAAATCTTAAAACAGATTTCTCATCAAAGCTAAATATTAAGAAGTAACCAGCTTCTATATCGCTGACAGGGTGTGATAAATTATGAGATCAATGAATTAAACTATTAATTCATTACTTACATTAATTATCAACATCCAAAGCGTGTTTAATTAAATGATAACCGAAGTAAATTGATAATTAGTAAAAATCGTGTCATCTTTCTTCACTTCACATATTACTATAAATCAATTTTGTATGTTTTACTATTAAAGGTGACAAATAGTCATCAATTATACTTATTTTTATACAACATAGGAAGGCAAAACGAGCAATGCAGCTTACCTGATGGTAAGTGATCACCACCGCTCTAGACACGCACAACACCAAGGATATTGCAGATGCGTTGACAACCCAGAGGGCTAAGATACCTCTTGTGCCAGTAATTTCACCGGCCATCTTGCTCTTCATGACGGAACACAACAGCGCAAGCGCTGCTGCTTAGCGGTTGGATTAGCGAGCAAGATGGTGGTAGCGTTCCAGACGGACCTTGCACAAGGACCTACCACCCGCAAAGGTACTAACTCTAATTTGACTATCCAAGTTTAGGTGATTCATATGTGCGTTCTTTTCACATGACGCTATTCGACAGAGGCGCAAGGAAGGATAAAGTAAACTTCGGCGGTCATGCAGCACTCTAGAGAAGCTACAGACACGCGCGTGCGCAGGCCAGCTGTAATGTATGAAATTATATGCTGAGATACGCGTTGCGTGCACGTAACGCAGCTCTACAAAGCGAGCTGGAGCCGTGCTGCATTCCCCTCCAGCGTGGCGCGCGCGGCCTTTAACTGAAAGGTGGTCGATAGGATCGCATGTCACGGAATGTCGAATGATGTCTTCAATAGTGCCACTGCCAATATCTTTTATGTCGAGCGACTTTGCCAATAGTGCCCCAGGCGGGTATAAGATCCAGTAATTGGATGAGTCCGAATCAGTTAGCCCCACTTGCACGTGTTTACCCGGAACAGGGGCGTGTCCCCACCGGGTATCAAGGTTTCTGATCGGCCATTACGCGATGCGCGATTAAGTTTCGTTGCGTGGCGGAATTAGCGGGATTCCGAAAAAACTATTTGGAATGTCGAGTAAACGTTTACTCGAACTTTGTTAAAACGTATCGACAGTGGAAATTTAAAATGTCGTAAGGGACATTAAGGGACATGTCCATTACGACATTTCAGATTTCTTGTGTCGATATAGTAGTTGAGCTAAAACTGGTTTTGGCTTGGGTTTTTTATCACCCAGATCATGTTGAATACCTGAGAACTTTCTTGAGTCTTTAGGACTCCCACATACGTTACTGTTTGTTTAAGAGGAATGTGAACCCAGTCCCAAAAAGCGCTCCTCATACAAATAGCGATAACTTTTTCCACCTTTTAAACCTTGACCTATGGCAATGATGTTTTTGGTATGTTTTGATTTGTATGTTTCGATTGTTTTCAATATTCTTGGTAGATGTGATAATATTTTAATTTTAGGAGTGTGCACGAAAAACTGGAAACCACACATATCTAACATTGTGCACGCACACAGCCTCAAGATATTCAATAACCAACGGACTTTGTGAAATAGAACTTGTAACATACTCGTAGCATACCGCTCACGACTTCAACTTTTTTTTTTCAATAATTTGATCAGAATTTTGATGAGAATTAGTTAAGATCGTTACTGATAACAAAGGTATAACCTCCAATTTAATGTAAGAGAAAGTTAAGCTATCGGAAAAAATACGAAAAAAAGGTGTCTAGACGCCTGTGATTCCCACAAGTAATAGCAGTGCTCAACCAGCCATGCGTGCGGCCAGGGTTGCCACCTTTCAGATTTAATATTTTTTTATTTTAATTTAGGTGTTTTTAAAGAGATCTCAAAAAGGCTGGTCGATGTCACAGGTTACCGTAGAGCTGGCAGCTATCTGACACAGCGTGTAAGCTTAGCTATACAGATAAGAGAAATGCTGCCAGTATCTTCGATACCATGCCACAGGGGACTTTTTTCATATGTTAAAAAAAAAGAGTATGTATATTATTTAGTTTTTTGTAGATAATTTTAATTAATTTCTTTGAATAAAGTATTAATATATATCAAAGTGAAAAAAACGTAATTACACCGCTACGTTGTTGTTATATCTTTAATTTTCATATAATGAAATTATAACTAATTAAAGTTCCGACGTTAAGTCTTTTTAGGTCTCATAATCAAATTTTGTTTTTATTGTTATTGGCGACTGGAAAGCCTTAGTGGTTAGTACCCTGAATACGAAGCTAGAGGTTTCAGGTTCAAATCCCGTTAGGGGCAAACATTCTTATGATGAGTATGAATGTTTTACTCGAGTTACGGATGTAATATATGTATTTATGAGTGTATTTATCTTATAAGTCTGTATATCCGTTGGGTAGTAGCCACGACATACAACTTAAGTTGCTTATTTTGGATGTAGGTCGATTGGTGAAAATTGTCGTAAGATATTTATTTTATTTTATTTAATTGCAGAATATTACAAAATACAAATTATATGTACATCGAGCAACAGAACTGAGACTGGATTTAAACACCTTCTTTGCTTAAGTATCCGCTAAAAGTTAAGTTATAGGTAAATTAACAAAAAAAACTTTTACAGTTAATTTTTGTAGGTACAGTCAAGCAATTTAATTTCCAACCCACCTAAAGTTCAATAGCATATCGACGGTGGAAATCTGAAATGTCGTAAGGGACATGTATCTTAATGTCCCTTACGACATTTGGGATTTCCACCGTCGATATAGCAAACTGTCACCATAAGAGCTATAGAGCAAGACGTTAGTTTGACATATCGACCTTAATGCATTGCGAATGTCAGACGACATTTTAACGAAATGGGTAGGGAATTAAATTCCTTGACTGTACCTACAAATCTAATAAAACCCACGTGAAATTTCATTTACGTAGATACAAAGCATTTGTCATTCAATAAAAGCTACAATTCGAAACAATTAATGGACCTACTCTCCTGTTTTTACGCCTTCAGCAAACGAAAACACAAAGACAAAATCTTTTCGCGAACAATTTTAAAAGTTCCAGAATCCTTATAAGATATAAACAATTGTTACATTTCAAAAACAAAAAGCGATCAAAGGAACAAAGCATTTGATTGGCCAACACAAATGTTTGTTCCAAATCACGCTGAAGATTGAATGAAAGGGTACCGTAATGTTTATTTTGGTCGTACTCTCGACTTTAAAAGATCAACACTTCTTAAACAAAATAGGACAAAAGGAAAAAGACGTCACAAAGTTAAAACAATAAGCCCTGAAAACTTATTTTTCATGGCATTTCTTTTAATTGTTTACGAAAATCTTTTAATGCTATATTGGATTCTAGTGCTAAGGCAGCCTGTGTTTTCTACATGTACAGTCAAGGAAATTGAAACACGTACCACCGTAGAACCTTGTCGAAGAGACTTACGCATGACATTTGTATGACATAGCCTGCCGTTTAACGCGTCGCGTCATTGCGATAGGGTTCTAAGGTGGTACGTGAATATATTTCCCCTACTGTACGCTGGCTATTACGAACACACGAAAGCCGAACTAAATACTAATGAAAACGATCAAATTAACGCCAAAGACAAGTTACCCTACTTTTTTTTTTGTTAGTTTTATAGTTGGTAGTATATTCGTATATTTGCGGGTGGTAGGACCTTGTGCAAGGTCTATCCGGATCGCTACCACTATCTTGCTCGCTAATTCTGCCGCTAAGCAGCAGTACTTGCACTGTTGTGTTTCGGCGTGGAGAGCAAGACAGCCAATTGTTAGTGCAATTACTGGCACAAGAGGTATTCCATCCTAGCCCTCTAGGTTGGCAACGCATCTGCAATCTCTTTGGTGTTGCGTGTGTGTGTGCAGGCGGTGGTGATCACTTACCATCAGGTGACTCACTTGCTTGTTTGCCATTTTAGTTCATAAAAAAAATACAGGCAACTCGTTTTGTTCTTCGTGTCTTTTTTGCTAGCATGTAAATACAAATACATGTATATTTTAATTGAGTTTTAAAGGCCGAACCACGCCGGTTGCGTACACGTCGCGTATGCGTACCAGCTCTAATTACCTCTAGCTTCGTAGAATGCGTTATGCGCGTAACGCAGCTCTACGAAGCTAGTTGGAGCGGCGTCGCATACACAACGCATACGCAACTAGTGTAGCTTGGCTCTTAATCTTTTGCGAAACAATTCTTCACAGCTCCGGTGAAAAACCACAGTTGAACTAGCAGACGCAAACTGTAAATTAAATTAATTCACAATAGTAAATTAATGCAATTAACTCATTCTGCATTCTTCACCTTTAGTTTCAAACGATTTGTGTTTAACTCGTGTGTTAGCACGAATCTTCTCGATACGCGTTAAGTGTGAACCCAGCCCGAAAAAGCGCTGCCCGTACAAACGGCGATAACGTTTTCCACCCTCTAAACCTTAACCTATGGCAATGATTTTTTAGTATGTTTCATTATCCCCTAAAACCAGGTTTGTATGTTTTGATTTTTTTAAATATTCTTCGTCAATTTGACAATATTTGCATTTTAGGAGTTTCATACAAAACACATAAGCGTCAATATTTTTGAAACTATTAACAATATTTAAAAAGTCGAAACATACAAACCTAGTTCTAGGGCATACTGATGACATATAAAAAAATGATGGCTGTAGGTTAAGGTTTAGAAGGTGGAAAACGTTATCGCCGTTTGTATGGAGAGCGCTAGGTTCACACTCCTCTTAACGTGTGTCAAGAAGATTCGTGCTAGCTGCACTGCAATTAAACGTAAAGATTCGAGGGTAAACAATCCAACTTGTTACTGGTGAAGCGAACAGCGCTGCGCCTGCGGCTGCCGATTACATTCCCTTGATTCATATCAATTACCTTGTTCGGTACCAGAGGGCGCTAACGACACCGTTAGGATACGTACGCATAAGGATGCTGTGAACTTTTTCATCACACCTGTTCGAAAAACGACAATTGGCTTCAGAGGATAGCGGGAACAGAATTTAAATTTGTCCCCGTAGGAGTTTTAGTTTTCTCTCTTCTGATTGGTCCGTGTTCTTGCATTTGATAGATTAGCGTAGTTAGTTTTTATTTTGGTTGGCTCATTTAAAAGCAGGCAAAGGTTTGAGACCATACAGCCAGCTATAATTGAAATTGAGAGTAGGTAATAAAAATATCTTTAGTAATACAAGACACATTTTAAGAACCTTTTTCACACTGTCGACAAATCAATTTCAACAGTAAGTGACAACCCTAAATTGGGCATGTTTGGAATTTTTATAAACGGGAAGCGTTGATTAAATTCTCGTTACGAACATGTTCCGTTTGACATGTCAGGGCTGTCACAACATGACGGCCGTTTGGGAATTTAATCAGCCATCAAAGCTATTACATCGTGTTTGTAAATACATTGGCAGTTGTTAATAAACTACAGAGATATAGCCATTTTAGTTTTTTTAAACGTACTTGAAAATTACTTGATTCATTAATGGACATTTATTTACGGGTATTTATTAACGGACATGACAGGACATGTGATGTGCAACAGGAACGATTTGAAAGAGATTTTCTGGAAAGTCTGTTAAAAGTCTGGAACGGCGTTCAAATTTGTTTGGGATATTGTCTCTTAATAACACAAAATACTCGCTGGACTCGCAATTAATTTAGAATTTCGAGGTTAATAGATTTACGTTATCGTCAAAAGTCGAAAAGTCAACAATTAGCATTTTCTAAATATTTAAGGATTTATAGGAATATGCACTCTCGTCGGCAATCGCGTTTTACCTTGAGACGGGTCGTCACTTTCCATTCCAATGAGACTGTTGTCGAGCAAACCCCACGGACAAAAAAATACAATATACACACAATGCAATAATAAATAAAAATAAAAACCCTCTACACGACGACATTCAAGTATCAATAGCCATAAAAACGGAAGGACGAAAAAAAAACCGATTCAAGTTTTCATATGTCATTCCGCTGAGCATTTCAGAGGACCGTATATCATGGTAATTAGGCATATAATGGATTGATCGAAAGGTCATCTTATACTGTCGCAGATGGGGATGCCAAGATAAGAGTAATTAAGGCCCCTTAAGGTCTGTAATGGACTATCTTCAATTATTTAATAAAATGTAGTGAGAAATTGTTAAGGGGCGACGTCTGACACAGACGTCAGATACTGTAGGAATATTTATTTCATTTCACAATTTTTTTTGCACAAGATAATTTTCGATATCATATACCAAGGGAGCCCCCACATGATTTTTTTTGCATGCTTCTTCATTGGGTAGTTTTAGAGACTTATGTAGAGCACTAATGAAAGGTATAACTGAATTGTTCGGGTAACTAACTCGTGATTTGATTTGATTCTGTTTTGGTTAAAATGATTTAGTTAGAATCAACGCTTGATGATATGGTGATTCTTTTTTTTATGAAAAAGGAAGGCTAACAAGCAAGTTAGTCACCTGATGGTAAGCGATCACCACCGCCTATAGACACCCGCAACATAAAAGAGATTTCAGATGCGTTGCCAACCCAGAGGGCTAAGATGGAATACCTCTTGTACCAGTAATTGCACCGGCTGTCTTGCTCTCCACGCCGGAACACAACAGTGCAAGCACTGCTGCTTAGCGACAGAATTAGCGAGCAAGATGGTGGTAGCGATCCGGACGGACCTTGCACAAGGTCCTACCGCCCGCAATATTCAATCAATTTACTGATATATAAGGGTTTGGTAATGCGTTACACTAGTTATCGTTTTTTATGTAAAACGGAGAAGAAACTTTGGTTATATAAAAAAAAATTCTCACTTGTTATACATAGCATAGAGCTTCAACTAAATGCCTAATGTTAAATTACACTTATTCCTTTTCTGTATTGTTGTGCAGCATTTGAATAATATTTGTATAGTATTGTGGAAAACAGGGGCCACTGCCTTAGCTGTGGAACATGTAGATATAGGCATTTATAATTTATCAGCAACATTATAAGTTTTTGTCCAGGACAACCAACAAGGGCTGAAATTATATCCGTTGTCGTATATAACACAAAATTAACACATTTTTCAATATCTAGATTAAATGCAAAGGCCGAGTCAACAACTGCCATTACTGATAATTCCGTCAACACTACTCTTTCTTTATCAGAAAGCGATCTCCACCTTAACATCCAACTGTAGCAATAATTCTATCAATTTTTTTACCCACGTAACCTTTACAACCACGTGCTGTATTAACCAATTAATGTCCTTACAGAGTCCCGTGTAATTACCACAAGTCGGATACGTGCGAGAGACAAAGTACTAATGAATTATCCGGTTGAATTTGTAATGCGGCGCGGGCGCAGCGAAGAGTTAGAAATAGTATCCAAGAGCATGAAAGATGGTCATTTCATTGGAGCTGTACTTGGCTGTATTACGAGTAGAAGAGAATGCAGAGTATGTTATTTTGCCACGCGTATATTTTTACAACTGGACAGGGAAGATATTAATCTAATCTCTAGCAAAATTTGAAAATCTTTTACACTCAGAAATTAGAATAGTAAATCAAACCACAAATAAATTCCTCTGAAAAACAAATATTACTATTGTACCTAGCTCCCTAAGAATATACAGCATGTTTTACTTATTCTATCAAAAGCTATGACAAAATTGATTTCACAAAAAGACTTAAACAGTTTATCTATTACTGTTTTCGTATCTCTAATGATTTTGGATTTCACACTGTCCCGTTTACATAAAAAACACGCTGTATACGAAGGAATTACAAGGTGTTAACCTCTTTTATCACTCTACGTGAGGTAAAGCGTTAATTTATTGGAAATTGAACACCTTATTAAAAAGGTCATCTAACGTATGGTCAGAATTACATTACGGCTACCAGTGGACATTTATCTTGTAACTTATAATGAATGAGATTAGAAATTATGACCTTTAAAAGATATACTATGGAATATTTTCAATTATTCGCTCAATTTATAGCGTCTATCGGAACTTTAACGATGACATAGTTCATTTGACTCGACGTTTCGACCGTATTGCAACGGATGTGGTCACGAGTTGAGCGAAATGTGTAAAAATCGCGCAAATTAAAAACCTATATTTTTTATATTAAAGTCGACAAACGAGCAAGTGGTTCACCTGATGTTAAGTGATCACCGCCGCCCAGGGACACCCACAGCACCATGAGGATTGCTAGTACGTTGCCGGCCTTTTAAGAAGCGGTGCACTCGCTTTTTGAAGGCACCCATGATATCTATATTTATATTCAGGTATAGGAATAGGTTGAGTAACTAGTGGCTTTGCAATTCTGATCAATCTTGACGGTTTTTTTATGATTCTTCGTCGTATACCGTGTTTGTTTCTTATTGTTTTGCGCTTTTTTATAAAAATGAGTTTTATGTGTAAATGTTTTATTCATATCTAAATGAAATCTACATATTAAAAACTGCATGTAATAATGATTAATGGGAAATGTTGTCTGTTCCTGAAATAGCGATCAAAAAATCCCCAAGAGAAACATACGAGTACATATTTGATTCGTCCAAAGATTGTCGACTACGGTAGCTTATTGTAAGAGCATAACCTTTCGTTTAAATGATAGTTAGATGCAAAGCACATTTTCCCAGATGTGTGACCAACTAATAACATTGACATTATTCTACATATTACTTTTCTCATAATGTGTGAATCATTCGCCGCGCGGCAACACGACGTTCCTGCGCACCTCCCACGCCCCCACTTTTTATAGTTTTCGAATAACATATAATTTATTCTACGAGATGTAAACTCGTCTATTTGACCAAGTTTGATGTTTAGGTACCTATCTATATGTTGAAGTATTCGTTTCACGGTCAATATGTATTGTCAATATTTGGATAGTGTGGACAATATTGTTTTTTTTAACGGACGCGGATAGCGTCGCACAGCTTTTGCCGTTTAGTGGAAAGAGGTTGAGCAGCCTGAAAGCACGCTGTAGTCTAGAAGCAAGGGATATACATCGCCTTTCACTGATTTTAGATACAGCAGCCCTATCGCAGTGTTGACAATATAGCAACTTTGTCGCTATAGATCTGGCAGTTTTTGGGATGACGTTAGCGAATAAATTGCTTGAAAATTTCTCGATGTTCATACATATCAAACGGGACTTTAACGCAATAAAATAATTATCAATTTATCTCGACGTTTCGGCTATGTCTACTTGTGACCTCGGGCGTTGCAACACGGCACGGTTAAGGAGTCGAGGTAAATTACCAATGATTTTGTCGCGTTAAAGTCCTGAATAACGTTATAAATTTACGTTATCGGCTATTTTTTGAAGTGTTTCATATATTTTAGCGACTTCTTACGGTTGGTGCTCAATACATTTAGCGATATTTAGACCCAATTTGTCATGAACTGGTGACTTTTTCCAAAATTTCTAGAGACTTCCATGAAACTAAGTTGGCAACACTACCGCCTAGACTGATGGAAAACTGTAGATTTTTAGTATGCCGCGCATAATTCTGAATTTACACTAGCATAGTACTAGTGCTATCTGCAAAATTACAAGTGTAAGAGATTGGAATTAGTACGACATCTGTCCAAATGGATTGACACTCGACATGACTGTTCACACCACTTGACAAGTGACAAGTATTAGTAGATTTTTATTTGAGAGCAGATGCTTGTTGCTTAGTAAACAAAACAAGATCGGCTGCTAATCACTGCACTTGTAGTTTAAGTAATACTAATCACTAATAGTGTAAGTGGCTAGTAGTACTAAGCATTAGGTACTAAACTCGTGTAAACTATGATAAAGAAAGAAACACAGATGTATGTAGACCTTATAGAATATGCCTTGAATGCATGCCGAAACGATAAATATTCCTTACAAATGTAGTCGCCGCTTTCCTTCTACAGTTTGGACCCTAGAGAAATGGTTTTTCAATAATCTTTATCTTTATATAGTACTAGCGGACGCCCGCGAGTTCGTTCGCGTGGAATTAGTAGCGTATGGCCGCCAGGGATAGTGTAACTTTCTATCTGTGATATTTTGTTTGAAATCGGTTCTGTAGTTCCAGAGATTACCCCCTACATACAAACAAACAAAGTTTACCTCTTTATTATATTAGTGTAGATAAAACAAAGCCGCTATCCATTTCTGTATGCCCTCAAATCTTCGGCCGCTTACTCCTTTTAAGCCCCGTAACTGATTTCCATAGGATTTTCACTGTCATTTAGAGATTTTATTACAAAAGGTTTTCATGTACAGTACGTCCTAATTGTGCCTGTGCGAAGCCGGGACGGGTCGCTAGTATTAGATGGTCATTGCCGCCATATTCTTCGACTTCAAGTCTAAAAAAATAAACAGTTGAACCATCTAAGTACGCCGATAATCCATGTAAACAAGACGGTTAACCTCAATATCTCAACGACAGGAACAGGTGTGATTTGTCTTCAGAAGCTGATTAGATAACGTTATCATGTTTGACATCGATTCCTTATTTTATTAGGTGCGATTTTAAATTTCTTCGAAAATAATACGAACTTCCTAGAATGTTTGCGACTTGTCTTGTCGTTTGTAAGAGCTTCATCTTCAAATGAAGGATGGGTTTTTCTAGATCATCTTCAGTTTTTTATTGTTTTATTTTTAAGAGGCTTAAATACACTATGCCAGTCTCTCATGAGGCTTAACCTGATCTCATGATCAGGTTAAGCCTCAAAAACTTCCGCTTCCAGCCAGAACTCCAAGCCGTTAGAGCATGTCTGACAAATTTGTAAATCTGCACCGCGTCCTCAGATAATAGGTTACTCAATATATTCACAACTCCGTTACCTAGGCTTAGGTGGTCTAAATAGGTTCTAAGAGTATATTTTATCTGATCACATTCCGGAAAAACATGTGTCGAGTCCTTATTTTATGTAAATCTTCTAAAAAACTAGGAAGGGATACGAGCAAATTGATCACCTGATCACCACCGCCAATAGACGGGTAACTACACCAAGGAGATTACAGGTGCCTTGGGCTAAAAGTTCGTGCTTCTTTTGATGTCACCAGCATCCACAGGCTGTGGTAATTACTTGCCATCAGGCAAACCTATTGCTCGTTTTCCACCGATTTGTATTTTTTAAATCGTGCGTGATATAAGGCAGCATCGTTCTGTCCGTTCAGGCAACTTATCAAACACTCGGCAGCACCCTTTATCACGTTCTATTCGCCTATGACATAAATGTTCGTGTAACGCGAAGTAATAGGCACTTAAGCCAACAAGAGTCGTATCTAAATCCTCGGACAGCATGATCGATGCCATCGCCACACGATAATGCGTGTATGATAATATATTTTCGATGTGACACCGGCGATAGTGTATCACATGCGTGGGCGTCACGGTGCATCTTATGTACGGTTTTTTACGAAATGCGGATGTGTTAAAATACCCGTACTCTACACTAATATAATAAAGAGGTCAACTTTGTTTGTTTGTTAGTTTGTTTGTATGTAAAGGGTAATCTCTGGGACTACTGAACCGATATCAAAAATTCTTTCACAGATAGAAAGCTACCTACACTATTCCTGACGGACATAGGCTACTAATTTTACGTGAACGAAGTCGCGCGCGTCCGCAAGTTATTCAATAATTTGCTAATGTCACGGACTCTTTTTAGGTTTTTATTGGTTAATGTCAGCTGCTTTGTTTTATTCTTATTCTCGCAAAAATACAGTCCCTGATATTTTCCAATACAGGTAAAGAATAACGAAAATTACAATTAAGTATTTACCATTTAAAACGGTTTACGATAATTTCACAAAAAACATTTTACGAACGAACGAATTTTTTTTTCTGTAACATTCGGAACTGTAAATATTCCAGGAATTTTATAACACAAACCTATAGGGTTCTACACGATAGAGGCCTAAAATAAATCCTGAATCGTTTGCAGATTTAGAAAAAAATCTGCATTTTCGCAATGGATCGGTTTGTGAAACATTATTTAGTAAAATGATTGGTCACGAGTTAAAACTACATATACCTTTCGAGCCCTTCTCAGTTCTCAATTTTAAGAGCAAATTCAAATAAGTAATTTTAATTTGTTTCAAAGTATGAGATACAATGATGTCAACATCAACAATAACCCAATTAAACATCGAGAATTAGATTTCTTACGATACAAACCGTTATAATTGCCTCATTTCAATGGCTACAAGCCGAAAATACAATAAATTATTAAATACGTTAAAGCTTAAACAAATATAAATTAAACTACCATGAATCTTGATTGACAGTAGGCACTCCAATTCCAGTTCTCGCCACCTCATTATGTATTTCTCGTGAATCCCAAAAACCCTTCAGTTATCTCAGAATATGCAATTATCACGTTAAGATGTCAAGTGTATTCGAAAACCGAGCTCCAGCCATAATACCCTGCCAAAACCGGTTTCCGTACAAGGCGATACCACAATACGGTTACGATGAACAACCCAATTCGACACTGCAATAACTCATGCTATTTCTTGTTATGAAATTACACCCGAAGTGCTGTTTATCTTGAATGATAATTGACCAAAATTCGGTATCGGTAGCTGGTTTCTGGAAGCAAATGAAGATAACTTTAATCATTGTCGCGTATACCTGAGGCCATTCAGTGAAGTGTAACTGCGGTTTAAGATAGACTTCGTGTTATATAGTATTTCTGTCCAGGTGCCGTAATGTGTAATTTCGGTATCAATCGCTAACAAGGCTAATTTCTTACTCGGAAACCATTATATTCCTGCACCTCGTCGTGTAAATATTGGTTCGTAAAGGAAAGATGTTATTTAAAATTAAATTCGCATACATTATTTTGCGTTTGTGATAAACAAGACTGTTCTCCTTTTGTAAGAAAGCTAACAAATTACTTGTTCTCTCTGTCACTGAATCATTCTTACATAGTACAGCTTTTTTTTTCTCTTTTTTATAGATTTAACAATAAACCACGAAATGTTTACTAATTTGTTTTGTTTTTTTACTTAGTATTTATTATAAATTTTAAAGTAATATTTTGCTGTTTGTGTTGTCTTTAACCAACGAAAAGCGACAAGAGCACAACTCAAGTTTATTTATGAGCAGGAATGTCATTCAAATGACAAACACGACTATCACTTTTCACAAGTGGCTAGTTTAGACCTCGTGTAAATAAATACTACTTTACGTACCGAGCATGTAATGTGTACATTACCTTTATTAGCACATCACTATACACAATGTATAAGACAGTAGGTATTGTCGAGTTTGTTTCGCACGCAATTAGATCCCCACCCGTCATTAGCAGTGACCGAGAAAACTATACCGGTCTTGCTTTAACTCGCAAGTAATGTAGTGCTGTCTCGTTCAGTCTGATTGGGGATCTGGTTGACGTTTGATTCGGGATTTCTATCTGATTTGTTGGATTTACTCTACCTGTTTGGACGTTAGTTTTGGACAGGGTTACCAGGCGAAGGAAAATTTATAACGGCATTTGTTTTTAAAATGAATACTGCGTTTGAGAAAAGAGTTTAATTATGCCAATGTTTCGGTAGTGGTAGTAAAATGTATTAATTTATTTTGTAACCCTCCGAAATTACAACAGTTTTTGGTTTATGAAAATATATTAATGAGGGAGATGCCATAATGGAGTTTAATTTTTAAGCCTTTATGGAACTTTGTTATAGAGAGATAATTGGTCCTGATTATTTACAAACACGTTTCTAACGTTAATAATGACATCGTTCTGTGGTAGGTCAATATTTGACGTCGGCAACCATCCGGTTTATTATGTCAATCATTGTTCATTATATATGTTCAGAACTATATTGTAAAGCTAGGCAGTGTACCTAGTTAGAACCAAATTTTATGGGGTAAAACGTTATAGTGCTAATGTAAAAAAAATGCTAGACCTAAATTAGGGCCTAACGCACTGCCTAACGTTACTAAACTAGTATTAAACATGACCAAGTTTTTTTTTATTGTCACACTTTTAGATTTGGTTTAATTTTCATACGCATCCCAACAAACGAGATTTAACCAGCATGCCGGTTAAACCACAAGCAGGCGAATAAAAAAATATACAGGATGCTCTAAACGAGCGAGCGCGAGCGTGTTACCTCAATGTCCAACCATAGAACACGTCCGGGCGAATTTCAATAAGCCGAAACGACGATAATTTACAGTTATTATCCTCGCTGACCCCGCAAAACATCCACCGTACCGACGCAGGCGCTGTCACAAAAAAACACAAAAAAAACTGGCATGACGAGAAAAAAAAGAAAAAAAACACATTCAAATTTCAACCCTAACTAAAGCCGTTAAGGTTGGAAATCGGTTGGCGGCACGAGGTAGTGGATAGCGCCCGATACGAAAAAGGAGCTTTATTTCAGAAGTGAGAAAGCCTAAAGTGAATTATGGTAATGAATTATAAATACCAACCAATCCCATTTCGACTTAAAGTCGTTGTTATACAGTTGAAATCGGCTTGTTCAGATTTCTTTTTTTAAAGTAACTATGTCTTGTAACCGTACCCAATTTTGATCCTAAAGCTTTAGTATAGGGTTGAAAAAAGCTTGTTTGACTTTTTGTTTTTAAAAAAGGAATGATCTCGTTTGGCGTCCGTACCTGCGCGGGCGCAGACGAGCCTGTATTTATGGCGCCTGGCTCGTGCACCGTTCAGATACCGAAACCACGTGTTTTTGGGTTTCGGTTTCGGTTAAAGCTTGTTGGATTTTTGCACCAATCTTCCAATTTCAAGAACATATTTTGAGGCAGTGGCGGGAGTTTTTTAAATCAATGAATAAGCATTTGTAAGGAATCATCGGTGACATGCTGGAATTGTTTTGTTTTATATTTACTTTAGTACTATATACTTTAATATTTAATTTATTTTAGTACTGAACGTTGAATTTGCATAATCAAAGGTGACATTTTTTTTGTCGTTTGTACGGAATTAGCACACTTATACTTGATTGTATAGCTTTAGTTAGTTTGGGACTAGGTCAATTGGTATCAATTGTCCCAGTACATAAGTGGTCGAATCTCGCTATATCATACTTTGAACAATAGTACTTTATAGCTCTGGCTGGCAAAGAGGACCTCACAAAAAGCATTTTTTTAACAACACCAATATCAAGTCTCTAATCTTCTAAGAATATGCAAAAAAAGATGGCGACAGGATACACTGGTGTTTAGTGATGATTAATAACCCCTGTCTATTCGATGACCAGTCGAGTCTTCCATCTCTACCCAACGCTATAGGTGTGTGAAGGACGCAGTTATGATTGAGTGCATTGGTCTCGAAGTTTGGACCAATTCCGAGTAAATTATAGGCTTAATTGCCTTGTTAGTTGGTAATGTATTGGAATATCGAATGTCGATGGCTTCGGGGACGATGGAAGTTGTTTTTAACTACAATGATGTAATGATCGACTTTCTGTCTAGGCCGGCAAGTTCACGCGCATATGGAAAGCTTAATATATTCAGATATTAAAAGTGTTTGGTACATTGAAATTGAGAATAACTCGAAAATCGTAATGGTGAGTTTATTATGAAAACCAATTCCGTGCCATATACCGAATTTTTCAATTAATCAATTATACATAGAAGCATTGTATTTCTGGAAATCAGCCATCCTGTGACGTTCGGTTAGGTTAGGTCTGGAGAAATATTGCATTTTCATACAACATATTTTATTGTAAGATTGTTCTTTAATTCTTACCTTGATCAGGATACCTACATGTCATCATCATCGTTAAAAATTCTGTGGAGTGATGGAATTGCAGCTCTGAGGGAAAGTCCATTTCCCAATAGGGTACTATTGTCTCTATTTAGACTGATGCTGAGAAACAAAATGAACTTTACGTACCTACCTAAATTCAAATTTACTAGAACTTACCAGAACCATTAAGCTTTGTAAAGCTCTTGCAAAAACTTTTTAAGTACACGCCCAAATATTATGGTTCAAAAGATAACAGAGACATGGCCACGACGTGACATACAAGATAAAAAAAGATAAGGGATATTGCATGTGTTTCGAGCTTAAGACTTCAGAGTAATTGATAAGTTAAAAGGGAAGCTTACATTTAAAAAATAACCGTCTAAGTTCGAGTCGGACTAGCGCACCGAGGGTTCCGTACAAATTTAAGCTCCGAACATTATCGAAGAGATAAACTGAGTTGAGGGAGAAACTTAACTATGCCATGGAATACTCTTGTCCCTGTCATACCAAATGCAAATATAAGTTTGTAATCTGACAGGCAGACGGACGGACGAACGGACAATATGTATGTGTTCATTTTAGGATACTTTAAGTTTCAGTGCAGCTTTATTTTAAATTTTGTACTAAGTTTTTTCTTCTTGGACACAGTTTAGCTTCTAGTTCAATTAGTAGTTTAGGTCAAATTTCAAATACTTATTAGTCTTAAGACTAGATTGAATTTCCAAGATATATCGACCGAGGTATATCTAGTAATTAAAAAAAAGTTTTTTATTTTAATTCATTTAACTCATCTGGAAGTTTTTCTGTCAAATAAAACAAGGCAAAAAATAGTAATACATATAACAAATTAAAACTCGGTTTCAGTTCAATACGGGACCCTGTCGCGCCACGAATGGCACAAATTGGGGGCAAGTGCCCATTTGGGGGTGGAATTAAGTAATTTCACAAACAGCTCTCCAATGGTTAACCACTTGTGCTGGCAACCCTTGAAATGCTTTTTGTTTTTAATGGCTGCCGTTTTTGTCAGAGTTCTAAATACTGCGCAGTCCGTTACTGTCTTCGGAACTTTTACGTTCCATTGAAGCGTGAACCGGTTGTGAAATGGAATTCCATCATTATTTCATTATTTCGCGAGTCCCTTATAGATACATATATAGTATTTATATGGTATTATAACTTTAAGTACTATTGTAACCAGAGACGATAAACGAATAAGTAAGAAAGCAAACACTTTTTTGTATAGTCGACCAAGAAATTGCTTGACCACCTTATACTTTTGTAATACGGTTGAAAAGTAGTCAAGCAAATTCTTGGTCGACTATATATAAAACACAGTTAAAAATAAAAAAACGTAATGTAATTCTAACTTTAATAAAACAACAGTAAAATCTTATTCTTAATTTATCCAAAGGTAAAAAATTGACACAAATCACCGCCAATAAGGAGAGTGCCCAGAAGGCTGGCAGCATTGCCACGTTTGGATGGCAATGCTGCTTCTTTGGGCAAAGTATTGCCCAGCCTTCTGGTCACGGGTGACCTCTATAAGGCACGCCGATAGGTCTTTGTATAGACGGCGCGCACTTGGCCCCCCAAGGGCCCTAGAGTTTCGACCTCAAACGCCTCAAATTTATAACTGCCACCAAGGCAGGTATACACCAAAGAAAGTTAATTTAATTAAATAATATTTTTATTAAACAAACGTTCATGAACATCAAACAATATCTATTCCACAGTAAAAGCAGAAAATAAATACCAGTTGTTCCTGTTTTATCCCAGGGTCCTGAACTTAAGAGGAACGTACATACATATAAATTATTTATACTATCTACAGTTTGTATGAAAGTGCCAGTCATGCATTCTAACGAAGGTTGTATTTTTTGTACAAAGTTATGTGGGAATAAGGATGCTGACACACTTCAGAAGATGTGCTGTAAACTGATAGATGCAAAGCGAGTGATGAACAGAATTTGTCTAGCTACATAATTCGATTGTAAATATCAGCGACAAAAATAAATTCCAGAATGAATGAATTCTAAATTTATTTACTTAATCGATTTAATGATTATTGCTTTGAAATTTTAATTATTTATTAACGACGTACAATTTTATTTTCATTTCAATTTTTTTTAAATTTGATTGATGATTATGATCCTTATGTATTTGACATTTCCATTTCTTTTTAATTATTTTTTCTATTCGATATTCATAGTTAAGATAATCAAAATTTTAATTACAATTTTAAATTTTAATTTATATTGCGCATTAACATAGTTATGTAAGTAATTATTGTTACTAACACATTATGGGATCAGATCCTGCAATAAATGACTTTGAATTTGAATTTGAATGAATGAATCGTTTATTGCTTGAATGAGAGTAGGATAGTTAGCACGGCACAACGCGACTCGCTTTGTCGCTTAGTGCGTCTCTTTCGAATTAGCCGAGTAGGTACGAGAGAGACGTAATGAGTGACGAGCGATAAAAAGAGCATGCGTGCCAGTCGTCCAGTTGTCCACACAAGTATGATTTCGTGATATAATACCGGACATGGTCTTCTGAAAGAATTAGGTATATTTTCATTTTTTAAAGGATTTTGGTTTGTTTTATTCAGTGTATTTTAAAACCCGACGCAACAAGAGAGCAAAGCTCAAACTTTTTGGTCAACCATATTGATTTCACAACCAATGCCATTATAGTCACACCGAGCGATGACTCTTCGTGAAGGGGTTTATCAGTAGCCGGGAATTCAAATTGGTTGATTGAAAATACAACACTAATACCGCTGTATTAACGCCTGGTATAGCTTCAATAACATAGCCACACGTATGCTACAGCCTAACTAAACTTTATTTGTTTCCCCAGCGCGTTTGTTTTGGTCCAAATTTAAAAGGTTTCCTTTGATCTGTATGGTTTCTTGAAAGAATGGACGGAATTATTTCCCTTTGGTTTTTCACCGTAATTGTTCAACAGTGCGTGAAACGAGTGGATTGTGGCGGAATAATGGGTATTGTAAATTGTTTAAATGGTGCTATGATTGAATTGAGACGTAAGGCAGTCTTAACTGCGACTAAGGCAATTTATTATATTACTAGCTGACCCGACCGACGTCCTGTCCAAATCTCCTAGAAAAAAGACGTTTATTTTTTCCCGAATTTGAAAGTTTTTCTTTCCATTAAAACCTAATTCGGACTATTTAACCTTTTAAAACAAGAAATAGTTAAATCGGTCCAGTAAATATGTAAATAGAATCAAGTAATGCCATTGCCAACGTTGTTAGTTTTTATTATTTTATTAAGACCTAATGTATTTAAGTTGTATAGGTATACATATATCCTTTTTAGTGTATTTTCAAATTCTTACCATTTTTTTTTGGACAGGACAACGTCAGGTCAGCTTGTTGAACAATAAAAAAATCGTTTCACCGAAGTCCGGTTTATTTTAAACTTGCTTACGAGTTTCTTCAGTAAACAATTTTTCTTCACACCTATACCTGTCATTAGCAGAATTCCTTGAATTCTCAAACATCCATTAGTTTTCTATATTTCTTTATTTGTCGATTAGAAAACTACAATTCCAGTATGTCAATGGGACGGAATTTAAGGGTTTTTATACTTAGGTAAATGCTATGCCGCAAATGGCATAGTCATATTTCCTAATTAACAAGCTTAACGGTCATACCAAAGCGGGCACGCCATACAAAATACAATTAGTTACTGCTATATAAATAAAATAAGGTTTATGTGACCAACCTTTCAGTTAGATAGGTCCAATTTTCTGGTGTTACCAGAGCAGAGCAACTATTCCAGATGGCTCAAGACAGGAAAAAGTTTGCAGAGCTAACGGTCAACATTCAGTAATGGAAAGGCACTATAAGAAGAAGAAGAATTTTAATTTTGTTACCAAATTGTCCGAACTTACCAAATTTCGAAATGGTAACCTGCGACTGGCATTGTCTGCCTCTGCCTACATGCGTCCCTTTCTAGGTGAACCGATAAGATAGGGACGCCCTTAGCGACAATGTCGTGCCAGCTTTCCTGTTCTCTAAGGTTCTGCGGCCATCTTAACACGGTACAGACAGAACCTCGAAATTCGATCGTCAAACACCGGTACGGTCAACAGCGATGTTTGCTCGCTACCGGTGTTGGCCACACGCGTGCGTTGGCAAACAACGCCTCCTTCACGTGGATTTTTGGGGTAGGGTCGGCAGAAAAATGGTTGGACGGATTTAAAACAGACTATAAATATTAGAGGGAATAACACAAGGACAAGTGCGTAACTGACGATGATTTGGACGGAGTTGTGTCTACTAATTGTAGTTTACGGAGTTGTCTGTACTAATTCCACGCGAGCGAAGTCCCAGGCGTCAGCTATAGTTAAATAAATACTGCTCAAAGAATCAGCATTGCCGTCCAACGTGGCAATGATGCCAGCCTTCTGGTCGCTCTGCCTATTGGCGGACGATTTGGGATAGATTTTTTACTTTTAGTTATAGTTTAAGGCCGGATCACACCGGTTGCGTGTGCAGTACGATTCCAGCTCGCTGCGTAGAGCTGCGTTACGTGCACGCAACGCAAGTGTTCTCAACATATAATTCTAATCAGCGTACACACGCGTGTCTCACGCATCCGATGTAGCACCGCGTTTAGAAAAATATTATATTGTGGTTTTTTAAGTTAGTAATGCTGTTCAGTAAATATACTGTTCGTGGAATATGTAACGAAATTGCTTAAACTGATAATGAGGACCAGATAGCCTAGTGGTTAGTGACCCTGACTACAAAGCTTGAGGTTCCGGGTTCGAATCCCGGGAGGGGCAAATGTTTGAATACAAATGTTTGTACCCGAGTTTTGGATGTTATACGTATTTAAGTATACTATATTTATCTAAATAAGTATGTATATCCGTTGTCCAGTACCCATAACACAAGCAGCTTTAGTTGCTTACTTTGGGACTAGGTCAATTGGTGTTAATTGTCCCAAAAAACTTTTTATTTTTATTTATTTAGAAGTTCACCTTTGTCAACTAAACTGTGTTTACGTTTGTGTTATTTGTGATGTTTGACAAAGAATTAACACAACGTAATTTGTAGTTCACACTTAAAAACAAGAGTTGATAGTAAAAATAAAATAATAACAGTTGTTCTGCTAACGCTGCCAGCGCAGGCGCAGGGCCGCGGGCGTTGTATGCATCACGCATAGCTTTTATTTTCGAGTTAGCTCGACTTGTTAGCCCGTCTGTCTGTTCGTCGCTAACTTCTTGTTAGACCTCCCTTTTGATTGTTTTTATACACTTTATTATGTGGCATTAGTATTTCATGAACAGTATTTAAAAAAAAAATAACTGCCATATCAAAATAACTTTTCCATAAATACTCGCAACTTACTTTAATCCGCAGCGTCGCTATTGTAGTTTTTAGGGTTCCGTACTTAAAGCGTGTTCACGGGACTTTGTCCTACCTTTTAATCAAAATCCGTTCAGTAGTTTATCCATTATGGCATACCAATCAAACTCACATTTCCTTTTGTTAAATTAGTAAGGATTCCATTCAAAAGCATTTATTTATTTCAATCTGAATGGTGAACTTTGAAGGTTTACGAGTATATCGCGTATTCTGCAACAAAATCTAATTCCCGACGTTTCAAGCGTTTTTCAGTTCCGTTATTCTCTAAAAGCATCAGCGACGAACTCGACGACGAGACATTGCTCTGTCTCGCTTACTCGTGGTCGCGTCAGAGCAAGACGGCGCTGTCCGACCGTCGACCCTGTACCACAAAAATTATAAGTGCTACAATTTGACATAATTGTAGACTTTAAAAAAAAATGTGACAAATGTGTTCAATTGTAGCAGCTTATGCCCCTGTGGCCCGTTTCACTAAGCTACAAGTCACAATGTTACAAGTCTAAACCGGCAACATTGTTCAATAATGACCAATGGCAATGGGCATAATGACCAATGTTGCCGGTTTAGACTTGTAAAATTGTAACTTGTGGCTTCGTGAAACGGGCCACTGGTCTCTGTTGCGTGTAGAGAATAAAAATACAGGTATCATGGTCATACGTGATATTTAATAAACTATTAAAATTGTATTTCAATACCTATAAGTCGCGACAACATAAGAAATTATAAGATATAAAATTTTCATATTCGAAAAAAAGCTATGGTTAACGCAAACCATTTTTATTTTTACACATCCCGCTCATCTTTTCGGCCAACACTGTTATTCTCTTAGCACATGGGCGTCGGACTCAACGTGAAGGCATCGCCCTGTCTCACTCGAGCTGGCGCGTTAGAGCAAGACAGGGCGCTGCAGCAGCGTCCAGCTCGTCGCTGATGCGCTTAGAGAATAACTCCCCAGCACCGAAACTGTTGACATTTTTTTTCGTCGGTCGATATGTGGCTGATTTACATTTCTCCCCGACCGTTCTATAGTTAATAGCTTTAAAACGTGGGTGGTCTGCGAATCCAGTTATTATTCCATACAAACCCATACAATAGGGCTGAAGATTGAAATAATAAATTAGATGGAAAATACAATTTAGATGTATACTGAATACTAGCTTTTGTCCACGACTTGGGTGTTAATTTTGGATCACATACTAATTATCACTTCCATTTAAACCCCCTTACGCGTCCGTGAACCCTCTTACGCATTGGTAACGCAGCTCTACGAAGCTAGCTGGAGCTTTGTTGCATACGCAACGTGTACGCAACCAGTCTGGCTTTACTTATAAATGGTGCAATTTCGAAAAATCTTCTCTTAGTTAAACTCTACACCCTGTAAGGGACACATGTCCTAAATTTCATTATCTTGAGCTGTTTAGGCTGAGCTTTATCTGTCAGCCAGTCAGTCAGTAACAATTTTTAAGTAAAGTCCTTGATACTTTAAAATTTACGATGTAAAAAAATTACCTTCGATTCTTTCTTCTAGCCAAATAATAGTAGTCTCCGTATAAAATAAGGCGATTAATAAAACCCATAGATTATTACCAGGCATATCATGACGCGGTTTTATTACAACGTTCGATGCCCCCACGCCTTGTCAAACATTTATGACTACGCTTAACCCTTAAAAATCACCCCATTGTAACCCCCGAGTCGCCTCATAACACCCCAACTATTAGTAAAGTATTATCCGTAACTGGCAACACTAATCGCTCATTAGCGAGTTCCGGCGTGGGGTTGCCCACTTATAAAAATAATCACCCCGAATTTCGAAATCATTGTGGGAACGTGCATCTTTTTGGCTGTCAATGCAATTTGTTTAAGCTTCTTTAATTGCTTTTTTGGCCCCGAAAATTTGTGTAAAAATAATTGATACATTATCTTAGTCTTATAGAGATAAATTCCCCAATTTCTTGGTAAATTGCTGTAGGTAGGTTACCTTAAAAGTATCTGGCCACATCGCTACATCATTAATTTTTTTTAACAATGCACGAAATTTTTAAAATTAATTAAAAATCGAACCCGAGTTTCATTTTCAAATTCTTTTCCGCCGATTGGCCGAACACTGATTCTCGGGGATGTAATGGGTAATATTATATGGAATGGGCTTTTTACAACTAAGCGATGCAAGAGCAGAACTGGTTTCCAATTCTTTTATGCCCTTTTTATTTTATTGTGCTTAGTCCAAGTTTTATTTCACAATATTTTTATTATTACGACACGACTGACCTTTTGTTTTTTTCGGTCGCGGACACTTTTTAGGACTTTTCTTCGAACTGGGCGCGAAATAAAAATGCGCATATTTTACGTCGTAGAAGGAATAAAAACTGTGTTTTCAGGTTTGCGAGCGCGAGCAAGGTTATTGTCCCAGAGTCAAGGGCATTCAGGAACAATAAGTCATAAAAGAAATTTCATGTGGCATGGAAGAAGGTAATGAGTTCCCGAATACAACCTCTCGACCTAATGGACCGGCCGAGGTCGAGAAAAAAAAACTATATTTTAAAAGCCAAGGCAGTCGCCGTAAAATTAAAAAGACAAATTATTGGACGTCTTCGTGGAAGCCAGCCTTTGTTATCTCACAAGTGTTTTTCAAGAGTTCTGTTTATTTTCTTACCCGCTCGCGCATACAATAACTGCATCCATTTATCTCTGTCGATCTCGTTAGCGGAGGGCGTTCTAACAGGGCGTAACAGTCGCCCCCGTGGTTACGTAATTCTGACACTTTCAGCTTTCATAACAAGGTCTGTTATTGTGTATACAAGTTCTTTTTACGGTGAACGGGACGAATCCTTTAAAGGGCGTAACTGTAACTCGTTGCGTAGCGTGATATCGATTTATGGGGGGACGGAATAAGCGTCCATTTTGTTTAATTGGTGCCCGTTTGATACCTCATTTGTTTCGACACGCTTTAAGCATTTTGTGTACCTTTAAATCTTGATGCGACTTTCGGATATAGCCTTATATTTCAGTTACTTAAGGTGCGTTTTCCTTTGAGAGTGGATGGTAAATTTTTAGGAACATTAGCATAATCATCGTCCGTGTTTGATGGAGCAGGTGTTGTGTATCGGCTTATTCTCGGTTTTTATAATAAAATCTCGTTATATCTCGTATGTTTATGAGATTACAGTGTTCGAATAAAGTATTGTTAATTAATCGACACGGAATTCCTAAGGTATCGATATCGTTTAATTTTATCGAGCTCTTACGATTATTTGTAATGCATTTGACTTTTTTTCTGTTTTTGGTTTCGTTTTTGACATTTGGCTAAAAGCTTGTTTCAAAATATAATGAGTCATGCCGCTTGTTAAAAAAATGATGGTAATGTGATCAATCCAAGTCGCTAATGGAAGGAAAACTGTCAAATGTTTGTTACTTTTAAGACTATTTATTGTGTATCCAGAGCGCTCTCTATACAAACGACGATAACGTTTTCTACCCTCTAAACCTTAACCTATAGCTATAATTGTTTGCGTTGTAATTATGCCCTAGAACTAGGTTTGTAAGTTTTGATGTTTTTATTCTTTATAGTTCCTAAAATATTAATTTGCTTTATTAATTTTCTATGTATGGAGTATAAGTTACAATCCCCTTCCGCTGGTAGGACCTTGTGCAATGTCCGTCCGTCACCACCCTGCTCGTTACTTCAGCGCACTGTTATGTTCCGGTGTAGAGAGCAAGACAGCCGGTGAAATTTCTGGCGCAAGAGGTAGTCCATCTTAGCCCTCTAGGTTGACAACGCATCTGCAGTCCTTGGTGCTGTGTGTGGTGCTGTACCATCAGATGACCCACTTTTTTTATGAAATAAGAAGGCAGACAAGCAAGTGGGTTCACTTGCTCGGTTTCCTTCCTGGTGCCGTTATCTATAAAAACGGCAAAAAATCATGTCTGTTGTGTGGGAGCCCCCTTAAATATTTATTTTATTCTGTTTTTTAGTGTTTGTTGTTATAGTGGCAACAGAATTACATCATCCGTGAAAATAATTTAAACTGTCTAACTGTCACGGTTCAGGAGATACAGCCTGGTGACAGACGGACAGCGGAGTCTTAGTAATACGGTCCCGTTTTACCCTTCGGGTACGGAACCCTACATAATGTTTTCGATGGCTGACTGTACATTGCATACGCCAAGCTTTATATGAATGTTGACAGTGTTGGATCACAGATGGATTGCCATAATCAATCTTCTGTCGCTCAGCTTTCGTCGAGAAAGTTAAAAGATTCAAATTGAACTTTGAGCTTTCACTGTTACTTATTTAAAAAGCACAAATAGTCTTCATTGTTGAGTATAAAATACGGGATTATTAAGGGACAGGCCACACCGGTTCCGTACACGTTGCGTATGCAACACGGCTCTAGCTAGCTTCGTAGAGCTGCGTTACGCATGCGTAACGTCATGTATGGAACGAGCTGCATAAGTCAAGGTAATAAAAACGATGGACTGAATTTAAATTTTGACAGACTGACACAACTGTCGTGTCATGCATGTTATTTAAACTGGGAGTGGTTTTCGAAAGGTAAAAAAGATTTCTTCAGCATATTTAGTTTGTATAGATAAGATTTCACATTATGACTTTGATCTAGGCATATAGTATAGTGCTGTTTCCAATTTATTTGGAAAATTATTAGCTACGCGTAAAACCTAAAACTACATGATACAAACAGTTGTAGACAACTAAAAATTCCCATCCAACCATAATTTGAATTAAAACTAACAGTCATTAATGCCACACAAGTAGCCTAATTAAAAAAAACAATACGCCATAAACTTAAGTAAATAAAACTAACTGGATAATATTTTGCAAGTAATTGCCGTCAAAAAAACCGCTACTATTTCGTTCTCGTCTTCGCTAACTCTAAAATAAAACCTAACACTATTATTACAGAGTACAATTTTAAATACGCTTTTTGTTGTACATGGAACCTTCTTATAGTGTGTTACAGTTATTCTAAACACATGATCTACGCATTAAAATGCCAAGACCACCTATTTTGTATGGCGATAAGACGCAATATGGCGTCGTCGGCAATCCAAGTACTTTACCTACTAAATTAACCATCATAAAGCTGACATTGTTGAAATATAAATGAGGTCAAAAGTAATTTATCAACTCTACAATGAGGCACTGTTTGAAAAATGACGCTTTTATTTCAACTATTCCCACTCCATACTTAGTTATCTCGGTTCACGCTCGAGTATTTTTTTTAATTGGCCGTTCAAATTTCGAATATCGAAAGGTTCGGCTGAATTAGTCATATACTCGTATTACTTTTTTATCGGTCGTTTATTTAAAATCGAAGATTATCTTTCCTTTTATGAATCAAAAAATGAGATTTCAAATCTAAATCGCATTAAACAAATAAAATCTGTACAGAACAAAAACGTAGAACTAACGCGTTCATGGCCGTAGTTTCCAATACAACTTGACCTTTAATAACATTACAAAAATATACTAACACAGGTCTAGCGCACTGGTCAATATATCACGACCACTATAAATTGAACTCATAGTACCTTTGCTTTATCAGCCCAGCAGAGCTCTAGTATACTGGAACTTAAAACCATTACAACCTGACCCCTCACTACAATACCAAAGCAAGAATCAACGTGTCTTGCCATCTGGTCGTCGTACGGTTCTCCGAATGATACGTCAAGAAATAAACAAAAGATGAGCGATTGCGTTTGTTCGGTCAGTTAGACGCCCGCAGGAATTCAACATTCGAAATATGAATTCGAATTTTGAACTGTCATCGTTGCTTTTGAGTTCGTTATAATTGTTCTGAATTTGAATTCTAGGTTTATAAGTTGGCAGTACTTTATTGTTGTTTGGATTATGAGTAACGGTTTTTTTTATCGTTTTCGATAAGTATACTGTATTCTACAAAGGACTTAATGTCGCCATGCTCAATCATATCTGAACACACATTAACGCGGCTGACATTAGTATCGTGTTCACATATTTTTGTCCAACTCCTCAATGGCGACTGCGCAGTAGCATCTACCGAACAATATTTAGTTTGATAGTTTTTATATTTTAATTACGCCCGAGAAATTTGTAGGAAATTAGTCGTTTAAAAATTAGTCGACCGCACTATCTTTTTCCAAAGCTACGGTATGACAGAGACGGCATATTCTATAACTACTGTTTACTTTTCCTAATGTGAACATAAAGCGACAGATTACAATAAACAACAATGTTGTTGCACTTTTATAATAAATAAAAAAATAAGCATCAAAAAATTACAGTAATCATCAAGATATTAAAACCACAAAAACACATAAAATCTCGGGCTAATTTCAAAACGCAACACCAACTGCATGAAATGATAAGCTTGGTATTCAAGCGTAGATTAAAACGGCCTAGTCACTACATAAAATTAACATTCGTCAAGAAAAAAAGATTATTCATGTTGCTCTATATTTAATATAGTCAAAAGGGACCACCGAGAAGAAACTAACACCATACTATAGTCAAAGAAACTGGAACAAATTACCTTGCTACTCCGCGAAACCAAAGCGGAGCAAAAGCAAAGCAAAGGTTTCGCGGAGTAGCAAGGTAATTTATTCCAGTTTGTTGATATGGACCTCCGCAAAGTAACGCCTGAATCTATTAATTACCATACTTATTTGACATTTCTATAAGGTATACAATCAATTACGATATAGTAAACCTACTTACAACGTAATCTTTGACTATGACAATTTTAAACGATTAAAAACGACTTCCTTCAACTACTGCGACCTATTAAACCGTGTTTCAGCTTTATAAATAAAACTAATTTTTACAGATCACATAATTTAATTTTACAGATCAGATAATTTCAGAAATCCCCATATTTCAAACCCAAGGTCTCGTGGTTAAAGGGATACGTGTCACAAATCAGTGTGCATCGCGTTCTAGGTAACCCTAATAGCTGCAGCAGCGTTTTACCCGACCGACTATCCAATCTTCTCCCCAACTAAGCTATGATTTAAGACATAAAAATGCCGGTGCGCCCGCGCCGACACCTCAGCGTGTAAGCTCGGAGATAGCCAGAAGCTAATATTTAGAGAATTCTACTTGAGATAAATGGGTATTTAGATAAAGGGGCTTTTACTGTGAGCTTTCGTCAGCTTACCGTGGATGTCAGAGCCTGTTTCGGTTTTGTAATACGATTTTTTCTTCCGTGTCCATTATTACTATGTAGTTACTAGTTGTTGGCAGCTGCGTTACTTTCTAGATATCCCGCGCGAACTCTGTTTTTTTACAGCAAATAATAATCGTATATGTTAATACTGAATGTGGTCTATCCGTTTGTCATCTGTCATCCAAATTCAAATATAGTTATAGGGATTTTTGCGCACTTTTCCAAGTAGAGCGATCCTTTCAGCAGATTCAAAATAGCTCCAGCTTAATCCGGCTGCCGCGGCTTCTTAATATAATTAAAACACTACTTCTCAGGCTAGCTTCTCATGCTTTACACAGTTGTTTTTTAATTAGAGGAAAAAACTCTATGCTGTCTAGTATTAATTTTCGTCCATAGGCTAGGGACACGTTGTATTTTGTCATTTATTGCTTCCTTTTTACCCTACTGCCGCCAGAAAGGAGGGGTGTGTTTTTTGAGTATTTGTATTTCAATGAGTTTCGTGTAGTTATATGGCGATCCCAGTGCCTTTGACCTCGGGCGCCTTTGCGGGTTTTTATGAAAAATAACATGAATTCATAGTAGGTAAGTAATATTACAATTGGAAAAAATAGGAATGAAATTGGATTTTTCGTCCGTTCTGTTTATTAAAATTAAGAAACTTTATTTTTTTGATAAAACACTGCCATGCTTGATGCGAATTTTTTTAACTTAAGTTACCCGGTGAATTTTGCAGCTTACGGCGACTATCGTTAACATCGCTATGGTCCAAAAAAAGGGTTTTGAGTTACACTTTATCAATAGATAGGAGCTGGTTTCTTCAACCATTCATCTTCCTTTACCTATTCGATTAAATCTATTTATGTTATGATGTATGTTCGTCTTCTAGTCAGCAGCGACTCGCAAGCAGGATACGAGGATACGCCGTTACCGGGTGTCGCTTTACGGTGCCGTAAATCGGCCGCGCTCGTCAATTACGAAGGAGCTATTTTAGTACGTTTAATTGCGCGTACACGGGGGGGCGTTTGGCTGGCGAGTGGCGAGTTTGGTTTAAGTTTTGGACATGTGGACCGCGTTAGGTTTCTTGTCTGTATGTACCTACTCCGAAATATTTAAATGAATGTAATTCTTTGCTTGGCCGGCGCGGCCGGAGTAGTACTTTCACGGATACCGGGGTGAAGTAGCTTGCTACTGCGTTATGTGTGTGTGACTAGGTTCGGAGGCCCTAAGGAGTTTAAGGTCGGCAATGGATCGGCGACTTTCTTGGGGTTGCAGCTGGTACCAATGGGTGTCGGTTATCACTTTTCATCAAAGTCTCGCATAAGATTTCCTCCTCTTTTTCATAAAAACTAAATTCCGAGTACAGCTTTCAGCAGTAGTAGAACAGGTCAGGAAAAATGATTATTTTCTTTTATTAACTACTCAAACAAAATTTCTTTCATTACACCTTTTGAAATTAAGGTTTTATTTCAGTAATTTAATGTGTTAACAAGTAACAAACCCCTATTAAGTACATAAATGTGCTATGGATCATACATCTTGTTATATTTTCGTTTTACTGAAAAACGTTGACTGGGTCCTATTATATTTCGAGTAGGCAGTATATACTGGTAGGACATGTGCGTTATATTTCTCGTTAACGAGTAAACGAACGCAACCAATGACGCGGAACCCTGAAAATGCCGGCCGTAAAATAAAACGCCCCATTAAACGGCACAGTCTATTGCTAAAGACTATTTTTACTTTTTTTAAGCCAACATGTCTACTGAGTCCATTTCGATGGCAGTGATTTGTATCTGTAGTTCCAATTTTAAAATGAATAACGTTTTTCGGTTTCAATTAAACGGTACGGATGCGGCTATGTTACTGGCCAGTTAAGAGTTCGAAATTTAAATTGCAATAATGAAACAATAAACATGCCATGCGCCAGATAAATAAAGTAGTTAAACGATAAATACGCCTGTAATTATTTTTTTCAACGAGCAACACAGCCCGAAATAACTTTTTAAACATGGCGGCTGGCGCTACAAAAAGTTTAACTTCAATCAGCCTTAATTCACTCGTTAATCTTTAGTTAGCATAATTAAACTCGACGCCATTACCTGATGGCAGTAAAACAGAGAATAACTAGATTCATCGGAATCATTTATTTGTACAAGAATCGAATGTTTTCAAGAATTAAATCGAGAACTCGATTAGCGAGTTACGTCTTAATCGATGTGGGCGAAGATAGGTTTGTTGTCTTTGGTTTTATTAGCGTCTGTTCGACGAATAGATGGCGTAAATACTGTCTGGTCAACTTTTTTAAAAGTACATTATGTCAGTCACTTAGTCATACGGCTGAAACGTGCAGGCAATATATGTCTATGTATAAATAGCCAGTTGGTATCCCAGTTTCAACAAGAAATTTATTTTCTTGAATGTTTTGGAGAGTCATTTATTAAATCATAAACGCAGCAATGTATAGGTAAAGTGAAAAAACCTTTTACATGTCAAAGTCTTTGTGACATTGACACAAGATCCATTTTTGCATGATCAATGTAAAACAAATCTCACCATTAAAATACTTCGGTAAATTTTTTTACCTTGGCTTTTCAGATGACAGCTGTGGCTCGTTTCACGAAGCTACAAGTTACAATTTTACAAGTCTAAACCGGCAACATTGGTCAATATGCTCATTGCCATTGGTCATTATTGGCCAATGTTGCCGGTTTAAACTTGTAAAATTGTAACTTGTAGCTTAGTGAAACGGGCCACTGAAGTCACTTGTTAAAATAATTGTCCTGTAACTTCACCTAGGCTGTGAATAAGACACAAGGGATATTATTCGTATTTATATCGCACGTGTTCGACATATCAATCGACGGACTATACGTCTTATCTGTAAGAATTCAGAATTTGACAAAAACCGACATCCCATTTCCTGACACTTATCACAAAATCTGACATTTCTTAAACATGTCCTCAAACACATGGGCTATATTTGACCGGAATAAAACGTCTTTTCTAATAAACACATGTCTATACTGTTATTATCACTATGTCAACAAGAAGGGCAATATCCTTTTTAATCCTACACGACTGACGGGTGCCCTGATAACATATTTTGACAGTACCCTAACCACAGACTAACCACAGAGTGTATAAAATAATCTGACACCAAGAATCCTATAAAACTAGACCGTATCCTACCTTCTTAAAGACGCTAATATCCCAAGTTAAATATTATTTTGTAATCTGCCGTACCCGAAGCCTGGCTAAGTATTTTTTTACGCTGTGGCTCATTCAGGGTTGTCACCGATAACGTATCGCAAATATCGATACGACATATTGATTCGTTGATAAACTGGGTACTTTCTATCGAACTGATTTTTATTAGAAGGCCTTTTGGGGATCGTTTTGTGGCTACTATTTGGGAGCGATTTGGTTTCTGTAACTAACTAAAAAAATAAATATGTCAAATATATCAATGCCACTGAACTATAATGTTTAAATATTGTTCTAATAACAATTAAGGGTTTTTCATACTGACTGTGACCTGTATAATCTGTATGTGTGTACTCTTGTGTTTTGTCTGTCGTTAATAAGATACTGCTTTCATCAACTCAAAGGTAAATTGGAAGAGATCCGTTAAAGGTATAAGTTCGCTTTTGTACATTACTGTATATATTTTTGCTATAAATTTTTTTTTGTACAATAAAGGAGTATCCCCTTGTATGTAACAAGGGGATGAAAACTAATTACGGTCTATTTTAGGTATCTGTTTTAAGACGTAAATTGACAAAGTTTTTAAATGTATCCGAAGTGGTTTAGCTTCTTATTGACTTTTTTTTTGCGCAAGCCATCCTTAGTTTATATAAATGTATACGTATGACATCATTACAACCTTTTTATAAATAAAAAAACTCGACTATCGCCTTCGATAAAATCACTAATAGTATTCTAGATTAGCGATTTTTATGACATATGACGCGCGCGCATGCACTCGCTGTAATAATAGTCGTATTGCCTTGAACGATATCTTATCTCGCGATACACATTTAAGACCATGTCCTGAAAGCTGAAGGTAACAATATAATTTTATAGTAAGAAATAATTTACATATATTTTTTTATTTATTTATCGATTTTTATCGCGTCCATTGTAACTAATTGATCTGTCCTACAGTTCCCTACAAACATCTTGACCACTGACCTTGAATGCGCAGTAGCCGTTTCTAGTACAAATGTGTATGCGCAAAAATACCACCACTCGATTTATGCTCAAGTTGTTTGCCTGCAACTATACCATAAGGACCAGGCCGTACCGGTTGCGCTGTGATACGCGCATAACGCAGCTCTACGAGCTAGTTGGAGCCGTGTCGCATACGCGACGTGTACGCAGCTGTTATGGTTCGGCCTTTAATTGCTGGCTTGACAATACTGTTCTGACTCAGCGTTTAAATTGTATTAGTACTGTGCTGTCCAACTCTACTGCCTCACTGTACTGTCCCCGTATGACATTAGCATTAGCAAGACAAAGAGCAAACTGAAGCTGGTGGTAGGACCTTGTGCAAAGTACGTCCAGATCGCTACCACCATCTTGCTCTCTAATCCTGCCGCTAAGCAGCAGTGCTTGCACAGTTGTGTTCCGGCGTGGAGAGCAAGACAGCCGGTGCAATTACTGGCACAAGAGGTATTCCATCTCAGCCCTCTGGGTTGGCAACGCATTTGCAATCCCTTTGGTGTTGCAGGTGTCTATGGGCGGTGGTGATCACTTACTATCAGATGATCCACTTGCTCGTTTGCCTTCCAATGTTGTATAAAAAAAGAGAAATTAACCAGGTTTGCATCCTCTACTGGCAACGGATCAGCGAGTCTCTTAGTGTCACTTGTTCCCATGAGCTGCGGTGATTACTTCCCATCGGGTGATTTACATGCTCGTTTCCTTTCCTTTGGAAAAAGATTTATGTTTAATATTCTAGCTTCTGGATACAGATCATAAATACTATCCGAGACTTTACCCGTATTTACAATTTAAAGTGAGCCATTAGTTATTAATTTCTCAAGCCATATAGAGCGTGCGTGGGCGCAGCAACGCATGTACTTCCTAATTGCGATCTACGGTGCGTTTGTTTGTTTGTACGTGGGCTGTTGCATTGGCCTGTATAGTGATGTAGATTTATAGAATGCCTGGATGTGGTACTAAGCAAAAGCTATAACAATAACTTTGAGTTAAGCAAGACAATACTAAACAAATATAGATAATTAATCCTGTTAATCTGTAGCTTTGACTTGTGTGTTGCTCGGACGATGGCTGCCGCGTCATTTCCACACAAATCAGAACTGCATGTTTACAAGTTCACGCACACACAAGATGAGTTGACGTATAATAACTCTTTATTGAGTAATTAAAAAAAAGAAAAGTTACAATTATGTATAATTATTAATTTGCATAGTAGGTATACGAGTTCAATAGGTGGTTTTATCGATTTAAAGCGATCGCTTCCAGATAATTGGATCCGATGTTTAAAAAACTTCTGACAGGATAGTACCATTAAATATCTGTTTTATATCACTATTATTTCATTATAACGACTAGTTAACGAAGGTTTTCTAATTAATTGAAATTACTTAATTACATCAGGCCAAGCAGTATAAAACACTCTTGTACAAAACACATTATTTTGATGATATTATTTCGATTAACATTACCTTTCAAACGGATAAAGTCGCGTTCGATCACATGTAAAACTAGGGTTTTTTTGTAGATTTTTATAGTTAAGGGAAGACTCCAAGCAAGGGTTCAGTAGACTAAATGCACCGCAAATGTATTCAAAGGCAAGTATCAAACAAGAAGCAGGCGCAGCTAACTTTGTGGATACAAGATTATTGGCGCAGCCCTGGGATCGTCGCAATTGAGTCGCCGCGCGTGCGAAGAAAAGGAGTTATACCAGAGGTTCCACTCCGCACGGTATGCTCGACCGCCTTGCCCATGGCACAGGCAAATTTCAGTAGACTGTCGGCTGTGTCAGTGTAATTGAAAAGGAATGGCGCGCAGCCCTAGCGTGTCGCCGGGAGTAGCGGGGGAAAAACGGGCGCGGGCGGCGCGTTCCTTTTGATTCGCGCGTCCTGGCTCATCGTGTATGAAGTAATACGAACTTTTTATGCGTGGTAATAAAGTTGGAATTCGTTTAATCGCGGTCGTAAAAGAAGTTTCTGTACAATATTTATTCTGTGGTTATAAGATAGAGAGATGCATACAGTAGAACGCTTCGTATACCTAAACCCCGTTTTTGTTCAAAGTGAAACTTCTGTACTTGTGTGGTGGTCCGGTATTCTTGTAGCGCCGCGAAGTTAGCTGCGCTAGCTAACAGCAACTACTTTCTTATAGCACTTCCAGTAATCTTATACCACTGCGTGGCCTGCATAGCTTCACCTTCGCGAATACATTAGCTATGCAAGTTTACTGCATTTGTGCTCAGTCATTTGTTTTCGCTTATTATCCATGTTTCCGTACATAACATTGCATATTTAATGCAAAATTCTAGGAAGGTTTGGAAGCTTGGTATTAAACAGCGAACGAAGTTTACAAGCCATGAATGTGTCTCGGTAGATAATTGTGTCATAAAGGTTTGGGATATAAGATGGCTGTGTAATATTTCGAAGCTCCTAGAGCATGTATCTCAAAGGTTAAGATTGCACAAATGAAGATGATATAGAGATTTTTTAAAGTAAAAACAGATATGACTATGTGTATGAATAGTATAACCTATCTGACGCCTTAGATTTATGGGAAACACTTATAGAACACAGTAGGGGCACGCAACACAGTGACGTTGTGTGAGTCAAAATATAGATCAGATTATAAAATCAATGACTATATCTTGGACAAGGATGTTTGGAAATGATCCTGATCTGTATTGGCGATCCCTGGCTCCAAAGATTGTACACCTGCTGTGCTAAATTGTATATTTTTTAAATATTTAAGATGTAAAATAACATTGTAATTTTGATTTATTTAAAAAATTACACCTCGTTGAGTTTCTTGCCGGTATCTTCTCATCAGAGGTTTTTCCGAACCGTTAGTAAATTTTTTGACATTCATAAGTGCTACCTGTAAGCCTGATCTGAATAAAATATTTTGACTTTGACATTGACTTAGAGCTGCTTTTCTGTAAAAAAGCGTGTTGAACTTTCGTTTTTATCTTTTGGACTGATCTTGATGAAATTTGGCATGCCTATGTACATGGCACATGGCATGCAATAGTACATATTATGTTATTTGTAATAGATTTATCCCGAAAAAAACGCAGTTCCAGCGAGATGGCGATAAATGAACTCCAAGCAGACAAAGTCGCTGGTAACGGCTAGTGTAAATATAAAGTAATAATAACTGTTGTTCTAAAATTAAGGACAGTTAAGTCCCTCATGCAAACGTATCTCGACTAAACCGCTGAAGCACTTAATAAACATCATGCTGTTCGGTTTAGTAATAATTAAGAGAATACGCTCCAAGGCTGAACTAATAAAATCGCGACACGAATTAATGAATTGATTATGAGTAAATTGTGGATCCCGGCGTCTTGTGAACTATGATAATTCATCGTGTGTGGAATAATAGTTCTTAAAGTTCGAGATACTTTATACTAACCCAAAAACCGCAAACTGAATTGGTAACAGTAAAACTTAAAACGTATGCTAATTAAGTCCTAGAAGGTAAGGTACCAAGGTATGAATAAAAGGTAGTTTGACAATTAGTATTTAAAGCTAATAAATAATATATAAAAAGAAATATTTATTCGTGCGTCCGTTCCCAGACCATTCATCCGATTATCCGTGAAGGTTTCAGACAGAAAAAAACATTGCAGCCGGGTAAAGCTAGTGCCTTATATGTATTATAGGAATGTCTATAATAAACAAATCCATGCAAGATTTGTGAAATCAGTCTGATGTGGGACCAACTAACAAAGACATTGAAGGCAAAGAAGACAAAACGAATGATAATCATATTCTTTAACTAGAAATAATAATGTCTACCCAAGTAGGCGTTAAGTCGTCAGCATGTACAGACACAATACCACACTGGACGTTACAACAATAAAGACTCGAACGAATGCATAGACGAATCTATAATCCGCTAACCAGAAGCGATTAACTAGGTATAGACGATAAAGTAGTAGTTGTGTATAGAAACAATAACACCGTGGACGCTGACCCTTATTCCTTCTAAGAACAAGAACGAACATGGCGAACGGAAGCGGATACCGAGACAAGACCGCGTTGTTAGCTAAATATAGCCGACCGGCTGGTAGCAAACGCAATTGGACGAAAAACCATACCGAGATTTAAGATGTCCTGACGAAACAGCCTCAGCTGAACATGAGTGATGCTTTAGATATACTATTATATGCAAGTACCTACAGCAAAGTTGACGATGATTCCTCTAATGAATATGACATCATTTATGTATTTATGAACGACTCGATTGATTTAGAAATTAGTTGTAAGCTAAATCTTGAAAGCATCAAAAATTGCGTCTTTTTGCGGTGTATAAAGGCTTATACTAGAGATATACGTCATGGTGGCCTAATGATAATGATAATTTAATGGATAACATCAAAATAAAAACATATCTAATTAATTAAATGCAACCGGATAGCCAGATCAACAACAACAAGTATTTCGGGTTTCCAGTTCTGCAGGAAATCACAATCGGCCAACAATCCTTTAATTCGGAACCTGATTGACCGCACAAAGCTTGGGACCAATACTTGTCTTGCGAGATATCAGTGACACTGGAATGTCTTAACCATGAGTCACGCTTATTGTTTAGCTAGCTCCTGCATTTGGATATCTGTCACGTTTGGTTTCCATGAAGCCATGGTCCTACTTGGTTTTGGACAAAAAAATAGAATTGAGAATATAGCCCTGAGTTCAAATATGCCCTGAGGAATTTTCGAAGACTGCGATCTTCGGTCATTTTAAAACTAAAGTATAAAAAATGGCAAGTCAAGAGCGATGAAACAGCATTTATTTTGTTTTATCCGTCCTTGGTTACACTTAATGTCTAAATAACACTAGTAAGAATTTGCTACATCAAAATTATTAAGCAGTAAGGTACGCTACGTGGGTCACATTTATTGATTTATACTATAGTGCATACACCATAGAATAATTAACCTAACTACATAATAATAAATATTAAGAGAGACAGACCGATTTTAAAAACAGCAATTGGCGTAATTGTTGGGCATATATTACACCAAACTTAATATTTTAAAAATAAACACAAGCCTATTTCATAATCCAACAATCCAAAAGCGGCAGAAAATGTTTTACAAAAGCAAAACAGTAGTTAAACATGACACATAAATAGACCCTGTCAATCCAAAACCCACAAAGCTCGCGCCTTAGGCTGCGTATAAAACCTAGTCTGGCTAGGTTGCCTAAACAGGCTCCAACACCGCAACGGAAATCGCTAGACCATTCACTGAGCATAGAACGCCTAATGGGGGAGATAAAAACGATGAAGGAAGCTCTAGAAAAGGAAAAAAGTTTAAGTGTAAGCGAGACGCGATTTAGTTAGTGGATCTTTTTACGTTGATGATCTGATAGCTCGCTAAAGAATAAAAAATACAGACACTGGAAATGCATCAAGAAATCATTTATCGGAGAAAAGCAAAGCTTACATGGATTCTTGAGTAAATCAATTTCTTACGCTCCTCCAAGTACAAGTCGGTACGAAACGGAGTTTATTTTTAAAAATCAATGCAAAAAGAACATCCCATACAAATAGCATTATAAAATCAGTTGCACTATCCAAAAAGCCAAGAAGGCGTAAAAATTTCGACACGAACACAATTCGATTCACGTCCAAACGGAAACTTTAATCGAAAGGAAATCGAAACTGAACAGAAAATCGCTCTTACAAAGAGCATTGTAATTGCATCACGTACGATAATCGTTGCTATTATGACATACGGGGCAGAATTACACCTAAGTATAATCCAATATTTATACGTTCCGTGCGTTCTTTTACAGATCTCGACTCGTGCATCCTTGTTCCTCTCTCGGAGAACTGGGATGTGGGAATAGGAGGCATTTGCATTCGTATTCCAGTCCGTAGGTGTCTCATGTTTACCTCGGCTTGGGACAGGTAAATTCGATGACAATAGCAGTGGGAGTTTGTGTTTATTATAAGAAATACCTGAACGCAGGTAGACCGACATTGTGAAGAGACGCACCCCCTCGAATAATACAGTTTTCGGAAATACAATGAATAAGTAATTTATGTCGGGTGGAACACAATATTCCGACATAAATTTTCGGAAACGTTCGAAGTTGTACCTGTAGCTTTTTTTTCGGAAACCTCAATCAATGTTTGGGGTGACGTTTCGTTTCGGCTGTTGTGGTTGTTTTTGTTTGTTTTACGGGCAATTTGCGATTTGGCCTAAACTGAACGTTTCTATAGGTTGCTTATCTTCCGGGCATCGGGCCGTGCTGCCGTGCACTAATTGAGTCGTCTCATTACATTTCCACAGTCGAAGATGTTTATCTAAGCATCGAATTGGCTGTAATGAGGCAGCTAACAACTCTTATGAATATTAACTTTTTGGTTTACAGGCTATAATTAATGCCTGTATAAGCTGGACTTTTGAAGAAGTCAGTTGGTAAACCAAATTTTTTGGATTGTTATTGTTGCATTGGAAACCTGCTGCTTTTGAGACTTATAAAATTGCGTCATCTTTAATAAGAAAATAATACGCAAACTTTTTTATGCAAATGTTTTAGAAAAAGTTTACAGAGAAGCACAGTCAAGCCCGAAGTACACAAATAAACAAGTTGGATCAGTGAGGTGTAACTAAAGCAACATGCAAAAAAAACCTACAGTATAGTAATTGTGCCACAGTCCAAAAGTGTAAAAGCACAAATAGTTCCAAATTCAAACTCAGATTACAAACCAAAATAGCACACATGATGATATACATAGCAATCAGCCTTATTAAGCTACACAATAAGTTTGATTTTGGAGTACCAACCGGTTTCACAACCGCAATTTGAATCAGACAGGGGGTATTTTATAGAAGGCATTCGGAATTCAACATGATCCCATTGATTCATTGTAGTGGCTCAAATACCGGGAACATGCACAAATAAAGACCTACCTGGGAAGCACCTGCTGTTTTCTACTCTCTATGGTAGGAATGGGTTCTTTTTGGTGAGATTGTTCATAAATGTAAGCGCCGCGTGAATTTTCCTTTATGTAATATTTGTCTTCCAATAATGTTAGATTTTAAGGGACATTTTCGAAATGGTGCGAGAATTTTTATGCGCTTATGGTGGTCCACTGTACCAAAGAAAAATAATTGAAGTGACCGTTTTATAATAAGTCCAATTAATCGCAATAACATTAATTGTAGTTGTAGCATAATCTACTTAAAGAATCGAATGGAATTCACAATCCCCTCAGAATGCAAAAGATGACATGTTTCTAAAATTATAAAAATCGTAGACATTGTAGCATTGGATAAAAAAAAGATGTTGACTTGTCAGCATAAGAGTGTGTCAAAAGTCAAGTAGCTCGTGAGACATTACGTAGAGTTTACAACGCCGCCTGTCGACAACATGACGTGTATCTATATAATGAGTCGTTTGTTGTATTTGGAGTTATGTTGCATGTATTTTATTGATTATCTTTTTCCTAACTTCAACCTTACGAAAAACATGAATATCGCCTCCTTCTGGAGACAGATTTACCATGTGGTTCAAACTGGAAATTGGATGTACCTTTTTGACACCATTAATTTAACGCCCTTGATGATCATATTTCTTACCTCTTTGCATTAGTTGAAAAACAGCAATTTCCGCTGTAAGAGCTATTACAAGATCACGAGTATTTGTTAGTAGGTACAGTGGTTATGCTACTACTGTTAATGCTTTTGTAACTGCTAAGATGCCAATTGACATGCAGTCAGCTACCTTAAAGTCCCTCTTGCATCAATCTGGAATATCAACTTAAGTTACCAAATTAGTTTTTAGACGTCCAGCCTCTTCCAAATGTGGAAAACACCTAGGGTTAGTTTGTTAACTAGATGGTCCAAAATGATGCAAGACGGTTTAAGAGATTTTGAGGTTTTACGACTTACCTCACTCTCAGTCCAATCGATGAGACTAGACTTCTCTTCCAGAAGGTTCTCCGAGCTCCGCTTCTCGTCTTCTCCGTCTCCTTCGTCCTTAAACACTTTGACCTCATCCGTGGAGCCCAGGTCGTCCCCGCCGGAGCTCGCCGCCGAGCTCGAGTGCGCATGCGGCATCTTCACCAACCCTTCACCCTAAAGCCCATGACACTCATCCATCTATCTATCTATCATCCATATCAACCTGCTCTACTTGGTCTATTAACATTTGGTCCGGTCACTTATGGACTAATTTAGGCAACTGTTTTGGTACTAAAACTAAAATGAGATCACAGATAACTTTTGTCAGGTTGAACTTAAGATGCTAATGCTGAGGCGTTCCGTTTGACTTCCAGGGTTATATCTGGAAACAAGAAAAGATACCATTAGTTCATTTTGAATGTTTTTGCAGATATCGGATTCAGGTTGTTTGTTACGTTTTATAGGTCTACAACCTCTGTTGGCATGAAGCCTTAAAACCCAAATATCAAGCGTCACATTTTACATTCCGGAATCCATTTGATATTAAAACACGTGTACAAAAAACTGATTCAACAAAGGTTCAACAACCCGTATCAAATTTGAATAGAAGCAAGAGCAAGTCAGCGTCATACGATACTGCACTCGTTACTATGTGCCGAGCATTTGTCATAGTTGGTATGTCAGAGGTGTGAACGTTGGTGCATTATGAATAATGACGGCGGTTGAGTTATGCATGTCAATGATCAACAGTTTGGAAGGGTTTAGATGTGGCGTGGAAGTATAGAAGACTTCGTTAAAATTGTAAGTTTTTATTGGGTTGTCACTTAAATAAATATATACGTAGACAACTAATGAGATGATTGAGTAACAAGTGAAAATGATAAGTGCACCACAGACAGGATTATGATATGATTAAATTCGCTACTAATCTTGTCAAAAAGCAGGCTTTTCCCAAATTAGTAAAAAATATAAATTACCGATAAGACTATCACATAGACAATCGAAGCCATAAATTATAATAAGCATGTTGGTATGGACGACAAATTAGGCGTTTGAAAGAATTTAAAGATAACATACTTTCAGTAGAAGTGTAAATTAAATAGTATCGTTGCCAAAATTAAACACATTCAATTCTATTCCAATAGTAGTCATCGGACCGTTCTGTCGGCAGATCAGTTATTACTGTCGCGGAACTGTCGCCCCGTATTATATCACATGATATGTACTGTGGTACCATGTGCCTACATTGTAGAAACGGTATTAACATGACCTGGGCGACGCGGACGATTTGTCGCACGATTCTGTTTCAACTTTCATCACAGAGTTTGCCGTATGTTAGTTATTTCCTGTCAGCATAAAGGTACGAGTTTGCAGTTTCACCAAACTGTGTTCATTAAGTATCCAAATAAAATAGTTTCTAACGGATCTCGTATGTTTAAATGATTATACGTCCCGAATGTTGTTATCTGACTTCCACTGACCATGAGAAATAGAAGGGTTCCTGATAATTTTAGTTAAATTAGATTTCTTAAATGTTTGACGCCATTTGTAAATAAAATATCGATAGATTCACCACAATATTTCAGTCTTATTATTGGCAGCCGATTCAATAATCTTTCTTCAATCTCCGATGCAACTCAATGAAGAGTGTTATAAGTACCAGTACTTAGTCATGCCTTTTATTTTATGGCAAAGGGAGTAAAACGAGCATGCGGGTCACCTGATGGAAAGTTATCACCGCTGCCCAACCAGCGATCCGAAGAGAATCACTGATCTGCTGCCGCAATGTAGGTTCCCTCCCCGTGGGCCTCTGGATCTCTGAGTCACCGTACGAAACGCAGAAGCAAGCTACTACTTCACGCTGGTATTTTGTGAGTGTGGTACTACCCCGGTGGACCCATTTGTACTGCAGTTAGTAACTGGCTACTGTGCATCCACTATGTTTAGTGGCAACAGATCAGCGGTTTTTAAAATGTTACATATTTGGTATAAACAAATTCGATGCAGTTCTGCAGTTATCGCGTTCCGATTAGCCCTAAAGGAATGCTGCATCCAAAAACCAATTTCCAAGACACAACCGAAAACAATAAAACACGAACACTTAAAACCGGGCACCGGGCGAAAGCATTCGTAAATAGAATAGCGAGCCGTAAACACTCACATAAACTGCAAATGGAAATATCTCCTTGCTCAGTAATGGGATCCTGTTAGGTATCGTTTTATGGCGGGCTTTTACGATTACCCTGTATGACGCTAAAGGCCACGTATGCAAAGCTATTGTCTGGTAGGTGTTTAGCTGGGTAACTAAGGGACATTTCACAGAGCGAGTTTTAGCAGTCATTCGAAAGCGTGTCTACATTACGACTAGCTTTTTAGAGATTCGTATGTACATGTATGTTATCAATATGCCCTAGAACTAGGTATGTTTTGATTTTTTAAATATTCTTAATAGTTTCAAAAATATTGACGCTTTTGTGTTTTGCATGAAACTCCTAAAATGCAAATACAGTCAAAACCGTTTATAACGACATCGTTTACAACGACCTATCGGTTATTACAGCCAGATTGTATGGTCCCGTCCGAATCCCTAGTAAACTATTCAGTAAACAAATCGCTTATAACAACATCGGATACAGCGACATATCGCTTACAACGACGAAACTTTATCGATATTCATCGGCTATAACGACCAACCGTTTGTTGTCTCAGCAAAACAAAACAATACAAACGATTTTAAATCTTATTAATAAGCATTGAAGGAATATTTAGGCATATGCCTAAATAATATTATTACCTACGCACTTTCTCCCACCTCATCCGAACCTCTTCCCGGCCATTTGACCTTGCATATTTTACACCAATTGTTTAGTGCGCTAATTGACTGCGTGAGTAACGGCTTGATTTAAAAGTGTTGGTGTTGTTTAGACTGTGCATTTATGTGTTATTATGTCGCAAAAAAAGAGGAAAGTGTTTTCTATTGAAGAAAAATCTCATGTCATATGGAGATTAGAAAATGGCGAGTCGAATAGTGAAATTGCAAAGGAATGTGGAGTTTCGCACTCGACGATATCAACGATTTGGAGGAATAGAGATAAAATAAAAGTTCTTTTCGAAAACAACTCTTTAAAACTTAAACGAGCGAGGACAAGTGAACATAAAGTTATAGAAGATGCTTTATTAACATGGTTTAAACATCAGAGGGCAAACAACGTCCCAATAAGTGGTCCGATTCTGCAACAAAAAGCCAATGACTTTGCTCGTCTTATGGGTAAAGAAAACTTTCAGTGTTCGTCGTCTTGGGTACAACGTTTTCGTGCTCGTCATAACATTGTGGCAGGAAAAGTTTGCGGTGAAGCGGCTGGCGTTCCTGAAGGAGTGTCTGAAGAGTGGCTCTCTCATAAGTGGCCTGCACTGTGCGAAGGATACACGCCAGAGGAAATCTTTAATGCTGATGAAACAGGATTGTTTTACAATTTAACTCCTGACAAAACACTTAAATTCAAAGGCGAGGAATGCAAGGGCGGAAAGTTGTCCAAAACAAGAATTACAGTATTGGTTGTGGCCAACATGACTGGTTCATGTAAAAGAAAACTCTTGGTGATAGGGAAAGCTAAAAAACCGCGTTGCTTTAAGAACATTCAATCTTTGCCTGTTACTTATGAAAACAACACAAGGTCCTGGATGACATCCCAAATTTTTGAGAAATGGCTGCGTAGCTGGGATGCGGAATTGAAGTCTGGAGGAAATAAAATTCTTCTCCTAGTAGACAACTGTCCCGCTCACCCTGTAGTCTCCAATCTGAAATGCATAAAGCTTGTGTTTTTACCGCCCAATGTCACCTCCGTTTTACAGCCCATGGACCAAGGAGTGATAAAAGCTTTAAAAACACAATACAGAAAACTTCAAGTGTTACAAATGATACAGAATATTGAAAACAGCAAAGATATTAAAAGTCTTTCTGTTCTGGATGCAATTCTAATGATATCGGAAGCCTGGGAAAAGGTCACACAGACCACTATAGCCAACTGCTTTCGCCATGCAGGTTTCAAAGATCTCTCTCCATCACAAGCGGAGGACGACGATGATATTCCGCTAGCGAGATTGATACAATTTACAGATGAAGATGACAACGTACCACTTGCTGAGCTGGTTACTCACTTGCAAAGATTTACTGCTGCAGAACAAAGAATTGAGATAGAGGAATTTATTGGAATAGACGACAGTGTCGCCGTGTGCGCCTTAGCTACTGAGGAAGAAATTCTTGCAGAAGCTGAAAGTAACAACCGTAACACTGACGAAGAAAACGAAGACCAGCAAGACCCTGAAGAACAGTTTCAACCAACATCAATTTCCGAGGCTCTTAACGCTGTAACAGTTTTGCAAAAATTTGTTGCATTTAACGAACAGTTTCATACTGATGATACTCTTACCTTGAGGAGTATGAAACGTAAAATGCAAAAAATATTTGAGACTGGGCTTAAAAAAAAACAGACCAAAATGACTGATTATTTTAAAAACTAGTGTAGTTTTATAACCCGTAACTGTAAGCAGCTAAGTACATTTTGTATTCTATGTAATTATTTCGTAATAAATATTTTTATTTCTTTTTTGACTCGTTTACATGCATAACCTATACCTATTCTAGATAGATAATATGTATAACTACTGTACTTGTGTATATGACTGTTATTGTTTATAACGACTATCGGATATAACGTCGGCAACTATACGGTCCCTTCAATGTCGTTATATCAGGTTTTGACTGTACTGCCAAATCTACGAAGAATATTTAAAAAAATCAAAACAAACAAACCTAGTTCCAAGGCATGGTGACAATATACCAAAAAATCATTGTCATAGGATAAGGTTTAGAGGGTGAAAAACGTTATCGCCGTTTGTATGGAGAGCGCTTTTTGGGGCTGGGTTCACACTCCTCTTAGGGTGGAAGGTGGATCCGTCTAAAAGGCAGTGCAAAAAGCGAATAAGTGGTATCTCAACTATCTGGCAACACTCGTCTAACTAGCATGTAGTGAACCTAGATGACTCAGTGATAAGGTGATAACGTTTATGACCCCGCGTGAGTGCTTATTTTACTGTTGCTCCGCTAAAGGTTTTTCCTACGACTTTTTTATGTCAGGAAAGTGACTTCGTAAATTATTTTTGTTTAAAAACACAGTGAGCGATTTGAAGGGCTTTTTATTGAGTTGCGTAGTTTTTTCTAAACCAAAATATGCTATGTTTATATATCAGAAGATTTTTACAATTTTAAAAGAAAACTAGGTACATACAGGGTGTCCCTGAATGCTTCGCCGTAACGCGTAACGCAAGCAATATGTATTAGTTTCTACTTAAAATCGATTTTAAGTAGTTTAACTATTGCTGTCACGTTTTCGGAACAGGACCGCAATCACGTCACGCGGTGACGTCACTCGAGCTTTGGTTTAAGGCATCAGTTTTTTTAAAGTTAAGGGCCCCATTGAAAACCTGTGCTGGTATTTGCAGCAGCATAGCAAAGTGGTGGCTCTTTTCAGCGTCAGTACCTAATAGTCATCTCTTTATTTTGGATTGAATAAATGATATTATTTTTTTCTTTCAATCATATTGGACATTTGAAAGACATTATGATATTGTCAACATCTAACTGATTTTTTAATTTGGTTACCCTTGACGATTTTTTTGTCAATCCCTTATATTTTGACATGTAAAACGTTTTATAATTTTGATTGAGAACTGAATAAATCAATCATTAATCATGATTTAAACCGCCCTGCTTGCAATCAAACTTTTCCATATCAGCGTCGAGATCAGTTTTCCTAGAACGCGCAGGAAACTATGCAGTTAGTCAATGAGAGCACTAATTACCGCGCATTCTTGCTCTTATCGCCCTCGCAATAAGGTCGATGTAAATCGCATGATTAGCAAATGATTAAGCTACTTATAAACAGTACAGTAGTGCCACAAGGACCACCAATGGAGCCATAGCTATTAGAGGCGGTGCCGCGCGGCAACTGTTTTTGCTATCCATAGCTTGAGAGTGGCATGTTTTTTTTATGCGACTTCATACGTATAAAAATGGTAACGTTATAATGATTAAGATGTTTATTGTATTATATGATCTTGAGTTTCATCTCAATAGATAAAGGGAAAGTTGTTTACTGTCTTTTTAGGCGGGACTGAGAGACGCAAAAATTCATTATTTATTTTAGATTTCTAAAATAATAAAAACAATCTTAAACATTGATGTAAGTGAAAAATTTATATTTTTGCGTAATTCAGCACGAGTAACTATCGCGAAAATTTTAACAATCTTTTGTTCTTATTGTATGTATTATGAATATTACGTTTAATCTGCATAAAATAGAATACAGCATAGCACAGCAACTGTTTGTATGAAACTCGGTAGTTTTTGAGGTTATTTTAATGAACATTTACAGTTCCTTCTAAACAATTAATTCTAGAAAAGTACACAGTTCCCGCAGGGGGAAGGATAAAATAAACGCGGAAAACGTCTCAGGTAAGAGCTAATGTTGGATAAATTTCAACATGGTCGTGCATTTTTTTTCTATTTATCTTCAATTATTAATTATTCATGGCTAATCAATCATGTTAATGAATACTCCTGCGCTTACGCTTCACTGATTTATTGCCTGTTCAGTACTTTACAAGGAAATCCATATAAGAACGAGTACCTCCGTCTAGTTTTTGTATGAAATATCTAGTTCCTGAACCAGTTAGAACTAGAAAAAAGGGTACCTTACCATGGTTTGATTTGTAGGTGTTTATTCAATTGAAACTATTAATTGTATGAAACAGCACGGCTTTGAAATCCTATAAAAACTCAATTAGTCAAACACAATTGCGAACATGCGTGGATGTAATTTATTCCAAAATTAAAAGAACTCGTAAAAAAACAGTGTTGGGTTTATTTCTAAGGTCACTAATTTTTTAAATATGACAAGTAGAAAACTAACAGTGAGCTAGACTCACGAAAGCGTTCCATACAAAAGGGGCATGTACTATGACGTCACAGTCTCCGTTCTCACTGGTACAATGTATGGGTTTAAACTAAGACCGCGTATTACAGCCTGATTTTATCTTATTACTCTCATACTAAATTGTTCTATATGTTTCATTTAAATTCGAATGATCACATTTCGAAGCTAAAAAAATAACTTTTTTAATTTTGTATCACTATAACTTCTAAAATATCGTTCATTTAAACTACTTCTTTGGACATAATATATTTTTAATTATAATCTACAACAATTTGATAGACTTATCCCGTTTGCGTCTGATACATATTCCCTTAGATAATACAATAGAATTATACAATTTTAATCAAAAAGGTAGAAATATAATTCAAGAATTTCGAATGGCCACAAGTAAGCACATACCGTATATTGGCAAAACTAAAAAACTAACTTTTGATAATTAATTTGTTTAATAAAATAACGAGTGTAACTCACGAGCTCCAAGTTTTGTAAAAACAGAATCATCCTGTATTTAATTTAAGTCACTGAAATTAAAACAACCTGTGTTGTGTAGTTAGGAGCAATAGTAGTATAAAATTATAACTAAAACAACAGCTTAGGGTGGTATATATAAACCGTAGTCAAGTACCAGTTTCATAATATAACTATCAAACTGGAACTTGAGTATCAAATAAAAAAACGTTGCGTAGATTAGAAGTTCGCTGCGGAAGATATGATGAAGACAGACAGGAACGGATGTTTTAATGTAAAAAAAAGAAGATTATAATTAAATTTAAAATGCTATATAATGAATGACAACACAAAGAAAAATTAGGGTAACGGCAGGGTTCGAACCTGCAACATCAGCATCACATTACCGCTGCCATACCCTGCGAATTTTTCAATGTGTTTCGTCTTTACGGTCATTAATTACATTATTGATATTTTGACCGTAAAGACGAAACACATTGAAAAATTCGCAGGGTATGGCAGCGGTAATGTGATGCTGATGTTGCAGGTTCGAACCCTGCCATTACCCTAATTTTTCTTTGTGTTGTCATTCATTATATTTTTAAATTTAATTTGAATGTAAAAAAAATACAAAAAAAAAATCGAAAAAATTTAAAAATAAACAATTTCGATTACAAGAAGATTATAAGGCACATAGCATACAAAATTTAAAACAAATCCGAACATAGCCTAAGAATTTCATAAGAATCTTACACAGCCCTATGGTATGGGCTGACCATTCGCCAAAAGAAATCCTAAACGTTCTCCAATATCACACAATAATTGACTCTATCAGTTTAAAAATTGGGTTCTCATTTCCATAGACGAGGCTTGTAATTGCTCCCTTTTTCTTGCTTCTTCGTACTACGTGACCCGTAACTTGATACCCTTACATGTGCTATCGTATTAGAGATGCAAGAGCTAAAGGTCTTAAGTGGATATACTATAGTTCAAAATGCAGTGGCTAAATGGTGGAGGTGCTGGGTATGTGACGAATTTTAGGTAAAAAATTAAACACGTGTTTTCTGTCTTAGTGAACACAATGGCGTCTAATATGGGATGGTTAGTTCGGCTACAGATTTTTTTGACAGATTTTAATGGGTATTGATTGGTAGCATTTTTTGACAGACTGACAGAAAACCAGAAGGAAAAGGATATTACTACAATGAGGATATTATGTTCAGGTGTGATATTTCGGCAAGATCCATGGTCAATATAAAATAGCATAGTTTTTTTTTGCTGAGAAGAGTCAGTTTAAGATGACATATTATGTTATTTCTATGAAAAACGAGCATACTCGACACCTGATGGTGATTTAAGTGATCACCAACACCTAAGGCAACAAATAAATTCTTACTGACTACTTCACCTCTCAGCATCATCATAATTATATCAAAAATAATAAAATAATATAAAAATGTAATTAAATGTAATTTCTAGTTTTACTCTCTTTGTCTGTCTCTGTCTGTCTAATATTTACATTAATAATTATCTTAAAAAAAACTATAACAATGCTCTTGATATCATAATAATTATCCTGATTATTATCTATTGATATAGCAAAAAGTGCCACGAATCCGAAGGTTAATGATATCACACATTTTAAATTATCAAGGGAATTCCCAGTAATCAAAACATTTTTATCCGGATCGTCATGTGAAGTTAATTGTTTTTCGGTTTGTTTTAGCATCAAAAAATTCCAAGGGATTTATCCAGGGTGGTCATGCTTTGTTTGCATCAAGACAAGGCAAAAATTATCGAATAATTATAATTATCTAGTAATTATTCGATAATAATCGTTAATTCCTATGAGATGTATCAAGAACTGTAATTATCTTGATAGTTTTGAACTCCGTTTGACAGGATAATGCACTAAAGAAAGACACACAAACAAATTTTCTTGTACTGATTTGTACTTGTACAAATTTAAGATGGCTTTTAATATGACTCACATAAAACAATTAGAATATAAAGAACAAGGGTGTTCACAATGTTGCTGAAAACAATGGGGCCGTTATTGCCTTTTTTTTGTGGACCCACTGACCGTTATGTCTCATATTCAGGTAACCATAAATCATGGTAATTTGGTTTTCGAAAGGAATGGTCAAGATTCTTGAGTGAAACAAAAATGTCAGACGAAAAAAGCTATTAAAATTAATAGCGTAGCGACTGGCATTAAAATTTCTGAGCAAGCCAAAAAAACACCATTTCAGTATTTACAATAACACATAGGCTAACACGATAAGCTCTTTAACGTAAATGCAATCAGAAATGAGATAAGAGAAGTTTCTTTGAAAGTAATATACAAAAACATCTGAATTAAAGATGTAATTATTGTTTTAATAGCGAAACCCGTAATAAATCCGTCGTATCATCAGACCCTGCCAATTCACACCACATTTGTTAGCAGCCTATTTAAGTCCAGTAGCGACCTCCAATTATGGACCTCGGAGCTCTTCGCAATCACCCTGTACCACGATACTCGGTAGCAAAACAATGGGGCTATACTAAACCAGTGGAACCTCGACTTTATAACGCTGACGGTAAGGATGACGTTGTCTTAAACCTGCAGCTGGTGTCTAGTTTAGTTTTTTTTTAAGTTGATAATTAGAAGCCACAATTAAATATAAACGACGGTTAAGACCTTGAAAAGAAAAAACGGGAATATTTCATTAAACTATAAAAGGAGTCAAAACCAATAATGATAATTTGACGCTCACTGACATCAAAACATACGATGACATTCAAGATATTTGAACAACTAGAATTATAATCTAATACGTCTCACTTATGCGAATAAAATTGAACCATAATCGTCATATAAACAACTCAAAGTCAAACTACCAAATGGATTTTAAAAACATGAAATCGTCAACGTAACCAGCCTGCATCTTACAAGCGAAGAAGGCTTGAGACTTAAAGCCAGTGGTACAGGGTACCGGAGGCAGTGGTAACGGGAGGGAACCGGTTTCCAGTGATGCGTGAGCTCGTTGGTGAAACAATTATTATTCGATATTCGGCGTCGGAATTTCGAGGGTTGTGTTGTGTGCGCGGGCGCCGGTGATCTAGTATCGAATTGGGAGATGTTGGCTACTGGATTTAGGAAGGTTTTCAAGTTATTTTACGTAGAAAAATTGATCTAAGCTTGATGATTAGTGTGGATTGCATCTTTTCTCTGAAGTATGTTTAAATTTAAGTGTAACAGTGGACGGTTATTAAGTTGAACCTTTTTCAAATTATTACTACTGTTGATTTTAGATTCTTATAAAAAAAAGTAGTTAAGTGATTTAAGCATAATATTTACCTGTTCAGTTGACAGGTTAGTCATATAGAGGCAAAAGAGTTTATTTATATTAGCGTCATTAATATCTTAACAATTAGCACCTTATTGCCATTTTAACATCATTATGAATTAACTAAAAGAGTTAAGGTGACAAGGTAGGTACTATTTATTGTTTACATATTAACATGTTAACTAAGATGTTATAAAAAAAATACATACCGGAGTACAAACATTCACAAAACTCAAACCTTTAAACTCTAACTTAGTAGTAGGTCGTCAACATACACAATACAAGATGCTATATTGAACATACACAATATATACTTAAAGTCAGTAAAAAATGTGGATAAGCAAGACTAGACAGGTTAGTGAAGTCTTACTTTTCTACGCCTTTATAATTACTTTGTTGATTCAACAAACTGGAACAAATTACCTTGCTGCTCCGCGAAACCAGTGCTGGGCTCGTGTTTCGCCATTCGTTCAAGTAGCGAACGGTCGTACTGTTCGATCTTGATGATGCCTCGTATAGAGGCGAAACGCGCGTCGATCGTGTTGTTTTAGTGTTTAGTGGTGGTGGTGTGTAGTTGAGTCTGTGTGATATATGTTGTTTCGTGTGGAAGCGGAGGAGGGTGGGTTTTTGCATGAACATATATGTGTCGCACAGATGCAGCTATTTTGCACGAGCCCGGCACTGGTTTCGCGGAGTAGCAAGGTAATTTGTTCCAGTTTGTTGATATGGACCTCCGCAAAGTAACGCCTGAATCTATAATTAGTTTGTTGATTGCTTTTGGCTACAAAGTAAGGAAGATTTACAAAAAAATAACAGTGTACAAGAACCAATTTTGCACCAAAATATACTACAAATTAACAGGTTAGGTACTTTAAGTAATTAAGTCAAAAAGTGGTTATTCCAATTTTGAAGAGGTCATGGCGCCACGTGCACCAATGTTTACCGATTTATTGGTTTTTTTTATTTTCGTTTACTATATATTTGCGACACCATTTCTTTCGTAAATCTTATCTATTGTGAACGCGAATTGCATCAGGTTTATTTTCACTGGTTGGGCGTACACTCTTGAGGTATTTGTTTTCCATTGGCGTTAATCATTTTCCATCAGTTTGCCTTCTTCCTTTTCTATTAAAATAGAGCCGGTTTACGTTAAAGTATATTGTATTTTATGACCCTTAAAGTTTGGCGATGCGCTTGCGACTCTTGTACATGATAAAGTGTTCATGGAAAGCGATGATTGCTCTCCATAACGTAAAGCACTTGTTGGTCCTCCTCTTATGACAAAAGAGATTCATGCGACGCAAGCGCAGGCGGTTTGTCCTATTTCACAAGGGGCAGAACAGTGAGGCAGTGGAGCGGATAAGACAGTACTAATATAATTTAAGACTATTGTGTACCCAGCGCTCCCCATACAAACGGCGATGAGGTTTTCCACACTCTAAATCTTAACCTATAGCTAAGATTGTTTTGTATGTTGTCATTATATGCCCTAGAACTAGGTATGTATGTTTTAATTTTTTTTATATTCTTTATAGTTTCAAAAATATTCACGCTCAATTGTTTTTTACGAAACTCTCAAAATGCAAATATTTGTCAAAAAAAAAATTAAAAAAATCAAAACAAACCTATTTCTAGGCCGTAATGACAACATAAAAAAATCTTTGCCGCAGGTAAAGGTTTAGAGCAGTGGTCCGCTGGTGGGTCGTGGAGGCATCCGAAGTGGTCCGCAAAATACTTGATGTGTATGCTATGTCATGGAATAGGTAATTTCTGTAGATGATCATATTAGGCATTACCATATCTCTAAGAAATGTTTGGTGGTCTCTGGCAGGACGTTCCCTCACGTCTAAAAGGTTAAGAACCACTGGTGTAGAGGGTAGAAAACGTTACCGCCGTTTATACGGGAAGCGCTTCTTGTGGCTGGGTTTACACTCACGTTCAAATTGTATTAGTACTGTCCTGTCCAGTCTACTGCCTCGCTGTCCTGCCCGTGTGAAATCAGCATTAGCGCCTGCAAATGGTTCGCAAAGTACCAATACCATATACAATTAGTCCAATACCTAATTAAACCTCCACGTAGTAACGCCTCTACCTATTAGGTAATTTTCTTGTTTCCCTTCGTCAGGCTAGGCTGAAATTATAATTAATGAGATAGTTTTAACGAACAGGAAGGCTTAGGCTTCGGGTTATTATTGTGTTAGGAAATAAGTACCCCTGCGCCGTAAAAGGGCTGACACAGACTGCAGTTTAATTTACTAAGGCAGCGTTTCTTAACCTTTTTTGTCCACGGACCCCTTAGGAAATCAAGCACAATTTTATGGATCCCTTAATAAAAAAAGCAGCAATAAATTTCGGACCGTTTATTTTAGTTCTACAAATTACGAAAAAATATGCATGCGTAGCGATTACAAGACTTTTGATAGCATTTATTTATGATTGTTAAATGGTCCATAGATAAGACTGCGGACGCCCATACACATGCTCGCAGACCCCCAGGGGTCCGCGGACCACAGGTAAGAAACACTGTACAAAGGTGTGTATTGAACTTTTTTTAATATCTACTAAAAAAGTGATAAACTTCTATGAGGAAAATATTGCATGTTTTTCTATTGATAATTGGGAGGTAGAAAATGTGGTTCGAATGCTGTATTAAAGGCCGACCCACACTGGTCGCGTATGCGACACGGCTCCAACTAACTTCATAGAGCTGCATACCTACCTACCTACCCGGAGTGGCTCAGCCGCTAAAACTTTAAAATATAAAGATTGAAACAATTGAGGTTCACTGATTTTTTTTTAATGCTATCAAACCAGCGAAGGTCGGTTAAAGTTAAAGTTACAGAGAAAATAAACATAACAAGAAATCACAATAGTGCTTACCACAATAAAAAATGGTCTTGATAGACAGGCAGGCAGACAGACAGACAGACGGATAACGAAGTGATTCTCAAATTAAAGTTTTTGCGCACTTCGCGAAGTTGTAAGTCGTTCGGTGCACCCCTGCACTGGGACCGCCGCTATTGAGTTGCCGCGCGTGCGATTGAATAAGAATTTGGACCAGGATGCGTTCAGTACGGCTCCGTAGACACGCGCGCGCACACGCCGGTTGTACTGAATTTAATTATATGCTGAGACTCCATAACGCTTGCGTTGCGCGCACGTGCAACTCTACGAAGCGTGCTAGCTGTGCTGCGTTCGCATCCGGTGTGGCCCAGCCTTTATACGATAAACAGACATGCATACAGTAGGACGCTTTTTATAACTAAACGCTATTTTTGTCCAAAGAGAGACATCTTTACTTATACTATTATTTATTTCCCAACTTTGCTTGACGTTTTCATAGGGTCTACTGTGGAAAGATAACTTTCTCAGAATCCATGGAATTACAAATTCCGCAATTACTATTCAACGACGGGTAACGTGACTCGAACAGTGATGCTCACTTGCATTTTTACAGAAAACTACGTAAAATCTACAGCATCTATCTTGTCTTATTACATTTATATTGTGACATTTTTATTTTTTATTTTAACATTTTCTGGACGTATTCCGATATTTTTTTTATTTCATTATTTTTGACGAACTTATTGTGAATTTGTTATGTTTGACATTCTGAAATATGATTTTCAATAAGTAATTAATGAATCTCATCTATTTAGAAAACAATTTAAGATTATTGTTACAAGGGAGGTATTGAGGCTTACAGAATTTTACGGTAAAATTGTAGTTTAGAAAAATCTATACATTTTAAAGGATTATACGTTCTTAATAATGATTATACATATGCCATAAAATTGAAGTAAATAATAAATACTCAGCATGTCGAGGATATTAAAATGCTAATAGAGCATTACTTGGGAACGGCTGGACCGATTTGGCTATTTCTCATTTTAAAATGTTCGTAATAATCCAAATTGGACTTGTATCGATGGATTTTTTTTATTATCTTCTCTCATAGAAACTGATCTTGGTAGCTTGACATTGAAATGTGGACAGAACGTATGGTTCGTCTGCTAGTCTTCGTCTTTATCTTAACATGGTATAAAGTTACTATTCATTATAGTCTGTCCCAAATTATTTGTGTCTGTTCGGTCGCCTTTTCCCTGTAAACCTCACTACGGATTTTGGTTTTCGCTCGCTAAGAATTTTTCGCGGAAGGTTTTTACGTATAGACGACCAAGTAATTGATTGGCCACTTTTGTACCCTACCCCTTTGTAATACGGTCGAAAAGTGGCCAAGGAATTTCTTGGTCGACTATACATTACTTCCTAATTGTATCCGAGCGAAGCCGGGGAAAGTCACTAGTTTATTATAAGTGAAAACTGTATTAAAATCCGTTGCGTGGTTTAGAAGGAGCAGGCGGCCGACGATATAAGGACAGACAGGAATGGATAGCGACTTTGTTCTAAACTACGTAATGTAAAGAAAGACAATGGTGATCATGAATGTAAACTATTTAATTTACACAGCAAAACGCGAACGCTTAGAAAAACATTCCTTTTACTTGTACCATACATCCCGCGCATGCGCGCTAATTATTAACATCGCTGTACAAATCTTGACGACGTGGTCGCCGAAGCTTTAATTCTTTGCCGTTAAGGTTCGAAGTCGAGCGAATTGGCGTTCATAAGTTAAAGTATGTATACCCATTACAGTTCGGCCATAATTCTAATGCGCCATGTGACACATCAGACGCCATGTTAATATAATTCAGGACAGCCTTATATAAAACTAGCGACCCGCCCCGGCTTCGCACGGGTACAATCAATTTTAAGACTCATTTTTCTACACCTTCGGTTACATTGTTCAAATTTTACCAAGGATCCCTAATTTTTTTCAAAATGAAATGTAGCCTATGTCAAATTGGAAGAATGTAGCATTCTATTGGTGAAAGAATTTTTTAAATCGGCCCAGTACTTTTTGAGCCTATTCATTACAAACATACAAACATACAAAAATAGGTACAAATCTTTCCTCTTTATAATATTAGTGTAGATAAATAGCTTCACTAGTTCTCTAATCTTCCAAGGGAGTTTTTTACAGGCTGTTTAATGAATTGTTTTTAACTTTCGCGATATTTATAACGTCAATCGGGACTTAAAGGCTGGGTAACCCTGGATGCGTACAAAAATCTAGTGATGTTTTATTTTTTTAATTATGTTTGGCTTTCGGTGAAAAAGTTCCGCTTTTTTTAATCGAAAGGCTTCAAAATCCCGCTTTGTCCAAAAATAAATCTAGCAACACTGAAAGTAACCCTTACCAAACTGGTGAGCAAAATACCTGCCTGACCTAAAGGACAATTTAAATGTGTGAGAACAAACCCCAGAGCCAAAAAAAGTCTTCAAACCATGTGTCATCAGTTTCGGAATATTTATTTAAAATCCAATGACAAAAGTACGAACTTTCGAAAGGACAACTCACGCCCTTGCAAAAAAAAGTTGGCTCCGGATTTCGCTCACTTATCTTTTCATCTCGATCACCAAAATGTTACTCGAATTTCTGCTTTAACCCTCAAACTTTAAGAATCATAGTAAAGTTTCCTGAGCGCCGTTTTAAGTTTGCGTTTTTTCTTCAGTTATGTTTTTGGATGCAGTATCTGCCCGTCCGCGTCTTTTCTAGGAAACCCTCATTACCCGTCTGCCGGACTTGATATATAGCGATACGCATCGAATAATACGAAATCCTCTAATTAACTTGACTAATTTTACTAAAATAACATTCCACTCACAAGGAACAAGACAATATTACCTGAGCTAATTATTACGTTCCCTATTCTTACCCAAAATAACAAATTCAAAACATAATTCACGCTTCGATTAGGCAGTGGGAATTTTAATTTCCGAACGCGTTGTTGTCTTTGAAATTGCTTGCAGACGCGAGCATGAATTTCGAACGCAATGCTGGCTGGTTTGAAATGTGATGAAACAGGAATACCAACATAACGGCGTCATAAACGAAACAAGTTTCATTTAAAAAGAACCTTTTGAGGCTGCAAACCGTCTGACTAGCTTTTAGTGTTCCAATGACCAGACGAATACAATTAAAAATGCTGCACCAATCATGTTTCGTCTCTACAGGTACCTACTGGTTCAACAGACAAAGGCAAGTCGATAAAAAATTATAGGTTTGTCACAATTAGTGGTAATTGCTGGGTACTTTTCTGGTCCTTGGCAGCAGCTAACTAGCCAACCGTAAAATCATGTCTAGACAATTTTAATTAGGTAGGAGTACCTACCGTCAGTACCGCAAACTCCACCAGTGTTATACAGGGTGTCCGGTTAGTAGTACAACAAAATTAAGGGGGAGGCAAGGGAGCAGGTGACCTACCAAATATTAAAAAAATAACCTTAGAAAAAGTATCACCTTTTTTGAGAAACTTATATTTTTCCAATTACATACACATATGTATACAAAACAATGGAAAAATCGAAATTTCTCATAAACGGTGACACTTTTACGAGGGTAATTTTTTTAATATTGGGTAGCTCACCTGCCCATGTGCCTCCCCCTTAAGTTTGTCGTACTATTTACCGAACACCCTGTATATTTAGAAGTTCTTTTTTATCGGCCCACGGAAGACCAGCGTCGTGGTACTGGACATTATGCTGATGGTCCCTTTTAGGTGTCTTAAGGCCGGGTCACACCCGATGCGTAAGCAGCACAGCTCCAGCTCACTTCGTAGAGCTGCGTTACGTGCTCGCAACGCAAACGACGTGCCATGCCATCACAATTTAAATTCCATACATTAAATACTGGCGTGAGCACGCGCGTATCTCCCAAGCCGTGCTCCATAACTTAACATTTGTATGTATGTATGTAAATTCTGTATTGTACAAAAAAAACATAAATGACAAAAAGATATACAGTGATGTACAAAGTCGAAATAATTTGCACCGCTTTCTCAATTTTATATTGTCTGGAAGGGATCGCTTTGACATGACAGTGAAAACTGTATCAAAATCCGTTTAGAAAGAGTAAGCGGCCGAAGATATAAGGACAGACGAGAAGGGATATCGACTTTTTTAAACTACGTGAAGAAGATCTAGCCCCCATCCCACAAAATTTACAAGTCCTACAATTTTACATAATCGTAAAGATTTTCATACAAAAATATGACAAATATATGTTAAATTGTAGCATTTGTAATTTTTGTGATACAGGCCCCTGGTATACTTTTGTGTGGTATACATACAATAAATAGTATTTGTATTGTAAAACAATTATAATAATAAAACCTCCTCCTCTTTACATGCGGCGCGCGCGCATCACGACCGGAGCGTATTAACATTCTCGACTCTCGCGCATGTTCCCAGCGAGTTTATTGTCACGCTGGCTAGCGCTGACGCACTCTGTCTCTTTTCCTCGACGCTTGTTAGAGAGAGACGGCCGTTTTATGTCCAATGCGTGTCAGTTTAGTAGATGTGTGAACTAAGCTTTATGTATTAATGTTAAAAAATATTTTTTATGATTAGGTAAGTAATTATGTGGTGATTTGTTAAGGAGAGTCTTGATTGTCTATGAGCGTTTATTTATCTTTCTGTTCAGTAAAAACGCTGTTTTTAACTGAAATATACATTTAGTATTCACATTAAATTTTTAATGACAACGCGCAAAGAAAAATTAGGGTAATGGCAGGACTCGAACCTGCAATATTAGCATCCATGCTTTGCGTTTGACAAAAAATCGAAAAGTAAAAATTTCAATTACAAAAAATAGTAATTGTCTCTAAAAAATTGTTTTTAAGTACCTATCTTTGCTGAGCGTTATTAGGGTTCTGCTGTCGTTATCAATCAAAGGGTAGTCAACGGGCTCCAGCTCTTAGATAAACAAACTGAAAATTTAAAAAATGATAGTCGGGCTCGCGCTAAAAATCCCGGACTCAATATAAGTTTTTTTTTATAAATAGCCCAAGTATATTGCGTGGTGGTATGATACCCTCGGCGCGCGAAACCGACTCGAACCGGATTTTTCAGTTAGGTAATTGAACGGTGCTAATACCTACTGCTAATGATAATAACTGAGTTACCTATATCCTCTTAAGGCCCAAGTCCTACATATAGGACAAATGCCAAAGTGACGTTGAACTCACCGATTCAAACAATATGGTTCAAAATTCATAGAACAAAATTTGACGTGGGCCTTACGAGGATAGGTAAGTAAGTTTAACATACCTACCTACCCTACTAAGTGATTCTCAGGCCGACAGGTAGGTACAGGTACACAGCAGTTTAAGTCTAGTTAATTTCTGCGTCAAATATTGACGGAATAAATAAATTAGACTTCAAACTGCTTTTGCTATTTAAGCTGATTTTAAATTGCATAATATTTCTCATTTATAATATTAGTAGGATTTAACTATGTATGTTATTGATATGTATTACACCTCCTGCTCTAATCTGTTCTTGTCTTCATCTCTGCTATCCCACGGTTGTCTGGAAGAGATCGCTTGAAGCGATAAGACCGCATTGTGTAACTTGTGTATTGTTTTTGTGTGATGTATGAATTGTGTTGAATAGTCTTAAATAAATGGATTTTCTTTCTTTTTCTGCTTCTAAGTTGTACCGTTTCATGTTGTCTTGTGACCAAGTAAAGAGTTTTTATATGTATTGTAGAGCGTAACCATAACATTCGAAATTATAAGTGTGAAGAGTTTCGTAGGTATTTTATCGTTAAACGCACGGAGCATCCGAAAAAAACTCGATATTCGAACTGGCCACTCGTGACCCCGCTGTCGCGTTTTACTGCGCGCCATAAAAAAGGAAAAAGAATTTTGAAACATTTTTTTCCTTTAAAAGGTTATAAATAATATTTCTTTTTGCTCGCGCCACGGTCCCGCGTTGAGAAATGGTTTTAGATGCAAATTTGGCTGGATACAAAGATATCGGGCTTTTTGTTTTTTTGACCATCGACTCACTGACAAAAAAAACCTTTCCGCGATTGATCGCATTGCCACATTTACCCGCGCAAACGATTTGTTTAAATTTAAGAACCCGAGTGAATTGTTATGGTAGGTTGACGTAAAAAAGACCTTTCTGTCGTTCATTTTAATGCCCAGTATTACCAGTTAATTTAATTTCCAATGAAATTGTAACGTGTAATTTACAAAAAACGTAATGTTTAATATGGATGGACATCGCAGGTTTTTCTTAAGCAGGTGCGTTTGCATTGGAAGGGATATTTGTTATTTATTAGGGTCCCTCGCCGTAAAAAAATATAGCATCACAATTATGGCGAGGCTTGCCTTATACGTACATAGGGTAGCTTCAAGTATTCCATACCTCTCAAAGACATTAAGCTTTAATAATTGTTAAAGCACTTTAGTGATGTAGGAATTATGGTGGGGCGACATTTAAAAAAAGTTGGTAAGTGGTAAGCTCAAAATGTTAAGTAGGTACGTAAGGTAGGTACCTATTTTCTAAGTGGTAAAGCCAATAAACGTGACCTACACTTCTCCTACAGACTTAAGAGGTAATTAAATTAATACAGTTTTAATAGATAAGGTGACTTAATCAACTTAATAAGTTAATACATAACACCTACTAATCTTTAAAGTGAATACCTATACTTTAGTTTAAAATTTTTTTAAGGCATATTTTGTCGCGGTGTTTGAAAATTTTAAAAACTTGATAGAATATTGTTTAAAAGAACAGTACTTAATAGAAAAAGGTAATTAGATCTAGTACATCAACTTATTGTCTCAATTCACTATTTCTTTAAGTGCGCTCAACGAGAACAGAAGTTGCACAAATAAAATATCTACGTATCTAACTTTCCCGCTTTTTTCTTTTAGGTAAAATACTACATAACTGATAAAATTCCTATTCCTTTACTTAGCTAAGTATTTATTATAATCAACGCGTTTTAAACATAGGTACCTACGTAGGTAATTAATCAGTTTTATCAGATACCTACTGAAAAATTCGCCTGTAGGTATCGTGCATTATTTACCTACCTACTTTAGCGCGAATTGACAGAAGTAAATAAACATTTACCGTAATCAATATAGGTTAGATATCAATAAATTATATGTATGAAAATCTTAATTCTAATAGTTTCTTGAAATTATTAATAAGTTTACATTTTTTTAGGACTAAAACTTATTGCCGACGGTCGGGTTGGGACTAAGTTGAACTTTGTTAATATAGCTTCTGCTTCGTTCGCGGGGCGTGTTATTTGTTTATCTTTATAACTCTATTGTTCATGGTCTTTTCTTTTTTCTAGCGACGACGGCATTCGCGTCAGTAAGCCGGCGTTGGAATCTGAGAGCCGTTCGAAAACTTGGCCACCGAACTGAGGCAAGCAAAGTTCACAGCGCCACGGCTCCACCGGCGCCGATAACGTATTAATTACATTATAAATTACTCGACATACTTCAAGTGAACTGATAACAACGACCGACGGCGCGAAACACACAATAAACTCAATAGAACAACGGATGTAACTAGAAAACGTTCACACCTCGCGTAAAGCACCTACCCAAGCGCATTAACGTAAATATTACAGATTTGAAACCTAGTAGTAAGTTTTAACGCGATACTAGAGGCCAGTGACCCCGTTTAACACTGATCGACCATAATTAAACATACCTAAACACATCGAGCATGGCGTTCGCGAACTCCAAAACACGATAAACACTAACACAACACACGTTACATTCTCGTTATCACACACTGTTGTCGTTTGCACTCGCGGTCGTAAGGTACACTGGTCATTATTTTTGTTTACCGGCTTTGAAAAGTGTTGTGATGGAAACGGAGTACGTTCTTGTCCGGCTGGCGCGAGTCAACTGGCTGTTGGTGCACACAATGACGCGCACACGAGCGCGGCACGCACACAGCCGCGCCGTATAAAAAACTGACGATCGGTATGCAGACGCTGGGTTTGAGCAGGTCCTCGGTTGGCGCTGTTTTCGTCTGCGGTGCGGGGTTCCCGGAACGAAATGGAGATTGCCACTAAAGGGGGGAAACCAAGATTTGACAGGTGTTTTTTTTAATCCAAGAATTTGGGGGGACGAAATGACGTAATTAAAACAATATCATCATTTTTAATAAAATCTTTTTGTTGGGGTACTTTGTTATGGCATTGTCAATACTGTCAGTATAGTGTATTGTTTTTTTTTGAAACCACTGATGACTGTTCTGTTTGTTCTGCAAATAAATACAAAATTAAACAAAATTGTCATCTCAGCTACATACGTATACCATGGTTCAAGTTCAAGTCAACCCGACCTCTCGAAGTGAGTCAAAATTGACTCCAAGATTTCACCCGAACATACAAATAAAGGGACAAACAAACAAACCCACGCAGCTAGTCAAATAAAAGCTTATAAAAATCCCCCTATTCCCCAGGAAGCTCTCTACAATGGCAACATTTAAAACAAAAGAACGGCAGTCAGCGAACCTTGAGTGGGTAGCCGATACGATTCGAGCCTGCGCCCGAGTCCGCGCCATGTTGCCGTCGCGAGAGCGAGACGGCGCGCTACATCCGTACGCCGCTCTCCCTCGCCTTGTTAGCGTTGCGTGCCGTAACTATACTCGTCAGCGCTTTACCACACACCCACACGTACGCATTGTTATCTTACATGAAATTTATAACGACCAAGTCCGATTTCGTCTTGACACTCCTAAATTCTTTGCGGAAGGATCTTTTTTTTTAATCTGACGCCTTCGCGCGCGTTTTGAAATTATGCCATTTGCGTTACTCTAGTTTGAATTGCACCATTCCGTTTGTTATTTTGGCAACACTGTCGCGATGAATGGACGCTGTGAATGAGTGCCAGTGTCATAGGAGTTGAAATGAATTTGTTTGCGTTACAAAATTATAGCGTAATTCGAACACGCGTGCGTAGGCAGCCATGTTTTACTACGCGTTGTAAAGTGACACCTTGTGAACTCATCACTTTCTGATTATTTTAAAAGCCTACCGGCACAACGACCGGTACCGGCTATGATTTAAAAATGTATATACTTATGTTTATTAAACTTTAATGCGTATACAGTCAGCAAAGAATGTTATGTTCCACTTTTAAGCCACAACAAACTATGTGTAATAGTAATAAAGGTGAAAACTGTATATCACTTACTTTGACCTTTGTTTTTGCATGAACATATATCGATACTAGTAATCTGAAATGTCGTAAGGGACACGCCTTAATGTCCCTTACGACATTTGAGATTTCCGCTGTCGATATATGTCGCACAGACGCAGCTAACTTGCACGAGCACGGCACTGGTTTCGCGGAGTAGCAAGGTAATTTGTTCCAGTTTGCTGATTATTTCTGTTTAGGCTAGTGGTTGGCTTCTTAATCCAGGACAGCTAGCACGACAAACCGCGACTCGCTATGTCGCTCGGTGCGTCTCTTTCTAATTAGCTGAGCAGGAGAGTGACAGATTGAGTGGCAAGCGAGAGAATTGAGCACGCATCTTAGCACACTCGTTTTTGTCGTGCACTCAAAGCATAAATCTAGGGTCGGCAAAAAAATCAAAATGAATATGCTTATGAGATTTCCATCTTAGGCATCAAAAAAAATTTACATGACTAAAATATAGTACTTATCTGAACTACTTTTAAAAGTGCGTTGTTTTTATTTTAGTATTCGTCCAAAGTCAATAGGCAAAGGAACTTAAGGACGGTTGCTTTGTATGAGGCCAGAATTATAAAAAAATTGCAGTACCTAAGTTATTAATTTAATATAGCTTAACGGTGACTTTTAACAATCTGAGACGTTGTGCGACCATATAGGCCGCAATAATTTTTTCCGCGATTGTGTTTTGTTTTAGAAGTTTGAGTTACTAATTTTAAATAATGATTCATTTGATGTTTTAACCAACCTTCTCGATTTAATGTAACAATTATTTAAAATGAACAGCTTGAACTTCCAAAAACAAACAGAGCCTGAAGAAACAGTGTTTTTTTGTCGCAAAACTACTCGACTTGATAAAAAGTCACATCATTTAGTTCTAAGTTATTACATCTACACTTCTACACCAATCTACACTAATATAATAAAGAGGTAAATTTTGTTTGTTTGTTAGTTTGTTTGTACCGATTTCAAAAATTCTTTCACAGATAGAAAGCTACACTATCCCTGTCGGACATAGGCTACTCATCCCACGCGAACGAAGTATTTAATATATATAATATATCTAGGTAACTTCTTTATGTTTATACAAGAGTATATTGCAACCTTAAGGCCGAGCCACACCGGATGCGTATGCAGCACGGCTCCAGCTCGCTTCGAAGAGCTGCGTTACGTGCACGCAACGCAAACATATAATACGATATTCCACTCTCAAATCGATTGACATGAAATGCAAAATTGTTGTAGATAACCATTAAAACATATATACGAGTATGTCCAAAGAAGCAGGTAGCGTTGCTGAACTATCGTTAGTTTGACTATCGATAGTTGACCTCGAAAAATAGTCACAATATCGATAGGCCCATCGATAGTATCGATAGTGTTGATACTATCGATAGTATTGATAGTTTTTAACCAATACTACCATTGATGCCTATCAATAGTATTGGATTTGATAACTATCGATACTATCGATAGGCCTATCGATATTGTGACTATTTTTCGAGGTCACGATACTATCAACAATACTATCGATAGTTCATATATTGCCGCAACGCTAGAAGCAGGTAAAAAAATCCAATACTTTAGAAGTTACAGCGATACAAAGTTACAAAATGAAAAAAAAATTAGAATTTCGTGCACATGAGAAAGCCTACAACTCAGCAGTGTGTGACTTTAAGGGCTTATTACACTTCGCGGTATTCAGGCAGTCTTATTAAGATTTAGCACAGTGTAATAAGAGTTAGCCTGTCTAATTAGACCGACCGAATGGGTTCGGCCGTGCATACTAAGACTGTCTGAATACCGCGTAATGTAATAAGCCCTTTAGGCTGAGCAAGAAGAAGACATCCCAAAAAGCGTGATGTAGGGGTGAAGGTGGGGGGGGGGGGGGGGGGGGTCGTGCCGGTTATAATGTATGGAATAAGATATTTTAATGACTTTTTTATTTACAAAATTTATAGAATTGGTTAAAAGAAGAAAAACTGCGTTCTTAGTTCGTTAGTTTTCCTCTATGATCATTATTTTTCGAAATATCACGATTAATAAAATGAAAGCGCTCTACCGCGCTGCATACAGCGCCCGCGACGACACAATTGTGATTTGTATGGAGCTAATACTTGTAATACTCTCAGCTTGTAACTAATTAGTCTCATAATAAAAAAAATCTAAATATTTCATCTCGATTCGAATTCGAATGAGCATAATTTAAAACAAAAAAAGGACTTTTTTTTTTACTTTGTATCGCTGTAACTTCTAAAATCTCGGATATTTTTAACTACTTCTTTAGACATAATCTAGTACCCATAACACAAGCAGCTTTAGTTGCTTACTTTGGGATAATTATTTGATGTACCTAGTAAATTTTTATTTGATTGTGTTCGTTAGTATTAGAGATGGGCCGAGTACTCGGTTGATACTCGGTACTCGGCGTACTCGGCGGGTTTTTTGATACTCGTACTCGGCCGAATAACTCGGTTTGAATGCCGAGTATACTCGGTTTAAGAAAAGCAATTTATTTAGGTAGATATAATTAAAACAACAGTGTTAATCAAAATCAGGTCATCACTGATCAGGTTTACACACAGTCAATCGTTAATTAACAAACTTTTTCAATTATTTATCTACTATGACGCGCAACGTAAAGTATTTGTTTGAAAACTGTAAAGTGACTGGTAATTTAAAGGCGCGGGCGAGGTGAGGGGTGTATCAACGCGAACCTGTTTGTACTTGTTTACGCGCGCGAAATAGGAATTTGATTGAACCGAGTTACTCGGCCGAGTACTCAGTTGAAAAAAAATTGAACAGAGTAAAACTCGGTACTCGTTACTCGGCAAAAGTGTTACTCGGCGCATCTCTAGTTAGTATAATTAGTATATTAGCGTCTAATAAAATAAAAATATTTTGTCGTTTATCTTCCTACTTTACCTGAGGCGTGGTAATGGCGATACACTTAAAATTTCTCGTGTGTCGTTTATTGCATCTCCGTCTCGCTCGTCCATGAGAAAAATGATATGGTGCATATCCTTCGCTTTCTTTCTATCTTTCGCTAAATACTTTGAAAAAAAAAAGATGACTGCTTTACTATTTCCATAGTAGTTCTCATCATTACATCAGTAAACGCGCGAAATGGAAATACCGATAAAGTTAGCCTTAACTCTGAACCTGTGCCTGAACTTTAATTTTACCTGTTTACTGCTCGCCTAGCGCCATCTTTCCATTACACACATAACTAAAATCTTTATTGAAAACAGCGCCATCTCTTGAGCACTTACATTAACACGTAGCGTCGCAGTAACGCGCAATAGCCACGCTCCTGCTTACTAATCTGCTGCAGAGTCGAAAATCTACGAAAGATTTATATTTATTATAAATTTTATTTAGATTTTGAAAAGAAGAATGGATAGGCACTTTTCGGTTGTAAGCATGACCCTTAGACAATTGCGAATGCAATGAATACTAGGTTGATATTTATGCCATCTAGTGCTAATTTTATAAAGCGTCTGCAACGTAACCTACCTACCCTAGCTAGCTTGTTAGATTGTCATCCTAAAATTATTCGCTTAGCTACTATTATTGTTGTAAAGAGATGGCGTTTTTGAGAAAGAAAACAAAGTACTCTCGTGGTAAGTACTGTTATAAACAAATTATTTTGAAAAGCTATAGGTACGTATAATAAAATTGTAACATTGGAACTAGCCGATGACTGTCCATAGGAGATATTTCAAAAAAAATAATATAAGGAGTCTTTAAATAACTAATAGATTCAGGCGTTACTTTGTGGAAGTCCATTATCAACAAACTGGAACAAATTACCTTGTTACTCCGCGAAACTGGGCGCAAGATATTTTTTGGATATATTTCATACAAGCGGACGCGCGCGACTTCGTTCACGAAAAATTGGTAGCCTATGTCCGTCAGGAATAGTGTAGCTTTCTATCTGTGAAAGAATTTTTGAAATCGGTTCAGTAGTTCCAGAGATTACCCCCTACATACAAAGAAACAAACAAACAAACAAAGTTTACCTCTTTATTATATTAGTGTAGATTCCTAATAGGACAGATTCTAGTTTGTCATATTTCTGTTTAAACAAATTCCGTTGTGGTCATCTCGTTTGGACACAATTCGGTTTCATTCTAATATCACAATTATTCGATAAAAAAGTAGCGATACCAGGAGTGCGATTTTTGAATCTCATCGGCTGACTAAAGCTCACCAAAATAGCCGTTTTTCAGAGAGATTCGGCCATTTTGGTGAGCTCTAGTCACCTGGTGAGATTCAAAAATTGCACCTCTGATTTTGTTATACATGACAAAAACTTATCCGACCATTTTTCTGTCGGAATCCATGCAAAAAGAAACTGCTGAAACCAGACTCTGTCAAATATTAGGAATATGTTTTTTTTAAGCTTTAGAACCAGTGCGCATGAACGAAATGGATGGTTGCTTTGACGTCCGCGATAAACGCTTGTGTGCTACAAATGGAGGTCCTGTTTTCGTATCACGTCCGCGCCGACATACAGTGTCGCGCCGATCGGCGCGCGCGCATATGAAGTAAACGCCCCGATATTTGCGTCACGTACCTTTGCTTACCAGTTACCACACTTTCACCGGAATTTTTCCGAGGCTCATTGATTGTACGGCGATTGCAGAAAGTAGCTTTGAAAACCGACCAGACGAGCGCCGTACTCTGTACTATTTTGTCTGCTTAAAAATACTCCTCTAGCATTTTTTTTGTATTGTTAACAACCCCCTCTGTAATGGAGACGTGCAACATTGTTTCTAGGTTATAGTGGTCACAATATAAATCCTGTAAAAATAAGGTATCAGTAGGGAACGGTCTTCTCAAGCGTGTTTACGGTTTCTAATTACCGTTACGAAACAATTACGAAATACATAATCTACAGATATAGACATCAGGCAAGAACAGAAGCTGTACTCCGATTCAATATTAGGATCATAATTAGGTATTTCGTCAATTAATTAAGGAACGGTAATTAGAAACGGTGACCACGCTTTAGAATGGCCGGGGAGTTTATAGTATTATCAAATCACGATTAGAATATAATTTGAGAGTAACGTCAGCCCACTGTCATTTCATACATATAGGAATGAAGCTTGACGCAAGTCTGTGAAATAACAGTGTGCTGATGTTACTCTCCAATTATTTTCCAATCGCGGTTTGATTATAACCAGGGTACTTCATCCGCGCGATGCTTGGGTTGCGACTGTTAACGTAGCAGGGCGCCCGTCTTACGTCCCAAATCTTACATTCGACGTGTTTCGCCATATGTCTTGCGTCGTAAGCCCCACATCTTCCGTCTTTGGTCCCACGTCCCATGTCTTACGTTCCATGTTATACATCTTACGTCCCATGTTTTACGCCACGTCCCACATCTTACCTCTTATATCCCATGTTTTACGTTCCGTCCAACGTCTTACGTCCAAACGGCTTATCAATTGTTTTAAGCTTTCGCGATTTTCACACATAGTTATTACGTTTGACGGGAGTTTGCAATTCTGCCGAAATGTCGAGGTAAATAAAACTGTATATTATCGCGTTAAAGTCCCGTCTTATGGCCACTCCAATCAGTCCCTAATGAAATGAAATGAAATGAAATCTTTTATTTTCAGGCAACAAGGCCCATAGATAAATACCTTACAAACTAACATACATAAAAATATATAGACTAAAAAAAAAACAATTTTCATGTTGGCGACAAAACGGCGTGGCCCCGTTGCGTCGTCACTTCCTATGTCGCGTTCGCCACCGGTAAGGTGCCCCGAAACCGTTGAAACACGACATCCTTCGGCCAGAAGGCTGCAGACGCGACGGACTCCAGCAGCGGCCGCGGGACGCGCACCACAAACGAACTGAAGTGCACGTAGTGCCGTGACCGCAGCTGGAACACCCTCATGCTCACAGGGTTAAGGATCGTTAAGTACTTGACAATGTCTCATAGTTTTCTTTGAACAGACTACGTGTTATGCTCCTTATGTCGCCTTACGTCCTACGTCTTATTTTCTTTAATACCGTATCCCCTTGTTTACCGGCAAACGTATCACCGAATGTATCATTTCGCAGAAATTTTATTTCATTGACTCCGTTTCCTGATAAAGCCGAGAACTTTTTTAGGATATCTTTTTATAAAAAAAATCTTTGCGGAATACACCCTTCGATAAAATGAAATTTGGTGAAATGATGATTCTATGAATCGTTTGTTGAAATCTTTTTAACCCACGTCTTCCGTCCCATATCTTACGACTTATCTTCTACATTTTATATCTCTTGTTCCATATCTAATGCCTCTTACGTCCAAAGGCTTGTGAGATGAATCTCGCATCCAAGTCACCTAATGGGCAATGGAAAGAGCTATCCTCGGAGTTTCTCTGCGAGATCGAATCACGAAAGAGGAGATCCGCAGAAAAACCAAAGTCAACGACATAAGCTCGACGAATTACAAACCATGTTGTGGCATTGGTCGGGGCACATTGCTCGTAGAACCGACGGCCATTGGGGCGGAAAGGTTCTCGAGTGGAGACCACATACCGGAAGACCAAGTGTTGGTAGGCCTCCCACAAGGTGGACCGACGATCTGGTGAAGGTCGCTTGAAACCGGTGGATGCGAGCAGCACAAGACCAACTGTCGTGGAGATCCTATGGGAAGGCCTATGCCCAGCAGTGGACGTCTTCCGGCTGATACGATGATGATGATGATGATTTCGCATAAACCAAGAATAGCCCCGCAGTCCCTAATGCTAACAGGTTAACTGCACTGATGGTTTATACAGATTAAGGAGCGTTAAGTACTTAATAATGTCCCACAATTTTCTTTGCACTGTTTACCTACAGAAATGGGTCACACTTTTTGCATGTCATACTTTAACTAGTGCCGCCGCCCGAGTGCACCCGCGACCGAGTTCGAAAGTGAAGTGGGCCCAGCCGCAGCGAGGCGCAACCTTTGCGGAACTTAATATAATTTTAAATTGTTTCATAATATTTGGGACTTTATGCCATAAATATGTATATACATATTATTTATATACTTATTCTTTATTTGTGCCCGTATACGCGGACGCACCGAGCTTAGGGTAAAAAATAGCTTGGGCCAATCACGAATCGAACATTCAGGTCAAACTATATAAATGTATAAGACGTAATTACCTGATTGATTAATCTCGTTAATCAAAATTTACAAACTAAAACTCAGCACCTGGCTTCATCAAAAGGTTTTCACATACAAATATTAGGATCTAAAATAAGTTTCGTCTAAAATTAATCTCCCTAACTTAACCTTATAAAAATGCGCGCCTTGTGTCTTGCTGGTACAAAAGTGTAAAATACTGGAAGCATTGCCTTGCTGGATAATTAATTCAGTGACACTTTTATTTCAACTGAACCTTGTGGGGAATTGAGCAGTTTTCGATAGCGTTAAACATAAGAAAAGGTTCACCATTCGACCATCTCTTGTCCTCCTTCCATAGAGCATTACCTACTTAATGCTCTAAACCTCCTTGTATTTAGCTTCAAGAAGTGTGAATTTGTACTATGCAATATTTAAATTATAGCCATTTCTATATTTTTTAGTTTTTTTATTTTTGAAAATCCAAAAACCTTAAACATAGGGAAATGTAGTACGAGTAAGAACAAAAATGATAATGAAAAAATCTCATTTTACAGCCACAATCTAGGTTAAAAATTTATAAAAAATCCAAAAGGATAATAACCACGCACATTTTCTAACATTCAACCTTTACGTACGCATCGAAAGAACCTCCTTTTCGTAAGTAGTAGGATAAAAATATATCAAGGCAGTTGTCTCCAAAGAAAATGTTGCCGGCATCTGTCGAAGCCATTCTAGAGAGGTGGTGGTGCGTGTGCGGCGACCCGTCTCAGTCAAGCGCCGCCCGCGCAGCCGTCAACAACTTTCACCCTACAGCCTAAACAAGTAAAATGAACACGTAAAAAAAACGAAAAAAAATTTTTTTGTTTAAAAAATTGAACTTTTTGTGGTGTTGTGTGACTCTTCATGATTCGCTAAAGTGATAGTGGAAATGCTGCAGCCCAGATTATTTGGATGTGCTTACACGATGGGGAGGAACTTTGCAAGCTTTGGGAGTTTCTTGTGCGTCGCTGTGCTTTTAAGCTCAGCTCTAGTTTCATGTCAAGGTGAGTTGCATATTTTTTATGTGGGTGATTTGAAATGTCGAACGTTTGGAAATGTATCAGAATGTAACGTTAGGCTACCCTAAGTGAAGTTAAAAATAGAATTGTGAGTAAAAAAATACAATATGTCCTGGTGCAAGTATAAATGTCAAATGGTTTAGGATCCGTCAGCAAAAATGACAAATTACGTTTGTAAAAGTACAGATATGTTGTAGGTATACGGGGCTTACAATCATTAGTTTAACGTAAATGTATATTTGTTTGCTTTAAATATTGCAAGTCGATTGTGACCCATTTCTAGTGGTCGGTTTTGTTTGAAATAAGACACGAATGAACAATTTCTAAAGCACAGTCAGAAAAAATCCTGTCGTCAATTTTTTTTAACTTGATTGGACAATAATGTCGGTACTTTTAAAGAATGTTGAAGAAAACTTGCAGTCTGACTGTTCAGTTCAAATGGTTAATATTATTAGCCGAACTCTCACCCTTTTCGGAAATATAGTCGTTAAATAACTATTAATATGATTTTGAAGTATTTTCATTATTTAGCATTTAAAATTACGCAAAAATTCCAAAATTAGCTGACATCTCCACTTACAAAAAAACTTTAATTACCTACCTAGGATATAAAATTCACAAGTTCTTCATATTAATTAACATATAATAGTTAAACCGTTTTTATCTCAAAAGCCTCAGTTAGGTTATTGTTCAAGCCGCGCACGCGCAGTAAAGACATCAACGCGCGGTATTTAGGTAAATCTGCTCACACCTGATTGTTAGTTTGCATGTGGCACACCATCGGCTAAACTAAACGTGAACATGCAATTTAAGAGGATTGCGTACCAAGCTTCAAAAGGCCCCTTACATAAAAACTGCGGTAGCGCTTTCCACCCTCTAAACCTTAACCTATAGCTATGGTTTTTTAGTACGCTGTTGCTATGCCTTACATGGTTTGCATGTTTTTTTTTAATTTTCATAGATTTAACAATATGTATTTGCATTTTTTGAGTTTCATAAAAAACCAAAAAGCGTCAATATTTTCAAAATTATGAGGTAAATTTAAAAAAACAAAACCTACAAATCTTTTGTATGGAGAGCGCTGGGTACACATAGTCTAAAATCTTAGTAGTTCAAGAAATTAATACGTGGCCTGCTTTAGTTAAATGTTTTAATACAATACAAATTAAAAAATCTCTAAAAGAATTTAAGAATCAACAATGAACCAAAGAATGCACAAGAAAAGCGGGTAGTTTTAAATTGTAACAATTTTTAAATGCGCAGCAATTTTAACGACAATTATAGTTTATTTCTTTAGGTACTTAAAATAAGGTAAACAAAATAGTCACGTGACGAAGTCGCGGGAAAAAGCTAGTGTGAATGTAAAGTTCTAAACTCTTAAGGCCAGTCCACACCAGATGCATATGCAGCACGGTTGCACCTCGATTCGTAGAGCTGTGTTACGTGCAACGCAACCGGTGTGGCATCTTAACATACAATTCTATACATTACAACCGGCCTGTGCACGCGCGTGTCTACGGAGCCGTGCTGCGTACGCATCCGGTGTGGCCCGTCTTATGAATTCCGCTAACGCTCAGACTAGGTCAAACGGGTCACTCAAAATTGGCGTGACTTATGGAAACCTGTATATTAGCATTGATATTTATACAGATAGCCAAAAAAATTAATTCAACTCTGGTTTATGTTTATGGAAATTTACGTGAGACTATTAAAAATATTTGATTGGCCTTGTACACTGTAATACCTATGGGATAATTACAAAAAACTAGCAGACGTCCGCGACTTCGTTCGCGTGAAATTAGTAGCTTATGTCTGTCAGGGATACCGAAGCTTTCAATGTGTGAAAGAATTTTTGAAATCGGTTTAGTAGTTTCAGAGATTACCTCCTACTTACAACCAAACAAAGTTTACCTCTTTATTATATTAGTGTAGAAGTGTAGACTAGTGACCCGCCCCGGCTTCGCGCGGGTACAATAAAATAAAATAAAATAAATAAATATCTCGGGACAACTCCCACCAATTGACCTAGTCCCAAACTAAGCCCAACAGTATACTCAGGGTGCTGGTTGACAGACTTGACAGTCCTTTGCAGAGGTACTGGGTGCATTAATAAATCCGCAAGCGGAAGAAATTTATTTTATAAATTAATTACTTACTGAGTAGCTGTAATTAACATAGATTTTTAAGTACCTTGTTGTTATTAACACATATGGACATTTGTTGTCATACAGTAGATTCAGACATGTAAAAGAGCCTATACGGCCTACTTGCAAAATAAATTTTTCATTTTCATTTTCATTTTTTCATAAAATAAAAGCTTTTGATTTTTTTGATTTAAGCAAAGCTTGTACTATAGTTTATATCTTAAGGTACTTAAAATAAGGTAAACAAAAAAGTCACGTGACTCGGCAAAACAACCAATCAAGTCAATCTTTTGGGTCTGTGGACCCAAAAGATTTACCTTATTTTAAATACCTAAAGAAATAAACTATAGAAGGATTAACCGGCCGAAGTGATGAGGACAGAGAGGAACGAATAGCAACTTTGTTTTATACTACGTGCGGGTGGTAGGACCTTGTGCAAGGTCCGTCCGGATCGCTACCACCATCTTGCTCGCTAATCCTGCCGCTAAGCAGCAGTGCTTGCACTGTTGTGTTCCGGCGTGGAGAGCAAGACAGCCGGTGTAATTACTGGCACAAGAGGTATTCCATCTTAGCCCTCTGGGTTGGCAACGCATCTGCACTCTCTTTGTTGTTGCAGGTGTCTATAGGCGGTGGTGATCACATACCATCAGGTGACCCACCTGCTTGTTCGCCTTCCTATGTTGTATAAAAAAAAAAGGTAAAAATAAATATAACGAGTTGTTGACCATCTTCGGTTAATCTAAAATTGTTGACCTGAATAAAAAAAGAATTAATTAATATCGTACATAATTCATGATTATCATAATATATGCGATGCAATAATGTTTCTTTTCACAAACATTTAATAAAGATAATTAATGTCAAGGCTTCACCTTTTATAACTTGATTAATTGGTATAGTATGTTGGACCGATTTATTTAAAGATTTTAGAGTTACTCACAAAATATATAGTCAAAGTCTAAGTCAAAATATCTTTATTCAGATTAGGCTCACAGAGCACTTACGAATGTCAAAAAATTTACCACAGGTTCGGAAAAACCTCTGATGAGAAGATACCGGCAAGAAATTCAACGACGTGTAATTTTTTAAATAAATCAAAATTACAATGTTATTTTTACAATCTTAAATATTAAAGAATTTAACACAGTAGGTGTACAATATTTGAAGCCAGGGATCGCCATTACAAATCGGGATCATTTCCAAATATCCCTGTAGTCATATATGTAACTATATGTAACTAGCTGACTCAAGCAACTTTGGTTGCGTGAAATTAGTAGCCTACGTCCGTCTGGGATAGTGTAGCTTTCTATTAGTAAAAAAAAATGCAATCGGTTCTGTAGGTCCAGGAATTACCCCCTACAAACGAACAAAGAAAACAAAGTTTACGGGTTCAAAACCGTATCAAAATACGTTGCGTGGTTTAGAAGTAGTAAGCGGCCGGAAGGCGATTTTATTTTATACTACAATACATCGCACCCTTAGTATTAAAGCGACTCAATTCTGAATATGATATTTCCCAAAATTAAACCCTATGTCTTTTAATTAAGGTGATATTTTGAGACGTGTATTATTCAGAAATGGGTCACTTTAATTCTAAGCGTGCGACATATGTAAAGAAGATATACTATACTTGCTATTTTTATAAGTTCTATTTTCGCAAAATATTTAGTGGCATATTTAAAATGAGTCATTAGAGAAACCGGTAGTGTTTAAACGAATTAATTCCTTTTAAATTGTATGATACAAACAAATGTATTGAACATCAGTCTAAATAACTTTAAAAATATTTCCCAATGTTAATGACTTTATAATTATCTGCTGTTAGTCTATAAGTTCTAGTTTGGCTGGTCTGTTTTTTACCTTAACAGGTTGATCGTGAATAGCATATTTTATTACTATTTTGTACCTAAATCGAATATCATTTGATTAATTACATTGCAACTACAAATTGCCTATTTTTTCACCATGATTACTTCTCAGATGACGTTAGGCAAGACAGTCGTTAACACATATTTTTATAAATAAAAATTAGGTATTTATGTATAATTTTTTGCTACTTAAAACCTGTCATATATAAGCAGCTATGACCGGATTATGGTACACTATTTTTAATTGCACGCTGGGCCATAATAATATAAAATTTAGGTTTATCTTTAAGTTTAAGTAATTTAAATTCCTATATAAGCTCATCCTGTACAGTAAGCAATACGTGAGAGATACTATTGGTGTGACAAGTTCTTATATAGGTCGTAGTTATTGTTTTACCATCAGGCAAGCTGTCTGCTGTTTGCTACTGGCATTATTTATATAAATATACATCGGTTTTCAATGAACGCGGCACAAAGATGGCCGCCTGTAAGCTGTCATTTATAACCTAGACTATTGCCTAGACTATAGCAAAGAATGGCTAGCACGCTTGCTTATTTTCACGATTTTCGCTGTGTGCGTCTCCTCTTCCTCCAACTGGTTTATTTACTCGTAAAAGAGATGCACTGAGCGAAAAAGCGAGTTGCGCTGTGTCGTGCTAGCCATCGTTCTCTCCATGTCCGGGGAGATCAGTTGCCACCCTCTTGAGATAACTATTTCAATACATCTAAAAAAACTTTGATCAAACACCGATCCGTGAACCGAGTGACCGGTGGATGTGGCAAACTCTTGCGCAAGCGGGCAGCGGCAAATGTCACTCACTATTGCTGTTTTGAGATACCGCGTCTAGCTTAAACACACTCGTGTTATTGGGTAACGTTTGATTTTGTGAAAGTATCATTGGCGAAATTTGTAATCACACTAATATTATAAAGCTGAAAGTTTGTGTGTGACATAGAACTTTGTTACTTCCTTACTGGCTAGACGGATTTGGATGTCATTTGGAATGGAGACAGCTTATACCTCGAATTACATAAGCTACCTTTTATCTCGAATAAAAATCACGCAGGTGAAGCCGCGGGTAAAAGCTATGTATAAATAAATATCGCGAAACAATTAACTCTAATTAATCTAAAACTTCAAGCCACAGATAAATAAACATACATATTAAGATGAATGTATATATTATAATACCTAAATACATGTAACATCCACGACTCGCCAAATATTCATATTCAGCATACAAATATATGCCCCTTGTTGGAATCGAAGCCACTATCTCTAGCTTCGTAGGCAGGGTCTTAGAAGCTGAAACGTAGTCCTCATGCAGATCCAGTGTGGTATAGGTACTTCAGACTTCGTAATAACATAGTAACGACCCAATCGGTCCCATTGCAATAACCCGTACTGTTGCATTTCTTGCGGCAAACAAGCAACCGTTAATGAAATGTCAGTTTTTGCTGTCATTGTATCACGTTGTATGTTAAGTGACATAGACCTTTAGAACTTGATTCAGGAATGTAATCATGATTCTCGGTAAGCATACGACGCCTGCGCAGCTTTTAGGAAGGTAGGTAACTACCTACACTTTTCTTGGACTACTTCTAAAACTAAATTAAATTAATTAATATGATTGCGTAGTTCTTAAGCGTAGTACCGATTGAATTCTATTCGGCTTTTATCGGCGGTTTGAAACTTAGAGGTATGGTTTTCTTGTAAACCTTTTTTTTAGAAAGGGGGTACACTAGCACGCGGGTTACCTGATGAAAAGTGATCACCGCCGCCCATGGGTATCAGCGATCTTAGAAGAATCGCTGATCCGTTAAATAAATAGGAAATAAAGATAGAGAAGCGTAATCAAAAGTCGAAATATTTTGATTTTGTCGGAGTTCATTTATGCTTAAATAGTTGTGATATTCAATAGTTAGTTCTCTAACTGCATATCTTAGAGTTTTATTCGCATTAACTTATTCCTTAGTATAAAGGAAACCAGTAACTCTGAAATGAGGGATCAGCTTATGCGAGTGTGGAGTGTCTCTGGGCAAGTCTTTACACGAGCAATCACAAAGCAATCTTCACAGTTCAAAACAAATTGCACTTCATTACTCGTCTCCAGTAATTGATCGGTGGCCAAGCCTGAACAAAACAAAGCAGGCCTTTATCCGGTCCAATAAAGTCTATAACAGCACAGCTGTCTAATTTAAGTGGCACGAAGAAATCTGTGACAGCATGGCACATTGGCACACAGATATTAAAAGAAAAAGTCGCTAGCCAAAGCTATTTGCCATTAATAGTGGTATTACTTACATCGGAAATGAAATTGGATATTAAATTACATTCTGATCTCGAACAAACGGCGTGAGATGAGAAATGTACGAAGCTATATTGATTCTTGTTTGTTTCTTTTTAAAAGTTTCGGTCCCGTGTGCTTAGAATATGAAGAAGCAAAGAAAATAATGAAACTTGGCTGTATGGTCTTACCACCTTTGCCTGCTTTAGTAGTTTTGAGGTAGTAAGACACTGTTCTTTAAGGCGCCTTGTTTTGTGTGGATCTATAAAACCTAGAGAAAACAAATCATAAGAAATCTCTAAATGACAGTGAAAACCATATCAAAATAAGCGGCCGAGGATACGATGCGAACAGACAGCAACGGATATCGACTTTGTTTTATCTACATCTACACTAAAATAAAGAGGTAAACTTTGTTTGTTTCTAGGGGTAATCTCTCGAACAACTGAACTGATTCCAAAAATCTTTCACTAATAAAAGCTACACTATATAGATATAGGCTACTAATAAGGCTACTAAGGCCACGCGTACGAAGTCGCGGGCGTCCACTAGTATTATGTAAATAGATACAATACACACGCGATCGTGTACTTAACTAGTTACTTTTCGTAAGGCTGTACCCAGGTCATTGACCTCATCGGTCACTTTTCTTTGTAAACCAGTCCACCCTTTCAAAGTCAAAGTCAAAATATTTTATTCAGATTAGGCTTACAGGTAGCACTTATGAATGTCAAAAAATTTACCAACGGTTCGGAAAAACCTCTGATGAGAAGATACCGGCAAAAGACTCAACGAAGTGTAATTTTTTAAATAAAAAAGGTTTTCTTTAAAGAACAATCGAGAACACCTTTAAGATTAATCAGAGCCCTTAGTGTAAATTCCCTGTCAAAAAAGTTTCGAATGCGTTAGATAGCGTTCACTTCTAAATTGTATGGAAACATTTTGTTGCCAATACGCGCCGCTAGAGGCGCTGTTTCTGCTTAACGGGTTCGTTACGTTTATCATATCATATTTATTGGTAACAAAATTAGAGGTCATTATACAATTACCCCCTTATTCATGGAAAGTTAACAATCTTTTTAAGCTAACAAATGTTTTGTCCCTTTCATTTGAGGGCAAACGTCACAATGACAGATGAAGACATACAACATGTTAACTAACAAACGTTTACGAAGCGTTTATGAATAAGGGGGTTAGTCATAAGAACTAATTATAAACTTGCTGTACTCATAGTACAAAATAAATAGATTATCAACAAATTTAAGTACTTTAACAATTTAGACGAAATAATTCCGTATGGTTACACGGTCACGCTTGATTACCCAATTTTTTTAGCTTAAATTTAAATTGTATAGCGCTCTTTGCAGCAATTATTTCATTGTAACAATAACTTACACTAGACTCTCAATTCACCCTTTAAAAGGTTTTCATTAAAGAACAACCGAGAACCGACCTTTAAGATAGGGTTGTCAACCGTACTATATTATATAGTATTTTACTATATTTTGGCTCTCCGTACTATATACTGTTGAACTTATTTACATATCTATATGTAAATAGTACGCAAATGTACAGTCAAGGAACTTAATTCCCTACCCATTTCGTTGAAATGTCGTCTGACATTCGCAATGCATTAAGGTCGATATATCAAACTAACGTGTTGCTCTATAGCTCTTATGGTGACAGTTTGCTATATGCTATTGAACCTTAGGTGGGTTGGACATTAAATTCCTTGACTGTACAACTAGGTATATTTCGTGCACGTGTCACGTTATTAAAACAGATAGAATACCTAAATAAATAGATAATAAACTTACACCATTCCCTTTTTTACATCTTTCCAAAAAATACTATATTTTTGAAGCGTTCTATATAATATTTTCTTAGTTTATTCTCAAAAATACTATATTCAACCGAAATAATGTTGGCAACCCTACGTTAAGATGAACCAGAACCAATTACACTTAACGACTACCAGAAGAGCGTGAAGATGTATTACTGTACAGTACATATTGTAATAGATATAGCTGGTCCGAACCAAACGGGTCACGAGTGTTTCAAAAGTGAAATCTAATTGCATCAATGCTATCCCCTTTTAGAATGTGTGATGTTAGTTCAGTAGTTAAGTAATACATGTACTTATAAGTTATAACTAGCTTTTGCCTGCGACTTCGCGTAGATCTTACATTACAAATTAACTTCCACCCCCCTTTTACCTCCCTTTTGAACCAGTTGTGGAATTTTCAAAATTCCTTCCTTAGTGCAGCTCCCTTAGAAACACATTAGAGATGTGCCAACTCGAGAAAACAACTCGAGTTAAAATTCATGTAAAGTAAAGGATTTGTAGGATAGGGGCAAGGGGGGGGGGATTCTACAAACCTGTGTATCATATGCCCATGAGCAGGTTTTAGAGGACATCATTACTACACTTAATAGGTATATTGGTATAGCATAACTTGGGTAAGGGAGAAATCAACTCATGTTAACTCGTGCTAATTGCAACTCGAGATAGTAACTGGAGTTATTTTATCACTAAAACACATGTTCTAAATTTAATGATTCTATCTTTACCGGTTTACATAGCTTTTGCTCGCAACTTCTTCCGCGTAGAGTTTGGATTCTAACTTCCAACCTTCTTTTAACCCCCCCTAATGGTAGAATTTCCAAAAATATATCTTAGGGCTGTCGCAGTGCGACAGTTTTTCTTGGTGACTGCTTCAGGTTCATGAGCAGCTCCTTAGATTTAGGGCACAATATACCGGAGCTGATATAAACTTGTGTATTGCCTCGAAGTGACAATCGGCAGTGTCGCCAGTACAATTTTTATAAAACATACTATAATAGTATTTTATGCAACTGTTGCATAATGAGGGGTCTTAAAACACGAGTGTGGTTTTATGAAACGAGCGTCAGCGAGTTTCATAATAGGATCACACGAGTGTTGTAAGACCTAATTATGTACAGTTGCATACATTACTTTATCTACACACATATCATAAGTACTCTATGATGGGTTCAGAAGCCATAGGGCAATGACCTGCATTGCTACTAGCTACTAGTGCTAGGTACCTATTAAATATCTATAGACTGTACACATTAAAATAATGTAATAAAAAATGAATTTGAACAAATATAGAAACAAATTAGAAAAATTCTCATAATAATATTGGTTGTTATAATGCTGGTCATTACCTACGGTTTCTGAACGCATTATAGAGCATTTATGATATATGTGTAGATAAAATATATTATTATGTTGCCATGCAACAAGGGCATCACTACACATCCTAAAGGCCGGGCTCCGAAGACATGCGCTTGCTCATGTCGGCTGTAATGCATGTAGTTATAAGATGAGATGCTGCGTAGCTTGCGCTGCGTGCTCTACGAAGCGAGTTGGAGCTGTGCCGCATATACGCATCCGTTGCCTTAAGAAACACATGCTACTTATACTTTTTTAGCCGTCGAGGCTGAGCGCAGACAGACAGGCAGTAACAGATCTCTTACTTATGTGTAGTGTAGATTATACTGTTCGATGTATTGTTTTATTTACTATCGATTAGTTTATCGTGCATCTGTTGGTGAGATTGCAACTAGTTAATTTATTATTTGATTACTACCTTTGTTGGAACTTCGCTGTTTGCAATATTATTTCTAAATGAATGCCGATTGCTTCAAATTAATTGGGCCTATGTTTACTATTGAGTGTGATGGACTTATCTAAAAGGATTTCTTTATAAAAACATGACTGCTTAATTTAAATGGATACGTTGCAACATTGCCAATTATTATTGTACGATGTTATTTTCTAGAGAATGTTTAATCATTAATTTTGTGAATAAATATAACGGCTGCGGTTGATTAGTTCATTTTAAAGTTACCTTATACTGATTTTATTGTGTTTCGTTTTTAAAATCGAACGGATGTTGCTTCTATTTAAAAGAAAGGTACCTGTCCCAGTGTTTGACACGTGTAGGCTATTCTTTGTACCAATAGTTGACATCATTGTCTCTCGTTTTAACTCGTGTGTTTTCGTATATTCTCGTCGATTATTGGGTCCTCAACAACATAAACATATTTAACAATATGCCCTTAAAGCTTTGTAGATTCAACAACACAGAATTTATTCAGTTAATACATACAAAAATCGTATAGGTACTTAATGTACCTACTATTATTATTTTTTACTTAATTAAAAAAATATTAATGTCAACAACATTTAAATACTCCGTCGCATAGGTTAAAACGATCTACGCACGATTTTATTAACAAGACGGCTTACGGATTTTTTTCTTTTGAAAATTATGCGAAACCTTTGGAAAATATCTAGAATATTCCTAACGGCAACGACTATTAGACTCGCCGCTGATTTGAGTATGATTTCTTTCGCAGCTGGTTAACACATATTACTGTAAACTTTTAAAAATGGCCGCCATATTCGCTATTTGACCGCAAATTATTTTATGACCACACCGTTTAGTAAGTGGCGCGAGCGCAACGAAGGGACGACCAAATGCGCGCGGGCAGCGGTTTTTGTAATCATTGAAAAAAAAACTAATGATTTTGGTAAGTAAAATGGTGTTAAGTTTACAGTAAAAAATATGTTTGAGGAAACTTTCTAATCGACTTCTCTTAACTCCATCTTTATATGAGTCCGTAAGGTCTAAATTGTTAGATCAAATTTTAATAACTCAATGCAATTGACGTTTGTCAACATTCCTATTAGACATTTGATCTAACACAATAGCTCATCCTGTAGGGTCGCTTACGCGCGAGCGATGTTATGGTGTAACAAGCGTCTATGATATACAGTAATTGCTTACCATCAGGCTAGTAGTGTATTCGTTTTCCGCCTCAATTTTAACAGTTGTATAAAAAATATGGAGCTTTATTAGGAGAAATTTAATTTATTAAAATGTCGAGGATTACACCCAGAGTTTTTAATTTGTATAGTCCAAACATAGCTACTCCTTCATATCATAGTTGAAGATTCGCACTTAATCACTGTTGTAATAAAAAATCAATGAATTAAACAAGTGTACCAGATACAATTCTAACGATGTCACCTGCGCAGAAGCAGGATTTAAAAACGCTGTCAGTCGCGGCGCACGCGCAAACCTGCCAGCACTGGGTCACCCGACCACTAGTGCCGCGTTTACGGATGTCGATATCGATGTTGTACAGTGTTTTTTTATCGATGTTTTATCTTTTAAGTCAATAGTTGTGGAGATCATCAGTGATTTAAATATTGTTTTGTTAATATTTTAAAGGAGTGACGTATAAATGGACTTAAATAGTTGTTTTGTTGTTTTATAATATGCGTAGAAGGATATAGAGAGCGATTTGGTACAGCTATAAAAAATACAAAAAAAGCATTTCGAACGTGTAAATGTCGATTCATATTAGCAATTTTAATTAACTGGAATCTCACACATCAACGTGTTTAATTTATTGTTGCAATGGCTCAAAATGTATCTAATTATAAAAATGTAAAAACTGGAGTATAAGTAATTTGATATCTCTTAATTTTATTAAGAAATACGGTAACATAATTATGTTAATATCTCATGAATGTCAAAACGGTATCGAGGTTAATGTTTTGTGCCAAGTTTACAAAACAGTAAATTTATCGATATTAGCATATTATTAAAATATCTGGGACACATCCATCACTAGACGCCCTTATGGTACAACCAGCCGCGCACCAATATGTGCATGTTTGCTTACATTCAGTCAGCGAGAGACCGCGTGTTTGAAGAAATTTAAATACCAAAGCAAGTGGTAAAGTGTATGTAGAGTTAAGTGGCATCCAACTTGCAACATTTAATATTGCCGACATTCTTGCGGTTTCAGTCATAGTGTTCCGCCATTTTGACTCAACTTACGGCAGATATTTTATTCTTATCTTTATTATGATACAAATTATGTGTAACAAAGTAAATATGTACCTAGTAGATACTTAGAATTTCAGACAAAAATTCAACCATTTAGCTTTTTTCATTTAAAGTTCCATCCCCCATTTCATTTCCTTACGGTTAGTTTTTTTTAAAGGAGCCTGAGTTCATTTGGTGTAAAACTATTCCCGTACTAAAGTGTAAAAGCCGGACATACAAACAGACAGTTAATTATAATATTAGTTTGGATTTTGTCATCCAATTTGGCCATCAAAATACAAACTATTCTCATATTTGTTTGATTGCCTCGCTCTGTTTCATACAAAATCAACGGAGACGTCGCAACGCTCCCAATTTCAAAGTTATCAGTACTTTCACCGCCATTTTGTTTTAATGAGGAACAAAAAGAGATTACGTTTTATTGCATTATGCTTGTTAAAGCTTATGACAGTAGGAATGCGAGATAATTGGCTACGAAACTATTATACACACGAATATAAGGCTTAAGTAGAGCTTAAATGGTTAGCTAGATAACAGCTGTATAACTAGCTTAAATAAGCTTCAAAGTCTTAATTCGAATGATTAACCACAAAATTGTCGTTATGAAGAAGGTTTAAAACGTAAATTTCATTATCATCATCATGGAAAATTTTCTGTTTTCCAATTCCTCTACTTCCATTAAAACATGATCTCTCTTCTGCATTTCTTTTTAGCCATTGCTATGTCACTGGACCATCAAGTTTTGGGTTAACTACGAGTACATTTTAGACCTGGATCTCCACTTGGTGACTTTTCGATTCCATTGACCATCAGGGTTTCGTAAAAGAGCCCCAACCGTTTCCACTTAACATGAGATAACCGACCTCCCAAGGTCCTATAGGTCAGAATAAATTACTTAAATTCGATTGTTCTGCTATTTAATAGTATTAGCAAACCACCCCAGCTTCGCGCAGGTATAATCGACCAAGAAATTGCTTGACCACTTTTCGACCGTATTACAAAGGAATAGGGTTGAAAAGTGGTCAAGCAATTACTTGGTCGACTGTACAATAAGTATGTTATGTACAAAATTGTTTAAATGACAGTGAAAACCGTATTTAAAATCCGTTGCGTGGTTCAGAAGAATGTGAAGTGGCTGAAGAAATGACGACAGACAAGAATGGATAGAGACTTTGTTTTTCACAACGTAAAGACTTTGTAAAGATTAGTATGTTTTTCTCATTGTCACGAGACCAAATGAAAATAAGGTCACAGTAAACAAGATAGGATGAAAAACGGAAGACACGAACAAATTTTTAAACCAGAAAATTAGATACTTGAAGTCCCTTGTAACGTACGATGTATTAACTCATAAACGACCAACATCATCATCCATGGTTATCAGAATTATTACGAATCAAGGCAATTAGCACAGTTTACGGTAATCAACAATCTGCTGGGCTTAAGGGTCACACTCCATTGATCGCCGGAAGCGATAACAATTAACGCTTCCGCTTGTTCTCTATCTGGTACTGTTTGAGTGTAATTGACAAGAATTTGTCGCTTTAAAAAAAACTAGTCTTATGGCCCCGTTTTTGTAATAGCTCCTATTAAATAATGAGTGGAAGAGACGTGGGCAGCTTTTAAAAGATGTTTAATCTGAACTCATTTTCGTCTTATTGTTTGTCTAAAATCTACGATGAAAATGTGCGGTTTGGTTTGTGATAAATCCTTACTTTTTAGATATGTACATTAGAATTTACGAAACCATCGCAACTCTCATCGTAAATAGGCATTAATTTTCAAACCTTCGAACTTAAATGCTTGCGCACTGCACTGTTCGTCTGCAGTGTGAATCCATTAAACAGAAATTTCCTTTTGGAATCTTCTGTCTGTTAAGGTTTTCATACCGAGGTACAGATAGGGGTATTTAAAAAGGGTTTTAGAAGGGTCATGAATGCAATCAATGCATCAATGCAATGAAGCGATAATTCTTTCGATGATGCACATTCTTATTTCATGTTATCTATTCTGATATGTAATTTTTAGAAATGAGTTGGTACTTTTTTGTTACTAATTTGACATTAATTTATTCTGGCTTTCGCGATAGTAAATAAAGTCATATTTTTTGATGGAATTTGTTTTCATATAATTTTTGGTCAGTGACATACTTACTGAGAACTATTTCATTAACAAAAATAAACTTTATCTTTACTATTGACTTGCATCTTAAGCACCTTAAATTGTGCTTAGCTTCCACGCAATACACCACTTCATAAAGTCGTGACCGCAGTTCACTTCATTAAACGCCTCCTTCACGTCACTGTAAACGCAACCTTACGTACTTTCACAATCTCCGATGAAAGGTCAAACAAGTTTGCGCTCTTGTGTGTGTACGCGCATGTGTGAGACTCCTGCGCAGAGCTCATCGTTAGTGTTGTTATTGGCTTTCTAATTTTTTGGTCAGTTTAGTTAAGGTGGCTATTAACCGATTATACTTCTATTTGATTGCTGTAAGTGAAGAGTTAGTAAAAGCGCCCAACTTGAATTACGATATGTTTGTATGTAGGTACGGTGATATACCTATGAGAAGTAGAAGTACTATGATAACGTAGGTATCTACAATGTTTTAAGGGAAATTATAAATATCTTATGACAATTAACGCTTATTTGACCTAGTCCCAAGCTTTATACTATGACGTATGGATAGTAACAACGGATAAACATACTAGATAAACTAGCAACCCGTCCCGGCTTCGCACCTCGGTACCATTAGGATGTAATATAGTATAGTCGTCCAAGTAATTGCTTGACCACTTTTGCGCCTTCTCCCTTCGTAATACGGTCGAAAATTGGTCAAGCAATTTCTTGGTCGACCATAAAACCTTCCGTAGGAAAATCTTTATATTACGGAAGGTTTGTATGTACATTACATCCTAACCCGTGGCAAGTCGGGGTAGATACTAGTACTATGTAAAGAAGAAGATATACACATAAATATATAATGCTACATTTACACGCTGGCCGAGGTTGGGCAAGCGTTCACCAACACCGGCGTGTGAACGGGGTGTTTGGCTTGCGTGAGCTTGCAAGAGTTGGTCGCCGATCCGGGCTAGTGTTGGTTTATGATCGTTCTAACTAGCTCAGTAGGAGAGAGACGCACGAGTTACGTAGCGAGTTAATGCGTATCGAGAAGATTCGTGCTAGGTGCACTGATCCACAGAATAAATAATACTACTAACGTACAGAAACTTCTCTTTTTCGGCCACCATTAAACGAATTCCAACTTTATAATCAGGCACAAAAAGTTCGTATTACTTCATAAACATTCGCCAGGCGGCATGTGTCAAAAGGAAGGCGCCGCCCGCGCCCGCCTTCCACCTGCAATGCCCTGGCGCACCGCTAGGGTTGGGCTGCTTACTGTAAGACTATCAACGCGCGACACAGAGTGAGCGGGCGCGCGCGGCTAGCCGGCAACCTACTGCGATTAACCTATGCCATAGGTCATGCGGCGAGCGTACCTACATTGCGGAGTGGAACCCCCCTGACTGATCTAAGAAGCTTGCGGCAAGCGCTTGCGACGTATTTACACGTTGGCGCATTTGTAAGGCTAGGCGCTGGTGGACGCTTGCCAAACCTCGGCCTACGTGTAAATGTAGCATAACATGTAGATGTTATGTTAGACTCAGGTACCTACAAACATTCGCATTAATTATACAGAAATACAATCAAATACAAAAATTTATAAAAAAACATTTGTTTTTACATTCAACAAAATAAAACATCACGACAGCACATGACAATAAATTCCAAGTCATCGTCCCACATCTACCGGTCGGATCGAATTATTTGGTATGTGTGTGTAATTCCCATGATAAATAAATATAAATATAAGTTAAGTAACGTGAAAACGGTCGCATATAATAAACGAAATATATACAGAACCTTTTATTCACCGTAATGCGTAAAGGGACGGCCGCGTGTGAACACAACATACTGTCATTGTTTGCCATAATTGGGCACGCGCCACCGAGTACTGTCATATTGTGACATAATAATGTCATAATAGGACAATAGCCGCTTTTTCTATACCATTTTGTATCGTGTTATATCATTGTTAAAGGTTAAATTGGAATTATGCAAGTAAATTGATATAGATCTGTTTATTGTAAAATCGTTCTAATAATGGTACTTATCTATGCAATGTCTTAAGACCGTTACAAGTTGCTCGAAGAAATTACAAAATAAAACTTAAAAAAGTTGTTTATTAAACTAAAATAAGGCTTCTTTATAAGGTTATGCAGTTAATCTATATCTAGAAACCTCAGTATCCGTCTGTATGTCACGGTGACTTTTTCTCAAAAGTTATGAAAGTTTCAAAACTGAAATTTTGTACACGTACAGATAAAGATATCGAGTGCAGCATGAACTACCTAAAAAAATGCCAAAAATACCTTATTCGTTGTTTGAATTTCCAATATTAATATTAGTATTTTTTAATATTATTACAATAGCGTAATAATATTAAAAAATGCATTGCTCTTGTTGTATGTTGTTGATCAGACCAAAAAAAATACTACAGATATATTTAACCGTTATAAATACGGCATTGTAAGAAATTAATTAATACATTTGAATGACATCTTTTTTAGGTCAACGCGTTGAAGTCTTTTATACGTAAAAACAGCAAAGTCAAATGAAGGTCGTGTGTAAAACTTGACATATTCATTTAAACGTTTCAATTTGAATCGTATCTTTTATAAAACTGTCAAATGTCAATCTAAATTTATTATGAAAGGATAGATACTTGATTTATTTCATTTTCAAATGGCTGGTATAGTGTAAAGAATTCCAAGCAGGAGCTTTATTACTACGCCTCTACGTTTCGTACGGCGAGTGAGAATAATGGCCAACAACGGATCAGCTACTGTCTTGTGGTGGCTGGATCCCATGGGCGGTAATTTCTTTTATTTCTTTTTTTATGAAATAGGAAGGCAAACAAGCAAGTGGGTCACCTGATGGTAAGTGTACACTACCGTCTATAGACACTCGCAACATCGAAGAGATGGCAGATGCGTTGCTAACCCAGAGGACTAATATGGAATACCTCTTGTGCCAGTGATTACACCGGCTGTCTTGCTCTCCACGCCGGAACACAACAGTGCAAGCACTGCTGCTTGGCGGCAGGATTAGCGAGCAAGATGGTGGTAGTGATCCGGACGGACCTTGCACAAGGTCCTACCACCCGCTTCCCATCAGGTTATCTGTATGCTAGTTTGCCTCTTTTTTCCATAAAAAGTCGTCCTAATATGTAAAAGAATATGTTAGTTGAGATGATTATGCGCGTTCTACTGTTTCACAGATCCATTGGTACTTTGTCCACTTAATAAAAAAGTATTAACGTTTAAAAAAATTAGTATTGCCTATTTTGTTTGTCTAATTGTTTAACAGCTGTTTTATGCGTAAAGTTTATTGTTTTAAGTAATTATTACTCAAGCTTTTAATGAAGTATTTACATAAACGTGAAAGGAAAGTTTGGTTAAGCAAGAATAACTACGCAAGCTTTAAGGGGGTTAACCAAAGTATTTAAGTGGCAACTCCAAGACGGTACGCTGGATAGTCGACCAAGAAATTGCTTGACCAATTTTTCGACCGTATTCCACAGGGATAAGGTTCATAAGTGGTCAAGAAATTAACTGGTCGACTATACCACCTATGGGGTACTATGGGGTATTGGGTTAAAAAGGTCTATCCCATGTTCTTGCATGAAATGTGAACATTATACTTGAAAACACCGTTTCAAAACCAAAAAAATTAAATATACACCAAATTTCGTCGTGTTTTTGGCGAAACAGATCATTGAACTCCAACAGTACAGAAAGAAGGTTAATTATAATTAATACAAACCAATACCATTGAAGGCTTGAAAAAAAAACTCGTTACAATTTACTTAAAATATTTTAACCTCCTATTCATTACAATTCGCCCCTTTAAAGGAATTCGTGCAATGTCGATCGTTGAAATAAGGAAGTGCATAAAACAATATTGTCATTAAAATATCAATTATAATTAAGATATGGTTTAATCATTGAAGGTGACTGGCAAGGCCGAATTTAATCACTATAGGAAGTAGATCGGAACTAGTTAAGTCATAACCGTAACATGCATGACAACTGATATTTGTAATTAAATTAACAGGCAACGAGAAATGAAATTAATATTTATTGTTAATTTTTTTATCAAAATAGGAAGGCAAACAAGCAAGTGTGCCACCTGATGGTAAGGGATCACCTCCGTCTATAGACACCCGTAACACCAAGGAGATTGCAGATGCGTTGCCAACCTAGAGGGCTTTGATGAAATACCTCGCCAGTAATTGCACCGGCTGTCTTGCTCTCCAAGCCGGAACACAACAGTACAAGCAATGCTTAGCGGCAGGATTAGCGAGCAAGATGGTGGTAGCTATCTGGTGTTAAAGATAATTATTAACATTTATTTTATTAGTAAGAGCTTACCGTACCTTTTGCATTTCACAGGTTAAAGAGTTTCTAATATTTTAATTCAGAATATCATCTATCGGTCTGCCAAATTTCGTCTTAATCCGTCCAGACATCCTCGGGCGCATTTTTTGACATATTTAACTAATAATTACTAAACATAGTGTGCAAAAGTCTGTCAAAAATGTGTCAAGAATATCGATATTTTCAAGATTTATCTACATTATGTTTAGTTAATATGCTAAAAAATGTGCCAGGGGATTTTTTTTTTAAGATTTACCCTTTTAGGTTAAAGCTACCGGTTTGAAGTTAAATGCACGTAACTGGTAACCCTAACGCTTTTAAAATTAGTACGCTCTAAACGCAGAACGTCGATCAAACTTTTAAGATAGATAAATAGATAGATGAAACGTTTATTTGTTACTGCAACTTAAACGTCCGAGTGTCATGATAGTTTTCTATCTAAAATGCCAACCACTAATAATTTAAATAAACGCCATGATTAGTTTTTGTGTTGTATCAACCGCTTAGCTATTAACCCCTTTTTTCATTAACGCTTCGTAAACGTTTGCTAGTTAACATATTTAATGTCATTATCTGTCATTGTGACGTTTGCCCTCAAATGAAAGGGACAAAAAATTTGTTAGCTTAAAAAGATTGTTAACTTTTTATGAATAAGGGGGTTAAACTATAACCTATAATTATTTTGTTTCAAGTATAGATTCTTCGTCAGCACCCAAATAAGTGAAATTATTTACCATTAATCATTCTTTGCGCGTACAATTAAAAAGAGAAACCGGACTATTGATGACAACCAAGCACCAAGACACTTTTGTTTCTCATCAAACAGTGGTGACCTTAATTAACTCTACGACACTTCTCGCGTCTAAGGTCAACGGCATACATTTCGTGTGTCCGTCTGTATGTTCCGGCTTTCAGACTTACCTTGGACACGTTTTGGTATAATTGAATTATTTTTTACTTGAAACGTGTCGTTTGACGTGGGCGCCTATAAGAAGGACAATTTTATTTGTTATGAAAAAACAGCCTGTATGTATTAAGTAGGAACCACAGAGTAAATAATAGCACTAACGTACAGAAACTTCTCTTTTACGAACGCGATGAAACGAATTCCAACTTTATTCACTCGCCCAAAAAGTTCGTATTACTTCATACACCATGCGCCAGGCGGCACGAGTCAAAAGGAACGCGCCGCCCGCGCCCGCCTTCCCCCCGCTACTCCCGGCGACACGTTAGGGTTGCGCGGCATTTTTTCAATCACACTGACACGGCGGGGGCGAGCGAGTGAGCGCGCGGCAAACCGAGAGCCTACTGCGATTTGCCTATGCCATAGGCAAGGCAGTCGAGCGTGCCTAAAACGTGCAGTGGAACCCCCCTGCAACTACTCTACCCGTGGACAGGTACCTGTGGTCCTCTCTAAATCTTAGAGCTTATACTCTCTCATCTTTGGAGCAATCCCCATGTTTCTCTATTCCCTGCCTTCAGGAGATCAAACAGAAGGCAGGGCGGGTGGTAGGATCTTGTGCAAGGTCCGTCCGGATCGCTACCACCATCTTGCTCGCTAATCCTGCCGCTAAGCAACAGTGCTTGCACTGTTGTCTTCCGGCGTGGAGAGCAAGACAGCCGGTGATATTACTGGCACAAGAGGTATTCCATAGCCCTCTGGGTTGGCAACGCATTTGCAATCTCTTTGGTGTCGTGGGGGTCTATAGGCGGTGAGGATCACTTACCATCAGGTGACTCCCTTGCTTGTTTGCCTTCCTATTTTATTTAAAAAAAACTTGTAACCGAAATATTTTCCGTTTTTTTTTTTAAATATAATTGCATAGCATTTTAATTTGATAACTAACAATTCCTACTTTTTTGTGCAATTCCAAATATGACATTCCATGATCGTAAATGTAAAAAACGAAACTTAATTAATTCCGTTGTACAAAAAATAATGTACGTAATAGAAACTCAACTTGTGCCAATGACAATGGGCAATATCTCTGGTTTTTATTTGTGAATTGTTCCAAAACTTCCTGATTTATTTATTGTTTGAAACTTTCTCATAGAGATCGTGATGTAAAATTTTATTCTCAGGACCTACTGTGAACTTAGGTATTTATAGAACGAAATTTACGTTGGACTGCAATGACATTATAATACATGGATTTACAATGTCATTAAGTACTAAATTAAGGCAGAAAAACAGCCCGACATAAGAATACAGGTTGACGCTAATGTTACAAATGCAAATTATTAATCCACTATTTATAGTCATTGGATTTACAACTTTACGACTAACTGCATAAAATAATAATTTACTGAATTTCGTTGCAAATAGGTTTAAAAAAAAAAATATTATTATAGTATTGACAGCAGCGCCGTCGGTCCGACAGACTGAGCGATTGTCGATTTGTTGTACTTTTGTTTGACTTTTGATGCGGCCGTATTTTAAACGTTGACTAGAAGTCCATTACTTATAGGTCAGTGTTGGAATGACTTTAATCCGCAATTTTTACGTCCTAGATCAAAGTCTAGACTCATTTACGCTCCAGTTAACTTTAGCGTAAGTTTGACTTATAAATTACGGTAATTATTTGTTGCACGTTGGTTGCGTGTGGAGTTACGTCTGACGCTAATGACCTTGTTGACGCAATTATAAGCGCATTAAAAAAAGGAAAATTGACGCAATTTTGGGATTCAGATGCTTATAGCTCCTTTTTAAGAGGAGAAATTATGTAAATAACGTTGGGAAGTTTTTGTTCAATTTTAATTAAAAACATAAACCATTACAAAAACACAAACAAATTTCGGTTACAAAAATGTAATAACAAAAACAGCGCCATCTCTCGTCACCTGACGGTAGCTGTAAAGGTACCCAGTTGAATATGATAACTTGTTAAAAAAAAGTTTCATATAGATGGCACCGAGGGTGTACCCTTAAAATCAATAATGTAATGACCGTAAGCACATTGAAAAATTCGCAGGGTATGGTAGCGGTAATGTGGCGAAACTAGCAAACGCAAGGCACGGAATGCTGATGTTGCAGGTCCTGCCATTATCCTTATTTTTCCTTGTTTTTTTTTTTTTTTTTTTTTTTTATGAAATAGGTAGGCAAACAAGCAAGTGGGTCACCTGATGGTAAGTGATCACCACCGCCTATAGACACCCGCAACACCAAAGAGATTGCAGATGCGTTGCCAACCCAGAGGGCTAAGATGGAATACCTCTTGTGCCAGTAATTACACCGGCTGTCTTGCTCTCCACGCCGGAACACAGCAGTGCAAGCACAGCTGCTTAGCGGCAGGATTAGCGAGCAAGATGGTGGTATCGATCCGGACGGACCTTGCACAAGGTCCTACCACCCGCCAAAATGTTGTCATTACATGGAATTTTAGGATAAAGAAGATACTACTAAAGGCTCGTTGCAAGTAACACTGTCTAGTACACACGCCGCTGCGCCCGCGCCGTGGGAACGGGCACACCATGCAAAGCTAATTAGTACTTACCATAATCCCCAGCCTGACAGCTGCTCCAACTGTGGCTAACTTCACGGCGTCAAGTCATTTCGTCAATATGATAAAAAAACACAGAAAAATGTTGAGTTAAAAAAAAAATCAGTGACAAAAGCAATGAATCATTGCTCATGACATGATTGAAAGCAATAGCCGGTAAGACAAAGTGCTTGTATAGTTTTAGAATGTAATAATTTATATTTGTAATTTTGTCACTAACAAAACTAGACCATTTGTTTTCCGAAATATATAAAAAATAAAAGCTAGTGATGTCATACTTTCAGACGTCTTAGCAAAACATAACCCTCCTTTAAACAGCCAATAGCAAATAGTAAGCGAGCCGCGTAATTGAGCACGCGTTTGGTAACTCGCGCAAACAAATGACGCACGCGGGCGCGCCGGTGAAAGTGGCCGCCCTTGCGCCCGCGCATCCGAGATGGACGCTAGGTATGCGGAGAAAAGCGCGGACCTGCTGATGGTGACAGGTATGATCAACAATGCAATGGTCATCCCATATCAGGCTAGGTTTTGTGGCGAACGTATGAAACTGGTTATATCGCTGCGCGCGCGCATCGCCGAGCGGCGCGGCAAGACAAATATCTAAATAGCAATAAAGGTAACAACATTACATTAGACGGCCCAAACTAAGATTCAACAATAAATTGGGTCCGTTTATGCTACATAATAAACCATTAGTATTTCAAGCGAAACAAACATACAGTCGCAACAGTTTTGTCAGTAGCAGATGTTAATAGATTCTGTGTTACTTTGCGGAAGTCTATTTCAACGAACTGAAAACAACCTTACTACTCCGCGAAACTGACACTGACTGTTAAAGTGTAACTGTTGTTTGTGTGATGTTCATTGTTTCACGTGAAAGCGGAGGAGGGTAGGTTTTTGCATGTTTTTTTTATATTGCACAGAGCTGTTTTGCACCTGCACAGCACTGGTTTCGCGGTGTAGCAAGGTGATTGTTTCCAGTGTGTTAGTAAAAGATTTATTTATACAGCCAAAGAAGTCAAAAAGATTTACCCTTGACCGTTTTGTCAAAAAAGTACAGTACGATTATTTAAAGTTCTCTTCTCGGCATTAGTTGGTAAAGATCGTTTTTGATATACATTGACTCTTTGGACCAATACTTGATACTTGACCTTTCATCTAAAGCCAGCAATGTACTTCGCTTAATTTTACTATGGCATATCCAATGACAGCCGAAGTTAATTTTTAGAGCGTCCGCTACGTCGCGCGGGTGCACGGAGCAGTTGCATGCCTATCGAACAAATAGTATGAGTCCGCATCTCTCTTACTATTTTTCTATGAGCGTGCACCCGCTCCGAGCACCCGCACCGAGCACCCGCTCCGAGCACCCGCTTCGTGCGCCCGCGCGACGTAGCGGACGCCCTTAGAATAATTGTATGTACTGCAAGAGCTTGCCCATTTGTTCATATTTTTGACTACTTCAGGTGTTCAACTGCACCTATAGGTACTCAGGAACTGGTAGTACACCTCAAGTCAACGTTAAACACGTTACACGATAACTAACGTGATTAATGTAGGAAGTGCAAGTCCATTACTAAGTAGTTAAAATCATAATTAAGCAAATTTAATTCGCGTTGTTACTGAAAAAGGCGGTCAATCCTGACCGTCGCACAAACACGTGGTTCTGTAGAAAATTCAAAGTAAAAATATGTAACCTCCTTTTTTGAAGTTTGTTTATAAAATAGTCAGGTATATACATTGTTATTTTTTTTAATAGCCTGTTAATGTGTCCCACTGCTGGGCAAAGGCCTCTCCTTTTGACCTCCACAACTCCCTGTCTGATGCAATATCTGGCCAGCACCTATCATACGCGTCGAAGTCGCGCGCCATCGCCGTCTTGGTCTGCCTCATCGACATTGTTCCATTTAGATCCATAATATATTTAATTATTTGAGCATATATTTAATTATTTAACATCTCTCTTTTTCTATAGTGTATACTACATTGGTATGAAAGGCCGCGTATGAATTTTTGTGCAGTTTTCCCTACCATATAAAAAAATTCTAAGAACACAAATTTCATACAAGTAGTAAGCTTGTAGTTTTTTCAATGTATTAAATTAATGAGAGGTTATTAGAACAGCTAGCACGACACACCGCGTCTAGCTTTGTCGCTCTTTCGAACTAGCCGAGTAGGAGAAGGACGAACTGAGTGACAAGCGAGAAATAAGCACGCGTGTTAGCCGTACATACCAGTTTGGTGAAATGTAAATACCGTCGCGCCGCCTGAAATGAATAACGTATGTTTCGAACTTTGTTGAAATTAAATTTCACCAAAATGGCCGTTTTTTATAGATATTCATCCATTTTGGTGAACTTCATTTACCTGGTGAGATTAAAAAATTGTAGGTACCTCAAGCAATTTTCCGGACCGTTTCCATGTTTTAGTAAGGATCCCTAATCGACAATCGTGTTGCTAATAAATTACTAAAATTACACAATAAAGTAGATTCCTTATTGCATAATATCGATCAGTTCGATTCACGCAATATCGAACGGTTTGATAAATTTTCCTATTCATTGGAGTAATAAATGCGATGGGCAGATACGATTAGCTTAAATTCTTTTATAAACTAGGAATGCAAACTAGCAAATACCTGATGGTAAGTGATCACCACCCGAATACACCCGAAACACTAAAGAGTGCATATACATGCATATATTGAGATTTATTATTTATTGTCACTTTATGAAAATGTTCCCAGTGTTATCTATAGTTGTAAGAGCAATAGCGTTCATGTATTTTATTCACGATCCTGCAAAAACTCATTATCTGTTTAACCTGATGGTTGACTGGTTGAGATTGCAGCCTAAATAAACAAACAATACTACTATTCCACGTTTCAGATACATAATGTATTAAATTTAAATGATATGTCATTACATAGCATTTAAATTTGATAAATTATGTTTCTGTACAACAGAAACAACAATTTAAGTAGTAACAGGACTCGAACCTGCATTCTCAGTATTCCGTGCCTTGCGTTTGCCAATTCCGCCATATTACCAACTACCATACCCTACGAATTTTTCAATGTACTTCGTTTATACGGTCATTTGTCTTTACATTATTGATTCCTGCCATTACCCTAATTATTATATGATACATAACGTTTAAATTTAGTAATTTGAAAGCTTAAAAAATAAAAATCTTAAGAAATTTCGGTTAGTAAAATACATAATTTATCTTATGTATTTATTAATAGTCGAAACAATTTATAGCTTCATTTTTAATTTTCTTCCCTGGAGTGCGATTTTTGAATCTCACCGGTGACTAAAGCTCACCAAAATGGCCGTTTTTCATAGAAATGCGGCCATTTTGGTGAGCTTTAGTCACCTGGTGAGGTTCAAAATTTGCATTTGAATCTCACCGGGTAACTAAAGCTCACCAGAATAGCCGTTTTTCATAGAGATTCGGCCATTTTGGTGAGCTCTAGTCACCTGGTGAGAATCATAAATTGCACCCCTGGAATACTTTGTTTCTTTTTTTAAATAAAATTATTAACCATTTTTGTTTATTTTCAGGTAAGTTCAGTGCCCAGTGACTGTAGTCAGTGGTCTGGTTCTCACGGTGATGATGATGACGAATCGTCATTAAGTCGCAATGGACCTTGACGTGTGAAATGATAATTTAACGAATTCACTCAGAATCAAGATTATTATAATGTAAGTACAGTATTGCAACATTTACTTATTGAGGTTTATCATATACAAACACATATATTACTAGCAGACGCGCGTGACTTCGTTCACGTGTAATTAGTAACCTATGTCCGTCAGTAGTGTAGCTTTCTATCTGTGAAAGAATTTTTGAAATCGGTTCAGTAGTTCCAGAGATTACTCCCTACATACAAACAAACAAACAAAGTTTACCTCTTTATTATATTACCGTCTACGGCAGTAGTGTAGATGTAGATAAGTATAATTATATGTAGATAGCAATGTCTTATTCTAACTATTGTATATTATCAAAGGGTCGTAGTTTTAACCCGAATTCTAGTTAGAGTTTCATAGGAAAATATTATGGAACTGAAACTTGAGTTTGGTTTAGAACTACGACCCTTAGTACTGTAGTAAGCAACGCTCTTACGGAGACGGAAAACATCGTGAAGAAACCTGCATATTTGTGTCAATGAATGTGTAACCGTGATCCTGTCGGTCTAGCTTGGTTAGAGGGATTACTGAGGTCAGATCAATCGCGACAATGTAAAATGTTTTTTTTTAGTTTCTACATAATACGCGTGTAGATAGATAGATATCTTTATTTGCATAGAATAAGTAGGTAGTAAGTCGCAATATACATATTTAGTTTGCATTCCTTTTAAATTGTAAATTTATGTTAACAAATCTCAAAGTTGGCAACCCTGTCGATTGGAACTTGCCTCTCAGAAATATTACTTGAACATAAAGGCTTCATTCACAGGCCGAAAAAAAAACGACATTCGACTTACAACCGGCCAGTGTGGTAACAGCACCATAGACTATCGAAAAAAGCAAGATGGCCGCCGATTACTTTCTCGGAGTGAAAGCCGTTTCGTCATTTTCGATCGTCATTGGCGTCATTAGAGGCAGGTCGTTAACACTAGTCAAGGATGCCTTTATTGGTATGTTAATGCGTGATGGTGGGATTAGGGTCTTATTTATGGCAGTGTTGTAAATAAGGCCACAACTCCATGGCACTTTGAACTTTGAATAATCAGTTTTATTAGCAGGCTTGGATAATTTTCTGAGTTTTTTTATATTACAAGGAAAGTTCATATTTGTGAAAGGCAATTTAACTAATAGGGACGTTATGTGAAACTTAATTTCATCAAAAAGTGACATTTATCTAATTAATAAACACATATACCTCAATTTCATCATTTGGTAAAATAGTAATGAAAAATATTTTTTAAAACGTACTTTCAACAGAATCTTATATACATTCAATCAATTTGATTCACTGCCACTGTAGAACGTTGTCGCAATGTGTCATCGCCAGGATATTATGACATTAATTCAAACGTCATTATGACGTTTATTGTGAAAAGGTTCTACAGCAGCTTATGAATTAAATTGCTTGACTGTATGAATGTAAATTCTAGAAATACGGTGATGTACAAAGGCGGACTAGTTCCTCTCTGAGTTGACCTTTTGTTGCATGACAGTTTGTGTGATATTAATTTTCATAACATTTCTCCATTTTTGCTTTAAGTAAGTCAAAGAGAAAACAGATAGAGAAACATGTCGTTTCCTTTTACGATTAACTCTAAGTCTCACCCTGGGCACAGAATAAATAATAGTACTAACGTACAGAAACTTCTCTTTTTCGACCACCATTAAACGAATTCCAACTTTATGATCAGGCACAAAAAGTTCGTATTATTTCATAAACATTCGCCAGGCGGCATGCGTCAAAAGGAAGGCGCCGCCCGCGCCCGCCTTCCACCCGCAATGCCCTGGCGCACCGCTAGGGTTGGGCTGCTTACTGTAATACTATCAACGCGCGTCACAGAGTGAGCGGGCGCGCGCTCGGCAAGGCGGCAACCTACTGCGATTAACCTATGCCATAGGGAATGCGGCGAGCGCAGCCTACAGTGCGGAGTGGAACCCACCTGCCCTGTGGCCCTAAAATGACTGGCCAAGTTTAGTTTATCTCGATCTGCATCTCTTTCTTATGACACTAGTTAGACAGAGACACAGGGAGGGGTTAAACTAAACCTGGGCTGTCATGTTAGGGCCGCTGGGTTAGCTAAAAACAGGCTAGCGTTTACCGCTGACATAAAGCATCAAGCTGACATCAAGCTAACTGATAAGAAAGGGACAAAAACTAGCGTAATAGGGTTTTGATAAAATCGAACTCACGTTTTCATATCGCAGGTCCAAGGCAACAATGGGATTTAATAATATATTTGCATATAAATATGTATAACTAAAAGGGAAAGTGAAAACAAAGTAGAAAACTTGTAACCGGCATTGTTTGTTTGTTCACACGGGCCGCGATAATTAAACCCAAATTATACGGACAGCGTACAAACAGGAAAGCGTGAGCTCGAATTGTAAAGACGGGTTCCATCTTGAAACATCTTCAATCAATGAAAACTTATATTCATTGTTTTAACTATGATTTCATCAAAAAATCGTTGGAGATTTCTTGAGTTGCTGCGTTGATTTCTTAGGATTAACATTAAATATTATATCTTTGCAAAGAAGTTGTTGGTTTCAATAAAAATAACTCTTATTTGTTTCTACATATTGTTACTTCAAATTTAAACAATATGAAAAATATATACGAGTCGACTTGGATTCCGCCTCTATTTTTTCGTCGGTATTTTTTTTTTGTGTATTTTTGACTTTATTTGCGTCGTAAGCGGCATACACAACACAAGGTTAAACTCCTTTAGTCATTTCTAGTATCAACGTTAATTTATATGGATTTAATCGAGTCTATAGAGAAGAATATTAATTTTAATTGCAATTTTTCCACGGAACCCTAAAAAAACAATACAAAATAACTAGCTTCTTTGTTCGTCTTACTGATCAATAATATAGACTAATAAGCCATTAGAAACGATTAATTTAGTTTCACTTTTGAAAACGGAACTGACGCGTTGCGCACGAATAGCCACCTTTATCTTTAATGTATTTACAGCCTACCATCTTGTCATCTTAGTTTTAATTTCTATCTCTATCCAAAGTTTGTCTGGAGGAGATCGCTCTCAAGCGATAAGACCGCCTTTTGGATACCTATATTTAAGATTTATCTGTAATTCTGTCAAATTGTAAAGTGGTATTCAATAAAGCGTATTGTATTGTAGTAAGTATTTTGATGAAGAGAATTTGCAAAGATTGGTACAGTCAGCATCAGAAATAGCAGAAAAAGCACACAAAACACACGTATTGCTCAAAAATAACAAGCTTTTTCTCTCTTGTCAAAAAAATTCGTGTAAAGACATTTTTGACTTTCATCTAGTGATTTTTTTCTTCTTCTGACTGTACAAGTGGACAGTACACAATTTATAGAAAAGGCACACATACACGTAAATTAGTTTAGAAATTCGAAAAATAAATTTTAACGAAAAAAAAAATTGTAACGTAAGTTTTTACACAGTCATAAATTGGTAGCAAATGCAAATTAAGGCTGTCAATTAATATCAATAAATGCGAAAAAATCATAGAAAACAAAACGTTTTATATTTTAGTTTCTTTCACTGTTTTCGTCAACACACCTTTAAGTCATAAAAAGATAATGTTATGACAAACTCACAACACGTAAACAGTTGCCCGAAACCAATTGGACGTATTCAAACCTAACCGGCCGTGTCTCACACAACTGTCGCCGCTGTCACTAATTAATTTCACACTCGGAACTTCGCGACTAACCTCACCGTCAATCAATTTTAACGCTTTTGTATGCCCTGATTAAGCTTCAACTAAAACTTCGGTGATTTTGACACTTTTAGTTTTGATCTCATTCATTTGACCAGAATTTTAGGAACACGCTGTAGTGGGTTTTGCTAAATTTAGTGCGCAAATAAACACTTTAAGAGAAGTGTGAAGCCAAAGCTCTCCATATAAACGGGCATAACGTTTTCCACCCTCTAAACCTTAACCTATAGGCATGATTATTTTATATGTTGTCATTATGCCTTAAAACTAGGTTGATATGTTTTAATTTTTTAAATACTCTTAATATTTTCGAAAACATTGACGCTTTTTTGTTTTGTTTGAAACTCCTAAAATGCAAATATTGTCAAATCTATGCAGAATATTAAAAAATATATATATTAAAACCTAGTTCTAAGGCATAATGACAACATACCAAAAAATCATTGCCATAGGTTAAGGTTTAGAGGGTGGAAATCGTTAACTCCGTTTGTATGGGTGCCTTTTTGGGGCTGGGTTCACACTCCTCTTAATAGATTTGTCTTTAGTAAAACAATATCTATAATGAGACATGGGTTGATAGTTCTTTACCGCGGCAGCTATGAGACTTCCTCCACAATGCTAGACGAGTATTTGAGAGAATGTTTCATTTCAAATATCTACAAACTAGTTTTAATACTTAGTACATAGTACATAGAACTACGTCCATTTAGTTGGAAGCGGGGAATGGGGCCACTTTCTACTCAGCAGGGAACTTTCCAGCCCTTTCGCATCTTTATTCGCGAATCCACACAAAAGATAAGTGCGGACGTGCGTATCTGCTTTAAGTGGGAGCCGTAAAGGCTATTTTACTTTGAAATTATTAAAAAAGAGAAATAGAAAACAGTGCATTGAAGCCTAGAAGAACATAAGGTGAACTTACAACTGAGGCTCCTAAAAAAGTACCCACAGAGCATAATGCTGAGGCAGTTTTATAGGTATTTTTAGAGCAACCCGGCTTTGCTCTGGTACAATTAATTTAATTATAATATACATAAAAACCGCCATTATAAAATATCTAAATAGGTGGTAGGACCTTGTGCTAGGTCCGTCCGGATCGTTACCACCAACTTGCTCGCTAATCCTGCCGCTAAGCAGTGCTTGCACTGTTTTGTTCCGGCGTGGAGAGCAAGACAGCCGGTGTACTTACTGGCACTAGAGCTATTCCATCTTAGCCCTCTGGGTTGGCAATCTTCTTGGTGTTGCGGGTGTCTATAGGCGGTTACCATCAGGTGACCCACTTGCTTGTTTGCCTTCCTATGTTATATATAAAAAAAACTAAACTAAAGATTACCTTAACCGTGCTCATATTGCCGCGGGCCGCACACAGCCTTGTCCTTTGACATGACTCCATAGTCTATTATTATTTCTAGTCTCTGGTATTACTTATCTCTACAAAGCAATACTTTCTGCTACTATTATCTCCTTTACTCCATACCTGTAGTCACACAATTCACTTAGTATTTTGGACTTTTCGACGTAAATTAACTTGACGTAATTAAACCCTAACACCCTGTACGTAGTGTTTGCATTTAACTTGGTTGTATAAGCACTTACGTTCCATGTGGAATACGGAACACCTCCACAAAATACTTCCACATACCTGCAAGACTAGACTAACCTTCCTGCTTTTCCTGTAATTTTAAACGACAGTAATTAAAGCGAAACCAATAATAACTAAATACATATTTCATATTATATTAGCTACAGGGCGACCGAGCTCGGCTCAGGACAGATAAAAAACTGACCAAGTGTGAGATGGACTCGCGCCCCGAGGATTCCGTACAAACTTAACAAGCACATTTGAAATAATGGTAAACCCCTATAAATTATAATATGCTCACGCCTGTTTCCCTTTAGGGTAGACAGAGACCATCGAACGAAATTTGCTTCGGTCCTCTCCGGCATATTGTAAATTTGATAAATTTCATTCGTTAGAGCCGTTTTATATTTACATAAATAGTGCTCGTTTATTCGTAATAATAGGGCAAGATTCTTTATTAATTTTTTAGCTTCTATTTTAAAGAGATAATTTTAAATTAACAATACTAAAATATTTACTACAAGTAGTATTTGGTAGCTGTTTTTAATTAAGATCTTAATTAGATTAAGTGTTAGTTTAATGAAATTTAAATTACAGCAATGTTACAGCTGCAACATTTTTATGAATGTTATTTTTAACAGGCTAACGATATTATCTAAAAAGCAGATATATTCTGGAGAAAGGCCAGGTCAGGAGTACCCTAAACCGACGAGCATGCATGAAGAATGTTATGAGAGTAAGTGAAGCGAAAGTTGTGTGTCAGGATCGTAGCAAATGGAAATCTGTAGTGTCTGTCTACCCCTCCGGGAAACAGGCGTGACTTTATTTATGTATATATGTATGCATATATTATACAGTAAAGCCACTATTTTTTCCTGTCTATCCTCAATTTTAATAGTGTATCTTCGGCCGCCTTCTCCGCCTTTTCTGTTTTTATAAAATAGGAAGGCAAACAAGCAAGTGGGTCACTTGATGGTAAGTGATTACCACCGCCTATAGACACTCGCAACACCAAAGAGATTGCGGATGCGTTGCCAACCCAGAGGACTAAGATGAAATAACTCTTGTGCCAGTAATTACACCGGCTGTCTTGCTCTCCAGGCCGGAACACAACAGTGCAAGTACTGCTGCTTAGCGGCAGAATTAGCGAGCTCCTAAACTACGCAACGGATTTTGATACGGTTTTCACTTTCATTTAGAGATTTTTTTAGGGAAGATTTTCATCAATTTCAAGATCTTGATTGTACCCGAGCAAAGACAGGACGGGTGGCTAGTAAAGAAGTAAAGAAAAGATGAATGGAGCTAAAGTAATTGTTTATATTTTTGCTATAGTTTAGTACAATCACGTCCAATCAAGGGCCGGTAAGAAAAATCGAAGTGAAGGTTGTTATGCCAAGGTCACTGATCTAAATGTCAACGCATTTATACGTAATTTGAAACTAAAACAGGATAAATTATCACATAAATAAGCTTAAACCAACTGTCGGTTAACGACTGAAGGTTGATTTTTAAGTAATAATACGCTTTTAAATTAGACCTTTGCAAATCTTTGATTATAAGGTAGTGTTCTGGTTTTATATTTGTCTTGCAATTAAATTCATATTATCTTATTAAAGCTTGTTAGTTGTTTTCGTATATCCTGTTCTATTAAGGAAATATGCATAATATTATGATTAGAAATGTCGGGACATTTAAAGTTTAATGATTGTGTTAGTTTACCATTAATTTTTTAATACTTCTTATTGCCTTTACTTATTCGTTTTTAGAGTTCCATACTAACTTTATTTTTAAGAGTTTGACTATTTTAACTAGTGACTATTTTAGCACAAATGGCCGACTTGTTATGACGCTACGTTCATCTTCCAAATCTAGTACTGAAATACAAACAATAAATAACCAAACTCGCTAGCCGATCTAATCTATAAACCGACAGTTGAATTGGCAATACGCCCGCGCGGTAAGAGACAAGTGGGGGGCGGGGACCTCACTGCCGCTTCACCCTGCGTCATACCCTGGTCACTCATACACCCCTCCCTCTCTTACCCCAAAGGCGACTCTACATTGAAACGGTCACTCTGAATTCTGAAGTACCTATTAGTTAGATTATAAAAATTAACAGAAATAGATGTAGAGCAATGAAAACTGCCTAAATTGTTCTGTACGTAGTAATAATTTTGGCGACATGTATTTTCATTGGTCTACATGGGCGATTTCTGTAGATTTATCAGATTTATTCTTTAGAAAGGGAAGCAAAACGAGTCGCAACTATGCTAGCTGCCATACTGTCTAAAGTAGGTACTTATTGAAATGAGTGTCGTTTTCAAAGGCTCAGTGTGACGCCCACTTGCTTAATAGTATTAAAGAATGTGGGTAGCCGTCAAGTAACGTCTGCGCTCGCGCAGTGATGGCTAAGGTCTTTGTCCACTAAACCATACCGTACTACGATCATAACACGTCAGAAGCCAATTATTGGGTAGGTAAAGTTTTTTTGAAGAAGAGTACATATATTATATTAACGACCCGTCGCGGCTTTCAAAGAGTGAAATTTACTAATGAAAATTTGAATAAAATGTATTTATTGTACAGTCAAGGAAGTTAATTTCCTACCCATTTCGTTGAAATGTCGTCTGAAATTCGCAATGCATTAAGGTCGATATGTCAAACTAACGTCTTGCTCTATAGCTCTTGTGGTGACAGTTTGCTATATGCTATTGAACCTTAGGTGGGTTGGAAATTTTATTCCTTGACTGTACATGAGAATCTTCGATAAAACATTCGCTGTTTGATAACGAAAACAGTATCAAAATCCGTTACGTGGCCGAAGAAAGGATGAGGACAGACAGGAACGGATAGTGACTTTGTTTAAAACGATGTAAAGAAGATAAATATTATAGATTATTTTATTATGGTAGTTAAAGACTTCGGTATTAAGAAAATACATACATAAAGTCACGCTTGTTTCCCGGAGGGGTAGGCAGAGACCATCGGATTTCCATTTGCTACGATCCTGACGGGCAACCTTTGCTACACTTACTCTCATAACATTCTTTATGCATCCTCGTCGGTTTAGGGTACTCTGGACCTGACCTTTCTCCAGAATATCTCCGATTTCGTCGACGTACGTTCGCCGAGGTCTTCCCCTTCCCATTTTTTCATCCACTCTCCCATTATTCAGCGTTTTTTCATTCATCCTCTCTACATACCCAAACCATCTTAACATACCTTTCTCAAGTTTTGTTACCATCTACGTACATTTTTACATTAAGAAAATAAAACTACATTTTCTTAAAAAAGCTTTACCTACCAAAATTGATTTTGCATGAATTAGCGTAAGACCCTAAGACCATTCCGACACTAGTCAATCAATGTATGAATTTTCTATCCTCGTCTAACACGTGTCTATTACGGTCATGTTATGATACGTAGCAGTGTACAAAGACCTTAATTGTTAATGTCCGTTGTTGAAATAATGATAGCTTAATGACAGACCTGATGATAGTGATGATTTAAAGAATAAGTTTGTGAAACAAGCGCATGTTTTGCATCATTATTGTTGTGAAATTTTGTGATTTACTTGTAAACCGTGATTTGTCTTATTTTTAAACTATGAATTGCTAACTTTGAATACAGTTTCTTACTAGCGTTATGTACTTTGTGCTAGTACGGAGGTTGGCTTGCATTTTCTCTTGGTTTATTTCTGTGTTTTCATACGTTTGTTCTATCAACCTTATCTATTATAATAATAATTATTATAAGCTCACGCCTGTTTCCCTTTGGGGTAGGCATCTATTATAACTTTTGTTAATATTGACCCTAAATATGTAGAGTTTAAGTCGTAAACTAAAATAAATTAAATTAAAGTTAATTTAAAAATTAGTAAACGATCTAATTTAAACAAAGTACTTGCTTAGTCTTTGTTCGTATCAAAGATTGCCGAGAGATAAATTTCAAAAGTATTTTTATATTATGCTCAAATTACTTAAATTAATAATGGTTTAAATACTCTTAAGTTTCAAATCCGACAATCACATTTTTTTTTAATTGAGAAAGAATTGTTAACATAAATAATAGAAACTAATCAAGTTTTACCAATGACCTTAGCGTAACCTTGCTGAATTTTCATACAAAAGACATCAACGCGTTGTATTATTTAGAAATATTTCTTTTTAACTTCATTTCGTAAAATTGCCCATTCTTCCCGAACATGAATACTGGCAGTCGCATTTACTGTCCCGAAAATTATACAACCTTTGATACTATCAGTTTTTGGCGTAATCCCATCAAAAAAAGCATCCTATATGTATTACCTAGATTATGTTAAAAAAGTTATACTTCGATCGCCTTCGGTTTGTCGACCCCGATGGTCCAGCGTTGGTCGTTAGCTAACGGGGTCAGTGGGCGCTTTCCTCGCCACTGGTGCGTGCGGGTTCCGTGCCGACTCTTTACCTAACCGACATTCATTAAAGGCGGGTACGGCGCAGTCGTGAGGCGTGAGAGATTTCGTTAAACGCCGGGCCATATCGGATGCGGATGCAGCACGGCTCCGTAGATACGCGCGTGCACAGAATTATATGTCGAGATGCCATATCGCTGGCATTGTGCACGGAACGCAGCGCTACGAAGCGAGTAGCGTGTAGTGTATGTTTTTGTAAATTCATTAAATCAAATGAAATGATTGATATTAGACATTTATGTGTATCGTCGGTTAAATGCACAATTTAATCGCTTATTGTTGTTTAAGTACTTTGTTTGTTTCTCTTTTAACCATTTGTGTCGTTTTCTGGTTTAACTGGAATAGATCTCTTAAGTAAGTTAGTCCTAATACCTACTTGTTTTAATTGTAATATTGTTTTTTTAACACAACATAGGAAGGCAAACGAGCAAATGGGTGACCTAATTGTAAGTTAACACCACCGCCCATGGACACCCGCAACATCAAGGATGCGCAGATGCGTTGCCAACCCAAAGTTGTTATTGTGTTACGTGTTGTGTACTATAAGGTGTTTATCGACATTTTATTGGGAGTTTATTGACATTTATTTCATTTTTAAGGCCCGGTTCTATAAAGGTCCGTATTATCTAATGTCTTACTAAATTTCAATAACTAAAGGTACTATTTTTGGCATTTTTTACGTGGAATTTCTGGCACAAGAGGTTTCCATGTTAGCCCTCTGGGTTGGCAAGGCGGTGCTGATCACTTACCATCAGGTGACACACTTGCTTATATGCCTTCCGATTTCATAAAACAAACTATTCTAACCTAAAGACCTAAGGCGGTTTTATAGATCGCAGTCTAAGCAGTAACTAGACGCGATTAGCATTATTATTTAATTAACGAATGTATTTCACGGTGTAAGCACCATCTTGTGCAAACGGCGTGGTTTAGAGAAGGAAAGTTTATCTTGTTAGTTAGAAGCTAATGTAATACAGGTAATACTGTTTTTTTATTCTGTGGTCTAGGGAGTACAGTAATACCTAAGTTTGAGAGGAAAAGTTATTCATCATAAATAATTGTGCAAACAGCGTGGTGTTATTGTTGTGGTTAAGCCACCACCACATGATGGAAAAAAATCCCCACCAGACATAGACACCCGCAACATTAAAAAGATTGTAGATGCGTTGCCAACCTCGAGGGCTAAGATAGAATACCTATTGGGCCAGTAATTGCACCGGCTGTCGGATCTTGCTCTCCACACCGGAACACAACAGTGCAAGCAAGGCTTAACGTCTGGATTAGCGAGCAAGATGGTAGTAACCCGCAAAATTATTGTTGTTCTTCTAGCTCAGTGATTTCCAAAATTTTCATATCGGCCCCCAGGGGTCGATTTTAATTTCAAAGGGGCCCATGAAAGCGAAAAAAATTCGGGGTCCATGAGATGTAAAAGTTTTCCAATGAGGCACACGTAAAATATTCGTGATTTCCTCATATGTAACTTATGAAAATGCTTAAGCACTTTTATTTATTTTTTTATGTGTTAAAAATGTGTCAATTTACTTATAAAGAAAAAACACGGAACACAAAAAAAAATAGCAAGTGGTCTACGATAACATAAGTTTTGGAACCTCTGTTCTAGCAAGACTGCATCAGGTTCATAGAAGACAAGATTATCCATACTAAGATTGTCTTTTAAACTTGCGTTACCGTCTAAACCAATACGAAGTCAGCTGTCCGTTATTTGGAGCCCGTTACCCGATCCCGGTGCCAACCGGTTACATAAATTAATATATACATACTATAGGTATACTAATAGCTGAATTATCTTAGAAATAGTCTAGAAAACTGATTTAGACTTAGTTCTTCTAAATAATAAATAGATTCAGGCGTTACTTTGCGGAGGTTCATTTCACCAAACTGGAACAAATTACCTTGCTACTTCGCGGAGTAGCTAGGTAATTTGTTCCAGTTTGTAAATTAAGAAAAAAAAACAATAAAATCTAATTCTAAACTTAAAGGTAAAAAAAATGTCCCAAATCGCCGCCAGAAGGCTGCCAGCATTGCCACGTTGGATGGCAATGCTGATTCTTTGGGCAAAGCCCAGCCTTCTGGTCACAAGAGGCCTCTATAAGGCGCGCACTTGGCCCCCAGGGCCCCAGAGTTTCGACCCCAAACGCCTCAAATATGTAGCTGTCACCTAGGCAGGTATACTTGCGACGTTTGAGGTCTTCCGCTGAGACGTTGTTGAAACGTTCTTCTGTCACGGGTTCGACATTATATTATCCAAATGGAAATCCAGATCAGTTTCAAGCAAACCACTACTACTACACGCCGGTATACCGTAAGAGCGTGGTACTACCCCCAGCATTTGTGTCCTTATAGTTTCTTTTGATACTCTGCAGTCCAGGTGCTGTAGAACCGTGTCGCAGTATGTAATCGCTGTATTACAGTGAAAAACAGTTTTGTTACACGTAACCAAAGTTTTGTTTACCTACTACACAAAAAAGTGACTACCGAACTATTTGTTACACCTTACCCAACTCTTGATTTGTAAATAAATCATCAAAGTTTATCGGTAGCAAATAGTTTTGCTAATTTAAACGAACTTTGATTACCATTAACCAAAATCAAGAGTAACCAAACCTGTTCGGTGGTCCCTTTTTTCAGTGTATTGTGGCACTATGAAAAGTCAATATGACCTTTATTTTTAACATAAAACTACCGTGATACTCGGACATATTAATAAAACGGATCACTCACGTATTTTTATGTCGAGAAATGCGCGACGACGACTCGAGTCGTCTGAGTCGTCGTCGCGCCACCGCCGCGAGGGCCCATGATTAAGGACCACGCTTTGGTCCAAAACATGTCGGGAATTTCTCGACGTAAAAATACGTGAGTGATCCGTTTTATTAATATGACCTTTATTGTGAATAGGTTCTACTGTGGCCCAGAATTCAGTTCGACTAACATCATCAACATGCATAGGCGCGGCTCATGTCATCACAGTTTGACATACCACGCAATCCTATCAAAATTTAACTTTTCACCGGATATAACGCGGGTATCGTACTTTCTAAATCCTTTTTACTGAGTTGCGAAACTTGTTCTAAGTTGTCGCGTGGCCGTACAGACACGTCCCATTAGCAATGTTAATATCCGATGAACTTTCTACGGGTAGCTGGACATCTTCATTGTAATCGGTACTTAAGTTGCGTCCGCTGATTACGAGGTCAATATCATAAACATGGAGTCATAAAGTCTATTTATCTTCTCTTGTCTTAAGAGGAGTATGAACCCAGCCCCAAAAAGTGTCCCCCATACAAACGGCGATAACGTTTGCCATCCTCTAAACCTTAACATGCAATGATTTTTTGGTATGTTGTCATTATACCTTAGAACTAGGTTTGTATGTTTTGATTTTTTAAAATTCTTCATAGATTAGACAATATATGCATTTTAAGAGTTTTATACAAATAATCAACCGTGAATATTTTTGACACCCGTAGAAAGCAATTCAAATCATCAAATTTACAGCTTCAGTTTCTTGTATAGTCGATAAACACTGTTTATTGTTGTTTGGTAACCGCATACTCAATTTCTTCGTTTTCCATTAGAAAAAATATTTCTATCAAATATTCAGATTGCAAACGCTGCGAAAATTCGACCAATGCATATTGCAACGCATAACTTAGTCAGGTTGCCAATTAAATAAAATTCCAATCCTTTTCAAATGACTGATAAAAATCTGCAATTCGTATTAGATACTAATGGAGTATTTCGTAGCTAACTTTATAGTATGTCGGACCAATTGAGCACGTACCCATAAAGGGGTAATCAATATGCATAGTTCCCGCGGGATAGCGATAAATGGATACTACGCGGAAAACAGCTAGTTTAAGACATATTTAAAAAGGCTTTTACGCGTTTCTATCGACTGCCTATACTACTTTGGGTTTCAGTTTTAAAAAAATTATACAGTCGTCCTTTTTTTAATAATTTAGTTTTTTAACTTTACGTTAGCTAATAGGGGGACCAGTAATCGGCGCGGTGGAAGTAATAAATTGGTTTCAAGCATGCATGTCTTGGTGACAGTTATATTTTTATTGCCTTTGCTGTGGAGACCCTGGGCCCATGGGGACCCGACACATTGACTTCAAAACTTACAGAAAAAAATTGACACCTCTGGTGACCCAAGCGCTGACGCGTTCCTCGCTCAACGTATTATAGCATTGGCATTCAGAGAGGTAACGCCGCCAGCCTTTTGGGCACCCTACCCAGAAACAACTTGGGCCATATTTTTCATTTCAATTCTAATTAAAATTCTTTTTTTTTCTAAAGTAAATGTTTCAAACAACATAAATGAGATTTTCTTTCTGCTCAATGCTCAATGGTTAAGCCCTATCGCGGAACACCAAGCTACAAGCCTAGACCAGTTTTTTATTATGTAAGCATACCACGCGGACGTACTTATAGAATGTAGAACTAGGTGGAAAGCCGGTATGGCTCGGCCTATACTGGGAACGGATGCTGTTTGTAATTTTTCTAGGTTTAGAGCCTGTCGTCTATTAAAGGAATACTCGAATCACCTGATTCCTATGTGTTACCGATTGGTTAAGGGTTCATACTTAGGGATCGTCCATTAATCATATAAGCCACGAAAATGGGGGACGGGGTTCCGAAAAATCATGAAATATCACAACGGTAAAAGGGGAGTGTAGTGAAATAATTTTAATTTTTTCATCAATTTAAACCATGGTGTTTCATTTTGTGATATTTTTTTTTTGGTTTCAGGTAAGGATGTCGCTACATGCTGTAAAATTAATGAGCGGTAGGAAACAAAGTGCACCAAGTAGTACCTAGTCGAAGAGACATACGCATGACATTTGTATGACATGACCTGGCGTTTAATGGGCTGCGTTATTGCGATAGGGTTCTAAGGTGGTACGTAATATTTCCTCATTATTAAATCACTCACAAAATCACGACTCAGGTACAAACATTCATTCATACAAAGATTTGCCTCTTGTGAGAATCGAAGCCACAATCTCTAGCTTGGCAGTCGATTCACTAACCATTACACTGACTGAATGAAAATTTTAAGTATTGTTACCTACTATTTCTTGTTATTCCGAACATACACAGAACTTCCAATAAAATAAGTCGTCAATGTACCATTGGCCCAATTCTGAGCTTCAAATTGTAGTCTCATCGTGGAATAACGGTGCTCCTCATAAATACCATATATAGCGCTTTGTGAGCGCCGCCCTAGTAAAGAGCACATATCGATATAAAAAAATCGATACACAAGAATACGCAAGAGGTTTCAATGACATATCGACTAGAAACGAAAATAATCGCAATTAAAAGGAAACAGTGTCATTTTAAGACTGTATTCAAAACTACCGTTATTATCGTCATAAACGTGGTATTCAATGTAGTATTTTTAGCGACTCTATTTTTTAGACTTTTCGATAAATTAAATTAGTTTCTGTAGCGAATACAAAAGAAGCATTTGTGCCATTCGTCAGGTCACGTTGACAAAAACATATCGAAAGCGGTCACGAAGCAGTACAAGGACAAGGTTCTAATTCAATAAGGGAACGTATTGGGAAATTGAGCTGCTGAACCCATTTCGTCTTTACTTGAAAATTGTGTTAATGTCTTAACGGAAGTTTCCAGTTTGTTGATATGGACCAGCGCAAAGTAACGCCTGAATCTATTAATTATTTAATTGTGTTAGGAACATTTTTTGGACGTTATGTAGATGTTGCTGATGGTAATTTTTCTAGTTAGGTATTTTCAAATTACATTTATATACTAACTAAGGCCCTGTTTCACTGTTTTCTGATGAGTGCTCGATATAATATCAAATAGATATCTGTCATACTGTCTCTGTTTGTGTCCATGGAATAAACAGAGATAGCATCACAGATATCTGTTAAATACCAGGAACTTATCAGAGTGTGGTAAAACAAGCCCTATGAATTGTTATTTCATCCATATTTTTAATAACGTAGTCAAATCAATTATGGCAGGTTTTTGTGGTTTACTATCTCATTTGCCTAATATTTAACGAATGTAAACCGTTTTATTCGCTTTCAAGATATTTAAATTTTAATTCGATAAAAAAATAATTTCGTCTATGAAATCATCGATATACCGTAATGTAAGCACACATCACTGCTTTTAGAACAATAGCCGATCGCAGCCGCGCACCGTAGCGATCTCTTGCGCATCCCAACTTGATCTTCAAGGGGACCACAATCGCAGAGTTTTGTGGGATAAATGGATGTGTTGGTAGAATTGTCACTTTTTTTCACACCCCAATATTTATTTGCTTTTATCTGTGTCTATGTGTCACCTCGGGCTATTAACAACTTACATTAAAAAAAAAACATAGTGTAGGGGACTTCGTGTCTTATTTTCCGATTGGTCTAACCGCATAACTTGGGCTATAAGTATAAGGTTTGTACTAGGTGCATAGGTGCATCGCTACAGATCAAGACTGTCCTGCGAGTAGTCGCGGCGTGTGGCGCGTGCGCACGCTCTGTGTGTCACGCGGTCGCTCCCATGGCCCGACCCAAACAATGACTTGCGGGACCTGCCATATTTCGCCAACTGATGCTGTCAGCGACACAACACTTGATGATAATTAGGTCTGCTAACTAATTAGTGAATTAATTAACGTTTAGCTAAGCCTACGTAAAACACTGCTTCTAAAACACTCTGCAGTACTAGAACTAGTAGTAGTCATCGTAGTAGTCGGTAGTAGCACATAAATTATAGCAAATGCAAAAGTTACTCCGACCAAAAACAGCGTTTAAGTTAAAGAAGAGTCCTACTATATGCATCTCTGTATATATAACTCGTATTCATTCGCACGCGCGGCAACCCAATTGCAATAGCCCCAGTACAGTGGTGCGCCAATATTTATGTAGCTCCACGAAGTGGGCGTACGGTACATTGACGACTTATTTTTAGTAGTAGCAGCAGTAGTCGTCGTAGTAGTAGTAGTCATTGTAATAGTAGTAGGAAGCTACAGGTTTCGAACTGTGAGTAATATATCCAGAGTAAGGAATCGGATCAACGATCCCTTTGACATCGCTGGTTCCCATTAGCGGCGGTGGTTACGTTCCATCACGTGATCCTTATTCTTATTTATCTCCCTTTTCGTAGGAAAAGCACACAAACTCGCAGAGTCGCAGCCAGTTCACAGTATTTCACACATTGTTTTTTGATATCACAATAAAAACTAGAATCACACGGTCCATATCGAAGGTAGTTCTGAAAAGATAAGAGAAAAAGGATAAACTGCTAAGTTTCTTGCGGCGTTTCCTCTGCACTAAATATTCAATTTTCCGAAGAAGAATTTTCTTTTTCTTTTTCAAATAAACAAGTTTTCAGTTTGTTAATGAGCCAGGTACCGAAATTGGGTATACCTACTTATACAAAGTTTGGAGAGCAGTGTTAAAAAATGAACAGCAATTAATATTTCCGTAATACGTTTAGGTAGGTACTCCAAATAATGGTCCGATTAAAAGTGTAAATTTTATTACTATTAGCGAAATATTGCAAAACATGGCGACCGACGGATTCCGTAATCTCGGTACGGTCACAACTGCTCTGAATTAATATGCAGTCCGGTTTGTTTATCCGTACATACAGCGTGTTTTATTGTAGAGCTTACAAGATTTCTTTTATAATGTACTAGCGACTCATCCCGGCTTCACACGGTAATAATCGGGATGTAACGTACATAAAAATCTTCAGAAAAAAAAATCTAAAAGAAGTAGGCGGCCAAAGATAAAAAAAATGCTTGTTACCGTTAAGTAAGATTTTATTTTATTTTATTTAAGAATCAACAATGCCAAGTTCAATAGAACAGTCAAATTCTAAGAGATTCATAAGCCACGGTTTCTTATTTGAAATAAAGAATTAATAATTTTCTAACCCCTTTATTCATAAACCTTTCGTAAGCGTTTGTTACTTAACATTTTTTATGTCTTTATCTGTCATCGTGACGTTCGCCCTCAAATGAAAGGGACAAAACATTTGTTAGCTTAAAAATATTGTTAAGTTTTTATGAATAAGGGGGTTAGGATATTATTTATCCAGACAAAACGGGTCATATACGGGTAATTTTCTTTACACAGTCTTCTGGAGCTGGGTGTGAGTAAAAAAAACATGAATAAGGGAGAAAGCAGGGATTTACAGTCGACCTTACCAATATTTGTATAAGCAACATTTCAGCATAGCTATCTATGTTATGCATACATACATACATTTTACGGTCAGTGGTACGTGATTACATCACTCTTTTTTTAGATATATGTTGATATTTAAAGAAGTTAGATACACTATACCATGGAGGTTACCTTCTTAAATATTCTATAATCCTCCACGTATGGGTCTTCGGAAGTGGACGTCTTTCGGCTGTTATAAAATCACGCATTTTATAATTCTGGTGACTGTTGACTTTTTATTATTTATATGTTGTGAATAATAAATAGAACTTTAAATCTAAGACACGAAAACAAAAAGTACTGTAATGTATGCAGAGAAACACGGTCTATCGCTAACTGTTTATTAAAGAGCAAAAACGTCATTTACAAATGTGGCGGGTAGGAAACTAAAACATTTTGATAATATAAATCTACCGTACATAACACTTCTCTCTTATCTGAGACTAACTATAGATACAAGATACAACAAACTTGATCTAAACAGATGTCTTACTTGAGGTGCAACATAACTTATTAGTTATATATGCATACTTGTACTAGGTTACATAATAAACTCTCTTAATATTGATGTATGATAATATGATCAGCACTAACTCTATGGTTAAACTTTTAGGTCAGCTATTTACATTTCCTCAACAAAGCGCTGGACACAAATAATTGCGAAATAAAACCGTTATTTATTCTTTTTAATGCGTGGTCTCAAATTAATACTGAAAGTTTCATTATCGCGCTTAGTTTTGGTGCGGTGCTGATGCTGGCATTTCGGAGTCATACTAACATCGTCATTCACTAACGCGTCAGCGGCGTTGTAATCTGGTGACTTTGAAATAGCAATGTCATTGGTCGGGGATATAATTTCACAATCAGCTGTTGGCGATTTACTTAAAGGTGTCGACCAACCATCTACAGCCTCTTTCTCATTTTCCGTTATACCATTAACGGATGAATTCAGAATGTCAACACACGACATAGAATGACGAGGTTTTCGCGAGCTTTTGTTGATCAGTTGATCTATATGTCGCTTGCAAGTAACATTATCACTCGTTTTAACAACGTATGAAACCGGGCCGGTTTGATCTAATACAACGCCCTCCTTCCATTTAACGTTCCTATCATTATAACTGCGCACGAGCACGGCATCACCCACTGGTGCAGCACGCGGCACTCCTCCGCGACGTTCCTCCTGCGCGCGCTGCTGCTCGCGCACCAGCTCGCCCGTGTCCGGCCGCAGCAGGTCCAAGCGCCCGCGCAGTCTGCGCCCCAACATTGCCACCGATGGCTCCTTCTGGGTGGTGCAGTGCTCAGTGTTTCTATACGAAAACAAGAATCTACACAGGGCTGTGTCGTAATCTTCGTTTTCTAAAGTTGCCTTTTTTAATACTTGTTTTATTTGGCGAACAGCGTTCTCAGCAGCACCATTGCTTGAGGGATGATAAGGTGCTACTAAAATTCGTTTAATCCCATTTTTTTCTAAGTATGCACCATATTCTGAAGAAGAAAATGGGGGGCCGTTGTCACTAACAATGCGTTTAGGCAACCCGAAACGTGCAAAAATTTTTCGTAAGCATACGACTACTGCATTCGCTGTGGTACTGGGCATAGGCTCCACTTCTAACCATTTAGAGTGAGCATCGACTATTACAAAATAATACCGATTGCGATACGGACCTAAGAAATCAATATTTAATCTTGACCATGGCGTGGTGGGCCACTGCCAGCTGTGCAGCGGAGCGGGCGGCGGCGCCGCACGCTGTGCCGCGCACGCCGCGCACGCGCCGCACACGCGCTCCACGTCCGCGTCCACGCCATCCCACCATAAGTAGTTACGCGCTACTTGCTTCATTTTGACTACTCCGATATGTCCACTGTGCAACTCGTCTAACACCATCATGCGTAAACTAGTAGGTATCACTACCCTGTAACCCCAAACTAAGCATTCGTGCTCAATGTACAAATTATCCTTGCGTAAGAAAAATGGCTTTTCTAATTCATCTTCTGCCCGGTTTGGCCATCCAAATTTCACATAACCTATAATCTTATTAAGAAGAGCATCTTTTTTTGTTTCCGCTTTAACTTCCTGAAATGTAATCGGTAACTTATCTTCTACAAAATTAAAATAACTGAAATCATCGCTTCTCTTACTCTCGCGCTTTGCCGATTGCAAAGGTAAACGAGAAAGCATATCCGCAAAACAATTGCGTGCCGACGGCACAAACTCGATATCAAAGCTATAAGCGGCAAGTCGCACCGCATACCGCTGCAATCGGCTCGCTGCAGTTTGAGGAATACCCTTGTTCTTTCCAAATATATAACTTAGGGCCTTATGATCGCTGCGCAAAAGAAAATGTCGTCCGTATAAATATTGATGGTGTTTTGTGACACCAAATACAATCGCAAGCGCTTCTTTGTCTAACTGGGAATAGTTTTGTTCGGCTGCATTAAGCGTGCGTGAGGCACAACTAACGGGCCGCTCCACGCCCCCAGCGTAGCGCTGCAGCAGCACGGCGCCGAGCCCGTAAGCACTGCTATCCACCGCCAGGATCAGCGGTAGGTTCGCGTCGTAATGAGCCAGCACCGGACCACTACTAAGCACTTCCTTAATCTTTATAAAGGCACGTTCGCATTGTTCGTTCCAACACCACTGAACACCTTTCTTAAGTTAACAATACAACGGTTTTAAAATATCACTTATTTTCGGGCAAAATTTGGAGTAAAAATTGACAAGACCCAAAAAACTCTTTAACTGAGATACATCTCTAGGTACTGGTGCTGCAACAATTGCCTCAATCTTTTTTTTATCTGTGTGCAATCCGTTCTTGTCTATTCTATACCCCAAATACGTGACACTGTCCTTAAAGAACTCACACTTGGACCAATTCACGCGTAGACCGGCATCTCTTAATCTTTTTAAAACGGCGCGTAAATTTTTTAAATGTGTTTCCTTGTCCTTGCCAGTCACACAAATGTCATCCTGAAAAGCCACCGTAGACGGCAAACCGCTTAGTGTCTCTTCAATAATTTTTTCAAAGTGTTCTGGTACGCACTTGATACCAAACGGGACACGTTTATAAACGAATGTACCTACATGCGTTGTGATTGCCGTCATCGGTTGAGAGTCCTTAGTTAGTAGTACCTGCTGGTAAGCATGGGAAAGATCCAATTTTGAATACTGTTCCCCCCCGGCCAGAGTTGCGAAAATCTCTTCTATGCGAGGGAGTGGATAATGAAAATCTTTTAATCGCTTATTAATTGTGACCTTGTAGTCACCGCATATGCGGATGTCGCCATTTTTTTTTACAATTGGGACAATAGGCGTTCCGTAGTCAGAACGGTTCACTTTAACAATGACGTCATCGCGCTGTAGCCGCTCCAGCTCACGCTCAACCGGCTCGCGCAGCGCCAACGGTAGCGGTCGCGCCTTCATAAATACCGGAGTAGCGTCCAACAAGTGCAGCTGCAAGCGACTCCTGTTGAAAGTTCCCAGCCCACCAGCAAATACCTCTGGGAATTCATTTTGCAAAGCTTGAATTGATTTATTTGAATTTCCCTCGGATAAGTTGTTAAAACACGTTATATCTAAACCTAACTGTCTTATCCATGTACGCCCTATTAGTGGCGGACCGCCGTTTTCAATAACAAATAAGTCTAACTGTTCACAACGTGAACCACGATAGCTCACATTTACAGTCACGTACCCCAAGGGCTCAATAACTCCTCCCGTGTAAGATTTAAGTCTTAGTGCCTTTTTATTTACACATAAATGAGAGAAAAACTGATCATAACATTTTTTGGAAACAGCCGAAATCTTGCTGCCGGTGTCAATTTCAAAAGAAATGTTTCGATTTTCTACGGTTAATTTTACATGATAAGGATTCAAACGATTCTATTTTTCCGAACGGCATCGTATTATAAGATTATAACACAATTATCACTAGAAAGTAGGTACGTTATACTGATTTATAGCCGACTGCGCCAATGTAATGTATGCAGAGAAACACGGTCTATCGCTAACTGTTTATTAAAGAGCAAAAACGTCATTTACAAATGTGGCGGGTAGGAAACTAAAACATTTTGATAATATAAATCTACCGTACATAACAAGTACCTAATTAAAACTAATTAAGTAGGCGATAATACGGCGGGGCTCCGTCGAGTCGCCATCGCCGGCGCCATGTTCGCCGCGGGCAGGCTGCCCTGGCACCATCGTAACACAACACCCTCTGTATGTTTTCTTCATCATAGAAAATATCGACCATAAACAGCAGCGACAAAGCTCTCAAGCCCGTTTGTCTCCTCTCGCGTGCCATATTTTGCTTGTCAACAACCAATAAGATAATATTCGCACATCAACCTATACGCACATTACATTATTGACACCCAACACCGAAACTGCACCGTTGCATAATGCAAGCTCTGGTTACATAAACACCGGACACTGTTAACTACCAAGAGTTTAACTATTTTATATATAATCGATTGCTCCTGAGGCTTATTTAGATGCATCGGTAAACCACTGGATTTACTAATCTTTAGAGGCCCGGCGCTAGTTTCAAACGCCCGTTGAACGTATTATTGCTTCCTTTCTCATAACATCCTTAGAGCTAGTCTTGGAGCACTAGCTTTTTTTCTACATTTTGCTTTGATCCGCAAAGAGTAGCTGAGAAGTCCACTTTCGTTGATTTTTTTCCTCGAGCAACTCATTTGTTATGGTAATCAACATCTTTTACCACAATACCGTTACATATTACAGTACCTATGAGCCAGTACAGTTTTTTGACGTCCTCACAGAGTTTCAATGCTTTTGGCCGTACTTCTATCCCCGTACTTCTACTTTTATGCTTTTGAAACTATGCATTTATTCGACACGAAAAGTCACTTTTTTAAAACTGTCTATTCAACCCTTAAAACGTGCTTAATTAACGAACATACAAAATGCTATAGTGATATTTTACACGCATCTTCTTCTCTTCTTAGATTTAAGGTCTACACGCATACATTTGTATAAATAACCTAAATGTGGTTCTGTAAAATCCGAAACGCCACAAAGACAAATAATCTTTTAAGAAAGCGGCTTACCCGATTTGGAGAATCGTAGGCGTCGCACAAGGACAGGGCATCTGTACTAGATTTAGAACGACATCCACAGACATTCTCTTAGTTAAGATTTATTGCCTCCGCTGGTATGTAAGGCATCTTAAGTTATATCTTTAGGCTGGATTCTAGAGCATTCTGAAGGCCGTTCCGTTTGTATTCAATGAATATTCAACTTAGAACGGTGTCGATTTAGATGCATTACAATTTGAAGTTTTAATGAAATGTTAATAATGTCATTTTTAAATAAACGAACTACTCACGTATTTAAAACAGTTATCGCTCGACTTGTTTCGGACCAATCCGTGGCCCTTAAGGGCCATTTACATGGTAGAAGATTTCACATGCGAGTTGCGTTACATTTCGGGCTACCCAGGTATGATGTGATCGATCGATTGAACGAGCCGCGTAATGTAATGCAACTCGCATACGAGAACTCACTCCGTGTAAATGGCCCCTTACTCATGAGCCCCTAACTCGGCAGTAGTTTTATGTTAATAACGAATTGATAGAGCGACTTTAAATTGGTTATGACATCAGGTAGAAGTTTGATTTATGTTAAGAGTTGAAGAAAATCAATAAAAAAAACAAATTATTTACACATAAACATAATTATGGGAATTCAAATTCAAATTTTTCGACTGTTACGAGAAGAATATTTGATCAGTTAACTTTTTACGTTTCAATTAATTATATGTTTGAATTACTCTACCGGTATTGAAAATACGTTAAATTAATTGTCTTTTTTGCATTTTATAAATTTGCTAGTAATAACATGACATGACGTTAAATTATACCAGAGTTAAAAGGAAATTATTTCGCTTTCGAACCATCGTAGATTTAAAAGCTTTAGTGTTAATGAATACAATATTTTGACTAATTATAAGTAATCTTAGAACTAGTTACTAGTTCATTTGAAAGTATTTAGAAATCAAAATAACTATAGATTATGAACATACTGAAAGTAAATAGGGTGAGTCCTCTTTGCTAGCGAAATATCCTGTTATGATATCAAATGGAACGTCTTGCTATTAAGTAATACTGTATCCTTCAATACGGATAGCCAAATATGAGACTGATTTAAAATGTTAGTGTAAGTAATCTAGTACATTTGGATAGCGTTGCAGATGTTCTATTGTCATTATAATTATTTCTCAGGCTCTGAAAGTTACGTGATAGTCGCTTCCGTGCTCTCAACAATTTGGCTTCATTTTGCAACCTAATGATGAATGTCCAATTTGTACATGTCCGCTGACATTTATGTGTTTAAGGCTTTACATAACGCTAAATGTAGTTAATTCTGCGTGCTGTTTCATAATCAATTCAAAACTGAGCCTGTTTACCAAGCAGTCTCCAATTTTTAACATAAAACGACTAAGTCGTCGTCGCGCCACCGCCGCAGGGGCTCATGATTAAGGACCACGGACTGGTCCAATACATGTCGAGCATTTCTCGACTTAAAAATACGTGAGTGATCCGTTTTATTAATACAGTCTCCAATTCTCCATCAAAACGGCGGTAATGTTTTCCACTCTTTAAAGCTTTAGCTATAGCCATGATCTTCTAGCTTTCGTTTCTGTTCTTATCATCATCATCATCATCATCATCATCATCATATCCGTCGGAAGACGTCCACTGCTGGGTATAGGCCTTCCCCAATGATCTCCACGACGGTCGTCCTTGTGCTGCTCGCATACTCCGGTTTCCAGCGATCTTCATCAGACCGTCGGTCCACCTTGTGGGAGGCCTACCAACACTTCGTCTTACGGTATCTGTTATTATAGAGGGTAGAAAATTGGATCGACACATAATCCTCTTAACTACTACCAGCGAATACACACAAGAAGTTGTGGAGTTCTTGAGAAAGTTTTCTATGAAACATGATTTAAGGCATAACGTAACGAATTTATCGCTCTTTAAAATGACTACTACTCAATTATATAATAGTTCACCCTTCGTATTGTACGAAAAAAAGACAATTTGAATGAAACTGACGCCTTATGAAATCGACTTATAAAAAATATTTTTGTCTTTTGCTGCCGCTGCGGCCTTCTGGGCCCATTGGCACGTGTGAGGCACCATATGTGGCCTGGCACGTGTCATCGTTTCTTCTGATAAGGGGCCAATAAATCGCTAGCACTCGTCCACGCCGCCACAGCAAGTCGCTGAGAATTATGTGACATATTATGCAACTATAACTATGTTGCAATTCTTAGCTAAATCCTTCAAGAGGGACTGAGTACACGATAATGTCGGCAGTGTTATATGTAGTGATTAAAATTTAACTGTCAGTTAAACGTAAACCTTCATCAGTTAAACAGTTTGATTTAATACTGATATTACTTATTACAGACTGTTCATAAAGAGTCATCCACGCTTTTTCACGTTTCTTAATTAATGGTACGCTTTGACCGCGACCTTAGATTTGGCAGGTCAGGTCATTACATTGGAGCGACTGCTATCTGATCTTCGTAACCCTTGTTACAAGGAAACGGGACCGACAGGATCATGGTTACACATTCATTTACCTACGTAAATGTGCAGATTTCCTTTAAATGTAGTCCCTTACTGTGCGGGCGTTTTTTTATTTTTATTTTTTGTTGTTTTACTTTTGAGTTTGCACTATAATCACACCGAACTGAACGCTTGTATGAGTGGCCGTTTTTTGCCATGGAACAAAAAATAAAAAGCTTTCGAATCCTTATACCTAACTCTTAACGCACAAATGGCACCAAATGGGGTGACTATGAACTGCAAGGGCGAATTTTAAAGGTATTTTTGTTGATTCCCGTTGATGTCTTCGTATAATATCTATATTACAAAACTGACTAACAAACTACATTGAAGTTATGATGATTTAAAAACTATCAAAATAGGCATTTTTACCAAAATTTTCTTGTTCCCAACTGCGGTGGTGATTATTCCCCATTAGAAGACCATGAAAATAAATAAAAAATAAACAAACGAATACATTTGGATACTTAAAAAAGAAAGAAAGTAAAAAACACCATTTTTTTAAAACTATTCAACATAAAACGCACAAATATACACAACACGGGCAGAGTACAAAAACAAAACATTACGTTGAACAGAATTGAAAAGGGCCCCACTCAGCATACTGCCTCAGTAAACCGAGACGCTGATTTTCAGTGGGACCCTAAGTCACGTGTATTTGATTATTCTCATACCTATCATTCCAGAAATATCATATACCTATACCTAGTTATTGCAGTAAGCTGCAGTGTAATAGGTCATTGAACTCGGCGGGTTCACCGTAGTCAACAAAGAAAACTAAGGCAAGAAAGGAATCACAAGTTAATAAAGTTTATAGGAATACACGCGCCCATCAATTCATTACATATTTTTCGTAAACGTCGCGCGACTCGCGCTCTTTATAAACGCGCTCGTAATGCTGGCCCTTTTTAACATAGGGCGTCTCTGTCCCACACTGCTCTCGCGTCGCTAGTCCGCTCGCCGCTCGCCGCCATGCCGGCAACGATAAATTATAACCTCTCGATTGTATTATTAGTTAAAGTAAGAATAACGGTGTATTTGATTCAATATACGAACAATAGTTAAAAGGTTTAGTGTTTAATTGCAAATTCCATTTCCCACGGGTAGTAAAACTACACTGGCGCACAACTCGTGGCACGCGTACCTATTTTTCCGCGAAACGCGTCGTTAGGTATCGCGCTCGGACTCAAAAACTAAGTGGAAAAGTGGATATTGTGAACAATATTACGTTGTGTTGTGTTTTTATTGACTATTTCGTGCTGTAATGCCGCGTCGCAAAAGTACGCAGCAGTCCGATGACGACTGCACGATGTCCGAGGAGCAGCTATCTTCGTTCCTGTCGGCGTTCGCAAAGGCTCAAGCAGATTCCAACCGTCAACTGGTTGAGAGCCTTCTTGCCGCGTCGATCGCGAACTCGCAAGAGAAGCAGGTCGCCCCGTCTCCGACGCCATCTTGTGCGAGTCCCATGTCCTCGCAGAATGCTAACTTCGCCAACTGCACCGCGCGGTTTAATGGCTCAAGTCGCGACCCCGACGTGTTAGAAGCATTTATAGACAGCATAGAGATGTACAAAGAAGCTACCAACGTAAGCGACCAGCACGCGCTCCGAGGACTTCCCATGCTGCTCGAAGAAGAAGCCGCGCTGTGGTTCAGAGGGATCAAGGCCACGGCGGTAACGTGGGAAGACGCCCTTAAAAAGCTTCGTGCCAGGTTCGGCGTGGCTAAGCCGCCGCACAAATTATTAAGAGAAATCTACGCATCGGAACAGGGTGAAGAGCGGGCCGAAGTTTTTATCGAGCGACTTCGTGCATTAATAACCAAGATTCCATATTCAATTGATGCGAGAATGCAAGTCGATATGGTTTACGGGTTACTCGACAAACGAATAAGAAAACGGTTGACGCGAGAATCTGTAAGTGACCTTGATTATTTACTAGAAAAAGCCATAAACATTGAGGAATCGCTCGCCGAAGCCCCGTCGTGTTTGCCGCACGCTCAATATTCCAACGAGAATGAAATGTGCGCTCAAACTTATCGCGGCGGCAACGGAACGCGAACGCCGGCTTCAAGCGCCGCGCGTAACCCCGCCAATGCCCAGGAGCCCCGGACGGCTACACCCCGTCTCAACACTCGCGCGCCGAGCACGCCGCCCGCGCGTGCGCAGCCCGCGCGCGCGCCGCTCGCGCACGCCTCGTCGAGTACAGCGCCCCCGCCAAAAGATCGCCCTGCGGTGGTAAGCGCGACGTCACAAGGTAAAAAACTTTACTGTGTTTACTGTCGTAAAAGTGGTCACGAGCGTAGTGAGTGTTCAAAAGTGAAGAATAAAATCGAATATACGGATGTCCGTTGTTATGGTTGCAACGCCAAGGGCGTAATTCGCGCTAACTGCGACAACTGTAACCATAAGGACTCATTCTGTTCATTCGATAATTTCGTTGGTGACTTTAGAAATGATAAATTATCGCGTTATGATTCGACTAACAAATTTTTATGTTCTCCTGGTAGCGCTAATACTGTGTCACAGACTAATAATCCACAGATGCATCACTTTGTTGATCAAAGTTTGCAATGTTCTTCTGGTAGTACTAACGATGTGTCACAGAGTAATAATAAACAGATGCGTCACTGTGTCGATAAAATTTTACAATGTTCATCCGGTAGTTTCAATACTGTGTCACAGAGTAATAATGAACAGCTGCATCATTGTGTTGGTAATGTTTTGCAATGTACGAATATTGTGTCACAGAGTAATACTGAGCAGCTGAATCAGTGTGTTAAACCGTCAATGGTTAGTTCGGGTCAGACCGAACATGTAGGCATTGTGTCACAGATCAATATGGAACAGACGGATCACTGTGCTAAACCGTCAAAGATTAGTTCAAATCAGACTAAACGTGTATGTAATGTGGCAAAGATTAATACAAAACAAAATGTGTGTATTTGTAAAACTGATGTATTATCACAGAATATTCAGCATGGTGATGAGTCGCAAGCGGATCGCGCAAGTAGTTTACCTACCTTATCCAAGAGCAGTACTGACGGACGTCCCATTTTACGTTTTGAAGTTTGCGGTTATCGTGGTACTGGTTTGATGGACACGGCGGCTAAACGTAGTATCGCGGGTTTTAGTCTTTACGCGTTGTTACGTAAACTACAGCACCCTTTTCGCGATAGTTGTATGACGGTCAAGCTCGCCGATGGTGTAGTGCGCGACATGGATGTTAAGCTTGCCGATGTAGAAGTTAATCTGGAGGGTTCTGTGATACCTATTACATTCGTTATATTTCCAGAGGCGATTAGTAATGACACTTTGTTAGGAATCGATTTCTTACGAAAAGCGCGTCTTATTATTAATATCCCTGATAGTATGTGGTATACAGCTGATCGACCTAAGGTCATTCACCCTCTTCAGTGTGAGACGTCAAGATCTTATGTAGGGTATGCGACTGCGGATCTTCTACGGTGCAACGAAGGTACCATGCTGACACCGAATGAAAAGGCGATCCTGGCTGACACTTTGCAGGAATATGAAGACATCTTTACAGAAGGGGGAGGGCCAACGCCGTTCGCAGAACACTGCATTGACACGGCTGACCACAAACCCATTGCCACGCCGCCATACAGACTCACACCAGCCAAGAAGGCCATTATGGAGGCTGAAATAGAGAAGATGCTGAAGGATGACGTCATTGAAGAGTGTGAGTCGCCATGGGCTGCACCGGCTCTCTTGGTCCCGAAGAAAGACGGAACCTTTAGATTTTGCGTGGACTACAGGAAACTCAACGCCGTTACGAAGAGTGACTCTTATCCACTCCCCGTTATTGACGACTTGTTGCAGTACACAGGCAAAAGCTGTTATATGAGCACTATTGACCTGCGCTCCGGCTACTGGCAAGTCTCTGTCAAGGAAGCGGATCGAGATAAGACCGCGTTCGTTTCACCTTTCGGAGTCCACCGGTTCAAACGCATGCCGTTCGGCTTAAGGAACGCACCTGCGACATTCCAGCGGCTAATAGACAGATTTCGTTCTGGTGCATCGCTTCAAGGCTTGACTATACTAGGGTATATCGATGATCTGATCCTGATATCCGACAGCTTCTCGCAACACTTGCAAGACTTACGTGCTGTTTTCGACCGCTTACGTGTCTTCAATCTGCGAGCCAACCGTGCCAAGTGTGTGTTTGTGCGGGAAAATGTCAAATACTTGGGGCACGTCATCACGCCTCAAGGAATATCACCCGATCCAGACAAGATCAACGCGATATCAGAGATGAAGGAGCCTACCTCTGTAAAACACCTGAAAAGCTTCCTACAGACGTGTTCATGGTTCAGGAAGTTCGTTCCAGGGTTTTCTCAAGTTGCTCAGCCGCTGACGATGCTCACCAAAAAAGATCAGCCGTGGTTGTGGGAAGAAGCTCAAGTCAACGCCTTTGACGAACTGAAAAGACTACTTACGTCATCGCCAATACTCATTCAGCCTGACTACACTCGTCCATTCATCCTCAGGACCGACGCTAGCAATTATGCTCTGGGTGCAGCCTTACTGCAGGGGGAGTCCCACCGTGAAGAGCGCCCAATCGCTTACGCTAGCCGACTCCTAACATCTGCCGAGCGTAACTACTCGACAACTGAACGAGAAGCTCTCGCAGTCGTGTGGGCGGTTGAAAAGTTCCGCGGATTTATTGATGGACATCCGGTACGTGTAGCTAGTGATCATCAACCCTTAAAGTGGTTACTCACCTTGAAGTCGCCGACGGGAAGACTGGTGCGCTGGGCGATGAAGCTCCAATCCTTCGATCTTCAAGTTGACTATACACCTGGAAAAGCTAACGTTATTGCTGATTCACTAAGCCGTCCTCCATGCGACGACGACGCTCGTGATTCCTGTGGGGTCTGTACCGTGATCATCGAAGCGCCGCAATGGGAAGCCGCCGCTCTGCGTGATGACCAGCTCGCCGATCCCGAAGTAGCGAAGATCGTCAATGGCCTGGAAGGAAAAGATGAATTAGAGATTAACAGGTGGACTGAAAGAGGTTACCATATGTGTAAAGGAGTGCTGTACCGCTACACTGACGTCGACACCGAAGAGCCGCAACTGGTTATACCTGAAAAAAGAAGAAAGCAAGTTATGAATGAGTGTCACGATGCTGCTACTTCGGGTCATGGAGGTTTGGACAGAACCTTGCATCGTATTTCACGACGGTTCTACTTCCCTGGCATGCGTCGTTTTGTCGCGGATTACCTGAAAACATGCATTGATTGCCAGAGATTTAAACCGTCAAATGAGAAACCTACGGGTTTACTTCAAACTCCTGTTCCAGCCCAACGATTTGAAGTGTTGGCTGTCGATTTATTTGGACCACTTCCGAAAGGAGCTAACGGAGAGAGATGGGTGCTGATCGTTGAAGACACCGCCAGCAAATGGGTGGAGCTATTCTCTCTCGTTGAAGCTACCGCGGAAGTATGTGCCAAAACGTTGATTGAGGAAGTCTTCTTACGTTTCGGTGTTCCTCGTCGTGTTATTTCCGACAACGGTGTGCAGTTTATTGCGGAAGTGATGCAGAAGGCAATGTTCACACTGAACGTGAAGCAAAACCTCGTCCCACTGTACCACCCAGAGGCAAATCCGGTCGAGAGAAAGAACCGCGATTTAAAAACGCAACTGGCTATTCTTGTTCAGGACCATCACAACAAATGGCCAGAAGTTCTTCCCTTTATTCGTTTCGCTATGAATTCCTCACGAACCAAAGCTACACAACAAACTCCTGCATACCTGACTTATGCTCGTGAGTTAAGATCGCCACTGGATGTACAAACTGATCTCCGTGCTGTGATCTTGGCGGAAAACTACGTTCCACAGATCACACCGTACCTGCTTAAACTTGCAGATACTCTTAGCTCAAGTAAAGAATCGATTGAGAAGCAACAGGATGTTCAAAAGGCTGCTAAAGATCTTCGTCGTCGACCCGATGAACTGGCAGTTGGTGACCTGGTGCTTATGAAATCTCACGTCCTTAGCAATGCTTCGAAGGGCGTCACATCTAAGTTCGCTCCGAAACGTGACGGGCCTTATGTGGTCAGTAAGAAGGCGAGTCCTACTACTTACTGTGTCGCATTTCCTGAAAAGCCCCATGAGATCGTTGGAAAGTACCATATCTCAGATTTGAGGCGCTATCACGGTAGAGAGGGTGAATGTCTTGAGGCTCCGGTCGCTCCTACTCGTCGTAGAGGCCGACCTCGTAACCGTTAGTTTCCGTTTTAGTTTGACTAGTTGTGAGGGCACTGTCCTAGTCAAAAGGGGGAGTATATAGGAATACACGCGCCCATCAATTCATTACATATTTTTCGTAAACGTCGCGCGACTCGCGCTCTTTATAAACGCGCTCGTAATGCTGGCCCTTTTTAACATAGGGCGTCTCTGTCCCACACTGCTCTCGCGTCGCTAGTCCGCTCGCCGCTCGCCGCCATGCCGGCAACGATAAATTATAACCTCTCGATTGTATTATTAGTTAAAGTAAGAATAACGGTGTATTTGATTCAATATACGAACAATAGTTAAAAGGTTTAGTGTTTAATTGCAAATTCCATTTCCCACGGGTAGTAAAACTACAAGTTCAAATTTTATATGTTTTTGAAGGTTTCCCACGCGTTTTGTTAAAGTTTATAGATCCACATTAAGGTAACCTACTCATGTGTATGGAAGTCATGCTTATTAAATACATGCTTCTAGATGTCTAGACTGTTTTAAAAAAACAGACTGAGACGGAATATTAAATAGAACCACGTTTTAATATGCGAGGGAACGAAGTTTGGTTTTTTAACGATACATGTAGTTTGTATTTCACTGGTTAACATCATACAGAAATATATGTATAGTCGACCAAGTAATTGGTTGACCACTTTTGAACCTTATTACTTTGTAATACGGTCGAAAAGTGGTCAAGCAATTTCTTGGTCGACTATACATGAAAATGTATGTGTTACAATACAAGAATTCTATAAAAAGCAATTTTTTATTATTTTCCTAAATAATATGCTACTTTCTACTATTATTATAAATGTGAAGGTAAAGGTGTTTGCATGTTTGACCCTCAACCAACGCATTAATGATTTAGATGATATTTGGCAAACACATAGACCAATTTTAGAATTAAAACAAAGGTTATCTACTTTTTAGCCGGTAAAATGTATAGAAAATAATATCACGCGGCCGAAGCTGCGGTTAAAAGTTCGTATTAGTATAAAATAATTTTTGACAAAAAAAGTTAAGGTTTAAATTCGCGATGGTGTCATGTATAAATTCAAGGAAGTCATCGATAAATATTGTCCAACTTTGTATACATCAGTTATAAAACACGTTAAGTGGAAATCAATTTAACTGTATTGGACTTTATATCACGAAGCATAAAGCTAACTTTAGCGAATACTATCCGAAACGTATTTGAGAAGCAAAAAAAATTAAGTGCATGTCACCTTTTTTAAGGGCCTCAATTTTGCATCACACATTTTTCGGCTAACCAAAATAAAAAATAACGCTATCCTGGTCGTGTGAGTTCAACGAAGTGTAATGACCTTTTGATGTGTTTTTTTTTTATATTTGAGTATAAGGAAATGCTAAACTGAATGCTGTCGGGGTGAGTACACCAGCGCAGTAGCAGCTTTACGAATGAATTTAGCAGCCGTCATGGGCGTACCCAGGGGCCGCTGCCCCCCCTGGAAATCTCGTAGAACATGTATGAACTCCCCGTAATTACTAATCAAACTGTAAACGGGGCCTTATGCTCTAACTTTTAAATAAACCGCGCAGTAGGCACTGGCAAAATGCACGGTGCAATTGCCAAAAACCCGCGCACGACGATACCGAATCTAGCATCTGACTTGCCCCCCTAGGCCAGAAGCTGGGTACGCCCATGGCAGCCGTTCCTTCCAAATCACATCTTTACATAGTAATTGTGGATCTAGTTGTCTGAATAAATAAATAAATGTATATAATATACATAAATATATATAGTATGAAACAAAGTTGTTATCCATTCCCGTCTGTCCTTATATCTTCGGTCACTTACTCCCTCTAAACCACGCAATGGATTTTGATGCGGCGTTACTTGAAAATCTGTTCAGGAGAGTAATTTGTATGAAAACTCAGTTAGTTTTAATCGGTATTCATTCATGAAAATGCGTACAAATTTAGATCAATCAGTTCGTATACACTCTAACACAATACGGTATTCCACTCAAAAATCTAATGGCATATCAGTGCAAAATTGTTGTAGACGACCACTAAATAAAAACATACTTATGTCCGAAGAACTAGGTAAAAAAACCTGATATTTTAGAAGTTACAGCGATACAAAGTTACAAAGATGCCGACGAGAAAAAGTTCTTTTACATATGTCTTTCGAATCCAAATAAAAAATGTAGTAAATTTTAGTATGCGAGTAATTACTTAAAAGCTTACAGTATTAAAATAAAAACGATTTAATGTTGGCGCCATACAAAATCACTATAGTGACGTCACTGGTCCTGTATGCAGCGCGATAGAGCGTTTTCGCGACGCTCGCCCGTTGTCGTTTTATTACTCGTGATATTTCGAAAAATAATGATAGTAGAAGAAAACTAAAAACACAGTTCTTCTTCTTTTAACCAACTCTATCAATTTTGGAAATAAAAAAAGTCATTAGACCGCTCTGGCATGTACACATACCAACGTATCGTGCACAGTTGCAACCTACACACAAGCAAAGGCCACGCGCGCTCGTGAGATGCAAGTATGTACAATTAAGCTGGAATCCAAAACCGCAGGCTGAAGTGTTTATTTACAGAAGAGGATCCAGTCGTTTTTTTCATAACGACGACTTCGTGACTGGTGTTCAATAGAGTTTTTGCCGATTGGGCAATATTCCGAAATACACGCTTTTTGTCGCGTTTCTCAATAGCCTATAGATTTCCGGTTACTTGTTATGAGTTATTTTGTTATTTATATAGATTACCTCATTGTATTCATTTTATTTAGCATCGAGATGTCATTAAGTGTAACTTATTGTCCGCGTTTGTCATAGCCGAAGAAAGAAAAGTTCTATAACCTACTTTTAAAGGTTCTAACGAGGTGTTAGAATCCACGATACAGGCGTAGAATTTAGTGCATATCTTAGTCTACACTAATCTACACTAATATAATAAAGAGGTAAACTTTGTTTGTATGTAAGGGGTAATCTCTGGAACTACTGAACCGATTTCAAAAATTCTTTCACAGATAGAAAGATACTCTATCCCTGACGGACATGGGTCACTAATTCCACGCGAACGAAGTCGCGGGCGTCTGCTAGTAATAACATAAACAGACCTAGTGGGGAAATGATCCGGCACTTCTTCTTAGAGACGGCATAACACGTTTAGTCATTGTAAGATATTGTAGCACGTCTTCGATTGATGGTGGTTATACCTGCTCCATAACGAATGGACAACAAGAAAGCTATCGTACTCCAACAATACACTTGTCATATCAGCCAACGCTTTATCCGGTTGAATGATCATTCAATCGCCCCAATTCAATTGAGTGAAAGTGCGCCCCGAGCCCTACGCCGGTGTATGGAAAGTGAACGAATGAATGGAATGACCATAAGAGCTCTCTCCGAGTTAAACTTGCTACGGTTTGCGAAGTGAGTCGAATTGTGCGTTATTTAGTAATATTGGTAACGATTGGTTTTTTTAAATCCTGATAAGTCATTAAGTAGCACAATATGGTAGTAGAGCCATCATAGCGGTATAGCCACGCTATAACCAGTTTCTGGTTGAAGTACCAATGGGCCGGCGCGATTGGGGCAGTACCAAACACTCACAAAAACATAACTGGTGTGGGCCAGTTTGTATGGATAGTTGACCAATAAATTGCTTGACCACTTTTCGACCGTATTTCAAGGGGATAAGGTTCAAAAGCGATCTTGCAATTTACGTGGTTGACTATGCCGTGCGTAGCGTGCGCTGCAGTGGGGTTTCACCCTAACTCGAAGTAACAAATGAAAGCATTTACGTATTCCTACAGGAAAAAGGCGTGGGTTTACATGGCAGATTCATCCAGCATTTCCAGCAACCTGTCAGTCTGTCGTTTCTCTTGATGACTGTCATTTTTATCTGTTCTTAAAACCCAATGACCTCTAGCTGTCGACAAGCATGACATTTCGATTCAGACCTTGCGAATGCTTCAATAGGTCTTAATTTCACTTCCGCAAGGTGTTCATGTTTGAACTTTACGATATGGTGAGTAAAGTCTAAATTAAAATTGATTTGTTATCCAATTAAGATCATTCAGATTTTTAGTGTTTCTGAGATTCATCCCACGCTATGATGCAGTTCTAAAACTACACATTCGTGCCAGGTATTACTCGTAAATGGTGGTTTAAAGTTTTGTGTTATAAGGTTTATTTTCGAAACCATGAATTATTTATATTGGAATATTAATTGTATAGGAAGTGTTGTTAGGTGAAGTTTACACCTGTCAAATATGTTTATTATGTTCAGTTGTTGCTAAAAAATTATAATAAAATTGCATTTCAGTTATTCAGACAAATTCCATTCATAAAATTTGTAATTTAAAATTTGCTTATGACTTACAGTTGAGAAATATAACACGAAAGATGGCAGTGAAGTTAGTAGCGTTTAAAGCTGGCTTGAAGACATTTGCTAAAAATAAGTATTGACAAACCCGTCAGGTTTGTTATAACATGTCAAATAAGGCATAAATGATGTCTATACAAGGGCATAAGAAGAAACTGCACAATTAAACGTTGTAATTATTAAAAAGATAAATTGCCTGTTTCTTTTAGTAATAATTTGTGTTGTCACACGAAAACAACTTTAATGCGTTGATGGACAATTGTATTTTTTACAAAATAAACGGTCTTCAACTTCCACAGTGACAAATAAATTAGCTACCTCCGGGCCAAGGCAAAACAATACGTATTGTGTAGCAAATAAGGACTTTGACAGACCCTGCCGATCTTTCCCCAACGTACCTACTTGTGCTGTTGACCCTTAAGGCATGGTAATTAAACTACGGCATTTTGCACACTCTTTAGGCTGCTGCTTTGTCCTAAATCTGAAAAATCTGTATTGGCTATCATTTGGAGACATTTATAGGCCGCCCACGGATCCGCTATTCTATTGGGATCGCTATTTTCTACGACCGGCGGGGATCACTTTTCATCAGCTAGCCATATGCTTAGTTTACCTCCCTTTACGAGTGATTGTTGTTTTTTAAGTCGATAGAATGTTTCTGGTTAGAAGAAAAAACAAACCTAAGCTTACCTACAAATGCCGACAGAATATTATCAACCGATCAACAAGTAAATTTTTCGTCAGCCGAAATCTTTGTCCCCATAAAATTTAAGAACTAGAAGGCGAAGGTACGATACGATAGCTTATTTTCAAATTGCATTTTTTTTACCATGGACCTTTAAAATACTCCCAACTTTGATGTACCTACCACGATCTAATATCTTCACGTGTACGATGGTAACTATGTCAAGCAAAGTCTTCGCAGATCGTGACTGTCGAGCGCGTGTGATGCGCAGGCGCCGTTTTCACGCTCCGCGATGCGCAGGAGTGCCAATAGCTTATCTCGCTCACTGATTGCGGTTTGCTGTGTTGTTTGGTTCAAGTTGGAAGCTTAAGATAACTTAGAAATGCGCTGCAAACTTTTTTATTTCATTGTAAACTCTACATTTTCCTTTCAAACTCGTTCATTTAAGATTAATACATCCCAGCCTACCAATTCTCGCTAAGTTTAAGATGATCACACTTGAGATATGCCAAAAATACCAGATTCCAAAGCTTTATGACTACTATTATCTCTACTGTGAATTTATCTCTTCTAATGTGAGAGTTGCCCTACCGGATAAGAATACCATGACCTTCTTTGTTTCTGTATTTTACTCGTCCATTAACGCTTATTATTAACATTTGGGCCATTCACTATACACTTGTAGAGCATGCAAGTTACGTGCGTGTTACGAGTAACTGATATATCAATACATTAATAGGTACAAATCGTTGCGGGCAACCTATTTATGCAAGATTTACGGCCATGTTAATGAGGTAACAGAAATACAGCTAGTATTGAAACGGCCATCGCGACTATTTGTAATACTTTTAACATAATATCTAGAAAAGTTTATTTGTTTTTTTTTTACTTTTTTTTATTTAGGTACTCTAGAATATAATTATTAGAAAGCAAGTGAAATATGAATAACTTAACCTGATAAAAAATTCAAAAACTTAATTATATGTACAAATATCTCCCAAGTCTGTCCCCTGCGGTAAAGTGCCCTAAGGCTGGCTGCATTTCCACGTTGGATCGCAATGCCAATGCGTTGGCCAAGAAATGCACGAGCCCTATGGTCATGTGAGATTTCAATCAGTTTTGTTTACATGTTATCATGAGACATATGACGGTCGCCACTGACGACGCCAGGGGGGTTCCACTCCGCAATGTAGGTGCGCTCGCCGCATGATCTATGGCATAGGTTAATCGCAGTAGGTTGCCGGCATGCCGCGCGCGCTTCCGCTCACTCTGTGTCGCGCGTTGATAGTATTATAGTAAGCAGCCCAACCCTAGCGGTGCGCCAGTGCATTGCGAGTGGAAGGCGGGCGCGGGCGGCGCCTTCCTTTTGACACATGCCGCCTGGTGAATGTTTATGAAGTAATACGAACTTTTTGTGCCGGACCATAAAGTTGGAATTCGTTTAATGGTGGTCGAAAAAGAGAAGTTTCTGTACGTTAGTACTATTATTTATTCTGTGACGACGCGTCCAAGATAGCTAGCACGACACACCGTGGCTCGCTTTGTCGCTCAGCGTCTCCTTCTAACTAGTCCAGTACTAGGAGAGAGACAACTGAGCGAGAAGCGAGAAAATGTGAACGCGTGCTAGCCATTCAAAAGTCCAAATGGAGTGACTGTTTTCCAATGTCGATACATCCATTTTGATTTCTTCCACTAGTGATGCCACTGTCGATAGCCCCAATATCGATAATTCTACTTTTTTATCAGATTCTAAAGTCTGTTTATTTAATCTAGAGATTAAATTGACATTTGATGTTTTGACATTTCCCTATATGTATAAGTGACCTGTTAATTTAGTGGCCGGATTAAAATAAACAGATTAAATATTTTTTGTTTCAATAAATATACTTTATGTGTTTTGTTTGTTGTTCCAGGTATAAATGGAGTTAGAACTATATAGAATATGAACAGGTTTGGTAATTAGTAAAGAGTTTTCATGTCAGGTCAATCAACGTAGGTTAATTATTATCATGATCGTCATTCAAAAAAACTCTAAATAGATTGGCCTGTAAATAAAAACGGAAAACGAGCAAGTAGATCCCCTGACGGTTTCAGTTTCAGTTTAATTTATTCAAAAAACAATTTGATGATTTGGTGAGTGATCACCAGCGCCCATAGACACTCGCAACACCAAGGAGACTCCTGATGCGTTGCCAACCTAGAGAATTAAGATGGGAAACCTCTTGTGCTAGTAATTTCACCGGCTTTCATATGTTCTCCACTCAGCCGGAATAAATTGCTGTTTAGCGGCAGGATTAGCGAGCAAGATAACGCATAAGTCATACCATTAATTGCTTTATGTGGTTTTACAAAGATCTTAAAAATTAAACATGTTTCAACATAAACCCTGTAAGGGTACTGCAATTACACTAAATCTAATAGTTAAGTACATTTGAAGATGGTGTGGGAGCTGTCCGCATGGACCTTGCAAAGGTTTAAATTTTACCTCAATCTTCTTTAATATTCTGTATTTGTGACCTAAAAGTTCTTTTACATGTTTCGTTAACATTACCACTCAGAGCACAAACACGGCAATAGATGAACACATAGTAGGTAATTATTTCTCTGTACCAAAACCTTACCTTACCTTAAAAATTATGGCTGTAAGCACTGACCTATAAGTAATATGGACTTCTAGTCAGTGTTTAAAAAATGGCGTATCAAAGGAGGCTAAAAAGAAGACTAAATCGATAATCTCTCGCGCTGTCAGTCTGTCGGATCGACGGCGCTGCTGTCAATACTATTATTTTGTAAAAAACCTATTTGCAACGAAACTCAATAAATTATTATTTTATGCAGTTAGACGTAAAGTTGTAAATCCAATGACTATAAATGGTAAACTAATAATTTGCATTTGTAACATTGGTGTCAACCTGTATTTTTATGTCGGGCCGTTTTTCTGCTGTCATTTGGTATGAAACTGTACATCCATGCATTATAATATCATTGGCTGTAAGGCATATTTTGTAAGAGCCGAGAAATACAAAGTACCAATTGAGTGGCCATAGGTTTTGTTTATAGTACATTGTGCGTAACTGAGATATTTATTTGTGGTTGTTAAACATTCCAATGTTCTATTGTTGGATTCCACAAATAAATAATTACCATATACATCAATGATTGTTAAGCGAAAATATTATCCTTACAATCAGCTTCTTCGTATTTTATAACGAAATTCAATACTAAATCCTGTCCATTGTTTTTTATTCTCAGTACAAACAATACGAGAGATAAACTTAGCCTTCTACTGTTACCTTCAAAAGCTTATAAGAAATTTAGTGTTTAAATTATGCCTTAAAATTGGCTTGAGGTCATTAAGACATTTTAAAGATACTCAATAAAGTTATAATTTTATTATAATCATAATTTCCAACATGTTATCTCCACCTGATTAAAACACTAGCATGGGGTTCTACTCCGCACTGTAGGTACGCTCGACCGCCTTGCCTACAAAGCAGGCAAATCGCAGTAGGTGGTCGGCTCTAGTTGTGTCAAGGTAATTGAAAACGAATGCGCCGCAACCCTAACGTATCACCGGGGAGTAGCGGGGGGAAGGCGGGCGCGGAAGGCATGTTCCTTTTTGTGCGTGTTAATAAAGTTAGAATTCGCTTAAAGACAGTCGAAAAAAAAAATCTGTATGTTAGTGCTATTATTTAATTGTGATGCCGTTTGTCGTGGACATAAAAAGCCATTTGAACGGTACGAGTGCATGCGACTTGCATTATGGGTTGTAATTTGGGATGAAACTCGCGCCATGTAAATGGTCTCTACACTCTAGGAGAAGAGCTACATAGCGTGTTGTGCAATAATCTTTGCCGCTTGCCGGGCAATTCTTGCTTCAGTATAGATCACCTCCTTGATAAAGTCGCTTGAATATACATATAAAATCATATTCAAGCCATGTCAAAAAGAACTGTCAGATTCTTGCAAAATCTGTCATTTTCGGCATATTTCGAATATGAGAGAATTTTGAAGGACATGAAATTTTTACATTGTAGTTTACAAAAAAAAATACATAAATTGTTTTTCGATTACATATTCTTATTACATATTCTTCAACGGTGGAATATTAGCTTAGGAACATAAGTTCCAAATTTCATGTTTTCTACTGCAGCGATATTGGCAGTGCCTTATTTGTCACTCAGTATATTTTATCAATAGTGTTAAAAACTTGGTTAGTATGTACAAAGACAGTGTCTTGTATAAGTTACCTTGATATTAAGTGATCTCGAATGTTTCTCTGACAAGTATCCGGTTTCTTATTGAAAGGATAAAACAGTTAACGGATTGTGGTAATGTGAGAAAAAGCGTATATTTCAAAGGGCGAATATTAACATTTAGATATAGGTTCTCGTTTTAGGGTTCCTTAGTCTTTTTTTGGAGATGGTGATATTGCACGAGAAACCCGATAAGCAATGTATTTATTGACTTTTTAAGAGTTTACCGTACGCAATTGTCAGACTTGTAATATAAAGTTAAGTATTCGTTTGTTTTGGACTGTCCATGAATGGACTATTGAGCCATTTTGCAAAGCTTTCAGCTATTATGTACAGGGTGACCTGAAACCCTTTGAAAAAACCTATACCAGGCGGTAGGGTAACTAATTGCGCGCAACCCATTGTAGCTTCTTTTCTATTTCGTTGTGTTTGAAATTTTTTAAAAGTGTTTTTCGTTTGTAATCGTGTCTCCGTGTTCCAACGTTTTCGATTAAATTGCAATCAATATATTTGTATACAGGGGCGAAAATTTCTAGTTGGGTCTCATTTCTGGGGAAATTAATTATTTTTTTCCGTGTTTTTTTACCTACGTCCGCGTTTTTTACATAGTGCACCTATTTTTTTTTTATAAAATAGTAAGGCAAAAGAGCAAGTGGGTCACCTGATGGTAAGTGATCACCACCGCCTATAGACACCCGCAACACCAAAAAAATTGCAGATGCGTTGCCAACCCAGAGGCCTAAGATGGAATACCTCTTGTGCCAGTAATTATACAGGCTGTCTTGCTCTTCACGCCGGAACACAACAGTGCAAGCACTTCTGTTTAGCGGCAGGATTAGCGAGCAAGATGGTGGTAGCGATTCGGACGGACCTTGCACAAGGTCCTACCACCCGCAATAACTTATAACCTAGCACGAAGCTTCTCGATACGCGTTAACTTGCTACGTAACCTAATGCGTCTCGTTCTAACTAGCCCTGTGGTAAGGAGAGAGCCGCATTGAGTTATGTGGCCAGAAGGTTCGGGCTAGCTGCACTGTGCTCGGTCGTACAGGAACATAAGTACCACCACACTGCGTCGTTAAAATTTGTTCTCACTGACACCGTTACAAAATAAATGAGACACGGATAGAAATCGCATTCTTAGAAGAAAATCGCCAATCGCCATCTTTACCGGCACAATATTGGAAATGTCGCTCATCGTATCCGCTGCGGTCAGTTAGTACTGATGGCTTCCTGGAAAGCGCATCTATACCGGTATTGGACGATACCGGTAACGGCTCGACACTAGAGAAATTCATGTAAAAAATAAAATAAATAAAATAAAATGAATGTCAAGTGTTACATATTTATAGTCAATATCTGATTTCATTATTTAACAATTAAAAATAGTACATAATCAAAAAAAAATTAAGAATCTGAACCAAACACTACCTATACGTTTCGCAAGAACCCCTCTTGAGTGAAGGTGAAGGCCTCCTCCAGTGACGACCAATGTTCTCTGTCCTTAGCATCCATTATACACTGTTTAGCCGCCAGATGCCTGATTCATGTAGAGGAATCAAAAAGGAATCTTTTAAACATAGGTAAATTTTTGTTAAAACTTTTAGCTTTAATACAAACTGTAAAGTACAGATAGGATGGCGATGCATTATTAAAGTACCTACCGTCAACAAAAGAATTTAAATTAAAAATGAAATTTTTAACAAAAAAAAATTTGCTTGAACACTAATTCATCACCATATAGTACTACACCAAAATATATAAATGGCTTAATTAATAAAGCCGACTTATTGACCATACATCTACAAGAAATAATGCATTCTGATACCCACGTTGATGTAGTATGTGTTACGGAACACAACATGAAACTAGGCGACGAAATACAACTAAATTTACCAAATTACAAATTGGCATCACACTTCTTACGAAATAATAGAAACGGTGGCTCTTGTATATTGGTAAAACATTGTCATAAATATGTTGTACTAGAGGACATTGTAAGAGCATCTATCTCAAATGTAATTGAATGTTCGGCTATCGAATTGGTGGATCATAAAATTATTATCATTTGTATATATAGAATTCCGAAATACGATAATTTAGCTATTAACTTATTCTTTGACAAATTAAGTTCAATCTTAAGTAAAATATGCGGTAACAAGAAAAAAGTGATAGTTTGTGGCGACTTTAACATAGACCTACTAAAAAGAACCAAGCAGTCAATTGAATTTAAAAATATATTATTTAGTTTTAATCTCAGACTAGGAATAACAGAACCAACACGGCTAAGTAGTAATACATGTACCGACAACATACTGCATAACATACATGGGGCTAAGGCAGAGGTAAAAGAACTAGCCATCTCCGATCACACGGCGCAACTATTAAAATGTCCAGTAAAAAAAACAAGTTTGCTGCCATTTTGGTTCATTAAGAAGAGAGATTTTAGTTATGAAAACATGTCAAAGTTTATCGAATGTATACAAAAATTAAGCTTTAATTCCGTGTATATGGCGAACAGTCCAAATGAGGCATTTAACACTTTTACGGATGATTTTGAATTGTATTATAGTTTATGCTTTCCTCTTAAGAAGATAAAAGTTTATTCCCTTAGTAAACCTAAATGGATTACTAGAGGAATACGAAAATGTTGTAAAAGAAAACGAGATCTCCTTTGGAGATGTAGATTGTCTTCAGACTCAAACAAAAAAACCGAATTTAAACAATACTCCAAAAGACTGAAAAAAATTGTACTACTAACTCAAAAATCACAGAACGACTACTACATTAAAAATTCGACTAACAAATCTAAGGCAACATGGAAGGTTATTAATGATTCTAAAACTAAATATCCAAAACAGGACATTGCACGCATACAATCAGGAGACAAAACAATTACGAATCCCAAAGAAATAGCGCAAATGTTTAATGACCATTTCATTGACCAGATTAAACCGAAGTAAACATTATTGGATAGCGACAATAACACAACCATGATTCATAATTATTCAACTGATAACAATGATAATAATTTAAATAATCATAATCTTAATAATAACACTTTGACATGCAATTCAAATAACCATAATTTTAATATGAGCACTCTGACATTAAATCCTAATTACTCTTATAATCATAATCGGGACCACAATAACCAAAGTCATAGACATAGCACTTTGACATACAATTCATCTAGCTCTTTATTTATGCGTCCGACTAACGGCAAAGACATTTTAACAATTATAGATTCTCTTAAAAACACAAACAGCACGGGATATGATGGAATCACAACAAAAGTAATCAAAAAGGCTGCTCCAATAATATCAGAACCCTTCAGTTATATTGTAAATTTAAGCATTGAGAAAGGTGTGTTTCCAGAAAAACTTAAGACAGCTATCGTTAAGCCCCTACACAAAAAAGGAAACAAGGAGAATATTAACAACTACCGCCCAATAGCTCTAATCCCCGTATTTTCCAAAATCATTGAAAAGGTGATATACAATAGTCTCAATCAATATTTTGAAATGAAAAATCTGTTTGCAAAAGAACAAAAAGGTTTTCGGAAAAATAAGTCTATTAATATGGCAATATTTGATTTGCTGAAAACAATTATGATAAAGATAGACAAAAGAATACCAGTCAGCTTTCGACTATGTTGATCATAATATTTTGCTAAATAAGTTGTTTCAATACGGCATACGGGGAAATGCACATAACCTTATAAAATCATACTTGAGCTGTCGGAAACAAATCACGCAAATCAACAAACTGTGCATGAAGTCAAAATTTGAACTCACATATACATCAAATTACAGAGAAGTCAAATATGGGGTGCCCCAAGGGAGCGTGCTAAGTCCATTATTATTTTTAATATACATAAACGATCTACCTCAAGCGATAGAATACCCTATGGTGCTCTTTGCTGATGACAGTACGGTCATATTTACGGGGGAAAATTTGCAGACATACCAGGAGAACATTAACAGATCATTAAACTCGATAATTCAATGGCTAGATCAAAATAATTTACATGTTAATTTAGGAAAAACAAAAATTATGCATTTTAAACAGAGAACTAAGAAAACATCCAATTTAACAATAACACACAGGGAACACACAATCGAAGAAACAGATGTAACAAAATTTTTAGGCCTTAATTTAGATTCTAAGTTGACGTGGAAAAACCAAATTGACACTATATGTAAAAAACTTAACCAATTTTCGTATGCTCTGTATAAACTGAAAAAAGTTGTGAATCAATCTGCAGTGATCACAGCATACCAGGCGTATGTTACCTCAACATTAAGATATGGCGTCATATTTTGGGGGAACTCCACGGACCGAGAAAATGCATTCAAAAGTCAGAAAAAATGCATCAGATCGGTATGTGGAATTCGTCCTTCTGAGTCTTGCAAGCAACATTTCATTAAGCTAAAAATTTTAACTCTACCGTGTTTATACATATACGAAATCGCGTGCTACGTCAAATGCAACATAAGCCAATTCCCGGCTTTTAAAAGCATACGCCAGCTTGGTAAAATAAACACACAACCCTTTAAAACCGCTTTACTATCAAAAAGTATTTTCGGAATGGCGCCGAAAATCTATAATAACCTGCCGAAGGACATTTTAGAAATAGAAGATGTACAAAGATTTAAAGGGGCGCTATTCGCGTTCTTATCTGTGAAGGCTTACTACTCAGTCAATGAATATATCAAGGACATACATTAGTTTAATTTTAGTTTAATTTTAATATTAGTTTTAATTGCATGTTGCCGAAAAAATTGTTGCGGGTAGGTCACAACAGACATGCTGCATGCTCAGCTGTAGCTATTTGTATGCCTAATGGGACAACATAGTGATACTCCACTTGTGTAACATCCGTGTTTCTACCTATGTTTGACAAATAAATAGTTTGAATTTGAATTTGAATTTGAATATCTCTTTCCAATGGTTGTCAGGTAGAGATCACTGCTTAGCGATAAGACCACCTATTGAATCCCCTGTGAAATTTCCCTGTGTATTTTTTTTATTGTTTACTTGTGTGAATCAATAAAGATTATTTGTTGTTGTTCATCTGTTAACAGTCTGTCGACGTTTAGTGTTGTTTTCAGAATCTTTCCAGGTTTTGTGTCAAATCGGGTGCCCTGTCATTTAGTAGAGGCTTGTCTTTACTCGCCTTAACAGTAGCAATCAGCCATGATTATACCTCACTTACCGTGTTACGTTTAACCTTGTAACGGATCGGAACGTGCCCCTACGCAACTGTTAATTTCCCATAAACAGTCAATTTTCAAGTTCATACTTTACGTGTCAGTTGAACGACCATTTCACTCGACAGATGGCGCTCGCTCGCTTAGTGCGCACGCGCTGCGAACGGGACCTGATCATAATTTCGATCCATTCACGCTTTATTATGGATAGAAATATGTTGGAGAAATGGTTGGCTGGCGTTCAATGAAAGAGTGTGATTGGTAACAAATCGAGATCGTTGATGACATTCTTACAGTAACAGTGTAAGGATGGGGAAAGATATTTAAAAGATAATGTATACAAAAAGAATAAAATGCTCAGAGAACATAAACACGAAAAGAGAAGCTGGGTAAGCATAAAGCCACAAATTACTTGGCGACAATGATATTCTGCGAGAACTTTAGATGAAGAATTGAAGGATTTTCGTATGCCATCGTTGGTTCACCTAGCCACCGAATAAACAATAGTACTACCGAGTGAGCTGTCGCCCCATTGGCCGTTTATTTTGGTTTTCTACACCAGGATACAAACCGAATGTGGTCTCATTGCCAGCTCAGCTTGGCCGTTTCTTTCGGCATATTTCGGACCTTGGTTAATTTCCGAATAAACTCTGTCATCGTGCAGAATTGTTTCAAAGGAATAACCCAAGCAATTGGTTGGCTGCGTCAGCAGATCTGTCGCAACCTAGGAGGTGACCTCAGCCTGAGTCATCTAGTGTCGAAAACGGACCTTAAGACTTAACACGTGCAAACAAAATTTCAAAGAATATTCAGATATTAATATTATCTACGTTTAAACTACCCTTTCACTGTGAACTTCCCAGAATCTCCTTCAATGTGTGCCACTAATTATATGTCAATTCTTTAACCTAACCTTTAGAGTAACTCATTTGTGGAACCCAACATTAATGCTCTGCAACAAAAAACAGACTCGATCAGCAACAAGTATTTACTCTATTTTTCTAATGACCTAAAGACCAATGAACATCTGCTGTCATTTTGCAAACGACTACCATCATTCAGGGCAACTCGATAATGGTTGATGTTCATGACATTTCGAATGCAAATGAAAGAGTGTAAGGTCACTTGCATTGCATGTATTTAAAAGTTAATTTAAAATTAAATAAGACAAACATAATCCGTGTGTTGTTATATCTAGTAAGTATATCGGATTAACACACTGGTTTAGACAGTATAGGTACTTCTTGCCCTTTGGCTTAAGGACTGTTATCGAGTTGTATCATATTGGAGAAACCTACAAATACATAGTGCCAGCTGCCAGTATTGACTGTCGGTCCCTTCTCTTAAGGGGGATCGCTTCGTATGAGGCGGGAATTTGGAAATTATCTCAGTTTTTAATTTATTGTGGCTAAATGGTGCGACTTTTTATCAATTCAAGTGGTTTTCCGTAAGTATAATACTGTTTATTAAGGCACTGTGTTTTGTTTTTGAAAGTTCAAGCTGCTGATTTTTAATAATTGTGCATTCAATGCCTAAAAGTCCGTTGATGCATAAAGAGCACAATTATTTAAAATTAGTAACTAGAATTTTCATAATGATATCACAATCGCATAAAAACAGTGTTTTACTACCGGGAAACTACTTGAATTTATTAAAAATCACACCAATTGGCTACAATAAATTAAAAAACTGAGAAAATTTTGAAATTCCCGCCTCATGCGAATCGATCCACCTTAATAACTAGTATGTATAGTAGTTTCAGAGGGTTTATGTATTATTATCATTTATTTGACTTATAATGAGGGTAGTTCTGTTTAAACTATGTAGACGCAGCATAAAGTTGCTCACTCTAGCCATGACTACGACCGTTGAATAAGGTTGATAGTTGAATTAACCAATTTGAAGTACCTACCGTGCTACCTACCGCGAATGAATACTCTTTCTTTATCGCTGGTTTTATTAAGATGAGAATATTGAGAAAGTTCCAATTCTTTTGGTCAATTAAATTAATTCCATTCCCTTAAGAGAAATGCGCGTGCACATTGCGTAAGTCGATTGTCCAACTGTTTAGAAAGAAAGTGACTCAGATAAAGAGGCATCACATTATCTAATAATTACATGTTACGCAAGTGAAATTATGTTAATATAATATGGTATGAGCGCAAAAGAAAGTACTTAACGTATTTAGAAACAAATGCTTAGTACTTCATTATATATTTATTATTACGAAGATATAAAAGCAGGAAGCGTCTAGAAGCGAAAAGGTACGATCATATTCGAAAATTAAAAAAAATTGACATACAATAGTACATTTCGATACTAGTGCGGAAGGTATGTCATTACTTTACGAGTTCCGAGATATCTTGCCACGAGCCGCAGGCAAGTGGCAAGACTCGGAACGAGTGAAGAATGACATTTCCGCGCGTGTATCGAACGACGTTTTTCAATACAGTTGCGAAAAAAATACAATAAATTTGAGACTTTTACTGAAGCTCTTAATTAAAGTAAAGTAAGTACAAACTTTAGCAGTGAACATTTTTGACAAATTAAACGCGTTTTTTTTAGCTGTCGTATGTCATAAGGCAATGGCTTTTGCTATTCAGCCAAATCAATGAAAGATTTTTTTTCAAATAGATATTAATATGAGCGTTAGGACAATTATTAAAGGAAAACGAAATATTCTTGCCGGGAACATTAATATTTTCACTCCCCCGCCTATTTTTACTTTTTTTTTTAACGATTCCGTTCTTAGTGGCCAGTCATTCAAAGGCGTTTTATTTTTTAATTTAGCGAAGCGCTTCGAAGTGCTTAAAAACACCCAGAATCGCTTATTGTTTGAATATCTTTGCCATTTATTTCTGAAGAAGTGGAACTAAAAAGAACCTTATTTTTTTAATGTAAATAAATATGGGGTACCAGAAAAGACCCAGTGTTCTGATTGGTCGATTTTATGTCGTATGCAGCACAAGTCGTGTTCTGATTGGTCGAATCTGTGATCAGCGTGCTGATGTGATTGGTCGATTTGCTCTTTAAACAGGCCAACAATGTTTTAGTCTCAGAGAATTCCGTTCCATTCAGCCACCTTAATAAGAACTGTTTTTAGGACTGTTATTATTTAAAAAATCATATTTTTTTGATGAACAGGCTAGTAATAAAATATAAAATCTCAATATTTTGATATTCTTACCTTAATAATAGGTTTTTAGTTTTATTACGTCTTGGTACAAACTAAAACTATAAAAACTCTTTGGTGAATAGTTGTGAATTGGAACAAGTACAAATTAAAAAAAAACTGGAAAAGTAAATCGCACTAGTTCGCAAAAACGAACTTTGCGCACGCAAAACAGCCAAAAAAAGGGCACTTTTTGAGCACCTGTATTGAAAAATACAAAAAGATGTTTCTCTTAATGTCTATTCTTTAGATATCATTACTTATGATAACAATACACGAGTATTTACAGTTGATTAATGATTTTGTATTGTAATTTTTGAGTTGCGACGCTATCCTGTATAGTATACAGTGTATACTAATCTATTTAGATAATGTATATCCTAAGCATTTGTATGGTCAAACTGGAACAAATTACTTTGCTACTCCGCGAAACCAGTGCCGGGCTCGTGCAAAATAGCTGCGTCTGTGCGACACATATATGTTCATGCAAAAACCCACCCTCCTCCGCTTCCACACGAAACAACATATATCACACAGACTCAACTACACACCACCACCACTAAACACTAAAACTACACGATAGACGCACGTTTCGCCTCTATACGAGGCATCATCAAGATTGACCCGTACGACCGTTCGCTACTTGAACGAATGGCGTACTAAAGTACCGCCGTAAGTGGCGTAAAGTAACGCCTGAATCTATTAATCATTTGTATGGTATTTATTATAAACTTAATCCATCTAGACATCTAACTTGCAACAAAAGAATTCAAATCATCAAATATTTGTAAACCACATAAACTCAATGTACACTTTAAAGATTGCTGATATGAGATATGTATTACTTAATACCTTATAATAAACGACGCAACCTTAACTATTACTACATATGCGTTAACAGAAACAAAACTCCCATTAAAACAGATACTCTAATCTTTTGTAAACAAAGTTGAGGCAGTTAAGTGTGCAATCACTGATTTTGGTAATCGTTGATCGTGACGTAACAAAGGTATTACTAACCCATGACATGACCACCTAATAGAATTACGTGTTTTAAGCCACGCTCTTGCCACATCTATTAGCCCAAGATCCATGCTAGTCATTAATATTAATTTAATACCGAAATAGAGCCGTGCTATATTCGGCTTAGCCAATTAGCCGAGTTTTCGTTAGCCGAATGTCTGTTTTTTAAATTAAACTAAACCTTTTAGTGTTATTTGGAAAATTGGTTCTGTGACATTACAGTTGTAATGTACAGTCGACAAAGAAATGGCTTGACCACTTTTCGACCGTATTACAAAGGGATAGAGTACAAAAGTGGTCAAGCAATTACTTTGTCGACTATACATTGGCATCATAAGTTTATGACGCTAAAAGTTTGGTAGATGACTTCAGTTTAGTACATATAATAATTAAGACCTTTTTGGTCCTATCGTATTTTAAAATTTAGTAAACTGAACCTAAAAAAACTTAAACAGGTATCTTCCGATTAGTCTTAAGGGACTATATTTGCCCATTACTATCTAACTAAGAGTACTTATGTGTGTCCGTTACACTCGAGATAAGTAACGGGTCAGAACGGTAACGCAACGTAACTCCGTTGGTAACGAGTGACGTGTTACGTTTAATTGCTACGGTATGCTAATAAGAACTACGGCCTAGAGATTTGAGATTTGGCATTAAAAAAGATCTTCGAGGTTTTATGGTTTTGTAATTTTTGAATTGATGCGCAAGAGGCTGGTATTTTGATTATGACTTAAGATCAATTTAAAATGGGTTATCGGTTTACTGCAGCAATTTTTTAAGCTTTTAGTGTAATATAGGCCTTATACATTTTGGCCTCAGGGCAGGGGTGGCGAATTGACCTTATGTATCAACGTGCTATTTTTTCTAAAGAAATGTTTAAGGAGTTCCTAGACGTGTCGTTATTTAATTTTGACTTAGTGATTATTGGGAAAATAATAATACTAAAAAGTCCAAACTCTTTATTTGCTACCAAAAAATACATTTTGCAATGTAAAAATGTTGCGGGTGGTAGGACCTTGTGCAAGGTCCGTCCGGATCGCTACCACCATCTTGCTCGCTAATCCTGCGCTAAGCAGCAGTGCTTGCACTGTTGTGTTCCGGCGTGGAGAGCAAGACAGCCGGTGCAATTACTAGCACAAGAGGTTTTTCATCTTAGCCCTCTGGGTTGGCAAAGCATCTGCAATCTTTTTGGTGTTGCGGGTGTCTATAGGCGGTGGTGATCACTTACCGTCAGGTGACCCACTTCCTTGTTTGCCTTCCTATTTAAAAAAAAAAGTTTACTCGTGGTCAAGACTTACTTTAGCAAAATCTGTATTTATTCCAAATATTGTTATTGATTTGACTAGACTTGCAGGAAACTCGACCGGTTGTTTGGAAAGTAAGGCCGTTGCGAGGTCGCACGGAGAATGTATTGTCAACTATTTATGTACAATACAATACAAAACAAATACTATTCGTTTGTCGCTGAACAAAACTGGTACCATTGCAAGGAAACTAGTATAAAAATGTAAATATTTTCTGATCGGTATAACATTTTTATTATAAGCCAGCTATTTGTAGAGTAATATGTACATAAGAAAGTAATCTCTTACAATAATATGATAGAAGAGAGTTTTTAAAATAGCTATTGGCGCGTAAATCAACCTTCGCCTATGAAACTTTTTTATTCCAAATAATACTGGCTAGAAACAAAACGCTGCAGGGCAAGAGAAAACAACCTGTCCCGCGCCCAATTCAAATTAAGAAACCTGTTTCGCGCGCTTTTTGCCTGACAGCCGACCCCGATGCAAGATGGCGGTCAACAGCTTAACTTTTTACAATTCCTGCTTTTCATTTTCACTTTCAGCTCAACTGTAGTGTGAGAAATATTTTACTTTAGTTTATTTTTGTGTAACGTCAAGCACTGTTTCGGTTTTGGGTTAGTATTTTTTAAATGGATGTCTTTTTGTTTAAGACGATCAAGGATAATCGTTTCAAACAGGTTTCAAAGCTTTTGTGAAAGCCTATGAATTGCAGATTGAAGTTCATATTGATTACAACTGAAATTGGAGTAGCTTATATGTAATCTATTTGATCAATGCTGAAAACTTCTTCTCGAATAAGCCATAGAGCAATCACGATTTTTTTTTATGTAAATGACCAAGACAAGCGCTACTAAACATCTTAACTACTTGTCACCAAGTTATTGTTTAGTTTTATTTTTAACATTTGATTGGTGACATTAACCTCTAACCAAGTTAAATAATCGAATAGAATATTGGCGGTATCGAATCCAATGTCATTGGGCCAAGATCGATTTGTGGTTAAATTCTAATCAAATCCACGTTATTGCTTCTGAGAAGTGTCGTTTCGATTTTGCGGTATTCTTTATTGTGGAAAAAATGTGGAAGTTGTATTCGAACCGAGTATTTTTTATGTACATAGATTCACGCATTAATTTTTACCAAACTTTTTACTATGTTTTAATTCAAAAAGTTATGTATTTTAGACAGGTTTATATTTTTATTTGCATAAATATTACAGTTATGTACTGTATATTAAGCAATTAATTTTAAAAACGTGAGCTATGAAGTTTTTAAAATTCCAGAATTAAAAAAATAAGTGTGACTTTGGCAATAAAAAACAATGCCCACGTACTGGCCATTTTGTGATTTGATTTTCTTTTAAAACTCTTAACAACAAAAGCAAACCGTTATGAGATTCCAAAATAGGGTAGTGCTCATATAATATTTGAACGAATTCCTTTAACGGTAAGTTCGAAGAACTGTGCGAGCGAGACGGGTGACCAGTGGGTGCCACAAAAAATGTAGTTTCACTCTCGACGCGGCTCTCTGACCCCAATTCGGACCAATCATATTGTAAATCATAATACTTAACTATGTTTCGACATAACTTGTAATTTTCATATTTTATAGATTGTATCTAACGTGTAATTACCTATTCCTTTAAAATAAAAGGTGGACTTCTACTTTAAAAATATAAAATAAGTAGTATTAATTATATTCTTACTTTCTATAATAGGTCATAATAAAAATCCAAACCCAAGAATAAGACGCGATTCTAATTACCAGATAGAAACTCATAAAAATGTAAATAAGTATGTAAATGTATTATATTTTAAACTCAATAACATCATATACTAACTTAATAATTATAATCTCATGTTTTCACGATTATAATAAAATATAATATAATGAAAGTAATACGTAAGTTGTTAATCGTGATCTTATCCGTTCAAATTAATTAAATTTCAAAATATACCATCGCATTATTTTATAATAAAGTAAAGTTATAAAAGATAATTATGTAAACCACTTATTCGTAATAACGTTCACTATTTCATTATTTGCGGTACTTTCTTCCTTCACTTCGGCCTTCGGTCGAAAGTGTCCGAATAATTCGCCGCCGCACCTCACTAATCGATTTCATGTACTTGACATTCAAAAGAAATCACGCAAAACATTGCTTTGGTTCCAAAAGAATAGAGTCCAAGATTGATTGACGATATTTACGAAATCATCAATTTACTATGCGACACTGATCGTCTAGCTGAGTTCGATCTCATTTTTCACCGTTTAAAATTCGAATGCGTATTCCGAGGCTATCCGAATTCTAATTTTAAACTTTCCATTCATTGATTTTTATTTGACAGATAAAGTAAAAAAAAAACTTATATTTATGCAATTTTCGTGATAAACGTAACAATTGAATTATGTCTTATTTAGAAAGCAAGAGAACATAATTGAATGAGTATGAGTAAACAACTTTGTCAAAGATAAACTTGAAAAATTAAACAACGAAAGTATCAAAGATCCTTGTTGCTCGTCACCATAGAGTCAAAGTTTCAACGGACACATTTTTATGAATAGCAGGTTTAGCTTGTACGCTTTGAATGACAACATCTTTAACAAAAGGCCACTTCGAGCTTGTTACACGGTGAATACACAGGGAATTATCACATTACTTGTGTGAACAAATTTTTCGCGGAATGTGAAATTCTTTTTTCAAATTCAACCATAGACTTTCACTCGGATGTCGCTTTCTGCGGGGTCAATGTGTGGTTGGCCTTACGCGTTTAGAATCGATTTGAATTTCGAATGCGGTTTTTTGGTGCGATAATGTTTAATATTTGAACCATGTTTCGTGCCAGTGTCACGTCTTTATTTAGATTCCGAGAATTTAAGGAGCGCCGAGAAAAACAAATGATTTAATCGAAAAACTGATGGGTGGCCATAAATTATGTGATGCGTACAGCATCTTGAATTCAATAAATATAAAACCCTTTTAAAAGTTTAAGTAAGTGAGTGTGACGCCTAATTCACATATTTACTTTTTTGGTAGTAGTTGTTTGCTTTGTCACGCAATTTGTTATTTTTATAATTTTTTACAGTAGTTAACAGAACGCAGTCTTTTACATCTAATATTAACTTTGTATGTATGTAAACTCTTTATTGTACATAAGCACTTACAAATACACAGAAAAAAACAAGAAGTGTTAAAGGGATCTCTTCCAGCTAAGTTTTGAGCAAAAGAGAGAGGATTTACTTATACTTACTTACTGTATCCATATTTAGAAAGTAATTGGCAAAAAACTATTAAATAAAAAGATTAAGTTTTTGTAACCGAAATTTCTTTCGATTTTATTTTTAAATGTTGTTTGAGGCAGTATGGCGAAACTGGCAAACGCAAGGCACGGAATGCTGATGTTGCAGGTTCAAGTCCTGCCATTGCCCTAATTTTTCTTTGTGTTGTCATTACAATTTTAAAAAGATTAAGGCTAGTTTACAATCAAACTTTTTCACTTTTAACCCTAAGTTTCTTAACGATTTACGACAGTTTAGACCCTTTCTAATTTCGACTGACATTACTTGCAACAGGTAAACAATAGCAAACAAACAAATAGAACACACAAAATAAATCAAAGCACAGACAAGGTCACACAACAATGGCTTCTAGGTTACCATAGGCATCCCATAGACAATGCTCTATGGGAAATAGAGCGATGGTTTGCATATAATACGAGTAATGATAGGGGAGACGCTGCGGGGCTTACTACAGTAGGTACTGATGGAGTAACACGTATGTAGGGTTACCAGATCCAAAAAAAAAGGTTTTCTTAGCAAAATCCCTGAGATTTAGTAAATTTCCTGACATTGGTCCGGATGCAGCCAAAATATGTAATTGTAAGCTCGCGCTTGCGCCGTACGGAGCAAAATTCCTGACAATTTCCATGTTTCCCTGATAGAGGTCTAAAATTCCGGACATGGCAGGAAATTTCCTGACATCTGGTAACCCTACTCGTATGTGACTCGATTGCAGAAACTCGATTGAACAAATCGATCGAGTTGCATAAAAGTCGATTGTTACAAAATTATAAATTTATACACTTCTTATTTTCATTTCATTTAAATCTTTCATTCTTACTATATTCGAAAATAGATCATAGATCACTTACTTACTTTTGCCTCATAATTTTCGTCGTAGAGTTCACAATGCTTAAAACAGCGACATCTGTTGACTAATTGGTTAAACAACGCAGCAGGTTAGCAGGTTAGTTAGGTTGACCAGCAGGCTAGTAGCAGGCCTTATAACATTCAACTTAAACTTAAATGTATTTAATTGATTAAAACTCGATTCCCTCTTAACTTTGCGGATTCTAATGGTCACGAATACATGATACCTAATTATTTTTTATTATTAAGAAATATGTAAAGTCGATTTTTAATATGCAAATGACAAATGCAAATAGGTGTTTTACAAGGACATCTTGTTTTAATTTGTCGAGGCGTTGGAATGAGTAATCAGCGGGTCAATCAAAGGTCACGGGTCGAAAAAACGAGTTTCAGATATAAATGTCCATAAGGAACTGTTCGACACTGGTTTTGGTCATATATACACACACTAGACATTATAATTAAAGTTACCTAATAACAAAATATTACTCACCGAATAGATTCAGGTGTTAGGTATAGTCGACCAAGTAATTGCTTGACCACTTTTGAACCTTATCCCTTTATAATACGGTAGAAAAGTGGTCAGGCAATTTCTTGGTCGACTATACATTGCGGAGGTCCATGATTGCGATTTTATAATCTCACTGGGAGACTAAAGCTCACCAAAATGGCCGTTTTCCCTAGAGATTCGGCCATTTTTGTGTGCCTTAGGCACCTGAGGTGCAATTTTTAATCTCACCAGGAGATTAAAGCTCACCAAAACGGCTGAATCTCGATGAAAAATGGCCATTTTGGTGAGCTTTAGTCACCGGTGAGATTCAAAAATCGCACTCCTGATCAACAAACTGGAACAAATTACCTTGCTACTCCGCGAAACCAGTGTTAGGCAGTGCTGCGTATGTGTACGTCGCAGCTGTTTTCCACGTGCACAGCACTAGTTTCGCGGAGTAGCAAGGCAATTTGTTCCAGTTTGTTAGTTTTGGCCTATTCAAAGAAAACATAAATTGTATGCAGTTGTTTACTTTCGACCACAGAAGAGACTAGTCAGCTTCAGGCGTTCAACAAAGGATTATATTTATTACCAAAGTTCCGCCCCGGCTTAGGCATGGGTACCATCGAGATGTAATGTAGGTACATCAAAACCTTTCGTAGAAAATTCTCTAAATGACAGTGAAAATTGTATCAAAATGCATTGCGTGGTTTAGAAGGAAAAGTCGGCCGAACATACACTATAAGGATTTAGGACAGACAGGAACGAATAGCGTCTTTATACTATGTAACAATGTTAGTGAATTTTATAGGCAGAGCAAAAATCTACAGTATACTCGACAGTTTCATAATTAACGGCCATTATCAATGTATTCTTTTTTTGAAACTACTTTGACAAGGTCGAATCAAACTAGTGAGTTGCAATAGAAAGCCTATCTATTGTAACAAATAACAGGTATAAATACCGGTTTCGGAGTTTACACAATAGTGGATACATTTGGTAATAAATACTAGGTATCAGTCACGAAGCTGAAGTGATTCGTGTCTTGTTCACAACTTTGTGAAGAAGTGTGGTGGGAATTTAAACTAATGACTATGTAATGCGTTGTTGACGACCGGTTAGTTAGAGGTTTGGGTTTGACTCTTATAAGGGACAAACAATTCTATAATGAATAAAAATTTTTGTACCTGAGTAGCGGATGTTTTCTGTTCTTTTTACTATATAAGTATGGAAGTACTCATACATTCGTACAAACTTTGCGTAGTTAGGAACTATCTCAATCAGGTGCAAAATTATTCCAAGGATTATTTTGTCATTTTGAGGCACTCGTTGTTTGAGGATTTTCCCCTTTGTCTGTCAGTGCCCTTATGGTTCCGGATTCGATAAACCGATTTCGATGTGGTTTTTTTTCTGGTATCTATATAAAGTGGTACTGTTTTTCGCCAAGTTTGGTTGCAAGCGGGTTAGTAGGTACTGACTGCTATTACTATACTAAATTCTTAGAATAATTATGTCGGGGATATATTCAAGCGTTTTACTTTCTGTAGTTATATGAGTAAGAGTTTTATTATAATTAAAATTTAATTAAATATAAAACCATCCACATAAAAACGGCTACATAAAATTAACAGAAACACTAGATTTCTAATAAAAAAATGCAATATAATCGATCAAGATAAGATAAACCAAGTTAACTTTTATTCTCAGAACTGTGAACATGAGTTTCAGTTTCAACAGCAAGACAGATTTCAATAATACGCTCCTTTTAGAGGAAAATAAAAAGGTCGACATAGACCTTTACTACTGATTATGAAATGACCTCTCGACACTATTAAAATATTGAGCAACTTTTTGTAATCGAAATTTTTAATTTTCGTTTTTTTTTGTATTTCTATTTTTATACGTTCAAATTTAATTTAAAATGATAATGAATGACAACACTAAGAAAAATTAGGGTAATTGTAGGTCCTGCTATTACCCTAATTTTTCTTTGTGCTGTCATTATATAGCATTTTAAATTTAATTTGAATGTAGGTATCACACAACAAGCGACCCGCCCCGGTTTCGCAGGGGTCTACAATTAGGATGTAATGTTACATAATAAACTTTCGTAAAAAAATCCAAAATGCCAGCGAAAACCTTATCAAAATCCGTTGAGTAGTTTAGCAGGTGTAAGCGGCCGAAGACATGAAGACAGACGGATAGCGATTTTTTTAATCCTACTAATCCTACTAATAATATTATAAATGAAAGTTTGTATGTTTGGATGTTTGTTACTCAATCACGCTAAAACAACTGAATGGATTTGGATGAAATTTGGCACACATATAGTTTATAACCTGGATTAAGAGGAGTGTGAACCCAGCCCGAAAAACCGCTCCCCATACAAATGGCGATAATGTTTTCCACCCTCTAAACCTTAACCTATGGCAATGATTTTTTGGTATGTTGTCATTATGCCTTAGAACTAGGTTTGTATGTTTTGATTTTTTTAATATTCTTCATAGATTTCACAATATTTGCATTTTAGAAGTTTCATACAAATCACAAAAGCATCAATATTTTTGAAACAATTAAGAATATTTAAAAAATCAAAACATACAAACCTAGTTCTAGGGCATAATGATAACATACAAATAAATCATGGCTGTAGGTTACGGTTTAGAGGGTGGAAAACGTTATCGCCGTTTGTATGGAGAGCGTTGGGTTCACACTCCTCTTAACACATAAGATACTTTTTATCCCGTAAAAATGCATAGTTCCCACGGAATAGCGATAAGTGAGTTATACGCCGCCGTGACGTCATCACAAAACAAAGCAACAGAGCAGCAAAGCAACTAATTCTCATTAATTTGTCCAGGAAATATTGCAGATTGCATGTTGAGTGCAAGTTTGCTTCATTCAATTAAACAAGTACGCGGACGAAGGGCAAAAGCTATACTATATAAATAGGATTATGAGTTTTGTTTGCAACACGACGCAGTACTTTAAAATAATACTCCTATAACCATTTCAAATTAATTTAAAACTCCTTACAGACCTATTTATAACATTATCGGGACTTAAGCGCGATAGAAATATATTGTTGATTTACCTCGACGTTTCGGCCATGTTTCAATGGCCGTGGTCACGAGAAGACTCGAGGACGAGGACGACGAGACGTCGAGGTAAATCAACAATATATTTCTATCGCGCTTAAGTCCCGATAATGTTATAAATATGTGTGAAAGTCGCGAAAGTTTAAAACAATTTATCCTTACAGACCTACTGTGTTATGTAATGACACTTCAACACTAACAAGATATTAAACTATAAAGTGTTTATAGTCACTATAAGTTAATTATCTAACTAATAATAGTTCGCAAGTAATAGAAAAGACAGACACCATCGCCCTGAACCATAAACTCGAAACCCATATTTATGTATTGCGCATGCGCTGCTCGCCGCCGGTAGTACAGTAAACCTCAAAAGTTTGACACTTAAGAACTTTGTCGTAGTTACGTATAAAACGAGAGTTGCGCGAATTTGTCACATTACTGACAGCGACAAGGTACTAAAATGTTCAGCTACTTCTGAGGCTGACCGTACACTGAGCTATGGAATGCTACCAGCTATCTACCAGCTATATTTCACCACCCGACAGAAATTAAAATACCTTTAGACAAAATAGGTGATGTGAGTGTGTAAGACTTGAATAAAATAAACATACCTTTAATGTAACTCCTTTATTCACAAACGCTGCGTAAACCTGTCTTATCTATCACTAGTGGACGCCCGCGACTTCGTTCGCGTGGAATTAAAAGCCTACGTAGCCATTTGGAGCTAGGGATCGCCAATGCAAGTCGGGATCATTTCCAAACAACCCTGTCCAAGATATTGTCATTTGTATTACGCCCGAGAAATTTATGTCTTCTTGACAATATATTTGAAAATATATATCTTGAGATGTAAAAAATAATGTATCTACATCTTTATCTTTATTTTCTTAACCTATCATAAAGTAAAGTCGCCTTTTTTCCTGTCTGTCCGAATTTTTTATAGTGTATCTTCAGCCGCCTTCTCCTTCTAAACCACGCAATGGATTTTGATGCGGTTTTCACTGTCATTTAGAGATTTTTATAGGGAAGGTATTTATGTGCATTTTATCCCGATTGTACTCGTGCGGAGCCGGGGCGGATTGCTAGTATCTCATAAAAAAGCTTCGCGTTCCAACTGCACCGCGTACCTCACGACACAAAACAGCAAGTGCATTGACTCAGTCCACTGACATAGTTACCTCTCCCTCTCGCTTGCACATATCGCGCTGTCTCGTTCCTTCGCCAGTTTTTACGCCATACTTTTCCCACCTTATATGATGAAGACCAGTTTTGCAATAGGGCTAGGACCGCGATTGAGTTCCATTAAGAAATAATTCATGGCAAAAAAATACATTTATTTGACTTCATATGTTTAGCTCAGGATTTTTGAATCTCACCGGGTGACTAAAGCTCACCAAAATGGCCGTTTTTCATAGTCATGCTCAAGAAGTGTCGTGTTATGATGATTATTCTGAGGCCGGCAACAGATCAGTGATTGTATCGGGTTCGTTAGTCCTCATGGGCGGCGGTGACCACTTCCCATCGGGTGACCAACATGCCCGTTTTCTTCCCTTTTCCATAAAAAAAAATTGTTCCAATTTTATGATCGTGATGCTTTCCTTACGTTTTGGAACTGTCTAAGATTCTAAACTTGAGAATATTTATACTTAACTATTTATATTTTTTTCAAAGTTCCGTTATCGAAGATTGTGAAGCCCGTTAGGTTAAAGTTTTGAACCGTAAGATGGCGCTAATAACAATTAAACTCTGTTTTGATAGGTCAACAGTCTGTGGTTCAGAAAAATACATGCATATACCAAACGTAAGTTCAGTGACCTGAAGCTTTGTATCCGTTTATTTCGTACACACTATTGTCGAGAACAACATTACAGGTTTCCGAAAGTATTTTCTAAAAAAAATAAAAACAAGATCTTACTTTCGTCAACGATTACAAAGCGGAGTAAAAGTGAAATTTAAAAGTAAAAAGCGGCGTTACCGATCGAATCTGTGCGACGAGCGAAGTATTTTAAACGATAAAAATCTGTTATAAATACCTGTTCCGTATCAGTACCATCTTCCCATACTTCTATTGAAACTGCCAGTCATTTAATTTCAAATTTAGATCACAAACAAATTTTATCAGCGTCCACCCTATTCTACTCTGAATCTTAGTTCCTCGTGTTACAGTTAAGTTTTCTGTAATTAGTTAATAGGTGTGAATGTTATTCAGGTTTTTGAAAGGAGAGCGTGCGAAATAATTACAGTTTTGACAGAAGCAAGAATGCTGGGCTGCAAGGTAATTAGGATTGTGTTTGCATTGTTTTAGAGTTCGGTTTGGCTTGGTGGTGTGGATGAGAGGTTTAATTATGCAGGCCCTAATTATTGTCTCTGTAAGTGTCTCGGAAGCGCTAACGGGAAGTGTTGCAGTTTCTAGATTTGTTACATCGCGTATTTCTAGAACATTCGCCTGAGCACTTAAATGAGTATTTGAGTCAGATCAAAATATACATTGTTTGGTCCTAGGGCCCTAGCATGACGATCCAGGTTTAAGTGTAAAAGTCGGTTGAAGCATAAAGTGTATCATTATTTTTAATTAGTTACTCGAAATACCAAAATCAGAACAAAATCGCGTAAACAGCAGTGTTTTACCACCGGAAAACTACTAGAATTAATAAAATGTCCAGCCATTATGCCATAATAAAAAAAACTGAGTTTTTTTTTTAATTCCTGCCTCGCACGCAGCGATCTACCTGAAATAAGACTAGCCGAAGTGCTAAACTAGACCTAATTCTTAGAAACAAACACACCCAGGAAAAAAGTAGCTCGCATCAAGGCTTTCCCTTTAAGGCTACACGTACGGTGTCACTAGTCCATCGGATGTCCACGAGCGGCGCGTGCGCATCCGTTAGGACGGCGGTGAAAACGATCCTGCTACTGGCATGATTCCGTTTACAAATTAGGACCTTAATATGGTCACTAGCACGCAATGTAATGTGTCTACGGGCGGTGGTGATCACTTACCATCTGGTGACCCACTTGCTCGTTTCCCTTATAATGTTGTATAAAAAAAAGGAAACTAGTTTTGTAACAGATAGCGACGTAAACTAACAGTATATCCCTGTTGTGTTTCGGTGGGTCAGAGAATGCCAGAGGGCCGATAACCCTTTCATTTTTTTTTCTAAAGTTTGTGATTTTTTGAATGTTGGCTAGTGGTTACTTACTAGTTGTTTATTTATGCGAACCGCTTGCTCATTTGCCACTTTCTAAAATCAGCGTTGAAACTAAATTAAAGTCATTTTTAGGGGTTTTATTTTTTGGTCATGCTCTCGTAAATATATATAGTCAGTGGATCCTTGACGACCTAGCGAGATTTCTTTAACATAGGAAAGCAAACGAACAAGTGAGTCAACTGATGGTAAGTAATAATCACTGTCCATAGATACCCGCAATAACAAGCAGATTGTAAATGCGTGGCATCGCTGAGAGCTGAGAAATGTATGTTTGTATGTGAATTCTTTATTGTACAAAATAACATAAATGACAAGGAGAAATACAGTGATGTGCAAAGGCGAACCCCTTTAAGGGATCTCTTCCAGTTAACCTGTGAGTGGGTGAAAGGAGTATCACATTAGAGACAGACAAAGAGCAAGATAGCAACAACAATGAAAAATTACTATACAACATGCTAATAAATACAATACATAAACTAGTAACAAATAATAAAATAAAATACAATATATCCATATCTATACTAAATAGCCGTAACATCTATGCTAGTAATTTCACCGGCTGTCTTGCTCTCGACGCCCATGCGTCCATGTCGCACGTTTAGAATTGAAGCGACCTATTTCTGAATTGTACACGTCCCAAAAAAAAACCTTAACTAAAAGACATAGGGTTTAATTTAGGGAAATGTTATATTCAGAATTGAGTCGCTTTAATTCTAAGCGTGCGATGTGTCCTACGCGTAAACACTTTCAATAGAATAGGTTTATTCGGATCGAAAATTCTGAATTTCCAAAATACGGCGTACGGCGTAATTGCTAATTGCGTAAATTAGGCATAAAAATAGAAAGAAATGCGTAGATATTTAAGGAACAGGTATTACTCGTGCTCGCGTCCTTACACAGACGCCTAATGCTGATTTCACACCGAAGGCAGAACATTGAGGCAGTAGACTGGACAGTACAGTACTAAGACAATTGGTTCGGACAGAACAGTACGTTCTCTCTCGGCGTGCGCATTCAAATTGTATTAGACTTCGGTTACACGCTAATTCTGGCGTCAGTTCAGTCCATCATTCCGGTATAGTTTTGACTGATGCCAGAATGATGATAAATGGACGCGGTTACGATCAGTTTAGACTGACACGACACGAGACAGGTTACACGATAATTCTCTAGTCATTCTGACCAGAATGATGGACAGAACTGACGACAGAATGAGCGTGTAACCGACGTCTTACCTACCAACATTCTATGACAAATCTGTCAAATTCTAGCGGGTAAAAACTAAAACTACCCGTTATTTAAATATTAGGAACGGTCATCAGTCGCGCACGCGACCTTACATACCACGCGAACAGTTCTGAAACCGCGCCTTATCAAACATTCCTTACATAACCTAAACTCGGAAATATAAGTTCCAAATTGCGCGCCGTTACGTGCTAACTGTTCCGAACGTCTGTGCACTTAGATAACATAACTTGGTAATCGTGTGAAAAAAAAGATGGCCGATCTTCTTCATGTTTACTATTGTTTCGAGATATTTGCGCAAGCTTCCCAAAGGACTTGCCCAACCGCGGTTCGCAATTGAAATGTTTACAAGCAATAATTTAGGTAATCTATGAGCGTAGAGTTTGTGGGGAAAAACGGTTACAGCATAAAATTTAAATACTCATCTTTATAAAGAAATAATTCCTAGGTTAAGATTACCGTTCACCGATATGTCAGAAATTGATCTTTTATCGTTGCCTGAATGGCTAGCCCGGGTGCTCATTTCTTGGTTGTTATTCGCTGCGTCTCTCTCTTACTCGGCTAGTTAGAAAGAGTTCCACTGAGCGACGAAGTGAGTCGCGGTGCGTTGTGCTCGCAATTCAAATTTGGTGTAGGGTGAATTCTTAATTATTCTGCTTTAAAAGCAGACTTACTCCAAAAAGTTTTATTTTATTTTCTTTTATGAATCAGACGCGATTTAGCGTTTTTAACAGTCAGTTTAACTTATTTATGAACAGCACTTTATGGAACTGATCAGGGGTTTAAAATTAAGACGTCATGATTTGATCGTGTCTTTACAAAAAAGTGCTTTGTATACGAAAATAAGACATTTTGTTTCTAATTTGCTTTAGCTAATTAGTGTCATTACTATCTCTATCACTACATAGTATAAAGTCGCTATTCTTTTCTTTCTGTCCTCATGCAATACATTTTGATACGGTTTTCACTGACATTACACCCCGATTGTATACGTGCGTAACCGGGGCGAGTTACTAGTTCGTAAGAATTTGGAGTCGTCCCAAGTTTTAACTCTGGCTATGTTTGTGCCTTGTTTACCTTTCTAATTCGTTTCTTTGTTTTCTTTGTATTTTTATGTGGTGTACAATAAAGAATATTTGTTGTTGTTGTTGTTCGTGCAAGTTAAGAAAAAACACCAAGGCCTAGAGAATTGAAAAATAGGTATTTGTAAAATCTATTGCTGCCTCCATCTATCAAGCCTCCCCCCGCAGAGCGCAATAGAGACAGCCGCAGCTTGGACTGAAAATACCTATTTAAAGTACACAAAATCAACGATTCGTAGACCCCTGATTCCTTCTCCAAAACTTAAACCGATTTAACTACTTTTTCATTAAAAATTAAAGAAAGGATTTGGCAGTGTTCCTATGTTTTTCTTTTTTTATATAATGTAGTAAAATTTGTTTTCTGAATGTATGAACGCAGCCGAAAATCTGGCCAATTTTTTAGGTTTTTGAATGTTCATATCTCTTTTAATAATTAATTTATGGAAAAAAGGAAAACATAGGGACATGCATAATAGTGGCCATCGATTTTTTGGAAAAAAATATATTGCTCATCCAGAGGCATTATCCAGAGAGGAAACAGGGGACGACGTTTGTATGGAAAAACGGCCCTTGTGTTTCCTCTTAACGAAATCTACTGTGTAGTAGTTTGTTATACAATCGTTATCATAGCCTAGTCCTTTAAAACACTTATCATCAGGATCATTTTATGGGGAGCATTAAACTAATCATGTCAATTGCTCATTGATTTATGTCGATTTATCATTGATTAGCGACCTCGGCGCAGGCGCAACTTTCGGCGCAGCATCTGGGTTAATATGACGGTTACACAACGTGATTGTGTTAATAATTGAACCAGTTTTTTTTACCTCGCAGAGTTTTAGCTGAGAGGGATGGTAATGTTGAAAAACATTATTATTATCTTTTAAAAATAAAAAGAATTGCCAAAAAGTATTCAAGATTTGTAAGTTTCACTATCGAAGTTTGTAACTATTTTGACCTTACGTACACCTTCTGGTGTGTCTCTTAAGGTTCAAAATGCCTTTACGCAATCCTTACTAAACTGACAGTTAAAAAGACCGTAACCTCATTATTTAAATCTCACTTTAGTTATGGTATAGTTTTTTTTTGTATTAAAGATTAAATGTAAATGAATAATTATGCGGTAACCGTAATTGTGTGTATGTTTAAGAATCGAATAATTATAGAAGAATAATCGTAATGGCAGTTACTAAGCCTACTACTGCAATTTGTTCAAGTATATTGTTGTCATGTTGCATTGAAAGCTTAGTTCGCAACTATTTGAGGACCTCGGCTTGATCAAAGTCATTTAAATTAATATCTGTTATAATTTTGTTTCAGAAATCAATAATGAATCAATAGAAGCGACAAGGATAAAAAGAGAAGGCGTCTCAGAAAACAGGGGTGAGTAATCTCAATAGCTTTGCTTCCATTTTTCTGTAAAAATATCCTTTGCTTCAAAATTGTCTCTCTCATATGCTAGACTGTTTAGCGAATTAATAGTTTCCGATTCGATCTAGATACTTTTTCTTGCGCCTATATTACCTCTTTTAACTTATGTTTCATTAGCCTTTTAACATTGAATTTTGCATTTGTAGGTACTATGTAAATTTTATTGAATTATTTGACGTTAATGATGATTATAAAGTATTGTTACACCGATTCCAATTTTTTACAATATTTAATTACTTCATCACTCTAAGCATCATCAACGCCAGCAAATGTACAAATTAGTGCTAACAGTTTGAAAATGATTGTCCCTATCTATTAGCCTTAGCGTATTTATAATTCCTTCTATTTATATTGCATTATTAATTTTATGTTTTTCTTTCTCTTTCAAATCTAATCCGGTCTGGACAACTACGGACTTTTGTAAAATAAAACGCACCTCCACGATTCCTTCCCACTCGACACAACGACACCAATGACGTAGACTTGACAGTTCTGCTTGTGAACGACCAGAAGAGGAACGACTATAACTCGAAGGTAGGGAGGTACCACAGTGTGAAGCCTCTCATCGGGTTATTGACATCGACAGCCAGAACCTTCATTCAAGATGGTGTAACAACTGAATTTGCCACCCAAATTCTTGGGACCACGTTGAACAATGGACGCATCTATGCACAACTTCTTACGAAATCCTCCCTTGTTCTCTATAACAAGCCGGCTAATGAGGACGCGGTGGTTGTAAAGCCAACGCGTGTACATTCAGCCTTCGATGGGCAATGGAGCGTCAAGCAAGATTTAGGCTTTATAGATCCTGACAAGTTTATTCTGAAAAATACTGACTATCTAGCGCCTAGCAGCAAAATGGATATCGTCTATGCTAGTAAACCTGTCCAAGAATCAAATTTTTGGGGTTTCTCTACTCCAGAACAAGATAATCATGTTGTTGAAGAACCGACTGCGCGTAGGGTACAGCCTAATAATGAAGTTCCTAGGTATGTACAAAATGAAGCCTATAACTATCTTGACGGCCCATCTGTCGAAAACGAAAAGAAATACGAATTTGTTGTAAAACCAGCTATTTTAGAGAATGTAAATGCATTGCATCGTCAAAGCAAAGCATTAGAACCTGTAACAGAGCCTATTAAAGTAGATTCTCGTATAAAGGAAGAGTTAAACGAATCAAATATTGTTAAAGTGAAACCGAATTTCGATTTACCGACATTTACTATTAAAAACGAATTTTCACCTATATTTTATTATATCGATAACGTTGAGTCTCGCAGCTCACCGCAGCCAGCAGGGCAGCAAACTAAATTACCTAAGAGATTGTTTGGTCAGAAAAGTGAATCAAGACCAAAGAAAACATTCACGTATGCAGGCTTTGCTGATTTTACGACAGTAGTTGGTGACACTGTCATTATCTTCACACCTAACACTGATATTGCTCGTCCTCAAAGTCCTGATGAAGTTAATGTGTTCCCATCAGCTAAGCAGGTTGATAAACTTAATACGAAAATCACTTTCCTCGCTGCTGATATTCCTGTAGCAACTGTGACTTATAAACCACATGAAGTAAATGCAGCGAGCAAAGTCACAACGTCTGGTAATCGAAACAATCCCAATAAAGTATTTTTCAATGACGAAGAGAGTCTCAAAAAAGTCCATTATGAGGTCGATGATAAAGTACTAGACAGCATTTCTGTTCAAAATAATAACGGGTTTGATTTTAATTTGGACGTTATTCAGCCATCAGAAGCTGTGATTACAACCACAGAGAGTACACGTCTAACAGATAATCTAGAGGTCATTCCCATTCAAGATTATAACTCACAAGCTACTGATCCATTAACCACTTTGAAACCATCCGCAACAATTATTGAGGAGCCTAAAGAGTCTACTGTTACGGAAAGTGACGTAACTGAAGACTTTGTAACTTCTGAAGAAGAATCTGACAATACAGCAGCTGAGGTAACCGAGAAAGCTGAAGAAGCAGACGAAGAGGAGGAGGATGAGGAGGAAGAAATCACGACACCAGAATCTAACTCTGAATTAATAACAACAACCGAAAGTGGACACAGTGATGAATCGTTTGAAGATATTGAAACTACCACACAATTAAATCGCAAGGTTGAGGAAGAGGTGATTTGTTCTAATGGTCTTGAAACACAATCTGTTATGACAACAGCTTACAAGACTTTGACATATTTGACCACTTATTTTATTCCACTTGAAAGCTCTGTCACAACTACCTCTGTTAAATCAGATGTAGTCGTTACAAGCAATATTGGGTATCTAACAAACGTTATTTGTAAATCTGACCATAATATTGAACCAACAGAAGTTGTCAAAGTAAATGTTCAGTCCTCTGTGCATAGTAGCTTAGAAACACCTGAAACTGAAATCGGTGAATCTGTCATTCCACCTCCGACTAGGCCTGAAGTAGTAACAGAAGCAGTACCTAAAAGTACCACCACTGAAAAGGAAGTGTTGACGACTCTGTCGGAAAAAGAAGAAGACTTAGGAACTACTAATGTTAATGACAACTCTGAAGAAAGCGAAGAGCAAACTGAAAACAACGAATCAACGACTGCTAGCACAACAACGACAACTACTGAGCGAGTATCAACAAGCCAAAGTCACGTTGAAGTATCCGTTAGTACGGAACACTCGACTACACCAACTGAGAAGCCTACCACAGAAGAAGATGATAGCAAAGAAAATGAAATTGATCTTATTTACAAAACACTTTATACCACTTACACTTACTTCACAACATTCTTTGGAGACCAAACATCTAGCGTAGCTAGTCATAAATCAATAGTAACTAATGTTATTACATCAACAATTAATCTTTCTAATTTAGACCCGTCACTATTAGGAGCATTCGATGAAGATGAAATAGCACCCACTAGTGTAGGAATCGGACGGCCAACAGAATCCTTTGCTATCAACAGTATAATCGATTTAGTTAAGAATAAAGATGTTCTTGAGTCAGTTGAAGTAGGAGAAAGCTATAGTTCTCAAACACCAACTCCGTCATTAGGTGATGATGTTGCTAGTATTAAACCAGACGCTGTTAAAACTTACTATACAACTTATACATTCTTTACGACCATTTATGTAGGCACTGATGCCAATGTTTGTAGCAGGAGTGAAGTATACACTAATTACGTAGGGCCAGATGAATTAATTCCAACGAAGAGCAATCCTTTCGGTCTCGAAAAAACTAAGGCTCAGTTTGACTTTAGGAATTGTAAGCAAATTAAAAGAGAACCACCAGCAGATCCAAAAGAAAATTCGTCTATGGAATTGTCAGTAAGTATGGAAGATAATGACGACCAGCCTAAAGACGAGAATAGAGATGCTGTACCCCAACCTAGCCCAGTAGAAACTGACATGCTGTTCAGCGTTGAGTCGAATCCGCTAGACACAGAAAGTTCTTATGTGACAGACGTTAAATCTTCATCATCTAGAGGTGAGAGACAATACATAGAGAACAATAACGTTCTAGATGATCAAATTAGTTCAGAAAGTAACATAGATGAAATAATGCCTTCACCTACACTTCTTTTACAAACAAGTTACACTACCTTCACGTATTTTACAACAATGTACATTGGAAAAGATTCTAGTAAAGTTAAAAGCAGATTAGAGACTATTACTAATGTCGTTACTGAAACAATCACACCAAAACGAGAGCCTGAAGAAGAAAGCAATTTACCAATAACTTATTACACAACATTCACATATTGGACAACTCTTTACAAAGACAAGACAACAACAATAACAAGCCGCGAAGAAATTGTTTCAAATATAGTCACACCTGTTGTTCAAGTTGCACCAACAATAAGTCCTATTGATACGACACCAATTGATATAGAAAGCGTGCTACCACCGAAAGATTTGGAGGTTGAAATAAAGCCCTCATTTATCAATGAAAACCCAGAACAAGATGATGGTAAAGCTACATTCTATACAACTTACACATACTTCACAACCTTCTACGCTGGCAACTCTTCACAGATAAGAAGCAGTTTAGAAACGGTCACCAATATTGTGGATAACACTAAAGTTATTGAAGACAATCAATTAGGACGCAAAGTGCCAACTGGACCAGTTGATAAAAATATTATTCAAGATAACGGAGAAAAAGCACGTATTTCCCCTACAGTAGTGAAAGAAGAGATCAAACCTACAAAATTACCTGATATATCCGCTGGGCCTCCTACAGTTTTAGTAGGTACTTACATTGACAATTTATTCGCCGAAGTTAAACCAGCCGAAGACAAAACACCTTCTGACCCTGATAAGAAAATAATATTTTCACAAGTGGCTGTTATATCTGGAGATTCAGTTATAGTAACCAATGATAATAAAACTTTGAGTACTGAGGCTACTACTACTGCTGCAACAAATGGAACTGCAACTACAGAGAGCTCCATTATAAGCCCCACTCCTGATGTGATTGAAAGTTCCGTAGCCGATACAGATACCACTACCGAAGCTATACACGAATCGGACGAAGAAGAGGAAGAAAACGACGGATCTAATTCTAGAAAGAAATCTCGATTAACTTTTACCACCAAGAAACCTTCTTTCACACCCGTTATTAGACCTTTTGCTTCAAAAAATAGACCAACATTCAGTCCTAAACGGGTATCATTGTTAAGTAGTGCAACAACTATTACTCGTGCTGATTTCACTTCAACCATAACGGCTACACCAACATTAAAATCAGTGAGACCATCAGGTTTTGGTGCAAATAGGAAACAATCGTCATTTGGTGGATCGTCTAGTTCTGCTAAGAGATTCTCTGGACGCAGTAGCATATCAAACCCATCTGCAAATATACCATCAGCTTCGCGATCGGGGGGTTTTGGTGGGCGAGCGTCTATTCAGCCTACGTCAAGACGAACTGGATTTAGGTCCAGTTCTGTACGAAGCAATAGCTTAGATTATGCCAGTAGATCAGCAATCCCACGAATCAGGCCTACTGCGTCATCGAGACTACGAGGCAATAGACAGTCTGCATCTATATCTTTACCGCCACCTGATCAAAATGAGTCTGAGACTTCCGGAACCCAACAAGAAGAAAACGCTACAGAACCTTTGAACGAAGTCACTGAGGCAACGGTCAAAACCACAAACAACCCGTTGCTTAGATTTAGAAGACCACTAGTTGCTAGACAACCAGGTACTGCCATTACACCTAGAGTAACTACTCCATCCACTAGAAGAACAGTGACTAGCCGAGGAAGAATCACAACTACTACTAGGAGACCAACTACCCGTTCAACAACAAATCCTCTTCTATCATTGCGTAGACAGCGACCAACCAATGCATTGTTCCCGAGAAGGAACCTATTCAAACAGCCTGACCCTGAACCGGAGGAAGAGGTTAAAGAAAATGCGCAAGAGGTCGAGGAAAGCGAAGAAATTCTTGAAGGAGAAGAATTTGAAGAAGATAATGATTATGAGTCTTCAGATAGAAAGGAACAACAAGTTGCAACCCCTTCAACACCTGCACCAAGGAGAAACATCGTGCAAATCCGGCCTTTTGCTTTTAAACGACGATCGAAACGACAAGTAGATTACGGTAACAGAAAATATTCAAACTTTAGAAGACCTGGTCTTAAGCCAGTGAGTGCTAGAGCCCTAGATCCAGAACCGGAAACAGAACCACCGACTCCAGCTACTCATAAGCCGAGACCTGGAAGCAGACTTAGCTCTCGGTTGTCATCCAGTAGAACAACAACTTCTGCTCCGCAAAAAGCCTCACCTAGACAGCCTTTTATTGTAAGAGGAGAAAGTAGGACCACGACAACCGCAACACCTGCTTATAGAAGAAGTAAGTCTAGACCATCATCAAGGACCACAACCGCTTCGTCAAGGCCTAAAGCCCCAAAGTTGTTATCTAACAGAAATTCACAGTCTGAAAGACCAAGAAGCTCATCTCGCAGTAGCACAAGCAGGTCTCGACCTCGAACAACCACAAGCAGAGGTTCAAGCAGACAGAGAAATTCTTTCGAGAACTATAGCGGTGAGAGGCAAAATTACAAAAACATCGTTGACAACGGAAAAATAACCGTAACGCATCAAATTCCTACTGAAGTCACTATACCTATAGTAAACGGGAAAATTACAGAATACAAAAACGTTTTAACTGCAAAACCTAGCATAGAAGTTTTACTAAGGAACCAAGTAGCAACCACTCTAGGTCCTCTAGGTAATCAGCAGTTAGTCTTAGCTTCTGAATCCACTAAGCTATCTGAAAACGGTGGAACTGAGATTATAAAGTTCGTTTTGCACGAAACTTCAACAACTACTGTTATTTTTACACCTACTACTATCAGAGGTCGCAAAACATCTTACTCGCACATATTGCCTAGCACTGTTTATAATGTAGAGGCAGTAACTCAGACAATAACTCCTGAAATAAACGCAAACGTACCTTTAGCTAACTTGTTGCTCTCTCAACTCTTGCTTGGTAACCAGCAGCCAGCAATCAACCCTCTCTTAGCACTTCAGGGACAAGGTTTATTGCCACAGCAGCCGGTTGTCCAAACACCAGTAACCGAGTACAAAACAAGAACTACTACCTACGTGACAACGGTCACAGACGCCAGGGAAACTGTTTTACCAATCACGTTTAAGGGTAAAGCTATTTTGACAACAATAGTTGATCCAACAACGAATGTCATTACTGCAACAGAATTTGTCACTGACACGGTCGTCACAACGCCAACAGCATTAGCTCCACCTCCACAGTTTAATTCCTTACTGCTCCCGTTGTTACTGCAGCAACAACAGCAGCAACAGCAGCAGCAAGCTATAGCTCTTCAAACTCCAAACCCTTTGTTAGGTCTTGGGCACAATGACTTGAACTTATTACATAACAATAATTTGAATAATGATATTTATAGCAACAGCCCTAAACCGAATATTTTACCAGACTTGAATAGTAATGAGGACTTCTCTGAAGAAAATCGGGACAACGAGGAAGATGCTCCTCCTCCATCGCCTCCTCCAACACGTGCTAGGAACAAGCCAAGAGCGCCCAAGCCTGCACCACCGAAACTGACTAGCGTTGTGACCATGTACGTGTCAGGAAGATATCCTGGTGAATTCAGTACAGTTCTTTCCACTGTGGTAGTTGATGATACTCAAGTTGTTAGAAAACGTGAAGCAGTCTATTATGATGACGTTGAGGTGCTGCCCTCAATATTGCCGTCAGTTAGTCGGTTAGCCGGCTCTCAAAACGATAAAATTCTTGACAATTCTATTATTTCTGGCGCTGAGAAATATTTAGAAGATACATCGTATAAGAGTCAACAAGAGACACAGAGCCTAGAAAGTATAGTAGGGTCACTAAGTGAACACATACGATACGACGCGTCACCAACATACTCCGTGAAATTAGTAACCGCAACTGCCATTAGAGATATTGATTTAAGTTCAGTGGACGACGTCTCGTGAAACCGAAACAAATTATTAGCTGTATAAAATAATGGTTATTTATTTACATTGTATCATAGTAATTTTAACTATGAATAGTGCCTTATAGTTTTAACGTTAGCGTGTAAGAACAAAATACTCCTTTGTACTTTACTAGATAATTAACTTTTCTTTAAGACCGCCAAATACATCTTAATGAGACTTCAGGATTCTTGGGACAAAATTCAGCGTCAAGTAGTAATATTGTGTGTCTTCTTCTCCGCTGTCTTCTTTAGCATTATAGCTCTATTTTCAATTTTTATTTCAATATAAACTAATACATGACACTTAAATTTGTCCCAAACTTTCCGATGTTTGACAAAATTGTTACCAAGTCGGATGTAATGGTTAAAAAATGTTTAGGTACACATCTATCACTACCTAAGATAAAATTAAGTCTTAACTAGTTTATGAATTTTCATAAATAATTTCGTAATACTCTTCATGCTTACATTTGTACATTGCAAATAGGACGAATGAAAATAAATGTTTTAAAATTCTTTAATTATTTTATTTTAACGCCTTTCCCACTTGCGTGAACTAAATAGTAAAATTATTCAATCTTTGACTTTGACATAAAATCTTGATAAAATAAAATAGGAATAAAAAATTTTATGATATAACTGGACCTAAATCTGTACTGACGTGAGCCGACCTTGACAAGCGACTGATAACGAGGATGATGATGACGGCACCGGAATTCGGAGAATCCCGAAGATACCCTCAACTGGGATCCCAAACCCACATCCGCTCATCCAACTACCTCTGAGGTGAGTTTTATCAATGTACTTGATAAATACATAACTAATAACAGTAACAAATTAAAACCTAACGTTCCGAAAGATTTAGGATGTTTTTGGAGAAAAGCTTCAAGTTGGTCTATATTTCTTTAGGAAATTTAATGCTAAAATTAAATATAAAGTGACTTCTCAAAAACATCATAAAGAACATAATGAAACACATATTAATAATATTAACAGTGTTGAAGACGTAGTGTTAAGAAATAACAAGTACGTCGATGAAACAGTGTTAGTGTACATAAAAAATAATGAAGTGCTAATTCCTTTTTTTAGTTGAAAGCGTTATGTCGCACTGTTATTACATAGATGTAGTGTTGTATGACCTAACTGTATTTGCACTTTAGTATATTGCACCAAAGTTACAGACAGCGGGACAGGTAGATTGCTTGATGTAAATAGTAAGAAGCATGTTGGTAAGTAGTTAGTAATAGTTTCTTATAGAAATTCTTATCAAATTGTACAGTCAGCGTCAAATATACCAGAGCGGGCAAGGTAGTCAAAAATATCTGAACACGCCCGAGCGTATTTGACAATAGAGTCGAGTTCAGATATTTTTGACACCTTGCCCGCTCTGGTATATTTGACGCTGACTGTACATATAAAATAGATAGTCACTTGAAAAACCATTAAATTACTATTAATTACTAATGTTAGCAAAAGGTATAGGTAACGCAATGAGGGTTTAAGGTAACGATTACACACACAACTACGCAGCGCCATACAAAACAAAACAAAAATTTGAAAATTTAACGGTCATAACTTTCATTGCATTACCTTAACATGTTTAAAGCAAGAAAGTCATGTGGTTTTTTTTTTGTTAAAATACGTGGCCATAGAATCAAGTCCACTTTCGGATCTTTATGAATAATATAATATTTCAATAATATTTCAGGTTTCAATACAAATGGAATAGTATATGACAATTCACCATGGCGACCAGGCAGAGAAATGGACTTAGTTGACCATGGAAACTCTGAAGACGAAAGAAGATTTAAGAATCTAGCTACAAAAGTCTTATCGAACGGAGTCGAGGTTTTAGTTAAAGATAAAAATGATGGCAAGCAAGAACAGGTAAAAATTACTTTTTTTTTCGCTTAACTGCTTTTCTGCTTTCAGACGAACATTTCATCAACATTAAGAAATTTTTGGATTCAAATTAAATTAAATTGCAAATGATTTCTTCATTTAATTAGTTGCATCACTGTATCATTGATCATCATCACTTTTATTTTCTCAGCGGAAACTTAAGCTGATGCACGTTACTTCATTTAAACCACCATATCATCATGTACCATCAGCATCGAAATCACTGCTGTCATCAGCAGTTGCAACTTTTTTCAATCGTCAACAAATAAGCGCTATGTTTCCTTTACACCAACTGATGCAGCATAACTATATCATCAAGACATGTATGACTACATACACATATCTGACGACTGTAGTCCAAAATAAGAGAAGTGATGTTTCTACGTTTGAAACTATTGTGTCAGTGATCACTACCGAGTCACTGACTAATTTACCGGTTTATGCTACAGACATATTTCCAGACATAAAACCAACAAACGTAAGAAGTTTTATGAAACTGGTTTTTTGCCCGGGTTTGCAACCTTCCAGGTTACCTTCCAGGACACCAAATAACAGTGGACATTGCTGATCCCTTAGGCCCTGGATGTATTTAGAACTAATCACAATATATTTGGTATTCCTACATCCAATTTAATGACACATTAACATAATCAAATTTCAACCTCCCAACTAGCGTAAAATTCTTAATCCAGTGCAGTCGACTGTGAACTCGAACTTCGAGGTAATAAACTATTTATTTTATTTTCAGACGAAATACATGGAAGTAAAAACCATAAAGCCATCTCCCCCGAGTAAGATATATCAAAGCAATTTCGTTAAGATAGAAAAAAGGATTGACAATGATAATAGCAATAGTTTTGACTTGATTCAACCATCTGAAGTTGGTCATACATCGTGCACAAGTTCATGTTCCTGCAGCCATACAAAAACTGAAAGCTTAAAAACTAAGTACTCTAATGTTAATGATCCGTCTGCTCTGGCTAAGTATGCAATAAAAACATCAAAATATGATTCTTCTAAGTTAGAAATGAGGCCAACTAACAAAGAAACGCTAAACCAGAAAACAAAGTACAATCCTTATGAATACGAAACTGGTTCACAGTTAGCACCAACTGACAAAGTAGTTGAAAAGTATACAGAAGTCATTAATGATTATTCTGATGAGAAAGATTCAAATTCCGTAGAAGAAAGTGAACTGTTGACGAATGAGCAAGCACCTACGCCTCCTAAACCAACAAAATCTTCTTCTATAAATAAGACTCCCGAAAAGCAGAAGCCTGAAAAGCCACAAAAACCTAACAAAAACAAGTTCGTTGTTGCCGATCTACTAAAATTGGGTTCGTTAGGTATCAAAGGATTATCACAATTAGCTCCTGTATTAGAAAAAATGACGGGAGGTTTTATAAAGCGCCAAGAGAATAGAACAAGTACTACAACAGTGAAACCCGTATCTAAATTGACAGCTTATAGCGTTAACAAAAGAATAGACACTGACATGGAAACGAAAAGCAATTTTCCTATATATATTCCCGTCGATGAATTAGAGACGTCGGAATCCCAAATTGCATTTACTAATGCTACACTGCATCAAAATTTGGCTTGGGCAGCTGAACATAAGCAACCTAAAGCTAGAATAGTGCCACCCAAAATGATTCATGAAAGCCCTTTGGTAAATGGTGGAATACCTATAAGCCCTGGTGAAATCATAACAGCTAATTCAGATGTCATAGTTGGAAGACCAGCTATTGGTGGGCCTTTAACTCTTGCAGCCAGCGGAATTAAACTACAAAACCCAGTAAATCCACCAATTTTAGATAGTCTTGTAGCTGGTGACGAGCAATATCTAGTTCAGGAAAAACCACCCGTTAACGAACAACCCTCATCAGCGACAAAAGTTGACGATTCATTTGATTTGAGACCCCCAGAGCTACCAAAATCAAAAAATAAGCCTAATAGGAATTTACCTAGACCTTCTCCACCTTCTTATAATTACTATAATAATCCTCCTCTGAAAAATTCTCCCCGTCCACCGATGTACCATGTTAATGATCATGTAACGAAGACAGAAAACACCAAACCTAGTACTTCAATTCTAGGAAATCATGGTAGACCGGCATTTTTAGACTACATACCATCATTAGCTAAGCCAGATAATAGACCTCAAGATTCAGATGAAATCCCTGACAATAGTCCAAGTTCATCCGAAGTAATAAGCACAAGAGTACGAGTAGAAGATGGTTATCAATTGCCTGATCACAATGTGCTTATGAGTAAGCCACTTTTAGTTGACATTCAACCTTCTCGAGTAGCTAATGTCTTAATTCCTCATGGGAGCTCTACAGCATTAGTTTTCGCTGGATCATCAGAGCCACATAAAACTGGTGATTATGTTGACGATCCGTTGCCTTACCCTGAGCCTGGGTACTTTGGCAGTTTCAGTATAGACGCTCCGCAAATGACCAACGTTCACAATGTTGCACCGAATAGCAATAAGCAATTGGTTTCAAAGCCTTCTCATAGACCGTTAGAGCCATATAGACCAACTCTCCCGAGCTATAAAAACCATACGTTTAAAAATGACCAGAAAATAAAATGGAAAGACAGCAAGAGCTCTTTTGATTATAACAAAATTCCACCGCCAACAAGCAATCAAGAAACATTCTTACAAGTGGGACCACAAATCACTGCTTATAATCCAAATATTTATCACCATAATAACGGTGATTTCGAGCATTACAGTCATATTAGAGGAAAAGAAAAGCAGAAAGAAGTCATTGATAATGAATACGAAAATTACTTAGCTGTCCCACCACCGCCACCAAAAATGCATTTCAATCATGAAAACAATTATGATAAGAATAAGCCTTATCATCAAAAGCCGATTGTCCATACAAAACCGGTTCAAGATATGAAGGTATTCTTGAACATCCAGCACCCAGTTCCAAACGCTCCTCATAAAGATCAGCAACCTCCGAAAATTACTTCCGAGATTTATTTTGCGGCGCAAATACCAAGTAGCAAACCCACACCAGTTTATACTGTCCATATTCCACCTGCTGGATCGTCTTATGGCAATTCATTTAATCAAGCTCAAAGTGAGCAGTCACATAGTGATGCATCTGTAAGCTCTGGCAATGTTCATGGCTCAGTTTCGGCTATTTCATCTCCTACTTATGTCAATAAATCAATTACTAACAATGGGCAAGAGAAAGACGGCACTTACACAGTTACTCTTAATACTGCTACTAACGTCGCCAGCAACGTTGGTGATGCTGGACAAGTAATTGGATCTAGCGTACCAGTATCAATAGGCTCTGCTTCTAAATACGGTGAAATAAATCCTAATATTCCAATTTCAACCAATTTTGCTATAAGAGTGGAAGATGACTCTACTCATTTAGAGACATATAATCATCAAAACAACGGAAACACTCAAATAGTTTATAACTACGATGAAACAGCAGCCACTCATAATCGTGTGCCTATTAAAGTGTCAATGGGAGATAATAGATGGAATACAAGCTCACTAATTAAAAATGATTCGACCCCAAAACATGAACAAAATAATTACTACAAGGAATATAATACAGATGCTAAACATCAGGATAATCTTAGTCCGTCAATAGCACCATCACAGAATAGTCATGCAAATTTCCCGATGATGAATGACTTTACGACACCCACAAATGGATATAAAAACGTTAAGCCAGTCACTGAATACCAAGATGACATTAAATCAAATGACCAAAAGAGACCAGCCAAACTAATACCAAACATTCCTACAAATTCACATGGGTGGTACTCTAGTGTTGTCAATAATGAAAATACTTTTAATAGTATTAATAATATCAAGGTAGAAGCTACTACAAGGAAGATTATTCCTCTACTACACGACTATAATAAAGACAGTTTGCCTAACTTTGGGCAGAAGATTACGGGTGCTGGTCAGCCACCATCTGAATTCTGGGGTGCAGATAAATCATCCATATTAACACATCATGGAAAGCCTTTCACAAAACTTAATGATCATAAGTTTGCGTTTTCAAGTCAGCCACCAGTAACGACTAAACCTTTCAGCCCTAATTACATACCGTCAAATTTCGGTGCTGCAAAACAACCTGCATATGACATACCAATAAGAGATAACAGTGATGAAACAACTACTGTGAAATACACTCGACCAGCCGTTGAAATAACAAAACCAGTTTTCGAAAATTCAGAAGTAATTTATGATGGTAATGAAGAGTCGGATAATAGTAGCGAAATTGATGAAGAAGTTAGCCAAGAATCAATGAAAGTGCCAGTTGTGAGTACATCCAGTGAGGTGGAACATACGTCAAAAGCTACAAATCAATTGGTGGTATTAAAAGATAATGTAAAAGAAAATAGTAACACACAAGTACAAAAAGAAGCTAATGTAAATCTAGTTGATTTTAACCCTGGAACTCAAACGGAAAAACCATTTAGAACTTTTAATAGGACCACTTTCTCGTCTAATACTATCAAACCTATATATGAACGCAATCCGTATCAGAATCCTAGGCCATTTACAGTCAATACTATTACCACTTTAGATCATCAGTTACATCAACCACATTGGCAGATTAATCAGATGTTGGAAAATTCCACAAATGTGTCTTATGAAGAAAACTTGGAACTTAATACAGGTGAAGAAATGAGTACGATATCTACTGCTAAACCATCAACAACTCGTAAATCTCCATATTACAGACCTGAGCCAGATAATAAATACAAGCGACCGCCACGGCCTGTGTTTTCAGCTCGCCCCAATAATACTTTGCAATCCAGTGACCCCAACATAATTACGTCTACTGTTCAAATTCAAGACAAGAAACCTTTAGTCGTTGAAAAACCAAACGAAAAAACGACATTACCTACTTTTACTATTACAACTGATTTGGATTTGAATCGCACGTCAAGTGAGATTATTGATTTGTCGCCACCACCACCTACAATAGACTACAACTTTAAACCTTCAACGAATGATGAAATGATAATGGGAATGAGTCCTCCTCCTCCTAGAACTCCACCGGCTATTAGACACACAGTAAGAACTACACCAAGACCAATAAGAACACCCCCATCGTATAAAACTATGCCTTCAAGAACATTCCCTCCAAGATCGACTACGCAACGACCGACGCGAAAGCCAATCGCGAGAGATGAAGTGTCAACTTATAGACCTTCTTATGATATTCTTAATAATATCAAACGTCCTGCTTTTAATCGTTACCAGCCATCTTCACAGCTATTACCTCCTCCTAGAGAACCTTCGCGTGTAGTAATACCAGTGAATGAGGCACCCACGCCGTCAAATATTATATTCCCAACTCCTGTGTCTTCAGGATGGTTGACATCGTCAGGAGTTGAATTTGCTTCTGGATTCGAATTTGAACCTACTTCTATACAGTTCCCTGTAACAACTAAACCATCACAAATACCAGAATTACATGATATCTCTTCAACGGATAGCAGTTCATATGAAACTGAATCGTCGGGTGAGCGTATTGATAATGGTAGCACCGAAAAACCTACTACCGAAGAACAGATTTCAGATTCAAGTAAAGAAAGTACCCATGACAAAGCATCGATCACTTTCAAAGAACCTGTTTCTACCGAATCTACTAGCAAAGAATCAGATGAAAATATTTCTACAGAAAGAATCAAGTTCGGATCTGGAGGATACAGAAATCGGACTCGCAAGCCCTACCCACCTCGTGATAGTACTAATAAGTATAAGGTCACAAGTAAACCAACTTCTACGACAAAACCCATAAGAACGCGTCCAGAGATCTTGTATCCTACGCGACCTACGCCAACCAAAAAAATACCGCATATCAGACCCATACCTCAAAGACCTGTGATTATTAACCCATCAAGCGTTATAGAGAGCTCGGAATCTTCAGTGGAGGAAGATTTCATTAAACCGACAGAGGTTTTGAAAGAAAGTTCCTTGCCATCTATATCACAATTAGAGGCCTCAAACGTGCTTGAAAAAGAAACTCCAAGTATTTATGCTCCTGGAGATGAAAGCATAGTTGTCAAGCCAACTCACCATGCTGGTAATGAAGTAAAGGTGTTTGATGAGATCATACCTACTAAAACCGAATTCAGAACTACTGTAGTAACGCTGACAAAGACGTTATCAGAGCCACCGCAGATTGTTTCAAGTATTGGCTACGTTAATCTCACTCACACTTTGACGGTTACTCATACAAAAACGAGTCTTGTCAGCCAATCAGAAGGAGCTGTGACGCAAACGTTAATCTTGACCAATACGCACACTTCAACCATAGTAGACGTTGTCACTGAAATTTACACTCAAGTGCAACCGACAACAATAATTGAGACTGTAACTAAACACATTCCTGTGCTGCTAGACCCTACCCCAGTAGTAGAAACCACAACGAAAACTAAATTAGCCCTCGATGACGTTACTATGTCTTCAGAAGAATCTGATAACTTTATAATCAAGGGTGAAACTACTGAAAATATACAGAAAATCCAAACCGAGAATGACAGTGAAAATGATACATTCTTTGTAGTGATGAATAAATCTCAAAATGGTGGCCAAGTACCACCCGTACAAGCTGAAATAGAAACCGGTGACTATGACGGTATTACAATAAACGAACAAGTCAACAGCAATGGAGTGTCACAAGTATTTGGTGAGATTCTGTTAGCTGGCACTCCGTATTTGGAAACTACTAATGTCGGCCATCCTACTGGTGAGTAAACAGTTAACTATAAGAACCGATTGTATTAATCAGCAAAAATTTTGCTACTCGTGACCTTAACACCTGCAGTAATCACGGAACGTCTAGAGAATTTAGTTACTATTACAATTTTAAAATAAAATGATACTCGATAAAAACCGATTGAGTTTTAAGTAAATGTTACTTCCAGGAACTGGTTACGGTAAGGAATGTCAACCAGACTGCAAAGCTTCTCGCAATGAACGATGCCAGAGAATCGACGGACTAATGAAGTGTGTGTGTAGACCAGGTTTCGCTCGAATGTTCCCTGACAGACCATGCAAACGTAAGTTATTTGAATTAGGTTTTTTGAAGTTAATTTAATGGTTTGAAAATATTATTTCACTTGTTATGGACAGTAAAATAGAGACTAATGTTTTTTTAAATTTTCCAGCTACCTACACTTATTCAGTCAAACTAGCCCTCGCTACTCAAGGCAATGAACGTCTCCTATTCCATGATAGCTTGGCAGATAACTCTAGTAAGCAGTACCAGGCGTTAGCCTTCGCCACCCATGAAGGTATCAATCGCATGGTGATGCAGTCAGACCTTCGAGACGTATTCCATGGAGTGCACATTACCGGTTTCCATCCGGTAGAAATGAGGAGTAATGGAGAGTTGTTCCAGGGTGTTATGAACGACTTTTATGTTCAGGTAAGGATATTTCTATCCAGCTTATTCTAGATCCGTTAACAATATACTTTGTATCGCAAGTTGCAATTCGTCTGCCTCTCGGCAAATATGGTGGTGCTTTTCATCTTTAAATGTTTAAAGAGAATTGACTGACTTCATACTTAAATAGTTTAGGTAAACGTATACTTCTCCCGCCAAGTTGAATCACAGTGCTTTGTCGTGTACATGTAAGCACCGGTGTTTATATTCCTTGCGATCATCTCGATTCAATTTATGCAATTAAAATATGATACTTATATAACATTTTACTGTAATGTTAGAACTTTAAGACATTTCTTTCTTTTCGTGATTTAGTAGAGTAGTGAAGTAATCAATGGTGATTTTAGACAATGAACATTAAGTAACGCAATATTTTGTAAACTTTTCAGCTTTCTGACAACGCACACGAGAGTCGTCTGAAGGAGGTGATCGAGAAGTATCTACGCCACAACAACTACAGCCTGGGAGGTACTGACGTGCATGCTGCTGGCGAACTGGTGGACAAATTAGAAGTTAATGGTATGAAAGTTTCCCTAAAAATCTACACTGAGTAAATATTGTTTAAATTGTTGAATGTAATGTTGTTGAATGAAGTCTTCATTGAATACGTTCTGCATCTAGTACCTATCTACCTTTTCCCACGAGTTTTCTGTTTTTTTGTCGGATTTTTTTACATTTCATGCACAGTTCAAATGTTTTCCTCCATGAAATCTCCTATGATGTTTATCTTTCAGATTTCGACGAGTGCGTAAGTGGACAGTTCCACGACTGTTCAGAGCACTCACAGTGCTTCAATTTGCGCGGCACCTACACTTGCAGCTGTCTCGAAGGCTACGCGGACCTTAGCGTCAACTCTCTTTACCCTGGCAGAATCTGTTCTGGTATGTCTTAGTCAATTTGTTAATTTCTTCGAAGAAACCAAAACCCCAATCAGAGAATCCTGTCATTCTTATACAGCATTGTAAAACCCAGAGTTGCCGCATTGAACGTAAGAATATCTTCATACGTGTAGATTTTATGATAACCGAAACGTTTACTCCAGCCTGTTCTTCAGCAGTATTCAACATTGGTCTATCGTTAGGTCATGGAAGCCACGATAGTGATAGCTTGGCTTCTCCACCACTGAGACATATTTATAAAATGAAGGCTTTAGTCTTCTATCTCTATTGTATGTTTTATGTTTCAGCGGAGCCAGTAGGCTGTGAGAGGTGCAACTATCATGGCGCGTGTTACTCACGTGACGACCGGCGCGTGCTGTGTGAATGCTTTCAGTGGTACGCAGGCAGCACCTGCCATATCAACTTGAAGGGTGAGTCAAACTCAAAGTCAAAATATTTTATTGAGATTAGGCTTATAGGTAGCACTTATGAATGTCAAAAAATTTACCACCGGTTCGGAAAAACCTCTGATGAGAAGATACCGGCAAGAAACTCAAGTGGTCCAAGCTATGCTGTCCGCTTGGTTGAAGATTCAAGCACAGAGTCCGCATCAGATTAGATTTTGTTAGCAACTGCAACAATAATGGCGTTGAATTGTTAGCTAATTGTACCTATTATTATTCTCTTCGCTCATAAAATAAGTGTTAAAAAGTGTGTTTTTTTATAAACTTTAATAATAATGGAAAGAAAACAAGCAAGTGGGTCTCCTGATTGTTAGCGGTCATCACCGCCAAAGACACCCGCGACATCAAGGCGATGGTAGATGCGTTGCCAACCCAGAGTACTAAAATGGAATAACTCTTGTGCTAGTCATTTCACCGGCTGTGTATGGAATAACTCTCCATGCCGGAACAAAACAGTGCAAACAGTGCTGCTGCGATTAGCGAGCGGATGGATTAGCGAGCGAAATAGCGGTCCGATCCGGGCTGAAAGATCATCTGCGAACCTGCTGAGTAGAAGCATCTTTAACTATTTGATGTGTATTCCCAGTGGTTCTGATCTCGCTGGTGGTGGTGGGAGCCCTGCTGACGGTGGTGCTGGCGGCTTGCGCGGTGGTGGCGTGCTCGCGCCGGCCGCGCCCGCCGCCGCGCTCCATCGTCGCCTGCATCCAGAGCATGCCTGGCTTGCACCAGGTAACATCTTTATGTTTACAAAATATAAAATAAGTCGCTATCCATTCCTGTTTTTCCGCATATCTTCGGCCACTTACTCCTAAACCACGCAACGGACTTTGATACGATTTTCAACGTCATTTTTTTTACTGAAGGCTTGTATGTACAAAACATTCTAAATAAACCCACGCAAAACCTTGGGTTGCTTGTCCAACATAATGGATTGAATCGTAGTAAATAGTAGACTTAATTTATTGTAATCGAAATTATTTCTTTTTAATTTTTTTTCGATTTTTCTTTTTGTATTTTTTTTACATTCAAATTATAATTAAAATGCTATATAATGAATGATAACACAAAGAACCGGCGGTTTCCGCCACATTACCGCTATTAGCGGTAATGTGGCGGAAACTGGAATACGCAAGGCACGGAATGCTGATGTTGCAGGTTCGAACCCTGCCATTACCCTAATTTTTCTTTGTGTTGTCATTCATTATATAACATTTTAAGTAGACTTAATGTCATTATCTGGTATGATGCACCCCTATCTCCCTTCATTGCCCCGTACGAGCTATTTTTTAATTTTTTTTGTTAAGTACTTGCTCTTGAAAATATTCAAAAATAGTAAATCGATGAGTTTCATTGCAATCTCTTCTATCTTCCAAAGCGCTGCTAGAATTAGACATTATAAGTAAAATACCCGATATGACCTACTTGCATAATAATTTTTATTTTTTATTCTCATTCTTATTCCCATTATCAATATGCTTCTCGGTCTCACTTATATTTTTCCTACCTTCAAGGTTCCTTCTCTTTTTTTATTTTAATACAGCATAAATTTTACTTATAGACTTTTGCAATAGCGAATGGTCTCTTATAACGTGGCACTGATACTTAATAGAATTGTTAGATTTAGTCACATGAAAGAGCCCATACAGTTACTTGCAGAGTATGTTTTTCATTTAAATTTTCAACAGCTGCCTATATTTACCAAGTCTCTCGTAATTTCCAGGGTGCAGCGCCCTCGAAGCAGCGAGCAGACCGGCGAGCGCTGATCAGCGAGCGAGCGGACTCGGGCGACGCGTCTAGTGTGCAGAACGCCTCGCTTCCGTATATGCCTGCCAAGGTATCCCGAAATATTACGAGCAGGAGCCAGCATACAGTTCGGGCTTCAGAAAGAGGCTTCTGCTTTGTGGCTGTCACTGTCGCACGTAGCTCAGTTGAACCACAGTTAAACGAATGATAGAGGTGGTCAAAAGTTGCTGTACCCGACAGGGTCCACGATGAACACATAGCTTAAGTTACATACATTGTGGAAAAGCAATAAAATATTGAGTTGAGACTAATAGAAGACGTGTTTTGTCTATCTCTTTTTTATATAAAATAGAAAGCAACAAGCAAGTGGGTCACGTGACGGTAAGTAATCACCACGGCCTATAGACATCGACAATACCAAGGAGATTGCAGATGCGTTGCCAACCAACCCAGAGGGCTAAGATGGAATACCTCTTGTTCCAGTAATTGCACCAGCTGTCTTGCTCTCAACGCCGAAACACAATAGTAGAAGCACTGCTGCTTAGCGAGCAAGATGGTGGTTGCGATCCGGGCGAACCTTGCCACCACCCTCTGTTGTCCGAAATAAATTATTTTTAATTTTATTTTTGTTGTAACCCTGTCCCTCACGCGTGGTTACAGCGGCCGCCGGGCAAGAAGTGTGTGATGTCGGAGCCGCCGGCGCACGACCCGCCGCCGCCGCCCGCGCCCGCCGTTATGATCCCGCGCGCGCGCCTCCACCCCCACCACTCTGACAGGTTCTATGTTTAGCTTATGAGCACAATCATAACCTCTAACACTCCTACCATCTCGAGAAAAAGGAAGGGAAGGGATATGGTACACGTCTACAGAGTGAGCCTCCACGGATACTTTGCTTCCAAAATGTTAATTTGAGCCGTAAAAATATTATCATGCCACATAAACTGCTAACCAGAAATCTACTTAACAACCGCATATTCCACAATTTGACTCCACCTTAAATCCGAACTAGTAACTCGCCCCGGCTTCGGGCGGACATAATTAGAATGTTAAGTTAAGAACATTCCGTATAACATTTTCTTTAGAGCGAAAAAATTAGGAGAGACAAGAACGGATAGCGACTGTGTTTTATACTATGTACCTAGAGATAAAACAGATAAAGAAGTAGAGTCAGCAAATAGTGAAATATTCGGTACCGTAGAAGACTGCGGAATGTGTCTAGAATCGCGCTGCGAGAGAGACGTTGGTGGCAGCAGCCAACCTGAACTGATGTGACACTGACTGGTATGTTTTTACACTTTCTCGATCAGGGATGCAATTTTTGAACCTCACCAGGTGACTAGAGCTCATCAAAATGGCCGAATCTCTATGAAAAACGGCTATTTTGGTGAGCTTCAGTTACCCGGTGAGATTCAAATGCAATTTTTGAATCTTATCAGGTGACTAAAGCTCACCAAAATGGCCGCATTTCTATTAAAAACAGCCATTTTGGCGAGCTTTAGTCACCCGGTGAGATTCAAAAATCGCACGCCAGCCTCCGACATGGCGTTTATGCTGTTCAGGTTAGCTGATGTTGCCAACGCTTCTTAATTTATAAAAACAAATGGATCTAATAATATGACCGCGCAAGTTTAGTTTATTTCTAAATGCGTCCCTTTCCTATGACCCTAGTTAGATAGAGTTATAAAGTAAAGACAAATCAAACTTCCGCAGTCATGTTAGGGTCGAAAGAGTAGTTCAAATTATGTGATTTTGTATGAGATACTTACTCAATGGATTCGTAATGAGCCATAAATGAATCTTTCACTAATACTTAATTATTCACTCAATTTTAAAAACCCCCTAGTCGAGAAAACATTGCAAGAAAGAAGAGTTTGGAGCTCAGCAGCGAAGCTAAGTTGATCAGCTACCTGGAGTCAGGTGCCGTCAATGCTAACTCAAATGAAGAGGTAAACAAACCCTAATACACTTTATCCTACTTCTTTTTTTTTCTTTAATGGCGGCCACGAGGCTTGTGCCAATGTCAGTAAATAGATGCAATTGTACGGTTTGGGTCAAAAGACCCGTCGGATTATTAGCCATCGACCAATGATATCCCACCATTTAGGCTAAGAAATCATTGACCGATGCCCAGGGTGCACCGGCCCGAGCACTGCTCTTCCCCCCGGAGAAGTCCATAAGGGAACCGGAGCACTTGAGCATACGAGGAGGAAACCCGACACTCACCCCCGCTTTATACCAGCGGCACGCTATAATGGCCGGTGTAAAACATTACAATAGTGACATAAACTTCGTTTTTTTTTAGCATTTTGAGAAAGAACTTAGCATTTTGAGATATTTTATCATGCACGATTTATCTTTGACGAACTCTTTGAATTGTACTAGTTCTCGTTTTGTCTTTTTACTGACAAATGTCGTTAAAATATTTCCGTGTCAACACAAAATCTTAAATAAGTAAAAGTTTTGTAATTATTTATTCAGATTTTTCAATATAGAAACTTGAAATTTTATTTTTTTGTAATAGTTTCCGAAATTCTGTACCATAAAACACCTAAAGAAGCGGTTTTGAAATAAAGGTAAGTTTACTTTTGCGTAATGCGACAAAATGAAAAAGTCCGCGACAGCTGTCCAGTGCTAAGAGAATTGCGATTTTTAAATTAATCGATGGCCAAGTATTCGTGTTATTGCAATGTTTATTATTGAACAAGGTTTGCGATCACTGTTTGTTTATCGAATTTTTCATGCTAAAAAAACGAAATATAAAAAATTACAATTTGCTTTCGAAAAAAAGATTCGTCCGAGTTGCATCTACAAGTTTTCGGACTTACAAGTAGTATTGTAAGTTACTAGCTAATTTACGTAATCAGGCTAGAAAAGGCCCATACTTAAATACCTTACAATGTAACATGAGTACGTAAAGATATAAAACACAAAAATAAAACTGCATTCGGCGTTGCATCGTCGTTTCTGGTGACAAGTTCTCCAATGACAGGCTGCCTCTGAACCGCCGGAACATGACACCCTTCGGCCAGAAGTCCACACGTAAGATGCTCACCAGTAAAGGCCGCGGCCTAAAATAATGGTCGAGAAAATGTTTAGCTACATTTTGTGATTTTCTCTGATTCTATGATAGGTATTTTTAGATACAAATAAAGCAACGCTAAGTTTATGCTAAGAATGGGTTTCATTTAGAGATTTATAACTTCTTTTTTTTTTAGATGAGAAGGAAACACAGCATGGAATCATCGTACAGTGCCATGAAGGAGAGGCACAATAAACAAGGTAATTAACATATGTAAATAAGTAAACATACGTATAAATAAATAAATTATGGGATACTTAAAAGCAATTTACTAAATCTTGTATTATGGGTCCTACACAATGAAAAAACATATAGATTAGATTAGATGTTTTTATTTCTTATTGAAAGTTGAATTACATTTTATGTCAAAATATATGGAATTCACAAAAAGATCGTGAAGATAATTAAAAATACAATAATAATAATAATAAACAAGTTTTAAAAAAATTTAAAGATAAAAATAAAAGTCTAGAAATAAGCCCAGAGAATGTCAAATACAGATGTCAAAATTAAATATAATATTGGTGATTCTTTTTAAGAGGATATAGGGCTCATTTGAAGTAAAAAAAGTCATGTAGTCAGTTTGTACCCTGTCTGAACATTACTAATTTCAAAGATATTGTTTGGTAATTTTAGCATTTGAAGCAAACTTTTTTTATGAATTACTTTCAATAAAATTTTACGTTTTCGTATTCAATGACCCACTTGCTCGTTTGCTTTCTCGTTGTATAAAAAAACTCTGTGAACTTATTAAATTCGTTATTGTTCCCGGCAAACATCTGTAGCCGTTTCTAGTACAAATTCGAATGCGCAAACATAACCCCTCCACTCGATTTATGCTCATTTTGTTTGCCTGCAACTATACCTGGTTTTAACACGTATACGTATTTTTGTATTTAGGAATAATCTGGTTTTTTGCTTCCCCTCAGGTGCGCTGGTTTCGGCCGGCTTCAAGGTGTCGACGACCATCCGGCCCGACGACCAGCCGAAAGACGACCGTGACGACGTGTCTTCAGTCAACAAAGACATGGACGACATGCGGTTCGACTCCCTTAGAAAATCATACAGGTAGAGTATTCCGACAAAAGTTGCAATCAATTCAAGATCCTTTATGCTGCGTACCATCACGGACTTTAATCGTTGAGACTGTAGGTATGGAACTTTGTCACAGTGACATTGCTTTGGATTGTTCACAAACACGTAGCTACAGATTGGCAAAGTCTTTATGGCAGGGTTCTATATTATAAGATTGTGGAATGAGACCCCACCGCGGTATTTCCATTGCGGAAACGTGGAAGTTTTTAAGAAAGGCCTGTAAAGAGTTCTTTAGGGTCAAACGCACATTAGTTAGCCTTATAGTGTTACAAATCTTCCAAAGGCCGCGGTATCCACCTTCCACCAAGTAGACCGTCTGCCTGTCTGTTACTTATTTTAAATATATGTAAAAAAAGATACAAACTATTGGCAAAAAACAATTTACACGTCAATATTTTTAGTAAATGTACAATACTATAATTATTTGTGATTCTCAGTAATGAAATACTTCATTATTTGTATTAATCACTTCGAATTATTGCGATATATTTTTTTAAAGCTTCGTCAGCGGCATAGCAAGCCATTTCTAATAAAACATTTTTTACGTTTCTTGTTTTTTTACATTAGTTGATATTGTTATTTATTATATTACAATTGATGTTGGATTGGGAGGGCATTATTATAAAACTTTAAAATAAATTGAACACTCTCTAATATTTCCTCTCTTCAACCTGTGTAAACAGAGCTATTGGAATATTGTTACTCTGTTTTCCAGTCAAGAAGACCTATCGGAATGGACGGATGCCGAACGACGGCTGGGAGAACTGTAAGTTTTTCTACCTTTTCTTTTTAACTTTTTTTTTATACAACATAGGAAGGCAAACGAGCAACATAGACCTGATGGTAAGTGATCACCACCGCCTATAGACACCCGCAACACCAAAGAGATTGCAGATGCGTAGCCAACCCAGAGGGCTAAGATGGAATGCCTCTTGTACCAGTAATTTCACCGGCTGTCTTGCTCTCCACGCTGGAACACAACAGTGCAAGGACTGCTGCTTAGCGGCAGGATTAGCGAGCAAGAGGTGGTGATGGTGGTTGGTGGTGGTAGGGTGGTAGTTTCGTTCGAATTTTAAAATTATTGTTTCATTTAATGGCGCCGTGTATTCGTGTGTGTAATCTTTCACCTCAGTTCTAGTTAAGTCACCTATAAACCTCTGTTGTGTTTGTTTCAGCACCCTGTCCGAGGCCCGTTCCGTGGGCGGAACCCTGCCGGCCAGCACCGGTCGCGCCGCCTCCTCCACGCGCTTAACTCATCAGGTAACTTGGCCGATCTCCTAAAAAAAAAATTTTTTTTTATTCGCCAGTGACAAACATATATATTTTATACAATATGTTATATACTCTGCAACCCAACCCACCAACGCGTGCAACGGGGCGAGCGACGTTGCGACGCGTTCTGTAAGTAAAAGCGAGACAGCTAGTGAGGTGTAGTGCCAGCAATGCTCTTTGTAGCACAAAGTAATGGTTTGTTCTACAACAAACTACAGTTGTATTACAGTTGTGAAGCAAGAATCACTCTGCACGATGCCATTGAAATCCTTTATTCTTTAGATAAATATCTCGAATGCAATAGTTCGGACCCAGTTTCGATTTATAACCGATGTTGATGTTAATAATGAATCCTGTACGTAATTTGATAATTTTTTTATTTATACACACCTTTTCAACTGATATTATATTCAATAGCTTTATATTTAGCAGTTGTGTTATGACGGGGACTTTAAAGATCTTCTTTTCTAAGACGTTTTTCTCACAGCCCCTTGTTTTACCGACAATCATTTTACCGAATTTTCATTTAATTGACACCGTGTTCTGCTGAAGTTGTGTTCTTTTTAGGATGCATCGTGTTGTGTTTTATCCGTAAAGAAAATAAAAATATATTCTAACAAAAGATACCTTTCGATGAAATGTAATTCGCTAAAACGAACATGCGGTGAAACGAGTGTCGATGAAAAAAGGGGAAAACCCACTTTACTATGTCCAATTTTCGTTCAATCTACCTTAAGTGGGCGTACACCAGTGGCGCGGCGTGAAATTTCGCTTCAGTAAAGCTGATCACTAACACAAATCTGCAGATACGTAGCGCAGTGCGTCTCTTACTAACTAACGCAGTAGGAGAGGCACTGAGTAACGAAGCGAGTTGCAGCGTTTCGTATAGATTCGTGATAGACGTTCTGGAACGAGGAACGCCGCTGTAATGTGACATGGGAACTTGGGTATACGGGAATCAGTTACACTGACGCCATTGGTACACTATGAAATATTCCCCTAATCCCAGCACGGTACTTCTCAGGAGGCCCACACGATGGCAGAGCGGGACCTGGGCTCCACCTTCCTCCTGCCGCACGTACACCTGTATAAACCGGACCTTGTGGGTATCTCCAGCACAATTCAACTAATTCTAATTCTTCTCCCTTCCTTATTTCACTCATAAACTTATACAGGGTGTACCTAAAGTCAACGAAAATACGAAGGGAGTTGATAGGGTAGCTCAAAAAGTAATTAAGATTTTTTCAATGAAATTCTACGGTAATAAAGATTAAAATATTGAAAAAACAATTTAGTTGTTTTGTTTACCGCTATTACCTTCGATTAGCACAATTTAGTTTGTTTTTTTGTATAAACAAAAAAGACAGATTAAAAAAATATCACAATTGGCAGCATTGACAATCAATAGCACTAGAAAGACCGACTCAAAATATCCAACAACCATGAATTTTAGAAAAGTTTTTTTCTACTGGCAGTCATAAACAAGTGCTTTCTGTAAGCCTAAACTGGATAACATATTTTGACTTTAAGGTCGTAATTACTTAAATCTAGTGACTCTTGAGCCACCCGACCAGCTTCCTTAGTTTAATCGTTGGTTTCAGGGACACCCTGTACAGTCAAGTACTTATATTATATTGCAACAAACAAGAAAAGAAGCTAGTCAGCCATTCTTAGCGTCTAACAGAATAAACCATTTATAATATTTTTTCCAGACAAGCGACGTATCGGAGTTCGATTCCCTGTGAAGACATCACGTAGATGCTAAATGGCTTTACTTCCGAGTAATTTGGCGTAATTTTTTACCACCAAAGTGAAGACTTATGTTATTTATTTTACTTTATAAGTTTAATTCGTTTGAATAGACACACGGTGCGTGGTTGCATTTCTTTGAACTTGGCTTGAAACTGCCGTGTGTCTAAATGCTTAATTATGATGAAATCATGGAGGATGGAAAAGAATGGAGATGATTGCGCATATTTATTGTTATCGGTTTTATTTTATCTATGTGAACAGTAGACGGCCGCCGGCATAATACAATTCAATTAGGTACTTTATTGCAATTATATACCCATATTACCAATAGAAAGATGAAAAAAGAAAATATACAAGATCAAAAATGGGCGGCCTTATCGCGCAGTGGTGAAAAAGAACTGAGGAATAGAAATCTGTTATCGAAATAGTGTTACGAAATAAACCCACTATAAGTTGTCGTACAGTTCACAAAAAGTAACGTTTTCGGGTTAAACGTACGAAGTATTAAAAATGAGTAAGTGTTAAATGGTAGGAAAAAAAAATTAAAGGACTTTCTGATCCCCACTTGAGATTTTGATTGGTTCAATAATTAATCATTGGTCTATAACCGTGGATGATATCCGCAAAGCACCTGAATACTGTGTTAAGTGTACCACCACTTGTTTACTCAAAAGTGTTCAGTTATTTGGACCTTTTATTGTAAATCGTGATTGTCATAGTTTGGCAAATTATTTGTATTTTAAAGATTCTATTTAACTGTAACAACATTATACTTAATGTTCGTTTTCAGATTTTTTTTGTAATGTCAATTCTTCTCACTTCCATCATCCATGTCAAATGATTGAAAATCGTCATTTCCCTTGTTGATTTTGATTGTTGTTTTTTATTTACAAGCAAGTTATATAAAAATGCCATAATAAATATAAGCATTTTTAGATATAAGCTTTGATGAGAATTATTTGAATAAGAAATCACGTGTTAGTTAATTATTTATTTATTTTTGATTTCTTATTTGAAAAGTTCTCAACTCCTTACGGGAAATTAATTAGGTACTTGTCTGTCTTACTCGAACAACGAAACGTTTTTTAGACATATTTATAAAGAAAGCTTGTACAAAAATGTTAAATGTATTAGGACAGACATGCTGTATGCTTTATACCTTTTTAGTTAAATTTGTATTGTTTTGTTTTACATTTTAAATAAAATTAACATTATTTTTTTTGTTTTATTCAAGTAGTCTTTCTCCAGCCGGATTGCGATATTATAAACGAAAGGGGAAAATGGAATAAACACATGATTTTAAATATGAGACAGCATTTTATTCAATATTCAATAATAATTTAATTTTAATCGATAGAATATTCAGCAATTACAAATACAACTTGAAACAATCGAACAAAGCAACTCATTTAATTTTGAAACTTAATACCGTAGCAATAGCAATAGACTAGCCGTACCTTTACACCGATCCTTAAGCACACTTAAACAAATTAACTTTATTTATATATAAAATAGTTACAAGCAATGATCCTAATAATAGCTCGGACGCTGATATGGAGAACAATTGCTTTGAATCAGCTCGCGTGATCAGCAAAGCACGCCGCTCTATTAATATACCGTCAGTCTATTCCGATCCTCACCCTCCCCACAAGGAAGAACAAGATTCCACTCTGTTATTATCAATTTATACAACAATCTCAAGGCAACGAAGACCATTTAACTGAGCAAGCCTCCGTCCGTACTTCACGAATGCTTTCTACGGCCTGTACTATTTCATCTGTTCGCTAAGACCTTTCTAATATCGACTACCTGAAAAATATTACAAAAACAGGATCCACTATAGCAAAATGAGGAATTGGCCGTAGAAAATGTACCTACCTTACCCTATATTGTATCTCTACCTATCTACTTATGTAAGAAATTGTGCACGAATTAAAAATCTTAGTAGAGGTTTGTCTGTCGTTAGCAGAAGCGAACCAGCATCGCATAGTCACCATCGCTACCCTTCCCTTACCATTACGTCTGTACCCATTTGCCTTACCTAAACAATAGCTAAAGATATTAACTAGGTATCTTACAAAACGGTTAATACGCCTACTAAAGAGTTAACGACATATCAATAAGCAATGTTTAATTCCAAAAACTAGATCAAGCTAAGCTATCTATTAGTTTATAGGTCGAAGTAACATGGACCAATGTCGTCAAAATCCGACGGTTCAGTACAAAAGTGAGTACCAAAATACTATCCATTATTGTCAGCATGCACAACCAACCTTTGTCAAACGTTTACCAATACTACTTCACATTTGATCAAATTTTGCCAAAGGTTGGTGTCGCAGGCTAATGATTTTTCTCATACAATTTAACCACAGAGCTTGAGTCCTGAGATCTAATGTGCGTTATCTTCACTATTGGACTTACATAATGATTATACAATGGATATTTCGATACAAACTATCACAATAGATGCCTTATAGTAAACATTGATATTTGCCTACGTTAGTTAACTGCTTGTTGATAGATAGTGGACTAACCTACAACAGAATTTTAGTCCCAAATATGGGATTTCAATTAAACTCAATAAAATTTTAGTGTCGTGATGAAGCCACAAAATTAGCTGAAAGAGTTGAAAACAATGCTGTGACTATCACAATTGAATTTAATAATGTTTGGATAGATATCAAAGCAAATTTAGTTTTTGAAGAGACGTCTTATAATCAAGAGGTTTACTTTTTCAATTCTTCGAAGCTAGATGGAGGAGATTTTGCGATCATAGTGAGAGATCTGAAAGAGAAAGTACAGTAAGTATAAATGAAGATCATAGAATAAGAAATAATATTTATACTCATCGAAACACGTACGTTTCTATGAGTAAAATATTTAACTACTTTAAGCTAAATTCGATTATATTGATGATACAGTGGAACAAACAGGAAAACATATGTCACAAATGAATCAAAAATCCACACACAAAAAACAAAATAAGTAAAAAAGCAGATGAATTTAGTAAATATATTAGGAGCAATGGTGATGGCGATGCGAAATGAAAATTAAAAAAAGCAATACAATACAAGTTAGTGTACCTATTTGTTGAGGTTTTCTGTGGAGTGACTTAAGCAATAGCAGCTGCAATAATAATATTTCATTTAGTAGGTACATGAAATCCAATTTGGTTATAATTTTGGATATTTTAAATAAATGTTATAAAAAGAAGCAAACACATGATGAAATTAAACAGGTACGAATGTATGTTTAAAAACCGAAGGATAATTCTACAAAAGGCTACAGATGTTTTACAAAAGGAGATTATATGGTAGAGGATAAACAGAAGTGGTATGAAACAGATATTAACAAAAACAAACTCATGAATATTGAGACAGAAAGGAACATAGTATAGATTACCTTTTTAAAAGCTTTTTAACTTGTTTTTAACCCATGACTTGCAAATGATGTAAAAAAACTATTGAAACCCAATATAATTAAAAACAAAGATGGATACGGTGAAAAGGGTCGTGAATTTCGCAAACCCCTCAAGTGGTAAGAACTTTGCCATCACATCAGTGCTATGAGTAAAAAGGCACCAGCACTATCTGTACTTCAATTTTTACTAAGGTAACTTATTATACGATACCATGACCCCAAGAAGATCCTTCTAAAATTATTGTAATATATTGTAGACTATTCAATTGGTTTACAGATTAATTAATTCATTAATTATTTTTAAATGGTAGACGCAATGACAATACTAAGTGAAATCATAGGTCATGTGGCTCGAATCAAATCTGCAATTTTTACATTCCGTGCCATGTTCTTACTAATTCAGCGACAAGGTTCTTAACTCCGCCAGACGTAAAAAAAAATTCAATATGCTCTGTTTATAAAGGTTTACTACCCTAGACGCTATGCATAAAAAAATAATCTAGTTATCTTATTCCAAGGGTTAATTTTACAGTGACTTCAAGCTGACGAAAAGATGGCACCAATTTATTTATATTTACTACGACATTTTGTGTTCATGTACTGAGCACCTGCTCTAATAGTACAAAAACAAATGTAAATGCATCGAAGCCTCCGTACAAATGTCACGAATGCTTTCTACGGCCTGTTCTAAGTATTTCCGCTGTGATGCGTAAAGTTAAGCACCCTAGGCACCAAAGCTCTAGAATGTGACATCTGTCACAATTCATGTCTCGACAATTTTGCTATGTAATGGTGTTTTCTACCTCCTCTGTGCCGGAACGGGCTGTGGCTGCGATCCCGGCGGCAAAGACGCCGGACAGCTGCCAGACAGCACCGGTTGTTTCTCCTCTTCTTCTTTTCGTTCTCCTGGAATAACCGCTGTTATATACCAACATGCTAGTTGCATTTTTCTCACAAGGCATTTTCTTTTAAAACTGCTAGTAGCAGCTAGATTTTTTTGGAAATTTTAATTTAAGCTATACCTTCTTTTCTTTAATATTCGAAATGGTATTTCAACCGCTCCAACCCTCGTTTTTTGTGGCGGGGTAAATAAAAAAGAGCATTTTGATGAAATAATTACTTTGAAACTTAACAGTATTCTTATTCCTGTCATTTAAATATTATGTTGAGTTTTCAAGTGACTTACCTCTTACAATGGGCGTGTCTCCGATGTAGAATGTGGGTGCTGGAGTCTCAACGACTGCTTCTTTAACCGAACCGTCGCCGCTCACAGCGCTGAGGGTGTCAGTGCTGTCGAACATGATGGTACGTTCCTTGGCGCGAGGCACTCGTCCGTCCAGCTCCTAGAAGCGAATAAACAAGTACCTATAAGAATGGTGGGCAAAAACTTGAAGTTTATGAAGTCCTTCAGGACTAAAAGAATCAAAAAACCTATTTTGATAATTTAAAAAATGTAAAAACAATGTGTAGCCCGTCGTATACCTCTCAGGTTGAACTGTTGAATTTGGTGGTAGCATAATATCATTAGGTGTTATTTTCTAAAATAAAGGATTGTCTCAAATCGGAGTTACTTCCTTCGTAAACTAGTTTATCGAATGACATGCAAATTGGTCTCAAAACATAGGAAATTACGAAAATAAAACACGTGATCTTTCACTACTGAACGATAACGACCGTGATGACAGATTTCGGGATAATACTCTTAAATATGCTTTGCAAAATCCCGTTATATTTTGGAGATTTCTGCTCCAGTATATGCTGCAAATAGCTTTGAAAACTCAATGTCTCCTATAACCATCATCAACCAGTTTAACACTTACCAGCCTCTCAGTGTCAGAATCCGGTTCCTGCACCTCATAGTCATGGGAGAAATGATCGCTGGTGCTCGGGTGCTCCAGGCTTTCCATATTGACGGCCGTGACCGGGTCCAAGGTATCCAGGGAAGACACCATGGTGTTCGACCCTGGGGGGCGAACCGCTGTTATCTTTCTGATTAGTAGGAAGCTTGGTGGGGTTGCAAAGCACTCGTTAACTAAAGAATTGGCCAGGATTTTTGGTTCAATTTAAAATACTACTGCCGAAATGAAATGTTCAGGAATTTGAAATTCTCCGAGGATGGGATCAAATCGCATACATAGATGAATTTAAATGTAATGGTACTAATAGAATGATGAGGTTAAATCGTGGACATTCTTTAGTTGTTAAGTGAGAATAAATAATAAATTAATAAACATTATCTTATAAGCAAGGATGAGAGCAAGCTTATCTCAAGTCTAAGATGAGCTTAAATGAAAAGCATAGACAGGATCAATGCATCAAGTGGGAATATGAATCATGATTACCATGCTTTTGGACCTAAAAGCATACATTACATTAATAAAATGATAAATGTTGTTTTTTTTTATGCCAGATAAAATTATTTCAGTATTTGTCAACACAGTAGGGGAGGAAAACGAGCATGGGCGTCACTTTACGGAAAGTGACCCATTGTATATCAGTTACCACAGCCCAATATAAAATTTGGCATTATCCAGTTTACTTTGCAATACTTTATTTTCAATTGTTAACAATACAACAAAAACCTGTTAAACATTATTTGTTTTTAATTTTTTTACTACTAAGATATAAATAGAAATAAAATTACTATAAAGTACTTGATTTAAAGATAGAATCTCATTTACAATAAGATTAGCCGCAAGTAGATAATATTCTGATAAGCTACGAAATGCTTACCTCCAGAAGTGAGACTGCCGGTCATTGGAGTGTCTACCTCGTAGTTATATGTAGCACGAGTAGCGTTCGAGCTGGTCGCTTCCAGACTGTCGGTACTGCCTAGCATTAGGTCGGCGCGCGCACCCCTAGAAATTACTCGTATAAATATAAAATAGCTTTAAAAACGCGACAAAAAGGTGCCAGAAACTGAGCACACCTATCAAACACGGCAACACCGAACGTAAGATGTCTTGAGTCGTCACACTTTATGCGTATAGTTTGTGATGTCATTTTTCTTAGGATGGTGTTTCAGGTGTACGTTAAAGAAAGGAACAGAATCGCGATTAGCTACTGAATAACGTAAAGTTATATACCCTACATGAAAAAAAATTGCCAGCTAAATATTTTAGAACACTTATTTAGTCGCAATATGGCCAGGTCAGCTTAGTTTCTGGTACTGAAATAAAGGAAATTATTCAAATTGCATTTGGCATCTTATAGCTATGTTTTTACTATTATTTTTTTATGGTCCTCACCTACTGAAACTTCCGGATGAACTCAGTTCCTCATCTTGTCCACTCCAGGAGCCGCTAGCGGGATCTGTAAAAGGTTTACCGAAGGAAATAACGCTGTGGGCCATCGACATCCCCGAGGACGGCGATAGCTCACGCACGACACTACTCTCCCTCGAAAACTCTAGGTCTTCGGGTTTCTCAGACATTATGATTGTTTGTTTCGTCACCGTCACCACTTCGCCTTCGGAGACGTGACGCTCCATGACCGTCATAAGGCTATCCATGTCAGAAGGTTGAGATGTTACTGATGAAGATATCTCAGAGCCAAAAGACATCGCACTCTCTTCTAAACTCGGTCTTGCTGGAATATCCATAGCGCCATCGGGATCCGAACTAGTTACGGTTTCGGAAACTTTTTTGCCATCTACGAATTTCTGCTGAATCACAGTCGTTGTCCGCACTACTTCTATAACACCACCATCTGAGAAGGTCCTAGTGACAGCTTGCTCTTTCTTCTTTTCTTCTTGATCAAGGAGTTTCATCATTTCTTCACAATCTCCAGGGATAGATTCAGCTGATCCATCACTAGGCGCTGCCGCACATACAAATGAAGAAGCTTTTACGCACTCTTCCCTTACTTCGTCGCATTTTTCATCGGACGTTTCTGGGGCCGGTTCAGGGACAAAAAAGGCGCCTCGATTGTCAAATTTCTTTACCGTTATTACTTTAGGTGTCACATGTTCTTGTAGTTTTTGTTCTAAAGCCATTTGTTGATCGATAAGTTTCCTAATCGCAGCCGATTCGTTTAAAAGCTTTTGTGATGGACTACCATAGCTGCCTACTTTCTGTGAGGGGCTGCCGCTCTTTTGCGATGGACTCCCACTCTTTTGAGAGGGACTTCCACCTTTCTGTGGCGGACTACTCTCTGAGCTGCCACTATACGAACGTTTTTCTTGTTCTAAGAAACAGCTACTTACATCCTTTGGATCCGCTTTAAGAAGAGCCTCTTTTTGCTTAGCTAGGATCTCAGCTTTCAAAGCTTCCAAACAAGCCGATTCTAATCCTTCAAATTCTTTGAGACTCGATATAGATATGTCATCACCTTGACTCCTACTCAAAACATACCGTCGAGGTAGTGACCCGTTAAGAGAATCCTGGGAAGATGACGAATGCTGCTGGTATTGTTCCATTAACATTTTTTCGAGGTTCTCAAACTCTTGTAGTGAACTAATAGAGATATCATCATTCTCTCCTTTAATTCTAAATCGCATACGAGACGCCATTTCAGATTCTGAAAGACTACCGTATGAATTCCTAAAACTGCCGAAACTTCCAATAGATTCCTTCTGTGAGCTTAAACTACCAATCCTACTTGCATCAAAATCAGTCATTTCCTCTTCTTTAATATCTTCTAAGGGAACTCTTTCAAAATCATAACGTGGATCTCCTTCAAACTGCATTTGTATCCATCGTTTACCAGCTTCTATTTCTGCTAATTCTTGAGCTTGCAGTTTTTTCTGTTCTAATTCGTATTGTAACAGTTCTTCATCAGACAATGATCCTGAAGCACTACTTGTACTTTCCTGTTTCTTTGAAGTTTTAGATAGGTATTCTTCTACTTCAGTGTCATGCCGCTTAACATACTTAGTAGCTTTAATTTGAAGACTTTTGCCTTCTGTGTCAGTTTCCTGTGCTTCCTTAGCAACTTCTTCAATGACAACGAAGTCATCCATTTCACTAGGTTTATCTACCATCTCGAATTCGTCACTGGTTGGTGAATCTTGTTCTTTTTCATAAGTATGCAAAACTCGTTCTTCGGTTGTTACTATAAGTTCTGATCGACTGCTTTCAGTGACATGATCAGAACGTAATTCTGGAGTTTCAGAGATATCGTACATATCATCTAAAACATATTCTCGTCCGTTGTCGGTCGACAATGAACTCTGACTTGGAGCGGATAGAGGTGTGTGTGGTGTAGAAATGTGCTCATGCGTTTTGAGACTAGACGTTGAACTTTGTTTACTATCCAATTGTGAATCAGGAGTCTTAACAACTGCCTTTTCCGCTTTGGTTTTTGGGACTGAAGAATCGCTCTTTGATTTCAAAATTTCTTCATACTGCGTTGATCCCACAGGTATTATTTCACTTTCAATATCTACAAATTCCCTTTGGCTAGTCGAAATTTCCGTTATCGGGAATGGTACGACACTTACCTCTTTGACTACTTTTTTCATACACTCTTCTTTTACTTCTATTGGACTCGCATCATGTCCAGTAGGAATACTTTCTGCAGTATATGTCACAGTTTTTGTTATGACAGAGCCATCTTTAGACGTTTTTTTAGAATCAGTAACAATACAACCATGTGTAATAATTTCTTCGTATTCTTTTGTACCTACTGCTATGATTTCGCTCTCAACATCAACAAACTCTCTCTGAGGTTTTTCAATTTTGGTAATAGAGAATGGCAAGGCTTGAGTTTCATGAGTGATGATCTTCGTAACTTTCTCTACTACTTCTTCTTTTTCTAATTCAGGTTCCGATTGAGATGATAACATGTCCACTTTTGAAATAGAGGATGATAGAATTTCATCAGTCTTCAATTGACTTGAAATGGTAGTGTCGGAACCATCTTTATCTTTAAGGGAGTGTTCTTCTACTTCAATGCTCTCGGTTGCACCTTCGAGAGGGAAATGTTCTGGAATCATTTCTTTTGGTTGGAACCGCATCTCGTGTGATCTTTTCATCTTGCCTACTGGCTCACCATCATCACCTTTCTTATCTTCCTCATTACCTGACTCCTCGTCGCTTAACTTTTCTTTAGTTTCTTTCTCACCTTCGTGTAAAAACTGTTCAACGTAAGTACTGCTTTCCATTAATTCTTCTTTTAACTCATTAGCTGAAGGTACGAGAGTTTCTGATGCATCGGATATGTCAATACTGGCAACGTGGCTAGAACCATCTGAGTCGAGACTCTTCATGCTATCTCTCGATGCTAATGAACTACCAGCAGTGAAATAATCTTTTGATGTCCTTAGTGATTGCGAAGATATATCATGACTAGTAAGCGCAGTATCAAAGTCAGTTCCACTTTGAGCTGTCATCATTATTTCAACATCGGAAGACAACGGTCTGCTTTCAGAATGTTCAAAGCTATGATAATGACTTGATCCTGAACTAGACCAGCCTTCGACTTCAGAAGCAGACCGCCTTTCAACAACACCTAATTTAGATTTTAAGTGCTTCTGAACTCTAAGCTTTACCTCAGGGCTGCCCTTTGATGATCCTTCTTTGTCTGAAAGAATGATGTCACTCTCTGTTTCTAAAATAGAGTGAGGGCCACTATCAGACTTAACTGATAAATCCCCACCATCTAAAGGTGGACTTGATTCTTTAACGTGAACGGTGTCTCTGTCTTCATCGGAGATAGTTGTTTCATCTTGGGAGCTATGTGCTTGTGATACGTTGTCTGATTTTTGGCTATCCAATGCGCTTTTTTCTTTCTCAACCGTAAGAGGCAGTTTTTCTGTATGCTCATCAGTGTGATGTGGTTCTTCGGTAATAACTTCTGGTCTATCGGGGCTTATAAGCAGCTTAAATTGGAATTCTGATGGTGATTGCTTATATTTGCTACTTCCGTCATTTTTCTCGCTAATAATTTCACCCTGTGCTGCTTCAAGAGATTGTTTGACTTCATCAATAGTTTTTTCCAAAACTGACAAGTCGGCAAGTGGTTGAGCAGACATTAAAGAATCCAAGTCAACCCGTTCTGACTCAAGTTTCATTGCATGAAACTCGGCAGAGGAGAGATCAGTATCGTATCCGCTACTGCAAATATCTTCTAAACTTTTTTCCTTAACTAACTTTAATTCCTCTCTTCTGTGATCTGTTCCTGTTCCAGTTAAGTAAGCTGAATCAGCATCTGTAGAAAATTCAGACGGGTGTAACGTTTCTGCGCTCATTGTAGAATCAATAGACTTCTGAAGTACCTCTCCTTCGTGGGATTCCAGCGATTTAATCATGTACTCTGTATCAATGCTCTCTCCAGATTTTATCATTATGTCTTTTGAAGTTGTACTAATTTCATCAGACATTTCGAATACCCCTGGCGACATGTCAGTTTTGATTGGTTTAATGGCTAAATCAGTTTTTGTTTCTACTACAGTCTTAAGCTCAAGGACGGTATCACTATCAGAACTTTTTGTAATTGTACTCGATGTTCCAGTAATAGATGTTTTTAATTTTGGCGATTTCGACAGAGATTCAGCCATTTCAAAAGAATCAGCTTTTTGTAAGGATACCTCCCATACTTGATCTTGTATATGCTGTTGAGATACTTTAATGGGCGATCTAATTGTTTTTTCTTTCTTAGGTGTGTCTCCTGTCTTTTCGTCTTGTGGGAGATCCGGAGCTACTTCTGACTCAGAATGTGTATCTTGACTACCAGTTCTACTAAACGTACTTTTAACAGGCGATGTTGAAACTTTAATTTCTTTTATAAAATCGACTTCGTAAACCTCATTGTCCTTTTTGAAAGATTTCGATTTACTTTTAGGACTTGTTTCAGACGATCCGCGTCTTTCAGCCATTTCACTTTTAAAACTAGTTGCGTGTGATGCATCTGAACTTAGGTCATCATGTTCTTTACTTTCAATTACAGATTCTTCTTTATGATGTTCTACAGTCGAACTGATTACTTTGCCTTTTTCGGATAGTTCAACTTTTGAAACTATTTCATCTTTTTCAACAATTTTTAAATTAGAATCCACAAATGCAGTTTTTGATTTTGAGTCTTCATCCTCTTCAATGTCCTGAAGTTCTCCTGGTTCAGTGAAATATTCTTTACCCCATTGTTCATGCGACATATCTCTTTCAGATATCTTTACATCATGCTTTTTCTTAATCGTATCATCTTTAATGGCAGTCATTTTTTCCTCAGACTTTGTCTGACGCCCTGTGTACAAGCCTTGCTCTAAAAACTCTCGTTCTACTTTAATGACATCTGTATCGTCAGTGGTTTTGCTGACAGTTTTGGTTTCTACGTCAGACCTTTTCGCGCTGGCTTCATGAGCTTTTTCTATCTTTTTTTGGGATGTTTCAGTTTGGTCGCCATCTTTACGGACTACAGTTTTTTCTTTGACTTCATGTTCTTGCCCGCGCAATTCATGAGTTGTCTCTGTCTTTATTATTAAGGAATCGTCATCAGATGACGATACTTGTTTAGTTTCAGAGAAATATTCTTGCCCGCTGATTTTTCTAGTTTCAGTTTCTTTGTGTGTTAAAATTGTGCTATAATCACTTGTAGTTCCAAACTTTGCGACCATGTCTGACATGACTGCATGAGGATCAATGCTTTGGAAGACCATATCAGTTCCACCCATGGTCTTATGAACAGATGAAGATGACGTTGAAGTTTCAATTCTAGATTCGGTAAAGAAAGTGTCTGAGGACCCTGACTTTTGCAATTCTTCCATTTGCACTGCTAGTTGTTCTTTCTTTATTTGGTCGATAACATCTATGCTAGTTTTGATGGTACGATCGACCAGTTCAATAGCACCACTAGTGATCGTCGGTTGGTCAACGTTTATGAACGATAGGTTATCGGCTAGATGTCTTGTTGGAGATTTCGGTCTGGCGACTGCACTTAATGCCATGGACGCATCTGTTAGTTTATCTGTAAAGAAAATTACATTCTTTAATTAAATGAACTTAATGTTTTTTTTGTAACAACAACTTATATATGTCGTTTTATGGTGTAATTTTAGGTTTGATTAAAGATTTTGTATTTAATGTTTTGGTGTATATACAACAGTTTTAAGTTTGTAATCGATTGTTTGTGAAGCCCTAACAAAACACAACATTTAGAGAAATAACAAAGACCGTAAAAGCGCCTAAAGCGTGTAAATTTGCTTAAAATATCGATGTAATGAGTACCAACTTAAACAGCGATGTAAGCTAGTCTAATGTACAGATGGTTTAAACGAAACGAAGACTCAGAATCAAAGCGAAACGTTACTCAAAAGTGATAAAAATTAACTGCGAATCAAATGAACCCTTCAAGAAGAAAAAAAGCGACGATAATAAATAAATGTATGACTGATTCCGCTGTGAGACCACTTACCTATAGCAACGTAAGGGCTCCGCAAGAAAGAAAGTAAAATTTACTGTGCTGACAAATACTGCAGTATGCAACGTTTGCAAACAAATCACAATGTTATTTTGATGAATCAATTTTAGTATTTTTAAAGAAACCGTTTCTATTTAGAAATTTTAAAGTGCTTGTATTTTGTGAATGTGCTTTACCATTATCTACTCTAGTTTATAACGAGAACTGTTAAGTCTATGCGTCTATTTAGAGACATAGTCTTTTTAAACTATTAGTGTATGAAAACATGCGATCAACTGCGTTTAAAGAAATACTGTGGCAAATAAGGCTTTCTAGATGACATATTCTACTGAAATTAAGAGTAAAGTTTCGCTATGACTCTACTTTGCCACTACTTTTACCAAGCTTTGCAACAAAACTGTTTTTTACAGTTTTATTTAATAGTCGATCCGTTAAGTCAATGCTTAGCTAAATGCAACAAATTTAGCTTTTTTGTCTATTTCATTACTTTCGAACCAATGTAATTTAAGTGAACCTGATGCATTTTTAATTATTGTTAATAGTTTGACGCCAGGAGCTGATTTGGGAATTTACTCTCATCCCGTCGTTGCATTCACGGCTAAGCTGATAAAAGACAACAATTTTGAATTCGTTTCAAAACTAGTTTTTTATCCTTCTTTAATTTAGGCGTGAGTAACTTGTTGCTAGAAAGTAAATTAAACTTGAGGCTGATAAACCTTTTATTAACAGAGAATTACGGACATTTGAGCTCCTGCAACTGGCGATTCATCTAAAACAGCTTCTCGTGTAGGGATTTCAAATGACCATTTATCGACTAAGGCTATTGGATCATACTGACCACTCTGATGAGCTTCGGTCTCGCTGATCATGCTGTCACCAGCGGAAGATGCCCGCGGAGACTGCCGACTTGCGTCCAGGAACGAAGATTCGGAACCTAGAGTACAGTAGCTTCTCTACTTAGCTGCCAGATTTACCTACTTGTGCGTGTAGCTAACGCTAAACTATGTCTACATTCTTAACACACAATGTCAGCAGCACAAAGTTTAACGAATTACAGTAACTGTACTAACTGATAAATACTGAATTAGTGCGATCGTCTGAAGTCTTAGTTTCTGTTTTGATTCTAAGGATGGTTTTGTTAAAGGAAAGAAATACTATACAGTTTGTTTGGAACTGAGTATATTTAGATGTATTTTTTGGTATTAAGACTAATGAGTGAATATTTAAAAAAAACATTTCTTTAGCATATTCGACATACAATAAAACAGGAATAAGTATAATGAGAGCATAGATAACGCCGCAACTAGCCGTGGCGCTGTTTTCCGCAGTGACTCTATTTTTTTTTTTAAAACATTATAAATTCAGACTAGACAAGTTCAGTTACTGTAATTTATACTACCAATCGGCCGAGCTACACTAAACACCGTGATTGGGGAGCGTTCAAGTATTACGTAACGCAATTTTCTGTACCAACCTCTCTAAACGTTACGTAACACTAAATGACAAAAAAAACATTAACGACAAAACAACATTAAATGACGTACAATGCAATCTAGGGATTCCCCGTGAAATATAAATGAAAAGGTTTGCCAACTTGCGAGAACAAATTAAAAAAATGACGACCAGACTAATCGATCGAGGGATTCCCCGTAACGGTAATGAAAAGAGTTGCCAGTTTGGGAGTTTTAATTCCCTAATTTTTTAGAAACAATGTTACGTAACGTGTCGTAAGAAAGACCCCCTCCCGCCCCTGCAACGCATCGTAACGTTTTACGAGACGTCCTCCCCCCCAAATTGCGTTACGTAATACTTGAACGCTCCCTTGTTCTGATCTAGTATCGCTGCTAATATTTAAACTAACAGTTTCGGCCTTTTGTCCATATATTTTTACATTCCGAGCAACACCAATGATGAATTCCTTACCTCTAAGTTGTAGCCCGGTTCGCTTGTCGCCAGAACCATCTTCAGTTTTAGCCTTATCCCGTACATTTAAGTCAACTGGAGACGGTGGTGGTGTCTTCGAAAATTTAGAAACTAGTTCTGTAAGAGAAACGAAAAATAAATTACTTTTTTGTTTTCATTTTATAATTTAATTCATTAATTTTTAGTTATTTTACCATGTGTGACATGACTTGAGTCAATTCGAATAAGCGCGCCCTGAGCGCCGGATATATCATCTAGAAGATTTGAACAACGTCTATTTAGCTCTTTCATATCAGGAACATCATCTACAATGTCATCTTCAGTCTCATCCTTCTTACTCTGTTTTAGTTGACTTTCTATTTGAGCTTCTTTTTCTTTTACCATGTCAGATTTAAGTTCTTCTATTTTTTGCTCCATTTCACCTAGAAAATCTTTTTCTGGTGAAAGTTTTTCTAATGTTCTTGTTTTTCCTGCAGACTTATCGTCGTGTTCACTAAACAACTTACTCTCAGTTAAAATTGATGTTTCTTGTGAGGAGCTGGTGGAAACTTTATAAATATATTCCGTACTACTAGTTATAGCCTCCGGTTCATCAGATGCCAGAGTCTTTGATACATCTAACGATGAATGATCTTCCGAAAAAGTTTTCTCATCAATAGATTTCGAAGTATCTTTTACACTCTCTACAGATGCTTTAGAAAAATCTTTTGTTAAGTCTACCGTAGAATCCTTAGATAGTTCATTTGTAGCAAAATCTCTCGACGTATCTTTACTATCAATAGATGATTTAGAATAATCTTTAGTTAAATCAATGGATTTTTTAGATAAGTCAGGGGTACCATGGTCTTCTACTGGTTCCTCAGTCTTTTTATCTTCTTCTGAATCCTTAGCTTCTATTGAGCTTTTAGACGGATCTTTGACTAAGTCTGCTCCACTGATTTTTGACAAATCCGCTGAAGTTGCATCTTCTAGAACAGATTTCTGTTCCTCATCTGATGATTTCGTCAAAGTTGAAATGACAGTGGTGACAGAAGATTCAGTTGTTGACTTTGACACAAGGTCCGATCTCATGATTTTGTCAACAAAATGTGTTTTCTTAAAGAATTTGTCTGAGGATCTGTCTTCTTCAATGTCCTGTTGTGAAGCACTATAGCTAGAAGCAGCGGCGTCCCTAACTTCAATTTTGTCATGGAATGTTGGAAGTTCATCGCTATATTTTACTTCATCTCCAAAATCTTCAGCCTGAAAAAAATTTAAAGAATAAAAATAGTCACATCCGTAGAAACTTCACAAACTTTAAAACACACAGTTATTTTGAGCAAGAAAAATCAATTAATTAATAATATTTGTTTAATTAGTACCTCTTTTTCTGGGAAATCATCAGCGTCGTCAAGGGAATCCGTCCGTAGTTTTCTCGCGTCGAAACTGGAGGCAGGCGTTTTTCCGTCCAAATCAGAGATTGGCTCAATTATTTCTAGCACTTTGGCCTTATCCATGTCTAAATAGGTAAAAATAAAGTGATTAATGACTGTATTAAATAGGAAACTGTAACCAATCAAAACATTTAAATTACCTGATTCTGAATCCGTATATATTTGCTCTTCAACTTCATCCGGTGAACTTTGCACTGAAAATGTCCTAGGATGCTTCTTTTTAGGCATAATCATAATCTCACCGCTATCTCTTGATAACGATTTGATTAAAATAGGCCTTTCTTTAGTGATTTTCTTTGTTTCTTCAACGACAGTTTCTTTAGTTTTGTCTTTATTGGAGTCTAAGTACTCTTCAACCGTAGTAACAGCTTCTTCGATAATAGAATCGACTGAAACCTGCCCAGCAATGTCTTGAGATTCTACATTTTCAACAACTGGCTCTTCTGAAGACAAATCGACTTCTTCTGAAGCCTGTTTAATAATTATTTCGATATTATCAGCCATTTGTTTCATAGCGGAATCCGACTTTTTGATAGTAGATTTAGTTTCTGCTAATTTCTGATTCTCTTTCACTACACTGCTTACAAATTTGTTGATTTCCTCTTCCATTTCTACTTCAGACTCTGCTATTCTTTCAAGGGAAATAGCAGGGCTTACACATGAATGTCTACGTTCTTCTTTATGTGGTGCTTTAGCATCATAAGACCTCTTCTCAGTTTCAACTAAATCTTTTGTAACAATTTTAATGTCTTTGTCTTGTATTGGACTTCTTGAAGCAGCGGCTATAGTTCCTTTTTGCAATATATCATCAATTACAGGTTTTACTTGCTCCTTTGTTATTTCATGAGTTTCCTTCAAGTCTAAATCTTTAGGTACAAACTTTTTCGATTCTTTTGGTTCATGGAAATCCTCTCTTATATCAAAATGACCTAGAGTATCAGTTCGAATTTTTGAAACATCAAATTTACTTTCACTAATAGCGGACTGTTTTTTTATTTGTATGTCTTTAATATCAGATGAAGTTGTCTCACTAGTTATTGTAGTAGTCTTTGTAATAATAGTAGGCCCATCACTTTTTGTTTCAGAGTAAGTTGTTTCAGTCTGCTTCATAATACTAATTGGTGCTTTATTTTCCGAAACTTTACTCGTTTCAACGTGCTCATCTTTAAAACTTACTGTCTCATTTACTTTTTTTAAAACCTGCGCCGTCTCTCTTTTCAGTTGTTCTTCTCGTTCTCGTACTAAGAAATCCTTAGTAACATCTTTATCTTGGACAGTTCTGAAATAAAAGATATTGTTCAGTATTTAGCACTTAATTGATCTCCTCGATCAACAATATATGTGTATATGGTTCTCACCCGATTTCAGCAATATGAGGTAATTTATGAACATGTTCAGTAACATGATCTTCTGGGAAACCTTCTACGTCATCCAGTGAATCACCATGCTGAAGTCTAAAGAGCTTCGACTGCTCAGGAGCTTTCCCTATAACTTTAATTTAGTTTTCATGTTTTAAAAGACAGGAATCAATTTATATATAAAAAAAATCTAAAAAGTATATCTTACCGGCTACTGGTTTTACTTTTGTATCAACATCAGATTTATGTTCCACTAATCCTTTGGACACTTCAGCAACATGAGTTCCTTGAGTACCTATATCATCTTCTGATTCCTCAAAGGTGTAATCCCTAGACTCAGTAAGACTATGCGCGTCAGACAAACGCTTTTCTTCTAGACGTAATTCACTGACTGAACCAGATCCAGCTGATGTAACTGACTGCCGTTTGACTACTTCAACTGTAACAATATACAATAAGGACAAATTAGTCAATTGAATCTAGTCTGCTTAGCGATCGATTTAGTGTTAAATACCCTACCTTTTTCCACAATGTCTTCCCTTACAACTTGAGCTTTTGTTTCCACAATCTCAACTTCTTTAACCGGTGTCTTTACGATTGTCGTAATTTCTTTCTCGTGTGGTAGTATTTGTTCTTGTTTCGCCGCAAATTCTTCAGAAGAAGATTTCTTTTCTGTTACAGCGTCTTCAGAGCTAATCTTATCAGATATTCCTTCCGAAGACTTACGGTCTGAAATCTCTATTTCTCGACTGCTTTCAGAAGAAATTTTGTCAGAAGGTTCATCTTTCTCAAACGATTTGTTGATTTCTTCAGCTTCTGTCACAATCACTTGGATTCCTTGCTTTTCTTGTTTAAGTTTCCCAATATCTGTGTCAGTATGTAAATCACTTAATTTACTGATCGATACAGATTCAGTTCTAGAATGACGTTTTGGCGTCATCTTTTTAAATACTGGTTCAGACTCTTTGTCTGATTCTGAGTCCTGCTTATCGGAGTCAGTGCGTTTTGGTTCAAATTTCATTGATGTGAATCCTGCCACACTTTCTTCGAATTTTTCATCGCCGAAACCACTACCAGAATCGATGGTTTCTTCAAACTCTGCTCTTTCATCAAAGTCAGATGAAGAAATTTTGGCTTTCATATCCGATTGGTCTGATTTTAGTGAATCTGCTTCAGAATGGCGTCTAGAGTCTGTGTGTTCTGAATCTTCTAGAGAATCAGAGTAGATGCGTTTAGAGAAAAAGCATTCTTGAACGGAATCGTCTTCGGGTACTGTTTCAATGAACTGCCGTGCTTTTGCGCTTATAACGGGTGACTCTTTTGGTGATACCTTAAATAATAATATGTTTATGAATACTTTATTCTGAATTTAGAAAGGTATTAGCCATTGCCTACGACTTCGTGCCCAAAAAAATTTGTAAATTTTAGCACATTTTAGAGTTTAAGTTTGTCAACTTTTGAATTGACATGATCTTGTATTTTGCGTACTAATGTCCTAATATTTAATTTTTAGGTTTCTAACTTCATAAATAACCGATACCCAACACTGATTTTCAACCATTATTTAATGGATCCTTAGGGGTTGAATTTTAAAAATCATAGAATTGCATATTTTTACTAATAGCCTAAAAACCAACTGTCGTGTATATGTCATGCAAATTTCCACCCGTCTTTTAATTGATGAATGAATAATAATAACATCTTAGTTTTAGCATTTGCCATAAAAAGAACTTACATGCAACATTTCAAAATTGTTGGATTGGATTTGTAGCTAAGGCGGCGAAGAAATGATTTAGTTGATACAATAATAATGATTAACGAAGTAATACAAGCAATTGGTGCCAGCCAAACTTTCAACCAATTCAATCGTTATTACAGCCTAATGTGGGAAACAAAGTGGCGAGGGACGAATTACCAATCAATTATACTCGTATGCAGACAGGTAGGCGGACGTCAAATTCACTGGAGTGCTTGTTGACGCGGTATTCCACGCACGGATGTAGCGACATCTAGTGACCTACGGCCGATTGCAATGATGTTTCCCTAAACCGGACTTTAGACGTGAAGGAAATATAATAACAGTTTTATTGGAAAGTAAAGGCGATTTATATATTTACCTTTTCCAGTTCTTCTGTCATAAGACCGGGAGCATGTATCTGTGCACTATATTCACTTTCGAACTTCAAGAATTCCAACGTCTGTGCTCTTGACGATGTATCTTTACTTATAGTGCTTATCCCTTCCGTCATTTCAACTTTTTCTTCAATAGTTTTTTCTAAGACAGGTTTATGAGCAGGACTGGCACCTAATTGGTCATCTAGATCGGAGAATTGAGAAGCTTCATCTAAAGAATCACTTCGATGTTTGGACTCTTTAGAATATGCCTGGAAGGAATATCAGCCATAGAAAAAGGCAAACAATGTCTTAATAAATCACAATTCACTATAACGTACTATTTAATCATTTTTGGAGAGCAAGCACAAGCGCTTACTCCTCAAAGTAGTGTATTAATGCGTGTTGATTTTGTTGTCTCAAGTAAGCTAATATCTTAATGTCATGCGTCTAGATAAGATAAGTTAGTCTCATGAATTTCACCAATACCGTATCAGAGAAAGAAGATACCTAAACGATGAAGAAGATAAAAGAGAAAGAAATAGTAAAGAAACCAGAAATGTATTGTACCTTTATAGTCAAGTAGATGGACTTAATGAATAAAATCATATCAGTGCAGAAAATGTATGGAATAAGTATATTTTATATTAAGAAGATATTCGGAAGTTACTTTAATCAAGGTGTATATCATTTAACAGTGTGTTTTAACGTACCTTAGATTCAGTTTGCGATATAAAACTAACATCCTTCTCAGTGCTTTGCTGCAAGTCAGCTAAAGAATCCGCCTTGTCTATGACTGAAGGTATCGGAGATTCCTGAGATATCTTGCGTCCAGTTAAATCTTGAAGATCTGATCCTATTGAATCTGTTTTGGTGTGCTTACTCACATCTGATTTTGTACTTGTAACGCTCATCTGAGTTTCCACCTGTATCAATAAACTTGATTTTTAAACTTTTTTTCATAAATACTAACCCCCTTTTCATACATTTCACAAACCTCTTTTAACTAAACTATGTAAAGTTCCTGTCTTTGAAGACATACGTCCTTACTGACAGATAAAGAAGAAACACATGCAGTATTTTTTTATGATTAGGGGGCTTTGTAGGTAACAAAAAAAAAACATTAATAATATATTTATAATCTAGAGAGTGACAGATATTTTTTACCTTTTCTTTTAATTTATCCTTCACCGAAACGTCTTTCTCTTCTAACGTCTCAGTAATATCTTCCTCGCTAACCTTATTTCTTAATTCATCAGTCATTTGTTTTTCCAATTTTCGCTCCTTAACAACTACAGTAGCAGTCCCATTTTGTTTATCAGTGTCTATAGGTTTCCTACGTTTATCGTCTTTGTCTTTGGGTTCAAATACATCTCCTACAAATCTAGGAATTTTTGACTTCATACCATCTTTTTCTACTTTAACAGTTGTCTGAGATTCTGTCTCAGTTTCAGAATCTGTCGATTTCTTAAGGAATTCGCTATCTTCTTCAGATGACACCTGAACTAGTGTTGAATCAGTCCTCATTGTTTTCGGGAAAGTTTTAGTTTTATCGTCCTGTTTAATTTTAGAGTCAAACTGCTGAATTGTGTCTTTTACAGATTTGACATGCGACTCAATATGTGTTTCAGATATATGTGAAACTTTATGAGTCACATGTTCTTTAATCTCCATACTAGATATTTGTTTCGATTGTTCTCTAACAAACTCTTGTGTATATTCAATACCTTGATCCTGTTCCAATGTGTGTTTTTTCAAAACTTCTTTAGTTAATTTTACAGTAGTTTTAGGAAATTCAATGGAAGGTTCTTTGGAGAGTTTGGACTCAAAGGAATTAATTTTCTCCTTTAACGGAAGCTGAGCTATATCTTTGTCTTCTACTAAGTCAGGTGATCGTTCACCGTCGTCCATTTTTTCTTCAACTCTTGAACTGTCTATTTCTTTTTGAGAAATCATGTCCTTTAAATTATCTGTTTTCGTTTCTACAGTCTTAAGCTCAGAAGTTTCAGCCGTAACTGATTTTCTAGGAGTGATAGTGACATTTGAAAAGTCACCGGATGGGAATCGCATAGATTCATTTCTCATATGCCGTTGTAAATGCTTGGGTGTAGGTTTTGCAGGGGATGATGGATCAAACTTTCTAAATTGTTCTACTGGACGTTCTGCAGGTTTTATTTCTTCCTTCACTACTTCTGCAATTTCTTCTCTATGAACCTCTACTTCTTGCTCTTCTACAACAGTGTCTGGAGATGTTTTCGATCGTGTTCGTTCTAGTTTGGGATCTTTGTCTTTAATTTGTTGTTCAATACCGTGGAATTTTTTGATGTCTGGTTTGATTTGAGTCCTTATTTCAATAATTTCTTCTCGAATTTCTTTCTTCTGCTTCGATGCTGGTATTTTGCTTTGACTGAGTTTTCTTGTTATTTGTTCTTTTCTCTCAGCAACACTTCGTTTCACATCTAATAGCAATAAAAAAATACTGTTTACTTTGTTTCGATACATTAAATTAAAATAGTAATTAGTAATTTTACTCAATAATTACTCCCAGACAGCTATTAATTTTAACACTCAACGAAACGTATTGCTTTAAGATGACTAACCATTCTTTAAATTTGGGATTACTTATTGCTCACATACCTTCATCCTCTTCACTCTCCTCACTTGGTGTAGAAGGAGTAGGAGTCCTTTCTATTTCACTCTTATCCACTATAGATTTTTCCTCTGGCGAATACTTTGCCTCGTCCTGGTCCTGGTCAGATTCTCTACGCAAGCGCTCAGGAATGTCTCTATCATATACCCTATCTTTAATCTTATTGTCTTCTTCAGCTAAAAAAATATTGATTTATGTTAATTTAATAATAAAATCAGAAAGACGGGCATTAGTACTAAATCTATTTGGGCATATAAAAGAAGTGACCGACTTTAGTAATGGGGCTTTTGGGATAGACCATTATCGGAATAGAAAAGAAACATACGGTTCACTTACACAGCACATTTAAGTTTAAAATGAAAAGGTTTTTAATATAAAACTACCATGAGATTCAGACATATTATAATCATCGTCGAGTCACGGCCACGGGGGCTCATGAGTAAAGACCGCAGACTGGTCTGAAACATGTCAAGCGATAACTTGGCTTTAAATACGTAAGTGATCCGTTTATTTCAATATAATTGACAAGGTCTAAATAGTTCCAACCAAGCTTAATATTTGAAAGAGTTGATTCTTCGTGTACATTAAAATCTTCAGATCTAATGCAATGTTTACCTTTGTAAGCCTCAATTTCCTCCGAAGCCTGACGTTCCTGGTAAATATTGCGTTGAATTCGTCGCTCATTGGTCACCTCTGAATGAGACGCTATAATATCGTCCCTGCCGATTCTACATAGTGCTAGCTCCAAAGAGTTATCTGTGAAAAATAAAAAGCCATGATAAATATTAAGTGAGATTTAATTCTTAATACTATTCTATAGCTTTAATATTTTGCAAAAATGAAGTTGAATTTTTCAATAGGAATAAACACGAAAACATCGCTGGATAGATAGACCAGGTCGCATAAATATCTGTTAACAATTAAAGTTTTACCTTGCGCTTTAGTGCCAGACTGCGTCTTCCACAGCTTCATCATGAGCTGCGCCTGCTCAGCCGCCGTGATCCGTTTGGCCTGGATCTGGTTGACAGTAGCCACATTGACCCCCAGCTCGTAGGCCAGGGCCACCCAGTCCTTGCCCAGGAGGTTGCAAATGTCCTCGAACCTGGAATAAATTATGACCACCATTATTAAGTATCCATTAAGTTAAGACCGTTAATATATTTATTCCTATGTTCTCCACTCCAATCCCATATTGAAATATATAGAATGTGGAAGTTTCTGTTCGCAGTTTTATGAAAAAGAAAAAAAACGTTATTTGCCATATTCCATTCCCTTCTATCTTCCTTTTAGAGCAAGAGGGGATAAATACGCAACGTATGAAAAAAAAATCGTGAGTTGCTAAAATTAAAAACAAACTGGAACAAATTACCTTGCTACTCCGCGAAACCAGTGCCGGGCTCGTGTAAAATAGCTGCTATTGTGCGACACATATATGTTCATGCAAAAACCCACCCTCCTCCGCTTCCACACGAAACAACATATATCACACAGACTCAACTACACACCACCACCACTAAACACTAAAACTACACGATCGATTATTTTTTTATCTTATTATTTTTCTCAAAGCCTACCCTCAAAATTTAAAAATAAAACGAAAGTACCCCCGTATTTTATCACAAACTACCCACATAATTTATCTCAATCTCAGCTACCAGATATTTGATATTTAAATTGAGTTTTGTGTTTTATAAGTCCACGCCTACGAAATAAAGTAGAATGAAAGAAAGCAGAAATTATAATTGAAACTTAGCGTGTTATCAAAGATCAGTGAAAGTGTACTTTTAAAAATTCAATAATACTTAACAATCACACCAGATTTTAATCAACAGAACTGACATCATGAAAAGTTCAAGCTAGAACTTGTGGAAGCAGACAATTTGATTTGTAAGCAACTGGACAACGGTGCCGCAGTTATTGTTTTATCTGTCAGAAAAGCCTATTCTTCTAACTATTAGTCTTATTAAACTATTTAAGCCCAATAGGATCGCTGTACGTCTTCTCACCTAGGATCATTGAGCCGTTGTCTCCAGATCAGCTCTTGTTCCTCTGTCCGACGAGGCACCGTGTCAGTGGGTACTGGGGAGGCTCTTTCCACTTGCATTTCATCAGGCACCATGATATTAAGTACTGCAATCTGAAAAGGAGGCGATAGTGAACAAAACTAACAATTAAGGTATTTGTTTCAATTTTGTTACCACAGCTTTCAAACTTTCCCAAAATGTACACAATTAATTTGGTTCTCGAACCATTTTCTAGCATCATGGTTCAGTTTTGGTAGAGGAGAAAATATTTAAAGATTCGATTGACACCAAAATAGTACGCTGTCTCATATAACCCGCTGGCTGCACTGAAAACCAGCACTGTTGGTAGGTATTGTCACCGCATTGCTAATTGCTAGTTCTGTGTCTTTTTTAGTGTAGTTAGGTGAATAAATGATTTTTCTTTCTTCTTCTTTCTTTATTTCAAAATGCACATAAAACTCGCTTTGTTTTAAACCACACCTTAAATTTTATACGATTTGCATTAACTTCAACATCAGATTTACTTACAGGAGTAGGCGATGGTTCACCCTTCGGCACTTTCGGGTCCCTCATGAACTGGCATCTACACATTGGCTCCAGATCCTGAGTCTTGATCATGACCGGGAACGCAACCCGGTTCTCCCGGAACGCCCGGAAGGGTAACGTCAGCTGTTCCCCGGATTTGGCTATGGGGACCAGGTTGCCACCGAATTCAAGGTAGATAGGTTTACCTTCGTGCACCTTAAAAGATTTCATACTTTTGATGTATATTTATTGTCAAAAGTAAAAAGGCACCACATGGATGATGATGATGGTTTTGTTTGCCAAAAAAATTACGTAGGATGTTAAAAGATGTAATTGTAACATAGCTTTCTTGTATAGAAATAAATTCACTAGACTAACTATAAAGAATCATAATTGTTGAAGACCTTGAAAATGAGTAGATAAAGTCTATCACATACCTCTTTTCATTCCTTTTATAGAGGTAAAACTAATTGTATAAATTAACCATAACATCACTAAGTATTAGATAGTTAGTAGCTGAATCAAACTTCACCTATAGAGTAGGCAGGACTCATTACAACTGTCTTAATGAAAGCAAGGTACTCAAATAGGAGGGTTAAATTACCTCAACGTCCCGACTCTTAGCGACCTGTATGAACCGTTCAATTCGCTCCAGCGCTTTGTCTTCTTTATCGTCGGTGACACAGAACATGCGCAGCTGAGCCTGACAGTCATCCGTGCGTTTGGCGTACACCACAAAGCGAGCCATGAACGGCACATGAATCGCCTCCCTGGAAAGCCATTTAATATCGAATGTTTACAGATCTCTGATATCCCAGATAGATGCTTTGAGAAGCCTTGGATTTTCTTTATATCTTATTTCGCGTTAATCAGATTTAAGTGCATTTGCAGAGCCGGCATGAGCCAGGTGCTTATCTTAAGTTATCAATATGAATTCACTGTATTCCACCGATCTCTATTTATTCAGGGCAATAATAACGTAACTTTCATTTATCGTTATCTAACAGCATCCAACATTTATGTACCCTTAAACAATTCGAAGACAAATTATGCCCTTAAACCTTGAAAATTACATGTAGAAGAAGTCAATTGCAACTCTTATGTTAACAGTTAATACCTGTACAGTTCTGTAGCCATCTTCGTAGCATCCTCGACGTGTCTGCAGTCAATCAGCCAATAACGAGCCGACACCGTCGTCGTGAACGATACACAATCATTCACGAACGTGAGCGGCGTGTTCTCCGTGACGTCCTCCCAGTGCGCCCTATTCGTCCCGCCTGTCACAACAGTTGCTTTTTCATCTACAAATCTTGCTTCATTATTATTATTTACAATCATGCGTTTTGCTGTTTGTAAACCTTACGCTATACTACATTCATTACCATTTTTAATACAATATTTGTATTTTGAAGCTAGCGCAGCGCAGCGGTTAACACACCTTTTTAACTGCCTTTTAACCTATTAAATGCATGCTAAAGCATTATTTCCATGGCTACGTAATAGATCTTTAATCAGCAGCGTTAACTACTATTTATCTAGATATTTTTTTTCTACTATACCATCCAATTGCTATAATGAAATCTAAAGTCATGTATGTTAGAATTCTTTAAGTGTTAATAATTTAGTAAACATAGTCACACTATAGTATATAAACATAAAATCAATTTCTTTGATAATTAGAAAAAACCGATGCAGAAGAATAAGAGATAGAATCAGGAAAAAATTAAAGTATAAATAAATATTTCCAAAACGGCCTATAGCAAACACACAACAAGCAAAGACAACACACCACACAAAAAACAATAAATAACGCCATTGTATAAATCTAATAAATAAAAAGTGACTGAATATGTGGCACGCTATGTACGGTCACTTTCAGGAACGGTGCTATCGTCCAAATCAAAATGATTCTAAATTTTCAAACGAATGTTTGTGCCAAAACAGCAGGTTTGGTTTCCGAATAACAGATCTCTCGAAGGACATTCGCTAAAACCCAAAAGCAAATTGAAAGTTAATAACGACGGAACAAAAAACATAACAGTGAAATAATGACCAGAACAGAAATGAGACAAGTCAAGATGATGTGAAGAAAAACAGAATTGATAGGCCGTTTTGGAAAAGAACTTGGCTGTCGCAAGCAAAAAAATTAAATATCAGGAACATTGGCGCAGAAGAATGAATGAGGATGACGGAGATGGGATTGATTAGTTCTCTGTTGCCCTTACGCTAGATTCCAACAATTATTTTACGTGTGTCAATCTCTTACAATGTGCCAATAAAGTTATTGCAATAAAAGGTCTAGGTCCTGTTTAGTTTGTACACTTGCTTAACAGAAATAACGTCCAGTGATTATAACGCAGTGCAATCTCTTGATTCCCAAGGTTTGATGAATTGTTATGATACAGAGTGAATGTGAGTTAATAAAGCGTAAAAATTCCAGCCCGTGCATAGAGGAAGAATGTATGAAAAGCAAGATATGGATAAGCATTCGAATAGTGAAAGAGGGAAGAAAACCGATGCGTCCGATAGTTATACTTGTCAAGCAACCGCAACATCATTGCTAGAGTATAAATATCACACCGAAATAATGACTTATGAAAGAATTCAGAACATAAATAAAAAAAGAAGAGAAAACAGTTCAAATCAATTGGAACTCAAAAGTAAAATGAAACTTAACCGACATTTCGATTTTGTTTTTAAAGAATTTGTAATATTTCTAATTTTTTACCTTCGAGAGATCGTTTGCGAAATACCCCTGTAGCGCGCCGATAGGTGGCAGCAGATAATTTAGCGCCACACACGGTGAGCGTGCAACACACACAAACACACGAGAACAAAGACAATGTAGGACACGCACAAAACGCACACAGGGACGTGTCCCGTAGCTGCTCGGTGTATTTGCTGTAAGCGTCAACCCTCGCCCTACTCGCGCCCCTCATCTCGAGGTTGATTCAAATGAAAATAATGGTCTAAACTAATCTGTCAAATGATCATGCTCATCCCTTCGTCTAGGAAATCGGGAGTTGGAACTCTATGACTCTCATAATATTCTCATTAACTACTCTAGTCAATATGGAATAGAAAAATCTAGGTACCAAATACCGTAAAGACTGAACTATGATTTGAACTATTAAAAATATTAGGTATACAAAATCTATCGTTACTCTATCGTCAAATAGCGAAAAACTATGTTCTACCATTATCATGTAGTAACTTCTCGATCCATTCGTTAGCCGAGTTGTATGTATCGTCGTCTATAACCGACTACGTCGCTAAGGTGTTGTAATGGAATATTGGTAATACCATTTCACGTATACCATGAATACTGGAACTCTAGAAATTAAGCTAAAATTAATCGAAAGCCTAATATTACCTATAGTTTTAGGCACACTTACCTCCTGTTTTTAGGCAAAGCTTTATCGTCAATATAGCAGTACACAAGCCATACTCCATCGCAACACTTTACAGACTTGTTACAATTGCTGGGAATAGTCCAACCGAGTCAATACCACACTATCATCTTTAACATTTGGTGCACTATTCCCAACAACCCATCAGATCTGCAAGAGAGATGTAAGCGGAAGATAATTGTACCTGATATGGAGCACAGCAGCCGGAGGGTCGGAGCTGATGAAGTGCTGTACTGGTTTGTCATGCCCTGCGTATGGGGCCGGGGAGCCGGCATGCTGAGGGTGATGGCTTTGTGGAACTTCCTCCGGCGGGGCTCCACGGTCACCACTGGAGACACGGCCACTCCTCGACCTAACAGCTTCGCGGTCAGCTCCGAATCTATTATCTGAGCCTGCAGGAAAATTTTGACCGTTTTCATTTTGGTTTCAGTGTTAGAAAAGTTAATGTTTTGACTGATGTTAATTTTCGAATAGACGATTTTCTGAATTGATATTTCTAAAGACCAAACGTAGAGGTTTGAATTAAGCTTCCATGCTTTGTGGACAGTGCGAAAGGCTTAACGGTGCGAGGTGAAAATAAGGAATAAATGTACTTACCATTTTTTTTTATTAAATTGCATATTTTCTCAAACTTTTTTTATATGAAACACAACTTACGGTCAGTGACTGTTGAAAATGAAAGTAATCTTTTTTTAAATTAAGGTTTAGGTGGCGAGCGGTCGGTGCAAAAGCAAATATGAACATATGAAATCACAGGAAAAGCGTTTAAAAATAATTTCTCAAAACACACTTTGTCACAAAAACTTGCATATTATTTCTCACACATGCTCTGCTAATGCCACACTGTATTCAACTAAAGAAGCTCAAAACACCGAAAATAAATAGCAAATAAAAAATTATACATGCATCTCACGTTTGGTCTTTAGGAAATAAACCTGCGCCATACGAACATTTCAAATAAATTAATATAAAGCACAATATAAACATTACCCAATAAATTTAGCAATCGACTTAAAAATACTTTCTTACATTAAAACGTCACTCCAAGTTACAAAACACTATATAATATTCATAATACGCACAGCATCATTTCAATAAATATATTAATTGTATAAGTACATAAAATTGCATTATTTATTTAAGACATACTTATTCCAAAAGTCATGCTTATACCTAAAGACCAACTAGAGAAATTACAATCTGAGGACACGCATATTATGTGTGAGAAAACTTTCAAAAGTATTACAACAGTGATTTCATAAAATTCAAATTTGCTCCCAATTGAAAACGAGCATTGACAGTTACATGAACTTTATTCAAATTTCAATCTACAATCATTATTTTTAAGTACAATCTAAATTTATTGGGTAGGTATTCCCTAGCGGAGTAACGAATAATTATTGTGACCACATAAGTGCTAAGTAGTATAAACTTATTGTTATAAGTATGACCACGTGTCCCTAGGTGACAAAATGTGAACCTGCTATAGCGAGTACGATATGTCATTAACCATTAACCATTGAGTACAAAAACCTATACACACCCTTGGTTGAGTTGTCAAACCTGGTTGAGTGAGTATAACTATTTTCATCAAATAATCTAGCGAAAGTCTATCTCAATACTTCAAGTAATTCAAATTTGATTAATCTACTCAAGTTTCTAAAAAACTACGATGAAAAGCTAAGATTCATAGCTCAGTTAACCAGATTTAACACGATCAACGTTCACATTAACCACAATAAATAACTGTGCCTAAAATAATTGGTAACGCTGTCCCACTTCAATTCAAATTTAGTAAAAAATCCTTAAAAATGTAAATTTTCATCGTAAAAAAATTTGGCATTCATATTTGTACTATAGTTATGTTACCGTGGATCTATGATAAACTACAATTAATAATCAAGAACACAATAGTTTTGGCTTAAAATTAAACATTGTTAACAATGAACACATAAATGCTATGACTACAACAGCTACCAATACACGAACGTCAATTCGAAAAACGGACACTAAAATCCTAAACTAAAAGAACTTAGTTCTACTTATAAAAATAGATGCTGTAAATAGATTCAAATTTTCGATTAGTCGGTTAGATACTATAAGTTGATTAAAATTCGTTATGGTGATTCATAAGCTTGAGTTATTGTCCGACTTTGTCGGTGCTAATACAATGATCCTTAAAATTACGGCTGCTATTCAGGAAAGTTGTTTTCGTCATGTTTAAGCTTTTCAAATAAATAAATTTCTCTAGATATAATTTAAACGTAAATGCCAGTCGAAATTTATGTTCACTTTACTTCACTTTTTCTTATAGCATCGACTCTCTTAGTTAGTCCAACAATTAGCTCTTCAGTACCAACTGACAGTGCCTTTTCAATAATCACATTTAAAGTTTTAAACACACATTGTAATAAATAACTAATTGCTGATTTCCAAAGCTTAAAGCCGAAAACACGATTAAAATGATCTTTCCGAATAACAACCCCTAATACATATCGAAATGCCAAAGCTACCAAATTAAGGAGAAACGTTTTTTCTTAGAGACGTTATTGACGGTGATCTTTTTCAGATTTTTGTCTTTAACGCCTTTGCGAGGCTTGAAGAGGTTTACCTGGAGGCCGACTTTGATCTTCTTGGTGAGAGCGCCTTGAGGGAAGACGGCTTGAACTTGTGGGACGACGGAACTGGATACCATGCCCCCTAAAAAAGCATTTAAAATAGAAAGGCGTCATCCTTTAATCATGTGACGTTTTTTAGCATTTTTTAAACTCCTCCCTACCACTGGTGATTTGTGGTGTGGTTTAAGACTAACTTAAACAATACAAATGATTTTGGGTATTTGAGAGGGCTCTACCCAAAATCACGTGAATTTTTTAACACAAAGTATCTTAAAATTTTACGCTCACGGCCACTTCTCAGTTTAGAAATCGTGATTTTTAACGGAGAAATAAATACAATATTTCGGAAATTTTGTATATCAGTTTACCGATGACTAAAGAGTATCAAATAGCGATTCTTGGTACGGAGTCGAGTTGAATTTCACTTGTAGTAGTCTTTTGTGATGTAATTTTCCCACCTATTCGTGGGACGGGACGTATTGTAATCAAATTAACATTTCCGATTGGACGGTGATCGTATTTCAATATCAATATCTTTAATAAAGGTCTACGCAGCCATGGCTAAACTGAAATCATTCTACTCCACATCCCGAGGTTTCCTAAATCAAGGAAGCCAAAATCCACAGCCTATCCACAGCTATCATGTTGAGGTGTGTCTTTTTATTAACACCATGTTTCTTATTAGAATTTACTAAAAGGACTGTAATATCGTCAGACCGAAAATATTTTTCTCACCTTCAGGCCCAATAGCATGCACTTCTTGTCGTATACGTGATATGACGGCGAAGTACTGCGGGAAATCATGGGTGAGGATTCTGGTGACGCGTGGAGCGTCCCACCCTTTCTCCTCTTCATTAGTTTCTGCAAATGAAATATTAAAATTACTATAGGTTTTATTCATTGTGTTGCGCTATTGACATCCCATGGCTCCTTCATTTACTCTTGGATATGTGGGATTAACTGAAATATGATCTATAAACCCTGACTTGCTGATCATACTACAATAAGTATTCTTGAATAGCTATCACAACATACCGCGACATGCATCGCCGCTCAGGGGTGTTTTTTTAACAAAAGTTAACACATTTAAGAAAATAGGGTGGCAGAGACCTACTTCATTTGACACGTATACTCGTAATCTTAAGAGGAGTGTGTATACAGGCCCAAAAAGCGCTCCCCATACGGCGATAACGTTTTCCACCCTCTAAACCTTAATCTATGGCAATGATTTTTTGGTATGTTATCATTATGGCTTAGAACTAGGTTTGTATGTTATGATTTTTTTTAATATTCTTTATAGATTTGACAGTATTTGCATTTTAGGAGTTTCATACAAAACAAAAAAGCCTCAATATTTTTTAAACTATTAAGAATATTAAAAAAATCAAAACGTTCAAACCTAGTTCTAGGGTCTAATGACATTAGACCAGAAAATCGTGGCTATAGGTTAAGGTTTAGAGGGTGGAAAACGTTATCGCCGTTTGTATGGAGAGCGCTGGGTTCACACTCCTCTTAAGACCTTTAGGGCGCAGTCTTGCCGAACAGAGTATACACCGGGTGGCAATCTACCCAATGTTGCTCGTTATAACTAATGCATCTTAGTCGAATATACTACCTGTTCGTTTTTTAAATTTACTTCTGTTGCTTTCTAGGTTTAATTTTCTTTTTAACTAAACACGATCACAATACCCTAAAGACCAAAATATCAATAGAAACCGGTAATTAATTACAAGGACCTAAAACCTCCATTATTCAACTGGACTGACCTTCAATTTCCAGAGTCTCGTGTAGGATGTCCTGGACGACGTCGTCAGTGGCGTCAGTGTTGTGTTCGCGCCAGCTGGTGCCGTTGTCTGAGCGCAGGATCACGATCTCGCGCTCCTTCCCACGCAGGGACGCATAGTGAGGCACCTCTAGTATTACAGGCCTAAAAATTGTTTTGTATTATTAGACACTAGCAGACGCCCGCGACTTCGTTCGAGTGAAATTAGTAGCCTATGTTCACCAGGGATAGTGTAGTTTTCTATTAGTGAAAGAATTTTTGGATTTGCTTCAGTAGATTCAGAGTTAGTGTAGATAGTCTAGATTAGTGTAGATGTAGACGTAGATAGTGTAGATGTACATGTAGATAGTGTAGCTGTAGATACAGATAGACGTATTAGTATAGACAGTGTAGAGTGTGATTGATCTGTTGATCTTCACTAAATCATTGATCCATTGATTGGTCGATTGAGTTAGGTACCCCAAGAACTTGGCAGAAACCGGTCCCATCTCCAGGACCCTGGAAGCCAGCGCCTCGCCTTCCATCAGCGGGGGCATGTGGTTGATGCGGGATGGCTTCAAGTATCTGCAATGAAACAATTAAGGGGTTAAGAAAGCATGCATTGACAGAAATAATTTATTGAAGGGATAGCCAGAATCAATTTCTGAAAAAACAGATGCTCTATCTATAGTACAAACATCTGATTTTATCGAAACAAAATGTAACATTTTGGCGAAGACAATTTCGTATCTAAACACGTATCATAGACCATCAGTTTGAAAGCAGTATAGCGGGATAGGTCAAGCTGCACGCTAATCGTAGGTATTTCGTCCTCAGTGATTTCGTATCTCATTTTTCTTCAGCAATCGTTCTTCGACTGTGAACAATCGACCATCACCCTGTCTGCTTACGTCACTATACTAACAAGCGATTCTAGTACAGGGTAGATTCGATTCACTGGAAGGTGGTACGCCATCAGCGGGCACGTCCAGCCCTGGGGCACCTACCTGCAGGTGACGCGGGTGGGCTGCTGCGCGGACAGCGGCGGCACGATGACGCGCACGCCGCCGCCGCGCACGCCGCGCAGCGCGCCGCCGCGCGCGTCCACCAGGAAGGACACCAAGAAACTAGACACCGGTTAAACTTTATCTTTATCTTTCTTAACATAGCCAGCATCATGGGCCTACCGCGGGATCAGACCTAGGGAATCTCGCTTAGCGTACGAAACTAAGTCGCTATCCGTTCCTGTCCGTCTTTATATCTTCAGTCGTCTACTCCTTCTAAACCACGCAACGGATTTTGATGCAGTAATCGCTGTCCTTTAGAGATTTCTTTACGGACGGTTATTTATGTGCACTACTTCCTAATTGCACGCGTACGAAACTGGGGCACGTCACTAGTCTATATGTAAAAGAGTTATTTTACGGACTGACTGAGTGACGTTGCACAGTCTAGCCCGATGAAGATAGAAACATGAACTTGGAACATGTAGACGGTGTAGAGCTCCATTAGAAGAGGGCTTTTGGATATTCCCCTATTAAGAGAGTTAGTATATTACTATGTAATCCGAAATCTACGCGTCTAGTCCCGGATCAAAGCTAGTCTTACAATCGGTAACAATCAAGCGATTGTTTAATCGTAAATACACTCACAACATCAGAAGAATTGAATGCGCATATATCAAGGTTACAGGTTCTTTTCTTGAAAATGAAAGTAAATCTCTATGATACATTAATTTTAAATTCTGCTATCGCTACATCCCAAAACTAAGGCCAATCAAACTCTAGAATTACAGCCTGTTGAGATGGGACCATGTTTTCAGGACCTGAGATAAAAAGAAGTTTTATAAATTAGTGTACACTTACTTTTTCCATTGTAGCTTCTTCCTATTATTTTCAAGTCCAAGCAGCGTGCAAGAGTCATTGCGATTAGAATCGTTTTGCTACTCTGAAATAAGTATTATTGTGAGATTATTTTTCTGAATAATGAAATCGCTTCATTTTATAGCAAAAATTAACCCCTCTTTTGACTTACCTGATGCCGAATGATTATAAATATAGCACAACAAAAATAATGGTCCAGAAAACGTGTAGAATATGGAACACTTCCTATACACACAGCAGTACGTATGTGCAAATGGCAACTGACTTTTGCAGAGAGCATGTGGGCACGGGAACTGGCTTTTGTAGTAAGTATTTAGCCGTGGAAACTGACTTTTGCAGTAAATATGTGGAATTGTGTATACTAAAACAACCTAGCATTTTCTGTAATTATTTGGACATGTTAACTGATTATTGCGGTAATTCTTTTGCATTAAGTAAATACGTATTCAAACAAGGAAACTGACATTCATGGTGGGTATTTGAACACAGGAACTGACTTTTGCAGTGAGTATGCGGACATTGGTACTGACTTGGGCTGCGTGGGGTCGACGTTATAGCAGTAGCCTTCTGGCGCCTGCGCGGTGCTGTAGCGGCTGATACTCTTCACCACCACCTCCTGCTGCGGCTGGTACGGCATGCCGTTCACTGAGCCTACGAAACCACATCATTGAATACCCACCAATGATCAATTATTTTTTAATTAGCAAGATGTAAAACGGAGCAGTTGCTCGTTAAAGTTCTCAATAGGAGGCCACAAGCGGCATCCTAAAAAAACTGAAGAAGGCTTAAGATCAGCGGGCACCTTGTGCAACTGTCCATTGTAAAAGACTTTGGGGGATGTCTATGTTCAACATGGACGTCCTAATGTTGAAATAATGAAAGGCTCAAAGCAATGCCTTACAATATGTTGGCAAATTCGACTATACATACCATCTTTAGCATATCTAACATAAGCAGCTTTACCTATCGAACTTACCAGTAGAAACCTCCATGATATTCTTATGGCTCAAGGCGGACTCGGTGCGTTCGTCGCGAGTGACATCGATGGGCAACGAGTCGTCTCCGAGCGACTTCATGTCGTCAGCTGTGAGGTAGCGGTACGGCTGGTCGTTCAGGATCGTGTCTTCACCTGGAAGTCAGACAAAGTTGTTTTGGTTCTTCTAGGTATTTGTAAGTCTGAATGTAACGATATATCTTGTTAAATGAGGATTTAATCTCAAAATTAAGGGAAGAAGAAAATCTTTGAAAAATATAACATTGAAAAAGTAGTTCATAAGTCACACCAAATTTAATCTTTATAGCAGCTATCACAACTCTTGTCTTGTGTTCCATTATCAAGTATATCTCTCCGCTCTAAGTTTTTGACCATCCGGTCAAAGATGTAAGGAATACTTCTTTCATCCAAGACTTCCACTCCTCGAAGTTGTTCAAAAATAAATAAATCTTTTACTTTATATTCCAGTACATATATAATCATCTGAAATTCCACTATCTTCACCTCCTAATATTCAAGTATTCTACCTCTTTTCTAATAGGACTCCGATAGGATCTTCAGAAAAAGACAGGTCTTCAGGGATTCTTATATCAGATTTTCAGATTTTCAGTATTATCTCTGAAATTCCACTTTCACACGTAATAAATCAGTATCCTACCTCCTTCCTCCTCGGAGTCGGACATGAAGGTCTCGAGCATGGTCTCTGGTGCCACGACCTTGTACTTGTCGTGGGACGCGGGTGCCAGCGACGGCTCCGACACTTCCTTTAGGGTCTCCATGACCGTGACGTAGCCTAGCTTAGATGCTATGTCCAGCGGGGTCTGGCCATTCTGCGATGACATTGGTAAAGTTAGAGGCTATGAGGCTAAATTGCCCTGAATTTCGGGTTAAACTTACTAAGGATACTTTTAGTACTTGATTTCGATTTAAAAGTAAAAGTATAACAATTAAAAGGCTAAGTTTTTTATTTTACTGACAATTGAACTCTTAAAGTTAGAAGGACCGTGTAGAAATAAACTTCTATGTTGATAAGTGAATTGCAGGAAAATAATCTTGTTTTCAATGAAAAATATATTGACCAAATATGCCAATACCAGTAATTACATTTGTTCCAGAAACAACTAAAAGTAATGTTTCCAAGAAGCTAGCACAAACCTTGAAAATTGTAATGTTAAGGAAACTTTTTGGACTTGTCGAAAGCAATGTTAAGAAATAACTTACAGTTGTAGTAGCATTGGCATCAGCTTTGTGTTCGAGCAGAATATTAACAATGTTAATGTGCCCCTGTTGCGCTGCGTGATGCAGAGCCGTGTACCTGGTCAATAATATTATCATGTTCATTGAATACTTTATTTATTTCATGAAAAGTCTTTAATTCCATCCCAAGAATAAAAAGGCAGTGAAAACTTTGGCAGTCCGCAAATATAATGCTTAAAATGGAATGCTTATATGACAATGGCATCCACCTTTTTGGATTTGTTCAACTTGATATTGTGCCATTTTATATTTACTTTAGGTGATTATTATGGGTAATTTAATCGCAATAACTTTTAATTGATTTTAAAACCGTTGTCTCAATGACACTATATTTACGTCAAATTATTAAGTCGTCAACGTATACATCTAAGAAGATTCATGACCGATATCTTCCTGGCTGTAGTTGCCAATAAATAAGTACAAAAATATAGAGGCTTATACTTGATATGGCTTATTTAAATGCCCACCATGGAAGTCCAGTAAAGCTTACCCGTGTGTAGTCTGTGCCTTGACAGAAGCCCCATTTTCAAGCAGGAATCGTACCATGTTGGCTTGACCGTAGTGGCTGGCGATGTGCAAAGGTGTGTAACCGCCTTTAGTGCAAATGTCCACCTAGACACAGGAATACGATATGAAAATGATACCCTTTACAATCGACGGGTGATTGATTAAAACAATTTAAAAAACTTTGTGCAGGCTCGGCAACGTGCAAATCATTATGATGTTGCAAATTTTCACACACTGCGATGACTTCTTACTTTACAATCCGGCCAGCTGTATGCCTGCTCGCCACCGACGTGATATCAACTACTTAGTTTCCTCTATGGGCCAATATGACGAAATTGTACAAAGATCATTTCACTTTATGTGCAGCAAGACAGCACAGCATGCTCGGCATGGCATACCTCAGCGCCGTGCTTTACTAGAAGCTGCGCCACGGGCACGCGCTCCTCTTGCGCGGCGAGGTGTAACGCGGCCAGCCCGTTGCGCGCCTGCTGCCCGGCTGCCGCGCCCTGCTCCAGCAGCAGAGCGCACATCTCCGCGTGACCCTGGGAACAGATCTCATATCAGTTATAAATCCCTCGTGGAGAGTCCTTATGAGAGAACCCTCTTGGTGTAACTCTCTTGGCAGAACTGACATCGTAGAACCCTCACCGGACAACCCTTGACAGAAAACTCCTTTTGAAGGAATCCTCGCTTGATATAATTCTCATTCACAGATAATATTATTCTTCACTCTTGTGGAGACTGGGCAAGGCAAGCGTGCCTTGTAAATCATTATTAAAATAAAGCACAGATGCTCTCCAAAGTTGAACAAGAGTGAACAACTAGATTTTGATAACCTCCGTAATATAATCTACGTTCTGAAACATTTTAGTGTTTTGTGGACACTTCTGAACGCGAAAAAAGAAGACCTCGAACTACTCTAAAAAAAGGAGAATATGTTATGGAAACGGATTTTAGTCTACTAAAAAGTTGTTGCCAATAACCATCCAGCAATTTTGCAATAGCTAAAATCTTCTTGACCATTCATGTTAATCTTAAGTCATCCCAATGTTTTGTATGGCAATGGATGTGGATTGGAGACTTATTAGCCGTTGATGCTAACCTGCTGAGCGGCGAGATGCAACGGCGTGAAGCCAGCCTTAGACTCTGCGTTGGTGAGCGCTCCGTACTCCAGCAAAGTTGCAGCTGTCTCCATCTGATTCTTGCGGGCCGCTATGTGCAGTGGGGTGTGACCGTTCTTAGCCACGGCCTGGTAACAAGTACCAATAAATATGTAGAAAAGGGGAAACATGATGGTCACTCAATGGTTTTTTTTTTAATGACTTTTATTTTTGCTGGTCGTAGTCCTCGCGAAGGGTACGGGCGGCTACGATCGCTAAACAAATGACAATTTATTTCAACACAGATAGGTGATTTAACAATAGTCAAAAGGCATGCCTATTGTGGGTCTGAGAGAACTTTACGCGTACACAGGAGTGGTTCCGTAGACGCGTAAAGACCACCACCAAAAGTGGTTTGCCCTTTGACTATTGACGTCTTTATGTAAAAGATTGTGGGGGTGGTTGTGATATGATTACTAATGGAGTGAGCGGCTAGCACGAGTGGCTATGACTCACTCAATGGATATTAATAATGCATAATACGACATAAGAATAGAAGTACAATGTTCGGGTGAAGACGGTTACAATTTCAATTTCATTCCTTCCTTCTTCGTATGCTTTGGCCAGAACCCTAGATTTGGCATGTCAGATTTCTAACATTGGAGTGACTGCCATCTGACTACTGTTTTCCGGGTTGGCAAGAAACAAGACCATTCATTTACATGAATGTCCAGGTTTCCTCACGAAGCTTTAGACAGAAACAGACCTTAGCATCAGCCCCTTTCTCCAGCAGCGTGGTAGCAACGGCTTGCTGGTCGTATTGCGCCGCGATGTGCAGAGGCGTCATACCGTTCTTGCCCGCTTGATCCGGCGAAGCACCATGAGCCAAAAGCAAGTTTGCAACCTGCAAAAACACAATGAAATAAATGTACAAATAACGTTTGCGATGCAGTGGCTCTAACTAAGTCACTGCATTGGATTACTGTTTACGATCTCTATCAGCACGGGTAAAAACGTAGTATTCGTATTGCTGTCTGGATTAATGTTTCAGTCATGTCGTTTTAGTAACTCGAAACCAAGACCTTTTGCACTACGCTCGCTTATACATAGATTATAGATTGGCTCTAAGAGAATTTTGGTTTACAGTATTCCCGTCTTGAAATTTTACATTGCCTTCGAGGAACTATGTGTATATTTCACGTACCTTTAGGTTTCCATATTTGGCAGCTAAGTGTAACGCCGTGAATCCTTTTTTCGTCGTTGCTGTCAACGGGGCATTATGCTCAATCAGAGCTGCTGCAACCTGAAAGCAAGTAATATTTTGCATAAACAAATACCGACACATAAATGACAAGAGCATAAATCTCAATGAACACATTTTCAATCCCTTACTTAGAGACAAAGGTACTTACATCATGGTTATGCTGCTTTGCTGCGATATGCAGTGCGTTGTAGTGGTCGGCAGTGTGCGCGCGCACGTCTGCGCCGTGCTGCAACAGCAGCACCGCGATATCCACGTTCCCCAGCCGGGACGCGATGTGCAGTGGGGTCTGCCGTTCCCTCGCCTTCGCCTCCACCGCGGCGCCATTGCGGAGCAGGATGCGGATTATGTCCGTCTGTCACGTAAATAATGGAATGGTAATGAAGATAAATAAAAATTCCTTGGCAACATACGAATTGAAATGATATATCCGTATGGCGAAGTAGCTTCTAGTTATAGGCTGTTTTATTTTGCAAAGTAACCAACAAGTATCATAAAAATATCATCAGTCAACTTGATATTATCTTATTGATATGATATTATCTTCGAATTTACAGGTTATTCCATTTCGTGCGGCCTTACAAAAAATGTAAACAAGGCCAATCTTTCCGACTCGGTTCTATCTCGGTTCTGTCAAGCTGGTTTTCCGCCAGAGATGTGCCAGAAAGCAGAGAGCCCAGTGAGATCGCCACATTCTCCCATCCCCTCACAGCCTAGCAACCATTGGCCCTATTTTTCCTCACACCCTGTTCCACTACCCCACAGCTCCCTGGTGAGAGCCAGTGTGACCCCTGACCTGATTGGCGCGGGCGGCCAGATGGAGCGGGGTTTCCCCGCGCACGGTTGGCACGTCGGGGCTGGCCTCGTGCTGCAGCAGGTAGATGACGATGTTCATGCAGCCCATGAACGCGGCCACGTGCAACGGTGTCAGACCCGACTCCGTGGTCGCTTGGATACCTGGCGACAGACGAATGGAAGTCAATAAAGCTATTGAATTTAGACTTGACTCTGTAATTCCTTGGATGCCTGATAACGGAAGAGTCAGTGCAAATGTTGGTGCAAACTTAATGGATAAAATTGGAAAATACAATGTCGATAATGTGATTTTAATAGAATCAACGATATCAGATCTGTACAAACAAGTTCTATTACAATCACGAAAACATTAGAAAAAACATTAAATGGAGTTGAATATTTGTTTGCCATTACTGATGACAGTAATGGCCCTCAAGGGAATTTACCGTTGGTGCCATTGATTTCAAATAATTTGCTGCTTAGGCATTTCCTGAGCTATCAACGTCCATCCAATGGCACATTATTTAAAATTCTATCATTAATAAGGAAAAGGTAAAACTCACTAGCTCCATATTTGAGAAGCAACTCCACCACTTTGATTCTGTTCTTCTTACAGGCGATGTGAAGTGGGGTAAAGCCGTTGAGAGCGCGAGCGTTGGCATCAGCATTTCTACATAGAACATAACATATTTTGATATAAGATTATTGGTGGCAACCACCATCAAAATTAACTCCCGACGTTCTCAAGATACCAGGTCGTTTTTCTACTTAGGCAAGCGTGCTTCAACAATCTCTCAACCTGATAGTTTCTTCAATAATACAAAATCTCGTCGATATACTACACTCACCGGTCCAACAGCAGCTTCGCAACCTTGGCGTGCCCGCAGTGTGCCGCCACATGCAATGCGGTAAGGTAGTCGACTGTGACATCGTCAACTGGAGCTCGTCGTGCCAACAGCACGCGTGCCGCTTCTGCGTGGTCGCCTTGAGCTGCCATGTGCAATGGTGCCAGGCCGTTCTGAAGGTTGAAGGAAGAAGTCATGCAAAGTACTAGTAAAAGGGCCAGTTTCGAGTCCTAGTAGTTTTGAATTCAGACTAGACTGAGTACAAAACTGCTACAACTGATTACAAGATTGCAAGACCCGAGTTTAATTTCGAGCAGCTGATATCATTGGTGGAATTGAAATTCCACCAATGATATCAGCGGTTGGGACTCTCGTGAAGAAAAACTAAAACATTAAGGGGTCTGAATTTAAAGAAGGAAAAATATAGTCGCGAGCATACTCGTATATTGAAAAATAGCATGATGCTAGTTGAAATACACCACAGACACCTTGAAAACAAGCAGCAGTTCTAAAGTGAAAATCTAAAAAATCTAGTAGTAAAAAACTGGATATAGGATGACGAATACTAGTGGTTATGAGTAAAAGAGTAGACAATTACTGCCTCAAATGACAATAGCTGTTTTAATATTACAATTCCAAAGCAGAATGGTTTAGATACAAAAACATAGAGAACTGTTCTAAACCATGACAGTTGGATAACTAAAGAAAGAAAGTTGACCTTGCTCTTGCTAGTGATGGGCGCGCCTCTATCAAGCAGTGCTTCGGCGACGCGCTCATGCCCGGACCGCGCAGCGCAGTGCAGCGGGGTAAGACCGTCGCGCGTGCGCGCCTCCACGTTGGCCCCGTTTTCGCAGAGTAAGGAGACCATGTTGAGTTTGCCTGGAGAAAATGTTTGGTCAAGGGTGTATGCATTCTCGAGCCAAATTATATTTCGGATGCAGTTAAAAGCAATCTGTATTACGGTCGAAGCAGTGCAGAAGTCGCAGAACTGCATTTTATCTGCATAAGAACTGGCGTTTGCCATTCGGCATGTAGACCTACAGAGTTTCGCATCGTGGTAACGAGAGATGGATTTCTTTGATAGTTGGGTTTCACTAGTTACTATAGTACTCGTAATTCCGCGATTTCGCGGAGTAGCAAGGTAATTTGTCAGTTTGTTTATATGGACTTCCGCAAAGTGAATCCTGAATCTATTATTTGAAATGGCCACCCCTCTGTCCCAGTTTTGCCTTAGTTGAAAAATAGCAGTCTTATTTTAAGGTCTTTTTAATAAGCTTTGTTTGTTCTTAATAAACCATTTCCCAGTTTTACCTCCTTATTCATACAAACTTAACAAATGTTTTGTCCCTTTCATTTGAGGGCAAACGTCACAATGACGGAGAAAGACATAAAAATGTTAACTAACAAACGTTTAAGAAGCGTTTATGAGTAAGGGGGTTAGTCTGTAAATGGTATAAAGGCAAAGAAACACACGTGGTCCTAACATGACTAGCCAAAATTAGTTTATCTCTGTGTGTCGCTTTCTTATGACCGTAGACCTCTGTCTAACTAGAGCCTTAAGAAAAGGGACTGCGTCTCTACGCAGGGAGGTATAAATTAAATCTGAGCCGTCAGGTAAGGGCCGCAGGTGAACTTAATTAAACCCTCACCGTACGCAGTATTTTCCATGAACAACTACTAGCCTCGATGGAACAGTAAAATTAGAAAGAAGTAATTTACGAATGTCATAATGTCACTCGTTTTATCGTCCATTTTGATTTACTCCGTAATTTGGTATCTGGCCCAGCGCCAACTAACACAAACCACCACGTGGAGACCTAAATTAAAATCACATTATTATTATGGCGAAACGTTTATTAAGCATGGTAAACGATAAATTATACTGTTGCGTTCGTTGTGTGTCATCCTTTGGTCAGGAACAAAGGAAGACTTATGTTTGCAGGTCGTTACAGTAAAACGTGTCTAATTTAAAAGCTCTTTTTCTTTAGGCTCTTGTTTATTTTGAGCTTGATGGTGATGTGATGAAGCTTTGAACTTGTTGATTTGATACATTTTAGTGTTGTCATTAGCATTGTAATTTAATTTGAATGTATAAAAAAATACAAAAAAAATTCGAAAAGTAAAATAAAATGGATTACAAAAATTTAACAAAAAATGGCGCCATCTCTCGTCAGCTAACGGGCATTTATGAATGACCATATTGAATGAGATAACTTGATTAAGTTTCTCATCGCTGACACCGAGGGTAGTTTTCTCAAACAAATATCAATATTGCAATGACCGTAAAGACGAAACAAATTGAAAGATTTGCAGGGTATGGTAGCGGTAATGTGGCGAAACTGACAAACGCAAGGAACGGAATGCTGATGTTGCAGGTTCAAGTCCTGCCATTACGCTAATTATTCTTTGTGTTGTCATTAGCATTTTGATTTTAATTTACATTTTAGAATATTTTTCCATGCCACAAGGATTATCTTTTGCTTACTTGTAGAGCAGAGATGTCTTTCCAAGACTTTCAGGTAGGTTTCATGCTTAGTCAGGTTGTTAGGCTCGGAGCAATCAAGAGCCAATGGGAGTGGGTGGAACAATTTCAGAGAGGGCTGTGTGTGTCCAACAGTCAAGCGGATTGCTTTGGTTTAACGCAATACTGCTTCTCTTGTGCCAGGTACTCTTCAGCACCTACCTTCTCCACCTGCTCTTTTTTTCATCTATTTTTAAGCGATATGTTTTAGGCCCTAAATCGATAAGCTTCTTGTGTGTCTTTAATACACTGAAAAAAAGGGACAGCCCAACTAGTTTGGTTATACGTGATTTTGGTTAATGGTAATCAAAGTTCATTTAAATTAGCAAAACTATTTGCTACTGATAAACTTTGATGATTTATTTACAAATCCAGAGTTAGGTAAGGTGTAACAAATAGTTCGGTAGTCACTTTTTTGTGTAGTAGGTAAACAAAACTTTGGTTACGTGTAACAAAACTGTTTTTCAGTGTATTATCTCTAAAATGTTACCTTTTCATGTTGTTTTTGTATGATGAAATTGATGATCAATAGAGTTACTCGTATGTACTGTTTGTACCGCTTTTGTATGTGCATGTATGTTGAGCTTTTTTATGGTGGTTGTGACTTACCCCATTTAGCAGCAACGTGCAGCGGGCAGATGTTGTGTTTGGCAGGGCAGTTGACATCAGCACCTTTCGCCAGCAGAAGACGAGCTACTGCCTCGTTGCCGTAGTGGGCAGCGATGTGGAGTGGGGTGAAGCCTGACTTTGAAGTCACGTCTGGGTTGTGTTCATTCTGCAATGGTGTTTTTATTTGTATCAAAGGTTCGTTTGGGTCTTTAAGAATTGAAGTCGCGTTGAGATCTGATTTTTAAGAGTCATGGAGAGCTTGTAAGTTGATCTTTGTAGTTGCTGTTTGTTCTTTTTAAGAGAATGTTGTGAAGTTAAATTGCGAAGCTTAAACAATCAGGAGCCAGAGCGAAAGGAAAACGTATACATGTAACAGTAAAAAGAGATAAAGCACGATTGGTGTGATGCCTCGTCATTTCGTTTCTGCTTACCTCTAACAGCAGGTTGGCAGCCTTGACATCGTCCTTTTTAGCGGCGATGTGCAGGGCAGGCAGCCGGACCCTGCCTCGGGTGTCAGCCTCCAGCAGAACAGCTACCACTTTCTCATGGCCTTGCTGCATAGCCACTGCCAGCGGCGTGAACCCGTCCTATTCAGACAAATGGTAAGTTAAGCCATAGTTAAGTGTAGAAAGTTGTAAAGACGGTTACGTAATTCTTGGTTAGGAACATAGTTTGTTGAGATGATTGATTCATTAAATTCTAAACTTAGTTCACGATTAGTCCACGGACATTGTAATAATCAATTAAAGAATCGACTGTAAGACTCGCGTCATTAAAAATAAAACATTGTTATTGGATCTTGTAACAATGGGATCCTACTCGGAGATCCTATATTTTAGCTCATAAATTTACCTAAATGAGGTAGTTATTATTTTCCACCTTGATTTTCACCATCTACTCTAAAATCTTGATATACAAAGCCATATAGTCATAAGTTATAATATTGAAAGTACATAGTAGTAATATTATTATGCTTACTCATTGTGAGTCCACAAAACTTAGCGGGCGCCTCCCACCTCCTATTTCAGTTAATTGTGTGGCTATTCTGCAGTTCCGCCCTATTTACACATCTGACAATGACTGAAGACGTGTACTGCAAGATTGATTAGAGAATACAGAAGGGAGAGAGTCCGGGATTTCGTTGACACTTCGCCAACTTAATCCTCAAGTGTTTTATGTTAAATGTTGTTTTTAGGATTTGTGAGGATTGGAGCTGAATTTTGATGTTTCATCAAAAGAGGACTTTGTAACTAGTAGTAATAACTAAATAAATTATTTGCATAAGTATTTACTACAGTAAGTATTATCTAAGAAATCTTACCCATCCGAAAGAAGGAACAGGCCCTGTATTTTGCATTTGGAGTGGTTTGTCTGTTTTAGCCTTTCTCAGGCAACGTGTCATCTTATATCATGGACTCATCGTTGGGGCGGTCTACCGCAGGTTCGTGTATTTGCTATGGGTCTCTTCAGCCACACAAAGGCTATTAGAGCTATATAGCAGCTGTATAGAGCTGATCGCTACTGTACATCTTTTAAAGCCCTTGTGTGCTACTTGGGATAGAAGAAGTTCTTGGACATGCTGTTGATGATTTAGTGCCTTACCTCAGTAGCCAAGCTCTGGTTGGCACCGTTGGCCAGCAGAAACTTGACCACGCCATCATGGTTCTCCTGGGCAGCCATGTACAGCGGAGTGAAGCCATTTTGGGACTGGATGTTGACCTGGTGGAAGGTGGTTGAATAAAAATGACGTACTACAACACGTAGAAGAATATTATAATAGAAGAATTTCCCGATCATAAACGGTGGGGAAATATGGTGAATAAGCACAACATTGGAAGGAGGATAGTAATTGCTGAGGATATTAAAGGCATATTTTGACCATAGCCTTTTTTGGAAATTGATCTTGAAAGTCACGTACCTAAGTTATAACGTTATCGTTATCTTTAGTTAATGTTGAGATAACTCAAGGCGTTAAAGTTTGAAACATCTACCACTGTAGAGTTACAAAGTATTCAGTACTCGTAGCTAATGAAATGTCAATAATCCTCTAAGACTAAGTAGGTAGTTAAAATAGAGTATATTTCATACGAACTAAATATAAAAAGCTCTTAAATTTATAGTGGGACATTTAATGTAACTGTCAGATACGAACGTCCATTAAAAATTATAACTTTTGGAAGCTCATCTAACACTGCTGCATTTATTGAAGTTGTTACTGAATTCAAATGGAGCATGGCTGATTTTGCTTTGACTGATCTAGGTAAGATACGAGTTCGTGAAAGCCACCAATTAGTCGGAAACGAATTTAGGTTTGATGGATAGGAACACTTCGGAAGTCAGTTATTTGTGATGATTACTGTCAATCTTCATCCGATGCCAAGCTTCAGGGTCAATAAACTTTATACCAACGAGTACATTTTACACGTGCCATTGAAGATAGATTTCTTTGAAGGTTAAGACATACTGAAATCTGATATGTAGCTGTAATGAAACAGTAGACATTTCAACAATGGTGTCGTCAATACAAGCAACATTTTGTAGGTGGAAAAAAGATCCTGTGACCTTAACATGACTGGAGAAGTTTAGTTTATCTGAGTTTGTATCTATGTGCGTCCCTTTCATAAGAAAGCCACTGTCAAACTAGTGTCATAAGACACTAGTTTGACAGTGACGCAGGGAGGGTTAAATTAAACCGAGGCCGGGCATGTCAGGGCCACTGAGCATTTTACAGAGTATGCTAAACAGCAGTATCAGTAGCGATATAGCGAAGAAATTCCATAAAAAATCCTTAAGAGTTAAAAAATATCTCGAACACGAATCGGGAATCGAAGCTTGTCGTTTTTCTCAAAACAAGTTGCTTGTTTGTTACCCAAGCCTTGACATTGAACACGTGTGCAGCCTGATGGTGTTCATGATATTTTGAGCACCAAATCAAAACATTTCAACATAAATACAAGTTAAGGGTTAGCGCACACCTGCTTCAGAAGCCGATGCTTCACGGCGCGTATTTTCTGTTACAAACTGAGGTATTTTTTCTTTTCGAACACGTCTGCGCCAACGGCATCCTGCGCGTGTTAACGGACTGTTGGGACTCCCACTCCTACAGAGATGGGTACAGCTCCATACGGTGCTTTAATTGTGATTATTATAATAATACTAACACTAGCTCATAAGAAATTTGTTACTAACCTAATAAGGATTAATAATCTGAAATAAATGTATTGAATTAAATTGAATTGAATTGAATAAACAACTACACCAAAGTAAAAACTTTAAATTTACCCTCGATTTATTTTAAAAGTTAAATATCCTAATAATCGCTTACCCATTTTCCACCAAAAATGCCTAAGAACCTTTTCGCATAATTTAGCTATCGCAATAAAAAACCGTGTTGAATTTGATCATGTGGAGGTGACAAGTTCGTTTAATTTCTTTTCAACCTCTGACAAAACGCAAAAAAGGATGTTGTAAGGCTTTATATCTCTCTTCTGTCTGTATGTGACATTATAATTCCGGATCAGAAAACCCGACTTCCACGCAGTTATTGTGTTTGCTAGTTAGAATAAGGGAGATGTTTTTTGGCACGTTTAATAGAAATCGGTTTGTTTGGTTTCAACATGACTACTTTTAATAATGTCCGGTCCAGTGGCCCTGATTTGACCGGCCACGTTCTTATCTCTATTTCTTATGTCATTAGTCATTAGTTAGAGCTGCAGAGATGTTGAATTTACCTAATCTTGAGCGGGCGTGTTAGGGCCGCAGGGTTTGAAGTAAGAAACGGTCATTTTCATTCATTGTACTGTTAGGCGATTCTCACACTAGCACCTAGCACTGCGCTCCGCCGCAGATTTTATATTTGTGAAAGTAGTTCAATTTTTACAGAAAATACGCGCGGTAACACTAACAAACGACGCGTCTCCGTGCGGATAAAAAATCGTCGCTCCGCGGCAAAGCGCGATGCCAGTGTGAGAATCGCCTTACACTAAAAAAAAGGGATAACCGAACTAGTCTGGTTACTCGTGATTTTGGTTAATGGTAATCAAAGTTCGTTTAAATTAGCAAAACTATTTGCTACTGATAAACCTTGATAATTTATTTACAAATCAAGAGTTAGGTAAGGTGTAACAGTTAAGATGTAACAAATGGTTCGGTAGTCACTTCTTTGTGTAATTGGTTACGTGTAACAAAACTGTTTTATCAGTGTACCCATATCTGTGTGCGGTGACCTTAAAGGAGATTAATTATTGTTTGTATCCCTGATTGTTTGATTTACGGGAGCAATTTGCTCGCTCCGCTGAGATTGGATCATTAAAGCTTTTATCGCCGTGCCCTTAATTAGGAGTTATTAGGTCCTCTTTAAGGATTTGTTAACTTTCAAACCTGTATGCTTCATTTTTATTTTTGAGCCGTTCTTTCTATAGCGGTGTCAAACGCACTAATTAATTGCCTTATTACTATTAATTTACTGCTTAGTTTCTGCATCTGCACTGTGATAAGACGAATATATACAATAAAATATAGTGGTATTTTATAAAAAAAAATGATTATTTTCAGACAACTTTGTGGTCCATATTATGTTAGTAAAGAAAACAAAACAAAATATAAACTTAAAAATCTATGTTAGTATGTATGTACCACTATAACTTATTCAAAAGACACTGCCAGCTGGCTCACCGAGCTGCACGTGCACTCGGGGCATGCAGCCCGTTGAACCAGCCGAGCACAGCGCTGTCTTGCCGACCCGCCACGAGCTGCAGTAGGCTGTTGGGGCTTCCCCTCACTCGGCTTATTAGCGAAACGACTTTTTTGCGCATAAGTGCAAAAAAGTCGTCAATATGTGCGTCGGCGAACATGCCAGAGGCACTGCAATGTCGAGGAATGTATAGGACTGTAAACTAAAAAGCTTAATAATGTTTGGAAATATAAAAAACTATTATCAGATGATGAAATAGTTTCATGAAAAAAAGAATAATTGAAAAATGAGACTAATTGATAACAGTGGGGTACTAAAAACTGTCATTGATGTTGACAGATTGTAGAATAGAATAGAAAGTTTTATTTCAGGCCAAACAGACCTATAAAAAATGTTAATTAATTACAAAGACATTAGGATTAAACTTGCGACACACAAAATAAAAATCGAGAAATAATAATAAGACAGCTAGCTTTAATTAATGTAAATAAAATAAAATAAAAATGTCATTGGATAAACGCACATGCAGTTGGCTGACCGTTCGCTACTTGAACGAATGGCGTCCTCCATTCGATCAAGTAGCGAACGGTCGTACTGTTTCTTTGATCTTGATGATGCCTCGTATAGAGGCGAAACGCGCGTCGATCGTGTAGTTTTAGTGTTTAGTGGTGGTGGTGTGTAGTTGAGTCTGTGTGATATATGTTGTTTCGTGTGGAAGCGCAGGAGGGTGGGTTTTTGCATGAACATATATGTGTCGCACAGACGCAGCTATTTTGCACGAGCCCGGCACTGGTTTCGCGGAGTAGCAAGGTAATTTGTTCCAGTTTGTTGCACAAATATCCCACTAACGAATCCTTTAGTATCAGTTACCTGAGCTTCATTCTGCACCAGTAGCCTCACTACCGCCTCCTGCCCCGCTAGCGACGCGATATGCAGCGCGGTGTTCCCCTTCTTCGTGGCGGCATCGATTGCTGCCCCGCGATGGAGCAACTCTCGCACCACCTCTAGGTGGCCATCCTTGGATGCTAAATGGATGGCGTTCAAACCGTTCTGTGGACAACGAGGTAATCAATGAGTAAGGTGGCTGAACAAATGGTTCGGTAGAATTCGAGAAATCTCGGCTTGGGTCAATGTATGAGGGAGACGTTTTTTTTAAGGAAAATGGAGGAACACAAGCACGCGAGGCATTGGATGGAAAGTGATCACCTCTGCTCATGGGAATCAACTACTTTAGCATTGGTGTTTAGCCACCCTTGTGAGAATCGAACTGTGGTGGAAAAAAGGTTACGACATTAACATGGCGAATTTTGTAAAAGTAAGTAATATCAAAATTAAATTATATCAGAGCCCAAATGGATTACTAAAATGGACTTTTATAAAATCCTGCTTTCCTGTTTATTAGAGAGAAAAGTTTTATTTAGTTGAAAATCTCATATTATTTACATTTAGGTCTTTAAATCTAAGAGTTTTTTATTACGAAGCCGTATTGTGACTAGCAAGTTATTGTTAACAAGTAAATTCTGTTTACCCAAAATTACTAACATTTCTCGATATGGTTAATTTGCGATGTCGGATGGTTTCAGCAGATTTTGTCCGAGCAATGCGGCTTAGATAGTTTATAAACTAGTGTTTGATTATGATGATGTGAGATTGGCTATACGACAAATAAATAGGTGAGATAATTTTTATTTTTAATCATTTTCTATAATTTGCTGTTTCTTTTATATTGTTCTCTACTGTGACTGGGTTGTTTGCTTATGATCAAAGCCCCTAAGCGAATTAAGATTAAAAAAGATTTTGCCGCAACACTGTCTAATATAACTTATTAGATACCTAGAAGTAAATCGAAGTTGGTGCCAGCATAAAATGCCGTACAAAGCACCCCAGAGACGTGGGTACAAGGGCAACTTCGAGTAAATATTGAGCCATTGGAACTTAGCCAAGTGGCCCAAGCTTGCTTGGCAGGTTATGGGCACCGTTTTATGCCTGCTTGAGAATAAATAGCCATAATTTCAGATGTACAGCGTAGTCAATATTCGACGTATCAAATGATAAGGAATGCTTAATTTCAACTTAAATTTTAATGTATTGGTACACCGACGCCATTAATCGGCTAATGAAATCTTTACATAGTATAAAAACCGGCCGAGTGCGAGTCGGACTCGCGCACCGAGGGTTCCGTCATCAACAACATCAAGTATCGCATTTTTGTTTTGTAAGATTTTTTTTTTGTGTGTAACAACAAATTTACAGTTTTCGGATCTATTATTTTATTTGTGCTATTGGACCTTGCTTCTTGCCAAATTTCATAGTTTCAGATAGGTCAACGGGAAGTGCCCCATAGGTTTTTCAGTGCCTTGCAAATGTATGAAACATGCGGCATAAACGGCCGAATCTTTTGATTCCGTTCACTTAGAACTTTGATTTTTTCACGGCTCTAAGGGATCGCAGACTTGAGTATTTGATATTAATTTCAACTCAATACCTCCACGCGCTCTTGAGAAAAATGGTCTTAACAGACAGACAGACAGACGGACAACAAAGTGATCCTATAAGGTTTCCGTTTTTCCTTTTAAGGTACGGAACCCTAAAAAACATCGGCCAAGTGCGAGTCCAAGTTCAAGTTAAATTCTATGCAGATAAAGTCATGAAAATTAAAATGAAAAATTTATTTTGCAAGTAGGCCATGTAGGCTCTTTTACATGTCTGAATATACTAGCGCTTAATGGAAGATACTACTGAGAAGAAACGCCGCAAGAAACTCAGCAGTTTTTTTTTTCAGTTCTCTTTTCAAAACAGATTACAGTGCAATATACATAATTATCACAATAGTACATGACATACACTCATAGGTACAAAAAAAAAGATAACAATACAAGGATACATGTAGTTTATTTGGTTCTGAACATTGGTGTTTAGCAAGTTAAATGTCTTTTGGGTAATGACAGTAGTGTGTCAGGTGTCATACATAAAGTTAACTCCTCAAGTTTATAACGGACTTTTCTTTATGGAAGAGGGAGGTAGACTAGCAAGCGGGTCACGTAATGGTAAGTGATCACCAACGTCTACGGAAACCAGCGATCTAAAGAGATCACAAAGAGGTGGCTCCAAGTTTCGATCGGTATCAAGTAGCAAAAGTAAGAAACGTTTTACAATAGTGACGACCGGATAGCCTAGTGGTTGGTTAGTGACCCTGACTATGAAGCTAGAGGTTCCGGGTTCGATTCCTGGGAGGGGGAAATGTTTGTATGATGAATATGAATGTTTGTACCCGAGTCATGTTTATATATTATGTTTTTAAGTAAGTATTTATCTAGATAAGTATGTATATCCGTCATCTAGTACCCTTAGTACAAGCTTTACTTAGTCTGGGACTAGGTCAATTGGTGTGAATTGTCCTGAGATATTTATTTATTATTCATAAGTATTGATATTCGTACTGTTACTGAAGAATAGGAAATTATAATAGCTTTCCAATAAATAATAAATGTATAGGCCTAGAGTTTCCATGCCAACCATAATGAATATTAATAGCAAGTGAACGCTTTCATCACAACAAGTAATGCAGGGTTTACACTAGCTCAGTATTTGTCTTTAGTGCTCAGGCACTTGTCTGCAGAGTGACAAGTGAACAGTATCTAGTTTCAAGAGATCTGTCGTAATGGATTACAGTCTCGGTACTTGATGTGGCTGTTCACACCACTCGACAAGCAACAAGTATTAGTAGATTTTGAGTTGGGGGTAGATTCTAATCGCTTAAGTAAACAGTATCAGCTTCTAATTAGTTTTTGCAGTTTTACTAATACTAAGTACTGATACAATAATTAATTTATCCAGGCGTTACTATGCGGAGGTTCATTGGTAAACTGGAATAGATTACCTTGCTACACCGCGAAACCAACACGCTAATTCAATACGTTTACGTCACCCCGGGTCGTAAGTAGTAATTTACCGCTAGCTACGCGAGCAGAAATTTCCACTTCCTGGCCAGGGGAAGATGTCAAATTGTCATCTGCCCCTCGCCTTTGGCTCGTACGACAAGTTCCTGCGATCTGAGACATTCTGTATTTCACCACACTCAGGGTACTATTACACACATGCTAAAAGTGTAAATGACTAGTATTAAGCATTATTACTCACAAACAGTAATATTGTAAACAATTTTGGCATCACTTTTTTTTAATCTTCTTTGAAAAAACCTTGTATAGTAGCAGGAGTTGGAGTGAAAGTGTTCACGTTATAGACTGTAACTATGAATAGTTACGTTAGTCTTTAAGGTATTTATTTTATGGGCCTATGCAGCCTGAAATAAAATGATTTTATTATATTCTATTAGTTAATAAACCCGTGTAAACCCAGCATAATGGAAGTTCCTCCTCATTACCACAACACGACACGCTAGCGAAACTAGGAATAACTTAAGAACATACGTTGTAACACAATAATATGACCTTCTACCTACGGCAATAGTCCAAAAAGTGACAAAGATATAATACATTATACTCGTATATAGGCAAGTTTTCCTCGCGACTTAGACCAGGTAATAACATGCTCACTTTCACCCTTTTAACCCCCTTAACGATAAGATTGCCATAACCTCTTTTTAGTGCCCCTCTTCACCTTTTGAGGAACACACGTTCCAAACTTTAAGGCTCTAGGTACGGAGGTTTATTTAAAATAAATAATAAATATCTCGGGACAATTCACATCAATTGACCTAGTCAAAAATTAAGCAAAGCTTGCGCTCTGGCTACTAGACAACGGATATACATACTTATATACGTAAATTTTAATTTTAATTTTAATTTGACAACCAGATAGCCTAGTGGTTAGTGACCCTGGCTACAAAGCTTGAGGTTCCGGGTTCGGTTCCCGGGAAGCGCAAATGTTTGTATAATGAATACGAATATTTGTTCCCGAGTCGTGGATTTTATATGTATTTAACACGTTCATGTGCGCTACGTGATAAGACGTAAAAAAATGGTATATACGGCGCAACAGAACGTACATAGCCGTCGAAATAAAAAAATTAAAACCTTATACAACGTGACTGAACGCCGAGCGCTCGTACTAAATTCTGTCAGCTACGTCATCGTGCTACATTATGTCAAAAATTGGAACTGCTAGTGCCACGCTATATCCAACTTTACTTTTACTAAAAATGACTAGAGTACACACACATTCAAGGACATGTACAAATACTAACAACGTCCTATGACGTCGCTGCTGTTCCGCGAGTTGACGTTAAGAAACGTTCGTGTCAGATTTCGCGTTATTTTTACCCACGTTGTATCACAAAGTCTATAGACGTCGTTGCATTTTGTACGGGGAAGTACTGTGCGAAACAACGATATCCTAAAAAATCGGCAGCGCACGTGAACGTGTTAAGTATATATTTATCTATATAAGTATGTATATCCGTTGTCCAGTACCCATAACACATGCAGCTTTAGTTGCTTACTTTGGGACTAGGTCAATTGATGTGAATTGTCCCAAAATATTTATTTATTTGTTTATTTTTATTTATAAATACATACTTAAATACATATAACATCAAAGAAACATTTGTCATTCCCGGGAATCGAACCCGGAACCTCAAACTTTGTAGTCAGGGTCACTAACCACTAAGCTATCGGGTCGTCGGTCATTTATTTATCTATTTATTAAAACTTTATTGTACAACGCAATGAATCTACACATGGCGGACTTAACGCCTTATAGCATTCTCAGCCAGTTTGGGTTAGGGTTATGCATTGTCTATTAGTCAGTAAGGGAAGCTTTTGTATTTGTTGTCTTTTGTATTTGCCATTTAATTAGTTTCGTGTACTATAAACAAATAAGATGAATAAAAGAAAAGACACAAAGAAAAAATATTTTTTCACTCACATTTTTCCACGATGTAAACACAAATAAAACTTCAAGAACCTGATCACAGTAATGGTAGCTAGCTCAGCATAATGCCACGAATTGCTTCGCGACGCTGATATTCTACCAGAACCTTAGCTTAAAGGGTTAACAAAAAAACTCAAGTATCATATCATGTAGAGCAGGGATGCACAGAATTATTGAGGTCAAGGGTCTCTAAGACAGATCACATCATATCAGCTCAGGCATATATGATGTCAGATGACATCATATATGCCTGAGCTAGAGGCAGGCCGCACAAATTGTAAGCAATCTCAATGTATATGCGGGTGGTAGGGCCTTGTGCAAGGTCCGTCCGGATCGCTACCACCATCTTGCTCGCTAATCCTGCCGCTAAGCAGCAGTGCTTGCACTGTTGTGTTTCAGCGTGGAGAGCAAGACAGCCGGTGTAATTACTGGCACAACAGGTATTCCATCTTAGCCCTCTGCGTTGGCAACGCATCTGCACTCTCTTTGTTGTTGCAGGTGCCTATAGGCGGTGGTGATCACTTACCATCAGGTGACCCACTTGCTTGTTTGCCTTCCTGTTGTATAAAAAAAAATCCAAAAACGTCATTATAATCATATCTTATGTTTTTACGAATTACAGAAACAAAACAATTAAAACGGTTTATTTCGCGTGCATTATAACGAATTCAATTGTAATTTCTACTCAGCTGATGCCATTTGCGATGCGCTGGTGGAGCGCAGTAGTATAGTTTAGTCTTATTGCGTTAACGATTTCATTTTTATTTTTTCAAAATTTATTTTTTTACTATATTTTTTATTTATCAGCTTGCCCGTGAACATAACAACATAGCATAAGGCCTGAAAAGGGCTTTAAACGTTGGCAATTAGATTCGTTTCAATACACGCGATATCAACCGTTTTATAATTGTTTTATTTTAGAACGTCGTAGCTAAATTTTACAAATAACTCGTCATGTTAGAAAAGTACTTCAAAGCAGTTATTTATTAACGCTCCCGCAATAGCTATTTATTTTGTTCAAAACACATTAACTAACCTTGTTTCGGTCACACCCCCAAAGGTAACATTATTTATTCAACCTTTTAATTTTGATCCCTAAAGCGTTATCATCTAATTAACTCGGTTTTAACGGTCGTTTAAGGGTTGTTGGGTGGTGGAATCCAGACTTATCCGAAAGATAAATAGAAGACCTGTGGGTGGTAGGACCTTGTGCAAGGTCCGTCCGGATCGCTACCACCATCTTGCTCGCTAATCCTGCCGCTAAGCAGCAGTGCTTACACTGTTGTGTTCCGACGTGGAGAGCAAGAGAGCCGGTGTAATTACTGGCACAAAAGGTATTCCATCTTAGCCCTCTGGGTTGGCAACGCATCTGCACTCTCTTTGTTGTTGCAGGTGTCTATAGGCGGTGGTGATCACTTACCATCAGGTGACCCACTTGCTTGTTTGCCGTCCTATGTTGAATAAATAAAAAAAAAGACCTATTTTAGTGCCCCTACATTAAATTAGGGTACATCTTTGACTAAGCTTTAAAATAAATTGCCGAGTTTAAAACAACTAATTTAAAGACTATACCTGACGTAAGTGACCCCTAAAGTTACAGTAAGCCTAAACATATAAACATTTAATATATTTTCTACACAAATACTTCGCAAGTCCGTCACCGCATACATAAATCGCAGAGCATCGCGTGTCGCGGCGCGTTCCCAGCCGCGCCGGCGCCGGTAACACGCGGCGACATGCGGCCGTCTTACTTTGCCGTGATAGCGACATTTTCGCAAATTAAGTCCGCGAATGTAAATATAGCAATTTTGGGTGATAAAGAAGAAAAAACAAGTTTCAGTAAAAAGTGGATTGTGACTTTTTTTGTAAACTTAATCGATTATCGCTCGTCAAAACTTGACACTTATAATTCTATCTTGTTGCTCTACAATTTAGAAATTTATCACGATGGTTACTCTACTATGAGTCTAGCACCATAAAAATGGTAATGTTTTGTCCGGTGTGGAATAAAACGTGACTAAACTTAACTTTTCTATTAACTTTCTTAAAATGTCTACCAAGCTAACCATCAACATTATTATGTTCGTCGATTGCTAACCACAAATTATTTATGTTATCAGTACGGAATCCTAAAGAACGAACATTGACTGACTCATGTAATTTTTATTTTTATTTTCCAGTAATAATCTACACTAATCTACACTAATATAATAAAGAGGTTAACTTTGTTTGTTTGTATGTAGGAGGTAATCTCTGGAACTACTGAACCGATTTCAAAGATTCTTTCATAAATAGAAAGCTACACTATCCCTGACGGACGAACGAAGTCGTGCGCGTTCGCTAGTTAGGTATAATTATAGATTTCTGCAAACCAAAAAACAACACCGTCAACCCTTAACAAAATTTTTTCGTCGTTCAGTCCGGAAGCAACATGGGACAATGACCACGCTCCATTTTTGGGATGGGGGACTAAAGGTATAACAATACTTACAGCATTGCTAACGTTGATGTCCACCCCCTGTTCTAGGAGGCTAATGATCTTCTCGATCTGCCCTGCGCGCGCAGCCCGAAGGAACGCGGTGCTGGCGTCCGCCTATAAAAAAACACACACCATTATTAAATTATTTTGGGGGTTGATGTTATACAGTAGATTTACTCTCGTCATCCGAGAAGTGACCCCTGGGTGATGACAAACAAATGATAATGTTTCTGGTGAAAGATTGTTATTGCTTGTAGTTACCACTAAACCACCACCAAAGTAAGCTAAAAATTGTCTAAGGAGTGATTTACTCTCTTGCTCCCGTTTTGTAGCCAGTCCTTCCTTTTCACTTGTTCTTATGCTCACAAGACTGTACTTAAGAGGATTTTAAGTGCCTCAAAAGAGGGCGAGTGACAGATATTTGAGTGTTTTCAAAAGTATCAATTGTACCAGAGAAGCAATCCCGAACACAAATAACACAAGTGCAATAAGAACTTTTCGCTAAAAAGGAATATTCCATTATAACTAAGCAACTAAGAAAGGATCAAACGCTGAACTGAAGTTAACGTACATCTTAGCTGCCCTATTATTGAATATAGGAACAAACTCATAACATAAAACGATGTTGTACCTATCCTTAAAGAACCGAAAAACACAGTTTAAAAAAGGTCTTTTCCAGACTGAATTTCTCCAAAATTGAGGCCTAAAAGTTTACGAACATTCCTTTGAAGCATAAGCAAAGGCTCAAAGTCGTTTAAATATGTGCCCTCTGTCACCAACCTTAAATATTTACTTAACTCATCTTGTCTTGGACCTTTGACCAAAAAAGGGTAGGAAGCATTAATGAAATTCGGCCCTAAAACTTAGCATTTCTAAGGGGCACTTGTAAAAATCATCCACGTACAAAGGGTCCTTAGAGCGACCTCATACATAATTTAGGGACCGTTATCGCCAGTGGGGTTGAAACAAACGGCCGCTTATTTCTTGTTAATTGTGAAGTATTGGGGGAGGTTAGAGACTTTAAAGTTGAACCAGACAATGCGCGAGAAGTCAGAATAGACCTGTCAATACTAGCGCTATTTTTGACGCAATAGTTACCAATTGCATGGAATTAATATACGTCTATTTACGCCCAAGACCTTTTTACGTTTTTATGTAACGTTGTCTGTGATGTCTTATGTGAAATGTGAAAAGAAACAGCACTATGGAAGGAACACCTTCAGTCTAATTATTGTTCTGGCCAGTCTGCTTTCTTTGCTTCCTTTCATGGCGCCACTTCATCACGACAATCAGTCTCTTAAACATTGTTTTGTCCGTAAGTTATCCCGCTTGTCCATTTTCACCAATCGGACTAATGATTTTCTATTTAAATACTGTTTTCATCGCACTTAAACAAGCGCTAAATGACTGATGAGAAACGTGCGACGCTAAGTCATCAAAATCACATTTGTTCACCCCTTGTCACAAATTTGAATAAATATAGGCAACATTAATAATATCCTGAATTGCACTTGTAATACAGTTACGGTCCCAGTGTTTGATAGGCGTAGGACATTGTTTTTACCAGTAGTTAACATCATTGTCTCTCATTTTCTCTTCTCGTTCCCTTCGATTATAAGGACACCGTCAAAGGCTGACCCCCTTATTCATAAATGTTACGTAAGCCTATGTTAGTTAACATGTGTTATGTCTTTTTCTGTCATTGTGACGTTTACCCTCAATTGAAAGGGACAAAACATTTGTTTTAGCTTAAAAATATTGTTAAGTTTTTATGAATTGTGAAGATCCAAAAGATTGATTTGATTGGTTGATTTGCCTAGTCACGTGACTTATTTTGTTTACCTTCTTTTAAGTACCTAAAGAATTAAAATATAAGTCGCGGCCACTTGTGCTTGCATGTATGCATCGTGCATGTTCGCATGTACTGAGCGCATGCACCGCGCGCGAGCAATTACAGCCCCCTTGTTCGGGGGTCGCTACCCTTTGGAGGGGTGTGATTTTGTGAATGCGTCCTTGTTTTATTTTTATTTATTCGATGATTTCGCCGAGGGCGTCATTAAATCGGGGCTAATTGAAATATTGATCCGTGGAATGCTAAATATGTTTTATGGCATGCCAATCTTAATTTAGTTTTAGTTTTAGTGTGTAATAGTTTTAAATTTTTATTATGTAACTTTGACGATCTCAATATAAAAAAAAAGTGTAATTTGACATAAAAAAGAACCGTTAGTTAGTGTTAGTTAGTTCTTCGGAATCTTTTTTTTTAGTAAAGGTACCTACAAACTGGAACAATCTACTCGCTACGACTGGCATTCCCAAGTAGCGAACGGTTGTACTCGTATCATTAGATTCCGATGATGCCTCGTATAGAGGCGAAACGCGCGTATATCGTATAGTTTACATGTTTAGTGGTGGTTTACAGTTGAGTCTGTGCTATGTGTGTTATTTCGTTTGGTAGCGGAGGATGGTAGGTTTCTGCATGAGAAATATATATCGCACAGACGCAGCTGTTTTGTATGAATGTATTCATAATGTAAAGGTACCTTCAGTTCTCGGCAAACAACTTGCGCATTGACCTTGACTGCGCAGTAGCCGTTTCTAATACAAATGTGTATGCGCAAACTTACCCCTTCCACTCAATTTATGCTCAAGTTGTTTGCCTGCAACTATAACTATCTAACACATCTTAGCGTCTTCCGAGGAATCCCACAATGAGAGAATGCTATTCGTAAATTTGAACACGTCAATGACATTCGCAACTAAGTTGCCAAGAGAGGGTTGGTACCGGTGAAAAGGCCTATGAAAACGGTTCGTTCCGGGCAATAAAAGAAAATGTTGGTAACTTTTTCGCTTTCCTTTATGGCTGGAGTTCCGTTTGATGGGCACGTCAATAGCGGCGTAGTGACAGCGCGCCTCACGAGGTAGCCACTGTTTGTATAATTTTCAGCCCTGTAGCTATGTTTTACACAATCGTGACTCGCGTGGCGGCTTTCAATCTCGGGATTTTTAGTAAGGTCAATCCCCTGGATTCCGGGATATACTATATTGAAAATCCCGGAATTCGAAGGCGTTGGCTTGTGTTGTCTTAAAGATCTACACACGAATGTCTGTGTCAAGAGTACGAGCTTGTGTAAGTTACCAAGTATTTTTGATCTCTTAGGGTGTTCAACTTGATCGAACAATAAAAAAAAACATATAACTACAAACGTAATTTTCAAATTAACTAAACTTAACCTTCCTTCCTCTTAAGGTCGTGGTTAACTTGCTTGTTTGCCTTCCTATGTTGTATAAAAAAAAGATAAACAAGATTTATGTATGAAACAAGTTAATTGATTTGAATCACGGGTATGAATCATCTTGAAATATTTATTTTATTTTTTTATCTGTATACAGCATTATAGTGTCCAAATGGATAGATGCAAATTCTAAATTCCATTTCCATGTTAGACGACTCGGGATTATAATAACTAATGCATTAATCATCTCTACCATAGCTTTTAGTGTAAATAGACTATCATTTATGTATGTGTGTTGATTTTAGTTTCCACAAAAAATATGACTAGAAAGAAAGTTTAATGCATTAGTTACAAAAACCCCATTGTTACGACAACCCCCGGTTACTACCGAATCACACATCATTTATCATTACCAGAATAAGGACATCTCGCAGGAATCTGGGTCATACTGGTAAACTCAAGATTATCTCAATAAGTTTAAAGGTGACAAATGTCAAAGAACTAGAGTTAGCCAGCTATAAATACAGAGAGTCCTAAAAGAAAATGTTAATAATACACATATCATAAAGGCTAAATAACGCGTTCAAAAACCCTAGGAAATGACCAGCATTATTACAACCAATGTTATTATAAGAATTTTCTTGTCTGTGGTAGTAGGTAATAGTATTTTATCTACACACATATCATAATTTCTCAATAACGCGTTCAAAAACCATAGAAAATGACCAGCATTATTACAACCAATGTTATTTTAAGAATTTTCTTGTCTGTGGTAGTAGGTAAATCAGTTCTTTATTGGGTAGTATCTCTTAGTAGTCTGTGTTTATTGGTGATTACATTACCGATATCTCGTGACGTTATGAATTTAAATTTGGAACAGCTGTCAAAATTCAAGTTGGTCTCTATTCTAGTATCCACAGATATTAAAACAGTTATCGATACGAAACGTCAATTCAGTATGATTTTTTAATTTAAACGCACGACATTTGATCTCGAGTGACAATACAATAGGGACTTCATTCTTTTGTCTATGATTTAAAAAAAAACGTTCGTCTTGACGGATAGATCGAATTGCCGCCATACTTGTTTGTTGGTTTTTTGCTGTTACGGTTTTTTGCAGTTATGATATGTGTGTAGATAAAGTAATGTATGCAACTGTATATAATTAGGCCTTAAAACACTCGTGTGATCCTATTATGAAACTCGCTGACGCTCGTTTCATAAAACTACACTCCTGTTTTAAGGCCTCTCATTATATAGCAGTTGCATAAAATACTATTATGCATCTGTTTCATAATGAGGGGTCACTCGTGTGATCCTATTATGAAACTCGCTGACGCTTGTTTTATAAAACCACACTCGTGTTTTAAGGCCTCTCATTATATAGCAGTTTCATAAAATACTATTAAACACGTAAGAGAATGCTTGCAACATAGTAGCAAAGTCCCATTTACAAACCATTTACATTCTCTTCAAAAGCCTCAGAATGCCTACAAAATCTTTATCATCGCACTTAAATTCAATGACACAGATGACACACCGCATAAATAAACTAGGGATGGCGATCGTAAAGCATCGATTGCTCCCCTTACTGAGTATAGTGGGTATTCTAATAGGAGATCCTCTAAGTGTAACAACGTTGAGCTCGAAGTTGAAGCGGTCTGTCTTGCTCTAACGCGGCACGAGTGTGCAACACAGAATGCCTCGACGTTGAAGCCATCGGTGATGCGTTTGAGAATGACTGGGATAGCTAGTCGAGGCGATAGGCGAGTGACGTCACCTAGGGGAAGCATTGTCACCGATTACAGTTAGGATCGATTTCAGATTTTGAGAAGTCGAAATGTTGTTAAATAGAATTCGGGCGTGCAATTTGAGGGCAGGAAAAAGAAGAATTCTTGGGGTATATTGCAGGTTTGTTGGTTATAAGTGGATTTTTTATGGAATAGGATGGTAAACGAGTAGAGTTAACTAACAGGAAATTATCACCATCGCCTGGAGAAATCAGGTATCCTAAGAAAATGCTTTTGCGCGCCTTTAGGGTCCCCCCACCATCCTTTGAACTCTGGATCTCATAGTACAAAACACATGCAGTAGAACTGGTCTAACATATCACTAACCTCATAGGAGAGGGACGCACTTAGAGGTAAATTAAACTTGGGCCGTTATTTTAGAGCTACTGTTTGTGTAACAAAACTATACGTTAAATCAGTGATTCCCAAAGTGGTCCAGATGGACCCCTAGGGGTCCACGGGAGACTTGCTGGGGGTAGAAATGTAGCAGCAGGGGTCCATCGAAACCAGTAAAATTTTGAAAGTGGTCCACGAGAAAAATAAGTTTGGGAACTACTGCGTTAAATAGAGCGTGATTGCTTCGAACAAGGACCTCCTACAGAGACGAATAATAATGTACTCCTTTTCGTTACTACCCATTCGTTACTGGCGCCATCATTCTATCGTATTAGGAAATAAGGTTACGTGTTACCATTACCGTGGGGTTATAGTTTCGACAGTTAGAGATATATTGTACTATTCGAACAAAGAAAGAGAAAAGACAATGAGCATGGCTTCTAAACATTTTTGCAACTGCAATTTTTGAATCTCATGGTGACTAAAGCTCACCAAAATGGCCAAATCACTATGAAAAACGACCATTTTGGTGAGCTTTAGTCATCAGGGGTAATAAGTTCAGGCAAGACAAACAGGAGCAAATTACCTTGCTACTCTGCGAAACCAGTGCTGTGCACATACAGCACAACAGCTGTATCTGTAAGTTATATGTATGCTTATATTTTCATGCAAAAACCCACCCTCCTCCGCTTCCACATGAAGCAACCTTAATCACACAGACACAACTATAAAACAACACCACTATACACTTACGGTCTACGCGCGTTTCGCTTCTATACGAAGCATCGATGGGATCTAAAATAGTACGACCATTCGCTACTTGAACGAATGGTATACAATTTAAGACAGTTAAAAGTCTAGGTTGCTTTGTAAATGTAAGAAATGTCAGGGTGATTACACATTGCACGTGGTTGTCTAGCAGACAAATGGGATCGCAAAGAGAATAAACCGCATCCGAAGAAGCCCCCGGACGTAAAAACAAAGGCTGTCTGACGCCAGACATCTTTGTCACTCCAGTAAGTGAAAGGGCTTTCAAGAGAATTTCAAGGTTTAGGTGGATGCTATGAAGACGACAGTGGTGGATCACGTTTTAAAATTTACATAAAATTGGGGTTAAAGTATGAGGATAAAAACAGTGCGTTCGTATGAATAAAGCAAACCAACAAAACTACTAGCTGACCGAAAATACCTACCTCTTACGGCAATGAAACTTAGGAATCGGCAGATTCGTAGCCAAGATCAGGGTCAAATTGTCAAAATGTCAAAACATAACTGAACTAAATGATACAAAATTTAAATCTATTGTCAAGAAGACATTAATTTCTCGGGCGTATTATAAAATCAATGACTACATCTTGGACAAGGATGTTTGGAAATGATCCCGATCTGTATCGGCGATCCCTGGCTCCAAAGATTGTACACCTGCTGTGTTAAATTGTAAAATTTTTAAATATTTGAGATGTAAAATAACATTGTAATTTTGATTTATTTAAAAAAATACACCTCGTTGAGTTTCTTGCCGGTATCTTCTCATCAGAGGTTTTTCCGAACCGGTGGTAAATTTTTTGACATTCATAAGTGCTACCTGTAAGCCTAATCTGAATAAAATATTTTGACTTTGACTTTGACTTTGATTGGACGATTGCGGTGAATATCAAGAACAGTCACCGGCGTGAAGTTAGCAGCCCAAAGTTAGCAGCCTATGGTAATCCGACCAAATTAAAAAGTTCAAATAATCAGTCTTAATTACCTTTCTCTACCTCTAAATCTAATTATCTCAAATGAGTCTAGGGAAGTGGGAGTGTTATTGATTTAGTTCTATTTGTGACGCTTACAGCTCTGACCTATTTCTAAGCCCTTTATAGCTCGTGACAGGCATGATTTCTTTATTGGTTACGTGCTGTTAAATCGTGATACAGTCAAGTGCAAAAAATATGTATCGATTCAAACTACTTGTGTAGCAAATAATTCAGACGACGTAGCGGCTACCTTATTGCCACGACATAAGATCGTTTGGATAGAATTGGAATCACTAGATAGAAGTAAAAATAAGTGTAATTGTGCGCCCTGACAGGGTGTCATGGATGGACCTCTGATATTGACTGTAACACCTTATATGCAAGTACATGACAATACAATGGAATAAATGAAATTAAATGAAGGTCTATATTTTTACATTTAACTGTATCTGAGTCACTTTACATAGACTTTACTTTTCCTTTATTAGAAGATGACTCTATTTAAGACTTTGAGAGCAAATTTATTTAATTCATAACATTATTTTTGAAGCTAGATGGTGTTTTCAGGGGATTTTCTATATGTTTATATGACAAAAACTCGTTTTATGAGGGTTGTGTTGATTTTATGACGATTTGAAATTCTCCAAGTGAATACTTTTTTTTTATAGTAACCCCGTTTTACGTTATTTAAAGAACATTTGTGTATGAAAGTTCTACTTGTTGTATGAGTTCTTTAAGGGGGTTTTATTGCATAAACTATGAACAATTCCAGGCATCTAGTGTTAACACGCACGCTCAACCAGGTCGCCACGCTAATCGATGTATTCTGTTGCTAGAGAGCAGAGGAATGAATTCACAAAAGTAACTTTATTTGTGTAATGGTGTTATGATATCATTAGCAAATTTAATTGTAAATTACCTACCTATAATGTGCAATGTGCTACTCTATCGTATTGGGTAACTGTGATGATAGATGTAATGAGATAAATAAATAAATAATAAATAATAAATTGGGTCCATCTTGCTTCTGTCATGAAAAAAAGTTGTTTTATACTGGAACTACTCATGTTCAAAGCTCGATTGCTAATGATGTCGACATTTAAAAAAAAATAGCGTACCATTTAGAGTAATATTAATAATTAACCAAGTTAAGCTTTTCGTTTCATCTTTTACTTAAGTAATTTTCCAAGGATCCGGCTCTCTTTGAGTTCAAGTAAAAATCTCATTATTTCAGCTATCAAAGCGAAATCAAAGCTTGTTGTTATTTTTTTAGTTATAAATAAAAAAACATGACTGATATCCCAGATTTTTTCCGGAGGCACTGCCAGTTCAAACCTCATTTCTAAGTCTCAATTAGAATTGTGTAATTCTTACTTGTAATTTCTATCCTTGTCTGTTGTTTCCTCAAAAAAAGAAATAAGAAACTTTTTTACAAAACAGAAACTGCCCTAAATCCAACCAATTTAATCAAAAGTTGCCAACAATTGTCATTTTTCCGTTCACATAGGCAACTAAACTAGACCTCCCAAACGGTTGGAACGCCTAGCTCACCAACTTAATCAAAGTTGCAAGCAAATACCTTGTCAACTTTCGATCAACTTGCTAATACCTTCTGAGAAGCTTCTGAATTTAATCCGGTTCCTCCGAAATTACCATATTCCATCCGAAAGTATTACCGTTGAAATGTTTACCCATTCGAACCTTCAGGCCTTGGAAGATAAGGGATTTCACGGTTTACAAATATACCTACCCTTTGTGGAATATTATCTAAGAATATTTGTGGATTTAAGTAGAATCAATCCCTTTATTATACAATAAAGGAGAGGACAAAGACTCTAAGAGGTTTGGAGATCTCACCGATGATAAAACTAGGCCAACGGGAAGTACCCTGAGAAGGTTTTTGATTCCCTCGCGAGTGTGTGAAACATGCGGCATAAATGGCCGTATATTTTGATTGCGTCATCTTAGAACTTTGATTGTTAACATTTCCAAGAAACTGCAGATCTAAGTATTTTGATATTAATTTACTGTTTTCCTAACTGTACCTACTGTTCGACTATTCTGTCTCACTGTTCTTCCCTCTTCTGTAATCAGCATACCAGTCTAGAACAATACAGTGGAACGAAATAACTGTCTTCAGTCAATCACACAAAAGTACCTCGTGTTCCTAATTCCAATAACAATTTCGTAAATAACACTTTCGAATCGTTTGACTTTTCCGAAGCTAAAAACTTTCATTCGAATTGCACCAAGATTTTCTGGTCCCATTCCACAAAATGGATTCGAATAAAATCTTTACCAATCTGCATTTCATTATTAGAGCGATACTTTCGAAAATGTATACCATCCGGTTGATTAAAAACCGAAATGTAGACAAAGATAAACAAATGATTCGATTATGCACCCTTTTATTCAAATTTTATACCGCAATGATAAAATGGATACTTATTGTGGGTTCTTTTGGGTTCTGTTGCGACCGTAATTTTGTTTAAAACAATAAAATAACCTTCACAGTTCTGTGTACAATCAGACTCATAAAAGAGCCTTTCTACATATTGTTTTTTATTTTCGTTATCATTTGTGTGGCTTTGAAACACAAAATAACGGGCGAGACCCACCTATAGACAAGTAAATTAAGTACCTACACTTTTTCTTATTACTATCTAGCATGTATCAAGTGATAAGAACACCACTCGTTGTTTGATCAGCGCTATCGCTTACAGCCATTTAATCATCTTGCAAAATGTTTACTGCAGTCTTTGATGAGGCGTTAGCATAATTTATATATTTGTTGCTATCATTACCATCATCATTTTAGCCGAAAGACGTCCATTGCTGGATGATTGTGCTGCCTCAAAGATCGCCACAACAACCGGTCCTACCCTGCTTATGTCTAGTGGTTTTCCCAACCAGCACCACAGGCCTATGTCAAGAAACTGAGAAGTGCTACAGTTTAACATATTTGTCACATTTTTGTATGAAAATCTTTACAATAATGTCAAATTGTAGCACTTCTATTTTTTGTGGTATAGGGGCAAGTCGTCGGACCACGTTGTGGTAGGTCTGGCCGTGCTTCGTCTCATAGTTGAATTCTCTTGTTTTCTTGTCTTTTATTGGTTTTACTTTACTTTATTTCTGTTTAATAAAACTTTATATTTTATGACGACCAGGTTCAGCACTGACGATTATAGATTACTTTAAAAAATATCTATGTCTTGTTAGATCGCTCTTTTTTCATCAAAAAATTAGAGCTAAAGCAGGGGAAAATAGACCCCACTGTAATTTAGCTATTTATAGACGCCAGGGTAGTTATCTGCTTTATAATACAATGGACACGTGTTTGTTCAGAAGTCATTTTAGTTGGGGCTCCCGGCGTGATTTGCGTTTTTCTATCTTTTATGCATTAATTGCGTATTTGCCGTAGCTACCCTTATTTTAGAATGCCGTTCGAAGATTTCGGGCCAACAGTTAGTAAACTTTCAATGTTCAATTTAGAAACTCCGCTTAAAATATTAACAGTTTGATTACATTTCAAACAAGGGATTAAAAGTTAGTGCCTAAGTTGTTTAAGTTTAAAAGTAACAAAATATTTATACAAATTGTTTAAATGGAGATTTTGATCAGACTTGACTAAGCAATTTCGACTTATTACGCAATTTTAGTTGGTACGAATTACAACAGCCCCGTTCTGGTTTGACGTTTTTGACACTATTTTGATGGAAAATTCTATTAATCTTTCGCGATTTTCACACATTTAACGTCAACAGGACTAATTAATAGATTCAGGCGTTACTTTGCAGAGGTCCATGTCAACAAACTGGAACAAATTACCTTGCTACTCCGCGAAACAGCGCGGATTTGTTTCGCGGAATAGCAAGGTAATTTGTTCCAGTTTGTCAACAGGACTTTTACGCAATAAAATAATTGTTAATCTAACTAGACATTTCATTTTATTTTCGAAGAAGCTCTTCTCGTGAACACGTGCAACGCGGTTGAAACGTCGAGGTGAATTAATAACGATTTTATCGCGTTTGAGTCCCGTTGATGTTATAAATATATTTTGATAACAATTTAGTAAAATTTTACAATGTTGTTTTCCATTGAAGTCAATTCAGGATGAGTGAGCTGCAGCCGAACACAAGGATAGCTTATCTCTCAGTGCAGCTCTATCGAAATAGTAGCATAAGAAAGAGATACTTTATAGTGGAGATATTTTTATAGTGGTAGAGTCTCATTGTAGCTAGTTTCTGCGGTGAAATTTTTGAATCTCACCAGGTGACTAGACCTCACCAAAATGGCCGATATCTATGAAAAACGGATATTTTGGTGAGCTTTAGTTACCCGGTGAGATTCAAATGCAATTATTGAATCTCACCAGGTGACTAAAGCTTACCAAAATGGCCGCATTTCTATGAAAAACGACCATTTTGGCGAGCTTTAGTCACCCGGTGAGATTCAGAAATCGCACTCCTGGTTGCAGCAGTACCAATGTTACTCGACCGGGGTATTCCACTCTCATACAGAATACCTACCGAAGTGGAGTAGGTAACTTGCTAATGCGTTTCATACGGTGAATGGGAGATACGGAGACCCAAGAGGGGGGACCTAAATCCGGCAACGGTTCACCAGTTCTCTTGGGGCACTGGGTCCCATGAGTGGCTGAGGTCACTTCTCATTCGATGACCCCCATTATTTTTGTAACAGGAAGGCAAAAAAGCAAGTAGGTCACCTGATGGTCAGTGATCACCACCGCCTATAGGCACCCGCAACTCCAAGGAGACTGCAGATGCGTTGCCAACCTAGAGGGCTAAGATGGAATGCCTCTTGTGCCAGTAATTGCACCGGCTGTCTTGCTCTCCACGTCAGAACACAACAGTGCAAGCACTGCTGCTTAGCGGCAGGATTAGCGACCAAGAGCCCCATTGTTACTTTTCTCCCTTTTGCATTAAAAAAAAGATGCACTAAGAGGATAAGATAAAGACTCTGGACACGTTAAGGCCGCAGTTGTAATCAATCTTCACATCAGCCCTTGACCTTTATTCAACATCCTCTAAGTGATATAAAAGCCGTCTTAAAACCAGTGGTTTTATACAGCTATCACTCTCAGCTGGAATCACTTAGGAGATTAGGTATGTGATTATTAATTCAGGAATTCGCTTTGAGAAGAATTTATTTCATGGTTACTCGTCTTGGAGACCTTGTACGTTAGTATGTAATTAATTAGCCTAGTAGTATAATAAACATTTGCTATGGCATTTATTAAGTACTAGCTTTTGCCCGCGACTTCGTCCACGAAAACTTGTTGAATTGAATCAAGCAAACGTGCACCCAACGCAATCTGAAATATTTCCTGGACAAATTAATGAGAATTAGTTGCTTTGCTGCTCAAGATGTCACGGCGGCATATAACTCACTTATCGCTATTCCGTGGGAACTATGCATTTTTACGAGATAAAAAGTATCCTATGTGTTAATCCAGGTTATAAACTATACGTGTGCCAAATTTTATCCAAATCCATTTTGTACTTTTTACGTGAAAGAGTATCAAACGTTCATCCATAGTTACAAACTTTCGCGTTTATAACATTAGTAGGATTAAATCGCTTTCTCGGTAGATGGATGTAGGGATGGATCTATAAGGGTACCTTGTATAGTGCGACTCCGTTCTATTCATCTGTCACGACGGATTATTTCAGTAACAAACTGGAACAAATTACCTTGCTACTCCGCGATACCAGTGCCGGGCTCGTGCAAAATAGCTGCGTCATTGTACGCCATTCGTTCAAGTAGCGAACGGTCGTACGAGTCGATCTTGATGATGCCTCGTATAGAGGCGAAACGCGCGTCGATCGTGTAGTTTTAGTGTTTAGTGGTGGTGGTGTGTAGTTGAGTCTGTGTGATATATGTGTTTTGTGGAAGCGGAGGAGGGTGGGTTTTTGCATGAGCATATATGTGTCGCACAGACGCAGCTATTTTGCTCGAGCCCGGCACTGGTTTCGCGGAGTAGCAAGGTAATTTGTTCCAGTTTGTTGATATGGACCTCCGCAAAGTAACGCCTGAATCTATTAATTATTTCAGTAACTACTTTACTAAGGCTGTCGAATTCGGGATATTCTTATCCTATTAATATTCTTCATTTTAAATATTGCTTACCTTGCGTACTTTATCGTTACAAAAACGAAATCAAAATCGGTTCATCTAATTAGTTACGAGCTATGATGCTACAAACGCACACACAGATACACTCGTGAAACTTATAAACAACAAAACATCCCTCCTTTTCCTTTGGGGGTTAAAAACAAAAGTTAAAATTTTACCTACTCCGACAACTGTTCATCACTTACAGCGTTTCTAAAATGTCTGAGACAAGAAATTTAAAAAATAAATTAAAAATCAGATAAATAAATTCATAATTTCTTAGTAGCAGTTTGACTTTATAATCCATGTAAGTTAAAAATTAATCCCTCAGTGCTAGCAAGAGTCACGCTAAGGGATAGCTTAGTTATGACTGTATCAGCCATCCTAGAGCCGAAGGCGAGGCAAAGGTCATACGCAAATCTCTAAAACAAAATGAAGTCGTTATTCTTTTCTGGCACAATTTTAACATGCCATGCCTCAATTAAACTACGACCGTGACACGCCCGCCCCGCAAGCCTTTATGTTTCTAGCACATATTAATTCAATTAGCTGCTTTTAATTCAATTATTAGGGTGCTTTAGTGCCCCAATGAGAAGGTTTTTACGATCATTTTTGCAACGGTTTACGTCATTGTTATAGCCTCGTAAGGCCCACGTCAAATTTCGTTCTATGAATTTCGAACCATATCGTTTGAGACAGTGAGTTCAACGTCAGTTTGACATTTGTCCTATATTTAGGACTTGGGCCTTACGAGGATAGATTTAGACTTATTTATAAGTTCTCAAAGGGTGGTAGTTAAGTTTCAAGTTTCAGTTTGATAATGGGTTAGTACGAAACTGGAATTTGAGTACGATTTATAACTACTATCCTAAAACACAATCCTTTTTCGCAAGAACGTAACATTTCATGAATATGTATATTTAATAGGTATTGAATGATTTGAAATGAAGGAGGTAGAAAAATCATTTGTTCAAGTTAAATATTTTTATTTCAATACCTCTGCAAATCATCATAATTGTTCGGTATGAAGATTCTTTACTCTCATAAAAATGTCAATTTCATTTACGTGAGAAATTTACAAAACTGAGCTTTTTCAACAAATTGGGTTAACATAAGAAATTAGGTGTAGTCGACCAAGAAATTGAACCACTTTTCGATTGTATTACAAATGGATAAGGTTCAAAAGTGGCCAAGCAATTAAGTGGTCGACTATACTTCCGAAATCATTTGAAAAGAAGAAAATACCAAAGCAAAAAAGGTGGATACTCCGAAGTTATATCATCAATCAGTCCGATATAACAACTAATAATGGCCAAGAGGGAAAGTATAACACAAGATGAATGAACGGACGTCCGAAGTAAATAACATCGAAACTTCTCAAGTTAGGTATCAGGCAAAAACTTACTATTATTGTCGCCGTACTTTATTGTCGTCTGTTGACATAATCACTAAACAGTTTTTTATCTCGTAAATAATTTTTCCGACTTGAGTTAATGACTATTTTCCACCTGGATCAAACTACTGCGGCCCTTAAGACCCCACTTTTTTGCAATTGGAAATCAGTAAATCATGAAAGTGAAGTAGACACAATCAACAGTGAAGACATAGCGAATGGAATACCATTTATCTTTATTTATATGAATTGACCTTGAACTAAGCTAAAAACTAACCACTGAAAATGTCAGCTCTGGCACGCCTTCACCAAGTAAATAAGAACTGAACACCCACGCTTGTCTCGACTCCAATTGATTCCTTACATAACTCAAACAGGGATCTATATAAGGCCTTTTTGGGTGGCAGCCCATGGCCCCGTGGATATAAAGGGCTTCCTATCCCCCTTTGAATCCAAATCTGATCTAACCTTGTAAATGGCAGTGCTTGCACTGTTGTGTTCCGTCGTAGACAGCAAAATAGCCAATGAAATTTCTGGCACACTAGGTGTTCCACCTTAGCGCTCTGGGTTGGCAACACATCTGGAATTTCGTTGATGTTGCGGATGTCTGTGGGCGGTGGTGATCACTTACCACCAGGTGATCCACTTGCTCGTTTGCTTATTTACGTTGCATAAACACTAAATGGCAATTAGTTGATTCATTAGGGAAGCCCCCACGTTATTAGTCTAGGGCCGGCAAACTTACGGTCCATCTCTCAACCTAAAGAAAGTTCTAGTTCTTCTTTACACAATATCCGTCCTTTTTATAGAACATCAGCTGTAGCACTACATAAATACCGGCGGTAAACGGCACATGATACCCGTAACCCGATACGAGTCAAGGACATTGCTAATGGATCGGTAAATTGCGGACGCGCCGCTAAATAGATTGGGGAAGAGGTTTAATATGTAACACAATGCGTGAAAATTAGAAAAGAAAATTGAATAAAAAGGAATTTAATAGAACAAATCTTTGTTAATTTCTTATGCTACGTAAATGTTTATTGATAAAACAAACACGAATGCTAAGTAAGTAAACAACGACAATAAAATCTTATTCTAAACTATAGCAAAAACAGCAGGCCATTCTTCAGGATTGAAGAGGCATGTGATGAAGAAGAAGCGTCCGAAGTTGTAAAGCAAAAGAACGGATAGCGATCTGTTTTGTACTTTGAAATAAAGATTGTAGAACTTGTTAGTTTTGTAGTACAGACCCCGTCGCCAAATAAGATGTTCATTATAGCGGAATCCCGGGAACCAGAGAGATGGATCGATCTGACGGCGGCCTTGTGCCGCCTGTCACTGGCCCGGCTTGTTGCTCAACATGGCGGACGAAGGGTTAGCATTTCTAAACGGAACCAAACCAAATGCGGCTTGTTTGCGAAACTCGGGAAGTTGGATAGTGGCAGTTTTTTACATGGTCACGGTTACAATGCCCATGCAACGCATGCAATGTTTTTGCTATGAAAATTTTTCTTGCCGCAAACTTCTTATGACTATTGTGAACCTAGTGCTCTCCATACAAACCTTATGCTGTTGCTATGATTTTTCAATAGGCTGTTATTGTGCTTTAGAACTAGGTTTACGTATTTTGATTTTTTTAATATATTTTTTTTGAAACAAACACATACAAACCTAGGTAGATCCAAGGCATAATAACAGCCTTCTAAAAAATCATGGCTATTGATTAGGGTTTAGAGGATGGAAAACGTTGTTTCCGCTTGTATGGACAGCGCTTTTTGAGGCTGGGTACACAATCCTCTTATATCTAGTTTTCTATTTTCCGACACCTTTGCTTACCCAGTGAAAACTTGAGCCAAAGGTGGACCTTATAACTGTCAACCGTTAGAGTAGATGAATCTTTAACTACATACTCGTATATTTTAATTGGAACTGGTCGATGTCTGTATACAGGAGATATTTAAGAGAAAATCATATGAGCTGTCTTTATATGACCAGTAGAAGCCAAAGCAACTGTCTTTAGAATTTTCTGTATGTCCGTATGCATCACGCAAAAACTACCGCATGAAATTGGATGCGATTTAATTGAAGATAAAAATCTGGTACATGTTTCATCCTAATCGCTACCTCCGTTTGTTTATGCATGTACCACTTTCGATATAACCACTGTGTGCGTTTTTAATTCCAAAAAGTTATAAAAGGGGGTTTCAAAGTTTTAGAGGGTTTGCGTCGAATGTTCAATTCTGTGTAACAGGACGGTTTCGAACTCTGTCCTAATTTGCCAAGGCTCCAATATCGGGGCACCAGACAAATTCGATGACAGTTCGTTTCCCAGACTAATTGATTCGATTACGCGCAAGTCGGAACTCCGGCAGACTTCGACGAACTGAGGAAAAGGTCCTATCCTATTCTATTGGGAATATGATAACTCAATTATTCGTATTATTTTGTGCTGCCTTTGTTTCATTCGATACACAATATTGATGAGGGGTTTTTGTCGATTCAAAGGTCAACAGCAACTCTGTGGCCCTAACATGATCGGTCAAGTTTAGTTTATCTGAGTTTATCTCCATGGACGTCCCTTGCTTTTGCGGGTGGTAGGACGGATGGCTACCACCATCTTGCTCGTTAATTCTGCCACTAAGTAGCACTGCTTGTACTGTTGTATTCCGGCTTAGAGAGCAAGACAGCCGGTGAAATTACTGGCACAAAAGGTATTCCATCTTAAGCCTCTGGGTTGGCAACGCATCTGCAAACTCCTTGGTTTTACGGGTGTCAATGGGCGGGGTGATCACTTGCTCGGTTATTTTCCTCTTCCATAAAAAAAAGCTGTCGACTTCGGAGTTTTACGTGAACTTTAATGGAAAAATTAAAGGTTTTTATCGTAACAATCGTCATAGAAAAATCAACTGAAAATACATAATATTGCGTAAGTATAATTTATCAGAAATATTTTCAATTAAATATTATCCATATGCATCGCAATCTACACTAATATAATAAAGAGGTAAACTTTGTTTGTTATTTTGTTTGTATGTAGGGGGTAATTTCTGGAACTACTGAACCGATTTCAAAAATCCTTTCACTAATAGAAAGCTACATTGTCCTTGACGGACATAGGCTCCTAATTCTACTCGGACGAAGTCGCGCGCGTCCGCTAGTTTGCTATAAAGGCAAGGTTCACTTTTGGTCAGTTTCCATTCTCACTCGCTTTTCGTTTGTTTATTACTTTGTTTTTTTGAAGAATATCGTGAAGAGTGAACGACTTAACCGTTAGATCCGAAACCAATGTGATGAAATTAGTTCCATTTACTGAACTAATTGTATCTAATTTTGAACTAATGAAATAATTCATTTAATTCCATAATGCATGCATTAATTTCATTAAACCAAAACGGTTTCGTGCTACGTGCGATTTTTCCACGAAATTAACTGTCAAGCGACTAATTTCGTAATGTAAACTAATCACGAACAAGTATCAAAAACGAAATCCGTAATAATTTTACGTAATATTTTTTTTAACACTATCAATTTATAATTAATGGCGGCGTGGACATGCGTAGACGATTAGTCATGTTATTTCATGAAAATACCTCTATGGGAATTACACGAAACAACTTGTCAATAGTCTAGATGGATTTGAAATCATTATAAATTCAAGCGAAGGTTACTTATCGTTTATCGTAATTTTTGAAGTATATCAAAAATAGTTAGTTACGAACTAAAACGGGGCTGCAATAAATCCAAAACGTAGACGTTATTCAATCATTTTTTTTCGCAATAAAGCCCAGTTCAGCTTATTATAAATACGAAAGTTAAAATCGCGAAAGTTTTAAACAATATAGCTACAAAATCTATTATAAAAATTAGTGTCAGTGTCAAAAAAGGTAGATAAAGTTAGCAAGAAGTTATATAACTCAAAATCCGTCGACAGGGCACTGTCCTTGACTCGCGTCGAGACAAAGCGCCTGTGGGGTGACTGCGGCAAGCTTACCTGGGTAGGCGTCGCCGTTTCTGTCGTCATGGCTTCGAAGCTCGCGAGTCTACTCTTCTTCCTCTTCTGACATCGACAGCAGCTCCCAAGCGACAGTGTAAAACCTACCACCTACACCTCAAACGGGCATAACCTAATATCGATTTTCAAGCGTCCTTGCACTACCGACCAATCGCTAAACTTCAACCGAAGTCCTCACTACCATATTTTCCAAAAGAAAATTTTACAACGTCCAATTCAAATCAGGAATCGACGCCTACAGCGAGCGCGAATCGTCCGCCATTTTCGTTTTGTGTCCGAAATATAAATCCATTTCCGCACTGTTCTTTTTTAAATTGGGAATTTTACAGATTTTATTTGAAAAAACACTAAGCAACAGTGAAAGCCGTAAGCATTATTGACATTAGCGCGATTTAAGGTTATTTTTAATGTTATTTTAACACGTAAAGTCCGCTAGTTGAAGCAAGTTGTTGCTTTTGGACGTTAGTACGGGGTGTACAAGAATTTTGCCGGCTTTCGACGACAAGTGAGTAGGGTGGGGTAGAGGGCTACTGCGGCTGCGCGGGGGTGCTTTATTGTGTGCGTGATATGCGTGTATGCTATTATCCCGGCCAGTATAGGCCGACCTATGCCTTATCCCCTTTCGCCGTACTCCGTTGGGTATCAAGGGGGATTTTCGTCTAAGCGTCACGGCTCAAGCTGGGATGGTTTTGATGAATGTATTCACAAACACAATCGATAATGCAGAACTCTCAGATGGTAGGAAATGTCAGACTGGTTGTCGGGCCTACTGCTTTTGATGCCGTTCCGCGACGTTGCGATTTAATTATCGCATATAATTCTGCTTTTCTACCTACGGCATAATAAGTATAATGGCGTAAACTGGGTCTGAAACTGAAGCAAAAATCGATCAAACAATGAACCTCGTGTTTGGTAAAGCCATACTTAATAACTAGGTCAGACACACTAATCTATTAGTGGATTGATCACTAGGGTGTTTACCTACTTAAATATTGCACGCAAAATATCCACGCACTTACATCGCAGGACAATATTACGTTTTTGTTTTTATTAGGGAACTTTGGAATCGTAGATTCCTCAACTATGCCAATAAACTCGTTCGAAATATAGACTTACATACCTATAAATTAAGTCAGTTCATCATCATCAATCTCCGGCTTATTTTCTTCTCCCATTTCTTCTATCATTCGCCTCAAGTGAAAAAAAGGATATGAACAATTTGCATATGCTGTTTCTACTTCATATTTTTACATGTACTGTGCACCTAGCACGAATATTCTAGACAGGCGTTAATCGCTACGTAACTATGTGCGTCTCGTTCTAACCAGCCCAGTGGGAGAGAGACACACTGAGTTACGTAGCGAGTTAACGCATGTCGAGAAGATTCGTGCTAGGTGCAATGATTACTGTAAGCGCACGAATTGAATGCGGACCCCACGCATGCTAGCGCATTAATAGACTCAGCGGCCCTAACATGACAGCCCAGGTTTAGTTTAACCCCTCCCTGTGTCTCTGTCTGACTAGTGTCATAAGAAAGGGACGCAAAAAGAGATTAACTAAACTTGGCCAGTCATGTTAGGGCCACTGCAATCAACTTGTGCACGTGCCTTTTTCAGCGCTCTAACCAGGCATTATTTCCTCTTTTTAGGATTCCGTAGTCAGCAAGGAACCTTTATAGTATCGCCATGTCCGTCCGTCTGTCCGTCCGTCCGCAGCATTCATGGACTCTTAGTACTAGAAAGCTGTAATTTGACATGGGCATACATATTAATCACGCCGCAAAGTGGTAAAGTAAAAATTGGAAAAAAATGTTTTTAGGTTACCTCGCCTACACGTGAAGTGGGGATGTATTTTTTTTCTTGTCTACCCCATAGTGTTTGGTGTCGTTGGATAACATATTCAATAATATTGCGGGTTTGTGAAACAGTTTTTTGATTGAGATGCCTCAATTTTTGTGAATTATTAAGCGGTGATTCGCACTTGATCGGTTTTTAAAACGGTTAAAGTATCTATCAAAGATTTCACTCATATTTTAAAGGAATTCTATAAAGTTATTTTTAATGAAAAAACGAGGCAAACGAGCATGTGGTGTGGTGAGAAAGTGACCAGCGCCGTCTATAGGAACCAGTGATGCCAAGAGAACCGCTGACCCGTTGCCACCCTGTAGGTCCGCTTCGTGGGCCTCCGTGGGGACTATAATAAATATTACAATGCTATGCAATATGCAATGACAACACAAAGAAATATTAGGGTAATGGCAGGACTCGAACCTGAAACATCAGCATTCTGTGCCTTGCGTTTGCCAGTTTCGCCACATCACCGCTAAAAAATAAATTGAAAAATTATTGAAAATACCAACAATTCGTTTAGTTTCAAAAGAAACTCAACCGCTCTGTCGCCGCAGTGATTTACCGCTTAGCCGATTGTATGAGAAATCGTTATTTATAACGATCATCATTATAATAATAAACGATACGCCACGAAGGACAAGTAGGTCTGCGTAATATGTCTACCAGTCGACATCAATATGTACAGTCAGCCTCAGTGGTCGTATAAACATTGCAGGCCAATTAAGTTTAATTTATCTCTATCTGCGTCCCTTTCTTATGACACTAGTTAGACAGAGACACAGGGAGGGGTTAAACTAAACCTGGGCTGTCATGTTAGGGCCGCTGAAGTAGCTTAACACTTAAGAACCTTGCCGTAGTAAAGTATGAAATGAGAGTAGCTCGAATTTGTCACATTAACTGACAGCGACAAGGTACTAAAGTGTTCAGCTACTTATGAGGCTGAGCGTACTACAAAATTGTCAATTTGACATCATTCTAAGAAGTTCCATTTTGTCGAAAGCATATAAAGATGACTTTATTTACCAGTGGCCCTAACATGACAGGCCCAGTTTAGTTTATCTCTATCTGCGTCCCTTTCTTATGACACTAGTCAGACAGAGACACAGGGAGGGGTTAAACTAAACCTGGGCTGTCATGTTAGAGCCGCAGGTGGTCAGGCCACTCCCGTTGAACACCCCTTGTTAAATTTTTCTCTTTGTTCTCAACGTATTTTCAGCCGCTTACTCCAAACCATGCTTTTAATACAGTTTTCACTGATATTTAAAGGATTTTTCCGGACACTTTTTATGTCCACACAACAATACATTCTGATTCAGCTTTCGTATAGTAAATATAATTCAATGTTTGATCAAATCGCCAAAAAATAGTTTTTCTAAATTTTTAAACTGAACCCGTCCAAAGCTAGTTCGCTAGTTTAAAAAAAATAGTAATTATTTTTAACAAAATACACTTGAATTCGTCCAATAAATATTGCAGGTGTCTATGGACGATTGTGATTGCCCACCAACAAACGATCCGCTTGCTTGTTTATCTCTCGTATAACTAATAAAAATATTAAGTCAATTTCTTTATAAAAGTGTCATATTTTACGATTGTAAGCCACAGGGGTTATTTAGGGCCTTTATTGTAATGTGTGGTTTGTTTGAGACTCTACTTGCTGGCAGCAAGATCAAAGAAACTTTGACGATAAGTCAATATAGTTTAATAAGTGGTTTGGTTTCTGTCTTTTATTAACTACATAAAAAGCCAATTAGCATAACGACGAAACTATGTAGAAGTTACAATAAAACACAAATTCAGTACATTAGTCTAAGAACGTTTCTGATTTTCCGATACGATATCGTGGCAAGTAAAACGTATGAGATATGTATGTATGTAAACTCTTTGTTGTACATAAGCACTTACAAATACACAGAAAAATACAGGAAGTGGTACAAAGGCGAAAATTATCCCTTAAAGGGATAAGTTCGTTCGTTAGAGATGTATCGTATCGGACAGTGTGAAATGCAGATACATTTTATTTGCCCGGATATAATGTCAGATAATGTGAAACCGCTGTAATGTAATGGCTATTTACAAAATTATTTCAAACACAAAAGACGCTTCGTATAGTACATAACCAATACCAATGAGTAATCTGCACCACTTCATGGCTTTCAAATGATTAAACAAAACACCAACGCATTTTTCAACGTAAACTAACATCTACAATAAGATCCATTCATAAAAAAGTGACCGTTCCGCGTTCCAAAATTAAAATTTAAAAAAACATCTGCACAACGTTATCGGGCGATCACTCGCTAGCAGCATCGATTAATCGCAAGCGCATAGCTCGGCAATCGATTCATCCGGACCGAACGCTGCATCGGCACGGTACCATCAACACTGTTAAATTTAGCCAGTCGAAATCGCGATGTCAAAGATACCGTACGATAAAAGCGTTACGAATGTTTACGTTATTACACGGAAAACGATGTTTTTCGTTCGCGAGTTATTTTTATGAGTGAAAATCTGGCCTCTTCTGCCTGGAGAGTGATCGCGTGCGGTCGCTGCGGCTCCTTTCGAAATCAGAACCCAGATCTAAGTGGTTAAAAGACATCATTCCCGATGGTTGTTCACAGTGTCATTTAAAACCAACGATAAAGTGCTTTTGGTTTGTGTGCTAAAGTGATTCGGATTTATTTCCTAAGCGGCAGTAAACTTTAAGAATTAAGGTAAATTTTAATTGTTTTTTTATGACGTATCTAAGTTTAGTGTTATCACAATCGATTCAAAATCGATAAACCATAAAGTCGACATCGAAATTTTCCACTCTATTATCGCTGACAAGCGTTTGTCCGGATTGAAGTCGTTAAAGGGACAACGGTAGCCGTAATTTTTTACAGTCCACCTGTAGGCAAAGGGTTTGTTAATACACAGCCCTAATTGTTTTACATGCCATGATTTAGAGTTGCGTACGTTTTTTATACGCATGGATTTTTCCGCGAATATGTTTATGCTACAGAATAGATGTAATTTTATAATTTGAGTTTTTGTAAATATTCGTTTTCTTAATTTCTTGAATGCTGCTAATTTAATATAAACAGAGAAAAACAATTTAGAAGTAACTGAACCTACCTACAAACTAAAGTAGTTGAACTTTGATAATTATCTCTGATTAAAATTTAAAATCCCAACATGCGCATACGTAAAATTGCAGGTACGAGTATAATGACAAATAAGTCAAGGTAATAAATTTATTTTTGTTTACTTTCGACCTTCTTTCGACACTAAGTTTTGAAAGTTCTAATGAAAAAATACGGAACGTGTTACGTAGAAATCCCACTTCACAAAACTTTCGTCTATTCTACATAGAATAGAACACCAAACCGGCAACATTGCCGGTTGTGAGATAATAGAACGTTTTATATCAACCTCAAACTAGATCGCCACAAAGAAGGAAACATACATACACACATACATAAATATTTAGGGCGATAAACACGTTACCCTCTTTTGCGTCGCGCACTCGGGTAAAAAGGGAGGAGGTTCTATATTTTTCTGTTTGTATTTTTTTTTGTATGTTCAATCATTATTTTTGTAAATAATTGTGAACCTAGTTCAATGATTTTTTTATTTAACCTTTGGAGAAAATATTCCACCTCTAGAAGTGAAAAATTAAGGGATAAAACGTCGTCAACATACAAATACGCAGCTTAGAAGTTCTATGTATGAGGTTCGTTTTTCATTTGAAAAAGTTATCTCTTTAAAATGTTTCGCATCGAAGTTATACTATTTACAGCAAACACCCCTTTTGCTTGGCACACGATGGCACCCATGGTACCAATCATTAGCATCTGTTTTTTGCAGGATTGTCACCACTATTTGGAATAACGTTGAATGTGTCTATCTTTGGAGGGGTACTGGTAACAGGAGTGTTTATCCCACGTAATGAACCCACGGCATTAGTTTAGTTTAGTTAATTCAGTTAATATAAAATTTGGGACAGGTTTGGGAGATTTTTGTACATAAATAATGAAGCTTTTTATTTTTGTTAAGTTTTGTTTTGTTAATATTTGACAATATTTCCATTTTAGGAGTTTCATACAAAACACAAAAGCGTCAATATTTTTGAAACTATTAAGAATATTTAAAAAATGGAACATACAAACCTAGTTCTAGGGCATCATGATAACATACAAAAAAATCATGGCTTTATTAAGGTTTAGAGGGTGGAAAACGTTATCGCCGTTGGTATGGAGAGCGCTGGGTTCATAATGTAAGAACCACTGTGTACCTATGTTCACAAATAAACTATATATCTACCTATCCTCTTAAGAGGACTTTATCGAGACTCTTCTTAGCTATGACTCAAGAAAATCAGTTCGTCCGCTTAAAGGTCAGTTTTTCATCGTTGATAAAGGGACCTCAACTATTTGCCCTGGTCCTATCGATTTGAAACTAGCTATACATTATGCTGACTGCATCTTGATAAAACGTGATCATCAGAACTATACATGAGTACCAAATTCCAAGTCAAGTAGATCAAAATTAATTAACTTATAAAGTAATAGCGGACGCCTGCGACTTCGTTTACATTGAATGAGTAGCCTATGTCCGTCAGGGATAATGTAGGTTTCTATCTGTGAAAGATTTTTTGAAATCGGTTCAGTAGTTCCAGAGATTACCCCTACATACAAACAAACAAAGTTTACCTCTTTATTATATTAGTGTAAATTATCTAATTATTTACATATCTACACTACACTAATATTATATATTATATTCTCTTAGTGTCGATGAAAGAAATGAACTAACAAAAGAAACAAATAATTATGAAGTGAAGTTGAGTAAATATCTGTAGGTAAAAATATTTTATGAACTGGTTAATTACTAAAACATCTTGCGACTGTCAACTTTATGAATGATCAAGTTTAATGAATAAAACGGATGTGGCATTGAACCTTGTAATAAATTTCTGAGCAATTCAAGAAACTTCGCAGTTTGAAACTTTTCATTGGAGAAGTCACATGTATTTTTAATCTTATTTACACCACACAATTCTAACGTTTATCAAAATAAAATAAGTTTATTTTTATGTAAAAAACAGTTTATAAATACTTTATTCTGCGAGCTCTAAGAATGCTCTATAGCCAGTGATGCTTTATAGTAGTTATTTTTTTTGTTTTAGTTAAATAATAATTTCATTTTCTTAGTATTCATAAAATAATTATCGAAGCTAAACAATTATAGCGCTTAAAAGTGACACAATTTTGGACTGAAAACAAATTGGGAACTAGAATAAAGTGATCTAAATCGGTTAAAATGCATTCGATTCTATTTGCAATACGTCATTACGATCACAAACAATATAGGAAAAAGGTGTAAACAAAGTTGCAGATTGTCTTTTTTAAATCAAGTGAAAAAAAAACTATACCTATTTTGAAATGCTCAATAGAATTACTGAAGAAGATTTGAAATTGTTAATGATTTGATGATTTAATAGAAAACAGTATCCAATTAACGCAATTTAGTTTTACGCTCAAGACATTATTACAACCGTGACGTAGTTAGTGTCTGCACTTTAGTCTGTAGCGCGATGGAGTGTTTTTCCGAGGCTTAATTACTGACATTTTAATACTCGTTATATTTAAAAAAATAATGGTCGTAGACAAAAACTTAAAAACATAACTAATAAATTCAGGCGTGGAATAAACGACCTAGCTACTCCGCGAAATAACAGATCTGATTTTGCTTTGTAGCATTGTAATTTGTTTTAATTTGGCTAAAGCATAGTTTATTTTCATTTTAATGAATCCTTTTAATTCATGAAATAAAAAACTTAATAAATACTGTATTAAAAAAGAAACAATAATACTTATAATCAATTTATGTTTCGTTCATGCTTGCAACCTAAGGAATTTCTCGAAGAAGTGTACCGAAGAAGTTTATCGGAAATATCGGAAACATCATGAGCGACGACGTAAGTACTTAAATAAGGATTAGTAGCATATATATATATTATATCACCACCAGTCCAGTACCAGTCTTAGCCCTAGGTTTTATTTTAACTACAAAATAGGACGGCAATCCCGCAAGTGGGTCACCTAATGGTAAGTGATCACCACTGCCCAAAACACCCGCAACACCAAGGAGTTGCCAACCCGGACGGCTAAGATGAAATAACTCTTGTGCCAGTAATTGCACCGGCTGTCTTGCTCTCCACGCCGGAACTCCATAGCGCAAGCACTGCTGCTTAGCTGCAGAATTAGCGAGCAAGATGGTGGTAAAATAAGCATAACTTAAACAAGGATTTATAGCATGTATAGACCTGTCTTGGCCTTAGTTTCACATACTTCAATTTTCTGAACAAATTTGTAAGCTGATTGTGAAAACCGCTTCAAAATCCGCCAAGTATTTCAGAAGCCGTAATCCGAGAACAGACGCAGTCTGGCGACATAATTAACTAGATACTCACTGAAGTATAATAAACTTAATTAAGGGATTTGTTGTGTTATTTAGAAATTGTCGATTCTGAGAAAGTTTCTTGGAAGTTCGTTTAGGAAATTACTTTAGAGTAGAATAACGAACGTATATTTTGTAAATAAACTAGCTGTCCACCCGGCTTCGCGTAGGTGCAATTTATCAATATTTACATTATAGTATAAAGTAAAGTCTCTATCCGGTCCTGTCTGGCCTAAACCTTTATAGTGTATGTTCGACCGCCTTCTCCTTCTAAAACACGCCACGGATTTTGAAACGGTTTTCATTGTCAGTTAGATAATTTATTTGTGAAAGATTTTTATATTCATTTCATCCTGATTGTACCCGAGCGAAGCCAGGGCGGGCTACTAGTATAATTTCAAATTTGGCCGTTGTAGCCTTTTTTGTGACAACTTTAGAAGTATGTATGTGTGTATATGTAGGTATATGTATGTATGACTCTTTATTGTAAATAACACATAAAATAACAGATTACAGGACAAAACAGATGTACAAAGACGAACTTATCCCTTTAAGGGATCTCTTCCAGTTAACCTTTGAGTGATTGACAGGACCCAAGATCTAGAGTAGACACAGAAAAAAGTAAGGAAAATTAAAATAAGGAAGTTCTTGACATTGAATTTTTTACTGTGTGTTTTGTTTTGGCTTAAGTAGAATGAATTGTATATCATAAACATACATACATACATAAAATCACGCCTGTTTCCCTGTGGGGTGGGCAGAGACCACAGATTTCCATTTGCTACAATCCTGACATACAACCTTTGCTTCACTGACTCTCACAACATTCTTTATTCATGCTCGTCGGCTTAGGGTACTCCTGACCTGGCCTTTCTCTAGAATATCATAAATCTTCTATTAAAAAAAATCTAAATGGTAGTGAAAACTGTATTAGAATTCTCTGCGTGGTAGAAGGAATAATCAGCCGAAGATATGATGAAGAAGAATGGTTTGGCGTAGTACAGTCAGCGTCAAATATACCAGAGCGGACAAGGTGGTCAAAAATATCTGAACACGCCCGAGCGTATTTGACAATAGAGTCGAGTTCTTATTTTTGACACCTTGCCCGCTCTGGTATATTTGACGCTGACTGTACGGGTGCACCTAGCACGAATCTTCTTGATGCGCGTTAACTCGCTACGTAACTCAGTGCGTCTCTCTCCAACTGGGCTAGATAGAAAGAGACGGACTGAGTTACGTAGCGAGTTAATACGTGTAGAGAAGATTCGTGCTACGTGTAGTGTAAAGTTAAACAAAACAAAGTAAAGCACATGAACAAGAGATACCTATAAATAAATAAAATAAATAAATAAATATCTTGGGACAATTTACACCAATTGACCTAGACCCAAACTAAGCGAATCTTGTGTTATGAATACTAGACAACGGATAAACATACGTATATATAGATAAATACATTCTTAAATACAAATAACGTCCATGGCTCAGGTACAAACATTCGTATTCGTTACACAAACATTTGCCCGTACAAGGATTTGAACCCGGGACCTCTTGCACAGTAATTGATACATGTGCCACATGTGCCATATAGGTCGTCAATAAAATCTCCAAGCCGTTCTAAATGTATGACATTCGACCTCTTCAAACAATCTCGACGACTCTGTTTACACATTACACATCAAACGTTACACGTATAAATTTACTATAAAATTATAAATACCCTTCAACAAGCTCATTGTTAAACCGGAACTGGAGCCGCGTCACGGCAAAAACATGTAGTCCAATCGTACCAACGTGATGACGTCACGGGCTAGAATAATGCTAGCAATCGTACTAATATACCTGATTACTGATGATTTATGGCACCGACACCCCTTGCCAGGCAAATGCAATGACCAGTGAGCACGTAGACAATAGAGAGGGAATTTTGCTTATTAGCGTTAAAGCAGCAGTGCTTGCGGCCGAATAGACTAGCGTTTAAACCGCCGTCCTTATTCTTTGCTGGATATTGGCGACAAGAATGATGATCGACATCTATTTGTGACAAAAGCAGAAGCTTTTTTTTGTGATTTTAATGTTGCAAAGCGTAGTCCTCGCGAGCGGTACGGGCGGGTGCACCGTTCTAGATGATTTGTGGTGGTGGTTCGAACTGTTGACCGGAGGCATCGCACGGGCCGATGGACCCTTCGATCTTCATTATAACCCTTATATATGACGTATTTATTCATTTTAAATGCTAAGCAAAAGCAGAAGCTGTGCTCGAAATAATAACTATTTTAATCAAAACTTGATTACATCGGTCATCTCTGAGGTCGATATACCGTACAGAACAATGACGGCGATTCAAACGCCCAAATTTACGCCCTTGCACTGTTGTGTGGAGACCAAGACAACCGGTGATATCACTAGCACAAGAGGTAAGAGAAATCTCTTAATCCTTTGGAATGGCAACGCATCTATCGTCTTGTTGATGTTGCGGGTGTATATGGGCAGTGGTGACTCTTTACCATCTGTGGTCCTAACATGACCAGCATGCATGCGGCAATCACTGCTCTCCGATTGATCGACCTAAGGCCAATCGTAGCTAGGTTCATTGAGGATGACAATTTCACTTAAACTGTGATAAATCGAATGAAACTTAGAAAATTGAATATTTACACACACCAACGAATGTAACGGTACGCTGTCATGAAAGTATTATCAATTATTATTTCGGAATATACCGTACGAAGATTCATTCATCGCTTTATGTCAGTTTTTGGCTCTATATTTTTTAAGTGCGAATAACCGTTGACGTTTATAGTTGGGAAACATTATCTAGTTCCGGAACAAAATAATCAGTATTGCCCCTCTAGTGGGTTGGGTATATGCTCGCTGGCAATGATAAACGTTACGAGTCTCTCGATTGAGGATTATACGTGTACGGTGATAAGAAATGATGATGGGAGTCTGGATTTATGATAGTGGAGTCACACTGCAGCTAGTTGCTGGTTGCAGTACAAACGGTCGACCGGGGTAGTAGCACAGCGTTAATATCAACATGTAGTAGTAAAGTAGCAGTGACGTAATCCAGAGACGCTAGGAACCGGGTTAGTAAGGCAACGGATCGGCGACTCTCTTCAAGATGCTGGTTTAAATAGGCGACGCTGATCACTTCTTATCAGGTGGACCGTATGCTAGTTTTCCTCTCTTTATCATAAAAAAACCGCCAAGTGTGCGTTGGACTCGCGCAGGTTTAATATCATTAAGAACATTTTAGTTTATTATACGAGAACACTTTCAACCTCAAAAATACACGTTTTTAAACCGATAATCATTAGAAGGAAGAAAATTATGTGTCTTATCATGATTATTCTTGTTATTTATTACTTGTTAAATGTAGAATTAGACAAATTTTCCCAATATTAAGTATCTTTGTATCATAACACAAGCAGCTTTAGTTGCTTACTTTGGGACTAAGTCAGTTGGTGTTAACTGTCCCAAGATATTTATTTATTTATTTATTTTATTTTATTTATTTATTTGTTCTATTTAAAACGTCTATCATTTTGGAAGTTAAAATTCATCAGAACCAAAAGCTTCGCTGTCCAACTAAATACCAACATCACTATTTTTTAAAACATACAACATTTTTGTCCTCTCTCGGACCATGTTATTATTAAATCTCAATTTTTTTTAACGATGTTAGATGAACTTAGATAATAATTAAAAATCCTATATGTATAAAAAGTGCGATTTTGGTAAAAAAAATACATCTGTCCTGTTACCTCTCATGACCAGAATAGTACTCAAAATCGAAGTCAAAATATTAAAAAATTTACCACCGTTTCGTAATAACCTCTGATAAGAAAATACCAGCAAGAACATAACGAAGTGTAATACCTTAAGTCAAAATTACAACTGTTTACTGATATAATAAACGAAGTATAGTTACGTAACTGCTTCAAAACCCAGTGATACGCTCCATTAAACATTATGTATTATAACTGTCTGGCTGACGGCTGTTATGCTGCTAGATTAACCTCCGCCTGACATTCAGCCGACCTGGATTCGATTCCAAGTATGAATGACCGGCTTAGCAGAGGAATTTATCACTTGCTTTTCTTTCCAACGGAAATCTTGGCTTTCGTAAGCTTCTAATAACGCATTTAATATGCTTGTTTATCTTCATAATACAACGAGCGAGTTTGCCAGTCTCGATATCATGTTTTGTTAGGACTGAGTCATGATTACTCATTTAATCGACCGGTTTTTCTAGAAAACCACAATTAGATTGCAATGTACCTAAATAAAAACCTTCCATAAGAAATTCTCTAAATGACAGTGAAAATTATATGGAAATCCGTTGCGTGGCTTAAAAGCAGTAAACGACTAAAGGACAGACAGGATCGTGTCGAATAGCATCAAAAAGGGCCCCATTCAGCATACTGCATCGGGAAACCGAGACGCTGCCGTGATGTTTATTTCGTTCCTTGAGATTCCTTCTTTTTAACTAAGAATGATTGAAGAATAATTTACTATAATAGATTTTTAAGAAATCATCAATGTACAAGTCACTGGAAACCACAAGCTTTTCAGGATTAATGAAAAGGTTAAACCTATTAGGCATGTCACGTTTGTTTTACAACACTTATAAAAAGTTAAAGGTTTCCGTAAAAGAACCATTATGGCGAATGAATGGTTATGGCCCACGACACATTCGGAACGGAATGAAACTTCCAAATTTATGGAAGACAATATAGACTCCTAGAAAGTTCCTAATAATGCCTTACAAAAGCAATGTAAAAGTAACCAGCCGCTCGCGGATTAGGGTCATCTATTTGCGGCGCCCTTGACATGTGATTGCGACAGCGTATATCGGACAGACGAACCCTGTTTATAAATATCTACATTCAATCACAACTAATTCCTTTACATCACAATATCAATAGTCTAAAGAGGAGCTGGAGTTCAACGTAATAAATGCGATCATCGATAGCATTACATTGTCAATTCCAGTCTCCCTAACCTGGCCGGATAAGCTTAGTTTATCTAGGTTTATCTATATAGACGTCCCTATTTTATAATATTAGTTTGACAGAGACGCAGGGAGGGATAAATTAAATCCCGGTCATTTTAGGGTGACAGAAAAAGAGCCAAGTTTAAAGAGCGTCCGCTGCGTCGTGCGGGTGCACGGAGCGGGTGCACGCCTATCAAACAAATAGTATGAGCCCGCACTCGCACCCGCGCGAGTTAGTGAACGCTCTCATACTATTTTTCTATAAGCGTGCACCCGCTCCGTCCATACTCTCCATGCGCCCGCGCGACTTAGCGGAGGCCCGAAGTGTTTCCTTTTTCATCTTTTCAACCCGGGTATGCCTACTGCTGAACAATTAACCAATTTTAATTCATAGGTCACTATTGAACGATGTTGTTGTTGTGTTTTATACCCTGGACACAACAATGCTAAACAAATAGCGGTTGCATAAGTTAATCATCCAAGGAAAGATTCAAGACCGCCGACCACCCGACAGACGTAGATCATCTTGGCTGAAGAACATATCACAGCACCATTGGTATTTAATAATTACTTATAATTTCCATCCTTATTCCACATAAAAAAATAAACAAGAAGACCTCGGCGAACGTACTCCGATCAAATCGGAGACATTCTAGAGAAAGCCCGTGGCGGGAGTGCCCTAAACCGACGAGCATGCACGTAGAGAAAAGAGTAAGAAATGCAAAGGTTCTATGTCAGGATCGTAGCAAGTGTAAATCCGTGGTCTCTGCTTACCCCTCCGGGAAACAGGCATGACTTTATGTATCTACAAGTATGTACCTATACAAAATAAATCCGATAAACCGAGGTAGACAGTTTGATTTGAATAAGCACGTGTCACGTCGCCAATGTGTCGCCCTGATAAACAGCAAGCTTAAATAATCGATAGGCCCAACACGGCACGGTGGTAGCGACTCTTGTTTACGCCTCCCGAAAATACAGCTTCAGTTTAATTTCAAATAAAATTTCAAAGCACAAAATCGACCGCGAAACGGCGGAACGGTAACCAATGAAATCGCAATAAAAACTGAAGGCCGCTAATATCATAAGATCGGTATGATATTCCAAATAACTTTTGACTAGAACTTGGCCTATTTGTGCGCAGTTAAAATAAACAAGTTCGATAATTTATTATAAAGAAGTGCGGCGAAAAGCTTGCCAAGGCTAAATTGTATGTTTTACGATAACATATTTATCTTGCTGTAACGGTTTCCTGTTTACGGTGAGGGAACTTGGCCCTTCTTTCACAAACAAAATTTTATTAACTAAACGATTTAAATGTGTATAAAAATTCCGGTGTAGAAATTTAATTAAGAAAACATCGTAGCTTATAATATTAAAATTAAAAACCGTTATAATTTCAAAATCGTCAGAACATAATATGGCTGCGAGTAAAACACATTTCGACTTCGTACAGCTTACCTCACTGTGTTACAGGCGTTATAGGAAATATAATAAAACTAGCGACACCCCCGGCTTCGCATACAATTAGGCTGTAATGTACATAAAAACTTTCCGCAAAAAGTTATCTAACTAACAGTGAAAACCTTATCAAAATCCGTTGTGTGGTTTAAAAAGAGAAGGCGGCTGAACATACACCATAAGGATTTAGGACAGATAGGAATGTATAGCGACTTTACTTTATACTATACTAGCGGATGCGCGCGACTTCGTTCACGTAAAATTAGTAGCCTATATCCGTCAGGAATACTGTAGCTTTCTATCAGTGGAAGAATTTTTGAAATCGGTTCAGTAGTTCCAGAGATTACCTCCTATATACAAACAAACTAACAAACAAATATTAGTGTAAATAAAGAAGATTGATAGTAATTTTCAACGACCTATTCAACGCTACCTCAGTCAATGTTGTAGGTAAAAAAATAACTCTATTATGATGAAACTTACCCTAAAAAATGTTGTAGGGATTTTTTTCTTTGTTGTTACGATAGGGTAAATTGTACGAGTGCAAAGTTACAGCTGTATATCTTTACAACTTAAGTTTTTACTTACGATTTGTATGTACGATGTATTTCGTATACAGCTCTCTCTGCTGAAACCCTTTTGTATATGTTTAAGTAAGTAACCGACATAGCCCAGCGGATTAGCAAGTTGAAGTGGCATTGAGCAGGGCACATAGCACGGAGAACTGATGGCCGATGGGGTCGGAAAGTTCTCGAATGGCGGCCGCGTATTGGCAAGCGCAGCGTAGGACGACCAGCCACAAGATGGTCCGATGACCTCATACAGGTGGCAGGAAGGCGCTGGTTGCATGCTGCTTCCAACCGGCCACTTTGGAAATCCATGGAGGAGGCCTATGTCCAACAGTGGACTTCTTGTGGCTGAGATGATGATGATGATGATGATATGTTTAAGTGGCGATCCACTCCTACTTCGCACAGTCGCAATTTACTTACGAAAACTTAATTAGTATAAGACTTATTGGCGCGCCTTATAGAGGCCTCCCGTGACCAGAAGGCTGGGCAATACTTTGCCCAAAGAATCAGCATTGCCATAACGTGGCAATGCTGCCAGCCTTCTGGGCACCCTCCCTATTGGCGGCGATTTGGGACATTTTTTTTATCTTTAAGTTAAGAATAAGATTTTATTATTGTTTTTTTTCTTCTTCCTTATGTAGAATTTGATTAGAATGTAATGTAAATTACAGTGAAACCGTATCTAAATGTAATGTTTTGAAACTCATTTTCGTTGTGTTTTGTTAAGTTAAGTTTTAAGTAAAAAAAAAAAAAAACAAACGGCGCCATCTCTCGTCAGCTGACGGTAGCTGTAAAGGTACCCAGTTGAATATGATAACTTGTTAAAAGTTTCATATAGATGACACCGAGGGTAGTTGTACCCTTAAAATCAATCATGTAATGACCGTAAGACGAAGCACATTGAAAAATTCGCAGGGTAGGGCAGCGGCAGTGTGGCGAAACTGGAAAAACGCAAGGCACGGAATGCTGACGTTGCAGGTTCTAGTCCTGCCATTGCCCTAATTTTTCTTTGTGTTGTCATTACAATTTTAATTTAATAATTTGAATGTTAAAAACATTTAAAATAAAAATCGAAAGAAAATTCGGTTACAAAAATGTAAGTTTTAAGGTTTTGTTAGTTCCGCTAATATCCTATGCTACTGATATTATAAACTAGCGACTCCCCTCGGCTTTGCACGGGCCCATAAATGTAACGTACCTACTTAAAAACCTTCCGTAAAAATATCTAAATGACAGTGATGACCGTATCAAAATCCGTTGCGTGGTTTAGATGGCCGAAGATACGATGAAGACTGACAGAAATGAATAGCGGCTTCATCTTAGGTATACTATGTAATAAAGAAAAGAAGATAAAGATTTCTTGGCAATATTTTTCTGCGACGGAAACCAATGACATTAATGATACTAAAAAAAGTATATTGGACAATTATTTCGCATTACAACTAAATCTATGTCGACAAAACGAGGTGTGAAATGAAAGTGCTGTCTGTATATTATAAGATCAAAAGAAAGTAACGTTTTAATTTGTTCGTCTGTTCGTGGGTTTAGGGGGGCAGGCAGCCGTCCAACTGAATTAACTACAGCCAATTAATGAGAGATCATTTTTCTAGGGTCTCTAAGAGGCAAAGCCCACCCTTCCAAATACGGACGGGAGTCACTAGTACTGAACGGCTGTTCAGAGTGGCACAGGATCGGGACAAATTCGCAAAGTTCACGGCCAACTTCTAGTACTGGAGAGGCACCTGCAAAAGAAGAAGACACTATCCCTGACAGACATAGGCTACTAATTCTATGCAAACGAAGTCACGTGCGACCGCTAGTTATTTAAATAAAGAGAATTAGTCACATCAGTCACGGTAGCATGATCCGTTGTATCCGAAAACCCGATAAACCGAAAATGTAAGAAGCATTTATGTTTTATGAGACAGTAAAAATGGAAAATCGTTTGACTCGTCGATTACTCAACGATACTCAAAAGATGCAAGACGCCGTTTTAAAATACGTTTTATTGTGTGATTAAAGGAGTTTTTAGTGGGCTTTAAAGTTGCTGTAAAACCCAATGAAGGTTTGAAAAAGGCAGGTCAAATTCCTGTAAGCCGTTAAATGTTTTTAAGACCTGACCCAGTAGGTATCTGGTCTTCATTTAGTCTTACATTAACGCTAGACCTTTTTGTGGAATAAAGAGGAAAATAATCATGCGTGGCACCTGATGAAAAGAGAACCCCGTTGCCGATGAGAAACAGCGATCCCAAGAAAATCGCTGATCCGTTGCCCGCTTTTAGTTAACCCCAAATGCACATCTCTCATTCACCGTACGAAACGCATCTAAAAGCTTTATAAAGCTCGTTACCTATTTAAAATCTTAAATACACAAATAGCCTTAAGGTATTTGAAATTAGCGAACAACAGTGTTACGCAAGCAATTACCTAGTGATCTCGTTTTAATATACGAAATAAGTGACCGGCCCCGGCTTTTAACGGAAATTTACAAAAAAATGTTTTGTACGTAAAAAACTTCTGTAAAAAATATCTAAATTACAGTGAAAATTGTATAAAAATCCGTTACGTGGTTTAGACGGAGTAAACGGCTGAAGATACGATGAAGACAAACAGGAACGAATAGCCATTTTGTTTTGATACAATGCAGGTAAAGAAAGATAAAGATAAGGGCAAGGCAACAACACATTGCAACCACACGTTATCATAAAATGTTGCTCGACTACAAGTTTGTCTATAATGAGATAACTCCTCTCTTGTAGTCGAAGTTAAAGTTTATAGGTTCTTCTTTCATTGTAGCGTAGCCAGTTTCTGGTTGCAGTTACAAATTGGTTGCCGCGACCCGGATAGTATACTCGACCAAGTATTTGTTTACCCACTTTTAAACCTTAACCCTCGCTTACGATCGGAAAAGTTAAGCAATTTCTTTGTCGACTATAACACGCTCGTAGAATACTGGGGATGAAGTCTTAGCTTTCTATTGCGTTTCTTTCGAACTGTAGGGTAACGGTGCCAGTGACTCAATAATACTGAAACATACGGTCAAAAACATTAGACAATGATGCCAACCGCTGGTAAAACAGCGTGTTACGCGTACGCCTACTGATACGTTTACCTTATGTTCTATTTATTTTCCCAGTAGCGTTCGCTAATTTATTCCATTGACTTCCGTCGTAACAAGCCTTTCTACATTCCTACTGTTTTACCAACTTATCTCTTCCGGTGGTAAACGCGGAAGTAACTCCAACCCCATACAACTTAAACGTCAGATTTCGCTGAGAGGAATCCCGTCGACGGCACAGATAAGCTTGCGGCATGGATTAGGTCTCCGAAAGGGACGTCGCGGACCGTCTATTTTCTACAACTCTAGAATAGACGCTCACGAGTGACCCCGTGCGCCGGCAATATAATATGTTTCACTGAACTGAGGGGGCTTATTCTTGACACGATTAGGGTTATCTCTTGTTTTTCGCACATTCGAATTTCAACCGTGAAAGGGTTCATTTTCAATCTCTAGACTCTTGGTCACCTTGAGTGTAAGTTGTATGGCGCGGCCTCTTCGTTGCGGCGGCCCCAGTGTAGAGGTGCGCTGAACTTGTTGGTTCGCGAAGTGTTTCAGAAACCTATACCTGTGCGTGGTATTGATTTTTAAATATTTTTTAATGTGTTTTGTATCTCTTTTGACAAAGTTTTGATATAGAAAAGATTTTAGACCTATTTTTTTTATTGGGAGGTGTAATAGATATTACCAATAAAATTATAATTATGATTATAGGTAGTTACAGTCAACGAAGAAGTTGCTTAACCACTTTTCAATCGTACAACAAGGGCATAAGGACGAAAAGTGGCTAAGTAATTACGTGGTCGTACGTGAAGTTACGTACGTCATTATTCCCACAACTATTAGTTGTTTACGGCCAGTTCACGAGCACAGACTGGCCAGTGTAAACGCGCCATTACAAGCGATGAAAGAGGAAAGCTATTCCGGAATTCTACTGGAATATCCGCTAATTGGAGCGCCGAGAATCGGCTTGGCTCTTTTTCAAACATATTTATATTCTGTATTAAAACAGGTAATTCTTATTTGACCTAATTTTATTACATAAAGAAAGACACGGAACATTTTGTCGTTACTGTCAGGCTGTTTTTTCTCCTAATTATACAGTTCGGTCTCATCATGTCAATATTGCGTTAAACATGTCTAAATATAGCACACGCAGAAAGTGTAAAGACCTTAAAAATCTAATTTAAACTAAATGGCTTCTGCGTAGTACCTCAGTGGCGTCAGAATTCCATAACACCGCCACCATATATCCCACAACACCACATTCATTGGACAGATCGAAATATTATTTTACATAAACTCATAATTTTCTAGCGCACTGTTTGTTTATCAAACAGAGCCGGGTTACGAGCATCGTATGGCGAGGCAAGGCCGTCCGACCGTCCGTCCGTGCGCTTTTATGTGTTTATAGTTCCAGGATGGACTTTGATTTACTTTGGGGTCAAGTTCGGAAAGTTTCGCTTCCTGGAATAGATAGAGAAATAGATTCATTTATTACTTTTTTATAGCAGTCATTTAATTTGGCAATAATAGCATAATAGTCATGACGTTTTATTTCAGTTTTCATTTATTTCTTATTCGAAATCACATTAAATTTAAAATGCCCAAACAATTAATTTACAATAAGATTGTCAAATAGAGTAGAGTATAAGCAATGTTAAAATAAATTTTACAACAAATTCAATAAAACCAAATAATAAAAATCAATTAAAACTACACTAAACCTGATAAAGTCTAAATAAACAAAAGGGAAATTCTTAAAACAAAATAAAATATCTAGAATACTATCAGAAATCAAACCGCGATTACAATTGGATTTGAGAGTAACGTCAGTACAGTGTCATTACATAGATATAGGAATGAAGCCGCAAGTCTATGTAATGACAGTCCCATTCTAGTCGTGTTGGAGCAAAGCTTACTTAGCTATTTGTGTTTCTGTCTAGCACGTCCATTTGCCATATAGTATGTATATTGTACCTCAGTGTCTGAAATCGAGAGTGTATAATCAATGTGTGTTACCAGTGATGACTTATGGCACTGAAACCTGGCCGCTTACTATGGGCCTTATAAGAAAGCTCAAAGTCACGCAACGAGCTATGGAGAGGGCTATGCTTGGAGTTTCTCTGCGTGATCGAATCAGAAATGAGGAGATCCGCAGACGAACGAAAGTAACCGACATAGCCCAGCGGATTAGCAAGTTGAAGTGGCAGTGGGCAGGGCACATAGCACGGAGAACTGGGGTCGGAAGGTTCTCGAATGGCGGCCGCGTATTGGCAAGCGCAGCGTAGGACGACCAGCCACAAGATGGGCCGATGACCTTATACAGGTGGCAGGAAGGCGCTGGTTGCATGCTGCTTCCAACCGGCCACTTTGGAAATCCATGGAGGAGGCCTATGTCCAACAGTGGACTTCTTGTGGCTGAGATGATGATGTATATGTATGGAGACATGGATGACTTAAGAAACTATAGTACCATCAGCCTTATTTTTTATTTTTATGAAGTAGGAAGGCAAACAAGCAAGTAGGTCACCTGATGGTAAGTGATTACCACCGCCTATAGACACCCGCAAAACCAAAGAGTTTATAGATGCGTTGCCAAGCCAGAGGGCTAAGATGGAATACCTCTTGTGCCAGTAATGGCAACGGCTGTATTGCTCTCCATGCCGGAACACAACAGTGCAAGCACTGCCGCTTTGCGGCAGGATTAGCGAGCAAGATGGTGGTAGCGATCTGGACGGAACTTGCACAAGGTCCTACCACCCGGAAAATGTCGGTCTACAAAATATTCTCGAAAGTTATATTAAAAAGACTTTCGAAGATCCTGGATGAGAACCAGCCCCGTGAGCAAGCAGGATATCGTAAAAGATTTTCCATAACCTTCTATCTAAAGCAATGTGCTTAGCTTAATTTTATTTATTGTGACATTTCCGATGATAGCCAAACTCGCTTCTTGCAATAATTGTACAGTCAAGGAAATTGAAACACCTACCACCGTAGCACCTAGTCGAAGAGACATACGCATGACATTTGTATGACATAGCCTGGTGTTTAACGCGTCGCGTCATTGCGATAGGGTTCTAAGGTGGTACGTGAATATATTTCCCCTACTGTACTACTCGTATGATTTTTTTTCACCTTTATGAATTGGTAACCGTAGTTGCCAGAAACTCACAATCAGTGGTTAGGTGCTTATAAATGGAACATATAAATATTTTTGACCCCTTCGAGGGTTCGAATGGCGGCCGCGTATTGGCAAGCGCAACGTAGGATGACCAGCTACAAGATGGTCCGATGACCTCATACAGGTGGCAGGAAGGCGCTGGTTGCATGCCGCTTCCAACCGGTCACTTTGGAAATCCATGGAGGAGGCCTATGTTCAACAGTGGACTTCTTGTGGCTGAGATGATGATGATGAGGGTTCCGCTATTTATACTGCTGACTCTAACTGAATGAAATATTTCCGTGTACATCATAAACATCATTATTCCATTCGTATTTATATTTAACCGGGGTTGCATTTGTTTCGATTGCAATAAATCGTCAAAGTGCAACGCAAAGATTAAGTGAAAGTAGACGCGGAATACGGTATTCCACTCAAAAATCTAATGGCATAAAAGTGCAAAATTGTTGTAGACGACCACTAAAAACATACTTATGTCCAAAGAAGTAGGTAAAAAAACCTAATATTTTAGAAGTTACAGTGATACAAAGTTACAAAGATGACGAAGAGAAAAAGTTATTTTTTTTGTTTCGAAATATGTCATTCGAATCCAAATATAAAATGTAGAAAAATTTTGTATGTGAGTAATTAGTTAAAAGCTTACAGTATTAAAATAAACACGAATTAGTGTTGGCTCCATACAAAATCACTATAGTGACGTCACTGGTGCTGTATGCAGCGCAATAGCGTTTTCGCGACGCACGCCCGTTGTCATTTTATTACTCGTGATATTTCGAAAAATAATGATCGTAAAAGAAAACTAAAAATACAGTTTTTCTTCTTTTAACCAACTCTATCAATTTTGGAAATAAAAAAAGTCATTAGAATACTGTATTATCGAAATAAAAACTGAACAGATATTTTATATGTGATCTTTATCTTGATATAGATTCAAAGAAAGTCTTCAGCCATTTTTGATTGTCCTGATATCTGCGGCCGCTTACACTCTAAACCATGCAACAGATTTTGATACGGTTCTCACTGTCATTTAAAGATTTTTGACGGAAACGTTTGCATGTACATTATATTCTAATTGCTCCCTTGCAAAGCCGGGCTGGGTCGGTTATCTAATACAGTAAGTAATGTAAGCGAGAAAAACCATAGTAAAAGGTTTTGACAATGCTACTAATACTATATGATGCGGCAGAGGTACCATACTTTTTTTGGAATGGACTTGCGCTGGTTGCCTCAGACGGCTTTATCAGCTTACCGGAGAGAAGATCGAGCAACCAGAAGGGCGCTCAGCAAGGGGAATATTACTTAGCATGCCAAAGGATGCTGCTATGCTATTGAGCCGACTTCGTGCTTTGGTCGCTAAGGGAGAATTTAAAGCAAACATAGTCTTTATGCTACGGTTCGGTTCACACCTCATCCCACAGGATAAATAATAGTACTAACGTACAGAAACTTCTCTTTTTCGACCGCGATTAAACGAATTCCAACTTTATTAACACGTTTAAAAAGCCCATATGACTTCATACGCATTCGACATCCTACTGCGATTTGCCTACGCTGTAGGTAAGGCGGCCGAGCGTACCTACAGTGCGGAGTGGAACCCTCCTGCTTAATGCTTCTGATAGCAGTTACGCGACTATTTGTGTCTGTAGGTATAGGTAGCTTGTGAATAAATGCCCTCTGTCCATTCTACTTCTCGCTGATCTCGAAATGTGCGAATATCCATATCCATAACGCACGCGGGTGAACGAACCCCGCATAAACATAATATCAAACGAGAGCTGATGGAAAACTGCAATCAATACCGATGCTCTTTTGAGTATTTTCCAAATGAGAAAAGCACCTCTGAACTATAGCTTTGAGAGGATTGGATTGACAAGCGATTTAGCGTTAGTAGAGACAGGGGGTTCCACTCCGCACTGTAGGTGCGCACGCCGCATTACCTATGGCATAGGTTAATCGCAGTAGGTTGCCGGCTTGCCGCGCGCGCACCCGCTCACTCTGTGTCGCGCGTTGTGATAGTATTATAGTAAGCAGCCCAACCCTAGCGGTGCGCCAGGGCATTGCGGGTGGAAGGCGGGCGCAGGCGGCGCCTTCCTTTTGACGCATGCCGCCTGGCGAATGTTTATGAAGTAATACGAACTTTTTGTGCCTGATCATAAAGTTGGAATTCGTTTAATGGTGGTCGAAAAAGAGAAGTTTCTGTACGTTAGTACTATTATATATTCTGTGGTAGAGGCGAGAGAGTCCGTAATAGATGATTAATAGATTCAGGCGTTACTTTGCGGAGGTCCATATCAACAAACTGGAACAAATTACCTTGCCTACTCCGCGAAACCAGTAATAGATGGACTAGTGAGTTAGAGGGCGGAATCGAAGGTACTAAGAGTCCATCACAATGTACACTTTGTTGGTTTGTTTCACTCAACTGTACACCGATAATCAGTTTTGTGACCGCAGTTGTAATTATGGCAACATTTCCAAACATTGTCGTGATAAAACAATTCCTGTTTCGGGCACAGTTTCTACTGTTGATAAGTCTACATTATTCCAACAGGTGGCAATGACAATTCACCGTACATAATTGTGTCGACAAGTAACGCTTCAGACTTAAAACATCATAGTGGGCAAGCTATGTGTATCGAATGGTCACTGTCACCTGTCGCGTTTATGAAATTGGAATCAGGCCCCTAATTTCATCAAAATAACATAGGTATTCCTGGTGACAACGACAATTCAAAGTACAGACGTATCAACTAATTAAACTCGACAATACAGAGACTGTGCGATTTAGTCATGTCAATTGCCGTTGTCACATGTATCCTGCCAGCATGGCATATACCTAATTTCAGGACTTAATTTGTTTTAACTAGTCTCGGTACGGCCAGTCATACATAACGGAAAAACCCTAACAATTTAGATAGATACGTATCGCAAAATAGTAGGGTATGTTATGTTCGTATTGATTACTCTAGCTTTATTGTAGACTCACACACATTCAGGTTTTTGAATAATGAACAGTACGTCACTCAAGTGAAGCTCAAAGTGCTTAGTTTTCTTAAATTGAGGGCATTATAGGTTCTTACTTACGAGGTCAAATCTGTCGTTACCTAACATAAACTTAATAAACCTAGATATATAGTCCGTTTATCGATAATTGTCTTAACATGTAAACCAAATTATAACTTAAAATTTCACTTTTTGTCACCTAAGTAAAACAAATCTAGACTATAAATAAATAGAAGAAGTGGTTTAAAATTGTTGCTTTAGTTTTTTTAAACTACTAAAACTTGGCCCGTCTAGGGACACGGATATTAGTAGCATCAGAACCACTGTCGTCTATTGTTGCATTGGTTGCGGCACGAATGGGCGATTCGACCGGGGTAGTACCACACTCCCACAGAATACCAACGTGAGTAGCTTACTACTGCATTTCGTACAGTGAGTGAGAGATCTTTAGGCAACGGATCAGCGATTTTATTAAGATCTCTGGTTACTATGGTCAGCGGGGTTCACTTCCCATCAGGTGATGCGCATACTCGTGAGCCTCCTCATTCCATTAAAAAAAGATATATCCATGGAGCAATTTCATAAACGCGACATGCGACAGGTGACAGTGACAATCGCCGTACATTACTGAGTAGACAAGTAACGCTATACAGACTTAGAGACTTAACATTATAGTCGGTAAGCAATGTATACCGAATTATCAATGTCACCTGTCGCCTGTTGCGTTTATGAAATTGGGCCCAAGTGTTCGCTGACCTTGAATCGCGAATCAGTATATAAGTTTGCGCAGGTAAATACATTAACATCATGTCGGATCTCTTCCCGCCCTGCGCCCACGCAGCCATTATTAACGTTAACACATTCCGGGAACGCGGGATTGAAGTCTGTCTGTTTGATTGTGTACTCGTAGTAGGGTTGTTGGTATAAATTAGAATCTTTTTGTTATCAAAATTTATATTAGTAAGTTAATGTGTGTTAATAATGCCTCGAAATTAATTTTATCGAAACCACAGTTTATTATAATTTTTAATCGAACAATCGACTTATAAAATTTAAACGAAGCACATTGAAAAAGTCGTAATGTCTGGTAGTAGTGGTATCTTTTTATTTTAGTTATTTTTATGAAATAAACAAGCAAGTGGGTCACCTGATGGTAAGAGTACACTACCGCCTATAGACACCCGCAACATTGAAGAAAATGCAGATTGCCAACCCGGAGGGGTAAGATGTAAGATGGAATACCTCTTGTGCCAGTAATTACACCGGCTGTCTTGCTCTCCACGCCGGAACACAACTGTGCAAGCACTGCCGCTTAGCGACAGGATAAGCGAGCAAGATGGTGGTAGCGATCCGGACGGACCTTGCACAAGGTCCTACCACCCGTGATCTGTGGCTTAATAAGTTATAAATGAAGGTTTCGCTGTGAAAAAGTTATCTCATGCAACTTGGTAACTTTGCAGTGACTACTAGCCGATGAAACCACTGGCTGTGGTTTTGCCACTCTTAAGAATAAGAATAAAAAAGATTTATTGCCATAACATAACATACTATATACTATGCCTTGGCAACAGGTACCATTCTCAGCATATGCTAGGGACAGTACCTGGCGCTGGTTTTCTTTGGAAATTCACTAAAAATTTATCTAGTTTTTTTCACGAAACCGGTGAGGAACATCAGCAACACCCAAGGTCGTTGGCGGCGGCGAGGCCTTAACCAACGGATATCCCGACTTAGACCGACAATCCAGAACAAACAATCACGTCACGCGAACTTACATATTGACAGCCAAAAACCATGTTTACAAAAACTGGAAGCGAGAGCCTGTCAATTTATGAAAAGTGTTTCGATTAAAGCAATACGTACCAGTTGGAGTCGGCGCTGTAAACAATAACAATGGCCACGCAGCTCAAGTCAAAACAGCTCATTATGATGTAATGCGCTAAATACGATTGCATCGATTTATGAATTAGGTCCCGCTTCCTTGTTGACTTAGGATTAATTGTAAACATTATAACAAACTGGAACATTACCTTGCTACTCCGCGAAACCAGTGCCGTGCTCGTGCAATCGTGTTGTTTAGTGTTATGTGGTGGTGGTGTGTAGTTGAGTCTGTGTGATAGATATTGTTTCGTGTGGAAACGGAGGAGGGTGGGTTTTTGCATGAACATATATATATATATATATATATATATATATATATATATATATATATATATAAAGTAACGCCTGAATCTATTACTAATGTAAACATTATAAACTGTGGAAGTTAGTTCAAACAAAAGGATTGAATACATACTTACATACAAATGAAATGAGCGTTGCTCGAACTTGTAGCATCACTGGCAGCGACAAAGTACTAAAATGTTCAGCTACTTTTGAGGCTGATCACCAACGGTGAAGTTTTCCACTCTCTAAACCTTAACATAGAGCCATGATTTTGAGTATGTGTTTATTTTGCCTTACATTTGGACTTTTTATCTTTTTCTTAACATTCTTCAAAGATTTGATAATTTTGAGGCTGAAGCAAACTCCATTGAAATATTGCTAATATAATTGTACTAGGCGTTGGTTTGGAAGCTTTTGCGTCTGCCGTGATTTTATTAGTTGATACTTTAAATAACCTTGCATAAGCACATAAATACTCTGTTAAAATATTAGTTTCAGTTGTAATAAAATTGTACTTTTAAATATTTTGGATTTCACCCAAACTCCTTTGTACGTATGTCCGTTAAGTCTGCACTAACTGCATTTTAGAAGTTTCGTTCAAAACAAAAAGTGTGATTATTTTGAGATCAAAACCAACCACCAAAGATAAATATGTGCCATTTTTATTTTCAATTTCCTTTGAAACGTATGCATGTTTAACCATCATAATTCTAACACGAAAAATTCCGAAGTATCTTGGTTTGAAATTTTGTAATATTTTAAGCATGTAGGTACAATCAACAAAATGGTACCCTGATCCACCATAGAACCATGTCTAATTCATACAACAAGTAAAATAGTAAGTAGACTTCTTACGATTTCACTTATACCATCACTTTGACATAGTTCTTAAAAAAAGTTCCGTGGGGTCAGTACCGCTGCCATGATTTTACTTCGAAAACTCATGCTTACGTCAGTCTACTACTACAGTCGATAGCTTAGTAGTAAAGACGGCTTTCTCTCAGTTTTCTCTTTAATGGCCAGTTAAGTCTTCTGTTGTATTTAAGTTATGGAGTTAATTATGAACACTTTTAAAATTAAATCTTTTATTACAACTATACACGCTCATATGTGATCGTCGATTCGCCGATCCACTATTTATTAATGCCTAAAATAAACACGAGTAGCAAATAATGAGAATAATTTGGAATGATTATCAATTTTAAAGCACAAAGCACTTTTGAGTATTGATCACAGACCTTTAAAAATTAAAAGTTCAAAATTCAAAATACAAAAAAGAATTCAGTTACAATGGTTAAGTACTGCGAGTACTTAATAACAAAAAGGAGATTCGTAATAAACCATGAATAAATTTTGTAAGATGAGTCCTATGTATTTTATTTTGAAACATCACAAATCATACAAGGTAAAGCGACCGTTTAGTCAAATTCTCGTAGGATTCAGGCAAAGTATATACATTTGTTTTTCCTGTGAATTAGGTTGATATTCTACGTCAAACAAGTCTTCTGCAGAATGATTATTAACGCTTAATCTGCCTTGCTTTTCAGAATTTGGTTCATAAAATTAACGGTTTTAATATAATATGTAATTTGCAATGTGCTTCAGTCTCTCTTCATTACTAAACTGCTGTTATGCAATGTTCGGTCTGTATCACTTTTACTACTCGGATGGCTAAAACTTTGTAATCCTGTAAGGATACTTTTACATCCAAAATGTTGTGTAAAACATAATAACTTTATATTCTTCCTAAGGTTCATTATACACTGTATTGTATACTAGCTCTTGAATCTTCATTCTTAGCATTAGTTTCTTCGCTGGCCCTAATTTTCTAACATGTGGCAAGAGACTGTTGAAGAATCCAATATCTTCATCTTTCGCTGGCTCCCCTGACTCCTGGCCAGTGGTCGTTCCAGGACTTTTAGGTACATCATCATCATCGTCATAAAAATCTGTTTCCATTATGATGGGTTTCGTGTCAAATTCATCAAAGTCGTCATCTCTGACGCTGGGTTCAGTAGTAGGCTCTGGTTCTGGCTCGGGTTCTAAGTTGTAATAACTGCTGCTCTGCTCTGGTGGGTCGAAATCTTGTTCTTGATTGAAATGGTCTTCGGTACCTTCGTAGTTGTTGAACTGGTTGGTTAGAAATTGTAGTTTGGGTAGGTACTCCCATTCGGAGTCTTGCTTCCTGACCTCTTTTCGCGCTTGGTCCCTGAGGTATTTCCACTTGAGCCGCGCCTCGTCGCCTGAAAACGGAATAGTTGAATTATTGAACGGTTCATAAATTTAGAACAGGGCTAGAGCTCTACACTTGGATGAATTTTGGGCGAATATTCTTGATACGAACTGACGAGGTAAAACTGTTAGATTTTTGGCATATTACTACCCTTTTGGAAGAAGTTTACTGAAGGAACAAATATTTTGAAATATGTTCTGTTAAATATAATAAAGTGTGGTCGTTTTTAAGACGGTTTCCACTGGTGAATATTTTATAAGTAGAGTTCAAGTCTTACAAGAACTGATAACGACTGCTTACTGCAAAAACTGATAACCTTCTTTCGAACAAACATTCGATCATGAACAAAAAATTCCGAGTATAAAAAGTATGATACCTTTCCGACTAATTATCACCAATTGAACTTGTCCCAAATTAAATAATCCTGAAGTTGGCACTGCTTATTTGCGAACTCTGATAAGTGATAATGCTCGACCCAAGACAACACTGCATGAATCTTTAGGATGTGGATTGTCTTTTAAATAAAAGGATATTCACAAGGAGTTAGAAATAATATTAAGAAAGAGGGCGCAGGACCGGTCGTTGTAGCGACCTTCGGGAGTGGTCTATGTCCAGCAGAGAATGTCTTTAGCCTGATATGATGATGATGATTAAAGAACCGAAAGATATAGAAAAGTAATTATACTTACGAGTAACTCCCAACTCCTGAGCGATCTCCTTCCAGCTCTCATCCAGCTTGTACCAGTTGTGGTGCCCTTTGAGCTGACGGTTCCAGATTATATCCCGGGCTTGCACCAGGTCTATCAGCTTATTCATGTCCACGTCGATCGTTCGTCTCTTGTTCATCAGGAATTTCTTTCTCATCGTGTACCCAAGTTTTGGACGTTTGATTGATTCATCTAGAGCGTTGAAGACTTCATCGTTGGTGTCGTCGTCACCTTCCTCGTCTTCGGCTAAGAACTGGTGGTGGATGAACTTCAGTTTCGGGAAGTGAGGCCATTCGGATTCGCTTGGGTTTTTCTTCATCTCCTTCCGGCATTGGTCCTTCAAGTTCTTCCATCGTTTACGGCAGTTAAGACCTGGAATTAAGGATGTAGGGGAATTTAGTACCTTTTCCCTTTTTCTAGTATTATGAAACTGAGACACTTTTTTTATTTACTATTTGAAACATTAAGTTATTAGAAATCGGCATTGATCTACAATTTGAATGAAAACTTTCATAAATAAAATTTAAGTCTAAAAAATAAACGGTCGTATTTGTGATTTGTTGCCACTTCACTTGCATTCAAATTTGGAGCGCGCGAATCAAACAAATTCGGCGGAAAGGCCGGCGAGCTACAATCGGGCGAACTGCACCGAACAATCCGAGTGCGCAACTCGGGGCAAAACAAACAGAGGCAAATATGGCCGCTCTGTCGCCGCGGCGCAAGCGGGCGCGGGCATTCACCCGACAAACAAAACTCATACTTACTGCTCGTCCCGACCTCAGCGGCCACCTCGTTCCAATACCGCTCCAATTTGAACCGATTCCTGTGTCCCCTGTAACTCTTGTCCCACAAGCATTCTCTGGCTTGGACAGCCGCGATAAGCTTGTCCATGTTTTTAGATCTCATGCCTTTGGCTTTCATGGTAGAGCGGGCGCGCTAGCGGGAGCGAGTGACGCGAGCGGCGCGCGGCGCGGAACTGAGTCGCCCGCCTGCGCTTGCCTCGCTCGCTCGCTCCCGCTCCCGCTGTATTCTATACCCGTCTTGGTCGCTCGTCGCCCCGCTCCCCTCTCCGCCAATGCGATACGCCTCGCCGGGTAATCCGCTCATCACCTTTACCTCTACACCTGTATAAACCCGAGGTATGAATAACGCGTTATCTCCATTGCGTGTTGTGTTTTCAAACACACACTGTTGTGGTGTTCTTAGCGCGTAATGGATGATGATTTAAGCGTTAGAGCAGTTATTTATTGGTTTAGGGTGTGGCTGTATAGCACGAGGGGAAAGTACAATGCCGCGCTGTAGCGATTTAGAACGGACGCAGCGCCGCATTATTTCGACAATAATCGTGACATAAACGCGATTTTTCTTGCTTGAAATTGAAATAAGAAAAACGCAGATTTATATTCATACAATACTAAATGAAATATATTGAATCTATGAATAAGAGTCGTTAGTACACAAGCAAATTAGAATGTTTTCAAATAGCGAAGATAATTTTCGAGCCAATTTTGACTTTTGTTAAGGTAGTGTTAAGGTATGCGGCCCTAACATATCCGCCTATGATATTCTGTGACTGAGGTACTACCCCGGTCGAACCTTCCAAATCGTACTCCAACCAGCTACAACAAAAGCAGCAAATGTGAGATGCGTGAGTCATGTCAGGTCTCTGGAGGACATTGCTTCACAACGATAAGATACGGCTAGCATAGCATACGTACAGACCTATCACATCTGCTCGCTTCTATTTTTGGTCGAACGTTATGTAAAAGTAATTATTACTTTGTCACTACATCACAGCATAGTCTGGGAACTCTGGGACAATAGTAATAAACGGATTTTTTTAAGGAAATTTACTCGTACAGTCACCAGCATCAATATCTGACACAACAAAGCGTGCATAAATATCTGATACGACTCTATTTCTAGGGCTGGTAGGACGTGTCAGATATCATTGCACGCTTCGCTGTGTCAGATTTTGGTGCTGGTGACTGCACGTGCTAACTCTACCGACCCTTTCTGGATGGTTAGTAAATGGATAGATAATCCGTGAACTGGTAAAAGGGAGCACTGAATTTTTTTTCACATATTTCTATGTTCAGCTTCCTTCTCGGTACTCTATTGGTCTTTAAGTGTAGAAATCCCGAGAACTGTGGTTACTAAAACTTATTCTTAAATTTTTTAATGGACTAGTGCTCCGTGTCAACAGTTCTCGGAATGTCCATTCACTACCTAATGCCCTGTGTATTTGAAGTAATAATGTATGTGAGAAAAACATGTGCAACTTTCCTTCTAACGTCGATAAGGCAAAGGCTACTAGAGAGCGGCGTGGAGACTGGAGAGTAAGACAGTCGGTGTAATTACTGGCACAAGAAGTATTCCATCTTAGCCCTCTGGGTTGGCAACGCATCTGCAATCTCTTTGGTGTTGTGGGTGTCTATAGGCGGTGGTGACCACTTACCATCAGGTGACCCACTTGCTTGTTTGCAGACGCGTATTTAAAGATTTGGCGCCTGGGGCCATTTAGCTTTGGTGCCCCATTAAATGACGAAAAAGTATTTAATTTTAGGGGCGGCTGCCGCCCCTCGCTGCCTGGCGCCCCGGGCCAGGTCCCGGATGGCACTGGCTAAAATACGCCCCTGCTTGTTTGCCTTCCTATTTCATAAAAAAAAAACACTGAATAAAAGCAAATTCGTTAATGGTAAATTGCAAGCGATTTTAAAACAAGATTACAAAGAATATTTGATTGAACAAAAATATAGATCGGTTGGTACTTAATAGTTCAAATTATTGTCAAGAATTCATTTATTTCTCGAGCTTATTATAAAATAAATGATTACATTTATGTCAGGGAAGTTTAGAGATGATCCCGACTTTCCTTAAAAAATTCTGGCTCCAATAGTATACACCTACTGTGTTAAATTACTATAACTTAAGATGTAAAAAATAACATTGTACTTACTTAACTATTAATAAACATATTTATTTGACTTTGATTTTAAAATTAAATGCTTAATACTAAAATAAAGTACTTAACTTGTTTACTGATTCTCGTTGAGTTTTTTGCCGGTATTGCATCAGAGGTTTCTTTTGAACTGGTGGTATGTGTTCAAACATTCAATCATGCTAGCTTTTTGAAAGCATAACTTGAATTACGATATTTTAACTTTTTAAATTTTTTGTGGCCAGAAGACAAACAGTATCATGATGTAGGATAAAACCTATACGTATATAAGTCATAAGTGTAAGATATTTTGTAGACAAATAAATAAACAAAAATAACAAAAACTTACCCTCTGCGCTCTCAAGCCATATTGTCGACTGACGAGAAGACTCGCAGCTAGCAGCATCGTATTTTTAATCACCATTTATATTTTAATAAGACTAAAATTGTTATTCAACATTTCACTTCACTGAAAAACAGACAATATTTATGGAACTTGACTCTGGCACTTCCCAAATCACAGCAAAGAGAACATTAGTCCAAGAATTTTGCGTTGAAAATAAAAATGTTTAAATAATCAAACGAATAAAGATATTAAATAAATATACTACTTTATAAACAAACTAAAGCCTGTGTTTTATTAAGCCCCATAGTAACAAAATTAGGTTAGGTTAGGAAAAAAGTATTTAAGTGGTTCATTTTATCGGTATTAATTTCTAATTTGTCCTAATTGTGTTTGAAATAATAATCCGTAGATTTTTAGTCGGTTGAAATTTTGATGCTCTTACTTAATGTTATATCCTAGGACAATTTAATAACAGTAATTTTTTTAACGTCAACGTGACTTTAAGCTCGTAACGTTATAAATATGTGTGAAAATCGCGAAAGTTTAAAACAATTATGTATAAACTTAATCCAAATCGGTCGAGTTAAAGAGTCCAGAGCCCTTAGTGTAAGTTTTCTGTTTAAAAAAAACGTCCCTAACAGGTTAGCGTTAACTCCGAAATGGTATGAAAACATTTTAGTACAAATACGCGCCACAAAAGGTGTTGTCTTTGCTTCCATTAGTAATTGAGAAGTTAAGAGGAGTGTGAACCCAGCCCCAAAAAGCGCTCCCCATACAAACGGCGATAACGTTTTCCACCCTCTAAACATGACAATGATTTTTTGGTATGTTGTCATTATGCCTTAGAACTAGGTTTGTATGTTTTGATTTTAGGTTAAGTTATGCATATTTCACTTGCTTTCTAATAATCAAAACATTTTTTTAATATTCTTCATAGATTTAACACTATTTGCATTTTTGGAGTTTCGTATACGAAACAAAAAATCGACAATATTTTTGAAACTATTAAGAATATTTAAAAAATCAAAACATACAAACCTAGTTCTAGGACATAATGACAACAAACAAAAAAATCATAGCTTTAGGTTAAGGTTTAGAGGGTGGAAAACGTTAACGCCGTTTGTATGGAGAGCGCTGTGTTCACTCTCCTCTTAACTCTAACGCGTTCGTTGCGTTGATTGTAAGAAAAACTTAGGTATTCTAGACGCTCTCTGTCCGCGGGTTAGTTTTTCGTTGCGACCGTTACAGTATTATAGGCCATAAAAACGACTGCGTCATATCTAGTCCGATCGCTGGTTTCGTAGCCTTACTTATTTATTGGCTTTCGCATATTCTCCGATGCACTAGCATAGTTTAACGGCCTGTTTATTGCATATTTATATGCGATTTGCGGAGAAGTATCACTTTGACGTTTAAGTATGTATGCTATTAGGATTGAAGTAGGTCAGATATAGTTTAGTGAGTCGAAATAATGCAGTTTAAAATTGCATTAAATGTCGCAGGCGACCGAAGAGCTGGCAGCTACCTCGCACAGCGTATAAGCTTAACTATACAGAGAAGTAATGCTGCCAGTATCTTCAGTACCAAACCACGGGGGCCTTCTTTTTTTGATATATTTTAATTGTTATTTTTAGTATTAATGTTTAGTATTTAGTTTTTATGTAGTTTAATTGTTTTAAATATAATAATATCAAGTTACATGAATTGATATTCAAATCGTCAAGAGCCGGCTCAAATCTTTCAATAATGGGTCCCGACTGTTAAAGATCATGAAACTATTGCATTGGTGCAGTTATACAATATTACTTAACAGAATTTTAGACTACTGGACTTGTTTTTTTCGTTTTAGTTTTATTTAATTTTTTACGCATTTTCGTTTTTTCTAATATACTACTATTTGTTGCTTATTTTTGGACCACGTTGATTACTTGGTTAAATGATCCGAAGTCACTTCTTCGTTAGTAATTAAAATATGTTTGTATAGATTTCACTGTTAGTTCAATTTAACTGTAACACAGTGCTATTCCAGAACAGACCGACAGTAGAAATAAACTGAATTAGTTCATGAATGAAACTTCAGCGCTTTACATAGAGAAAACACGAGCATTGTTGATAGGGTGACCACGGCGTAGTTTTTTTTTATGAAACAGAAAGTCAAACAAGCAAGTGGTTCACCCGATGGTAAGTGATCACCACCGCCTAAAGACACCCGCAACACCAAAGAGATTGCAGATGCGTTGCCAACCCAGAGGGCTAAGATGGAATACCTCTTGTGCCAGTAATTGCACCGGCTGTCTTGCTCTCCATGCCGGAACACAACAGTGCAAGCACTGCTGGTTAGCGGCAGTACGAGCGAGCAAGATGGTGGTAGCGGTCCTACTACCCGCGCTTCTTTAAAGAGTTCCCCAATTTAGGTGGGTCCCACTGACAACAACGTTGTAGCTATTAGCTGTAACATTATGTGTATATTAAATTTTGTAACCGAAATTTCTAACGATTTTATTTTTTATATGTTTTTACATTCAAACTATTAAATTAAAATTGTAATGACAACACAAAGAAAAATTAGGGCAATGGCAGGACTTGAACCTGCAACATCAGCATTCCGTGCACCGTGTTGTCATTACAATTTTAATTTAATAATTTGAATGTAAAAACATTTAAAAAATAAAATCGAAAGAAATTTCGGTTACAAAAATTTAAAAACAAAAACGGCGCCATCTCTCGTCAGCTGTCGGTAGCTGTAAAGGTACCCAGTTGAATATGATAACTTGTAAAAAGTTTCATATAGATGACACCGAGGGCAGTTGTACCCTTAAAATCAATAATGTAATGACCGTAAGACGAAGCACATTGAAAAATTCGCAGGGTATGGCAGAGGCAGTGTGGCGAAACTTGCAAACGCAAGGCACGGAATGCTGATGTTGCAGGTTCAAGTCCTGCCATTGCCCTAATTTTTCTTTGTGTTGTCATTACAATTTTAATTCTGTGTGTATGTTAAACACTTTATTGCACATCTTCTTCACTTAGTATAAAGTGAAGTCGGTATTTTTCCTGTCTGTCCTAAATTTTTGTAGCGTATCTTCGGCCGCCTTCTCCTCCTAACCCACGCAACGGATTTAATTCGGCTTTCACTGTCATTTAGAGATTCTTATATTTAAGGTTTTTATGTGCATTTCGGGGCGGGTTGCTAAGCTATATTACTGTGAAGTTATATCAGAATCCGTTCAGTAGTTTCTGCGTGAAAGAGTAGGTAACAAAATTCATTCATTCTTACAAATTTTCGCGTTTATAATGTCAAAGTCAAAATATTTTTATTCAGATTAGGCTTATAGGTAGCACTTATGAATATCATAAAATTTACCACCGGTTCGAAAAACCTCTGATGAGCAGATACCGGCAAGAAACTCACCGAGGTGTAATTTTTTTAATAAATCAAAATTACAATGTTATTTTACATCGTAAATATTTAAAAATTTAACAATTTAACACGGTGGGTGTACAATATTTGGAGCCAAATATTTGTACACCTACTGTGTTAAATGAAATTAAAGTATATTTATTTATTTAAGCTGAAAGCCAATTTTGACTCACTTCCTAGTGAGATTCAAATAATGAAGTACAGACCTACAGTCAGCAAAAAAGCTTGTATTAAATATTAAGTTTTTTAACAAAATGACTCATTTTATTGACAAAAGGTTTTCCCTTGACAACAGTCTCATCTGATGGAAAGAGACGATGAGGCCGAAGGTGAGACGCGAAAGGCAAAAGGAGGGCCACAACAAAATAAAACATATTCGTAACAAATATCTTGTCATCTTATTTTTAATTTCTATCTCTATCCAAAGGTTGTCTGGAAGAGATCGCTCTCAAGCGATAAGACTGCCTTTTGGATGCCTATATTTAAGATGTATCTGTAATTCTGTCAAATTGTTATGTGGTATTCAATAAAGCATATTGTATTGTATAGCGCCTATAACAGGGATTTTTCAATCGTTCCCCATCAGTACTTATAGAGCTTAGTCCTCCTTATAAATCAAAGTATGGTCACCTGTAGCCATTCGTAATTGCATTATACGGTACAGTCGGCCAATATACTAATCTACTGCTTTAAGGCTCAACTTTAGTATACTTAATTGTGCATCGTAAAAATAAAGCGTCAAGGTTCATTTTTGGTTACAATACAATATTGTGACTTGTGACATTAACCTATTTTGAAGAGAATTTTTGTCAAAACTGATAGACCACCAGTTTTTCTTTCTTAACCTCAATATTTATTATTAAATTATACTCGTACTTATCGTTTTTTTATAAAATAGGAAGGCAAACAAGCAAGTGGGTCACCAGTGGCCCGTTTCACGAAGCTACAAGTTACAATTTTACAAGTCTAAACCGGCAACATTGGTCAATAATGCCAGGCATTATGAAACAGGCCACTGATGGTAAGTGATCACCACCGCCCATAGACAATCGAAACACCTAGGAGATTGCAGATGCGTTACCAACCCAAAGAGCTAAGATGGAATACCTCTTATGCCAGTATTTGCATCGGCTGTCTTGCTCTCCACGCTGGATCACAGCAGTGCAAGCACTGCTGCTTAGCGAGCAAGATGGTGGCAGACATCCGGACGGACCTTGCACAAGGTCCTACCACCTGCAAAATCTAGTACTCGAATTGTAAAGTTGCAAAAATAATCTTAGTTGCTTCTATAGTTTGGGTACATACAAGGTTGAGAAAGGAACTTTGTTTTTATCAATTATAAACAACGTGCGTAAACCCACACAGAGTTTATCTTTCGCTGTCCATCGTACTGTAATATATCGTAACTTTAGCAAGCACCTCTTACCATATCGACTAACCTGCTTATATTTTGTAAAGTCAGCTGTCCACCGCGCATGCACCGCCGAGCGTCAAGTGTCATCAGACCCTAATTACTCGACCTGGGTGAGAGAGACGCAGCTATGTATCGTATTACACCATCTCTCTCTTTTGAGGCTATATTTTTATTGCTAGATTTTTAACACCAAGACTTAGTCAGCATCTCCATTAATCTCGTTAGAGGAGCGGACTAAGTCGGTGAGTGGACGTCACTTTAGAAGTTTCGACGTAGTTTTTAGTTTAAGTACGGCGTTCCTACAAATAACGTGTCACTACATAAGCAACGAGACTATTTCATACGTATGTGTGCGCGCCATATCAATCTCGTCAGCTTTCCGGCTGGGTAAGGAGGGGGGTGCGGTGCTAATTTGGTGCGGGGAGGAGTGTGGACATTCTGTACATAAATATTTAAATGTATTCTTTAATGAGTTCATGTATCGCTAGCAGCTTCAGCTAGGTAAGTGGAGTTGCAGAGAAGGGAGAGTTGGAGAGAATTAATTTAGTAATGTTATGAAACTCATTTTCGTTGTGTTTTGTTAAGTTTTAAGGTTTTGTTAGTTCCGCTAATATCCTATGCTACTGATATTATAAACTAGCGACTCGCCGTGGCTTTGCACGGGCCCGTAAATGTAACGTACCTACATAAAAACCTTCCGTAAAAATATCTAAATGACAGTGATGACCGTATCAAAATCCGTTGCGTGGCTTAGATGGCCGAAGATACGATGAAGACTGACAGGTGCGGACAGCAACTTTGTTTTATATGAACAGTCAGCCTCAGGTGTAGCTTAACACTTAAGAACCTTGCTTTGCTTGCTTTTTGACGACCTGTATGGCACAGTGGCATATGTGTCTGCCTACTGTGCAAGAGGTCCCGGGTTCAAATTCTGGTACGGGCAAATATTTGTGTGACGAATATGAATGTTTGTACCTGAGTCATGGATGTTATTTGTATTTAAGTATGTATTTATCTATATATGTATGTTTATCCGTTGTCTAGTATCCATAGTACAAGCTTTGCTTAGTTTGGGACTAGGTCAATTGGTGTAAATTGTCCCGAGATATTTATTTATTTATTTTATTTATTTATTTGCCGCAGTAACGTATGAAATGAGAGTTGCTCTGTAACATTACTGACAGCGACAAAGTACTATAATGTTAGCCTACTTCTGAGGCTGGCCGTACTAGTAAATACTTAGTATGTAACGCTGAGTTGTTCAGACTAGCGACCCGCCCCGGCTTCGTATAGGTGCAATTTGTGATACTATATGTATGAAAAGGACGCACACAGAGATAAACTTAACTTGAGCGGTCATGTTAGGATCGCTGCGATAAATTAGTTGATAAGTGAAATTAGATGCAAAATATTCCTTCCAAACGGCAGTACACCAAAATAAACTCTATTCGTTATTTAACCCTTTAACCGCCGAGGCATTTTCATCAGACATGTGTGTGTCGCCACCTATACAAAAACTACATGACATTTGTCTTAATTCTAAGACAGCGGAACGGCCCTGTATTTTACAGGACATCCCGTTTTTCAGAAATAACTTTTGCCATGTCCTGTATTACAAGACAATTACAGGACCATATCATACAGTAAACGCTCTGTCCTGTAATTTACCATAAATCCTGTGATTTTAGATCACATGTCCTGTAAAATGAGCACCCTACGCCATTTCTTCGTCGATTTATTGCACTTTTTGTTCGACATTTGAGGCCATTTTTAAAACGCTGACTAGACGCTAAGACCATTATTTATAGGTCAGTGCGGTGAAATGAACTGGATATAGTGTCTTAAATATGAGACAATGGCGACTAAAAGTTTCAATAATGGAGAATACACATTTGATTTGATTTCATTTGCTTTATTTCTCAATATAAATTACAATATAAGTTACATGTCATTGTCAAGATATATGTATTCACATTGAGATCGTCAGAAAGCGTAAAATAAATTAAGCATAATTAATATTTAAAACACAAAATGACATTAAAATTAATAACAAAAATAAAAATCACAAAATAAGAATTAACCATAATCATAATCATTTATTTATCGCTTTCATGGGTAAGTATTATTACATTTCAGATCTTATACTATGCATTTTCCCAACATGAAACCCTGTAGTTGAGGGCACTGCAATATACTTAAATATAACTTAAACACTAACAATGAATAATCAAATACAAATTAAGCATGTCAAAACAATTTTTATTACAATCAATAAATCAGGGCCCCAATTCTCGGTTCATGCGAAATGCATCGCACGTGCGAGATACGTCTAAAAATGACAGATTTTCAAGGGATTTGACAGTTGTTTCCGTGCGAGATGCATCTCGCATAAACCGAGAATAGCCCCGCAGTGTGAGAAAAGCCTTTAATCTCGCTCACTGTAATCTCAGTTGCTAGTACGCATGCAATCAGAAGCCCTGCCGTTGCCTCGGGAAGCCTTATGTCACCTTGTCCCTGAAATATTCTTATTTCAATGCACTTTAAGGTTTCATTATTTAATTATTCAATCAAATAATTTTACTCTGCGAACTACATAATTAGTCCAGATTTTTTGTACTTATTTTTGACGTACAACTTTAGTGGAAAACAAGCATGTGGTCGCCTGGTGAAAAGCAGTTACCGCTGAGTTCTATTAGTCTGTAGCAATCCTTATGCCTCTTCTTTTAATGTGTATGTTTATGTAGGTCCGATGACACATTGTCATAACAAAGTACCTTTAACAAAATATTTTATACTTTTTAAACTAATCTAACCAAAGGCAACTTTGAATTAGAATGCCATTTGTACATTCATTTTTTTAATAAACTAAGTATAGGTAAAATAAGTATAGGTAAAGCCACGAGAGAGAGACAACTACAGAGCTCCATGCAAACCAAAACAAAAATTTGAAAATTCCAACGACTCTCCGGTACACATGACATGCAGCAGTGTGTGACCTCAACTCCGACACTCACACATATTTTTAAAATCATATCGCGACAGATAATTCGCGATATATAAAAAAATAAAAATACACTTATTTCAGACAACAAATATCCATATATGCTTAGTAACAAGAACTCATATAACTATGTTAGTACATACACTACGATGAAGGACTGGTCCAGTGCTTAACAAAGCGACTGTCCAGTCCAGTACCCACTGCACCCAGCGGCCCTAACATGACAGCCCAGGTTTAGTTTACCCTGTGTCTCTGTCTAACTAGTGTCATAGGAAAGGGACGCAGATAGAGATAAACTAACCTTGGCCAGTCATGTTAGGGCCACTGGAGAGTGTTGGAGCTGGTGCGCACCAGGCGCGCGTCGGCGAACATGCCAGACGCGCTACAGGCTCGCAGCAACCCCAACAACACCCTGAAAGTGTTTTTGTATTGGACTCGCAGGGCGCTCATCGATTTTTGCGAACCTATATTTAGTCCACAGGCTACAGGTGTACAGTGATGTACATACAGTACGCTCTAAATAGTGTAATTTTGACTTGTGCTGTAAGGTACACCTTTTGAGGGCCAACATAACATTCGCTCTAATCGACAACGCCATGCGCTTCCTCTCGATGTCCGCATCGTCGTACAGGTTTCGGTTACCACGTGTCTTAGGAACTTGAAAGACGTAACTCGCTCAAGGACTTAGCCGAATATAGAGAACCACAATAATGCTACTAACAGAAACAGAGAGAGACACACATATAGGCTTTCAACTTATAATAACATCCCTCCTTTTCATCGAGGGTTAAAAATGTCTTTTTAACAAAAACTTTATAACTAATAAAGTGTATTAAATCTTTTGTTCTGTTCCACAGGTGTTACTCGACGCATGGCGCGTGCGCTGGGGCAAGATGTCGGGCATGACGGGCGCGAGCATGCTGCGCACGCGGCGCAAAGATGTCAACCTCAAGCCCAACCGCAAGTGAGTATAATAATAAATAATACCGTTTGTTTATTTAGACGATAATCTTACTCGACTTGACGGGGGCACTGCCGTGCTCCCAGATTTGTAGATCACATTTAAAACTTCGATCTGTTAGAACAATTAAGCAATTCAATGAATTAAATAAAAAGGAATTAGGCAGTAAGTTGAAGGTATAAATGGACCACTAGGCGTTTTTCGTGACATATGCATCCTCTGATCTCTTAAAAAAGAAACATCCCAATAACTTGTACAGTGAGTTGCAGAGATAAGTAATCCACAAAGGGGGGTTACTTTAAAATTGACTCAAACCCTCTTCGAAAACTGGTTTTCTCATTAAGCGCTCAAACAAACTACCTCTATAGCTTTACTCGTAACATGACAGCTTCAGTGGCCCTAACATGACTGGCCAAGTTTAGTTTATCTCTATCTGCGTCCCTTTCTTATGACATTAGTTAGACAGAGACACAGAGAGGGGTTAAACTAAACCTGGGCTGTCATGCTAGGGCCGCAGTGGAGTGATTCTCTACGCCTAACAGCGAGCTCGACGCTGGGGCAGCGTGTTTAATTACCCCTCCCTGCGTCTCTGTCTACATAAGAAAGGGACATCCATAGAGATAAACACACAAAGTATGTATTGTTTGTCCCCGGCGGCAATACCTAACAACATTTAGAACATATTTGAAAGACTTTGATGGTGTTTCTTTCTACATTGCCCAAACTATTTTTCAATCAAAGGGCTTTTTTTCCTCTATTTTAGTTATGTGTTTCTTTACGCAGCGGAGTTTTTGGTTTTTAGGGTTCCGTACCCAAAGGGTATAACGAGGCCCTATTACCACCTTATTACTAAGACTCCGCTGTCCGTCCGTCCGTCCGTCCGTCTGCCATCAGGCTGTATCTCAAGAACCGTGATAGATACACAGTTGATATTTTCACAGATGATGTATTTCTATTGCCGCTATAACACGAAATACTAAAAAACAATAAAATAAATATATTTTTTGCCGTTTTTATAGGCAATGGTACGGAACCCTTCGTGGGCGCGCCTGACACGCACTTGGACGGTTTTTATTAATTTTTTATTTATTTATTTGTCAACAGGTTGGACCGCAAGTCCTCGCGCGGTATGCTCTTCGAGAACGAGGAGCTGCGACTTCGGACCATCAACATTAACGCCGAAGTCGAGAGAGGTATAGTTGGGGCATGAGCGCTAGCAAACCAAAGCAAAATAAAACGTATTGTACAGCAAATATCTACTTTGACGTGGCTTTGCTTATGATTTCCATGCACACTTCTCTACTCACTGCCATGGAGGTGGGGTAAATGTATGATTATCATCCCTACTTTCCTGTTCTCTCATGGCAGTGGGGTCAAAATAACATTTTCATGAGTACTTTTCTGCTTACTGCCATGGAGGTTGAGAAAATGTAACGTGTTCGTGCCCCCTTTGTCTGCTCATTACCATGAAAGAAGGATAAACGTACTAGTTTCATGCTCACTTTGCTTCTCAGTGCCATGGTAGTGGGGTAAATGTATCATTTTCTTGGCCACTCACGTAATCACGTAAACGTAGATGTAGTATGTTAAGCGTCTTAAATATTTGCCGTCAGGTCAGTCGGACATCAAAAAGCTAAAGCGCGAGAACGACCAGCTCAAGCGGGAGATCTCCGCTCTGCGCTACGAGTACGACCGACTTGACCACCTGCTGCGCGAGCGCCGCTCCTCGCCCGACAACTCTGACGTAAGCTCTTAGACGGAGGTTACATGTTCAGTATTTCGTCAGTTTAGCTCGTTAGTCTGGTCAGACTTTGTTTTTTTTTATATAAAATAGGAAGGCAATCGAGCAAGTGAGTCACCTGATGGTAAGTGATCACCCCTGTCCATAGAAACCCGCAACACCAAGGAGATTGTAAATTCGTAAAGCAAATTGCAAAATATTTTCTTTTTCAAAGTCTAAGTCTGCCAAATCTGAGATCATGGTCGAAGCTTACCTTAAAAAACGGAAAAAGCGCAAGGATGAAAGTCTAATGAAAGCATAAGGTCTGGCAATCTGTTGAGACGTTATCTCATCACTCGAGGCATCGTCTCGCGCCATGTTTTGTCACCAGTTGCTCGCCAAGCTACCATCAACCGGCACTTAGCTCGTGGCCAAGATTTGGCGCGGAGCCAAGCCAGTAAGGCTAACGACCGCTTCAGCCCCTTGACCTATATTAGACATTCATAAGTCATTCACAGTTAAGACATAATAAAATTTAACTCATACGAGCAGATTCATATATACTTAATAGGTGCCCGTCAATTTATATTAAAAACGTGCTTTAGAAATTGGAATGTCGAATTTTAGTGAACGTAGGAAGTACTTGTATATACATGAATATACGCATTTTACAGCCACCGTTTTCAGTCAGTTCACATCTTCTTTTTTCTTACTAATATACCTAGGGGTCGGCCTTCTTGTTCGAATCTTTAATCTGTTCTGGCATCTATTGGGTCCTTTCAAAAGCTTTAGGCTTACAGCGTATAAAGCACAGTTTGTGTCGGCAGGACAGCGCGTCTGTGTGCAGTGCCTGTCCAGAATGCGCGAGCGTCGGCTCGGGCCGCGCGTTCCATGACCTCAGCGTGGTGCCAGAAGAGGGGGAGGAGGGGACTAAGGTGAGAATCACCAAATAATGAGGAGAAGATTATATCACTAGTGTAGGTATCGCTTGAACGAGCCATTTTTCTGAGAAAGGTGGTGCCTCAAGGAAGTAGTTTGAGCCTATGGCTTTTTCTCCAGTAGCCGATCAGGTTCCCAATTTAATTGAGACAGAAATAATTGAAACTTCCATTAGTATGAAGTTTGGTGGCCAAAATATATCCGATATTCTGTCAAATGTGACGTTTTTAGATATGTGCCTACACTGGCCTGCACAGATGTGCCGGTGGACGTGTTTACTTTTATTAGTTAAAACGGGCAAAAATAAATACCTGGTACATTTAGACATTATAGTATAAAAATAAGCGCTGCAGTGCAGAATAACAGTGAAACACTTGGTGTCAGAGTATATACGTACTCAAACTACAATATGATTTCAGACAAACAGTGACTAAGTAAATATATAAGTAAAAAACGATCCTCTAAGAAGTCTTTTTAACAATCCTTATCTTTTTAAAACTATTTTTCAAATCTCAATAAAAAAATCTAAGTATATGTACTTACATTCAAGTCTTTAAACTAACATTGACATTGAAAGTAACAGTCAAACTTCGGTTCTCAACCAAGTTTTCGACCACAGCTGTCCCCAACTTTCCTGGTTAGGTACATTATTATAACATTACGACGGCCTTTCAGCTGAAGATGTCTGTCAGTTTCCTACATCCTGAAGCCAACAAAACAGCCTGAATCTATTTAATATACTGTATGGGTCTATACCTTTGGCACTAGAATCATTTATCCCAAGGGTATAGACCACAGCACAGGGGTCTCATTGACGAGTAATTATATTTATCTGTTAAAATGTGGTACAAAGCTCCAAGTAAAGCGAGCTTGCTTGGACGACTGTTATTCATCAAAAAGTTAAATTGTCTCTGATTGTTATCTCTTTCCTACTTATATAATTGCCATAATTTAATACTTCCTCACTTCCACACGCAGAAGTTCTAGTATCGTCAAGTTTATGATTTAAACAATTCTAAGCTGGTGATAGTTATTATGAGTAGTATTAAAGCAGGAATGATTCAATTTCGTAGTCTGTTCCTAGAACAATGCTAGACCGTAATGTTTCAAACAATCTCTTGCAATTAGGCACGTGTTCGACTGTTCCAGAAAACACAGCTTAAAACAGCAATAGCTTATGTCACGATTAAAAGAGCACGTTTTTTTTCGGCACTTAGACGTGACCCTTGTGACTTGAGCTTGACTGGTACAAGGATAATTTATCCCGCAGTGGAGCTTTATCTAACTAGTGTCATAAGAAAGGGATGAATAAAAGGGATAACTTAAACTTGTGTTTATGCTAGGGCAGCTGCGGCGAAATAGTATGAACTTTCTTCTCGTTCAACAAACATATTATTTTTTAAATGCATGTCACAACATTATACATATTAATATAATTAGAAGCTCATTATTACTTTTTATTATCTTTTAAATGTTGTATCTTGTTATTTACTTACTTGATTCTCTTTAACAAAACTAATTTCTATGCTTGTTTTCTCACCTTATCTAGAAAAAAACAGCCGTGGGAAAAGTACGGGGTAAGCCGGTAACTAAGCTTCAAGTTCCAACGAAGAAAACAGAAAACCAAAAGTTTGTACGTATTTTTTGTGAGACCTGTGTGACATTTGTAAAATAGTTTATGCCATGCTAGCACTGCTTCAAGCCGATATGACACTACTATATTTGAAAGTTGTCACTTTAGTCGCACTGAATATATATATTTTTTTAATTTTTAGTAGGTACGAACAAATAATTTAAGTAAATTAATTATTAATTATTTTGTCATTTCAACCTAACGAGGGGCTTAATTACATAAGTCTTTATTTCAAAGACTAGTGTTGTTAGCCCTTCCTCAAACGCTAGCACTGACACGAGCATGTGATAGTGACTGTGGGCGAATATTGGGCGTTTTAACCGGCGCCATTGTGAGCCACAACTTGTCAGAATTCTGAAGGAATGGTGGGTGTCAAATCGATTCTAGTAGTCAACCCAGGCATTTCCCCGGGCAAAGCTTCGGCGTATGCCAAATGTTGATGCTAATTTCCATCCATGTCTTCAAAATTCTGGTAACGATTGTTTTTGACAATGACGGCAGTTAAACCGCCAGAATGTTCACCCATGAGCGTTTTTTAACCACAATGGCCGCGCTCTTTTATTTTTGCTCTACGTCTTGACGTATGAATCGACACCAGCTTCCGACAGCACCAAAATAGAACTCCATTAGCACCCATAACGATCTAAACTCACCCTTATTGCTTGGGTAAAGAAAGTTAACCTGGGCATGTATGTAAGTCAAGGGCGAAGCTAGAAAATATAACACCTAATGTAAGATTATAAATAAATTTAGTTGAGTCCCGACCGGCGCGCGCGCCGCCTCCGACGCGACAGCGATTTTTAATCTGTTTACAAAAAGGTAGATTTTAAAACAGATTCCTCTAGTGAGAAGGATACAAATCAAGCGTCGATTGTATACAGTGTGATTTTAAACTAGAGTAAAAAATTTGGACGTTGTGACTTTTTAAAATCTTTGTTCCAATCTACGAGTTTGCATGAAAATGCTAAATTTTTAGTGTTCATAAGGTTGAAAATTGTGAGTGTGTGGTTGGAGCACAAATATTTTTGCGTTCAGACTTCAAGTGGTTTAGTAGTGAAACAGCTATTTGATTGAGTAAACCCATCTTCTGGCTTCATTGTGGCATTAAAAATATTATACAGGTACTTATTTACTGCATTTTTAGGTAGTAAAGATAACACTAGCTTTACTTTACACTTTTAACGTCGCCATTATGATTTCAGCATGACTTACTAATTTGCTTCCTCTGAAAATCCTTCAGCACATTAACCAAACATTTTTTTTTACTAATGAGTCAAGAGTATCGTTTTTCAAAGTTTTGAGTCTACGACTGCTCTCTTTAAGAGTCTTTGCCACCCACGTTCAGTGTTTCCCATCACAGAACAAATAAACATGGTTAGAATAAGCTTCCGCCGCGATGGTACTGAAACCGCTCGTCACGTGAAGAGCCGTCTGTGTCAAAGGAATGTATGGGCGATACAAATAACGGCACAAAGTATTTCTCACTCTACCTTATCCACGTGTTCTGTGGGGCCCACATATTGTTTTTCTTTCAACCTCTCTTAACTCACTGTTTATCACTATTTTATGCGGGTGGTAGGACCTTGTGCAAGGTCCGTCCGGATCGCTACCACCATCTTGCTCGCTAATCCTGCCGCTAAGCAGCAGTGCTTGCACTGTTGTGTTCCGGCGTGGAGAGCAAGACAGCCGGTGTAATTACTGGCACAAGAGGTATTCCATCTTAGCCCTCTGGGTTGGCAACGCATCTGCACTCTCTTTGTTGTTGCAGGTGTCTATAGGCGGTGGTGATCACTTACCATCAGGTGACCCACTTGCTTGTTTGCCTTTCTATGTTGTATAAAAAAAAAGTTTTAATAGTTACAAAAGTTAAAATCGAGTATTTAGTGTAACGAAAGGTTTACATCACTTCTAATAAAAACGACTAATGCATACAAAACTATCAGTTTTTCCGTGCGGCTCTAAGCTGACCCCTCAAGTCTAATTTATCTCTCTCATCGGCTCTACTTATTACATTAAAAAGGGACGTTCAAACAGATCAATTAAACTTGAGCAGTATCATGTTAGGGCCATTGTGGTCTGACATAGCGGTAATGTGGCGAAATTGGAAAAACGGAAGGCACAGAATGCTAATGTTGCAGGTTCGAGTCCTGCCATTACCCTATTTTTTCTTTGTGTTGTCATTATATAGCATTTTAAATTTGAATGTATGTTTGTATGTACGCAATTTCTTATTGTACACCAAACATAAATGACAAAATTAGGTACAGTGACGTACAACAGCGAACTTACCCCAGTAAGAGATCCCTTGACAGGGATAAGTTCGCTTTCGTACGTCACTGTATCTTTTAGGAGACTAGAAGTCTCATTCAGTTAACCTTTAATTAGATAACTGGACCATTTTTACAGGACGTCAGATCCTAATAAAGTCCACGATTCGGGTTCCTAGCTCGTCGTAAAACTCGTAAATATCCGCCGCGCACTCGTAAACTCGTAATATTAGCCGCGTGACAAAACTACCGGGCGTTGAGATGGCGAGTCATTGCTAAAAAATGTCGAAGAAATTAGGTCGGCTGTCATATTTAATGGCGACATAAAAAGAGAATTATGTGGAATTAATGGTGAGCCACCCCGTATCCCAAAATGACCGGCCCAGGATTAATTCATCCCTCTTGCGTCTCTGTCAAACTAATGTATTTTATTTTATTGAAGCAAGTGGGTCACCTGATGGTAAGTGATTACCGCCGCCTATAGACAGCAACACCAAAGTGATTGCAGATGCGTTGCCAACCCAGAGGGCTAAGATGGAATACCTCTTGTGCCAGTAATTATACCGGCTGTCTTGCTCTCCACGCCGGAACACAACAGTACAAGCACTGCTGCTTAGCGGCAGGATTAGAGAGCAAGATGGTGGGAGCGATCCGGACGGACCTTGCACAAGGTCCTACCACACGCAAAATGCTATAATAAGTTATAAGAATGTTATAATAAGTCATAAATATGTTATAAGGAAGTGACGCACTTACAGATAAATTCAATTTGACCGGTCATGTTGGGGCCAGTGGAGATTTGCTGGAGTCTTTTAATGATTTGAAGAAAATTTATGGAGTCAAGTTGGCGGGCGGTAGAACCTTGTGCAAGTCCGTCTAGAGCGCCATCTTACTCGCTAAGCCCCAGTGGTTGCACTGTTGTGCTCCAGCGTGGAGAGCAAAATGAAATTACTGGCACAAGGAGTATTCCATCTTAGCCCTGTAAGTTGGCAAAGCGTCTGCAATCGCCTTGGTTTTGCAGGTGTCTATGCTGTGGTGATCACTTACAATAAGGTTTTTTGCGGTTTTGATTAGCGTTATGATAGAGAGATAGTGAGCTTTGTTGCGACTTTCCGTTATTAAATTATTCAATCATCCCATTTAGCCGATAGCTAGCATGCAGCAATATTACTTGTCCCAATTTCCAAACCTTCGTACCTTTTCTAACTCATTCATATTACTTAGAGATAATAAAGATAGTCAATCCGGAACAACAAGTCATCTTGAGCTAGCCAGACACCTCATAAATTAAACAAAGTTCCTATAAATTTCCAGAGCGGCGTGGACTCCCCGTGCACATGCGACGACTGCCAAAACGAACGACCCGAAGACATTCCCATTACGACTCAGCCGACCAGCAAGCCTATGACGCAAATGCCGCAACACAATGCCCCCCCACAGCCAAATACGGGAGACAATCGCCCGGAGCGCACCGTCGATGTCCTCGTTCACGACAATCCGGCGGAAGTACCGCAGTTCTTCCAAAGCGTGACGTCATCACCTTACCATGTGTCTACACCGCCACCACCACCAGGATTCGTACTTGCTCCGTACCAAGGTCCACGCTTCCACACTGGAGGAAACGTAGAAGACTTATTAGGGGATGTTCAGAACTGTCCCAATATACAGACCACCTTCATACAGCAGAACTCAGTCTTCATGTGTAATACTAGGAAAGTAACACAGAAGTGCTGCTGCCAGAAACGTGAACCGGTACCGACGACTTCACAAAACGGTGACCCGCCTAAGTCATACGTAACGGAGAAGAACATAGAGTTGACTTACGATTATCCGAGAAACACACCCATTCCAAGCAGCCCGAGTCCAAAATCAGGAGACGAGCTGCAAACCACTACTACAACAGAAGTAGCCAGTACTGTTGTGTTCGTTGAACGACGAATACCGATAAAGCCGAAAAAGTTCGATTTCTTCTTCAGATCCCGATCGGCACCAGTCGGGGAACACGAAGAGCCGATTTATGCCACAGTCAACAAATTACCTAAAAGATTAAGACGAATGGAACTAGCCAATCTCGAGAAAGAAGTCGCTTATAAATCGGCAGAGCCGGACTCCTCAACACGCACAGAATTGACTTTGAAGACCGACTCGGAGTCACAAGTGCCACCTCCCGATGATGACACCAGCAGGTCTGAACGCGAGAAGTCCACGGTTCCGCAAAGACCTGATTCACCGAAAGCGAAGAAGCGGAAGAGGTTCTCCCTGACGTTTAAGAAGAGGGAGAGAAAAAGAAAGGAGAAGAAGAAGGAGGTGAAGAATGGGGTACAGAAGGTAGCGATGGCGCCCGTAGTGGTAGAGAGCGACAATGAAAGGTTGATAGACAGGGAGGTGGAGCCGAAGCCTAAGCACTGCACGCGGCATCGACCGAGGAATACATTGTCGTCGTCCAGTTCAGGCCCGCGGTACAAGCGGGATAGTTATCAGGTAACTAAATATGACTTCACTCTTGATAGTTTTGATACGTCAGTATTATCACTAAAGTTGACATGGTACTTAACTAAAAGTATTTATGAAAGGAAATTATTTGTTAGGTGCGCTGGCGAATTTGCAGCCCAAAATGTGGGGCGGAGGGTCCAATTATGACTCCCCTCCGGTCATGGACACAAGTACAATTAAAATTACATTCATACACCAGCTTTTACCCGCGGCTTTGCCCACACGGGATTATTTATGCATTGTACGGGATAAAAAGTATCCTATGCAGGACGTGATCTATCTGTCTACAAAATTTCATCTAAATCTACCTAGCCTAATACGTGATTGAGGACCAATCATCCAAATAAACAAGCATCATTACTTTCACATGAAAACTCGTAATGCTAGTAGAAAAGATACATAAAGTCACGCGTGTTTCCCAAAGGGGTAGGCAGAGACCACGTCACTTGCTACGTCCCTGACTTTCTGAAATTCTATTTCCCAGGAGATGACGACATCCCACTCCGAGCACGAGCGTACCAACAGCGTCTGCTCGTCAGTGAACTCTCTCGCCTCCGCCTGCACGCACAAGTCCAGGAAGCTGTCGGCGCCTCCCATCCCTGACGGCTCCATACCCTGGTGCGGGTGCTGGGGCGCGGGTTGCGTGTGAAGGTTCAACCTTTATCGTTCAATGATTGACGACTTGGTTAACTTAGTTTAGTGTTGAAGGCAAACGGCGCGTTGGAAGTCGTGGCTAAGAAACATCAGTGGCTAACATGACCGCGCCAGGTTTAATTTATCTCTACATTACTGTCAAACTAGTGTCATAAGAGAGTAGAGAGTGTGTCATAAGAATCATAGAGATGAACTCAGATAAACCAAACTTGGCCGGTCATGTTAGGGCCACTCACGGACAGACACATCCAGCGTAGAAGACCTGTTCTGACTGGCTAGAGCTCTTAATCTCTATGCGTAGATTATAGCCAACCTCCGATGGTGAAGCACTGTAAGAAAGTTTAAGCCTTGCCCCTTACAAAGTTAACACAAGTAGGTACCCACCACTGATATTGTCGCTTTAAAATAAATATATACATATAAAAGAGTTCCTGACTGACAGACAGACAATGCACATCCTGTTTACACATGTGTTCCTTAGAAGTGTAGAAATGCACTATTAAAGGGTTTTTTGTAATCCCACCATTCGGGGATTAAAAAAGGATCGAAAAGTTATTAAGTACTCACAAAATCGATGCGGAAAAAGTTGCAGGCAAACCCACATAGCACAATAGCTACATACATACGCTGTATTGAGGCTATCACCTGCATAGTTACAGCCTTTATAGCGCTAGGGTGCTACTTGGGAATACTAGTAATGTGTAAGGAGCAAGTTGTAAGTTTTTGATTTTAAAGGCCCAATGTCCATATTTTGAGCATGAATGCCTGTCTAAAATACTGTGAAGCGGAATAAGATATCACAGAATCATCATCAGCACGTCATTTTATCGCTTGTGCGGCTCTCGCCTACTGGGTTAGTTACATAGAGACGCACTGAGCGACAAAGCGAGTCGCGGAGTGTTGGTCTAGCCACCAGCTGTTGGTCTTAAGCAAGGCACTATTAAAGTACAACCACAAAACGAATGCGCACAGAAACCTTAATCACACCAAAAACCGAATCACTAAACATACACACTTTCATTTTGAAACTTATCGGGAGGAAATTAAAATTAAAAGTCGTTTTAGAACACGGGACAGCAATTATAGGCAAGTATTTAAGAATGCTGATTAGGCCAGCCCTTAACATGATTCTGTAAAAAACCTGTTCTGTATTGTTTTTTATTGTAAACAATATAGCGTAATTGTATTGTATTATAACTTTCCGACTACACAAAATACGACCATTGTCAAAATGTAGGGAAGGAAGATAGTCATGCATATTCTTTCTTTAGTCGCGTACTGTATTTTGTGTCCTGGAGTGCGATTTTTGAATCTAACCGGGTGACTAAAGCTCATCAAAATGGCCGTTTTTCATAGAAATTCGGCCATCTTGGTGAGATATTTATTCACCCGGTGAGATTCAAAAATGGCACTCCTGTACTCACAAGATAGAAATGAACTTCACTAAGAATGTCTTTCACAATAAACTTTTAAATGTAGTGACATTTATAACTAAAATTTAAGTATTCTGTGATTGGATGTGGGATGCTAGAAATGTGAAGAATGGTGCACTTGTAACAGACATATCTGTTGGATAAATAAAATATTTATTGTAAAGTTATTTCCGGGATTTTATTTTTATGATCTACCAGACAAAAATACCGACAAGCAACATGATATGGTAGATGTAGGACTTTTTGAACTCTTCGACTGTGTAGATATATGTAAGTATATCTGCTGCTGACCACATATACTCTGAATTAGGATATAGACGAAAAAACCTCGTTGGCGTATAAACATTTATTAAATTCTCAAAGACTGCTATGATGACACCTATATTAGTAATGCTAGATTTTCACAATGTCTTAATGACATGCCATAGTAACGGTCTTAACCTTTCAACGCTGAAGACGGATATCTGTCACTATAGGTTCAACGCCAAAGACTGGATATATCCGTCACTATAGGTCAACGCGAATGATGGATATATCCATCAACACGTACATTATAAAGTGACCTATGTGCATTCGCCTAGGGTTCAACTTAGTTACAAAAAAAATAGCGTGTGTATTTAATGTGGTGTCTCAGCAATTACTCATTGCGACAGGGTTCCACAGTGGGTCGGAATGCAGATTGGCTATACAAAGGGTAAAATAAAACTCCTCATAATTACATAGATGGTTATTTATTATAAAATATGACACATTCCTTTGAACTGTGTTTAACAGTAATCAAGACGCACATAGCAAAATTCAGAACCGACTGAACCATCATTAACACATCGAACCGAACTTATCACAACAGCTACTATACAATCATCATCATCATCATCAAACTTATAGTAAATTGCAAAGTATGCCAAGTTAACCTTCTCCCATCTCCTAATTCGTAAAGATTCAGTATCAAACAGAGGCTCCACTTGTTAACGCATGTTTCTTTTGAACGAAAGAAACAAGACATATTTTAAATAAGATGTTGTTAGACCTTTACGAATACGGGGTTCAACGCCGAAGACGGACATATCTGTCACTATAGGTTCAACGCCAAATACGGATATATCCCCCACTGTATGTTCAACGCCAATGACGGACATATCCGCCACTGTTGGTTCAACGCCAAAGACGGATATATCCGTCATTAGATTCAACGCTAATGACGGATATATCCGTCAACGCGTACAATAAAAAAAGGCTTGGCGTATGACTCTTGTATTTAAGACGGCGTTGAAAAGGGTAAAATGAGACTTTAAACTTGGCTGACTTTGAAACTTATCTGCTGACTTCAGGTCAAAAGTCAGATTCAAAATTCAAGACCAAAAATTCCCTAAGCGCTGCAGCGACTAGATTAACGTCGAGACAGCGCCGTCTAGCACCCGCTAGCACAAGTGAGCGAGACAGCGATACCTTGACCTCAACCTGGTTACCATGGCGCTTAGAGAATACCAGGGCTTAACGGATTTAAATTATGCTTATAAATCTCGCCCTAAAATATCCGATGTTTATAAATTTAATCTCGAATTACAAATCTGAGTTTTGTTTACATTTTAAACACGTTTTAGGTTAACTAGGTTTAAACATAGACCTCTTAATTTCATATCAGCATATCACCATGAAGCTTGAAACTAACATAGTACTGTTAAAATTCCCGTGTATACAAAACACAGTTTCGCTATAAAGATCACAGAATATTTTTAATGATCCCAAAAATAAACGATGTTTTTAATCGAGCTACCATTTTTTTATGTATCAAACAGTACACTAGCTATTTTAACACGTTCACTGTACAGTGCCCCATATATAGAGCACGACTAACTAGCACCACAAGTTCGTGACCCATGTATGCGGCACCAAGAGAAAAAGTATTTTACACGCCTCTTGCAGATAGCTTGTTGAGCCCTATTTATTGTTTGCGTACTTATTGTTTGTACTTTCTATTTTATTAACATTTATTGAATAAATTATACACGTTGACAGTTAACATCAACTTTAAGCAATGTGTAAAATACTATTGCCCTGATGCGCCATATATGGGACACGAACTTGTGGAGCCATTTTGTCGTGGTCCATATAAGGGGCATTTGCCTGTGAACGTGATAAGTAGAGATTAACATAATTGCGGGACGTAGGCAGACATTAAAACAATTTTAATGGAAACTGTGAACATTTTAACATTTATTATTTTCCAAAGCTGCCATAAAACTGACTTTTTGGGTCTATTTAAAACCTAAACAACTTCAAACGTGTTCACAATATTTTCAATTATCCAGTCAAAGATATGACAAAAAAATGCAAATATGATGTGTGTCTCCCTTACCACAATTGTTAGGGAAGACGAAGACTTGGAATATTTACAACAGGTCTTAGATTTACGTGACAGAAAAATAAAAACCGGGTTACGAACTACGACACAGTAATATTCGTGTTACATATCAACCAAAACAACCAAGAAACTAAGATTGTGATGATTTCTATAACGCTGTGCTGGTTAAAAAGATCGTTTTTCATTGTTAGCCTTTGGAGATCTTTTTAATCTTTTCAAGTGCCCATCTACTTCAGCTGCTGATCGTACGTCACTGTCGTTTTCTATGATATTAAAAATCATAAAGCGACACTCGGGCTCCTGTACAGTTACCATCAGAAATATCGAAACAGTGAACATCTTCAAAAAAAATTTGAAGACATTTTAATGTCACTAGGGTTGCGTTCCTATACATACCATAGATATCTGATGGCGACTATAAACATACAGTAAACATGAGACCTGTTGTAATTATTAACCAGTCACACCTAGCCTAGTTAAATCTACACGAGACCAATTCCTTCCTCCACGATTATTATTATTCTTACAATAGAAGGCAATTTCGCGTTCAGATCACAACGATACCAAATCACATTCGTGGGCCGAATACATCGATAGCACTCGACAGGTACAAACTGCTGCGCAAGCTGGTGTACAAGTAGTTTTGTTACAATACTTACAACTAAACAAATTTGGTTTTAAAGTTAAGTATCTTGAAAATAATTTGTGCCGAGTAGATAGCCACCGCGTAGATACTTCATGATGCCATTTATAATAATAACAAATCAAATTCTATTCGCCACCCAAATGCCACCCAAATGTAGCTATGAACGATGTCGTTCGCATGTTCAGTCCAGTGTCCCATACATGAGGACCAAAAAAACGTATTAAACACGATTGTCGCGGACATGATCAGCTGTTGAGCCCTATTTTTTGATTAAATACTTATTTGTACTTTTTATTAACTTTTATTCAATAGATCATACACGTTCAACAATGTTTGGATAACCACGAATAACGTGTAAAAATATTTTTGTCTTGCAGTGCCATAATACATGGGACATTTTGACTTAAGTAGCTAGTTTGTCGTGCTCCATATATGGGGCACTGGACTGTGAACGTGATAAGTAGATATTAACATAATATAGGACATTTAAAAAAAATGGAGACTGTTAAGGTGTCAAGCGATCGGTACCTAAGAGGCCACAGATAAGACATACTGGCAGACAGATAGACAAACAAAGATTTGAACGAGACATGCTAACTAAAGCGATATCCTAACGATGTTGTGTTCTGTGTTGAATTATAGACACAGCGCATAAAATATCTTTAGCATATCGCAATTGCTTAAGCACATCTGGAATAGTTGTATCCATAATTAATTATGAGATTAACTATTTTTTATACTTGCATCGGATTATTTATCTGTTCTAGAAGGTTTAGCCACCTCTCCCAGCGTTCGCAACAGTTTGTATGGCAGGCAATGAGGCTTCAGTCGGCCAAGCATACATTGATTCTACTAAGAACATTTATGATCCTACACAAAACGGACGAACGCAACATTACAAACTTCAGGATTTTCAGGAATCGCCGCAATCACCTCGCGTTTCCACAACAAATGGCACAAGCTCCTTCCGGTGCGGCTTAAGGAAATTAAATTGAAAAATCGAGTAACAAAAAATAATGACTAACTCTCTCATAAAAAAATATATTCAATAAATAAATTATGAAAATAAAAAACACACGTAAAATGAATGAATGTACAATATTTACATCGAATTACCTTCTTTATTCATAGAAATTGCGTTTTTTAGAAAAAAAAAACATTAGGGGAAGTTTTCGTATGAGAGAAAACTAAAAGATTTTAGTCCCCGCGTCGTGAGATCTACGAAAAAGCGAAAATTTCTAGAAAAATAAATTATAAGACAGGTAGGCTCTATGTCTTTTTCGATTCATAGTAAAATATCAAAAATTCCCTTACATCATTCCCCTAATGGACATGATATTGTGTCCCGCTCGCATACTCGCTCGGCGGACCACCGAGGCGAGTGTGCGAGAGAGACGATGATATAATGACATTATATCGATAAAAACTTACGTAGATACACCTTAACTATAGCTTAATGGAGACACCTAATATATTAAATATACTTATAAATAGTTACATTGATTTTATTCCTTGCATAATCATAACACAAATCCATCCAATTGCATTATAATATTTTTAAGTGAAAACAATGTTTTTACAAAAGTCGTTTGAGAATTTCATTTGGCGAAATAAATATGGAATTGGGTTGTGACTCCTTAAAATATTAAATAGGGGTCCATTGAGTAACTTGGATGTCGATATCGCATTCATCTGACGCGACAATGCGACAGAGACGTACATAAGTTGTTACGTAAGGACAGAAGCACATTCAGTGTCAGTCTATATAATATATAAACACTTAAATATACAAAATAGGCCATCAGCTATACAAATCGAGATTATATTAACCGTACGTCAATCGCGTGAGTTGAATAGATAATTAAGTTTTTTGTGATGAAAACATTAAATCAGTCTCAAAATTAATACTCTACTTACTAAGCTGCCGTGTTGGATATGGTGCGCACAGCTTGGTACGCGTGGTTTCAACTAAACCTACTTGGCTCAACTACTAGTGGGACCCAAAACGTAGCACGTAATATTATAATAACCATAAAGATTTTTTACATTTAATTCATATTAGTTACAGTACGAAACATAGCTTGTGCTTTTTCTGGGTGGCTAAAAATAATTAACAAAATAAAAGATACTCAGGTTACAATAAATTTATGTGCGACTTCAAGACAACCAAGTATTGTAAGAGTAGTTTTTATTACAAAGTAACAAATAAATACATTGACGAGCGTTTAAAGAGACTTAAAAAAATATCCTGAGTGTAATGAGTATTAAGGGAACAATCAATTTTTTATTGAATATAGAACCATGCACATACACATTTAAAACGTTCACAGTGCAGTGCCCCATATATGGTACACGGCAAACTATCTCTACGACTATATAAGGCAATGGACTGTGAAAATGTTAAGATGCAAATTGACTTCGACAACTGTTTTATTTTTTTTAAGAAATAAACGACGTTGTCTGTACATTTATTCTTTTGCTTCTAATAATAATTTGGAGTATTTTTTTTTCAAATATAAAATGATGAGCATTGCTATGCGATTCCATTTAACAATGTTAAAAATGCGCCAAAAATACAGTTACTGAATAATACATCGCGCTTTGTCTTCATTTATTCAATTAAAAGAATGCTTTCAATTGGAAACCGAAACTATTTCCGAAAAGAGTTCTTTTAAGAAATAGAATTCCCACATTTCACTCTAGGAGATTTTATGAGCAGATTTTAGAAAATGATATACTTATGACAATTTCAAGTATCACCTGGAAATAACTGAAACACATAAAAAAAACATCTGTATCTATTATCGGGCAAGAATTTATTCACGTGTAATTACCTAACTAGCGTGTTTACGTATCACATAACCTTTGCATCACCTAAGGTCTGTGACGGACAAAAAAAAATAAACAGGACGGAATACGTCCTCTAAACACGTGCTTGACCTTCTCAACGCCAAAGTCGGATATCCGCCACTATAGGATCAACGCCAATGACGGATATATCCACCAATTTAGTTCAAGCCAATGACGGATATATCCGCCACTATAGGTACAAAGCCAATAACGGATATATCCACCATTATAGGTTCAACGTCAATGACGGATATATCCACCACTTCAGTTTCAAAGCCAATGACGGATATATCCGCCACTATAGGTACAAAGCCAATAACGGATATATCCGCAACATTAGGTTCAATGCCAATGACGGATATATCCACCACTTCAGTTTCAAAGCTAATGACGGATATATCCGCCACTATAGGTACAAAGCCAATAACGGATATATCCACCACTATATGTTCAACGCCAATGACGGATATATCCGTCACTATAGGTTCAACACCAAAGACGGATATATCCGCAACATTAGGTTCAATGCCAATTACGGATATATCCACCGCTTTAGGTTCAACACCAAAGATAGGCTTATACGTCAACGCGTACAATATAAAAGTGACCTACTTGCAATGGCATAAGTTTCGACGTTACTTACAAAAAAGGCTTGGCGTGTATACGACGTGGCGTCAAAAAGGTAAAAAAAAAAGTAAAACAAGCATATTTTAACACCGATCCTTATGATACCGATTTAAAACAACGATTATGCGAATATCACTATCTAAAAATATTTATAATTAACAATTACTTATAATATTAGATTATTCGACTGAACGGAATGCGCTCATTACGTGGTGTTGCCATTTCTTGACTAATTTTATCTTACGCTTAGAAAACTTTTCGATTTTGCCATTAAATACTTTTTTTGTGCATGAGCTTCAACCTTACGCTATTAATAAGTTGCGATATAATTTCGAATAACACCTAGGCTCCTTTTAAAATACTGATTCGATTTCGTTCAAATTAAACGTCGCGATGAACGCGCGGTGCCGAAATGCCGTCGATCAATTATCTCACTAAGCAGATATTCACTAAGCATATGATATGAAAACGCTTTTAAATAAACGCATTTTCGAATAAACGAAACAATTAAATATCGACAGACTTTGATAAAGGAATACTACTTTACACAGCGACTCGATCCTGACGTAAGGTCCCTCTCGCATCCAACATTTATATTTCAGACTTGCAACTTTCTACATTACCTATGCGAAAGGAACCATACACCATAGGGCTTTTACAATTCACTATTGCCTTACGGTATTTTAACAAAATAGGGCAACCTTCGTGTTGAACGTTGCTCGGTCTTAACGACCTGATACCTCAGTAAAGGATACAGCCTAGTATTGCGCGCAGCGTTACATAAGACAGCCAAACTTACGTGCTAGGGAGCGTATGCAGCCTCACTGGGAACGCTGTTCCGTTTACAACCAACGCCTCACACGTCGTCCATCACGAATGCGACTTGCATCGTGGGCTCCTGTGCAACAAACCATAAGGTTAGATATAGATAATTAGCGACCCGCCCTGTGTTATGTAAAAACCCGAATGTTATGTAAAAACCTTTCGCAATTAACTAATCCGTTGCGTGGAGGACAGACAGGAACTCGGAAAGTCGCTATGACCTTTTTTTTTGCCGCCGGCACCGCCTGCACCGAGCAGCCGAGCTGACAGCCAAGCTGTCAGGGCTTCGGTACGCAGTCATCGTCGCGCTATCGCCGCGGGGGCTCATGATTAAGGACCACGGACTGGTTCGAAACGTGTCGGGCAATTCTTGACTTTAAAATACGTGAGTGATCCGTTTGTATTAATATGTTATAAATCGCTATGACTTTGTTTTATATCATGTAAATATAACAATAATAAAGGTAGAAGGATTGAGGTCAATGATTGATTACACACACAACACAACAGTGCCATACAAAACTAAACGATAATTTGATAATTCAAACGAAAGCCTCCAGTAGACACGTGACGTGCTGCAGTGTGCGATACCTCAACTGTGAAGAACAAGCAGGCCTCCTTTCTTATTATACTACTGGGCATTGTGAACCTCGTGACAGCATCTAAGCTAAAAGAATAGGAGTCAGCCGTTCGCCGTTCGCTGGAGGCTGCTGCCACAAGGGCACCCATACTTGTATATCCATAGCATTTATGAATTAATATAGTAGTAAGTAGTAGTAATAGTTTTCATCTTCTCTTTGTAAACTTCACTAGTTTGTGACAATGCCCATATCTATACTTAATAAAAATACAATTTGAGCAGAGTGCATATTCAGAAAAGGTGGCACGAAACAGAATAAACAAAAAGAATTTAGAAAAGACACATTCAAATAAATCATACACAAAATACTAATGGCCAGGGTGTTTATAATTATAAAACAGAAAACCAAGAAGGTTTAACACCTATATCACTTGGCTTATAGATGAGACACGGCTGGGAACGAGCGGATTTAACAACACGTGTGATCTGATTCCGATAGGTTGCGGCCTGATGACCGGCGGTACTCACAGGCGGGGCTCACACCATGACGAAGGCCTCCTGGCCGCGGAACAGGAACGGGTGCTGGTCGATCATGGTCTGCACGATGTCCTCGAGGTAGGGCCGCGTCATCTCGAAGCGGCCCATGTCCGAGAACTGCACCGGCAGCAGCGTCGGCCACCAGCAGATCGCCAGGTTCTTGCTGTCCATCGAGTTCAGCTTCGAGTTGTCCGCGACCCTGGAACCGCGATCGCGACAATTAGAATGACGGTGAGCCTGTTTGGATTTTTTTATACCACGTCGGTGGCATACCAGCATGAGGCTCGCCTGATGTTAAGCAATTACCGCCGGCTATAGATGCTTGCAACTCCAGGGAAATCAAGCGCGCGTCGCCGACTCGGCATGAACCTTTTAATACCCTTTCTGAAAACCTTCACGCTGTACTTCGCTGGGAAAACCTAAGCAAAGAGGTCATTGCACAACCGAAGTGTCTTCGGAAGGAGACATCTTTTGTTCCTTCAGCTCCACGCCTCCTGCGATGCAGCCGCGCCTCGCTGCTGTAGGCTGTGGCAGTGCCGTACAGTCAAGGAAATCCAAACACCTAGTCGAAGAGACATATGCATGACTTTTGTACGACATAGCGTGGCGTTTAACGCGTCGCGTCATTGCTACAGGGTTCTAAGGTGGTACGTGGATGGATTTCCCCATCAATATAAGAAGACAATAGATCTGCTTACTTATTCGGATTATTACAAGCCTATCGTCACCACTTTGAGACGGGGTGAAGCAGGTGAAGAGGGGCTTTCAATATTTAGCCATTGGTTCAACTTTGAATCTTATCGTAAGCGAATAAAGCGCTCCTAGGTTTTCTAACTAGCAGCGACGCAGGCGTCGGATAGCAGAACTAAAAATATGACGCCAATTTAAAACGTAAAAAACGCAGAGCTGTTTATTTGACAATCGGCACAGACAGTTTTATTCAGGCTATCCAACATAGTCTACCAAATAGGCTATGGTCGGCTACTCTGCCACTGCGTTGTACACAGTTGTATAGTTTTCTCATTTCGATGCATTTCCCCTACTGTACCTGGCGAAGTGGTCGAGCAGGTAGTCGAGCGTGGCGCGCGCGACGCAGGTGAGACTGTTGTTGAGCAGCGAGCGCAGCGCCAGCAGCCGCCAGCTGCGGTCCTTCAGCTCCACGCCGCCCGCGATGCAGCCGCGCATTGCTAAAACAAACCGGTTTTTATTTCGGGAGGCTAGCGAGCACGCGGGTCATCGGAACCAGGGCTAGCCAGCCTTTGGCCGATCAATATTTGGTTTAGCTGTTCGGGAATCCTCACTTAACCCCTCGTTAAGAGACAAAAGATTAAATTTCAATTAAAACACATTCACAATGCGTATAAAAGCAGTAGCCGAGGAGTTGAGTTGGATTTTTTTTCCTTACTATAACTACCCACCTACAAAACATCCTAAGTGTAGCGACACGTCTGCCGAGAGTACGTCGCCGATTGTTCGACTAATACGCTCGCTGTATTCGACGTAATTTCGGCTGTGTCATAGGTTACTTAAAGAAAATTTTCTTGCTTGCAGTTGCAAGCCGTATTCAGCCTGTGCCTGTATTCTGTGATACCGTCATGTTTCTGGCTAGTGGTCCAGGTAGCCTATAGGCTAGGCTTTAATAAATACAGGGTGGAAGGACATGACGGACCTTCCAGGAAATATTGCGTCAATTAAGAGGTACACAGTCGATTTGTGATGGTTAGAAGCATGAATTAAATAAAAAACAATAAAATCGAATTCACCTATTTTTAATTGTGGTGACAACCCTATTGCACCTACCCATCACGGCTCATGTAAGGAAAGGGAACGGGGCGTCGTCGGGAAAACCCGGAGACCAAACTTATTTCCGAACGTTGACGTTACCGTAATGACGCATAAATGTCAAATAATCCAAGAACAAAACGAAATGAAAATGAGTCTGAATTAAAATGGAATTTTATTAACCATTTGTTTACACTTTGCCATATTGTTAAAAGACTCTAACACTACCTTCACATTCGGTGTTCTAAGGTTCTTCCGCGTCTTGTACACGCTGCAGCCCGTGCCAGATTATGTCGGTGCACCTTCGATACTGTGTGCTCTTCATCATTTTTTCTACGCAGACTGTTGAAGGCAACAGTTGTTCTTTGACGCACCTCGTCCGCAGTGTCGCATTCCGTTTTATACTTTTTACCGAAAACCTCAAGTTTTCCTCTCCGACCGGCTAGCCGGCGACAACACATTATCTTTTACAGAGCCCCACAGGAAGAAATCAAAACACTTGGGATCCAGAGACCTCGGTGGCCAACGGGGCGGTCCAAACCGGCCTAACCAGCAATCCCCAAACTATATCGACGTAAAGCTTCAGCCGCCTTATAATTGCACGTCGCGTAAAAGCAAATTCAAATAATCATGAGCTTCTAACAAAGGCATTTGCGTTGGGCGTTTGTGTTGAAAGAATGACATTAGGGAGATTTAATGACATTTTCATTTCAAACATTAATGAAATGCATCTTGTCGATGTCCAATAACACAAAGAGTTTCGTAAATTAACAAAATATGTTTCTTAATAATGTTTATTTAGTAAATGTTTCAAATGCACGTTTTAAACTATGAAATTGGATGAAAAATGTTCAGCAGTTTATTTTCAATTGATTCGTAACACTCACTGTGTTAACGAGCTAAAACCTTTTTATCAATTAGGTAAACTAAGATACGATGAAAGAGGTTCTTACATCATATTTAATTCTTTATGACGCATAAGTACTTTGGTTGTCAGTGTAAGCGGCTGTCAATGTCGATATAGTATTTGATTGATTTGAATTATGTGTTGTGGTTCGTATTATTCATAGTTTTAGGATTAACATTAATAAAGAAGTTGTACAAGATGAAGCTACAAAGAGAATCGCCTCCACAAACTCTGGAATGTTTCAGCAAAGCAGGTCTAAATATGTATCGGCGACAAAAAAACATAATAATATCCTGTAATGAAAAGATTGTTTACAAGTAAGTTCAATGACCTAAGATCATGATGACGTCATGTTTAGTTCATTGACACATCATGTTTAGGGTTGAAACAAGTAGTTTTTTGTGTGAATGTTTAACAGGCTATAATTTGAAAACGGCTACTTATATTCACATAGTTTGTATGGAGAAAATATAGCGTTAAGGCTAAACTATCTCCCGTTTCCGGGAAGGTCCCTCGTCCTCCACCACCCGGTATAACAAGCATTACTCACCCGCGATATCTTCGAGTTGCTCCATGCTAGCTTCGTCGAGTAGCGGCGGCAGTTTCTTGGAGAAGAAATCCTTCAACGCCGTCGCCACCGCGTTCACTGGGATATCTAGAGACTCCATGTCGACGTTCGGATCTAGATGAACAAACACAAAACAAATCAATTAAGAGGAAATTTTAACAACCCAACTACGGTAATTTCATTGTTTTAAATGTTGATAGGCCTCTAACAAGATAAAATTGAAGGACAGCTGAAGATGTGGTAAGGATTGCGGTAAACCGTTGGATGTGAGAAGCACAACACCAACCGTCGTGGTGATCCTCGGGGAAGGCCTGTGCCCCGAAGTGGAAGTGTCTAACTGATATGACAAACCTGTATTCAGCAACTAACTACTCCCAGATGCGGCTGACTTCGTAAAGCTACGTTTCTTTCGAAGTAAAACTTCTGCACCAGTACTATTATTTATTCCGTGCTACTACCGCAGAATAAATTATAGTAGTAACGTACAGAAGCTTTACTTTTTTGACCACGATTAAACGAATTCAAACGTTATTGACACGCAATTCTTGTTACTTCATCGGGCGGGCGCGCGGCAAGCCGACAACCTACTGCGATTTGCCAACCTGGTTGGCAAGGCGGCCGAGCGTACCTCCAGCGCGGAGTGGAACCCCTCGCTGCTGCTACAGAAGGGGGTTACCTTCGTGGAACTTAGTGAACAGCATGTCGACGTGGGCGCGGTTGCCGGGCACGCGGTACAGCCCCTCGGACGCCAGGCCCTCGCGCTCGATGAACTGTATGCACTTCTCCACGAACAGGGGCACGCCGTGCGGACCCTGCCAATCGAATATTATAGTGTCCAAGTCTCAAACACACATGGGTAGATAGAAAGATAAATAACTATATTGGTTTGCATTATGCCCACATATTACAGTTCGGCTAGCACGTACTTATGCTTTCTTTCATTTTCTCCCTTGTCGCTGAAGGCTTTAATCTTCATTAATTTTTTAAATATTAAGGATGTAAAAATAACATTGTAATTTTAATTTATTTAAAAAATTACACCTCGTTGAGTTTCTTGCCGGTATCTTCTCATTAGAGGTTTTTTCCGTACCGGTGGTAAATTTTATGACATTCATAAGTGCTTCCTGTAAGCCTAATCTGAATAAAATATTTTGACCTTGACTTTGACTTTGAAAGGGCTGGCAGCAACATATCACAAAAAATTAGTATTGCGATACCACTAGTCTTGTGGCCACCATTCTACGGGGGCCCAATTTAAAGTTACTTTACACAATTTCTTACTTTTGACTTTGACTTTGAATCGTACCACCGACGAACTCAACGTCGAAGTGGCGCCCTGTCTCGCTCTAACGCAGTAAGTGCACTAAAACGAATGAGCGCGACAGAGCGACGCCTCGACGTTGAGTTCGACGATGATGCGCTTAGAAAATAATTTCGCTAATCAGAAAGAGACGTACTGAGCGACATAGTGAGTCGCGGTGTGTCGTGCTAGTTATTTTGAAAGACAGAAAATGTCAACTCACCTGGGGACCCCAATTCGCCGCCGACGCTGTGCTAGCCAGTTGGGATGCGTTCTTCTTTGAGTCTTTGCTCTTGGAAAAATCCTGAAATTTAAATAATTAAAAAAAAATTACATAAGTCTTTGCAGGTGATCATTGATTAGATTTAACATTACGTAACAATAGCTTAATAATTTGTCTCGTTAGGTACCATGTTAACCGTATGACGCCGTTGTTCCGATTGCTTATCGATAAGAATCGCGAGAAGAGTCGACTAACAAGTAGTGGCCGATGGAAGCTTCAACTTCAGCCGCCTTCGCTCAAAAAATCCACCTTTGGCCAAAATAGGCCGAAGTTATGCCGAAATTGAACGAACTGTTACGAATGAGCGAGAGTTGTGAATGTGCGCCAGCGCCAATCAAAACAAAACAGGTTCCTATGCGCATTTTAAATAAATTCCTTAGGTTTTAAGCATTCGGCCTTCGATCAGACACTACCAATAAGGCACATAGTTGTAAAATTGTTCATACAAAAATGTAAGAAGTACGTTAAAACGGAGCACTTGTAAGTTTAGTTAGGCCCCGTGAGTGCGGTACCTTGTGCCGGCGGTCGTGCTTGCTGAACGGGTGGTGGCGGCGCCGCGTGTCGGGCGCGCTGGACGACGAGTTGTCCTGCGCCGACGACGGGTACTCGCCCGCCAACATCTGCGAGACACGACAAAACAAATGCCATAACCGATTTTTTGTACATATTTCTTCAGGTATCAAGGGTAATTCTCCGAAATTCTCATTTCCCTGGCTCATGTCTTAGCATATTACCTAATATTTGCTAGACATAAGGTGGGTAAATTTTGAAAATATCAATTCCCCCGGCATATTTGTGTTTTGTGACACAGATCTAAAAGGTTATTGTTAAGGATCACTTTTGTTTAAATAGCATAGTTTAAAATAAAGGAACAATATGAAAACTGGTTGACTCAGACATGTAAAAGATGTGGCCTACAAGCAAAATAAATGTTTCATTTTTATTTTCAACTAATCATTATTAAGACGATTTACTCTGAAAATTATTTAAAATGTATTCAAATAATACTCAATTAAAATATTATTTTTTCTATTCTCTTTTCTGCAATAACTTTTTATTTTTCTAGAAACAAAGGCTTCTTCGTGGTGTGATTGGCAAAAAAAAGTAGCCGAGTTGTATTAAATATATCGTTTTGTACAGTCAGCGTCAAATATACCAGAGCGGGCAAGGTGGTCAAAAATATCTGAACACGCCCGAGCGTATTTGACAATAGAGTCGAGTTCAGATATTTTTGACACCTTGCCCGCTCTGGTATATTTGACGCTGACTGTACTATAGCCTTTAAGATTGTTTTAAATAGCATGTTATAATAAATACCATACCTTACCATATTAACAAACGGATTCAAACTCATAATCACAACGCCAGCCAGCTTCAAATAAACATAGCATAGTACGCACATTTTGCACTACAACTTAAAAAACAAGTCTTGAAGGATCAGACTCCGTTTTCCAACTAATACAATGAGTCATTACACCGTTGAATATTATATTCAACCTTGTACTTCAAGGCGTAATCCTCAGTAGGTTTGGACGCAGGTATATCAGAAACGTCAGAGCAGATAAGACGTTCAAAAGGGGCCTGCTCGCTACTTAACTCAGTCGGTCTCTTTCTAACTATACCTTGTTTGTTTAAGGATGAGAAATATTTGATTTGAGATTTTGAGATTTGCGGGTGGTAGGACCTTGTGCAAGGTCCGTCCGTATCGCTACCACCATCTTGCTCACTAATCCTGCCGCTAAGCAGCAGTGCTTGCACTGTTGTGTTCCGGCGTGGAGAGCAAGACAGCCGGTGTAATTACTGGCACAAGAGGTATTCCATCTTAGCCCTCTGGGTTGGCAACGCATCTGCACTCTCTTTGCTGTTGCAGGTGTCTATAGGCGGTGGTGATCACTTACCATCAGGTGACCCACTTGCTTGTTTGCCTTCCTATGTTGTATAAAAAAAAATAGGATAAACAAAGAAGTATAGAAGAATATATGTAAGACCCAATATTTGAGACTTGTTCATTGATGTTTATAGTGATGAGGCTAAGGCGTGGCGATTAACGTATCTACCGATTACTAAGGGTAGCAGATTATTGCAATCGATTATAGTGACGATTTAAAAAATATTTTTACCTGAGTTAAGGCGATAGAACTTCGTGCAGGTTCCGCCCGGACTGGTACCATAATCTGATATTGTTTCGTTCAAAAATCTACGCTTTGAAAATTCAAAATTCGATGAATAAAACCATTTCTCTCTTTTTAGTGAGTCTGGTTGTTTATCTAAGTTACACGGTTATGTCAATTGCTCATCACCCTTTACAAAATATTGCTTTTCCCAATGCAGGGACGTTAATTCTTAAGGAGTTCTCCTGGAGTACGATTTTTGAATCTCACCGGGTGGCTAAAGCTCATCAACAAATTGGCCGTTTTCCATAGAGATTCGGCCATTTTTGTGAGCTTTAGTCAACTGATGAGATTCAAAAATTGCACCTATTCACCATCAGCTTCACTTGACCAAATGCATTGCAATTAGCATAAATTGCTTAGCAACTATATTAAAATAGCCGCGCGTATCGCCACCCGTGAAATACCTACTTATTATTGAGTAGTTTCAGAGGCCGTCTGTATTCACTATCAGTTCCAGTTTTCCGAGAAAAAAAGTACAAGTTACTATAAAAAAATATCCAAATCGCTACAGGTGTGCATTTTTTTAAAGATTTCCCTCGATTTCTCCAGGATCTCACCACCAGATCGTGACCTGATGAAAATGGAACCAACTTGGAAGTATACCCTTTCAATCAAAACAAGAATTTTTCAAATCGGTCCAGCCGTCTTCGAGTAATCGCGAAACATATTCCTCCTTTTTTTTGAAGTCGGTTAAAAAGGGCACGTTCTTAGCCATAGGGATTTTTTTGGTTTATTTGAATGTTTGATTTAATGATTTGATATCTTTTTGATTTTGTAATAAATTAATCGATTTCAACAAATTTACGAAAATTTCATTGGAATCGAAACGAAGAACTTGGTCACTACACTAAGTTTAAGAAAAAAAATACTTAATATGTAACTGTTTACGTGTTGAGTTTTTAGTATGAAATACTTTATTATTACGATAGAAATAAATGTAATAACCACTTAGTTGCACCTTAAAAGAGCATATACATAGCTTTTAGGTTTCTGTGAAGCTCAAAAGTTGTTGAATATTTTATTTATAATTTCAATGGATAATGCACATTTACATTATATGGGTGTTGTCATGTGTCAAATGATGGGTCTTACATATATACTTCTGTAGCGATCGTAAACCTAGTAGGTGAAGGCAAAACATTTTTCAGACCACTCAACGGGTTTTTACTTCGTCTATTTTTGATCAAATACAACAACTATAGCAATCTAGATTTAATAAAAACAAGTCATAAATAACCCAAAAACCTTTCGCAACAAATAAACAATCACACACGCTGAGATATTTTAGAATTTAAATGAAATATGTTTAATTTTGATATTAAATTTTTAGCACAGCGCACAAAAGTTGAATTTTTCGTTTGGGTGGTAGGCCCATGGCCAGTCGGGTTACCTTGACGGCCGGCTCGTGGTGCGGCGGCGGCGGCAGCGGGCGCGGCCGCCGCGTCTCGCCGTCCGAGCTGCCCTCGCTAGACTCGCTCGCCGCTGCAAACCACCACATGTATGTGTAACTTTGACCCAATATACAACAAACTGGAACAAATTACCGCGAAACCAGTGCCGGGCTCGTGCAAAATAGCTGCGACTGTGCGACATATATTTATGTTCATGCAAAAACTCACCCTCCTCCGCTTCCACACGAAACAACATATATCACACAGACTCAACTAGACACCACCACCACTAAACACTAAAACTACACGATCGACACGCGTTTCGCCCCTAGATCTCTCTAGTTCTCTTTAGATCTTGATGATGCCTCGTATAAAGGCGAAACGCGCGTCTGTCGTGTAGTGTTTAGTGGTAGTGGTGTGTAGTTCAGTCTGTGTGATATATGTTGTTTCGTGTGGAAGCGGAGGAGAGTGGGTTTTTGCATGAACATATATATGTCGCACAGACGCAGCTATTTTGAACGAGCTCGGCACTGGTTTCGCGGAGAAACAAGGTAATTTGTTCCAGTTTGTTGATATGGACCTTCGCAGAGTAACGCCTGAATCTATTAATTATCCAATAAATAACCTCTTCACATTAATGTTATAATGTTGACATTGTACATTATGACACTAGTGTGCTATGTTGGTCATCATACTGGAGACGATATTATTCGCGCCAGCGGTACGCGAGCGCGATAAGGAAGCCGAGTAGACACTCTGCGATAATTAAACAATGATAATACACACGCGTTTTTCAACAAATTTGCAAGGGGGGGGAAACAGAGAAGTATTAAAAAAACCTCCGGTATGCTGTCAAACCCGTCTCAGGCTGTCAGCGTACGCAACAATATGACCGTGAACATGAGACTTGAAAAGGGCTCGAAACGTGAATAGATTCGTTACAATACTCGCGATATAAACGTTATAATTATTTTATTACAATGTCTACAAGTCGCAGAAACATAATAAATTATATTGTCATAATGACTTTTTACAGTAAATGTCTAAATAAACAACGATTCCTCATCAGGCCAAGGCTGTACAGTGGCCAAGATTGAAACTGATTGGACACAGACTTTTATCTATCTCTAGCAGATACTTTGACGTATTTTTTTAAATATCAGTGAATGCTTAAACATATTCCTTGATTCAGACACTGCTTTGATATACGAATAAAACAATCGATCCCGGAAGAAATTAAGGTGTTCTTATGCCAACCGACGCGACGGTTTTAGTTTTAATGGGTCCATTGTTACACACGTAACGATTGGATAGGATGTTGATGTAACAAAACAAACAAACATTGCTCGATAAATGTTCAGTATTAAGAGGAAACACCAAGGCCTAGAGAATTGAAAAATAGGTATTTGTAAAATCTATTGCTGCCTCCATCTATCAAGCCTCCCCCCGCAGAGTGCAATAGAGACAGCTGCAGCTTGGACTGAAAATACCTATTTAAAGTACACAAAATCAACGATTCGTAGACCCCTGATTCCTTCTCCAAAACTTATCCGATTCAACTACTTTTTTCATTAAAAATTAAAGAAAGGCTTTGGCAGTGTTCCTATGTTTTTCTTTTTTTATTTAATCTAGTAAAATTTGTTTTCTGAATGTATGAACGCAGCCGAAAATCTGGCCAATTTTTTAGGTTTTTGAATGTTCATATCTCTTTTAATAATTAATTTATGAAAAAAAGGAAAACATAGGGACATGCATAACAGTGGCCAACGATTTTTTGGAAAAAAAAAATTGCTCTAATGGCATTATCCAGAGAGGAAACGGGGGACGACGTTTGTATGGAAAAACAGCCCTTGTGTTTCCTCTTAATTCGAGTTCGAGTTGTCTATGTTATGTATGCATGTATCAATATTTGCATGACTTGTTGAAGTCCAAATGTGTAAAACTATGTCGCTGGCTCGTGTAAGGGCTGTTTCACCACTCACCGATAAATTATTGGTTTTACATACAATAGATATGTATATGTGATACCGTCCCTGTTTATTCTATGGACATAAGTAGAGACGGTATCTCAGATATCTGTTCTGTCTCAGATTGGTTTGTTTACAACATTGGTAATTTCTATTAAACCCGACTTCAGAGGTTTCTGTTTAGGGGTCGCAATCCAATTTCGTTTGGAAGGCAATATTCTATAAAACTAGGCCGATATTTATTACTCATCAGCCTTATGGTAGGCTAGGTCATAATCGTGTTAGGCTGCTTTTCCACCAGCGATGTGCGAGGATGCGTAGCGAGGGATGCGTCTGTAAGAACCAATAGAATCGCTTCATTTATGTACCTCGCCTAGGTCAGCACAGCTCTGGTGGAAACGGCTCATTGGTTCTTAACAAACACATCCCTCGCTACGCATCCTCGCACATCTGTGGTGGAAACGCAGCCTTAGGTTATGTAATAATTAAATACGCTAAAGGTATCAAAAAGAATGGGAAGCAGCGCTAGCGGCGCGGCGGTACCTTTGTCGTCGGCGGCGCGCGCGCGGTAGCCGCTGGGCAGCTCGGGCGGGCCGACGAACATGCCGAGCTTGGGCACGCGCGGGCTCTGCACCGCCACCAGGTTGCCCAGCGAGCTGCGCAGCGAACGAACGTCCTTTAGGACCTCCGCCAAGTGGCGCGGATACTATACAAATATAGTACGAGAGCGTCCGCTGACTGGCGCGGGCGCTCATACTATTGCTCGATAGGCGTGCACCCGCGCGACTTAGTGGAGGCCCTTACATACAAAAGTAGTTATACTCTACAGACACCAAACCTGAAGTTTCTCTGAGAGGTGCTTGCGCAACATGCGCTAGAAAGAAAGTTTGCCCTGAGCTTGCCTGATAGTGGGCGGTAGTGCATTCCTTAGGCGGATTGCCTGCTTGTTTGTATTGTATGGTATTAATTATTAAAGTAACTGACCGTTTCTTGTAGTGTTTGGGCGCGTGGTGCGCGTTGTGCCGGCGGCGCGCGTGCAGCCGCGCGGCGCCGCCCGACGCCTCGCTCGAGCCTGAGCTGTCAGTCTCCGAGAACGCTGCCGACACACACACATACATACATTTTATCTAACGCAACTAGTACCCGGACAACCGATAGTCAAAAAATTATTGAAAAGAACTCGCTTTTTTGGTGGCATATTTAAATATCAAGCTACTTTTATTCACAACGTTCTTGGGCCCACTGTGGCTAACAGAAGCATAAACATGCTCGCGAAAAACACGTAATAATGCGCCCATGCGCGGGTCCCCTCTTTGCTTTGGACGTTTAACGGGTAGAGGCGTAACAGCAAGTTTGTTAGGACTGAGCCTTTGGCAAGTTACGGCTTGGCAAGCGACATTTTTACTCAAAACTAAGCAAACAAAATTAGGGGTTGAATTTCAGTTCCTTTTAGTTGACAAACTTCGACGATCAAAAATGTAAGATACGGGTTAACTCAAACTCAAACTAAAAATATTTATTTGCTTTCATAAAGAAACGTATTACGAAACCCTGCAAGGGGTTGTTATCAGTAGAGACAAATACATACATGGCTGGTGCAAAGGCGTTTTCTCGTGTCTTCTGTGCCTTCTTAATCTCATCATAGAAGGTGCTTCCATGTATTCATTAGTTTCTTTTATCTGAAATAAAAAAACATAGAAAAAAAGGTTAGCAATTATTAAAATTTTAACATGACAGAATAGATAAAGAGACCACATGCCAAAGATTTGTGCGCTGTATGTTCTATCAAACATTCATCTAAATATGTAAAAATAGCGACCAGTCCCTTTGTCGCATGTGTAGAATTAGGACGTAATGTACAGTAGGGGAAATATATTCACGTACCACCTTAGAACCCTATCGCAATGACGCTACGCGTTAAACGCCAGGCTATGTCATACAAATGTCATGCGTATGTCTCTACGACTAGGTTCTACGGTGGTACGTGTTTCAATTTCCTTGACTGTACATAAAAACCGTACCAAAATCCGTTGCGTGTTATAGAAGAAGTAAACGGCCGGAGAAATGCGGAAAGACAGGAATGGACAGCGGTTTTGTTTGATACTTCGTAAAGATACCTAAAACTACCGTGAGACTCGGACATATTAATAAAACAGATCACTCACGTATATTTACGTCGAGAAATGCCCGACATGTTTCATGATTAAGGACCACGGACTGGTCCGAAACATGTCGGGCATTTCTCGACGTAAAAATACGTGAGTGATCCGCTTTATTAATATATATAAATATACCTGAGCATACTGCGCGTCTAGTTCAGTTTCTGAGCTGACCCCCGAGGGATGGTGGTGACCGGCCGGTCCGCTGGTGTGCGTCCAGCCGGAACGCTGCGTCTGAACACATTTGTCAGTTAAAAAACTACTTGCCACACATTTATGACCTTGAGGCTGCGTTTCCACCAGTAATGTGCAAGGATGCGTAGCGAGGGATGTGTTTGTAAAGAACCAATGAGCCGTTTCCACCAGAGCTGTGCTGACCGAGGCGAGGTAAATGAAGCGATTCTTTTGGTTCTTACAAACACATCCCTCGCTACGCATCCTCGCACATCTCTGGTGGAAAAGCAGCCTGAATGTACCATCTTGAATGGGCATCGTAATGTATCGATAGGGTCAAAGTTTATGGTGGGATAGAAAATATTAAAACTAGTAATTGGGATCTCTATATTTTACTTACCTTTCGCTCCCTGGGATGCGGCGGCCCGATGGTGATCTGCTGCAGCGCGTCGCTCACCATCGCATAGTTGTTCAAGTCCAGCTTGCCGGGTTGCTGCAACCAACCCAAATGATAAGACCACTTGTAGACGGCCAAGAGAGCAATCGGAGTCAAGTCGCGAGAGGTCGAATTATCTTGTCTTGTATATCGCGATTCTAGAATTGGCATTGGCAGTCAGGTGCTTGGTGTTTAGCATGACCATAAAGTGCAGTGTCTGCGAGTGTGTGCAAAGTTTGTCGCAACTTGAGTGTGTGCAAGTGTGTGTAAAGTTTGTAATACCTTGAGTGTCTGCGATTGCGTAAAGTGAGTCGTACCTTGAGTGTCTGCGATGGCGTAAAGTGTGTAGTACCTTAAGTGTCCCCGAATGCGTATAGTGTGTACTAACTTGAGTGTCTGCAAGTATCTGTACCATAAAGGGCTATTTACACGGTACGAGCTCTCGCACGGGAGTTGCATGACATTGCGGGCTACCGAGGTATGACGTGATTTATCGATTGATCGAGCCGCGCAATGTAATGCAACTCGCATACGAGAACTCGCTCCGTGTAAATGGCCCCTAAGCACAGAATAAATAATAGTACTAACGTACAGAAACTTCTCTTTTTCGACCATCATTAAACGAATTCCAACTTTATGATCAGGCACAAAAAATTCGAATCTTCATAAACATTCGCCAGGCGGCATGCCTCAAAAGGAAGGCGCCGCCTGCGCCCGCCTTCCGCCCGCAGTACCCTGGCGCACCGCTAGGGTTGGGCTGCTTACTGTAATACTATCACAACGCGCAACACAGAGTAAGCGGGCGCGCACGCGGCAAGCCGGCAACCTACTGCGATTAACCTATGCCATAGGTCATGCGGCGAGCGCACCTACAGTGCGGAGTGGAACCCCCCTGCCCTTAGTGTCTGCGAGTGTGTGTAAAGTGTGAATACCTTGAGTGTCTGCGAGTGGCGCACGCGCGGCGGCGGCGGCTGCGGGCGCGCGCGGCCCGTTGTGAAGGCGCGGTGCCCGTAGCTGGCCGGCTGCCACACGCCGCCGCCGTCTGTTCGTACACACATTATTATGTACACACATTTATTATTTAATTGCTTTTTGCGTAAAGAACATTGACCTATAAGTAATGGACTTCTATGCAGCGTTTAAAAAGTGGCCGCATCAAAAGTAGGAGAAAAGTAAGAACACTAAATCGACGATCGCTCGCGCTGTCTGTCTGTCGGACCGACGGCGCTGCTATCAATGTTATTATTTTGTAAAAAAAACCTATTTGCAACGAAACTTAATAAATTATTATTTTATTCAGTTAGACGTAAAGTTGTAAATCCAATGACTATAAATGGTAAATTAATAATTTGCATTTGTTACATTGGTGCCAACCTAGATTCTTATGTTGGGTCGTTTTTCTGGTGTCATTTAATATGACACTGTACATCCATGCATTATAATATCATTGGTGAAGAAGCACCAGTTGAATTGATTAACAATATTGACATTCTATGTTAAACAGGCAGATATAAAAAATACACACAAAACATAGCATGTGCTAATAATTCTAAATACATTACACAGTTTAAATAGTATAGTATAGTATTTTATGCAACTGTTGCATAATGAGGAGTCTTAAAACACGTGTGTGGTTTTATGAAACGAGCGTCAGCGAGTTTCATAATAGGATCACACGAGTGTTTTAAGACCTACAGTTGCATACATTACTTTATCTACACACATATCATAAGTACTCTATGATGGGTTCAGAAGCCATAGGGCAATGACCTGCATTGCTACTAGCTACTAGTGCTAGGTACCTAACAAATATCTATAGACTTACACATTAAAATAATGTAATAAAAAATGAATTAGAACAAATTAGAAAACTTCTCATAATAATATTGTTTGTTATAATGCTGGTCATTGCCTACAGTTTCTGAACGCATTATAGAGCATTTATGATATATGTGTAGATAAAAAATATAATGAGGTAAAAAACTTATAAATCGCTACCCTACAATCAAAAATAACACAAAAATCTATTCAAGTCTACTTCACTTTCCATGCATAACATTAACAAATAACAAAACGAAACATTTTTTTATTAAATGTCTATAGTACAGTGTATATAATACATACAAATATAAACTCATGCCCGTTGGCGCTTTAGGGTAGGCAGAACGTATAAATACATCTACAGTGTATCTACACACGAAAGTGAACCCTCCATTGTATGGAGTAAGGTCCTGAATTGGTCATGCAATCACCTGACTCGTGGGTGCTGAGGGAATCCTCCGAGCAGTTGAGATCGGCTGCGGTTTACAGTACAAATACATTTTTATATTTTCAAATAATTCTAACCGTTAACAAATTGGAACAAATTGTCATCAAATCAGTTACAAGTCACTTTTTTTTTAAACATACATACGTTATTTTAAACTATCTTTAATCTTTTGTAGTTAATCGAATTTGGTCAATAAAAGAGTTAGCAATATAATGATTAGATAATCTTAATAAAAAGGACAAAAAATTGAGTATTCATTATCAAGCTATAAGGACAAGAACGGATATCGACTTTGTTTTAGACCATGTAAAGGTACCCCACTTAGATAACCCCCCTTATTCATAAACGCTACGTAAACCTGTGTTAGTTAACATGTGTCATGTCTTAATCTTTCATTGTAACGTTCGCATTCGAATGAAAGGAACAAGACCAACGACATTTATGTTACCACTAGAACCGAAACGTCACGTGTGCGTATGCTACCGGTAGCGCAACTCATTTAGTCGCTTGTTCGCAAGCGTAATAGCAGACACCTTCCCTTTCGACCGGCGAAAGATGTTGAAGAATTTTCACATAATTTGATTAGATGTGATACATAAACGCACATAACGCACGCTTAGAATTAAAGCGACTCAATTCTGAATATGACATTTCCCAAAATTAAACCCTATGTCTTTTAGTTAAGGTGATATTTTGGGACGTGTATAATTCAGAAATGGGTCGCTTTAATTCTAAACGTGCGATAATAGCATTTGCTATTTTTCAATGAAACAAAATTTTCCGTCCAAAAATACGGACCATCGCCATTTTGATATTGCTATCTCGCTTACGGCGGCGGCTCTCACCACCGTAGCTAGCGCTCTCCCGTAAGGCAACCTACTTTTTATACCGAGGACCTTGTCCAGTGACAACATAAATGTCTTTGAACAAAACATATATTAGTTAGAAGAGGTTGGTAAATTTGTATGAAAGAGGAAAGAAGACAAAGAGGTTGAAGTATTATTGGTAGGCACTCACGCGACAAGTCCGCGTGTATCCGGTGGTCGGGCGGCGCGGGCTCGGGCGGCGTACTGGGCGGCGGGTACACGCTGAACCCTGGGACACGGTACACTTCTACGTCACCCATCATCCTTCTAGCGCTAATACCAGTTTAAACCGGTTTTTTCTTTAAATAACTGAGTTTGATACTCCCGCTTTTTCCCGATCCTTATTTCACGCTTGCTTTGGCCGTGATCCCAGATATGGCAGGCCGGGTTGTTACATTGAAGCGACTGCCGTCTGACCTCCGTAAACCCTTTTGCAAGGAAACCGGACCGACAGGATCACGGTTACACATTCATTAACACGAATGTGCAGGTTTGCTTACGATGTTTTCCCTCATCGTTGGAGCGTTGGTTACTACAGACAGTGTTTAGGCAATGTACAGTCGGCATCAAAGATATCGGAGCGGGCACGGTGGTTTAAAATATTTGATCACGCCCGCATGAATTTGACAATAGAGTCGAGTTCAAATATTCTTGAGCCCGCTCCTATATTTGCTGCTGACAGTACGATCCGTTGTATGAATATAGGAACGAGGCATAAGTAAGGATTTTTTGAAACCCCGCTATTAAACGGCTCAAATGAAGAAATTAGTATATGATCCAAAATCTACAGGGATCAAGGCACGAGCAGAAGCTATAGTATTGCTAAAATTTGAGGTTACCTTTGAGAAAGCCTCTATTTTTGGAGTTGTTCAGGGTGTCACTGTACTCTGAGTCTATGTCGGCGCGCGAATCCGGCCCGATGAGGAGGTCCAGCGAATTTGTGAGCTTGTGTTCCATTCTAAAAAAAATAAAGGTAAGAGTCTGTTTTACCACCCTCTGTTAAGCGCCCGATATCAATCTATTTAACAGATATTTGTGATACCGTCTGTATGTCTATAGATTAAACAGAGACGGCATTTCAGATATCTGTTAGATATAATACCAGGATTTTAACGGAGTGTGGTGAAACACGCTCTAAATATCGTTGGAAACTGCTTTACTTTTGGAGCAAGTCATAGTTGTGGTAGTTGATTCAAGTTCACAATAATGTGTAAATGGAATTCTGATGACATAATTTAACAGCTTGGTGACATTAACAATCTACTAAGAAAGTTCTCAAAAAGTTGGGAATGTTTTCGAAAATTTATTACATTGAAAGTTTTGCAATTTTGTAAAGTATCCACCGGTACATCCTAGGAACGGACAAATTGCAGAAAGTTCTTAAAAATCGTAATTGTTCTCAGACGTTTTTATTATTGAAAGTTTAGCAATTTTGTAAAGTTTCCACCGGTATATCATAGGGATGGACCGGTTGCAGGAAGTTAATATCCCCTGAAGTTTTTCTCATTGAAAGTTTAGCAATTTTGTAGTTTCCACCGGTACATCATAGGGATGAACCAGTTGCAGAAAGTTCCCAAAAAGGTGGTTATATTCTCTAAAGTTTTTCTCACTTAAAGGTAAGCAATTTTGTAAAGTTTTCATTGGTATATCATAGGGATGAACCAGTTGCAGAAAGTTCTCAAAAAGGTGGTAATGTTCTCGGATTTTTTTCACAGTGAAAGTTTTGCAATTTTGTTAAGTTTCCACCGGTACAATCATAACAAACTCAAATGTCCATCAAAGAGGGAGCTAGGACATACCAACTTCATAGCGGATATTAAATGACTTTCCAAAAACTTTCTTTCAGTTCTCAAAAGGGTCCGTCCGTGTGTCACCAGACTGTATCTTAAGAACCGTGATAGATAGACAGTTGAAATTTTCACAGATGATGTAGGTATTTCTATTGCCGCTATAACAACAAATACCAAAAAACCGAATAAAATAAATTTTAAAGGGGGCTCTCATACAAAAAACATGTTTTTTTTGCCGTTTTTATAGATAACGGTACGGAACCCTTCGTGCACGAGTCCGACTTGCACTTGGGTTGTTTTTTCACAGCAGAACTAGTTACTTGTGGTAGGGCGCGTGGCGTGAGTGCGGTGGCGGCGCGGGCCGCGCGGTGGCCACGTCGGGCAGGTTGTGCGGCTGCTCCATGCGGAACGCGCGCTCGATCTCGCCCTTCTTCTCCCACACCTCCTTGAAGAACGGAGTGTAGAATGCCGCTGCGGACGAGAAGGGTTCCAATACAAATTTCCATCAGCTAGCTGACCAGGAGGGAGAAATTTAGACGGTCATTCACGGAAGAAAGGTTAGCAACAGAAATATCTGTTTCTTAGTCTGACCGAATGCCATCCGCTAGGCCAACTTATTTAGCGTCGATCGGGCCGAAGCCCCTTAAACAGAACTGTTAAAGTTTTTGAAACTGATAAAATTACCAGCTCTTCAAAAGGAGGAGCTGTTTGAGTGAATCGTGACCGTGAGATAAAGTTAACAATAGATGGCGTCGCCCTTCTGAGTTACGTTTTATTATATCGATACAATCGGCAATATATCGACTTATTATACAATAAGGCATCGGCCTCAGGCTTCAGTTCGCGTGAAGCGCACGGGTCGTCTGCGCTCTACCGGCCGGCAGCGGTCTCGCCGTACGCCGTGGCGGGCTTCAGTCTGACAGAATTTTGTTTGATCCGTGCACCGTGGAGTGTGCGCGGCACTCACACTCGTTCTCGGCGCTGCGGGGCCGAGGTCGGCGCCGAAGAACGCGCCGGCAGCGGTCTCGCCGGCTGGCAGCGATCCGGCCGCACGCCGCGGCGGCTGTACTCACACTTGTTCTCGGCGCTGCTGGTGTAGGTCCGGCCGCACGCCGCGGCGGCTGTACTCACACTTGTTCTCGGCGCTGCTGGTGTAGGTCTGGCCGCACGCCGCGGCGGCTGTACTCACACTTGTTCTCGGCGCTGCTGGTGTAGGTCCGGCCGCACGCCGCGGCGGCTGTACTCACACTTGTTCTCGGCGCTGCTGGTGTAGGTCCGGCCGCACGCCGCGGCGGCTGTACTCACACTTGTTCTCGGCGCTGCTGGTGTAGGTCCGGCCGCACGCCGCGGCGGCTGTACTCACACTTGTTCTCGGCGCTGCTGGTGTAGGTCCGGCCGCACGCCGCGGCGGCTGTACTCACACTTGTTCTCGGCGCTGCTGGTGTAGGTCCGGCCGCACGCCGCGGCGGCTGTACTCACACTTGTTCTCGGCGCTGCTGGTGTAGGTCTGGCCGCACGCCGCGGCGGCTGTACTCACACTTGTTCTCGGCGCTGCTGGTGTAGGTCCGGCCGCACGCCGCGGCGGCTGTACTCACACTTGTTCTCGGCGCTGCTGGTGTAGGTCCGGCCGCACGCCGCGGCGGCTGTACTCACACTTGTTCTCGGCGCTGCTGGTGTAGGTCTGGCCGCACGCCGCGGCGGCTGTACTCACACTTGTTCTCGGCGCTGCTGGTGTAGGTCCGGCCGCACGCCGCGGCGGCTGTACTCACACTTGTTCTCGGCGCTGCTGGTGTAGGTCTGGCCGCACGCCGCGGCGGCTGTACTCACACTTGTTCTCGGCGCTGCTGGTGTAGGTCCGGCCGCACGCCGCGGCGGCTGTACTCACACTTGTTCTCGGCGCTGCTGGTGTAGGTCCGGCCGCACGCCGCGGCGGCTGTACTCACACTTGTTCTCGGCGCTGCTGGTGTAGGTCCGGCCGCACGCCGCGGCGGCTGTACTCACACTTGTTCTCGGCGCTGCTGGTGTAGGTCCGGCCGCACGCCGCGGCGGCTGTACTCACACTTGTTCTCGGCGCTGCTGGTGTAGGTCCGGCCGCACGCCGCGGCGGCTGTACTCACACTTGTTCTCGGCGCTGCTGGTGTAGGTCTGGCCGCACGCCGCGGCGGCTGTACTCACACTTGTTCTCGGCGCTGCTGGTGTAGGTCCGGCCGCACGCCGCGGCGGCTGTACTCACACTTGTTCTCGGCGCTGCTGGTGTAGGTCCGGCCGCACGCCGCGGCGGCTGTACTCACACTTGTTCTCGGCGCTGCTGGTATAGGTCTGGCCGCACGCCGCGGCGGCTGTACTCACACTTGTTCTCGGCGCTGCTGGTGTAGGTCCGGCCGCACGCCGCGGCGGCTGTACTCACACTTGTTCTCGGCGCTGCTGGTGTAGGTCCGGCCGCACGCCGCGGCGGCTGTACTCACACTTGTTCTCGGCGCTGCTGGTGTAGGTCCGGCCGCACGCCGCGGCGGCTGTACTCACACTTGTTCTCGGCGCTGCTGGTGTAGGTCCGGCCGCACGCCGCGGCGGCTGTACTCACACTTGTTCTCGGCGCTGCTGGTGTAGGTCCGGCCGCACGCCGCGGCGGCTGTACTCACACTTGTTCTCGGCGCTGCTGGTGTAGGTCTGGCCGCACGCCGCGGCGGCTGTACTCACACTTGTTCTCGGCGCTGCTGGTGTAGGTCCGGCCGCACGCCGCGGCGGCTGTACTCACACTTGTTCTCGGCGCTGCTGGTGTAGGTCCGGCCGCACGCCGCGGCGGCTGTACTCACACTTGTTCTCGGCGCTGCTGGTGTAGGTCCGGCCGCACGCCGCGGCGGCTGTACTCACACTTGTTCTCGGCGCTGCTGGTGTAGGTCCGGCCGCACGCCGCGGCGGCTGTACTCACACTTGTTCTCGGCGCTGCTGGTGTAGGTCTGGCCGCACGACGGCGGCTGTACTCACACTTGTTCTCGGCGCTGCTGGTGTAGGTCCGGCCGCACGCCGCGGCGGCTGTACTCACACTTGTTCTCGGCGCTGCTGGTGTAGGTCCGGCCGCACGCCGCGGCGGCTGTACTCACACTTGTTCTCGGCGCTGCTGGTGTAGGTCTGGCCGCACGACGGCGGCTGTACTCACACTTGTTCTCGGCGCTGCTGGTGTAGGTGGAGAAGTGCGCGGCGAGGCGGTCGGCGGTGGCGTTGCCGTCGGTGATGAGCGCGTGGCCGAGGTCGGTGCCGAAGAACGCGTTGGCCGCCGAGCCGCCGCCGTCCGTCACGGCCACCATTTGGATCGGCAGGTTGGGGATGTTCATCGAGAACGCGCTGCAACCACACGGGGCCTCTTTAGCGGGCTGGCAGATCGTGTCAAGTTTTATAGCAGGTGTGCTGCGAGTACGTCCTAGCGCTGAGCACGAGTCGCGTCTAAGGATAGATAAGTTGTAGAAAATTCTCGAAAAGGTGGAATATTCTCGGAAATTTTCACATCGAAAGTTAAACGCGTGCTAGTGATTAAGTTATTGAGTAGTTTTGTATAATAAATATTTATGTTAGTCTTCAATCTCTGGGCCTATGCAGCCTGAAATAAATGAATTCTATTATATTCTAAACAGTTTTGGAAAGTTTCTGTCAGTAAATCATAGGAATGGACGAGTTGCAGAAAGTTCTCAAAAAAGTGGAAGTTATTTCGGAAAAAGTCGACGTTTCTTTTTCGCAATTTTGGAAAATTTTCACCCATACATCATAAGGATGGACAAGTTGGAGAAAGTTCTCAAAAAGGTGGAAATATTCTCCGTAGTTTTCACATTGTAAAATCCGGAATTATAAAAAGTTTCCGCCAATAACTCATAGCGATGGACAAATTGTAGAAAGTTCTCAAAAAAGCGTGAATGTTGTAAAAAATTTCTCACTGTAAATCTCGCAAATTGGGAAAATTGGCGAAGCCATACGCTCTTTCCTAGTCTCGTAGTCACAAAATACCGAAATTACCAATAATTTTACAGAATTACCTTTAAATTTTAGCGAATTATAATTATTGTATCAAACATAGTAATGACCTAGGTTACCCTGTAATGTTGCATGTTTGTTGTGAATAAATAAATTGAAATTGAAATTGAAATTGAAATTAAAATTAAAAGTCTCAGAAACTAATAAAAGTTTAATAAAAACAGTAAGACAACTCACTTCAAAGTCGCCAAGCTAGCTTTCCTCTTCGCAGAGTAAATTAGAATAAAGCCATGTATCAGTTCCTCTCTAAACTGCGTCGCTCCGTGAAAACTCGATATTATAACCTGCACAAGACATAATCAGAATATTATTCACATTCACCATTAACGGGGTTAACCCCATGACCGCCAGTCATCCAATCGTGACAGCCAATTAAAAGGCTCTCATGCCGACGTCATCAATACTTGACCAATTCATGACATGACAAGTCCGTGGTCTACAGACACAGAATAGTGATGGATAAGAGGGTCCGCTACGTCGCGCGGGTGCACGGAGCGGGTGCACGCCTATCGAACAATTAGTATGAGCCCGCACCCGAGCGAGTTAGCGGACGCTCTAATACTATTTTTCTATAGGCGTGCACCCGCTCCGTACACCTGCGCCACTTAGCGGAGGCCCTAAATACCATCAACGTCATACGTGATACCTCTAAATTTACTACATTCATTGCAAATATTTCATTTCATTTCTCGTCAATTCAGTCGCAGGGTGGAGAGGTTAATAACAAGCGTTCCAGTGACATAACTGTCACATCCAGGATTGGGTAAAGTCAAAGTCAAAATGTTTTATTCAGATTAGGCTTACAGGTAGCACTTATGAATGTCAAAAAATTTACCACCGGTTCGGAAAAACCTCTGATGAGAAGATACCGGCAAGAAACTCAACGAGGTGTAATTTTTTAAATAAATCAAAATTACAATGTTATTTTACATCTCAAATATTCAAAATTTTTACAATTTAACAATTTAACACAGCAGGTGTACAATCTTTGGAGCCAGGGATCGCCAATACAGATCGGGATCATTTCCAAACATCCTTGTCCAAGATATAGTCATTGATTTTATAATACGCCCGAGAAATTAATGTCTTCTTGACAATAGATTTAAATTTTGTATCATTTAGTTCAGTTATGTTTTTTGGAATTTTGTTGTAAAATCTTACACAATTTCCCATGAACGACTTATTGGTTTTAGCCAGTCTGTAAGTTGGAACTTTAAGCTTTCCTGTATTTCTAGTAGCCTTTGGCTTAGTTTACACTTTGCCATATTGTTAAAAGAATCTAACACTACCTTCACATTCGGTGTTCAAAGGTTCTTCCGCGTCTTATATTACACACTGCAGCCCGTGCCAGAGTATATCGGTGCACCTTCGATTCTGTATGCTCTTCATCATTTTTTCTACGCAGACTGTTCAAGGCAACAGTTGATCTTTGACGCATCTCGTCCGCAGTGTCGCATTCCGTTTTATACTTTTTACCGAAAACCTCAAGTTTTTCTCTCCGACCGGCTAGCCGGCGACAACACATTATCTTTTACAGAGCCCCACAGGAACACACATAGTTTGTATGGCGAAAAAATAGTGTTAAGGCTAAACTATCTTCCGTTTTCGGGAAGGTCCTCCGTCCTCTTCCACCAGGTATAAAACAAAATTTCCCTTTGTTTTTTGTTGTCAATATTGTAAATTGGACATATTCTAGACATATTGGACGTGTAATTAATATATTAAATAATAATAATCATATTTGCATGCCAGAACTGGCTAAGTGTGTACTAACCCTTAAAATAAGACCATTGTAATTCACACTTAACGCGAATAAATGAATCTGAATCTAAAGGATTAGGATGACATGTGTTTGAGCGAATAGGGCAAAATAGTGAGATAGACAGTAAATATGTGGGGACGTAAAATTCATGATCTAGCTAGGTTTGAGTAACTCAAAATGAAGTGACTCTAGAAGCAATGACACATCTGTAAAGGATTCTGTAGTAAATAGGAAGTAATTGATCGGGTAAAAGGCTAGTCTATTACGATAGCAACAACGCGGTTCGCAGCTTATCACACACAGAGTGGACCGACGTCAACACTAGGGGCGCGCGTGTAGACATCACAGAGTTTTATGCAGCTGGTGGGTTGTACATATTCTAACAGATTCCTTAGATGACGTGTGTTTGAGGGTGCAGGGCAGGGCCGGCTCACCTCGACCTTCCGCTTGGAGTCCCCGAGGAAGGTCTCGATGACGATGGAGCGGTCCCCGGTGAGGAAGCAGGCGCGGTGCAGCAGCAGCGGGCTCAGCACACGCTCCGGGGAGTACGGGTCGTCGCAGAACATGCACACCATTATCCTGCGGGAGTTCACTTTGTTGCATACAACTTGTCTTGATGGTATAAGATCCCATGATAAAATTCTGTAGTTATCTGTTATTTGATCGAAATGCGTTTCAAACAAATGGTTACACGTGGGGTCATACGACGCCGCAGGGTTGTTCAGTAATCTTGAAACAAGTATATTTGCATAATTATTTTTGATACCTTTTTAGAAAACATGGCATTCATATGTTTGATAAATAAATTAAGCGCCATTGAAAAGAGTTTAATCTAAATGACTAGAAAAAATTAATAAGAGTCACGCCCGATTAAAAAGATGAAATAAATAATAAATCATGGTAAAAGTACTCGCGGCAAGATTTCGCTAAGCAACCCTGCGACGTAGTAAAACCCCACATGTAACCCTTCATTGAAATCACATTTCGATCAAATAACAGTCGGGTGTAGAATTTTGCGTCGGGATCTTAGATTATCAATTGAATATGAATTCAACATTGCGCCGATAATAGCAATGTTTACTGCCCCAGGGGGCAAGTGACGTTACCGAATGTCGGAGTCGAAGCACACGATGAGGTCCCGGTACAGGTGCGCGTAGCTGGCCTTGTCGCGGTTGGCGCGCACCAGCTCCTGCAGCGCGTCCGCCGTCAGCGCCTCTGTGCCCAGCTCGCCCACCATCGCCTCCATGTACGAGCAGTGCAGGCTGCGGGCGATAGGGCGGTGGTCCATTAGCCGGCACGGCACCGGCACCGGTGCCGGGGAAGCAAAAATGTTTGAAAAGGTATGGCTCGCCTTTCCATTTACCGGCGACGGCGACGGCGCCGGCGCCGGGTAGCAAGCTTCCTACTCGGTCCGACAAAACTGCATGTGTTTGTATATGAATTGTAGCCGTGTGCGTATGAGTGCGCGGGCCGGGTAGGAGAGACCGGGCGTAAACCGGTATCGACACCGGCGCAGTGGAAAAACGAAGACCCGGCGCCGGTGCCGGTGCACGGCCATGCCGGTGCCGGGCCGGCTAATGGAAAAACGCCCATACGTGTTACCGTTTCAAACATACAAACAATAGTACATTACACCCTGAGGGTGGTGAAGTAAAGAATGTCTCAAATCGCAGGAACTTGTCGTACTAGCCAAAGGCGAGGGCGATAAACATGCGACCTGAGACTTTCTTTATCATCCCCCGAGGTGTGTACACAACTTTACGTCTCCCCCTGGCCAGATTTCTGCTCGGTCCGGGGTGACGTAATAGTAGTTTATGCAACTGCTATATAATGAGAGGCTTTAAAACACGAGTGTGGTTTTATGAAACGAGCGTCAACGAGTTTCATAATAGAATAACACGAGTGTTTTAAGACAAATGACGGCAAAAGGCCATTCTAACCTCATTCACGTTTTATGTGTTTACGCAGTTTACGACAAAACTATTAGTTTGTTACTGTTAGCACTTACTTGTCCGCAAGGTTCTGCCCTTCTTCTTGTAGCCTCATTAGTTCCTTTTTGTCCATGCCTTCGTCTTGTACGAACATCACAACCAGCGGCAAGCCCTGTAAAAAACGCTTTCCATGAATATTAACATCACCTAAATATTATTTTAAATAATAAAATGTGTATTGCATATCGAATAACTCCACTGTTTATGGTTCACCTGAAAGGGCAGCTTGTCCTCCTGCTCTAGACTGGAGAGGAGAGTTTTCTCGGCGCAGCCGCGAATGTACTCAAAGGACTCTTGGTCCTGGTATACGCAAAAGTAGCCTGTTGACAACCGAATGTTAAGTTGAGTGAAAATATTCAAAATTGTGAACTTCGATCAACTGCACCAGTGGATATTGCATATACATGACATTTGTGGTACATCTAAAACTCCGTCAAAACGTAGCCATAGCGGACTTTGTGACAGTAGAGGCGTGTGCCATGTTTGAGTTTTGATATTGTATAGCGTGCATAGTCCATAGTTTAGAAGGTCATCAATCAATCAATCAATCAATATATCTGTATTCGTCGAAACATAGGTAGGTACAAGCAATAAATACTGCAGTTGGTATTATAGAGGTTACAAAGTTCTGCTATGTCGTACCCTGAGGGCATACGAATAATTGCGAAAGGTGCTTTCGGCATAGTCAGCAGAAGTGGCTGAACACTTGAAGTTGTCAAGGAGGTATTTGATTTGAACGTTTTAATAGCTCGAACTCTAGTGTTAATTCTAGTGTTTATAGGTCAATGGTTGTGGAACCCCCCTGGTTTCACTCCGCACTGTAGGTATGCTCGGCCCCCTTGCCTACAGCGTGGGCAAATTGCCATAGGTTGTCGGCTCGTCGCGCGCCCGCTCGCTCGCCCTAGCCGTGTCAGTGTAAGTGAAAACGAGTGCCGCGCAACCCTAACGTATCGCCGGGAAATTTGACTCGAGCCGCCTGGCGAATGTGTATGAACTAATAAGAACTTTTTGAGTGTGTCAATAAAGTTGGAATTCGTTTAATCGCGGTCATAAAAGAGAAGTTTCTGTACGTCAGTTGTACGGTGTAACACCGTACAGTTGTTTCGCTAACTTTGCGTCCTACATATATTATTAGTCACATTGTCTATAAAATAACTTGAATAGGAGATTTTAATTGCATTTCAATATACAACGTCAGAGATATTCGACCTGGCTGTAATAATTGTAATTCGCTTAATAAACTATTAACTTTGGAGTGACGGGTTTAACTTGAATAACATACGTTCACAGGAGCATTACTGAAACTCGGTAAAGGCTCCTATATCAGTACTATTATGTGTTCATATTTATAACGTTATCGGGACTTTAACGCGATAAAAGTATATTGTTAATTTACCTCGACGTTTCGGCCATGTTACAACGGCCGTGGTCACGAGTAGACAGAGTAGACGTGGTAGAGTCGAGTCTACTTTTATCGCTTTAAAGTCCCGATAATGTTATAAATATGTGTGGAAATTGCGAAAGTTTAAAACTATTGTGTTCCGTGGTGGCAGTGAAGGCGAGGCCGGTCGCTCGGTCCGGTTACCGTTGGGCGTGAAGTCGTCGATACTGGTGCTGTCGGCGCTGAAGTCGTCAGTGCGCACGCGCGTGTCGACGCGCCACGCGGCGCCCTGCACCAGCGCGCGGCGCTCCGAGTCGCAGCCGGCCAGCAGCCGCTTGCCGAACTCGCCCGCCACGCCCTCCACCTGCAGACAATCCATTCGACCTTCACCGCTTCATGTCCAGTCAAGGAAATTGAAACACGTTCAGTCCAAGAATTTAATTCCCTACCCATTTCGCTGAAATGTCGTCAGACATTCGTAATGCACTAAGGTCGATATGTCAAACCGACGTCTCGCTCTAGTTAGCTCCTATGGTGACAGTTTGCTAAATGATATTGAACCTTAGGTGGGTTGGAAATTAAATTCCTTGACTGTACCACCGTAGAACTTAGTCGAAGAGACATACGCGTGACATTTGTATGACATAGCGTGGCGTTTAACGCGTCGCGTTATTGCTATAGGGTTCTAAGGTCGTAGGTGAATATATTTCCCCTACTGTACCCACAGTCAGCAGGATGTTAATGGGGGTGGATCAGACGAAGGTCGGAGGTAGAGGACTTTAATAGCTACCGAAATTGACCCCCCGAGGGTGTTCAGGGATTTTTATTTGTTTCGGATTTATGAGCATTTTTGTAAAATATTAAGAAATGACGGATTTCAGGCTGATTTTTTTAAAAGTAGTCAGATAGCGAACCTAACCGATAAAAATGTTATTTTTAACCCATGATGTCGAACATTTTACAACAAAAAGTAAAACTTTCAAGAATTTGCATACGTTACAATTTTCCATGTTTTTTGTTGCAAATCTGTAAAGTATTAAAAAAACTAAGCTAGTCGCGGCGTGTCGTGCTAGGACAGCTAGCACAGTAGTACTCACGCCGAGTATGATGACGTTGATGAGGTTGGAATCGGCCGTGAGCGCCCAGGGCGCGGCCGGCGGGCCCGCCAGGCACTGCGACTCGCCCGTCGACGTCAGAGACCTGTTCGGACATAACACATTACTATTTCCCCATGTTGTCCTACCAACACTTTACCAATGAAATATTCATCCTTCTTTATCTTTACACTAGGGGCCCGCCCCGGCTTCGTACGGGATGTAAAATTCCATAAAACTTTGAATAACAATGAAAACCGTATCAAAATCCCTTGCGTGGTTTAGAAGAAAACGGCCGATACGAGTATGATATGTTGATAATCGCACTCGAGGCGGTATTATTCGCGACAGCGGTAAGCGAGCGCGTATCGAGTTGTCCTGCTCACCCGACTCTGGTGTTGAGTATGACGGGCAGCGCGGCGTCGAGGCAGTTGGCGCCGGCCGGGCAGTGCTCGCGCATCGGGCAGTGCACGAAGCCCAGGTGCTGGAACAGCATCAGCTTCCTGTCCTGCTCCATCCGGTCCAGCATCTTGTACCTGAGGGAGGCGGAATACATTCTCAATACACACTCTATACTTTGATTAAAATAAAATGGCGGAAGATAAGTGACGTCATAAATTAGGCTCTGGTTTACCTGAAATCGTCTTGCAGCACGTCGGTGATCTCCTTGATGTCCTCCTGTGTGATGGTGCCGGTGGGCGATATGCTCTTGAAGTGGTAGAACAAGTCCGCGTGCTCCAGTAACAGCTCCTGGAATACGAAACCATGTTCATTTATTAATGATCTACCATTACGTTTCATAACTTTATAAGTTAATTTTTCGGAGAACTGATGGCCGACGGGGTCGAAAAGTTCTCGAATGGCGGCCGCGTATTGGCAAGCGCAGCGTAGGACGACCAGCCACAAGATGGTCCGATGACCTCATACAGGTGGCAGGAAGGCGCTGGTTGCATGCTGCTTTCAACCGGTCACTTTGGAAATCCATGGAGGAGGCCTATGTTCAACAGTGGACTTCTTGTGGCTGAGATGATGATGATGATAAAGTTAATTTTTAATTTTATATCTTATCGGATCTGAAACCGTTAGTACAGAACGGAACCCTTTAAGATCAGCAACGGACCTCGGACAGCTGCTGGCGACCGACCTGCAAGTTGTGCTTGGCGCGCGACTGTATGTGCCGCTGGTGCTGGTCGTAGACGCGCTGCAGCTGGTCGTCGGACAGCGCCTCGTAACACTCGCGGCCCATCAGCAGCACTCGGACCTCGGACAGCTGCTTGCCAGGTGTCACGTAGCCAGTCTCCTCCAGTAGACGCTTGAACTGTTGGCACCATCTGACGATAGCAAACACGAAGTTTTAATTAGATTTTTTAAAATTCATTTTTAATACAAGCTTTTTTTTACTGACAGGACTTTGTGGATTTGTCATCGGATCTGCATGTACAGTCAAGGAATTTAATTTCCAACCCACCTAAGGTTCAATAGCATATAGCAAACTGTCACCATAAGAGCTATAGAGCAAGACGTTAGTTTGACATATCGACCTTAATGGATTGCGAATGTCAGACGACGTTTCAACGAAATGGGCAGGAAATTAAATTCCTTGACTGTACGTACGTACAGTAGGGGAATTATATTCACGTACCACCTGAGAACCCTATCGCAATGACGCGACGCGTTAAACGCCAGGCTATGTCATACAAATGTCATGCGTATGTCTGTTCGACTAGGTTCTACGGTGGTGCGTGTTTTAATTTCCTTGACTGTACATGCTTACCATTCATGTCAATGTGATCACTAGAAGTGATTCAAAATTGTATGTAATGCGATCTTTAAACCTTAAACGCCACGCGCCAGTCACGAGTATAAGAAAAAGATATATCTCATAACTCATAACTAATATCAGAGTAATTCTAAAAAGCCATATCCGAGAACGTTGTTTTAACAAAAAAAATCAACAGATACAGAGCGATTGTTTGCAGAAAAATTAAAGACATTCCATTGTTTCTAATCCCCTAAGTACTGAACTGTTGTTCAGTGTGTAAGTCAATAGGCCGAGTCTCGAAGGTGCAATTTTTGTACCTGGATTGCAATTTTTGAATCTCACCAGGTGACTAGAGCTCACCAAAATGGCCGAATCTTTATAAACAACGGCTATTTTGGTGAGCTTTAGTTACCCGGTGAGATTCAAATGCAATTTTTGAATCTCAGGAGGTGATTAAAGCTTACCAAAATGGCTGCATTTCTATGAAACACGGCCATTTTGGCGAGCTTTAGTCACCCGGTGAGATTCAGAAATTGCACCCCTGAAAGATCGTGTATCTGTATATTGATTGACATGTTTAAATTGTGCAAGAACGTACGGTCCTATATAATGATGTTATTTTCATACAAATAAAAACATACTCGTAATTTCTTTGCTCTTCTTGGGCCTCGTGTAGGAACGTTTTGAAGACAGACGCCGCTTCATTGGTCTCCAGAATTTCGTAGGGAATCTTCTGTGATTGGCCGAGAGTCTGAAAGACAACAATAAACAATTAGACTATGTGACGCCTTAACTGCTACTTCCTGCTTGAGACATTCCGCTTTGTTAGGCATCTTGCTTTTGAGACATCCTAATTTTTGGCTAACTTGCTTCTAAAACCTTTTGTTTTACCATCTTGCTATTAGGCAATCTTACTTTTTTTTTATAGAACATAGGAAGGCAAACGAGCAAGTGGGTCACCTGATGGTAAGTGATCACCACCGTCCATAGACACCCGCAACACCAAGGACCTCAAAATGCGTTGCCAACCCAGAGGGCGAAGATAGAATATCTTTTTTTTAATATCACGTCGGTGGAAAACAAGCATTCGGCTCGCTTGATGTTAAGTAACTACCGCCGCCTATGAACACTTGCAACTCTTGGGGAATCACGCGCGCGTTTACTGACTCTGGGAGAACCTTATATTACCCTTCTTAAAGAATACCTCTTGTGCCAGTAATTTCACTGGCTGTCTTTTGCTCTCCATGCCGGAAAACAACACGTGTTGCTTTTAGGGCATGTTGCTTCTGAGACATCTTGCTTTGTTAGGCGTCTTGCTTTGTAGGCAACTCGCTCAAATACTTATTACGTTTATTGGGACTTAAACGCGATAGTAAACTGTTTATTTATATACCTCGAGCATTGCAGCGGCCGTGTTCAAGAGCGTGGTAGTCTGCTTGTGACCACGGCCGCTGCAACGCGGCCGAAACGTCGAGGTAAATAAATAAACAGTTTATCATCGCGTTTAAGTCCAGATAAACGTAATAAGTATGTGTGAAAATCGCGAAAGTTTAAAACAATCGTAGTCGCTCATAACTCATGACAGTTAAAAACACTCCGGTGCGCAAGCAGCAGTAGTCCCGGGTACCTGGTAGCGGGTGGCGCGCTCCCCGACCGGCAGCGTGTCGGCGTGCGCCAGCGGCGAGTCGGAGCCCGAGCCGGAGCCCGAGTCGGCGCGCCGCGCGCCGCTGAAGTACACCGAGAAGTCGCGGTGCGCGCGCAGCTGCCGCACCACGATCGGCCAGTCGCTGCGCACACAAAAACAACATGACGTCGGTTACACGCATGGGCGTACCCAGGGGGGGCAGGGAGGGGCAGCTGCCCCCCCCCCTGGAAATCTCGCAGAACATGTATGAACTCGCCTAATTACTAATCAAAGTGTAAACGGGGTCTTATGCTCTAACTTTTAAATAAACCGCGCAGTAGACACTGGCAAAATGCACGGTGCAATTGCCAAAAAACCGCGCGCGACGATGGCGGATGAAGATTACAGAGTCTAGCATCTGACTTGCCCCCCCCCCCCTAGGCTAGAAGCTGGGTACGCCCATGGTTACACGCTAATTCTGGCGTCAGTTCAGTCCATAATTCCGGTATAGTTTTGACTGATGCCAGAATGATGACAAACGGACACGACACGAGACAGGTTACACGATAATTCTCTCGTCATTCTGACCAGAATGATGGATTAGACCGTAGAATGCTGCAAACAAGCAGGTGTAATCGTGATCGTACTCTTTCCAGCATTCTTGGTGCAATGACGTCAAATGACACACGACAGCAACCTAGGGTTGATTGACGTTTAAAATTACGTAATATTATGTTGTCATTGAAAATGATACACTATTTTTTGTCTTAATCAGTTATTACCGGCGTCGCATACCGGCGGTTCCGCGGCCGGTTAACTGACACCGCGAAAGTGCTCACGTTACAGACCTCACGAGCTAGTAGTTAAGTTTTTATGTAAAATAATATGTATGTTAGTCTTTAAGGTATTTATCTATGGCCATATGCAGCTCTTCTTCTCTTCTTCTTCTTCTCAGCATATATTTGTCCACTGCTGAACGTATGCCTCTTCCATGGATTTCCATGTCGTCCTTGACGCTGCGAATCTGGTCCAGGTTGGCCCTGCCGTGTTACGGATATCGTCCGACCATCTGGCTAATGGTCTGCCCACGCTTCTCCTTCCCGTTCGGGGTACCCAGTGTAGTGTCTTGTGGCTCTATCTGTCATCTCCCGCACGACAAACATGACCAGCCCATTGCCATTTAAGTTGCGCAACTTTCCTGCCAATATCGGTGACTTTAGTGCGTTGGCGAATGTAGTCGTTCCTTACTTTGTCCCGCAGAGAGAATCCGAGCATATGCAGCTTGCAATAAACTTATTCTATTCTATTCTATTATAATTGTGTACCATTTGTAACCCAAAGGTGAGGTACTGTAACCCAAAATTCCTTAATTTTTCGGAGGGTATGCTGACGATTAGTTTTTGTAATTTTGATTGCCCTGCCGAACAACAGTAATCAGCTTGTTTATTTTCTGCAATACTCGTAGCAAATTAACCCTTCACTTCATTATGCATATTAGGTTTACATGTTCTGATAATATTTTCTGTATTTCCGATTTGTTTAATACGCTATTTTATTTTTATTTTATTTCATTCTTGGTTCAAACAATTTAATATTGGGCACTGCACCAAAAATGCTGGAAAAAGTACGATCACTAGTAATCAGACATGGCACTCACTTTTCATTGAGCTCCTCGGTGGGCAGTTGCATGCGCGCGAGCACCTGCGGCAGCTTGGCCAGCTGTTTACGCAGTTTCTTCGCAGACTTCTCCTCTTTCAGCCGACGCACGTGCCGCCTAAACACCACCTATGTGCAAAATTGACAATAAGAGCGTGCGATGCCAATCAGCTTACTCTTTTTTTTATGAAATAGAAAGGAAAACAAGCAAGTGGGTCACCTGATGGTAAGTGATCACCACCGCCTATAGACCCCGGAACACCAAAGTGGTTGCAGATGCGTTGCCAACCCAGAGGGATAAGATGGAATACCTCTTATGCCAGTAATTACACCGGCTGTCTTGCTCTCCGCGCCGGAACACAACAGTGCAAGCACTGATGCTTAGCGGCAGGATTAGCGAGCAAGATGGTGGTGGCGATCCGGACGGACCTTGCAGATTGACATTTCAGTAAATTTCATAACATCCCAGCGATCACACATTGCGTCAACGTTCAACTGTGGCCTATGTAAAGAATTGGTTAAGTGTACAGTCAGCCTCAGAAGTAACTGAACATTTTAGTACCTTGTCGCTGTCAGTAATGTGACAAATTAAGGCAACTCTCATTTCATACGTTACTACGACAGGGTTCTTAATTATTAAGTGACATTTGTGGCTGACTGTACATAAAGTCACGCCTTAACTAATCCTTACCTGAGTCCCGTCATTTCCAAACTGCTGCACAAACTTCACCCATTCAGGGTAATGGCATAACCTCTTGCTGACCGTTGACCACATTTCTCTATTAGAAAAAAAACAAATATCAATTTCATCCTAAACACTGAGGTACTGTGAAATTGGAATTTTCTTCAAATAAAACAAATTAATGTATAGTCAACCAAGTAATTGCTTAACCACTTTTGAACCTTATCCCTTTGTAATACGGTCGAAAAGTGGACAAGCAATTTCTCGGTCGACTATACGTAAACGAGATGACAGAAGCAATATTTTGATCGCTGTTTTTTTGTTTTTGAGTTAGATCAATCAAAAGAAATAGATATTATGTAACATATTGTAAATTCCAGTGGACGACAATATCTATGTCTATGGTCTAATATTTTTTTAGTCAAGTCTTACACTCGCTTATACGGTGCCTAGTCTTTCAATCGCCTGTTTTCTGTTCATAAAATCTTTATTTCCACAGCAATTGTCACTTACATAAGAACTTAATATCTAAGGTAGTATTTGTAGTATGCTTAAGAAAAAATAAATTGTAAGTTTTTTATTGATTCTGACGCATACAGGCGTCGCCGGCAGTGAATGCGGTAAGGTGTTAAAATTACTTGTGATCCTGCACGTGTATTCTGATGAGCTGGGTGAACGCCTCAGTCACAAAGTCCAGCGTCTCCCTTCTTATCCGCAGAGCCTCCGCATAGTTCGCCACCTACCAACATTTTTTTTATTATTATATTAATAAATTACATGGTACAAATTACATAAAACTACCGTGAGACTCGGACAAATTAATAAAATGGATCACTCACGTATTTTTACGTCGAGAAAAGCCCGACATGTTTCGGACCAGTCCGTGGTCCTTAATCATGAGCCCCCGCGGCGGTGGCGCGACGCATACATGTCGGGCATTTCTCGACGTAAAAATACGTAAGTGATCCGTTTCATTAATATGGTACAAATTACATTAATTACCTCGCCCCAAACTAAGCAAGCCTTGTATCATGGGTACTAGATAAAGGAGTGCATACTCATGCAGATAAATACGTACTCAAAACAAAAATATACATTTATGTACTAACTTATTTTTATTTTTTATTTATTTAAAACAAACCAGGGCCCACTTGACCCTGTTTTGTTTTGACCTTTCTCGGTAAAATTCTAACATAAAAATAAATATTAATTTCTACTATTACAAATCTTGAAAGTAGGGTTTTATTTTACTAATTTCATGTGTAAATAATTAACCAAACCCTACTGTAAAAACTTTTTTTGGAACATACGTATTTTTAAATTTTTCTTTTACTGGGAAAACAACAAGAGGTATTCCATCTTAGCCCTCTGGGTTGGCAACGCATCTGCAATCTTCTTGGTGCTGCGGGTGTCTATGGGCTGTGGTAATCACTTACCAACAGGTGACCCACTTGCTTGTTTGCCTTCCTATTTTATTTAAAAAAAAGTCAAGTGTGCCCATTTCTATTTTGAGTAGTATATTTTCAAAATAAAATATCCTCCCAATTAAACAAAAAGAGTTATCTGAAGCCGCTTCAACTTACCTTAATCCTAGCCTTGCACTTGTCGACCATCTGCGCGAGCAGGAAGAACGCCTGGTCCACGTTCACGTTGTCGTGGCTCGAGGACTCGACGATGGGTATGCAGCCCTTGAACTCCTTGCGCTGCACGAGCCGCTCCGCCTCCCGCACGCCCTGCTCGCAGGCCTCGTCGTTCTTGGACGTCACCAGCACAACTGGCTTCTTCAGCTTGATTATATTCTGGAGTATGGCGGCGACGATTTCGTTCTGGGTAACATAAATAGTTTTATTGCAAATTTTTGTTTTATACGTCTGTGAGTAAGTAAGTAAACACTTTATTGTACATAAAACACGGTATATAACATTACAATTAAAATAAAATAGTACAAAGGCGAGCATATCCCTGTAAGGTATCTCTTCCAGCTAACCTACGAAAATTTTATGCATAAATAACAAGCAACAAGCAACATAACTGTATCAATATTATCATTAATGCACAAAACGAAAGATTAAGATTATTATTTGTCTATAAGGTATTTATTGTATTGGTCTTGTTACCTGGAATAAAGTTTTTTTAATAATAAAGACAATCCCAATCATACTCTCCACAACAGGCGTCATACCAAAATCACTCCACACAAGCCTCCGCGCACTCGACATTCATCCATCCGCTTACACACTCTTGCAGAAAGCAGTCATCCTCAACACATGCCGCATAGTACGTAAGTTTCTGTCCATGTCATAGCTTCACATAAAAAGCACTTGGCTTAGGCCCGTGCAACTTTTTACCTCTTAGGAGAGATACTGTCTTAAAAACGATAATACAGTACCCGGCCAAAAAGATTGCACATCGGTCTTTGGAAAGAGACATTTGAGAGAGAAGAGACTTTGGAAGATTTCCGAACGCTGGCGACCGTTCATCAATCATCGTATTTATTAAGTGTTGTTTCATATCAAATAAATACTGCACTTTATGGACTTAATTAGTTTACGTCAAATCGATGACATGTAAACATTGAATATCTATAGAGAGTTATTGCAACTACCAAAAAAAGGGTAGTTTAATTGTATATAAATAAAATAAAATAGACCAATTTTTTCAATAAGTATTGTAAACCAAAAATTTCAAAAATTCTCAACTCCTTCCATTTTACTTTCTGTGCTCTCAATGAGGTCAATATTAGTGTCACTATCAGCCGTATTTATTACTAGTCTATCAGTGTAACAACATCATAATCAAAATTGTCCATATCTAAATTGCCTTTTTGGACTCCCTTTTTTCGGAGTGGTGAACTTAACTGAAGTGGAAGATGTCGCAGTACTGACTTTGTTTAATATATTGTTTAAAGTTCGTTTTGAAATTCCAGTGGCATTAGCAACTCGCCCTTGAATCTTTTTGAATAACTTACATTGTCATCCTCATTTTATCTAATCTATCGGCTTCGGTTGCAAAATAATTATAAACGTTGTAAATAATTGCGCGTGACTGACCTCCTAAAGGTATTCCTGTTTTTCCTAAAGATGCCATCGTACAATTTAAAGTCGAAGGGTTTCAACAACTCTATATTATTATTATATATTTTCAACTAAATGCGTGCGTACCCTACAGGAGCTGTACAACGACTGACGAACGTCACATAGGTAGTGTGAGACAACGCTCTATGAAGCCGAAATTAGCCGAGTCTCTTTCCAAGGACCGATGTGCAATCTTTTTGGCCGGGTACTGTAATAATAATAATAAGGTCGGTTGTGAGCGCCTGGTCTATGGAGTGAGCGTTGGATCAACGAACTAGTTAATTCAACCGTTTTTCGATAAACTAGTTAAACGTCAACTACATTTTTTCATACGATCAAATGAAATGTCAAACGGATGCCGTCTACGTTTCATTCAACGAAACTATTTCGGAAACGATTAACGAACTAATGGAACATCAACTGTCCTTTCAACGATGATTGCCGATAGCTACATACCATTAGTTACGATTTGTAACTATTAGTTGAGTTAACTACGGATTAAGAACGGTCTCTTGTAAATCTACCGTTTACAGTAATAACTACAGTTAGCATTTCAAAGGCAGTAGAAGGAACCGTTTCCGTTTGTTTCAACGATCGAATTAAACAACATAAATAAATTTAATAAAACTAGTTAAAAACGTCAACTGGTTTTTTAACTAGTTGACCGTTGACGAAAAACGGTTTCGTTGCATTAACGGAAAAAGCTTCAACAACCACCACTAGTGCCACCCAAATGCCACGAGCCACCGATGTTTAAGTTATATATATATGCATTATCCGCTGGTGTTGTCGATCGAAGACACAAGCTAACCTGCTTCTCCCAGCTCCGGCCGGGCACGAGGCTGACGTCGTACACGCAGACGAAGCCGTCGACGGCCAGCCTGCCGTCCGGCACGGTCCGCTGCTCGTACTCCTTCTCGATGCCGAGCTGGTTCTTGCACACGTACATCAGCTTCTCCGCCGACTGCAGCTTCGTGGCCACGCATCGTTTCACGTACGCCTCCGTTTTGCCGACTGCACGGAGAAAACAAACGTGAAATGAAACCATTTACATGCCCAAGGCACTGACCTATAAATAACGGGACTTCTTGTCAGCGTTTAAAATAAATAAATAAATAAAAAGTAGCTATTTATTTAGGCATAAATCCCATTAAAAATTACAATTTACATTACATTACATTACATAATAAGATAAGATTAGATTAGATTAAAATTAATATTAAATGGCCGCATCAAAAGTCGAACTAAAAGTACAATAAATCGCCAATCGCTCGTGCTGTCAGTCTGTCAGACCGACGGCGCTGCTGTCAACATTATTATTTTTCAAAAAAACCTATTTGCAACGAACTTAATTTTTTTTTATGCAGTTAGACGTAAAATTATAAATCCAATGACTATAAATGGTAAACTAATAATTTGCATTTGTAACATTGGCATTGGCCTGTATTCTCATGTCGGGCCGTTTTTCTGTTGTCATTTAGTACATCCATGCATTATATCATTAGCCCATGGTATGTGAAGCTGGAACTTGAGTTAGGTTTAAATCTACGACCCTTAGGTATAGTCGACCAAGAAAGTTCTTGACCACTTTTCGACCCTATTACAATGGGATAAGGTTCAAGAGTGGTCAAGCAATTACTTGGGCGACTATACAAGGCGTAGCAAGCGCCTCGAGCGCGCGCGCGCCGAACGGATACGCAGCGCCCGACGCGCTGCGATAATCGCAATTGTTATTTTATTATTATGGAGGAAACGACAAAAACAAATAAAAAAGAGAAAAGATTGTCCACGAGCGTTCCGTTTGCGGCGGCGCCTCGGCTATAATTCGTCACATAAAATTCTATACAATTTAACGGAGCGCACAGAACGCAGCGCCCCGGACGCGCGCTTCGGCCGCCAGCTATGTTTTGTCCCTTAGTGCCAACAAGAAATAGTTTACCTTTGAACGGTTGGAAGCAGGCGTCGTCGACGAACTCGGTCTGCTCGACCACCTCGAACCGGTACTCCTGCTCCTCATTGTCCTTCTGCACGCTACCCCAGTACAGGAAGTGGTCGTTGTTCACCACGCGCCCGCTGAAGTCCGACTGAAACCAACGTAGTGTGCCATCTGTACAAGTAGCGCATGATCGTACTATTTACGATCCCGTCGATGCCTCGTATTAAGGCGAAACGCGGGTCGATGGTGTAGTCTATTCATCCACACTTAAATTGTCTTAAGTAGTAAACGACATTCTAACCTAAAATTTTAGTTTTTGTTATCAAAGTATTGTTTATTGTTCCAATTAATGAAACGTCCTATAGCAACAAGTTATAAATCATCTTGTAACGAGGTAGCATACCTCGAATCGACCTCTTCGTTTTGTATTATTTTCTTATAAAAAAAGCATTTTTGTTTAGCTTCCTAAATTCAAAATTCAAAATTCTTTCTAGCTTCTACAATCCTTTCGATCTCGCAGTCTCGATCTTACCCTTCAAGAAGAAGCATGTTTATTAACAGTGTCTTTGTGTGTGTAAAGAGTACTATTTGTTAAACCATTTTCTGTTATTCTGCTATTTCCACCTGAAGGCACAAATTGTAAGTTATATCTGTTTTTGTACATTACTACTCTTTTTATATTTATTCTTGTTTTTGATACTAACCATTTGTATTTCTATTGTCCATCAGGTGCCTTCTTATTAATCCTTCTTATTACCTTCTTCTTATTAACTTCTTTTTATTAACTCTTCAAACCTACTCCTACTCTACCACCTTCTTCTTATTAAATTAAACCATCCCCATCAACCCTTGTTTCCTTAAAAACAACACGACGTAACAATCTATTTACAGCCTCGGTTTGTTTTATTTCGACGATAAACGCTGTTTAGGTAACAAAACGTGAAATTTTAGGTTAGAATTTTGTTTACATGATATGACAAGTGTGGATGAATAGACTTTAGTTCATTTATGTGTATAGTTGTGGTGGTTTATAGTTGAGTTTGTGCGATGTTTGTTGTTTCATGTGCAAGCGGAGGGGGGGTGGGTTTTTGCATGAAATAAATATTTCACATAAAGAACTGAAGTGTTAACCGCGAAACACCGCCGGATCCCAGTTCTCAAGATTATGTCACTTTCAAAGAAGGCGGGGAATTCAGTCTTTCACTGATTGGGCAATTTAGCGAAACGGCCAAGTTTCGTGCAGTCAAACGAGGTGAGGGCTCATTACCTGACTCAGCACGGATATGTGGTCCACATTGTAATCGTCCGCGTGGGTGCGCACGAAACGGTTGCAGAGGCAGGACTTGCCGACACCTATTTGCCCCTTGTCCTTTTCGGTACCTGGAACATGAGTTTTGCCATTACTACCTGTTTTATGGAAAAGGGAAACGAGCATGCGGGTCACCTGATGGCAAGTGATCATCGCCGTCCATAAGCACCAGCAATCCCAAGAGAACTGCTGATCCGTCGCCGCCGTATAGATCCCCTTCCCCACGTGGGTCACTCGATATCTCACTCATCGTACGAATGAGCAAACTACTACTTTAGACTTCGGTTACACGCTCATTCTGGCGTCAGTTCAATCCATCATTCCGGTATAGTTTTGACTGATGCCAGAATGATGACAAATGGACACGGTTACGATCAGTTCAGACGGACACGACACGAGACAGGTTACACGATAATTCTCTCGTCATTCTGACCAGAATGATGGACTGAACTGACGACAGAATGAGCGTGTAACCGACGTCTTGCAAAGGTATTTTGTGAGCGCGTGGTACTATCCAGGTCTAAGGATCATCCATAAATTACGTCATACGATTTTCAAGACCCAATGTTTGTCACGCTTTTTCCAAATCTCTTTAACACGGGCTGTGACTTTTAGCAGATGACAGTGAAAATGTAAACCTTTCAAAATCTGTTGTATGGTTTAGAAGTAGGGTTGCCACCTTTTTTAGAGCGAATAAAGTATTTTTTCATTTTGGTAGAACGAAAATAAAGTACACATCACAAAAAAGAGTTTTTTTTCCATTATTTGTCCGTAACGAGCCATTAACAATCAGTTTTACACTTTATGGTTTTACGTACATAGAGTATTTTAGCGTACTTTATTGTTGTCGTAGATTATAAAGTACGCCTACATGAAAAAGAGGACAATACTCTACTTTAGAGTACGCGTGGCAACCCTATTTCGAAGGAGTAAGCGGCCGAAGATATATAGACAGATAGGAACGGATAACGATTTTGTATTATACTATGTACTAAAGAAGATTAAAAAGAAGTTTATAATTAACTAGCTTCTGGCCACGGCTTCGCTCGCGTGGCCTACAGAACAGGGATGGACTTTCCAAAAATCCTTCCTTAGTGGATGCCTACCCTGTATAAGGTATCTTTGTGCAAAATTTCAAGTCTCTAGGTCCAGCGGTTTGGGCTGTGCGTTGATATATCAGTCAGTCAGTCAGGACTTTGAATTTTATATGTATAGATTATTTTTAATTTATATTGCGCACTAACATAGTTTTGTAAGTAATTATTGTTACTAAAACATTATGGGATCAGATCCTGCAATAAATGAATTTGAATTTGAATAAATTTGCCAATTTCCTCACTCGTGTCTGTGTTTTACTGAGAATTCAACTATCAATCATTAATTTCGTTTGTAAACAAAAACAATGCGAGAGAAATTGTCACCGCGTCCCATATTGGAATTATGAGCAACAATCGACAGGAAGCAGAGGTGTTGATAACAAATGGGACAACAATGGTTGTGCAACGTCCATTCACGAGCTATTACGAGTTTTAGTGTGTCTCCTATTGGATATTGAGCTAGTCACTTGTATTGGCTGTGTATTTGGGGTTTACAAGACCTAAATGATGATATATGGACTTTTAAGATGCTATTGTGGATGATAGGGATGTCCAATATTATTCCAAAATTTTAATGTGAATGTATGTATGTATGTATGTAAATTCTTTATTGTACAAAAAAAAACATAAATGACAAAAAGAGATAAAGTGATGTACAAAGGCGAACAGTGAGGCGAATGTGATGCTATGTCAAAAAAAAAAGTAATTTTGAATATAAAATTAAATACCTATTTAATTTTCAAATGACGTAGCAGATAGGCTTATTTGTGAATGGGAATTTAGAGAAGATTAGTTAAACCTTGTACACTAGCAGCCCGTGGGTGACTCATACGCAGCGTACATACAATACGCCCAGGGTACAATACAATAACGTGTTCATGGTGCTGATGAAGCTGCCGCGACGCTGCCGTGCATCAGGTATGTTCGCAGAGGTGCGCACTGACGGCTTCCACGCCATCAGAAGAAAAAGAGTGGCGTTTCTACGGAACAGAGATGGCGGCAGCTCCAACACCATCGTGAGCATGTTTTCTGAGCATCTGGACTACTTCATGTCAAAAATCTGGGTAAAGATCACCACTGGCCAAATAAAGTGATAGTCTTCACCCAATGTCGCAAAAACAAAAATAATACCAACTGTTAATTTATTTATTTTTAATGTCAATTGACTTGAATTAAATCATATTTAGGTGTGAACTCAGTGTGCATTACAATCTGACATCCAATTATAAAACAAGACATCATGTTTGCTCCGACAAGCCAAACATATCAAGTTATCTTATTTCTCATGATACCCCATGTTTACATAACATAATTACTGGTGATTCATAAATGTGAGAGGCAGGTAGTTCAAGGTTGTGGTGAGATAACACCTATGTTTATCTCTCATTCACAGTTATTATCAGAAAAATTGTGAGCAGGGATTTGTAACAGAGTAAACATGGGCGATAAACATACTTTGTTGATTAATAATGGCAGCTCTTGTAAGTAAACAACTTTTTCAAATTAAAAACAGACTTCAAGCATAAAGTTCGTGAGAAGCGTCTTATTTATACGCAGACGGCGATTCATTCCTTCATTTTACATACTTAAAGGTGTATACAAAAACGACGAAAATAATGGTAGATAAATAACAAAACTATATACAAACACACACAATAAAAACCTCCTTTTTTATTGGTTTAAAAAACGGTCAAACTCGCGCACGAGCGTCCATTATAGTCAGCAGTATAGCTGATCTCATAAATTTAAGAAGTTATGTACATCTTTTTGATGTTTTCTGCTGCCAACTGTATCACCCCACAAATACTTAAAATTATCACACAATATATTTGTTAGCCGACTATGGCAAAGCTAAAAGGAAGGGTTAGGTAGGTAAGGGGTATTTTGTGCTATATATTTACCACACTAAACCAATAAAAAAATATTGTTTGTTTAGTTCACAGCTCAGTGAATTACCTAGAAATTGGCATGTTCTATGGTATCTGTTGCTAAAAACAGCAGTATGCTGTAGCTAAAAAACATTTATGGCAGATAATATATATTTGTATATGTCCCTACTGAAGGAAGATGAAGGTACAGTCAAGGAATTAAATTTCCAACCCACCTAAGGTTCAATAGCATATATCAAACTGTCAACATAAGAGCCATAAAGCAAGACGTTAGTTTGACAAATCGACCTTAATGCATTGCGAATGTCAGACGACATTTCAACGAAATGGGTAGGGAATTAACTTCCTTGACTGTACATACTGTGTGTGTCATAATGAGATAATAAAATAAAACATATGTAATCCTAAGTTACTAATAAGATATTACAGTGCCCTAACAGGGTGCCGTGTGTCCACTCTTACCTAGAACATCTTATGTAAACCACAGTCTTAATTAATTGTAATCAGAATTACATTCATCTTTTTTTGTGAAGTTTTTTTATTTATTTATTTGTTGCCAATCTTACAGCAATCTTCAGCTAATATTACACTGTAGACCATGTCCAACTAATATTATAAAGGGGAAAGTAACAATATTTAGGTATTTGGATGTTTGTTCCTGTGACGTCCACTTATCACAGGGGTAAACACAGAGTAGTCACCCCCACCCGCGTGACCTGCCACCGTTTCAGATACTCTTTAATCATTACAGTTCCTCAATCACACAATAATGGCTGAACGGATTTAGTTGAAAGGCAGACAGATAGATCATGTCCCAGATTAAATAGGATTCTTTTTATCCCGTAAAATGCATAAATAAAATCATGCGGGCAAAACCGCAGGTAAAACCTTGTATAATCTTTACACAGTATAAAGTTGCTATCCGTCTAAAACTGACCACTTTGATGCCTCTCCCTTCTATATTTTTGTTAAAGAATATATTTATGCATGTAGGTACTAGATTCAATTACTCGCATGCTAAAATAAGATTTGTTTCATTAATAAAATTTTCATTTAATATTTGGTTTTAAGTCAACATTTTAGTTTCAGGTCCCACGTAAGAGTAAGCACACTGGCTCGATGGTGGATTCACACATTTACCAAGTCTAGGATGATACATTTTTGCCTCTACAATTAGGTAGGTAAAGTTCTTTGGAGTGATGAAATTTATATTTATATTCAACAGTAATCATTAAAAATATTTAGAATAGCTAATAATTTTACCAGAACACCGAAACATACACACACAAAATTTGTTGTTGTACAACTAACGGCTGTTGACAGTTGCAATTTTGTAATTATTTTTTCATCGGAGATCAAAAGGCACAAAGCTCCACAGCTGTAAAAATGATGCTGTCACTTCACTGATTATAAAATAAAATCCAAATAGACATGGCAAATTAAATTAAAGAGCTGTAGTTTCTAGATCTCTAAAATGAGGACTATCAAATTAAAATACAATTGACACCGCAGCAGAAACTATACCTAGCTAATTAACAAAATTAAAGGTTTGTACATAACATTCTGGGTTCATTTTGTGACAACTTTTGTATTTTGACACCTGTAATGCAGTACCAAAATTAAATATTTTTCTGAGAAATATTTTTTACAGACAAACTCTCATAATTTTGATGTGTGGGATTTGGTAGCTTACCGAGCATTACATTGAATGCTCAGTTTTGACCTGATGGAGCACATTTCATTACAGTTCCTACTAAATTTACAATTTGTACAACCTTTGCACATAAACCTATTTATCTTTTAACCTTTCACAACCCTCTGTCAATTGATTTAATTGCATTTTTGAATGTTATCAAAACGCACTCTTAGAATTAAAGAGACCCATTTCTGAATTATGCACATCCCAAAATATCACCTTAACTAAAAGACATAGGGTTTAATTTTGGGAAATGTCATATTCAGAATTGAGTCGCTTTAATTCTAAGCGTGCGAAATGGTGTGCCTTAAAGTTTTGACTGACACCATACAACACCAGTCAGTACCAAGGGATTAAGACGCAAGTCAATCAATTTTCAAACACTGCTATTTCGTTAATGTATAAATCTAACGTGAAAGGAATAGGATGTTTTATTTACTTACCAGAAAGTCCAACTACAGAGACAGTGACCAACTTTCCACCGGTGTTATCAGACTTCTTTGCCATCTTACAGTGTTATCACTCAAAAATATAGTGGAAGCAATGGTCAAAATAACTTGGAACACTCATCACAACACTATTCATTGATAATGCCTCAAATTACTTGAATGGAAGTCTGCAAATATGTAAATAACAAAATATTAAGTTAAATTGCATGATTTACTGATGTTAATCAATTGTTATTAAGTTTAACTTAATAACTAAACTAATGTAAATAGTCAATATTAATAGAAATGCTAATGTCCGATAAATTACACGAAAAATACCAGAATGCGTATGAAAACGTTGTGTCTAGCAAGCAGCAGATGTGTCGAGAATTGTACACACACGCCCTACTATTTAACTACGTAGGCGCGTTACGAAACTATTTAGATGTTAATTAAGCGGTGAGAATGACTATAATGAGACAAAATACTCCATCAGTTGGAATGATAGAGCAATAATTTATAGTGTTCGCCACAAACTCCTACACTTTGACAGATCCAATTAGAACGACCATCACCAGCTGAATTAACTTATTTGGCATTAAAATACTTTAAGACGACACGTACATAATTTAAACTTTCGTGTTCAGTATATTTCACATTTTATCACAAGAAAAAAAGAGATTGATTAAAGAAAAATGCTGCGATTCCTACGACAGACAGCTTTGCTTTGTACTGACCACGGCTAGGAAACAGCCATACACTTGAGCCGACCGTAGAGATGTCACTTTTTTAAGAAACCCAATATCAAACTTAATGACTTGACATAGAGTTCTTTTTCATTTTAAAGGGTGAGGCGGGCGCGCCATCAACGTCAGTTTTTTTTCTTTTTCCTTTTTTTTTTGGCACTGCAGAACTTGTGCTGTGTTGTTTGACAGTAAACGCACAGATTTAAAATGAAATTTAAGGGCTTATTACACTACGCGGTATTCAGACAGTCTTACTAAGATTTAGCATAGTTATAGTGTAATAAGAGTTAGCCTGTCTAATTAGACCGATCGAATAGGTTCGACCGTGCTAACTTGCTTACTAAGACTGTCTAATACCGCGTAGTGTAAAAAGCCCTTTAGTCTGTATATTTTGCTGCCAACGCGATGTAGAAAATTAAAAAAATACATTTTGACCGTTAATTTTCGGTTGACATTTTCTTAAGCGAATTTTCTTTTTCGTTTTGCGAGAGAGAAATTTATTGACTTAAATAGCGACTAAACTCTTATTATTTGTTTCAGAAAATACCAGTCACCAGCTTCACCAGCTGCTATCTTGTTAGAGTTTCGTGATTTCACTTTATTTCTGTGGGTGTTTTGTGGCTTTTTGTGTTTTCAGAAATGTCCCGTGCCAGAAGGTGCCTCGTCGACGGCTGTTCATCTACATCCCAGACAGCAAGTGTGTGCTGGTGGCCCCGGAGCAAGCAGCTGGAGCAAGTATGGATAGACCTTCTGAGGTCTCGCAGCTCAAGGTTGACGTCGTCGCTTATTCACCGCAACCGCATTGATTCCAAGTCCTGTGTAAGTTATTATTATGAGTTATAAGGCTTGCTGTACGTTCAGCTTATACTTTAGATATATTTACCTGTAATTCCGAGGTTCCTGCCTGGGTAAAAGGTTTTAGTGATGAGCTTACAATGAAATAATTTTTCTAGATGTAATGTTTTTAAAAACATTATCCGTAGATTCAAGTATTATCAAGTGAAATCCTTCAGTTGAATAAAATTGAGTAGTTACACTACGAAACCCAAAATGTTACAAATGAGCACATTCTCCGAATTTTAGACCCATTCTAGGTGGGAAGGGTGTGTGAAGCATGAAATATTCTTAGTGTTATAATTTTTCCTAAGTTCAAACAATACACCTACAAAGTCTTTGTATTTTTCAGGTATGCAAACTTCACTTTGAAGATAAGTTTTTGAAGGGCGATAAGAGAATTCCATTCTCATGGCCCACACTATTTACCGAACAGGAAATGTCAACTCGCAAGCCCACTTCTCCTGTTACTGTCTGTAAGTATTTCTTCTCTTGTCTTGATTCCCTTTTCATTTATATAAAGTATGAATTTAGAAACCTCATCCAGAGACATACCTGTATCTATGTACCATGGTTATGTCTCATCCGTACTAGGTCACGAGGTTATATTGTGGGGTAACTCTGGGGATGTTAACAAAGCTTTTCTGTCACAAAAGAGATGTCTTAGAGCTGATTGCAATGAACACTTCTTCTAACCATGCAGACCCTTATTCAAAGCTACCATAATATTACCTCTGCCTTGCATGTACATATATCAAGCAAATGTCTTTGTTTGTTAGAGATCACCTGGAATTTATTGATACACATGGCAAAGTTTTCTCCGGGGCAACTTGACAATGGAATAAACTTTATTTGCCACTCGCCACACTCAATATTTACAGAAACAATGCTTTGTATGGCTAGTAAAATTTGCAATCATGTTTCTACCCATCAAAATTATTTAAAAGTAAATTGACTACTTGTCTTATGGACACATGTTTCTACTCAGTGAATGAATATTTCAACAGTTGAGTAAAGACCTCAGGATGTCTATGATAGTATTTTTTTTATTTATTTATACAATGACAATTTGAAGTGTAGCCTAATAATTTAATTTAATTTTAAAAAATATAATTTATTTTGTTTGTAAATGTAGCAACTAATTTGACAATTTTAAATTGTAATTACATATATTTTGTTCTCTTTTGTTCATCCCTTAATATTTCTATGCCTAATCTGGCAAGATATGCTGAACTGAATTATTTGTACCATCTTCTCATCATGTACCATATTCAAGGAAATAAGTGACTATTCTATTCTATTTTAAATAATGTTGCAAATGAATTGAGAACTTAAAATACAAAGTGTAGGTGGCCTAGAAGTACAATTAATGGGATTTTTATGTGATAAAAAAAAAACCTAGTTTGATGTACTAATGAGTTTCTCTAACTTATGTACAATAACTAGGTATTGGTTCTAGTGCTCTTATGCTAAGGAAAAATGTTATGAAGAAACCTGCATAATTATCTCAATGGTCTGAGTGGACAGTGAAACCATCTGCTATTGTATCTCTGTAAGGTCAGATAGAAGATATATGTAGGTTGGCTATTATCTGCAACTTTGTTCGTTTATAAAATAGGAAGGTAAACTAGCAAGTGGGTCACCTGATGGTAAGTGATCACCACTGCCTGTAGACACCCGCAACACCAAGGAGATTGCAGATGCGTTGCCAATCAACCCAGAAGGCTAAGATGGAATACAACTTGTGCCGAATTGCCTTGCTCTGCATGCCGGAACACAACAGTGCAAGCACTGCTGCTTCCCAGGCTTCTATAACTGTGGCTGCGCCCTTTTATATACCACTATCTACCATGCATGACCCAAAACTTGGTCTACACTAATCTGTACTTCTATATACTATACTGTACTATACTACTATACTATATAATCTGCACTATTCTACACTAATAATATTATCTATCTATATAAATAAAAATGAATTGTTGTTCATTAGTCTGATTAAAACTCGAGAACGGCTGGGCCGATTGAGCTGATTTTGGTTTTAAAATGTTTGTCGTAGTCCAGGGTAGGTCTAAACGGTGAGCAAATATGCCTCCAATAATTAGGCGGTACGAAGTTCGCCGGGTCAGCTAGTAATGTAATAATTAATCACTACATAGTATAAAGCAAAGTCGCTTCCCGCGTCTGTCTGTATGTATGCTTAGATCTTTAAAACTACACAACGGATTTTGATGCGGTTTTTTTTAATAGATACAGTGATTTAAGAGGAAGGTTTATATGTATAATACTATGAATTTAACGCGTGCAAAGCCGCGGGAAAAAGCTAGTATAATATAATAAAGAGGTAAACTTTGTTTGTTTGTATGTAGGGGGTAATCTCTGGACTGAACCGATTTCAAAAATTATTTCACAGATAGAAAGCTACACTATCCCTGACAGACATCGTTACGGCACTGGATTGAAGTAATCAATTACTTCAATCCAGTCTGAACTATTGATTGACTTTAATCTTCTTTTTCTGTGAAGTTTGCAGGATGAATAAGCTCATTTAGAGATGATATTCCAAAGTCGTTATTGGTCCCGAAACACAATCAAGAAAAATATTCGTACTTAAACTAGCAACTGGCTATATAGTGTGTGTCTACCACTATAAAAACAACACCAAGACATTTATTAATTCGTCTTACTTAAGAGTTTTAAAATTAGTATTTTTAACTTTTAGCTTTCCAGACAGCAGGAGATCATTCTTATGCTGTTGCTGTGCAAACTAATGCCGAGTTGACAACCCAAAAAAGAAAATGGACTGAAGTAGACGGTATGTACATTACTTTTAACAATTACTGCATACTTACTTTGTTTCCATTGAAATAGGATCATTATACTACTTTGATATTTGTTTATTATTACCTTCACAGTTGAGATAGCACTCAACATGAAAAATATAAGTCATGACCACAGTTATGGGCTTAATCCAAGGAAAAACTTGAAACTGTCTAGTCAATATGGTAAATTTAAAATAATTAGTAGGAAATTTATTTAGATTCTTAGATAGATAGAACATTTGCCTGTGTAGTGTGTAGTTTGTAGAGTATTTGAAATATGTATGTGTTAGACCACTTAGACCTAAAATATTATGAAAGAGGACACCTATCTATAGTCATAAATAAAGTAAAAAAAGACAAAATATTTTTAACATAAAACTACCATACCACCGTACTACCGTTTCTCTACGTAAAATACGTGAGTGATCCGTTTTATTAATAAGTCAAAATATTTTTATTCCAAATAAACAAGAAGCATTCAAGTCATTCTAAATCTTTTTGTTCAATTGTTACTTAAGAATTTTGTTGTAAAATCGTATGGATTTCTCCATCAACTGCTATGTTGATTAATAGTCAGGCGGTAAGTTAGAATATGAAGCGTTCCCTTGATTTCTAGAAGCCTTCGTGCTATCGTTTTTAATAGGAAACTTGATTGAACAAACTCGCACACATTTTTCTCTATATCTTTACTGACCCCATCATTTATTCGTAGTAACCGAAACTTAAAAAAAGGAGGACATTCGCAATTAGTTGTGTGTTTATTTTGTTTACTATGGCAAAGCCAAAGGCAGTTTTATGTTTTTAGCAGAGTATGTTTGTTTGTGGCCTCAGAACTGGGGTAGCAGATACGCACATGTGATCTGAAAAAAAGGGTATAACTCCACACTGGCCCTGTTGAGGTCAGAGTCTGATATGTGAACCAGTAGGCACTGACGGAACTCCTCAAATATTATAGGTGTATAAAAATTCCAAAAAGCCTAAAATATTCTTCTTTTAAAGAGCAAAAAAGTTAGAACACGCAATATCAATAAGTTAAACTAAAGATAATTGTTTTTGACTGTTTCTACAGTCACGCGTCATTGGAGGCGCAGTCGATCCCTTGTACGAAATACGAATGAAATGCCGGTTGACAGTTTGCAATAAAATTGTTGCTGGTCAAGGGCTTTTTTTGTCATATGTCAAAAGTATAAGTAAGTAAGGATCATATATTCCTAGAGTCAGAACTTTACAGCAAGGGATTAAAGGCGTACAATCGTTAGCCACTTAGGATGACGCCTTATAGTTTCGCTACTTCCGTCCGTTTGTCAGTCACTTTTTCTCGATAACTATAAAAGACACAAAGCTAAAATGTGTATTGCACACGTATACATATATTCATCCCGCATACATGTAAAGAAATAATGAAATATTTCCTACAACATTAGAGTGAGGTAATGTTAGATAGCTCTTTGAAAATAATTATCGATGGTTACTGTCCGTTTTAGGATTTAGAGCACCATTATGGAGTAATTGAAATTGGCGAAACATAGGCGTAAACGCTTATATTTGCCAATAATACGTAGTTTTATACTTTGTACGTTTTTAGTTTGCTTTGTAGTTTAGAATAGTAGTTCTAGTAGTTTTAATTTAAGTAGGTATGTAGCTAGATAGTTTGCTTGTTAACAGAGGTGTCTCAATCCCATGTAGCGCCCGTGTGCAAACAACCCCCTCCCCCGCCCGGGCTTACTAGCGCCGCCTTGTACAGTACCAAAAATATATTGTGCCACGATGTACCTGCGCAGTAGACCAATTTTAGTAGCGCGAGAAATTTCGATCTACCAATGATAAAGTAGAATTAGTGCGATAAACTCTTACGCTTTTATCGGTCTATCGATTTCGGAGCAACATGGCGGCAGCCCATGCGCCACAGTGTACGAATTGTGTAAGCGGGACAAAGCTAAGAATGCATAGCAAGCAATACTCTGCCAGTTGCGCTTGCAAATAAAGTACAATATGGATTATTCACACGTTCGGCTACTGTCGGAAACCGGTCTGCGCTTCTCTGCGCAAACGAATACTGCCGATGCTCAATATATTTTTGGTAAAACTGTAACCTGTAAAAGTGTGGTCAAAATGGAATGGGTACAAAGTACAAGTACCAGCACCCCCTAGGACCGCTGCGCCCGTGTGCAGTGCAACGCATACCCTGCAACATAGGTAAAGACGCCTCTGCTTGTTAAAATATTTAGATTTCCGCTTAAATAGCCAGTATGTAATGTAAAAAGCAGCTGCTTTTTCTTTGCAAATTTTAAATGAATTTAATCTAGATTTTTGTTAATGCCGTTTCAGAAATTCCAATTAGTACTAGATGTGGAGTTGGTGCATCAAGAATTACTACACAAAATCTTGGTGTGTCTGGTTCTTCGCCTTTTCGTGTAACCGTATTTTCAGAGTTCCATACCCAAACGGTGCTAACAGGGCCCCATTACTAAGCCTCCATTATACCACCGTTGGTCCGTCTGTCACAGGGCTGTATCTTTAGAACCGTAATAGGTAGATATTTGCAATTTTACTATGGCCGCAATAACAATAAATAAAAAATAAATAAAGTGGGGTCCAACTCGTACATGGCTGGCTTTTATAATAACTATTATAAGTAACGGCTACAGAAACATACATTGCATTTGCCCAACGCCCCAAACATATTACATTACTGTTACAAATTTTCTTCCTATACCCATTATGTGTATAGGATAAAAAGATTGTCGGCAACGCTGGCGTTAGATTATTCTTTTTTTATATTTTGAAGATGTTCTTTTGCCGCCGTTGCATAAGAGACGTTTACGAATTAAAGTTGTTTCTAATTTGTTAGCGGCAAAGATTTTTTTTGATTAAAATCCGAAGAAAAAACGAGCAAATGGTTCACCTGATTGTAAGTAATCATCACCACAGAACAGAAATATATCAAGATAGAAGGAAAGAGTGTATGTACATACCTCGTGTGCCGAAAAGAAGGGCTGAGAGACTTACTGTTCGCCGCGAAATTCAGTCCGCTCCCGACCGCTTTCCGCGTGCGACGTCAGGTTTTAAAAACAAAATGCCGTGTCAATTCGAACATGTTCAAACACCACCAAGAAAGTTGGAGTCATTAATCGAGGCTGAAGATATGAGAATAACGACTTTGTTTTAAACTATGTAAAGACCATGAATTGCAAATTTAAAGCATGAGGATATAGTTGGGAAATTTGTAATTACAGATCATCTCAGCACAGTTGTGCTTGAAGCAACAGTTGCTGCCACCGCTGCGACCGGGGCAGCAGCGGCGGCGCAGGGCGCGACTCCACCCGGCAACCCGGACCCTGCCGCAGAAGCATCTGCGGCACCAGCTGTGGCCCAGGAGGCGCCTAATCGCCCAAGTAAGTCGACACTAGTGAATACGTAATCTTAATCTCTCTATGAATGTAAAATTTATATTCTGAAGGTAAATTCAATTTCCTGATTGACATTGTTAAAGTTTCCTAAAGTCTTTCTTATGACACTGTAAGATAGAGCCTCACTCAGGGACACATTAAACTTTTGCGGTCAAACGGCGCAGAGTGAAAAGTCGAGACGGGTCGATTAGGACAGCTACTTAACCCATCTGTAATTTCTGTATTTGATATTTAAAGTATCAAGGATCAAACTTGATAGTAAATCGAATGATAATGTTGCTATCCTTTTATTATTTCTCATCCGGCACATAGGGCTCTCAGCAGATGGGGGATCTGCTCTGATCTTGAGCGGTTACCACTAACCCTCCAGCTGAAACCAGTTGATGAAGGATTATTTGGTTCGGATAAGATCGATTAACGTCAATTTTTTGCAAAAATCAGTGAACGTAATAAAACTTAGAAGTTGCAAAGGTCTCCAAAGGTCATTTTCGTGTGGCGACAAGGGTTCCAGTAAATCTGGCCATATTAAACTATCTCAACTTTATACCTTGTAGTCGACTAACTAATTGATTGAACACCTTTGAACCTTATCACTTTGCAATACGGTCGAAAACTAGTCAAGCAATTTTTTGGTCGACTATACAACTATTGGAATTCAAAGTTTGGTTCCCACATTATTTATGTTTTGTTTCTATGTTGCAGGGCAGCGAATTGTGAGGAGCGTTGCAAAACTGACTCCCAAGTGCAGAAAACTGTATTCAAAATGCACCAAATTATTAAAAGCGAAGCGCCGCCTCGTTTACGACTACGCGGAAAGAATTGAAAAGGCTGAACGTCTTGCTGAAAACAAGTCTTTTAAAGCGGTGGTAGAACATATGACGCCTTGTGCACAAAAACTGTTTGCGATCCAAGCAAATAATGCGAATAGGCATGTTAAAAAGAGGCGATTTACCACTGCGGAGAAAATGATGGCTCTGACTTTGTTAAAGCGTAGCCCTAAGGGCTACAAACTTTTACAAAAAATGTTTATACTCCCAACTCGAAGGACTTTAAATACCTTTTGTCAACATATAATTGTTAAACCGGGGATAAATGCAAATATTATGGCTTCTTTAAAAGAACGCGTGAAGGCTTGGGACACAAAGAAAAAGTACTGCTCCATCGTTTTTGATGAAGTGCAGCTAATGCCCCACCTAACATTTGTCGAGTGTGACGACAGCATTGGCGGGTTCGTTAATTTCGGCAAAAGAGCCGAAAAAAAACTTTGTGACCACGCCCTCGTCGTCATGATCCGAGGAATTTGCTCGTCTTGGCGGCAGAGCATAGCGTTTTATCTTTGCGAGGGCGCTACCCCGGCGGCAACGCTGAAACATATACTTAAGGTAATATATACCACAAAAATATTACCGTATTATTTATAGCTACTAGTGCTTTCATTGAGTTGATTCTCCCTGAAGTTATCTTGACAAACAAAAAATATTACAGGATATTGTGGAAGCCGTAGCAGATTCGGGACTTATACCAAAAGCGTTAATATGTGACCAGGGGTCCACGTTTCAACGTTGCATTAAAGAAATACAACAAGAAACCAGAATGCATTTGGTGCAAAACGCGCAAACAGGTAAGAATGAGTAGCAGTTATAGTATGCCGATGAAAGTAAATAAATAAATATTTGACTAATGTCGTGTCGTCCTCGCCTCTTCATTCATTCCCGAGCGTTAAAAGTTATGGTGACCACGCCACGGCCGGACGTTAGTTGGATTTTCGTATTAATTTAGAAATCTTTGGTTGCCCAACTTCCATTGGACGACTCGACGAGGTTTTTGGTACTGTTGCGGAACGACCGGGAGGCCTTTGTCAAAGTCGGTATTTACTACCTAACGTTTACATTTGGTTTGTTTGGTCGCTCATTTCTCAGTTCTTAATCTACACTTTTTCTAACCACATTGGTCAGAAACAAGGCGGTTGACTCGCCTGATAGTAAACAACGTTAATCATGCTACAGCGGGTATAGACGAAATAATTGTGAAATTGTTTGCTTTTCTGATCCGAATTCCGATCAAATATGTTAATTGGCTGTTAGTTAAATTTGGATCCGATACTTCGTTAAAAGTTTCAATTTCGTACTAGGTGTGATGAATGTGGACTGGTGCACATTTTTTCGAAGCTACTCCCCCGGAAGACTCGAAACCCAGCTCCACTGAAATGGCAAACCCTAAAAAATGCTATTGTATGTACAATTACAATTATTGTTCCAGAGAACTGTCTCCTCATCAAAGGACACAAGCTCTACATGTTTTACGATCCACCCCACCTTATAAAGTGTGTGCGGAACAATATGTTGACAAAAGACATGGTATTTAAAGGAAATGTCACAAAATGGACCGACATTATCGAGGTAAGGGTTAACAGATTTATAATTTCAATTATTAATTGAGGTCTGTAAAATGGCATTTTATTTACTTATTTAATCAATTCAAAATTATTTTTATGACTACGGTGGTCGGCTTGTAACATACTCCTAAATCTCGATTAAGGGCTTAAACCTGGTTTAGTAGTATTTAATATGTACATTGTACATACAGTATATATAGACGACCGGATAGCTTCGTGGTTAGTGACCTTGACTATGAAGCTAGAGGTCCCGGGTCCGATTCCCGAGAGGGGCAAATGTTTGTATGATGAATACGAACGTTTGAACCCGAGTCTTGGATGTTATATGTATTTAAGTATGTATTTATCTATATAAGTATGTATGTCCGTTGTCTAGTACACATAGTACAAACTTTGCTTAGTATGGGACTGGGTCAATTGGTGTGAATTGTCCCAAGATATTTATTATTATTATTTATATGACAGCACTCTACCAGATTAAGTTTAAATCCGGTTGGTGCAAGTTGACCTAAGCATGTATGTTGAATAATTATAGAACATGACTATTTTAATTGACCGTTATCTTTACTGCCTAAAAATAAAAATGGTGTGTGTGAATTAAAGTTGAGTCAGAAGTGGCAACGTAAATCTGACTTAATTTTGTAACGACTGCGATTTTTTTTAGGTCTACAAAAATGATTGTGAAGTTGGAGAAATACGCATGCTTCCTAAATTAACTGGTGTGTAAATATTTACAATTATTTTCTACTTTTTGAGCACTTAGCAGTAAATATCTTGATGAAAGAACTTACAACCTCTGCTCTGTTGTCGACGGAGTAACTTTTACCAAAAAGGGTCCATATTGGGTTCGCTAAAGTTCATCACCCGAAATTGATTTTCCTAACGATTTGTACTCCTAATGATAACTGTTCCTAAAGTTTTGTTTTCTAAAGTTTTCGTTCCTACAATTTATTTTAAGTACAATTTATTTTGTAGAAGGTTTGACAAAACACCCTAAACAGAGTAACTTTGACATCCCCATCACACCGCGCGAACCTGCGAGCCAACATATTACAACGTATAGCCAATGGCCTGCGCTCCCTTTTCACATGCTCATAATTCTGGAGGTTCTCGGGGATCCAATGCCCCATCGACTTAAAGCGAGACACTCTGTAATTATAAATGAATATACAAAACACAAACAAGAGCAAAGACTCTGAATACTAACAGAAAAGGTTGTTAAAGGTTGATTTCAGAGATACTATAATGATGTGGAAATAAATAACAACTTCATGTATCTTCTTTGTCTTTACGTAGTATAAAACAAATCTATTCCTGTCTGTCCTCATGTATTAGTCCCTTTAAACCACGCAACGAATTTTAATACGGTTTTCACTGTCATTGGGATATTTTTTAAGAAAGGTTTTGTCTACATTACACCCTAATTATACCTGTGGGAAGCCGGGGCAGGACGCTAGTATTGTATACGCAATTCACGATGAACGAATGAATTATGCACCTAATATATAAAATAAACCTACATAAATACACATACACGTGATGACGGATCCTATGCTACTGACAGTATTTAATATTGATTTAATAATTTCTACAGATGAACATGTGATCCCAGCAAAAATAAAGAAAATGAAAGTCAAGAACTGCACGCAAGTTCTCAGCGAGAGGACAGCAGGGTTGCTGAAATACACCTCGCTATCTGGTACCTAATATTAAATGCCTGTCCCGTTGTATCCATACTATTAATGATAAACCCTGTACAGTGCCCGGCAGTAAATATTGCACATCGGCTAGGTCGGCTTCGTATAGCGTCGTCTCTGTCGCACGCGGGTGAGTTAATACAAATCCGAAACTAGCCGATGTGCAATATTTACTGCCGGTTACTGTACTTGGCTGAGTGTCTATAAATGCACATTATTTTGAAGTCATTCTACAATAAAGGAAAATAGGGTTTTGAATATAGAAGTTTATCTATAAATTTCCAAATGGGAGACTACGCGCATGGGTCTGCGAGATGTAAGAAAAAAATCAAGTAAAATCCTCAATTTTGTAATCTTGAACCTAAATATGTAACAGTTCAAGTATTAATTTAATTTTATAACAAATTGCCCATTTTGATTGTAAAACATTGTCATCTTTATTCATGTATCTCGTAATCGCGGTGTAATCCACGTCTGTCATTAGTCTAACATGACCAAAAAGCCTATGTAATACATGTAGTTTGTTACCATTAACCAACCATTATATTATTTGTTGTTATTACATCGTAACCATTGTATTGTTTCAGCTACATACGCCGACGGCACGCCTGTCAGCAAAACCCTCAAGAATACGTCGGATGCGGTCCTCTTTTTCGACCGGCTGTTCGACAGCGTCAACGGGTCACGTAGCGGCGCTGCCCCTGGGAAGATGAGGGGGCCTGTTAAGGAAGTTAACGGCACTTCCAAACATGTATCGTTTTGGAAGGATGCCATTAAAATTTTAAAAGATATTTATTTTATTGATTCATCTAGTAAAGATGCTTTAAAACGCGGTCACCCTGTCCATAAACGTCTCCAGACGATTGACAACTGGGTAACGACTGTAGAAAGTTTCATCAAACTCTGGACTGACCTCAAAGATATCGGTGTAAACTTCTTTTACACCCGAAATCTAAACCAAGATCCCCTGGAAAACTTTTTTGGTCGAATAAGAGCCCTTAACCATCGCAATAATAAACCAGATCCCTACACTTTCACTTGTTCATTCAAATCATTAATTATTAGCGATGTTTTAGGCCCTCATTCAGCCGGCTCAAACTGTGAGGATGATGTAGGCGTGACTCTCTTAAATTCAGAATTATTATTGGCCGTCCCTTATAATAGTTCTGAAACAGGTGACGATCGCGATGCTGCTGATGCATGTTCTCCTGTCGCAGGCCCCAGCACCGCGCGGCCGAGCGTCGCGGCCGCCCCGAGCCAGGCCGCCGCCGCCAGTGCGGCTGCGCCCTCACTGCTGCAGCAGGCTCGGACAGAGAGAATCAACGTGCATTCATCTGCGTTCACAGCAGGATTTGTATCTAGGAAACTGTTACAAAAATTTAAGTGCCAGTCTTGCAAAAACGCCATTTTAACTAGCCAGCATGGGGATGTTCACTCGTGGATAGCTGCCCGGGAAAGAAACCTTTTAAAGGGCCCTAACCTAAAGTATCCCACATGCCGGTTTGTTATACTGTTCAGGGATTTGATTAAAATTATTAATACAAATCTAGATGTCCACTGTCATAGACAGTGTATAACAAAAACGATACGAAGCGATTTTCTGCGTACCGCAGATGTCAGTTGGCTGGGGTGTGTACTGCATCATACAGACATAGTCGAAAGTTTCATCACTCTCGTTTGTCGTGTCCAAATCCATAATTGGTGTAAGACTATCAATCACATACTGAAAGGATCATATTCAGAGAAATTATCTCGTCACAATTTGCCTTTAATGCAACAACTGGCACTTAAAAAGTATCAAGCTACTAGAGTCAAAAGATAATGCTTTTTAGGTGCAGCGGGAGCAGCGGACACCAAGGGCGGCGGCGCATCACGGACCCATCACGTTAACTCTCAACTTTCCATTGAGGTTAGTGTAATTGTACTAACATCTCAGACTCTGGTATAAATACGGAGGTACATATGACTGACACCGTGACTTCATAGCTATAACGTTCAAACGACCAACATACTGCATCGTATTGAAAACGCCCAACGCTCCCTGAAAAGATTCAAATTATCGTTATAATAATAATAATAATAATTATTATAGCGAAGAGTCTCGACCAACACCTCAAGAGACTCTCGCTAGAAGGCTGGATCAAGGGTCAGATACAAAAGGCGGTACTCCTGGACACGGCACGAATAGTCAGGAGATTCCTCACCTTGCGGCCCTAACCACCGGTAGCTTGAGCCCTGCCCCGCTGCCGGCGGCACTCTAGGTTAGGTTTTTATAATGTTTGTATATTTTGTATTGATATTGTTTTATTACTTTTTATAGAAATATTGTAAAAACCCAACCTAAGATTATAAATAAATATACATAATAATAATAATATTCGTCTAGTTACGTTTCGTTTCGAAGCAGTACCCTCCAGCATTACAGAAGGCAGCCTTGAACGTTAAAGAGCGGTTAATGTTAAAGCTCACTTTACTGTAAATTATAATTGATGAAATCCTTTATACAAGACCATAAATGTACATGACATTCTTCTAATCAGAGGTTTTTCCGAACCGGTGGTAAATTTTATGACGTTCATAAATGCTACCTGTAAGCCTAATCTGAATAAAAGTATTTTGACTTTGACGTTAGTTTATGATACGTCTCTGCTTGTGCATTTTTAAAGTAATTGTTTAGTAAAGATTTTGTGAAATCCTACCCAGAACTTTGGTTTTGTTTTGTTCTATCTCTATTTTGTTCTTTTTAACTAAATTGTTTTATCGTCTCTTTATTTTCTTTTTAACAGATAATATGAGAATATAGTACTTCCATGCGCTAAGTACTTCCGAGCAAACAATTGTATAAACTACTAGTGGAAACAGTTTGGGCTTATGTGTTTACTCTTTAAGATAATTAAGGTGAACTATTATGCTCCATAAAGAGTTATTGTCTGCCTTCCTTGACGTAGTGCATACATTCTCAAAATAAGGTTCGGTTGTGTACTGTTAACAGGTACCTGTGCAGCTTAATGGTCTGCAAGTGGCGATTGCAGCCTGGAGGGAAGCACATTTTGATCTGTTCATGCTGCCTGCACATCACGGCGCCGGTGCGACACTCAACATCGTCGGCCTAGGTTCCGCAACCAACCACACCAACTTGTAACGATAATATGAAGAGATAGTGGAAAAAAATATTGTTCTTTCTGGAGGCTCGGGTTGATCTATGGGGAAGCGAGGAGGATCAACATGGGGCCTTCGAGCCCCGCCTCGGCCTCCCGTGCACGGCTGAACGGTTGCTTTATGGCGGCTTTATGACTGGTGCCAGGCACGGGACGCAGAGGCTTAACGTTAGCTGTAAATGGGCATCAGCAGATGTATAAGTTCGCTATCTCTCTGTGTTATCATGATTATCACTGTAAATATTTTGTCGTCTATTAAAAGTACTATTTATTGAACATATATTATCCGACGCATTTGTACAGTCAGCTGTAAAAATATACAGCCATAGCGTCAAATATGTATGCATCGACCTTATGTTTAGTGGCAAAAAGATGTATAGATATTTTTGACGTCTTGGTGACGTATATATATTTATGACGCTGTCCGTACAAGCTTTTAGATAACTCTAATGTTTATTAGTTTGTTTACGTCATATCTTGCAAGCAAATTTTGACTCACAGTAGTCGGATTGTTACCTTTGATGTAGACCCGTGTACAATGCGATAATGAAGTACCTTCTGTAAAAAAGCTTGTATTATAAATGACTTTTTTTGCCAAAAAACTTATTCACTGTATGTTTTAAACATATGCGTCAGACAAAATGGAATCCTGATCCACCAGAACTGTATCTATTTCACATAGCGAGTCAAATAGTAAGACACTTTACGATTTCATTTATAACGACATACTTCTATCGTGGGTCAGGGTTCAATTACATTTACCTTGTTGTAGAATTCAGTTTAAACATTTCTTCCATGTGATTTTGTTTAGTATAAATTTTGTGCTAATCCTACAACCATATGGCTGATACAAAGAAATGAATGTTGTGGACGGTTAATGCTTCTTGCATAAGATTTTTCCTACGTAACTTTTGTTTCTATGAAAGGTTTTGTTGTATAATTTTAGTACGTATTAAGAAATTGTACTGAAATTCAATTCAATTATCAAAGTATAAGAATTATGTAGGTACACTTCAAAAAAGCCTAGAATTCAATTGTAAAAGAATTCATTACATACATAAAACAATGAAATGATATTAATTCTCAAAAAGTACATTTCTCATGAGTCCTTTTTATAAACTAGATGAATTATTCAATAATCATTTAAATTAAAATGTAAATGGTAATATGAGCAAAATAGTGTTGTTGATCCATAGACATATACAGATTATGAGTATACGGTATAAGAGTTGCTCAGTATTAGTTTTAGTTAGTTTTAAGATTTTACATGCCAAACTCTAGTTGAACATGCCTTGTTATTCATTACTGAGATGTACTTCATAATCTGTAACACCCATGGATGTTCCTGTAAATAAATTGCAATCATCATATCAGCCGGAAGACGTCCACTGCTGGACATAGGTCTAGTCTAGACTCTAGCAATACAGCGATGAGATCTGCATTAATTATTCTGCAATCGTATTATTGTAAATATGGAATATTATGTGTGAATTTGCAAACAACCTGTATCCTTGCTAATTTAATGTTAGTATAAGTTAGAACAGAATTACGTTGTTTTGTTACTAATAACAATATAATTTGTTACTTTGATTCAATACTGTATTTTATTACGAGTAGAAGGCCCCCGTCGAATGCACTTAATTTTGCTTTGACGCGGGGGTCTTTAGCTCGTTCTCATCCTATAAAAAAAACTTCAGAACATTTTAGTAGGTACCATTATTACCGATATTTATTCCGTAAAAGTACGGTACGGGACATCACTAGTAACACAAATCGGTCCATATAGGTGTGAGGCGCATCACTGGCTGAGTGGCGCCCCCACGGTGCTGACGCGCTCGCCCGAACTAACTCTACGGACAGGCCTTTATAAGGGCTGTTTCCCATCTGTACTACTATATCTCTCTAATCTGTGGTACTGACTGAAGGATGGCCAACATAATGAATTTTCAATATTAAAATCCATCGACAAACTACATTTTTTTTCTAAATCGCATAATCGTTTCATAATGCCAAGCACACATTTATAAAAATGATTGAAAACATCTGTCGCCAAGGCGCTCTCCTCATTATATGTTTTTGTTATTTTTGATCAGTTTTTGATTTAGACAGACTCCACGTATCATTAAAAATTAGCGAGACCGGCCGTCTGCCCGCTTCAGATGCCACTGGCTAGCGGAAAGGTATCGTCAGCTTCAGGGAACATAATAATATTACATCCCTGTTCATCAAATTCAATCATAATAAACATTTCTCCAGCTCTTCTCCGTCGTATTATAATAAGCTCATTAGACATCGGACTCGAATCCACGACGGTTCTCTTTCCGTACAATACAAAGTCTGCATATTTATATTGCCAACTTATTACAGAAAATAAAATAAAAAAATTACAATTTTAATTAAAAAATTACATTACCTACACGCTCGAAACGTTCATTACATTTTTTTTTCAATACAATAAGAATTTGTGTAAATCGTTTTATAAAGCTTTGATCTCTTCGAATATTTAGCAACTTCTGCTGACTGTACTTTTTTGACAGCAGAAGGTTTTGTTGGACAATTTTGATAGTGTGCACCTGGCCTTAAAGTTTTCCTTGCTGTGATAAATGTATAATCGACGTTGTTCATTTTATGAATAATATTTTGAACAATAACCCCTTGCCACTAACGCTATACTTAAATAAAAGGATTGTTTGCATTTTTTTTGATTCAGTAAAATAAGGAGTGAACGCGACTTATACACAGTTTATTGTTTTTTTTTATTGCAACTTGCAATACTAAATTTGACAGCTCCACGGAAAACACAAGCGCATAAATGTCTCCCCGCGATATTTTCTTGAGAAATGACTTCTACAAATGATGGAAAAGACGTGAAAAGTAATCAAACAAGTGGCCACAAAGGCAAAACATATTACATCGAACTTTATAAGGTAAGTTTTATTCTTGTATTCCTCATAACCCGTGTGCATAATGCGACGCCGTTCAGGTAAAGTTCACTTTACGGCCGCCATATTTGTCCACTTCTAACTCTTGTTTTCATATATTTTGATGGATTACTCTCATTTTTAGTCGAAATATTGTAGAAAGCAATGAAGTAATCATATTAGTACCTACTTGACACTATTATATTAATCGTAACATCATTTCTTCTGACTTATTATTTCTCGACCGAAACTCCGATGTGGTCTTTCTATTTCACGTAATTGATCACGTATAACATCGTAATTACAATTATTTTTACTATTTTATAACTAATATACGACTTGTCTTTGTTATTTAATGATTAAATTCGCTTATAAAACGTAATTTTATAGAATATACGGCTATTAGATGGCATGAATCATTGTTTCTTGACAGCCATATCATAGCAGTGAGAAGTCACGTAGAGCATCTATTTTCTGAGCGATAAGTGCGCTCAGCCGGTCTCACACTGTTTACGTTCCGAGGTGGACGCCATAGTACGATATTATCAAACTTGATACCTTGTCATTAATTTCACCAGTCTGATAATACCTAGCATGCTTTCAAAACTCAAATCTCATTAACCAAATAGCTCCAATAATTTGTTTAGGTCTTAATATGTATTTTACAGAACTCACATAAGTAATTTGCTATTTGACCTTGATCGTATTGTTTAATTTTGTATGCCTATGAGCTACTAATAAAATACCCTTTTTTAATTTTTTTATACAAATGGTATGCTTACTTTACATTGTTTTATACTAAACTCAATTTCCGGTTTCATGCTACATTAGTATAAAACTGAAACCTGAGTTCGGTTTAAAAGTGCGACCCTAATTCAGAATTTTGAGTCATGGTGCAAGTTGCCTTTAGGCCCTTATATAATAGTAAATATTTAGGAGTTTTATTTTAACTTCTCTTAAGATACTATACATCCGAACCAAAAATTTTCAGGATTCTATAGTAAAAAATAGAAACTTCTATAGTTACACCATGTCTATATGTCTCAGTATTTTTATCTCAGACACTATAAAACACACAAACCTGGGATTTTATACACATAGACATTAATCCCGTGTACAAGGACTGAAAATAATATTATAAAAAAAGAATGTATGTGAAGGAAGGGTCAAATATGTATGTTATATATTTCTTAACCTTTAATGTGAATAGAGGATGGATTTATATCGATACTAGAAATCTGAAATGTCATAAGGGAAATGTGACATTTCCTTTACGACATTTGAGATTTCCAGTATCTATATGTTTTGCCTATACAAAAAAACGTTATAAATAAGAAAATCGTTATTGCTATTGTGTATCTGTCTGTCTGTCAATGCAACATATTTCAGAAACCACTTTTATATATTGCTCACTCAAACTTAAAATGTTGTGTTAAATGCAACAAAATATTTTTAGTATTCTTTAAAATGGGGTTGTCAACATTTTAAAGTGAAGCTACATTTCAATTAAAGCATAAAAAAAAAGGTTTCATTTAGACATTTCAAACTGGTATTTTTTTTAAGAATTGTTTAAAAAAATTACTAAACATACATCATTCTTCCTGATTAATCTCTTATTGTGTAAAGGAAACAATCTGAAATAATATCAGTTTATACATGTTTCTTTTTTATATATTATCGGAAAACCATACAAATCTTTCTAACTAGCACAGTTTTTTAGAAATTGTCAAACATCCTTCACAACATCAAGTTAGTTTTTTCTTTCATGGGTTTTTTGGTTAATATAATGAAGAAAACCCTGCTGGGAGTGCCATTTTCACGTGTATTAAGTACTTATCTCTACTGCCAGCAGCCAAAACTACAAGTATTAAAACTAGGAAAATGAAAGTGTACAATAAACCATTTAAAAAACAATGTTAGCTTAAAAATGCAACAGTTGTAGGAGTTTAGTTATGTCTGGTACTCAACATTTTACTTGGAAGACCAAACTGAGTAAATCAGAATCAGAATGATTTACTTGTATAAATAGTAAACAACAGTCTAACCTAAATTTTCAGTTTTTGTTATAAAGTATTGTTTGTTTAAATAAAGTATTCTAAAGCAATAAGTTATTAATTACCACTTCTATTTACACCCGCGATTTGTTTTATTTATGTTATAAACGAGGTTCAGGAGACAAAATGTGAAATTTTAGGTTAGAATTTTGTTTACAAGATAAGACTGGTGTGGATAAACGACTACATATTAAGTATTTTGTTTATGAAAGTATCAGTTTGTTTTGTCATTTAACATGGCTGACATACACAGGGAAATGTTATTTGGTATTTTGGAGCCATTTTTTCTTACTCAGAATTCAATGAGAATTTTAAATCTAACCAGATTTTTGTAGTACATTTTTAAAATTCTGAAGTTTAAATTTTAACCAAAATTATTGTCACTCTACCAAATCTAATAATTTTTTGACTTAACTGACGTATGCACCTCAAGGCATGTAGTGTGACCATAAAGTTAGTAATATTTTTTTACTGTCTTTATTATTAAAACAATTCAGGAATTAAGTGCTGCACAACACACATAGTTAATTTTTATTGTTTAAAAAAAAAACTTGTCTACTAGTACAAATTCACCAAGCTACAAATAACATGCAGTATGCACAGCTTATGTATAGTCGACCAAGAAATTGCTTGACCAGTTTTCGACCGTATTACAAAGGGATAAGGTTCAAAAGTGGTCAAGCAATTAATAATTACAAACAATGTTGTGTTTTTTTGTTATAGTGCCTCAATTAAATATTGAAAAAGCCTTTTCCAAATACATTATGAATAATTATGATGAAATAACATTATTTCATTGTAATATCTTTTTAGCAGCTCTTATTTGTTTTAAAATAGCACTTTTGCAAAAAAAGACTTAGCAAGATTGTTGATAACTTTTCTCGTCTTAAAAATACAAAATAATTATATATATTAAATCATTGTTTTACTCAATAATTGGTGAAATATAAAAGCCCCCTCCCCCCCCCCCCCATTTTACCTGTAACTAGATATACTACATTTCTTTTAAAGATGAGAAGTGATGTAAACTATCTTGGAAAGTTTTTTTGTGCAAATTTGTTACAATTAAATATACCTACTAAAACTTTCAAATAGGTTATACATGATAATGACACATTTGTAATAAAAAAAAGTAACCAGATTGTCTAAATCATTTTTCATCCTAAAAATTGTAAGGTGTTGGAAGTTCGTTTAAAAATAACAAATACACTAGCTTTCCGTCTGCGGCTACGACCGCGTGGTTTTTATTTATTTTTATATTTTTCTATTTATTTAATAAAGTAAGCTCCCTGGCTAGTAATATCCTCTCTCGATGGTACCAACGCCTTCGGTATCGGTGCAGCCGTTATCTAAGTTAGGCATTTTCAGTTTTTAAATAGTAGATTCAAATTTTTTTTTTAAATCAGATGTATTTACATGTTTATTAGACAGGAGCTTTTACCCGCGACTTCGCCTGCAATTTATTATTGTTCTATGCGTTTTACGCAAAAACGGTATCCTTTGTTTTAATTTAGGACATGACGTCTATCTGTCTGCCAAATTTCATCTAAATCCGTCCAGCCGTTAATACATGATTGAGGAACAAACATCCAAACATTAGTTTCACATTTATAAAATTAGTAGGATTCGGAATTTTTAGTTACCAACATTATACTAACATAAGATTGAAAGCCTGCAATCTACAGAACCCTCGGCTTCTGCGCGTGTGTCCAATACTACCTTGGGGGGGGGGGTGCGTCCACTTCTTTTTTAAGGGTGAAACCCCACTGCAGCGCACGTGGCATACAAATCATAGCTGGCGTTTATGTTTGTATGTACAGTTAAGGCCGCGACAACCCTTCTAAACAACTAACCTGTCGTTTGTTGTTAGATAAATTAAGTTTGGGCAGTCATGTTACAATGGTTATTGTGGCAGGTAGTTAAATTGTAGACATACATACATAAAGTCACGCCTGTTTCCCGGAGGGGTAGGCAGAGACCACGAATTTCCACTTGCTACGATCCTGATCTACAACAACCTTTGCTTCACTTACTCTTATAACATTCTTCATGCATCCTCGACATTTTACTGTACTCCTGACCTGGCCTTTCTAGACATTTGAAGGTAAATATTAATAAAAGTCATGTAAAGCCCCATGCTCTGTTTTTTCATATAAGACGGCTGTTTGGTCTTTGACCTTTGCCTACCCTTTGTAGGACAAAAACTGATCTCTAAATATTCATACGAAGCTGTTTACGATACTGATCGCATTGCCTCTAATGACCCTCCAGGCGCTCGAGTCGTCGGCATAATTACTAACTCTGGTTCGAATGTAGTTTTCTACGGACACGTGCATGTAGGTAAACTACCTATCTAGGGACTTGGCTATTCACTCTTTTTGATTTCCCAGTGGAAGCTATTTTTACTGAGACTAGAACAGAAATAAAACCATCCTCCTACGACTTTTTGATTGTAATGTGAGGCAGCATGTCGCTCGCTAAGAGATAACTTTATGACGCCTAAGATATTGGATTAATTGTTGACTTATGTTTGAATAAATAAATGAAGTTGTTAAATAGTTCCGTTACTGTCTGACTCAAACGCAAGACAAGGCACACTGAAAATCGCTGCAGATAGATGAGATAGAAACATGAAATTTTTAAATATCTGGAGCTGTTCTGGTGTAGAAGTGTATTAAAAAGAATTTCGGAAATTCCATCAATAAGGGATTTAAAAGGGGAGGAGGAAGTGAAGCTAGTATGATCTCAAATCTATGCGGACGAAATCGCGGGCGAAACCTTGTTGCGTACACAAGTGTGACTAGGGTTGTCAGATAGAGAGATAAAATTTTTGGACAATATTTTAAAAGGCGCGATTGTGGTTTATTGTCTGGACAAATAAATATTGCAAATCAAAGTGTTACTTTTATACAACTAGTGCTGTCCGGTGAGATCGGTCACGAGAGTGTACAGTCAGCATCAAATACATCGGAGCTTGCGAGGTAGTCATAAATATGTGAACTCGACTCTATTGTCAAATATGTTCGGACGTGTTTCACATACTTTTGACCACTTTGCCGCTCCGATACATTTGATTGTACATCATAGTTTTCATAGGATTAGACTAAGTCGTTACATGAAGTGACTTAGCTTCTGATATGAGCTACCTCCTTAGGTGTGTACAAAATACCATAAACTATGTGGCCTCCCCTGACTCCAGGGCTGGATCCGCCCTTCGGTAAGGCATTGTCTCCGTCACAAAAGGGTTAGAGCTTCGAAAAAAATGTTTAGTCAACCTCTCCACTTACATATATCATCTTATGCTTGCCCTTTCCCTACTCTTCCCTGTTGCCTTAGGTGGCGACGCCCTAGCAAAAGCACCTGTACCTTCCCAACTTCCCTCTCTCTCGAACAACGTAAATAACTGATTGCTTATCTTATTAACCCTTTGAACGCCAAGAACGCTTAAAGGCGTCGCGAGTTGCCGTGCCCATCACGTCACCGACACTTACAGTTGACTGACGACGACATAGCGCCAAAGCTACTTAAGTGCATATCGATGGTTCTATGACTCAACCTCGTATATCGACATGACGAAAATGAAATAACCACTTTATATATAACGGCCTAAAGTATTTATCTATCTCACTTTCGTGAATTCGATATATGAGGTTGAGTCACAGAACCGTCGATATGTTTAAACTAAAAAATCGTGTTTGACATTATGGCGTTCTGACTGTGGTTCTCAATTTTTGTATGTGTTTTTGGCAGAGCCTGATTTACCCACAGGCTAATTAGGCTACAGCGTAGGGCGCAAGGGTCGAGGAGGCGCCGGGCCATTGCATGCACCACTTATTTAAAGAATGTAGGGTTGGGCGGGCACAGGGTATGTTCATAGTTAGCATAGGTCTAGAAGTCTAAACAGGCCCTGGCTGTTGACGGTCTTATCTTATCTACTAGGGGTCCTATCGGATACACTTGGACCCAGTGGGATCTTTGTGTTGATGACGGTAAAGGTTAATGGTGTTTTGTCCCTCAGTCGTTGGAGGCGCGGCTGAGCGGCGAGGGCTCCCTCGAGGCGCGCACGGGTCACCTGTGTGACGCGTGGCGCCGCGTGTACAGCCTGCACCAGCACTCCGCGCCCTCCACGCACCCGCACCTGCTGACCTGGCTGCAGCGGCACACTGCGCTCACCGTGCTGCAGGTAACCCACGACTCGAATAACATTGGCCCTAGGACAGATCCTTGGGGTATACTACAATCTAATGGAATAGCTCCATAGGCCTATGAATAAATACCTTATTTACGGTATTTATCTATCGGCAAATGCAGCAGCTATTTAAGTTAGTCTAGGTTTAAAGACTGATTTAAGTATTAATTATACTTTATTAATTAATTGCACTTCTGTAACGAGCACTTTCGCGGTGTGAGCTACCCAGCCACGAAACCATGGGAATACGGCACGTTTTGTCCAAAACTCTTGTGAAGGTGGACAGCTGCTCAGTTGGAACTCTCACCACGAAATGTTTTATCTAGAGAATCCAAAAAATCTGTTACAGTCCTGTGTCTGTGTGTGTTGCGATTCTCTTGATATTGCAGGTGTCTATGGGCGGCGGTGATTGCTTCCCATCACGTGGCCCGTCTGCTCGTTTGCCCCCCTCTACTATAAAAAAAACGCACTAACCCCACTTTGCCTTCGCAGACGGAATGGCGCGATCCGAAAAGCAAAGATGAGCACTCTCGCCTCGGCGCGGCGATCGACGCGCTCATCGGCGAGGCTGGCGAGGCGGCGGCAGCGCGGCCGGCGCCGCTGCCCTGGGAGCAGCTACTGCTGCAGCGCGCGCACTGGTTTCGCGGCGTGCTGCACAACCCCTGGGGGCATCCCGTGCTCGAGCGCCTGCTCAACCCCACCGGGGAGCCCGTCACTGATGAACAGGGTGAGCTGTAGTCACTGATCTATAGACAATGGAATTCTAGTCAGCGTTTAAAAATTGGTCGCATCAAACAAAAAGTACAATAAATCGACAATCGCTCGCGCTATCAGTCTGTCGGATCGACGGCGCTGATGTCAATACTATTATTTTGTAAAAAAACCTATTTGCAACGAAACTTAATAAATTATTATTTTACGTACTTAGAAATAAAACTGTTAATCCAATGACTATAAATGGTAAACTTATAATTTGCATTTGTAACATTGGCGTCAACCTGTCATGTCGGGCCATTTTTCTGCTGTCACTTAGCATGACACTGTACGGTATACATTCATGCCTTATAATATCATTGGCTGTAGTAATTGGTGGACGCGGCTCATGGGTATGTACAGCTGTGCTGGACCAGCTGATGAAGCAATACAATACAAATACTCTTTATTGTAACACCACACAAGAAAACAAACAAAATAAATACAAAGAGGAGAAAAATAACAAGGTACCTACATAGCAAGCGGTTTATCTCTTACAGACAACCTTAGGATAGAGAAAATGGTGAAAAATTACTAATGTTAGGGACAACAGCAAAAGCTATTGAACTTTACTTGATGATTTATGAACAGGATGGTCATACAAATAGGCCAGCCCTGTAACAGAAAAATTACAAGTGCTTCAATTTGACATATTGCAATAACAATACAATTACTCTTTATTGTTCATCACAAAACAACATAAAAAGGTAGGGATGTACGTATTGTGTTTAGAATTGTAAACTTTTTATACAAAAATATGACAAATATCCTACTTATAATAATATAAATAAAGAGTCTCGACCAACACCTCAAGAGACTCTCGCTAGAAGGCTGGATCAAGGGTCAGATACAAAAGGCGGTACTCCTGGACACGGCACGAATAGTCAGGAGATTCCTCACTCTGCGGCCCTAACCACCGGTAGCTTGAGCCCTGCCCCGCTGCCGGCGGCACTCTAGGTTAGGTTTTTATAATGTTTGTATATTTTGTATTGATATTGTTTTATTACTTTTTATAGAAATATTGTAAAAACCCAACCTAAGATTATTAATAAATATACATAAATAATAAATTATAAATGTGAAAGTTTGTAAGTATGGATGGATGTTTGTTACTCTTTCACGTAAAAACTACTGAATGGATTTGGATGAAATTCGGAACACACATAGTTTATAACCTGGATTAACACATATGATACTTTTTATCCCGTAAAAATGCATAGTTCCCACGGGATAGCGTTAAGTTATCCGCCGCCGTGACGTCATGAGCAGCAAAGCAACTAATTCCAATTAATTTGTCCAGGAAATATTGCAGATTGCATGTTTGCTTGATTCAATTAAACAAGTCTACGCGGACGAAGTCGCGGGCAAAAGCTGGTGTTAAATAAACGTGTCCTGTCGTGTCAGTTCTAGAATGGCTGACGGAGGAGCGCGGCATAGTGTTCGTGACGCGGCTGCGCACGCTGGCGGCGGCCAAGCACTGCCGCGACCTGGCGCTCACGCTCGCCTCCGCTGTCATGGACCGCGCGCGCGCCGCCCGCCCCGCGCGGCCGGACGACGCCGCGCAGGACGCCGGTAACCGCACACTGCCACCTCCATTATCTATTCATTTAATCTTATAGCACTAAAAGATACATTTAAATGTACAGTCAAGGAATTTAATTTCCAACCCACCTAAGGTTCAATAGCATATAGCAAACTGTCACCATAACAGCTATAGAGCAAGTCGTTAGTTTGACATATCAACCGTAATGCATTGCGAATGTCAGACGACATTTCAACGAAATGGGTAGGGAATTAAAATCCTTGACTGTACTAATGGCCGATGGGGTCGAAAAGTTCTCGAATGGCGGCCGCGTATTGGCAAGCGCGGCGTAGGACGACCAGCCACAAGATGGTTCGATGACCTCATACAGGTGGCAGGAAGGCGGTGCTAGCATGCCGCTCCCAACCGGTCACTTTGGAAATCCATGGAGGCCTATTTTCAACAGTGGACTTCTTGTGGCTGACTTGATGATGGTGATGATGAAATGTACAAAAGGCGGACTTGACGCCTCAAGGTAGTGTTTCTCGACCTATTCCAGGGGCGAACCCTTAATGCGATCTTACCATGACCCGTGGAACCCTCAAAAGCAAACAAAAGACCTCTTGGATACTCAAATGAGTCTATTTGACTCACACGAAAAATGCAACGCTCGTAAATGCTCGGCCGCGTCGTTATGCCTCATAATTTTTACTTTGAATGTTTATTTCGTCTACGGAACCCCTGGGAACCTTTACTCAAAATAGAAATCATTGTAGGTAGTGCAACACAATATAATACACAGAATATAATATAATTTAATTATGCATATCTATTACAAACAGCAACCATCTTAACTGGCCAGTAAAGATTGGACTGAGAGAAACGGATAGATATATCAACTTCATAATTCATATAATATGCCTACCTTTGGAAAAATTACACCATTTCTCAGTTCCGGCTTCAGTGGTCACATATATGTGTCTTTGACTGTACTCGCCACTTACAGATGCGCAAAATGTGTCACTTAAGAGGAGTGTGAACCCAGCGCTCTCCATACAAACGGCGATAACGTCTTCCACCCTCTAAACCTTAACCTATAGCCATGATTTTTTTGTATGTTGTCAGTATGCCCTAGAACTAGGTTTGTATGTTTTGATTTTTTCAAAGCTGAGGTTTAGAGGGTGGAAAACGTTACCGCCGTTTGTATGGGGAGCGCTTTTTGGGGCTGTTTTCACACTTCTAAACTTTGAATTTGCCCCGCCAGCCGAGCCGGAGGACGAGCCGGGCTCCTTCTGCGCCACGCTGCGGCGCGAGGCCGGGTTCTCGCAGGACGTGTGGGACCTGCTGGTCGACATCGAGTTCGTGCTGTTGCACAAGCGGGACAAACGGGCGCGGTGCATCGAGCTGGTGAGGGACACACGTTTTCATGTTTTCATGTTTATTTGGGCACAAACGGTACAATTGTTCTTACAAATAATTATCTTATATAAAACATTAACCAATAAAGATGCCACCATTTACTCGTACTCAAACAAAGGCTAAGTGCTAAGGCTAAGCTGCGGGTGCTCGCTACCATATCGTCGCATCTTGCTCGCTAACCCTGCCCCTGATCAGAAGTGCTTGCACTGTTGTGTTCCGGCGTGGAGAGCAAGACAGCCGGTGTAATTACTGGCACAAGAGACATTCCATCTTAGCCCTCTTGAGTTGGCAACGCATCTGCAATCTCTTTGGCGTTGCGGGCGTCTATAGACGGTGGTGATTACTTACCATCAGGTGACCCACTTGCTTGTTTGCCTTCCTATTAAATTTAAAAAAAATGTAGGTACTTTAACCCAAATTTGACGATCAATTACTGGCACAAGAGGTATACTAAGTATCTTAGTAACTCCGTGTTGCGGATGTATATGAGCGGTCCGTGGTGATAACTTATCATCAGCTGAACCATTTGCTTGTTTGCCATTTATCTATTTTAAACATAAAAAAACTCGTGTGTGTGCAGGCGAAGCAGACGCCGTTACGAAACGGCTACCACCTGGTGGAGCGGCTGCGGACCCGGCCCGAGACGTCGCCGCGCGACAAGAAACTGTGGAAGGACGCCAAGGAGGTCGCCACGCTCATTGCGCAGGTATGGCTAAGACGTCGGTTACACTCTCATTCTGTCGTCAGTTCAGTCCATCATTCTGGTCAGAATGACGAGAGAATTATCGTGTAACCTGTCTCGTGTCGTGTCCGTCTGAACTGATCGTAACCGTGTCCGTTGGCATCATTCTGGCATCAGTCAAAACTATACCGGAATGATGGACTGAACTAACGCCAGAACTAGCGTGTAACCGAAGTCTATGGTCTCCTTTTCCCGCACTTGGCCCGTTCATGTCGCCATGTTATAATTGTAGGGGCCGCTACTTAGTTTCAGTAGGGCTCCTACTTTAAAGTTATAGTTGGAAAGATAAGTTATGACTCTATTTATAGTTTATTCCAGTAAAAATTACAGCGCGTATAGAAAGGTAATGTATCTCTGACATTAGTTTTAAGAGTGGTTTAAAACTATTTGCAGTGAGTCTTGTATTAATACTATTCTAGGTAACATTATTTTACCTAGAATAGCATTAATATAAGACTCACTTCAAATAGTTTAAAACCACTTTCTGCAGTGACGCATATTAAAAGTAGAGCACGAGTTGAGCTAAATTACTGTGCTGTGCTAAACTGTACAGTAATGTTATTGGCTAGTAGTCCAGCCAGCTTAGCTCCGTTCAGATGCGCGGGTAGCCGTTGCATGCGTTTTTAATTCATTTTTAAATGGTCATTATAGCTTTGGAAAATAATTGTCGAAATCGGTAAACAATTGACGCAAATATCGGTGTGTTTCAGTATACACTTAATACTTGGTTCATATCTTTAAAAGTACTGAACGAATTTTGAAGTAACTTTCATCTGTTACTCTAAGTTTTATTCTAATCCAATGTCTAGTTTCTAAGAAATACGTGGGCAAACATACATACTTTACATTATGAAATTTGGCATACTTGCTTAGAAGCCTACATAGAGTAACATTGCATTGCATTTTCTTCAATATTACGTAGATACTGGTCGAATTGCTAAATTTCTTTTTTTGAAGTCGATTAAAAATGTGTCAATTTACGCAAGGACCAGTAGTTTTGGCGGCCCTAAGCCGATTAGTACGTACCAGCCGTCTTCATTCTCTCGTTTTTTGTTTTTTCTCACCACTCGCGTCTTGCACGCTGCGATCTGCCGTCTAAGAGCTGTTCGGTTTATTCGGCCTAAAAGAAAGTCATTTCGTTTCTGTCAAGATCGCCGGAAAGCCGGTCTGTGGCGAGAGATATGCCCGTCGACCAAAGATAATGTAGTTACGTAAATGAAAATGAAAAATTTATTTTGCAAGTAGGCCATATAGGCTCTTTTACATGTCTGAATCTACTAGCGCTTCGGAAAATGGAAGATACTACTGAGAAGAAACGCCGCAAGAAACACATTCATCACAATAGTACATGACATACACACATACACAAAAAAAAGACAACAATAAATAGCACAGCAAGCTTTAAGCACACTGAACGAACTGGCGCTAGTTAAGAATGATCAGGAGATGTATGAGTCCCCAGATCAAAGAAATTAGATAGGGATGTATACGGTCCCTGAAATAATAATAATGAAATAGTTGGAGTCAGCGGAGGCCCTAACCGGTGCACGTCCGCAGGTGGTGATAGCGCGCTGCATGGTGCTGGGCGCGTGCGCGGGCGCGGGCCGCTCGGCGCTGTACTGCTGCGCGCGCTCGCTGGCGCGCCTGCTGCCCGCGCCGCGCCTGCGCGCCGTGGCCGCCGCGCTCGCCGCGCCCGCCGCCACCGCGCGCCACCTGCACACGCTCTGCTCCGCCATCCACGCGCAGGTCAGGCGCTTCTACTCTTCGAGCGGGGGGTTCACATTCTGGAGAGTCGGGGTGGAGTCGGGGAAGCTCATGTGGTCACCTGGAAAGTCGGGGAAAACTGAAACTTACTGTTCCCGATATTTGGTCATCAAAGTTCAGTCCTTTTCCATAAAAAAATGAATAAGGATTTCGTCTACGTCGCGCATATTTTTTATACAACATAGGAAGGCAATCGAGCAAGTGGGTCATCTGCTGGTAATTGATCACCATCGCCCATTGACACTCGCAACACCAAGGAGATTGCAGATGCGTAGCCAACCCAGAAGGCTAAGATGGAATACCTCTTGTGGCAGTAATTTCATCGACTGTCTTGCTCTCCACGCCGAAACACAAGCACTGCTGTTTAGCGGCCGGATTAGCGAGCAAAATCGCTTTGTCTTGTATGACGGAATGTCATCGTGTGTGTAATCTTTCACCTCAACTCTCACTGTAACATTTGTTCCATCTTTATCTGTCACTATGACGTTACCACCATATAAATAGTCCTTAACACAGTGCCACGGACTCGCTAGGTAAGTTCATTGTCCGTAGACGATTTTCGCTACGTACCGGGAAACCCTTGCTACGAGCTACGGGTGCAGCACGTAGCACTCCGTGGCAGTTAATGTGTTAATGGACGTAATGTTGTCCGCAGTGCACGGACGACATGATGCCGTTCGTGTGCGAGCTGTACGTGCGCGCCATCACCGCCGGCATGAACGAGCTGGAGCGGCTCAAACTGAACAAGGACAAGGTACCACGCCTGCCATTACTTTTTCTTTAACTGTCTCGATGTAGGGTGACCAACCCTGAGTGTTCATTTTACAGTATATATGATCTAAAATTACAAGATCCATGGAAAAATACGGGACCGAGTTGTTTTTTGTATGGTATGGTATTTTTCTTTTTAAAATACAGAATACGGCGGAAATGATAGCTGAAAAATGGGACGTCCTGTAAAATACAGGAAATTTGGCCACCCTATCTCGATGCAAACTAGGGATGTCGAAAGGGCCGAAAAGTATCGATTGTTTTTGTAAATGTCGAATGTCAAAATCAATTTTATTTATCGAATTTTGTACTTTTTAGATGCTTAAAAATGTAATATTGCTGGCTATAGAACAGTACTGTCAAGGCTGCAATCTAGGCAGGACAGTTAATAGCCGGCCGGTAAATTTTTCGGGGCAGTTGACTTTCATCACCACCTTTTTCAATCGACTGTCCTGGCTACTTAAACGTGAACGCGAGGGCAGTGCAGTGCATTGCGGTGAACATGACAGTGCTGCTCGCCGTTCGTACTAATGATCTATATTTGAATGCCAAATGTTTTTCTAAAGCAGTAATTACATTAATACAATCCCCGCATGTAACATGCGGTGACCAGAAAAGTGTAAAAAACACGGCAGTCGGCCGCGTTCGGCGAGCGACATCAGATCTGCAACCGTAGGACCATAGGAGGCGGACAGACTAATGTGAGAGCGACTTTTATTTTCTGTTTGAAACAAGTTCGGCGACCGCATTAGGTGAACGAAGTAGTATAATTGCCTCTTTACTGTTCTGTTTAAGTATTCTGCTCCTGTGTGAAATCAGTCTTAGGTATATAAGGTGTCTAATTGCATTTTGTTGGGCGTTCCGCAGCAATCTGAGGCGCGCTCGGCGGAGCAGATGCTGGCATCGTGGTTCACGCAGCTCGGCTCGCTGCTGAGCGCGAGCGCGCGGCTCAAGGCCGAGTGCGCGCTGACCGCCTTCTCGGTGCATCCCGCTCACAACATGTACGAGCGAGTGAGAGCCGCGCCGCTGCTCGCGCCCGCCGCGGTGAGATACTGTCGCTACGACGACGATAGATATCACATATTTTACTTTATTAGTATGCCATTCGTTCAAGTAGTGAACGGTCCCCTAGTTACTTGTATATTATTAGCAATGTACAAGGAAAAAATATTCTTCGCACAAAACCGGGTAATGTATTAAGAAATAGTGTTTGGTCGTTCTACTTGATCCGGTTGATGCCTCGTAGGGAGGCAGTTTGTTGGTATAGACCTCCGTAAAGTAACGCCTCAATCTATTAGTATGTCGGGTGTTCAATGAAAACACAGACAGAAATGCCAGAGGTTTGAAATGTCAAATCGCTACGGCCAAAGGTATGCAGCGCCCTTCACGTTCATGTTCTCTGGCGATCATTTTTTTTGCACTCGCCTTCCAGGACGCGCTCGAGCCAAAGTCTGAGGGCACGTCGGAGTTCAACAGTTGGGCCAACGACAGCCGGACGCAGAGCAACCTGGTCAAGACGTCGGAGACGCTGCAGCTGAAGCACGCGCCGCGCCACGCCAACGTGCTGTCCACTGCCATCCTCACGGAGGGCGAGGCGCTCGGCCTGCACGCCGAGCTGGGCCAGGACCTGGCCGTGCTGCTGGCCGGCCCGCGCCTCAAGACGCTCTCCTGGGATATGGACAGGTCGGTACAGGTCCTCGGCGACGCTGCTAACTGCCAACTGGACAGTTCCCATAGCGCCCTTTTGCTACAGCACTGTAAGAACAGGCACCTTTAATGCTACTGCTGTGTCTTTTAAGCTAGCTTAGTTTAAGATTCAGATCATTGGCCGGGTATATTGTTGGAGCATTAAGCGTGCATGGTCGCTGATCAATCCAGACGATTTTCAATTCTTTAACGGGATACTAATCTTATCAACCAAGGCCGCCGGAATAATGCATGCTCCAATTGTGAGCTAGTCTACACTAATATAATAAAGAGGTAAACTTTGTTTGTTTGTATGTGGGGGGTAATCTCTGGACGTACTGAATCGAGTGCAAAAATTCTTTCACTAATAAACAGCTACGTTATCCCTGACGGCATAGGCTAATAATTTCATGCGAACGAAGTCACGCGCGTCCGCCAGTTACTAATATAGTCAATGTAATGTTCCAGGGAACTGCTATTGGAGAACTGCGCGGCGCACATGGAGCGCACGCAGGCCGGCACGCGCGCGCTGACCACGGAGCTCAAGTACCTCAACCTGGACCCGCGCGCCTTCCTGCACCTGCCCGAGGAGGGGGACGATGAGAACGACGCCTACTACGGCATCGAGAAGGGTACCGCCGCTTTGTTGTAGCCGCCGGTTACGCTGCCACCGGTTTCGCGACTGTGCGCTGCTAAGCTCGTGTTAAGGCGCTGGTGCCGTTATGGCCGATGTTAAAGTGCTCCGATATAATGGGGGCTATATGAGTAGTTAAAATACCACCCGCGTGGGACAGCTGCCAATGAAGGCCTGTCCAGAATTTGCCTACCACGTCTAAGTGGCATATAAATTTGATTGGGTGTTATAACAATTGGTGGTATAATTTGGGTGGTAGTGCAGATGGTTTTCAATAACTACTAGGATTATTAGCGCGACACCGACTCGTTTCGTCGATCAGTGCGCTTCTTTCGAGACGAGAGGAAATTATATGTGTGATGTGCAATAAATAATGTTTTATAGTGGACAGAGCTTTGGAATTTGATTTTTAATTTTGCGTTTCTGTCTTTCCGCAGGTTACGAACACCTGGTGCAGTTAGAGGAACCAGAAGAAATATGGCAGAACGCGTTCTTTGACCCCGAGCAGACAGAGAGCGCGGCCGAAAGCGAAATAGAGTCCTACCAGCTGCCCATCAAAAAGAAGAACAGAAACCACGCATCCTCCGATGAGGACTCCGACCCGCTCAGCATCCTCTCTGACGCCAAGAAGGAGAAGAAAAAACAAGCAAACAGAGATAAGAGTAAAGAACATAGACGGAAAAAGTCACACAAACAAGATTCCAGCAAAGAACGACGAAAAGACAAGGACAAAAAACCCAAAAAGGAGAGAAAGAAGAGCAAGTCTGACCAACCTGCCACGGGCTCAGTGACATTGACGAGCCTGCTTGGCATGAAAGTGACCGAAATGCCGACACAAGTACAGGACGGCGAAAAGAGAGTTAGAAAGAAGAAGGAACGGCGGAGAGACGAGACATCGACCCGTGTCAGCGTCACTGACAGCGACTACGACAGCCAAGGGAAACTGTCTCAGGTCTCTGACAATAACGACCCTAATGTCTTGGTCGACGGTCTATTTTCTATGGAAGGACTGAATTCGGCAGATATGCGAAAGAGTGATGACGTTCAGAAAGTCGTAGACAATATAAGTCCTGCAATTAGGAATGACGTCTCCAATCTCCAAAATCCAGCAGTTGTTAAAGCCAAAAAGCCGGTAAGAATTAGCAAGTCACCCAGCGTTAGATCGACTGCTAGTGAAGATTCGGATGTGAGCAGAGCGAAGTCGCCATATTTAACACCTAATCAATTAATCAATCGACATGTCGTCAGCAACAAAGTGAAGAATAGCATAACCAAACTCTTACAGTTTAGACGAAGTAAGCCTAAAACTGCTAGTGTTGTACCAAAGAGCCAAGCCCCAAGTGGTCATCTAAGTGACAATGCGAGATCTCAACTGTCGAACCATTCGCTTCTCGGAATGAAGATATTCAACCCAGAAGAAGTACCCAAGGTCTACATGAATAAAAAACAGTGTCAGGAGCTAGAAGCGATCAAAAACGAGGTCAATAATCTACTAAACATAGGAGATCAGACTAAAAATAGTGCATATATGCCTAAAATACCTTACAATGAATCCGCAAATGAGCTAAGCAAGTTAAAAACCCCGCTTAATATTTATAATGCACAAAAGCATCAGGATTTGAGGTATAGTCAGCAATATAACTCATCGCCGAATATCGTGCCGAATCGCAATGCTTGCAATGAAAGTCTCAAAGCTTACAGTGATTATCTGCTAAGTTCTCCGCAGAAACAGTCTTATAATAATTATATGACAAGTCAACCACCCCGACCGACTAGCGTGATTGACTCGAGCTACGTGTCTCCATCAAAGCAAATCGACAGACAGACATGTGCATCCGTCGCTCCATCAAAACCACCAACGACCAAACTAACAAATCAACTGTTTCACAAATCTATGCAAAATTTAACAAACAACGACGATGTTAAGTTTGATCAGTCCAAAAAACACTTAAAGGACATTAAATACTACAGCCAGTACGCTATAAGTAATACTCAACAGACTTCGCCTAGTATCCAAAGCAATTCTGATCTCAAATCGCCAAATGCGACACAAAGCCTATCGCCAAACTTCAACAGTTACAGTATGCAGCAACAACAGTCTGCTATGGCGAAAGCAAGAGACGATTTTATCAAATTTTACCAGTCTGTTCCTAGTAACGATCTACGATCAACAAGTCAATCAAGAGGACCACCACAACTGAACACCCAAGCGAGTCCCAATTTGAATGAGGACGTCATAAGACATGGGCAGAAACAGATGAATAGTTTGATGCAGGATATTCTTACCGAGAAGTTAGGAGCGGCTAGTAGCGATGTTGCGAAGAGACTGCAAACACCAAACGAATGGCGTTTGGGGCATGCAAGTAATACTAAACCTTACAGCTCGCATACTGAGGTGTCTAATACGCAACATAATTTTAATGCTAATGACAAACTGCAAAGACATCATGGTAGGTTAATACAGAATCAAGTGAAACCTAGTCCTCTAACAAGAGACACGACGCCGGCTAAGCAGCTAAATGTTCAAAACAAACAGCAAGCATCTAAAATCGACAATCAAAACAACTTCGAAGACTTTTTAAAGGAACTGCAAAAATCTATAAATGCCGGCGTGACAGCTAGTGGAAAACAGAGCGTACCTTTAAATAAAGAAGTTAAAGTGACACCTGTCAACCCGACATCGATAACGACACCCGCTAAGAAATCCGATCTTATTACACATAGTGCCAAACAATTAATACAACAGAAGAAAACTGAAAATGCGCCTAACACGTTCTCGCGTCTCAGTTACATGCATAAGAACAAGCAAAGCGAAATCAAGCTCCAAAATGACGCTCAAGCCATCAGTTTGGAACTAAATAAGAACATTATGGATCACAAGATTAGTAAAGCGAAATATATGAAGAACGAAGTGACGATATCCAGAGTAGACAAAAGCAATCCTGTTGTTAACGACAAGGGAAATGCGCAGACTTTTCGTAAAATTGATAAAACCGGTGGTCATTTTCAGAAAGATTTTCCTGTTCTAACGAGTATGTTAGATGCGAAGCCGCTAGATACATCTAAACGAACCAGCCAACCCTCGAGCAGTGATAATAACTCAACATTTGAAAACTCAGTTAACAGAGAACATGCGGATTTGTTACTGTTATTGCGAAACCAACAAACTTTTACGATACCTAAAGCTAATACAAACCCATCAACGGTTGATCTCGGACCGTCAAGTCACGCGCAACCTATAGTAGAACAAATAAAAAGCCCTGATGCAACGAACCAAACGTACCAAAGACCGTGCGACAAAGATATAGCAACATCATCATTAACGGGTACCAACGTTAAGAAAGACGATTCTATGAATGTTCTGAGTCCTCATGAAAAGAATGATGGCAAAAGAGAGGCTGATGATAAACGCCAGGATTGGGAAAGCGTAATGAGTGCTCTGTTAGCACATAAAACTCAACCACTAGGCCCCAACGCTTTAGACATGGTGCTAAAGAAAGAAAGAAAACATTCCCATTGTAATTCCCGTTCAAACACAAGCAGTAAGCCAAAAACACCTATTTCAACATGCTCAAAAAATAAAGCTCCTGATTCAAAGAGACGCGAGCACCATAGCTCAAGAAGTGGTTCGTCTTCACGAAAGCCTAGCACAGAAAAACATGCAGAAATTCCAAAATTGACCAATCAAACTGAAGTTATTAAAAAGATACCTGATCCTAAAAGAACTGAGGGTCCAAATAAACATTTCACGTCAAATCCACTGAAACAAAATGACCCTTTTATATCGGGGATACCTAATTCAGATTATGACTTGCTTGAAGAACTAATGGATGATGATTTGCGTCAAGAAATAGGCGAATTATCATCAGATGAAGAATACCGAGCCCCAGCTGTGACTACAAAAGCTAAGGCCCCTTGCAGTGCCCCGAAGATTAACGCCAATACTTGCTCTAAACAAGCTGATGTTCCAAAAGCTAAACCACGAATTATTACCCCAAAGACAATATTTTGTAATAATGTTCCCAACTTGAAGAGAACAGATACGACTTGTACTGGAACAGCTGTGAACGCCTGTACCAAAGCAGGTTTTACAAATGTTATAACACATCACCCAGTTATTCAAGATACCGCCACTGTGCCGGAAACTAGACCAACCGTACTTTGCTCTAGTATAAATAGTCAACATATGACTACCAATATCATCGCTAATCAAACCGAAACTAACCATTATATAGCCAATATTGCGACAAATAATCCTATGGAACCAACAAATTTGATTATAACATCGGTACCAGCACAACCGATGGTGCTTATTAGTCAAGAATTAGTTTACGATCCATACCCGACAATCCGGATCCATGAAAATCAGGTGAATGCAGGCCTGTGCAATATAACGCAAAATGCTTATGTGACTTTAAACACCGCGCCTAATATTGCAGTGTACCAAACGACGCAGTTTGCCGCACCTGTCATTAACCCCGTCATTATTGGTAACGCTATGACTACTACGACTAATGTTACAAACGCATTGGCTATTGAGAGTCAACACGTGGATTCAAAATCTGTAAAAAATGAAGAAAAGCCTACTATTATTACCGAAACAAAACCAGACATAGAAGGTCGAGTTATGGAGGATACTGATACAACAATAGATATACCCACGAATTTGGATTGTAACATGAATAAAAATAACGAAAGAAAAGTGCTGTCGCAAGTGCAAGAAAATCATACAAGTGACAGTTCAGGGAAGGATTCACGAACACGAAGATTATCGGTTGATAGAGACTCTGTAAAAACTGAACAAGATGTGGAGAGAATAAAAATGAAACGTCAGTCGTTAATGAATAGGAAAGTTAGTCATCCTTGTCATCCACCGATACCCCTTACCTACACGCCATTGGGTAAAAAAGTGAATATCGGAAAGCTACTGCACGGAACACCGAAGAATGGCGCCGTCAAATTGAACTACGAACTAAAGTCCAAAACTATTGTGGACCAAAAGGATACGTCAGTGAACGCAAGCATAGAAAGCCCTAAATCTGAAACAAATAATGAAAATATTGAAAATCCTGAACAAGCATTTAGTGCAAAGGAAAACCACCAAGTGTGCCGGCGCATTCTGTTAAGGTCTTCTAATAAATTAGAAAAAAAGATAACGCCAAGTAAAAATGTTAGAATTCCGCTTCGTAGAAATAAGGTCAAAATTAAAGTTGCTGATCTGGCAGAAAAAGTTGCTAGTTCTAGCGATCTTCAAGAGAATAAAGACAAGACCACAAAGGTTTTAGAAACTCCGAAGCGCATTTCGAGAAGACTAATGAATAAAAATGTTAAGGTTAAGTCGACGAAACCAAACACAGATTTAAGTATAGGGACTAAAGAAATTCAAAAAGTATCTCTTAAAAATTCCAAAGCCAAAGAAAGTCCAGATTTGAAACTTATTGATTTTGAGAACGAGCTTTCCGGTTCTAAAATTCTGAAGACCTCACCTACTACTTGTAACGCAGACAAAGTTCAGCAAGACCTTGAAACAAGCACGAAAGCGAAACTGGAAAGAGTAGAATCACAACCTGTTTTAGAAAAGACTGTCCAAGTAGATCACAAAAAACCTGCCTCTCTAGATGCCATTAAAGAGACACTTGGACCAAATAAATCTAACGCAAGCACTGTGGCGCCAACCGTTTTGATAGAAAAACTAAAAACTAACCTTGGTGAACAACTGATAATTAAAAGCACGGCGGTTACAAAAACTACTAAACAACCGATCGTTATGACAATCAAAAACCAAAAACAGTCTATATTGTCGATTAAAGCTAAAGATTCTTCTGCTCAAATCAATAATATCTCTGAAAATGTTGCAGTCAAAGTAGCTGTTCAAACAAATCATACGACTACCGACATACCGGCAGTTGCCACCACGTTTAGTAATAATAATTCATCTGAAACAGGTGCAATCGATAATGACGAACCCCGGTCAGAAACAAAACCTATTAACTGTACTGGAAAAAACCTACCAATTAAAAATAACGGTAGTCCAGATCCCACATCAGAGCAGCCGGATAAAGAAGGAGATAATTTGGATCAAATACAAACATTGCCAGCTAAAGAAGCATCTGCAACTAACAAAGGCTCTGAACCATCAACTGTAATGACACGTGATAAAGCCAATGAAGTGACACCAGATATGCAAAGTAAGAACGATAGACACGTTGTTTTGTTAAACGCAAACTCAAGTTTGATAGAAAGCGAAGAAAGCTACGTTCATCCAAAACAAACCACTCAAAATTGTACTGCTGATATAGTAAATAATCCGGAAATACGAAACAAAATTATGGAATCAAATCAGTCTCCAGTTGATAATAATACAGATGTAAATAAAAGCCTTGTATGTCAGGAACCCATCAACGAAGTTTTAAAAAGTACGAATGTTGAGAGGAAAGCACATAAAATCGACGCAGAATCAGTAAATCTGAAAAAAGCCCAAAGTCAGATAATTAAACCTAATAATAAAAAGAAGAATGTCACCGAATTTAGAAAAGAAGATGTTGTTATCGAAGAAATTCCCATAATGGACAATAATGACCCGACTAAAAAGTGTGTAAGAATCAAGCTTCCTACTGGCAAGGTGTTTAAAGCTACTGTGTTTGGCAAAATACATATTGATTATGATACGTTATTTGCTGATCCAGCTATGAGAGGTATTCTTACAAAAGGTTTGACTGAGGGTAAGCGGTATACACTCAATATTAAACAAATTTCAAAGACACAGAAAAACAACCCAACTCAATTATTAGACACACAAATACGAGAAATAAATATTGTAGAGAAAGTAAAAGGAGATGTTGAGACTGTTAATTTGATTAGTGATGACGAAGATGACGACACACGTAGTTTCAGTACTGAATTCGGGAAATATAGTACGAAAATCGATCTAGAAACGTTTACCAAACACCAAAAGAAGTTTGTTCAAAAATGTTTCGTAAAATTATGTAGAGATAATATTTTCAAAAGCAATAGAACTAAGCCAAAGTCACGATGTCGATCAACGACAAGTTCTTTAGTTACCAGAAATAAGGGTAAATTACTTTCAAAACAACTATGTAAAAGTTCCACAGTACCCGATGTTCAAGTCTGTCCGAACGACATAAAGGAACATTTGCCTGCAGCAAATTCAGACCCGAGTGAACAACCATTTAATACAGGAGATGTTCCCTCTCCTTTGATATTGAAACGTATTGTTCATTCAAATATAATGAATAATACAGAAGTAATTGAAATAGATGACTCCTCAAATGACAGTACTAAAGTCAGTAATAATACAAATGTTGAACCAGTAAAGAAAATAGTTGAACTTAAGAATTTGCTGTTGCAAGATCTTGGCGTTGCTAATAATCAAGACGTACCACTGAAAGACAATGTTAACATCCCTGATAGTATTATTGCTGTAGAAAATTTGAAAAACGCATTGTTGGAAGATCTTGGTGTAGCAGAAACAACAGAAGAACTTCGTGAAGTTAAGGAGCAAAATAATGAAGAAACGAATAATAAACCAATTCAGGCTCTGATTCAGAAAAAATGCCTTGTTAAAATATCTAAATGTGACAATCTTGTCAAAAAATACGAGTCAATTAAACAAGCGAAGAAATGTTTTGTATTGCTTCAGAGGTGTGACGCTTTGCAAGTCAAGACTGACCTTAAATTAAACGATGTAACCGAACAAATAGAAGTAAAGGAATCTTCTCTAGATTATAGTGAAGATTTTATTGATTTTGACGTTGACGAAACATCAGATTCCCCAAAGTTGTCTCGATGCCCATCATTATCGATACTAAATCTATGGGATGACACATTAAGTCATCAGACTCCGGAAAGCTTGTATGGGCGGAGCTCACCAGTTATGCAGATTTTCGATGCTTTGGTATCTCTATATAATAAATCCAAAGACTTTGAAAAAGTACCCAAGGTAATGCCCATTACCTGTTGTTCTGAGTGGACGATGACTAAAGTCGAGTACAGATTTCAAGAAATAACAGAAATTTCTCACATAATAGAAACCAAAGTTGAAGAAAATAAACACACATTCACCGTTTACGATGATAGAAATGAAGAAAACCTTGTGATTACTTTCAAAGCACCTAAACTTGTAACAATTGCTTTAAAATGCCTGGAAGATAATCCTGACGTTGTTTACCGGTTGCATGTTGCACGTGCTGTTAGACAAGTATCCAGAAATAGTATATCTAATAACTTGAAAAGAAAAACTGAACCAGCCGCAGACGATATTGCTAGTAAAATACTCAAATTGGGAACATTAGCCTTAAAAGCGATAAATACCTATCACGAAAATTTCGCCAGTATACTGACTCCGGTTGCCTCCCTAAATATTATAATGGAACAAAATGATATTAGTCCAGAAATTGTCGAAACTGAACTTAACAACGAAAGTCAAGACGAGATTAAAAACTCTCATCTTGGACACGTGACAGATGTTACTGAAAATCATGAAAGTGACTTAGATTCTGGTACTAAAAATCTGAACGGTATCATTGATAGCATTGTCAAAGCTAAACAAATTGAAAGAATAGACTTGAAAGTTTCTTCAACTAGAGTATCAGAAAAAACATCTGAGATTATCACTGAAGCACTTGTTAATAATACCAAAATCGAAAACAAGATAACTATAGAAGAATCAAAAGAATACCTAAAAACCTTTAAACATGATACAGCTTCCACTCAAATTAGTTCAGAAGAAATAAGTAAAGAAGAAACACGAAAGGGTGAAAGTATTTTAATCAGTGAAGATAAAGAACATTCTGAAGCTACTTATGAAAACATGAATACCACTAGAGTTGTTGAGAGTTTTGTTGATAGTAGTAATGACGAAAACAATCTACATGATGATACAATAACCGTTATTGACAAAGAAACAATAAACAGTAACCTTAAAACAAGTTTAGAATATGATAACAACTGCTCTAAAATAAATTCTGAATTTGATAATAAAAATAAATGTGCTTTATATGAACAAAACACTAAGATAGTTCATGAAAACTGCACCGATGATAATTACCATGATTATAACAAGATTGAGATTGCTAGTAATGGACCAGCAAGCGTAGAAAAAATAGAGCCGAAAATAGTCAGAGAACATGTACCAACAACAGAAAATGATTTAAATCCCACGACTTTGATGACAGGTCACGTAACAAAAGTAGATTTAACTGTCACGGAACATGATTCCGCTGACAATAAGGTTACCAATATCAATAATGTAGAAAATAATAGCAAAGATTCCTTATTGCGGCGATGTGACAAAACTGACCATACCACAGAAAGTGACCATATGAATATAGTAAAACATAAAAAAATTGGCATAAATGCATATGACGCTAAAATTAGTGGTCATGATAACTTTCAATCTCTTTACCTGTCACCTGATGTATTTAAAGATAAAGTAACGAGGTCTGTAATTATCAACGATTCAAAATTATCGGTAGATTTACATCATGCAGTGGAGTTAGAAAATTCGATGCCAAGTAAAGATGATACTGAAAGCGAACCCACACATTTTAAGGAAGTCAACTCTACATTCTATAATGAGAATTATCAATCTCGGTATGACTTAACAAAAGAGGCAAATATTAATGAAAATCGATCGAATGATAATGCTGTACTGTCTATTGAAAGTACTGTTTCAGAAAATTATGGTCATGATGTCAAAAATCCAAACAGTGATCAAACATCTGATACTAACCAATTGTATGAAATTCCTGACGATGATATACCTAGAGAAGCATACGAAGTCGAGATCCTCGATACGAGCTTTGAAGAAGACACCAAAATTGTTCAAATTTCGAATGAAGTAACCAATACCGAACCTATAACAGATATTGAATTGGAGGCAGAAAAACGTGATCCCCAAATCATATCACCACTTATAGTAGATAATAAAGAGATTATGTTTAACTACCATGATTATACCAAACCGCCTAAAACAAAAGAAGTTCCTCTACCAAATACTGAAAAACATTTTAAGACTTGCTCTACTGATCTAGATTTTCAAATTTTGAACGACAACGTAAAAATGGTCGTAACGAACATGGTTGATCATAGCATTGAAAATAACCGTGATCAATATAAAAACTCTAGCCCAAGATTAAGAACAAAGGAAGACTTGAATGTGGACATAGTTGCTACTTCTAAAATAAATGCAAAACCAGACCTTCAATACGAATTTATTCAAGAAGATGATTGGCTTACCGTGATCACAACAGAAAATGATAAAGATACTTCTACAGCTTCCGATACTGAAAGCTCATCTTTGAATCTCGAAGAAAGCAAAGAAGATCCAGAAATCGTTACATCGCTTAGCACCGAAAGTTCTGGTGTGACTCTAAAAGGCATTGAATATGAAGACCCTGTTATAGGCAAATGTTATGTGTTTACTCTTAACGAATCTGGTTCCAGTACCAGTAACATTTCAAGTGATAGCTTAGAAGTTTTTCAAGAAAGTGAAGAAAATCTTGATCCGAAAGAATTTAATGATTCACATTCATTTGAAAATTTGCACAATATTGAGCTTTGCGTAATCGCACCGAAAGTGACGTACTCTAGGGGATCTTTAAAACGTAAGAGGGATATGAGAGATGTTTATGTTTTAGAGTCAAAATACAGGAAAATTAAATATAATGACAGGGATAAAAAAGTAACAGAGAAGAAGTACAGAAAAGGAAAGAATATTGACTGTCCCAAACAAGCAATCAAAACTATTATCGACTCGTCTTACGTTAAGGAATATAATCGGTTGTTAGAATATTGTTCTTCGGTTAAGTTTTCATATTCACGGCCTTTTCATAAAGAAATTGTTGACGTGAGTGAAATGACGTCTAATTGGCCTATAAGCGATACTTACGCTGATATTCCTGACGATAGTGGTGGCGAAAGTCTATTCGTTGACGTACTGCATAAACCATCTTACCAACCGGACCCAGCAACTCAAACATTGGCAGAAGAAATTACGTACCAATATGAAAAAACGGACAGCCTCCAGGAAAACCAATCAGATGAAGCTGCAGACACTAATTTCAATATGGGTTTTGGTGAGGGGTCCGGCAGAGTCATACAAAATTTGAAGAAAGGTGGTGTTTCAAATATTTCGGCTGCGACTCTGTCGGACGTAAAACAATCTCAGCCGTTTCTATTATCCGAGGATTACGACGACTACGAAATTCCCAAAGCGAACATAGACGACCAAGTAAAGAAAATTCGACAGTATGTCAATTTCATAGAATTGCGGGATAAAGTTCGATCGTTTTTCAAGAAAACAACTGTGGAATTAAAATCTGACTGGATGCAGCACAACATAAAAGAGTGTGGTTATCAATCGAGGTATAATGACAACATCTTTAGAGATTTTCCATTTGATCTATGCAGTTTAGACTATGTCAAACCAGCTCCATCAGAAATTATAGTCCAAGTGGTTCAAGTGGGCCAACTTCCAGTAAGTGCAGCCGCCCAAAATCCCGTCACTTGCGATCCACGTGTCACTCAAGTATCAGACGCGAGCCCTTCCCAATGTTCCGTGGACAACAGCCCCAACGATGACTCGCAATCAGAAATTAAAACTGAATATACAGAACTGACAACAGCTGACCTAACTTTACCTTTGGTTCAAGAATATGCTCAACATAATCAAGCTATGAATCAAGATTGTCATGACGTAAATGATTTAGAAATAACTGAACAAACAATTTCTTTAGAAATGGAGATTAAGGCCGAAGAAAGACCTGAAATTAAACAAGAGATACCAGAGATCAAGGAGGAAAGAAGTAATTCTGTTGACAATGTAGATTTGCATACTTACACCAGTGCAACACCTGAACATGCTGAATATTTATTTGAGAATAACTCTGCGAAATCAGATGGTAATAATTTAAATTACGATGTGACTGAGAAAAATAACTCTGAAATTTCACAACAGCGGCAGCAAAACGGCACATCGGAAAAGACAGATCAAATAGCACACGCAATGAACGCCGCTGGCATCACGACGACGCCAGAATCTATTACAAATTCCAGAGCTCATGCGTTAGTAAACATTCTATCTCAAAAGATACGACAGGGGTCAGTCAATACCACCCAGACTACTACCAACACCTACTCTAAAACGACGTCAATTAATGCCATGGCATTACAGCAAGCGCTAGCCCAAATATTACCACCGCCATTAAATCAGACTGGCTCTAGTGAAAACAATCAAACTGCATCAACGCCAGTCGGGCCTCAAGTTTTGCATATCGTGCAAGGAAAGAATGCATCTGGGAATCAAATCACACTCGTTGACAATTCTCAACAATCCGTCATAAGCAGTCCAAATGCAACCCAGGTGTTGCACATAGTGCAAAACAAAGGAGCGACCGCTGGACAGACCTCAAATGGGACGCTTACATCGCAGTCGAATTCCTTCAGTGGCCTGTCATTGGTCGACACGGGTCTTCAACAAGGCGGAAATCAACTACTCCACATAGTTAACACTGGGAACCAAAAGAACGCTAGCCCTGGCCAGTTACTGAAACGAGTGAACCTTTTGACCAACCTCACAAACGTTCAAGGAAATAATGAACAGAAAATGGTGCAGTTTGTGTGTAAATCTGCTGATGGTAAAGCTATTCAACTAAACGCCCCACACCAACGAAGCATGGTCTTGAGACTGCAACCGATTGAAACTTCTAATGTTCAGACCCCTCCAGCAAAACCAGCGGAGTCTCAAGATCTTAGTCCGTCACCCACAAATTCAGCCTCTAGTAAAGAAAGTGCGAGTCAACAAGAAATAAAGTCGCGTTCTATATACGAAGAAAACTACGCCAAATTCATTCAAAACTCGTCCAGTAAGACGCCGAGCTTAGAAAAGGCGACTAGTTTACCAAAATTTAATCAAGCCTTTGGAAAACCAGTGTTCCAGGAGGGCAACCAAAAACAAAGCGAAGCTGCCAGTTCAAATTCTCATCTTCAATCAGTAAACACAAACAACGATAATACTGAATGTCCTGCGACAGACAATGCAATCAATTTGGAGCACATTGGACAAATTAGCAGTCCACCATTGCTACTGAGAAAGCAACCAGCAGTGACGTCACAATCTCAATCAAACTTGGTGCAACAAATCAAACAAACCATCTCTCCTATGAATATTCAAACAATGCACGGTGGCGTTATTTACACTCGCCAAATTCCAGTAAACATCGGCGGAGGTCAAACGATAAACCTGATCACAGTTCCTAGCACGGAGTTGATAAGCGACGACGCGCCCAAACCACAAACGGCCACTCAAAGCGAAATAGAACCTTCCATAATCAAGATAGTACCCCAAAGTCAGACCACAGCTAATTCTGAAGGTTCGCAGGAAGAAAATAATAGTCATATGAGTACGTCCAATGAAAATGCACAGAATTCTCAACCGCAACCAGTCTTAACGCAAATGCGAATCAAACTGCCAATGCTTAGCAAAGCTCCTCAGATGGTGCCGGGCGCTAGAGTTGTTAGGCCCTCGTTTTTCCAGATTCAAAGAAATGTTATTGGTGGGGCAAATCAACCCGTCTACCAGCAGTTGGTTCTAACAGCTGCACCGCCGCTCGGCCAACAAACGATCAGGTTGCCGCAAGCGCAAGCGAGTCGCCCTATCAAAGTGCCGTCTGAAAGCCAATCGTCTTCATCGGAGTCTCAGATGAGCTCTTCGACGCTGGAACAACTGCGAGAATTTGACATGGTTTTAGAGCAAGTAAAAGAGAGAAGTACAGTGCAGCCGATCTCAAATTCCAACAACACTTTTAAGTTACATACTAATTCTTCCGACGCTACGGATGGTACGGGTTCGAGTAACTGCTCAAATGAATCAACGCAACAAGTCTTATATTCTATTGGTAACAATCAATCGCTTAACGTAGCCTATGTTAACAGAAAAGCCACTGTAACTACTCCGACGACATCCACCTACGTACGTTCGCCGGACTCCACGGGCATTGCCGACTCACCCACGTCTTCCACGCATGTGCAAATACCGCACACGGTTACTACAGACTCGTCACCTACTGAAATGACTTCTCAACCAAAACCAGCGAAAGTCGGTTCTAAATCTAAATCAAGGCCTAAATCGTCATCGAATCCTCCTAACACTCTAAAACTCAATTCAGTTCCGCCAAAAACATCATCGCAGAAGCCCTTAGAAGATGAACAGACTACGCAACGAATACTTTACATACTGGCCGAATACAAGGAGCAGGTGGAAAATTCACCGGATAAAGACAAACCAGCACCGCGTAGGAGATCAAATCCGCCATCGAATCCGGGGTCTTCGAAACGCAAGAAGAGTTCCAGCTCTCGTCGGTCCGGAACGCGTGACATGAGCCCCGTCCACGGGGAGGACACTTGTCGCACCATGGGGTCCGAAGACAGCAGCTGCGGCACCTCCCAAGGCGACTGCACCGAAAGCTGTCTCGACAGTCACTCACCTCAAGACAGTCCGCGGAAAGTCGCTAGGAAGATAACCTTCGACCAAGAACTGCCGACCCAGCCGCGTCCTCAACCCCAGCGGAACGTTATCGTTGCCGACGGACAGACCATTACCGTCGCCCGCGGCACGACCGGAAAACCGGCAACGGCTGTTCTCATGCCGGCGAACTACATCTTACCCGTGTCGATGGTGAAAGGTGGTCAGCAGATCGCGATAGTGACCAACCGGGGTCCGAAGCTGTTGACCGTAGGCGGGGAAGGGGGCGCGGCGAACGCTCTGCTGCTGCAGCGGTTGATAGGGCCCGGGGGGTTGAAGCCGGTGCTGGCGCGCCCGGGGGTTCGGCACGTCCGTCTGCCCACCGCCGCTTTGCACAATCTACAGGCCTTTAACTTGGCGACAGGCACAGCGACGTCAGTGCAACCTCCGGACAGTACAGCGTCCCCAACGCCGGGTCCCACTCCGCCGGAGCTCGTGGACACTCGCGCCACTAGCTCGCCGTGGACGGACCGGGACGAGGTGAAGCCGGAGCGCAGTTCCAGCCCTGAAGGCTCCGAGCCCTGGAACCTCCCCTCCTCGGCCGATGCGCACGAATACTCCTATGAAGAAACCGTGCGGACTGACAATATGGATCGCACCGTGCTGGTGAGTGTTACAAAAGCTTTTTTGTGTTTTTTATACTTGGAATTATCAGTGGATAAGATAGTGAACAAAATTAATTTCAATGCAATGCTATGTAGTTTGGATTTTAGACGATATAGTTAAAGTGCATCTGATGATTCCAATCCCACCGACTCTTAACAGCCGTAAACCCGTGTGACACAAATTTTGCAACTTCAGGATCCGATCCCAGATCGATACAGTCCTGATATGGAGGCGCAAAGGATATTTGATAAGATGTTCGACGTAGACTCGAAAAAGTCGTACGCCGTTGATTCGCACGACGATTCGCCGCGTTGCGCTTACGATATTGACGCGTCCGATTGCGACGATAAGGCCTACCAGGTGATCTATCGTAGAGCCGTCGCAGACCCTTCAGAATGGGCCCCTCAAGCGCCTGCTTTTACCATCAAAATAGAGACGTTTTATGGGCCCCTTTTCGCAACTGTCCATTGTTGTGTATGTTACACACGAATACTACCAATTTCAGTGTTGTCAAAAGGGGTTAATTAAAATGCCCCTACTTGAAAATTACGTATGGAATTGAACGAGGTTCACCGAATATAACTCAAATAAAACACATTAGTTCTACAATATTGATTGTGCCACTTGATAAGTCCCTTAGCGTTGACACATCTAATTTAATCCGTCAACTTGTGATCGAACATTCCTATACTAGAAAAGACCTGTCGGCCATTAAAATGAAAGAACACTCACACACTTTGTATGGGACATAAACCCGACCTGATTGGTCGTCGATCCACAGGTTTTGTGTTGCATAACCATTGTGTCTGACCGTGTCACTCTAATCAACAGTGGGCCTTAACGAGTCGCCAGTACGCACGATTCTTCATACTAATGCTAACACAGTTACGTTTTAATTTACAAATTGCATACTGGACTGCAAATACATTGCTGATACATAGCGATGTCTAAAAATACAATACATAAAATAGACAGCTAAAAACCACCCTTTTTGGCTTTGCCGTAAAGTTGAGTAAAACCAAAATCAAGCTAGTTTTCATTTGTCAGACAAAAACCGCTTTTTCTGGGTTTTTAAGCCTACACTAATCATAGCCTTCGCTGCGTATCAACTTATTATTTCACTCTGACATGTCATTGTCAATTAAAACGTACCTGCGTCTGTATAAACACGCGAAGAGCTTGCTGCCGACTCTAGGTGTCCATAGTTTGTTAACATCGAGCTTTTAATAATCCATCAATCAGACTACTAACTTGTGTATACTGCCACGTTCAATGACCGTCGTGCTGGTGGTACTGAAAGCGGCGGGTGATGGCGCCCTTTAGAGCCTCGTAGTAGCCCTGCACGCCTCCATTTATTTTGTCAGCTGTCTTCGTTGGGTGTCAGTTGCCTTAAGATTGCTTGGACGCGACATCTTCAGCTTATGCAGCTTGCTTTAATATGCATAAATACGCAAATATGAGCACGAGAGACTTACATGAAAATAGTTTTACACGCCTCACTGTTTAGGTTCTCAAACGTGAACTGTTCTAGTGACAACCTAATGTCATACCGGCTTGCTGCCTAAATTTCGGCCAGTTCAAAAAAAAGGTTGGACATAATTTTGGTCTCAAAAATTAGCATAGATGTCGCTTCTATAAAATCTTATAGCATACTTTCACACGACGATTTAAAATCCGTTGTAGGAATTTTATTACTTATCGTTATCGCCCTTGATTTAATAGTTGTTGTTGTTATATTTAAATTACGTTCAGAACAGGTTTGAGCTTCCTCTCATTCGTGGATTAGTTAGAACTTTCAACTCTAAATGTCTTTATTTTGCATGTTGGTCGCGGATTCGTCTCCCATTGTCGAGTAATCCTGCATCTTAATCGTGCATGATCCTTGTATTAGGCTGATTGTACTTTTTCTACAAATTATTATATCTGTAAATCAAGTATATGCTCAGGCTGGTACGTACGGTCTGACTACTTCCTAAAAATGACAGCTGCTTACAATGGCCATTTCCCAAAATGGTCTGTCAACAATGTCTGTTTTCTGCAATGTCTGTTTCCCACAAGTGAAATGTGTAGTTTTCCTCTAGTTTATATGGTTCATATAATAGCAGACATTCTGTGCAGACGTTATAGAAAAGAGATAATTTGTGTTAGCAAACATTGCAGAAATCAAATATAAAAAATACATCGCGGGAAACCGGCATTATCAGAAAGCAACTCTTCTAGGAGTCTAGCAGGGATTAGACAATTTTGAGACCATTTTGGGATACTAGACATTCTTGAGAAACAGATTCTTCGTGCCTGAGCAAATAAACAATTTTTTTTAAAGTATAATCAGCCTAAAGATCTTCATTGTACGGTATCTTTCATTAGTCCTTAGGTAATCTCGAAATAAACTTCTTATCTAGTTACATAAGCAACTAAACTAAAAAATATTCTTAAAACGAAAATTCAAAGGCTTTCAGCTTTTTAAGCTCACAATGAGAGCTTTGCGCTTGGATAAAGGTTAAAAATAAATGATGGTTTATTATAGTCCACCTCAATAGTTTATTATTACGCTCAGGAAACATTCAATTGGAGAACCATTCCGTCTTGTTTGGTTTTGGTTACTTATTTTACAGTTGAGCCATTTGAATTGTGGCCAATGTGGAAAGATTTTTCCAATAAATGGCTTAACATCATGGCAAACCAGTTACACCTTGACGAGGTACCTAATATACATTTAATGCCGCTGCGGAGGTGGAAGAGGTGCAAAATATATGTAGCCTGCCAGTGGAGAGACTGGTTGGTGCTTACAAAAGATTCCTGACCTTAGAGTCACAAAATCAACCAGAATTTACGCGCTTTAGTGTCTTATTATCTTAGATTGTCAAAGATTTGCGCTTATTGGCAACGTGGACTATTATAACCAGACTTAAAGCCGCTAGGCATATTCTAAATCAAAGCATCTAAATAACCACAGTCCGTGAGATTTTAAAGAGCCGGTTTGCGTCAACATAAATCTGATAAATTACCTGTACAATATACTGAATTGGAAGTAAGATGCAATTTACCGACGAAAATCGAATCACTTTAGATCTCACGCACTGTATATACAATGGATCGGTAAGTTACCAAGAGGTGCTTATCTCGTCTAATACCCGTACGGTTTGTAGGTTGTGCAAAAGAAGGACGGTTCGCAGCGCCAGCACCGGCTTTCGCATGTGTCGGCTGCTGCCTTGAGACACAAGTATGCGATCCTGGAACACGAATTGAGGCTGCAAGTAAGTAACAAGTGAGGCTGTCGCAACAGGTTTCAAAGTGGGTGTATAAGTAAATACTCCACAGAGCCTAAGATAAGCACATAAAACAATTCGCCAGAACTGACGAAACTGCGCAGTCTTTTGCTCCACGCCCTCGGTTCTAACTGTTCATTTTATCTAATGAATTATCTATTTGAACTCAATATACTGTTTATTTATTTACCTCGTCGTTTCGGCCACATTGCAACGGCCGTCACGACCAGACTGAAGTGAAGAGTGTCACTGCTGTTTAGCCGCGTCAAAGTCCCTGTTAACGTAATGAGTATATGTAAAAATTTTGAGTGTGCTGTTCTTGTTTTGCAGAAATCTCTGTCGGAGGAGTGCGAAGACCTCGGCGTGGACTCGCCGTCCGCGTCGGAGCTGTTCCCCGAGGCCGAGCTGCTGTTCGCAGCGTCGCCGGCGCACGATCACAACCAGGAGCACCACCATTCGCACACCCGTGAGTATCACCACTGGGTCTTAACATGACCCGGATTTGATTTAACCTTTCGGCGTCTTTGTCAAACTAATGTCATAAGTCATAAGAAAGGGACACAGTGAGATTAATTCAGATGTTAGGGCAACTGGGATGGTTTCCGACCCATTTAAAAAAAATCAAACTGCTATCAATTAACAACACAGTTTAAGCATTGTGATACAATTATCGCTATTAATAATGTCGGCCACATGATCAAATCATATAGAAATTTTGCTCACCAGCTCCCTAACTGTAAGTACTGTCTGCTTACTACAACGCTGTTTCCTAAAATATCTGCTTACCAAAATGGACCATTTTCGAGGCTTGGACGGTTTGGGAAGTTTTGGCCGGAGTGATCTAAAAGGTGATTCGGGGTATGACGCGTATTAGGTATTAGTGTATAGCCGATGAACACCTCGACCCGTTTTTCTGCAGGTACTATACACCAAATAAACGGTCGCTCTATAGCTTCCGAAGAGCGGACGGCTTGTAAGGATGTCAACGTTCTACAAATACGTTTCGTGTTATTCTTCCAGCGCAACCGCTGCAAAGCACGATCCCGCAACCGGACATGGACGATCAGATCGCCACGGACCACCTCATCCCGCGGGAAATCGACGTGAGCCTCGGCCTCGGGGACGTCGGGATTGTGGCCGTCAGCGAGGACGGGATGCAGGCGACGATAGCGCTGGACCAAGAAGAGTTCGCGCGCTCCCATCCCAATACCACCTTCCATAGTGAACCCACCGAGGGCGAGGTGAGTGAAGACACAACATACCTACTTGGATATAATCATGTTAATGGCTGTCACGCTGTTAGAGTTTTCCAAAATGCCAGCATACACGATTGTTGTATTATTATGGGTTATTAAACGCTTATTAGCAATATCGATCGTTATACCACATTGTCGCTATGTATTGCAGATGTCTTTTCGTTCTGAATTTTGAGACAAATCATTCGCTTTAAAACTGAAAATTCTCGTCTAATATAGATCGAGAGTCAATAAATTTTACAGCTAACTTTATTCTCATTTCCAGGTACAACCCTTCACGATAACAGGCCTAAAAGGCCGCCACATCACATCGACGATATTCCACTCGAACAGCGCGCCGGCCACCGTCCTCATGGCGGCGCCGCAGCCCACCGTCATATCGCAGGCGCCCGAGCACGCCGCCAAGTACGAGGGAGACAACATGAGCAGCTTGCCCGGCTCGCACCGCAGCGACGTCCACCTCTCCTCCGTGCTCGTCAAAGACGACGGCCTCACCAGGTTCGACAGCATCCTGACAGACTCGAGGGAACTCCACCTCACCAACACGGCCTCCGCGATAGTGCACTCCTCCGCTACCGCCACGCAGGTCATCAGGAGAGTGTGCTACGAGGACGATAAACGCGAAAGGGACACGAGATTCCTCATCGACGAACCCGACAATCTGATCGCCGGCGACGACGCCAAAATGATAGCAGAGGACAGCTCCAGGGACGCGACCCTGGAGTCCATGGCCGACGTGGACGACGACAGATCGTCCCCGGAGCGGCACGCGGAGCTGTTCTGGGAGTCCAACTCGGCTTCCGAACGCTCCGAGAGCCGCAGGCCCCTGGACTTCAGCAGCGACAGCGACAAGTGCTGCAAGAGTCCCTCCTTCGACGAGACCAACTCGACCGATTCCAGCGGAGTCGGCGCCCGCATGCGACTCGACTCCGTGATCAAGGAGGCGCGGGGGCGGGAGCGCAGCGGCAGCGCGGACGGCTCGTCGGCGGACGACGCGCAGCCGCCGCTGCGCACGTACCCGCCCAAGCGGCCGTTCCACGGCGCGGAGGCCGAGGCGGAGCGCAGCGTGTCGGGCAAGACGCGCGCCGGCGAGCGCTCGCCGCTCGGCGCCGAGCTGCGGCGGCGCGCGTCCGGCCGCGGCGTGGTGAAGCGCGGCTGCCCGTGCTGCAACGGCGAGCCGGCGCCGCCGCGCGCCAAGAAGCCGCGCCAGCGCAAGCCCACGCTCGACTTCGACGCCGCGCACTGAGCCGACCGATATGCGATCTCTCCGCGACGAAGTCTCGACTCTCCCGTAGGTGTATTATAATGAAATTGTTAAAATTGTTTTGTATATAATTTTTATACGCGAGCGACCGTCGGCTGCGTTCGCGGCGGAACCGCTGAGTGATTTTATTTTGTTGATGTTTTGATTACATTTAAGTTGAAGTGATTCCCTTCTAGGTGTTAAACGTATGGTTTTCCTGAAAGCTTATTTATCACCGGTCAGTTCAAACGAGGTATCTCATAATTTTATAGCGATTTGACGGGAAAACTGAATAAAATGTGAGACTTTTGTATTTTTTATTGTTAAATCTTTCTTCGTGTAATATATCCGTATACATATTGTACTAATATGGTATTGTATAAATAACGTATTTCTATAGGTAACCTCGATCTAGGCTAAGTGTTTCCGATAGTGATACAGGCCATACTCATTGTGAATTTATTCCTTTTATGCAGCATATAGTAAAAGTACGTTTTATTTTACGCGTAGGTTTCATCAGAGGCATTTTTAATCGGGATGTCGTAGCGTGTCGTTTGTGTTGCCATTTCGTTCTGGGCATTTCATGTTTAATCCGTAAAATGTATTATATTAGCCTAGCTTAAGTTGTCAATCAACTTCCAAGGGAAATCTGCACAAATTGATTTTGTAACGAGATGGACTATTTCGTGGGACTGCAATTTATTTTTGAGACTTCGTTTATCTAAATCGAATCGGTGCCAAACCGTAGACAGTTATCCTCTCGCCTCGCGCTTGCGCACCATTCCCGTAACAACAAAAACTGAACTTTTATCTAGGAAATGTGTTAAGTTAGTGTGAATTTGGTATTCATAGTGTAAAACGTTGTAAATAATAATTTGTCCCCCATTTTTGTTTCGGGGACCGTCTAGTCACTATTGTACCGGTATATTAATAGTACGGTAACGTTGGTAGCTCGCGTCGCTTGTGTACATAGAGCCCTGGGAGATGTTTAAGGGATGACTAGCAACGCGCAGTTGCCGGGTTCGCTCCGCGTTGTAAATACGAGGACGTTAAACGTATTAGCGGGCACTACAGCCGTGTTGCGGAGTTGCGAGCGGCGTTGCTCGCTCCCGCTGGGTCCGACTCTATAACCCATAGTTCATGAAGTTACTTCGGTAGACGTAAGATAGTGTTTATTAGGTAATGTCAACGGCAACAGTCCCCGCGCTGTTGGAGCGACGGCAATACTTGAACAATATAAGTCAGACTCGAGGCTTAGGTCTCTCGATAACTTGTCTTCGTTTTTTCTGGTATAAAACCTGCCATCCCTAAATTAAGGTTCGAATTTTGTATAATCCAGTTGTTATTGTTCTATATATAGCAGCGATCGCCTGTGACTTTCAGTATTCCGTTTTGTTATAATATTTTCACATAATATGTAGAAATTAAAAGTTTTACTAGCTATAAATGAAACTATAACTAAAGTATAGGTTTCATCGTTTATTTTTTAAATTACCAGATTGTGTTTTTGTGATTATTGTCAATATTATTTTTTAAAAATGCTAAAGAGAAAATGATCATTAAAACTTATCTATTAAATAGTTTGCGAGTTTAATTTCATTCGTATTAAAATACCTGTTTATTAAAACCTAAAATCTTGTACAGGTAGCATCAAAGGCAAGGGGTTCAAAAATACCTGAACTCGACTCAATTGTCGAAAAGGTTCGCGCGTGTTCAAATATTTTGGAACACCTTGCCCGCTCCGAATTTGATGCCGACTGTACTACTATATTCTAAAGTTTCCTGTGGATTGCGTTTAAAACAAAATGTTATTGTTTTTATAAGCCATACAGTGAACCAAATGTTGAACACAGATTGCAACTGCAAAAGGTATTCAAATCTTTAATTCGCAGTATATGCACAGTAGAACTTAACACCACATTCTAATTTTTTTCGTAATACTCAGAAAAATACTAAATTAATATCTATTTACTTATTATAAGTACAATAAAATAATATAATCTACTAATGTACAACCCGAGGTCTGCCCGACTGCGGCCAAGCCACAGAAGGTTATGGTTTATTTTTTACATAAGGTAAACTTTCCCACGGTAAACTAGTGTTTTATTGTGCCTAGGCTAAGTACAGTCAGCCTCAGATGTAGCGAAACACTAGAGAACCTTGTAGTAACGCATGAAATGAGAGTTGCTCGAATTGGTCACATTACTGACAGCGACAAGGTTGTAAGATGTTCAGCTACTACTGAGGTTGACCGTTCATACATACATGTACTGTTCACCGTGGTAGTCAACAGTTATGTATGACACTGCAGTCAGTCGTTAATCATTTGAGCAAAGAAAGGCTAATTATCGGCTAGACCGAATCGAACCAAATCGAATAATAAATATTTCGCCTAACCAGTAAACTCTGGTTTTTATACTGATCAACGACAATCTCATTAACCAAAAGGTTCAATTCTAAGTGCCTTCGACACTATCTCTATCATGAGATTGTATGAAATTTCGCGAGCGACATGGATCTCGACATCACAGATAATTTATTAGGCCTATTAGATACAATAATCCTTATACATTATAATGTATTTGAGGTTACAGCCTAATCAGCAGCCCAACTTCTCTTCTCCTTTATCTTCTTCATCACTCCGAGAACCTCGATCCTGAACTCCAACCGCTCATCCTCGTTATACTTGACTATCGTGGGCAGCAGAGACGCGAAGAAAGCTTCATCCTCATTCATGACCCTCGCGTCATTGGACTCTTCTACTTCCACGAAATCTATCCCGTTCTCATCAGAGTAGCTTTTTTGTGACTTCTTAGTTGGTAACACATATTCTTCATTGTAATCCACCTTTTTTCTCTTCCGCGTGTTATGCTGACTGTAGTTGTGTTCGGCTTCATCTCCTTCTAGTTTTAAATAAGATATAGGGACTTCATTATCATCTTCGATGTTGCTGTACTCCACGCTACCGCCTGCTTCGTCCTCAGGTAAGACTTTGATGAGAAATTTCAAGTGGTTATAGAGGATGTACTTCTTTTTCGGCTTTCCCATTTTGACTTTGAGCGATTTGACGAACGTGTCTCTAATGTTCGTCCATTTGTTTAGAATGTGCTCGCCTGAAAATAAAAAGGTATTGCCGTTATAATTTTGTATCACAACCGTTGTCTGCTTTTACAATTTGTTACCGTACGCCAGGATACAATACAAGAATATTAAATTGTATTTCGGCATTCTTCACAGTGGTAGAGCACAATAGCCAGTTGCTTTTTTATTTTTGGCAAATGAGCAAGAGTGTAACGTCTCTGGTAAGTGATTAGATCACCGCCACCCATAGACACCCGCAACATCAAGGAGATTCGCACTGCTGGTTGCAGTACATATGGGCCGGGTCGACCAGGGTAGTATCCTACTTTCACAGAATACCGGCGTGAACATTTCTACTGCGTTTCATACAGTGAGTGAAGGAAGGCCTATGGGGAAGAGCCAAGGTCGACAACAGATCGGAAATTCTTGAGGTTGCTGTTTCTGATGGGCGACAGAGATCACTTCCCATCAGGTGACACCAGCGGCTCTAAGATAGCCCAGGTTTAGTTTAACCCCTCCCTGTGTCTCTGTCTAACTAGTGTCATAAGAAAGGGACGCACATAGAGACAAACTAAACTTGGCCAGTCATGTTAGGGCCACTGGGGGCTTGCACGCCAGCTTTTAGGTATCGCTGACATAAAGCACCAGTGCAAGAGGGACGGAAGCATTTATGTACGCGATAAGCATCGTGCTACTAGAGCTGATTTAGAGCTCTGAAAGCCCTTGTATTAAAAAACCTGTGATGCTAGCCTCGACCCCAATTCTCAGTTTATGCGACATTCATCTCACTTTCGACATAGGTCCGTCAAAAAATGACAGATTTCAAAAGGATTACATGACAGGACAGGATACAATGACAGTTGTTTTCGTTCCGAGAGAGACAAATCTCGCACGACCCGAGAATCGCGGTCGCCCCGATGCGGCAGTGACGGACGACATCTACAATTGACAGACTACAAATAAGTACCTAGGTAATAATAAAAAAAGGGTGATTAGACGAGTTGAAAACAAAATTTTTAACTGTACTTTCCAAGGCATTAAAACTTTTAAAATTAATCTAATCTAAACAGCGATCAAGTATATCTTATCGATTGAAATCGTCACGGCACGTTACGGCAACGTCAGATAAAACAACCACAAATGAAAAGCAACAAAATTGACATCACGATACGGCTCAAGTTAGCTTACCAGTTATCCTTTTCTCCTCGGGCGTCATACTTTCATATTTATCGTCTAAAGTAGCAAATATTTCCTCCCAAGCCAATCTTCTTTCCACGCGATCCTTGTAGTTTTCTAAACTTTTATCCCAAAGGCACGGTCTTTGTTGAACACCATGTATCAATTGCACCACATCGTATCTAAATTCCCTTCCCATTTTAGTCAACTTATTTGTATAAATTCGTGTTTACACTCGCTCGGTCGTCCCGTCACTGACGTTCGTGGGAATTCGTTCGTTATCGGACCGTGTCGTGTGTCTGCCTCCCTCTTTGCCCTTTGGCGGGGAAGAGAGATGGATAGTGAGCCGAGGTCAAACGCTTTCGTGCCGAGTATCGTATCGCCATTGATGTCGTGTGTTATCGTCCAACTTAAGTTGGTCCCTCATAGGCCGTGGATGACGTGTTTGCGGACGAATTAGTGCGATGTAAGTGTTCGAGACAGATCAAACTATTTTGGTCTTTATGTTGGGTGTCGTGATGTCGTCTCAAAACGGAAGTACCGGTTTTAGCTTAGGTGCAAATGAAGTTTGTATTGGTGAGGTGGTTTTGTCGGTAGGTTGACTGGTAGAGAATTTGTGAGACCCACACTTTTCGAAATATCAAAGTGTTATTTATTGATCGTTCGAAAGATACTTGCTCTGACGCCTTTTGCGTAGTGTACCTTATAATAAACTACTGTGATCAACGACCGTGGTCACGAGAAGACGTACAGAAGCACGGTCACAAGAGAAGTCTAGGCCACGGTAGAACCCAGTCGCAATGTCTTTGCTGTGATATTACGATGGAATTTACCGTGAAACAAAAGGTTCTAAAGTGACCCGGAAAATCAGTTGATTGTATAGTCGACCAAAAAATTGCTTGGCCACCGCATTACAAAGGGATAGAGTACAAAAGTGGTCAAGCAATTACTTGGTCGACTATACTAGACTTGACATAATTAAAGTGCATGGGCAATCATTGTTCAAAATCGATCAAACGACATAGAATTAATAGGAAGACAAACACGACGGTTTTAATCCGAATAACAAAAGACGTTTAGTTAAATAAGAAGCGATCTACTGCATGCCTCTCAGTGGCCCTAACATGACTGGCCAAGTTTAGTTTATCTCTATCTGCGTCCCTTTCTTATGACACTAGTGATACAGAGACTCAGGGAGGGGTTAAACTAAACCTGGGCTCATGTTAGGGCCGCTGTTTATCGTTCATGTATTCATTCGCTCGCCGGTCGCAGAGCAGTAGTGCGCCGATATTCTTGTAGCACCGCGAAATAAACCACGCCTGCAAAGAGTTAGCCGAGGAGCTTTCTTAACCGGCGTTACCAGCGTGTTAAATATGCTTATTGATGAATAACCACCCACGTTTAATTTAGCCCTCTGTGCGGCTTTCACTTGCTGTCATAAGAAACCGACACACTGAGAGATAAACTAAATAATTAAACTTGGGTAGTGAGTGATGTTAGGGCCACTGAACCCAGCTGAAACTTTAGCGTTCTGCTGTTATTCTTAAATTTTATATATGAAATATTATTATTATTTATTTATGTTTAGTTTAATAAAATGTTTTTAACAATTAAGTTAAGTTAATACATATACTTAATTAATGTTATGTGATAACAATAAATATAAGCTAGCTTTAAGAATACTATGATGGTATCTATCAGTACATATTGCTGTGCCCTTACAGGGTTTATGTTGAAGCCATAAATTATTTTTAAGAACTGTTGTACAACATAAATTTGCAATAAAGATAATTTGAATTTGAATTTGGAAGGCAAACAAGCAAGTGAGTCACCTGATGGTAAGTGATCACCACCGCCTATAGACAGCCGCAACACCAAAGATATTGAAGGTGCGTTGTCAACCCAGAGGGCTAAGATGGTATACCTCTTATGCCAGTAAATGCACCCTGGTTTTGCTCTTAAAACGCTCTATTTCCACAAATCAAAAGGAGGTTGCATTCAATTTGACATTTTTACCGTGTGTTAGGCCCTTATGTCACTATGTCACCTTATCGATTGCTGCGCGCGCACCCGTCTCCTGTCAGTCATAGGTACGTGAAAATATTCGATTTGACACACTGCCTTTACAATTTTACCGCAAATAAAATAAATCACTATTCTCTAACGATTATTATCGGAAAGACGTGATCTTAGTGAGTTGAAGCTACATCACAACCATGTATATTTAATAACTGAGGTAAGTAACCTATTTTCACTATTTAATAATTTCTGTGTTTATTCCGTATTTACTTTTCTGCTGAAAAAAAAAACGGATTTTGAACTATAGCTATACATTGGTGTGTACATATCGTATGTGTAACATAATTGTTAACATATGTAACTTAACAAAAGTCATGCTTTCCAAGGTTATGTACCGGCTGGGAGCAGCATGTTTTCAAGCAGTTTTGGCTGCTAAGGTACCTAGTGGAGGTTCAAATTCCGAATTTTACCGATTTGACCGTTGAAAATATTATTTACAATAACAGGAAACATAGGTATATAACACTCTACAGTCAAGGAAATTGAAACACGTACCACTGTAGAACCTAGTCGAAGAGACATACGCATGACATTTGTATGACATAGCCTGGCGTTTAACGCGTCGCGTCATTGCGATAGGGTTCTAAGGTGGTACGTGAATATATTTCCCCTATATACGTTACAGTGCAATCTTTGATATTTGTATATTTAATTTAAGCTACTTTTTCACTTGAGTTTTATTATTACTTTAGTTATGATTAGGTGTTAGCTAGTATTTTAAAAATCGATTTAGCGCCTACGCTTTACAGATTGCATGCGTTGATTGACTTTGCAAAATTTTTTATGCAGGCGCTTACATTTTAGGACTAGAATATAGCAGGATTTAACTAAAGGGTTAATTTAATTGAACTGCTATTGGTCGTAATTGTGAAAAACATCGTTATTCTGAGGATGCCTTATCTTGGAATGATTAGAGTTCAATTACTATGGGGCTTCCTCATTCACTACAGTATAAAACAGTACCCATCTACCAACTAACAGCAATTTCTTTCCTTTCTTTGCACTTGATGTACGTGTATGTAAAATTATCTTGTGAACTTTAAAAACACTTTAGTGTTTGTTTCCAAGGTCTCGAAACAAAACCAAAGGTTTAAATTAGTGATTTTTTCAAATTGGTTCCGTCTCGCCCTACATACCTAGCTAAAAAAGTTATGTAAGTACCTACCTAGTTACTGTTATGTGTTGATATTCAGTATAGGAATTAATTTTAAAGCTAAACCTTTCGATCTCAATAAAATCTTTTTTTCCCTGCCACAGTGTCAACAATGTGGACAGTATGCCTGCCCGGCTGGGGCGCGGCGGCGGCGGCCGGCGTACTGCTGCTTTACGGCACTGTGGATGTCGCTTACTTTGCGCGCATGGCGTACACAGTGGCGCGGGCGCGGTACTTCAGGAAGAAGGCTTGCCTGCTGGAGACTACGGAGATTAACTGTGAGTACTAAACATTGATAGGCAGCTAGTAGCCAGTAATAGTAGGTAGCTAAGTTGATAGGTAGCATATTGTTTCTCGGTTTATTTTTAATTTTTTTTGTGCACCCATGTCTGTAATTTTCTTATTTATGTTGTGGTTGACTGGTAGAGAATGCCTACTGGCATTAAGTTCGCCAATTGTATTTGTTTTGTAAACTGCAATGAAGCTAAAATAAATAGGCTCTACCGTGAGCTTCAGACTTATTGAAATAAAGGGATCACTCATATATTTATTTACACGAACTGGTCCGAAACATGTCAAGCAATAACTCGGCTTTAAATACGGAAGTGGTCCGTTTATTTCCGTCCAATATGTTTCCCTGTCTGGCAAATGCATTACAATCAATGTACGGTTGTCTTCTTAAAATTAAAAAAATGTACTAACAACAGACTGATCTGACATACCAGTTTTAAAGCTATTTTTCATCGCCTTCCTCGTCTAATCTGAACTAGGATGGTGCAAAATACATTCCTTTGACACTCATCAGTGCCTTACGTACACTAATCTGAATAAAGATATTTTGAATTTAGCTTTGCTCGGCCAACAAACTTTATCTCTTTCCAAGCTTGGTGCCTCCTCTCCGACATCGACACCCTCTTGTACCACATGAACAACGCGCGTTACCTTCGGGAGCTGGACTTTGCGCGGGCGGACTTCTACGAGCGGACCGGTCTGTACGCCAACATCAAGGCGGCGGGCGGCGCGGTGGTACAGGCGGCAGCCACCATCCGCTACAGGCGGTACCTGAAGCCGTTCACGAGGTTCACCGTCACCTCTAAGGTTAGCTCTTTACATTAGGTCTTGTTCTTTCTTTAAGAGGAGTGTGAACCCAGCCCGAAAAAGCGCTCCCCATACAAACGGCGATAACGTTTTCCATCCTCTAAACCTTAACCTATGGCAATGATTTTTTGGTATGTTGTCATTATGCCTAGAAACTAGGTTTGTATGTTTAGATTTTTTTAATATTCTTCATAGATTTGACAATATTTTCATTTTAGGATTTTCATACAAAACATAAAATCGTCAATAATTTTGACACTATTAAGAATATTAAAAAAATCAAAACATACAAACCTAGTTCTAAGGCATAATGACAACATATCAAAAAATCATGGCTATAGGTTAAGGTTTAGAAGGGTGGAAAATGTTATCGCCGTTTGTATGGAGAGCGCTGGGTTCACACTCCTCTTAATAGTGACGATGAGGCTTGAGGCAACAAATGTAAATACAATAGTAAATGGTATGGGCCTTAAGGGTCTCACCAAACCAATCGACGCGGAATCGGCTATAGCCGATTAAAAAACGCTAAAACCGATTCTGCGTCGATTGATGTGGGGAGACCCTACAACTCTCCCCCGTCGTGTTGACCATCCGACAATGATATCCATATAAGCTAAGAAATCATTGACCGATGCCCAGGATGCACCGGTCTTACCCCGGAGGAGTTCATAACGGAACCGCAGCACTGGGCAAACAAGGAGGACATCCCACACCCATCCCGTAAGGGTAGTGACAAATTTAGTTATTTAGTAAAGATTATCTGACGTTGTAATTAGTGTTGTCAGATGGAAAGACTTTTGAGCAACATTTGATATCGGCTTATTGGGATTATTGTCGGAATAAATAAATATTACACATGCTACGCAGGGCTCTACTATGGTATATCTGTATAGTACCGCTGGCACTGACAAAGTGTAACAGCAGTTGGAGAAAAAACTGTCATTGCCTTAACAACTTCTTCCTTCTTCACTTCTCCTTTCAATACTTTCACCATGATTCTCAGAATAATTGGCGAAAGAATACTACAACCCAATGGTTCTAACCTGACTCAGGTTTAGTTTATCTCTCCCTGCATCCCTGTCTAGCTAGAAACAGAAAGGGACGCACGTAGATGTACTAAGCTTGGCTGTCTAGGCTTACAGAACGTGCCCCATTCCAGGTGATCTACTGGGACAACAGAACTGTGTTTATGGAGCACGAGTTCGTCGGCCCCGGGGGCTTCGTGCACGCGGTGGCGGTCTGCCGGCAGCGCGTGATCGACACGGCGGCCGCGCCTATAGCCGAGCTGCTGGTGCAGCTGCACTGCGCGGGAGGCTGCAAGCCGCAGCCGGGCAAGATGCCGCCAGAGGTAACGAACGTCAACCAATTGAAACAAATTATAACAACAACAACAAATACTCTTTATTGATTTACACAAGTAAAAACAAATACAAAATACACTCAAGAAAATTTACAAAGGATTCAACAGGCGGTCTTATCGCTAAGCAGCGATCTCTTTTAGATAACCATTGGAAAGAGATGGTGAAAGTAATTTGCTAGTAACAAACGACAAGCGGGTCGTGTTTCGCTGAGTAGCAAGATTATTTGTTCCAGTTTGATATGGACCTTCGCAAAGTAATTATTAAAGGCATCGCAACGGATTATGAGTTATAACATTACACATAACGGTCGTGCAGTTTACATTCTGTTTCTACTAATACAAATTGAAATACAAAAACACCAATTTTAATATTTTTTTGCTTTTTCCAGTTGGAATTATGGGTCCAAAGTAACGAACTCAGTTCAGCACGGCTCAGAGCCACCATGATGCCTCCCAACTTCGAGCCGGCCCCTCAAATAGGCTGCGGGGAATATCCCCCCACCATGGCGACGGAGTGAAAAGTCCGACCTTGTCTACCAAGCGTGCGGGACTAGTGCGAGTGAGACGGGACGAGGGTGGGGGCAGCGGAGCAATGGCGGACTCTTCAGTCAACGCTCAACCGTCGCGAGCGTCAGACGTTAACCTAAAATCATGAAAATGTATCAAAATTCTATGTAACTCATATATATAAGTATGTAGAAAATCGTGATAATTATGTTAACAAGCTAGTCAGCATAAATGTTTATTTGTAAGTTTCTTTTACAATTATTTTGTTATTGAGACGTTCTTTGTACGCTAATTTGTTTTATAACGTATTTGTATTCCAAGGTGCCTCTTATTTTAAAAGTTTGATCAAATCATGAAAGTATTAGTGAAATTTAAATCCGTGGATCTTATTTATAGATAGGCGTTTTATTGCGTTCTTATCGTCAATTTGTCATCACTAGACACAAAGAGAATGCTAGTTTGATGATCATTGATTTATTATAATAATAACTGCCTTTTTACGTGATAGGAAAATTATAATATAGAGGGAGTTAGGTAATAAATAGATAACCTGTCGACACATGTCAAGAGGCGCATGCCCTGTCAAAACAAAGGAATATAAAAATATAATAAGTACATTAAAAAGAACAGTTGAATTGAGAACCTCCTTTTTTTTGAAGTCGGTTAAAAAAAGCTACGATACGATCTTTTTAATTTAATCAGCAGTATATCTAAGTAGCTGAACTCTTGAAGATGACAAGATGTCTTTACAGCAAATATAACCAGGAAATTGCTGCCAAAGTCAGGGCACTTTGAACGGCTGTTGTCTCGAAAGCGTTTACGGGTTATCTTATTTTAATATTGTCTCTCGAAGTACCAAAAATCCTTTATACCAGGAAATAAATAAGTAGGTATACGATCGTGTTTTAAAAGATGGCGGGCACAGTTCTGACAAAGGATTTTTTAAACGCTCTCAACAAACACTTACCGCCTAAATTATTTTGACTTATAAGCGGAAATTACAAGGCGGGATATATGTAGTTTATTTCTTTAGGTACTTAAAATAAGGTAAACAAAATAGTCACGTGACTCGGCAAATCAACCAATCAAGTCCATCTTTTGCATCTGTGGATACCCAAAAGAAATAAACTATAGGAACCGGGTTATTCGGGTCGTGAACCCCGGGGAGCCCGACCACTTGTAATTGGACGCTGTTAAGCAATACTGTGTCAACCCACAAAAAGTCAAAAAATGAGATAATATTGCAAACACATTCTAAAGGAGATTACCAACATTTTAAAAATGTGTTATGTCATTTGAATCATTCAACTACGAAAATATGTTAAGAAAACTCTTAACACATTAATACTATCCGGCATACGACATTTTGCAATAGTGATTCGTGTTCCTTGACATCTATATCTACTCGCATAAGCGAAAACTGTCTAAAGAAATAAGAACTCATGAGACTTGACACATTATTGATAAATTCGATTCATTCAGTATTCGCTCATCCTAGCCAGTGTCAACAACGTGTCCTTATTTTTACACTAAAATAAAATAGTTAGTGACTGAAGTTGCAATTACGTTTGTGTGAAATGTTATTGAAAGTGTAACCGGATATAATAGTATTCGAGGTAAGCGCAAATAATACATATTATAACACTTTTTAGATCAATATCCAGTTGGAGGTTATGTTGCCGGTAATATTCATAAAAATAATTAAATTTGCGAAATTAAATTAGCCAGCCAGTTTAAGTACATTTTCTTTGCAGGAAATAGCAAAAACTATTAATTTCTTACCTTTATTTTATTCGATTAAATCAAGTGTTTCAGTTGACATATTATTGCAAAACAAAGAACTTCTTATTACGATTCCTATGGTATAGTTTTATACAGCTTGACACATTATTACAAAATATTATTCAAGTGTCGTTAATTTGAACTTTTGACGTTACGGTTATTTTAAATACCTTAACACATTTTTGCAAAACGTAAACCACCACCAAAATCCAGAGGCCACATCCTTGTGAGTCTTGTGAAACCAAAGATAAATCTTTTAGGGATTCCCCTACTATCCAATAAAAATATCTCAGGGCTTCCAACCCAAGAAGTTTTTTCCCAACGTCAGTATTTTGATACCAACAATTGTATTTTGTTATAAGCCTTTTTTTTTCTTTTTCTTTTCTGATTGTTGTTAAACATTATTTTAATCCTTCTTCTTCTTGTAGTGCCTCTCCAACTAGTGAAGGTTGGCAGTCAGCTCTGCGTACTTCCTCCGGTCTTTTGCGAGGTTGAAAAGCTCGGCGACACTTGAGATTCCGGTCCATTCCCGAATATTGCGCAGCCACGATTTCTTTCTCCGGCCCACCGCTCTTTTGCCTGCCACATGGCCCATCATTATAAGTTGCAGGAGCTCATATCTGGGGTGCCGAAGAACGTGACCCAAATAGGCAACTTTCCGTCTTTTGATGGTCTGCATTAATTGGCGTTTCCTTCCAGCACGGCAAAGCACCTCAACGTTGGTCACCCGATGTATCCAGCTAATGGCCAACATGCGTCTATAGGCCCACATTTCAAAAGCTTCTATACGTTTCCGGAGTTGCTCTTTGATAGTCCAGGCCTCACATGCGTATAAAAGTATAGGTCATATATAGCATTGCAGCAGACGAGTGCGCAAAGACATCCCGAGACTGCAGAGGACCTTTTTCATATTACTGAAGGCACTGCGGGCAATTTCATTATGAGTTTTTATTTCGAGGTCACTGTCCCAATTCTCATTAACCCATGTGCCAAGATATTTATATATACGCACCCGTTCCAGCTCCCTGCACGTCACCGATATCACAGGATTCAAGCCAACTTTCTTGGTGACAACCATGATTTTCGTCTAAGAGACGTTCATACGGAGGCCCGCTTTCAGACTGCATTCATTGACCCGGTCAACAATCCGCTGCAATTCCGCCTCCGTGGATGCAATCAAAACAGTGACATCGGCATATCTGAGGTTGTTAATGACACGACCGTTCACGTTGACGCCACTGTCAAGACCTTCCAACGCCTCAGCAACAATCGCCTCTGAGTACAAGTTAAAGAGTCTTGGTGAGAGCACGCAACCCAACCGAACCCCCCTCCTTATCTCTATTTCATCGGTTTCCTCACCATCCACTCGCACAGTCGCTCTCTGGTTCCAGTACAGATTCTGAATGATACGTATGTCTTTTCCATCCACCCCGATGTCGTTTAACAATGCAATAAGACGGTCGTGAAGCATTCGATCAAACGCTTTTTCGTAATCGACGAAACAAAGGAAAACATCTTGTTGCATGTGTTTGCATTTTTGGACCAGAACCTGTACCGCAAACAAAGCTTCTCTCGTTCCTACGCCGGCTCTAAATCCAAATTGGCTGTCTCCGAGTTGCTCGTCACATCTACCTCTTATACGGGCGTGAATAATGTTAAGAAACAGTTTTAATACTTGGCTCATAATGCTGATTGTTCTAAATTCCTCGCACTTCTTTGCATTCTTCTTCTTCGGTAGTGTGATAAAGGTAGACCATAACCAATCGTCTGGAATTTGGCCGTTAGCGTTAGCGAGTTTCATAATAGGATCACACGAGTGTTTTAAGACCTAATTATGTACAGTTGCATACATTTCTTTATCTACACACATATCATAAGTACTCTATGATGGGTTCAGAAGCCATAGGGGAAGCCCTAGGGCAATGACTTAAAAGGCTACTATCTACTAGTGCTATGTACCTATTAAATATCTATAGACTGTACACATTAAAATAATGTATTAAAAATGAATTTGAACAAATATAGAAACAAATTAGAAAAATTCTCATAATAATATTGGTTGTTATAATGCTGGTCATTGCCTACGGTTTCTGAACGCATTATAGAGCATTTATGATATATTTGTAGATAAAAACAATTATCTATATTATATTAGACACGATTTTTATTCATGACACGTTTAATTCTATTGTATTCATATGTATACTTAATTTGTAATACTGTGTTAAGTTACCTAACGCAGAGCAATTTAATAAAGAATGAACTACTTGAAATTTTGCAATATTATGTTATGAGACTTAAAACATTTATTCGAACTAAATGGCTTATTGAGCGTTTTGTCATAACAAAATTGTATTATTTTGCGAAATACAAAACATTTTTCAGTATAGTTTATTTAAAAAAGTTATCTTATTGTAATTCACTAACGTATTCATTAAAAAGATATTTATATTTCAGTTTTTCTTTAACGCAATCATAAAAAGTTAAAAATAATTTTCAACACAGTATATCTCGAAATGGCGAACACGAGGGTTGACACAGTATTGTTTAACAGCGTCCTTCTTCTAATATCATTCGGTAATTTGTAATCAGTAATTTACTTGCTCAAACATAGTATACAGACAAGTTTGTGTTTTACAGTCAAATTATGGAACTGCATGTTCCGCCTCAAAGACATACAAATATTATTTAAAATTAAATTTATTGATGACCCTGTTCTGACTGAATTTTCACTAGGTACGTGACTCTCCCCCATCCTGACTATAACGCCTGATCCTGGATCTGCCTTTGTGATTTATTCTACTCTTCAGTTGACAATTGTTTAAAAACGTACCATATTTTGGGAGACTTCTTTTATAAAGAGGAGTTATTTATATAACGGTTACTGGTGCTAGCAGTAGGTACATGTGCGGCTGCCTAATTACCTAAAGTTAATAAAAGTATCAGGTGCGATAATAGAATAAATGAATAAGGTGAAACTGACAGCCGTTTAGTTGTTAAAATCAGAAATCGCATGTGTCTTTCCTGTAATAGATGAAAGTTATGGAATGTAAAGTTTTCCGCATATACGGTAACTGGCCTAGTTTAACCTTTAGCGCCCTAGGATGGATATATCCGCACCACAGTTAACGCCACCAATGGATATATCCGTCAGAGCGTACAGCGTAAAAGGGACTTACATGAGCTGGCGTACGACTCAAATTCGCGTTGCTATCCAGACATGTTTGTCGTCTCATTGACGGCTTCCATATTTGACATAGCGTTGAAAAGGTTCAAGAAAATATAAATTGTATGTACTTACCATTCAAGTCGTATATTTTTGACCATAATGCCCCAACATGACCGGCCAAATTTAGTTTATCTAACTTAATCTTTATGTGCGTCCCGTTCTTGTAACACTAGATTGACAGAGACGCAGAGAGGGAGAGTTAGACTTAGGCCGGTCATGTAGGGCCATAGCCTCGTAAGGCCCACGTCAAATTTCGTTCTATGGCTTTCAAACCATATCGTCTGAGACAGTGAGTTCAACGTCAGTTTGACATTTGTTCTATATGTACTTGGGACTTACGAGGTTATGAGAGACAAATTGATATAAATTGACAAAAAACCGTTTTAAAAAATAGTTTCTGATTTTGGTCTATGTGCGTTAAATTTTCGGTTATTTTAGTTATTGGATATTTTCTGAAATATGATGTGTGATATAATATTAAATATAAATTGTCACTGCCTTTAACTCATGTATTTAATGTACGTAAAATCAGTAACGAAAGCTAGCCAAGCTAGATTTCGTGGAGCCTTGTGAATTGCTATAATCATTGGTATTTGAGGAATAAAGAAGTTTTTAATAAAGACTTTGAAATCGATATCAACCTGTAATAAAATATTCAAGGTTATAATGATTTAAAGCGGTGTGCGAAAAGTAATAAGTATTGTAATGTTGTATTACTGGCACAGAATAAATAATAGTAAAGTCAGGTTCTACAGAAATGGCCAATTGTTTATTGTGCTAAATTACATGTTGTAAACAAACCAATTTAGCAATATATATCTGTGAATTTACCATTATCTCTCCGTAATCACGCACTTTTAGGCAACGAGAATGGTCCCATTACCGATTTATACACTTTATACTTGTACTTCTGTTTTCAGTCAAAATATATGTTAACTAGCGTACGCTAACTTCGTTCGCGTGAAATTAGCAGCCTATATATGTCCGTCAGGGATAACGTAGCTTTCTCTCTGTGAAACAATTTTTTTAATCGGTCCAGTAGTTCCAGAGATTACCCCTACATACAAACAAACAAATTTTTTCCCTTTTTATTACATTAGTGCAGATTATTTGTTATTTCAATAAACACTTTCGTATAAAATTGAAGGTTATGTGTTATATTTATATTATATTATCTACACTAATATAATAAAGAGAAAAACTTTGTTTGTTTGTTTTTTTGTTAGTTTGTTTGTATGTAGGGGGTAATCTCTGGAACTACTGAACCGATTTCAAAAATTCTTTCACAGATAGAAAGCTACACTATTCCTGACGGACATAGGCTACTAATTTTACGTGAACGAAGTCGCGCGCGTCCGCTAGTCATTTATATTTGTTTACAACATTGGCCATTTCTTTTGAACCAAACTTTACAAGTATGTACGAGTACAAACTAACTAGGTACAGACGTTTGACTTCGAACAAAAACTGCGCTAAGGTATAAGATTTGTACTTGTGTAAGTACTTGTAGTATTTTTTATTCTGTGACAGTGTTTAAAGAAAATTTCCATTTAGGTGAGGAATTGTATGACAAATATACATTAGTTAACTGTCAATATTGTTAGCCACAGTAGTCATTAGTGACTATTATCCTATTATCAAACTTGTGCTATTTATTAAAAATGTTTAAAGGGCTTACAACCACCTTGATAACCTTTTAATTTAACCCTTACATGCAAGTTCATTGGGTCTAAATTTAAAATGCTATCGAAATGGACATACGACCTTTTAATACTACTCCTCATCTACCATGTTATAAATCGTTTATTATTATGTTATTCAAATAAATGTACATAATGGACGTTATGTAATAAATAATTAATTAAAATTAATCGTTTGATTTATTAACCTGAGTTACGTTATTCGTTATTTTGGTATCATTTGAAAACAACAGCACACGTAACAGATAATTTAAATTGTAAATTAATACAACACATCAAAGATTTCCGCAGGTTCATATCCGAAACCTATTTAGATACAGTAACTTGGGTAACTAAACTCTTTTTCAGGCCCCATCAATATAGATAGTTTCCAAAAAATGAAAACAGATGCAGTTTCTGCGTTTTAGTCAATAATTAAAAGGCGAGTAAAAATTTCAAAGAAGTACATTCCAATTTGTATCATAAAATAGCGTGTGGAAAATACAGTCGAAGTTCAAAATAAATGTATGTGGTCCATATCACGCCCCTGCCTGGAAAAGAGCTAAAGCTACGATAAAAATAGTTTCCCCAAATTCTAACCAAAATATGAAAGCAATAATAGCTGACAGACCTTATTGTCCGCTGATGTGGACACTTTCACAGAGACCAAAATCTTTGTTAGTTATTAAGTATAGTCGACCAAGTAGTTGCTTGACCACTTTTGAACCTTATCCCTTTGTAATACGGTCGAAAACTGGTCAAGCAATTTCTTGGTCGACTATACTAACCCCTGTCCGCTTACAATATAATGGACCTTATTTCTTTATCTTTAAAAATGATGTCTGAAATAAAATATTTGAATTGAATTGAATATAGCTCGAGCTGTGGCCCATTTGACAGCGGGCGACTTCGGCTAAGCAAAAGTGTCACCACAAAGTATATTACTGAGAGTACTGAGTACTGTAAGGACCAGTAGCGGCGTTAGGGGGGGGGGGGGGGGCGGGGCGGTTGGGCGACCGCCCAGGGCGCCGGATATAAAGGGGCACCGCAGGCGCCTTTTTTTCATATGGGTTTGAATTGCAGTTAGGGGCGCCGTATAAATCTCGCCCAGGGTGCTGGTAGTGCTAAAACCGGCACTGGTAAGGACTTCTTCCTTACATCCTATTCTAGAGCTGGCCACAAGAAGAAGAGTTGGTAATAGAGAAAGAAAGGAGACAGGTTGACTTATGTATTGACACCAATTGACGCGAAATGTTTAGATATAAAATAAAAGATTAAGTTTTTCTATTTGTGCTTAATTTATAATCTTAGGGACCCTCCTTATTCATCATCGTCATTCAAGCAGTTCAAGACTAATTATATTTTCTTTGAGTTGGGATTGGGACTCTATATGGTGTCAGGCAAGTTTCTTTTTTGTATGAAAGGGAGACGCCATCCAGAGCCACGTTTATCATTAAATTGGGCTGAGAAAAAAAATCATGCAAAAAATATTTACTTAATATTTAAAAAATAGCTCACATTTTCTTTTTCAGGTTTTTCTCTGCGTAAATTCGATCATAATCATCGTTCTATATAGCGTTTATGAATACGGGTGTCGCACACTTTTAAAACTCTTAACACTTGACACTTGCGATCAGTTGACAGGTTATGTCAGAACCTTTATCTCTTTCAAGGTTGGTTTACATAAGCTGCATTGCAAGAATCAATGTCTCGTTATGTGACTGCTACGTAACATAACCTGGTAACCTGCATGTCGGTTTTTCGGCTACGTAGTTTTATTTTTGCACACTGACGATACCTGAGCTTCAGTTTTAATCTGTCTGTGCATTTATTATTTTTGTTAATAAAAATATCTTATAATATAATTTACGTAATATTTGTAATGTTCTGAATAATTAGTTGAAAATAGATATACCTAATATGTGATTATGGGATTTAATTAAGCCATGATAGTAAAATAATGATCGAATCTTCCTTAAACTACAATTATATTATCATTTTATCATAATACCTATGATATCAGTATGATTGGAATAATGTATTATGTCACAGCAAGAATATTTGTGCGGGCAATGTCACTAGTATCGGATAATATACTTTTAATTTTTATTATTTAAAAATACGAATACACTTTATTATGAAGAACTTAACCTAATAAAAATCCAAAACTTAATTATGGAACTCAACAAATATCTCGCAAATCTGTCCCCTGCGGTACAGTGCCCATAAGGCTGGCTGCATTTCCACGTTGGATCGCAACGCCAATGCGTTGACCAAGAAATGCGCCAGCTCCATAATCATGAGATTTTCGATTAATACATGGAATTAAACTCATTGAATACTTACTTAAATAGTACTTAAACTGTTTTTAGGTAAGCACAGTCTCCATCAAATGTCGGAGCGAGCGACGAAGCGTTCAAAAATATTCGAACACAAAGTCAGTTTTTGAGCAACCTTCCCGATTCAACAATAACAACAACAACAAATATTCTTTATTGTACACCACATAAAAACACAAAGAAAACAAAGAAACGAATTAGAAAGTTAGACAATAGGCGGTCTTATCGCTTAAGAGTGATTCAAATTATTTATATTTGATGGCGACTGTAAGGTACATCAAAGCGGGTTAGTAACTTTACCGAATTACTAAACCAGTCTCTTATTAGATTTTACGCTTTTCAACACCTTATCAAAATTAATAACTACTTTTTTAATAATTACTTTTTTATTAACATCGTATAAAACCAAATTATACATTTTCTACTCAAAGTAAAATACCACTCGAATTTTCTTAGTAAAACAAACATAAAAAAATATATGTTCCAGAGCATATTTATTTATTTATGTGTTTAGGGGTTTATTAATTGTTTATCCATCAAATTAATAAATTAAAAACTTTCAAAACGTGGTTCAGGTGGTGGTGGTGGTGGTGGTAATTCAAGTGTTACTTTGCGGAAGGCCATAATTGATACTAATGAAATCAATTTCTTTGCTAATCCGCGAACCCAGTGTCAGCAATCGTGAAAAAAACAACGCCTGTGCTGAATACTTTATAAAAGAAATAAAACAAACAACACAAAACGCGACCATAACCCGACCAACACCAAAAATACCACTCGTCACGTGTTTCACCCCTCCACAAGGCATCATCAGGATCTATTGACCTCTCGACTGTCAGTGTCAGTGTTTCAGCCTATTTTCATTTTTATTTTCGCGGAGAAAAGCCAAGGCCCTATTTTGTTTGAGTAGTTTACATGACTTATATTTTATTTATTTATATATATTTATTCAGACTACTAGATCCACAATTTGTTAGTAAAACTTAATAGCTAACCTTAAAGTTAACGCTAACGCGTTCGTTGCGTTTATTGCAACAAAAACTTACAGACGCTCTCACTTAATAACTTTGCGTTAACATTCATATAATGTGAACATGAGTATGATATATATTACTGATAAATGGATTAAAAGACAGACGTACAATGATAAAATACCGATTGAATCTTCTCTACGTGTTAATGATAAACTGACATAAGTATCTTATCTTCGGGGAATCAGCATTTTATTGCATATTTTACGTAATAAAAACTATTTTGAATTAGTTTTTTACCTATTACAGTGATGTGTGTAAGTAACCTTGAACACTTTGGTAACATAATATAAAAATATTTTTTTACAACCGAAATTTCTGTCGCTTTTTTTTAAACATTGAAATTATAAAATTTAAATGCTGTGTAATGACAACACAAGGAAAAATCAAGGGTAATGGTAGGACTCGAACCTGCATTCCTTGCCTTACGTTTGCCAAATCCGCCACAAACTGCTATCACGTCGTACGTCTTTCACCCATCTTCCATTCGTTCAATACTTCATCTTCTTGTTCGACCAACATTCATCAAGGTCATTCACTCTGACATTTTTCGCATTTAGTACTAGGGTTGCCAACAAGAAATCTTTGAGCTCATCTGATAAAAACCCTACGGCAGCGATTTGGAACAACTGTTTTTTTTCTAGATTTTAGTTTAATAATAGTGTTTAGTTTAGTTGTACCCGTATTAGCAAGTTGAAGTGGCAGTGGGCAGGGCACATAGCACAGAGAACTGATGGCCGATGGGGTCGAAAAGTGCTTGAATGGCGGCCGCGTACTGGCAAGCGCAGCGTAGGACGACCAGCTACAAAATGGTCCGATGACCTCATACAGGTGGCAGGAAGGCGCTGGTTGCATGCTGCTTACCACCGGTCACTTTGGAAATCCATGGAGGAGGCCTATGTTCAACAGTGGACTCCTTGTGGCTGAGATGATGATGATGATGATGAAATAGCGGAAAATACATACTTACAATCAAAACACATAATCCTCCGTCCTGGCGGCAGTCCGGTAAATAGTATCTACCTAGTGTGTTTAGGCGATATAGGGACTAGCGCTTTACGCTTTGGGTTGCCAGCTCGGGAAGTCGCTTTATTTGGATATTTTTTTGTATGCTACATAATGAATGACAACACAAAGAAAAATTAAGGTTATGACAAGACTCGAACCTGCAACATCAGCATTCCGTGTCTTGCGTTTACCAGTTTCGCCACATTACCGTTACCCTGCGAATTTTTAAATGTGTTTCGTCTTTACGGTCATTATATTATTAAACTACCCCCGGTGTCATCTATGAGAAACTTAATCAAGTTATCTTATTCAAGTTGGTTATTTATGAATGCCCGTCAGCTGACGAAACGCATTACCCTAATTTTTCTTTGTGTTGTCATTCATTTATATAGCATTTTAAATTTAATGTTTATTTGGATAAAACAAAATTTCGCGATTTTACGCGAATCACGGTAGGCTGCTGTTCTGATTAATTTATTCAAATGGTCTGCGGACGACGATATCCAATAAAGAACCAAACTGGATGTGCTTAATCATTTCTTTTTACCAGACTACGGCAGAGCCAAAAGGAAGGGTTATGTTTTTTGTGTTCTAAGTAAGTAGGTACTTTAAAAGCTTCATAGGTTTCTAGTAATTATGAGTCATTATAATATTCAAGTAATATCATCGTATAAAAAATACTGCGTTCGCAGTTTCGTATAATGTTTACGATATAATTGTATGAGTCACTTTTTTCCTTTTTCAAATATATTCGGCTATTTTTATCTTATTTATCTACTTTACTATCATTGTAAAGTTGGTTGAGCATCATTTTATTGCATAGATTGGGAATCGAACCCAAGATGTTTGGTTACTTAGCATTTTTATATCAGCCATCAGATTTTCTGTACATGTAAGGCAGGAATAAAATAAAATTCAGGAAATAATTGTTATGTACACAATTTATTCATATCGTATGTGTTTCTTATACAAAGATAATAAATTGTAAATTTTTAATTCGCGGTCCGAATAAATAAATACTTAGTTTAACTCCTCTCAGTCCTATCACATGCCCGCAGGGCAATACTAGGAGTACCTTACACACGAACTGCAATACTTCAACTAGCCTTCTTAGGATTCAATACGTTTAGCTCTGCGCCGGGAAAGGTCCGCGACCCCTGACTCCACGCACTAATCTATGTACAAAAAGTGACGCTTTGCGCCCCGCGCGGAAGGGCCAGGGGTCCGCAACTTTCCCGGACACCTAATGACTTGTATTACAATTGGTATTGAGTGAAATCGCTTTGTAATAAATGTACAAAAATATTATATAATTTTAGGTAGCTATTATAGGTAGGTATGTATTGTCAAAGGCACTGGTATTCTTAATCTGATTATTCAATACAATCTGCGATATAATAGGATAGGTTGAAACGTATAGGCGTTCTTTCTTACAATTAATAGCGATTTCAGGACAGCTATTCAGACATTTTTTGGTTTGGAACTCAACGGGCGATCCGTTCCGATTTGAGAAAGACTATACAATAAGAGTTTATAAATAACTATCTTGTTGGACTTAGGCTACTTAGATCGAACTTACAACTAACTTACAAGAACATAGTCTTTAGCCATCGATTCTGCTAGCGAGTCTTCGAAAAGATGAAACGTATCTACTGCGCTTACTTAAATTACATATTACATAGCTCATCACTAAAAATGCAACTCGTTTACATCTATCACTGAGTAGATAAGTCTGATCTGGTCGAAAAGTCTTAACCGAACTTTAGTCTCATATCTTCAGGCAGGGGTCTCCCTTCGCCGCTACGTACTACTACATACACCGACACGACATCTACTAGGAAGGATTACAAATAGGCGGAGCGTGCTAGTCGCTCGCAGCTGCGCGGTATCATACAAATATATAAATCATCTCTTTACAACGTGGTAACTTCGACTACTAGGGAGGGTAGAAGACAGTTTGTACGAATGGAGTCGCCGGCGGCGGCGGGCGCGCTGCGCGGTCCAGGCGCAGGCGGGCGGGGCGCGGGCGCGGCGGCGCGCCGCTCAGTGCTCGTGCGCGCGCGCCTTGTTCTGGTGCATCATGTTCTTGAGCGTGGCCACCTCGGTCGCCAGCCGCGCTAGCTCGGCCTTCAGGTGCGCGTCCTCCTCCTCGCCCAGCCGGTCCTCCGGCCGCTGCGGCCGGTACTCGGCGCCCAGGGAGATGCCGGAGTCGCGCTCGTCGCTGGAGCCCTCCCCGTCCCACGAGGGCGAGGACCGCGGGCCCGGCTCCTGCTTGATGTGCTGCAGCGACAGGAGCGCGCTGGCTACGTCCTTATCTCCAAGGTGGCTCTTGTGTCGCAGTTTCAGCGGCAAGCAGTTGTTTTCTGGGGCGTACTGCTCGGCGTTCTCGTCACCGGAGCCGGAGAGCGAGGAGAGCTCGTAGGGAGAGGGGGCGCGGCGGGTCCGGGAGAGGTTCAGCACCGAGCCGGGAGGCTCGTAGTGCGCCGGGTGGGGGTAGTAGGACTCGGGGGCGGGGAGCCGCTCCTGGTAGGGTTCGGGCGCGCGCTGCGGCACGGGGGAGGGCGGGGACGCGGGCGGCAGGGACGCGGGAGGCGGCGGAGGCGGCGCGGGGAATATCGGGCTGTTCGACAGCTTGCTTCGCTTGGTGACGCACAGAACTTGGTCGCAGGTGGGCAGCGTAGCCATCACTTGGTCGATGCTGATGAGGGTCTCGCCGCAGATGCCGTACTTCTCTTTGATGGCGTCGAGCTGGGCTTTGAGTACGTGGTTTTCCTTAGACAGTTCGACGACGCGCTGCTCGAGCACCATGTCGTTGAAGCGGCGTTTTTCGCGGGAGCGTTTGGCGGCCTCGTTGTTGCGGCGCCGGCGGTCCCAGTAGCCGTCGTCCTTCTTGTTGTCGGGGATGAACTCGCGCTGCTTGCGCTGTCCGAAGTAGTCTTTGCGGTTCTTGTAGTCGAAGTTTGAGGGGTAATCATTTGGGTCCCCGGGCGGGCCGTTGGAGGGCGGACCCTGGTCCATCGGGAAGTGGGGCGACACGGACAGACGCCCGCGGGACTGCGAGGGCGCTCGGAGCGGCATGGGGGCGGGGCCCAGGGCCGGAGCTCCGGAGCTGAGGAGCTGCTGCTGGCTCAGGATGAACTCAGCGACCATGTTGCGGCGGACGACACTGGGTCCGCACGGGTCTTCAAATTGGCTCTGCAACAATAGAAAAACTACGTCAGTCTAAGCTATTGCAGTTAACTAAACAGCAATGATTACTGCTGTAATGTGGTTACAAAACGCTGCTTGCAAAAATGCTGTCGTAAGATCCGCGCCTGCACGTGGAGTCACCCTTGTGAAACCGCGTTGCTACACTCGCTTAACGGTTTTAACTCCCTTCATGCTCGCCAAACTCATTAATAAATCGTATTTCTTAACCTTTGCAGTTTAAAAACCGATTTAGAGGTTACGCCGTTTACTTGCTAAATTGATATCCGTATCGAATGCTAAAGTTAAAACTAGTTGTCAAGTCGAACGTCTGAACCGCACTGCACGGCCTACGAACTGATGAAGCGTGCTTCCGAGTTCTGATCTAGTTTCGTCGCCTGCGCCGGAGTCGCGAGCACGTCCGAGTCAGGAGTTGACTGAGACTTTAAACCACAGTATCCGCAAGTGTTTAGATTTCGCAACGCGGTCACGTTGAGCACAGCGTGGGCGAGGAATCCACGTTAGCATTATGTTATTACTTGGTCATTATCGATTGATTTGATGTCGTTAACCTCACACATGCGTTAACATCAATTAACTTAGCTGATTTGGTAACGACTGACACACTTTAGGTTACAACCCGATTTCAACTTCTCAATTGTGATCGAGAATGTTATGCGCTCTTCAGTTCTGTTGAACAATTACGCCAACACAACAGGAGGAAGTGTAAAAAACTATACGCCAAAACGCTTATCGCTTCTGCGTTATCCAATAAAACAATGGTAGAATCACTAATAATCGCCCATTGTGGCAGTCATTAAACGCGTCCGGTTTTTTTGAAGGAAAAATTAAAAAAGTTACACCATTCATAAACTCGTACGTTGACAGTGAAAAAGTGTTGAAAAAAGTAAAAAATCAGTCACGTTGCGCCGCACGCGACGATCTGGCGACACGAAATTCTTAATTCGAAATTATGCTTTTTCATCTAAATTTGCATGTGTTTTGAAATATTCTGGCGATTTTATACATGTGCTTGGGAATTATACAAATATATACGTTTAACCGCGCTTAATGCTTATCAAATTCAATTATTTATTAATAGTCCGCACATTTATATAACTTTAGTTATTTAAGACTACTACTGATCGACACTTAGCCGACTAAGATAAAAAAAAAATCTAATTATATTATTATAATAATACTCGTATCAGAATTTCCAAAGCAACGCTGACAACTTCTGACTTCTCAGTTTCCAAAGATAATGCCTACAGTTTTTTATCAGCTTAAAAAAACCATGTACAGTGCGCGCCGATCGGTGTCAGTGGGCTGACCCGCGGCCCACTTGCGCCCGCGCCGCCGCGCCGTTACACCTAACTGTTCGAAATCGCGCCAACTCTAATTGCACGCCATTGTACTCGAAATGTCAGCGGTTAATTAATACAGTTTTATTGGTATAACAAGCCAAGTCAACGGTTTTTTTGTGTTTATGGTTTTCTCATGGAATTTTTTGACAGCTGTCACTGTCAGACTGCATAACCGTCAGGGCTCCGTACCTCAAAAGGAACAAACAGAATCTTTATGAGATCAAGCGTTCGTCGATCTGTCACAGCTGATTTTCTCAGCATCGGATTAACTTTAATACTGATGTTTTATTTTAAATATATCATGTGGGGTATCGACCGGATGGCCTACTGGTTTCCGGTTATAGATCCCTGACTTGGAAGCTAGAGGTTTCGTGTTCAAATCCTGACAGGGGCAAACATTATTATGATGAATATGAATGTTTTACTAGAGTCATGGATGTTATATACATATGTACTTGAGCATATATTTATCTATATTTATATAAGTAGGTATGTATTCCATTGTCTAGTACCTACCCTGGCATAATAGCTTTAGTTACTTAATTTGGGACTTAGTTAATGGTTTGCCTAAAGATATTTATTTATTTTTAATTTATAAAATGGAAAATCGATGAGCATTATGATACTGTTTATGTTACTTTAAGAGATAATCTCAAAAAATGCAAAAATTCTTTTCACCTTTATTTTGGAAGTTTTCCGTCTGAAAATCTAAAATGATGCAGGTTGGTGCAGTGTTATCTCTATTTTATACTAAAAAAAATATAAAAGTGAAACTTCATAAACATAATAAGTTCAGAGAGAAATGAACGAAAAATACTTCCATAGGTACTATTTCTGTTCTGCGTTGCTTAAAAAAAGAAGTCATAAAACTCACCAAACTTATTCGAGCAGTTAAAAATAACTTTCAGGCAATTGGCGCTTGATTTGAGACCAATTAGGACTAGCTAGGACTCCTGGCTTAAATAAGTTTACTTGGCACAAAAACTAAATATGTTGTGAATAATTTTGAATCAAATAATAATACCTATTTCATTTTAAACAATGAATTTATCCTAACTCGTTATTCAGAACACGAGATAATAAACTAACCCAATAATGCTGATAAAAAATCATAAAAATTTTGTTCAAATCTTATTGAGGCTTAAACATTTCCAGGTGTTTTAAGAACGGTAACCGCCATTTGAAAGAGTCAATAAAAACAATCCCGCTCAGTGTTAACGCTTGGCGGCAGACAGTTAAACAGCGGTCGCAATGAGCGGTTACTACTTAGCACCAATGAGTAACCAATAGCCAACGGACTCTTTAATTCCGTTAGAAAAATCAACAGTTCAAACTTCATCAAGCATTAACTTACGTTGGAGCGCTAAGGTCTTTTTTAAACAAAAATAAAGCGGCCATATTACAATCGAATTCCTTCAAGTTCGCGCCAATTCACACAACGTTAAAAACATAAGTGTCAAATAAAATTGTCTGTGGTCGAAAGCAAAGGGCGACGCCATTCAGCCAGTTAGTGTAAAGACGCGAACAGACGGTTGACCCGGCACGGTGGACCACGGTCAATGCCGACTGGCGATCGCTAACGGTTGCACAACACAGTCCGGCTGGTTTTGACAACGGTTATCGCTAATCAACTTTCTTCTACCGTTAACCGAAATCTGGGACCGTACGGTACACGATTACGGTTTTTTATTCTCATCATGAACCTCTAAACATGTAATACTGTTACGAAACAGCTATTAATGTTTCGTCACCACTAATAGCGGTTCAAATGGTATTTTCGGCAGATTCAAGGCTAAGTTTGGAGTTTTGTAAGGCTTGGATTGGGTAATGAATGACAGATGTCTATTCACGGTTCACGACTTTGTAACTTATGGAACTTTTATTTTGAAATCGTATTAATAGAATCATTCCGCTCATAATTTTATTTCTATACAATGTCAATGCGCTCTGTGCCTATTTATTTGTTTGTATCAAGTAATCTAATCATTAAAATGGTTTACATAGTCATTGATGACAGTTAATGAAAATGTTAAGTGTCACTTCACGCGAGTGATGTCATTATCGATTCGTAATCGGTTCAAATTCGAACGGTACATGAACATCATTGTATTTTACTCCGTTACCACGTAAATGAGGCGTGTTCGGTATCTGAATTCAAACGAGCGTTGTTTTTTTAAATGGCTACGCAAAGTGTCAACTTTGAACGCAATTCGTGTGTTCTTTGTCATAGATAACAGCATATTTATTTAGAGCGACATTACGTCAGCTTCGAAAAATATGTCACTGATATCTTGCTACTCATTTAAAGATACTGTAGACTTGTGTCAAAAATATGGAATTTAATTAAAAGGAAAATGACTAATGTAATCCATGAAAGCGTTTAATACTAATATTATGGTTTAAAACTGGAAAATATCTTTTGATACCTAATTTAAACCTTAAAGTTGGTATGACAAGACCCTAACGTTAATTGCAGGCTGATGGCACTAGGGTGGCACTGGCAGTAGCACGTGTCTGAACCGCGCGCACGGGTCACGCGGCGGCAGACACGTGCAATCCTCACGTTGCGTTGCGCAACAGGGCACTAGCTACCGTTATACATATAAACACAAACGTGACCTTAGAACGTGAAATTGCTTTAATTGAGTTATTGGCCCTTGAAGCCTTGACCGTGGCGTGATAGTTGTCGGAGCTAAGTGTACCCATTAATCCACCGTCGCTGTTACGACATGTAAAATGGTAGAAAAGATTGATGATGTGTGTCTCTGTTACACACGCAACTGTATTTAACATTGCTTTATTATCTTCTACACTCGTTTAACATTGTAACGGCGCAAGTATTACCTAATCCGCTTAAGGCGTTGCCTTATTAGAATAACAATAAAGAACGCTCTTGACCTTCGTTTGAAACTAATAGACTGGCAGCCATCTTGGAAAAAGTAGAGAAAGTAGTGCAGCGGTAACTTTCCACTCGCTCGTCGTTTATTGCGCGCGAAAAGTAGGCCGCGGCCATCTTTCTTACTCCAACGCCATTGCGCGAAAGAATAAGGTTAAAAAGTTCCACTGAAGTATCAAATCACGAAAGTAAACATTTATTAAATAAGGAAGCGGGTAATAAGGAAGCGGCAAAATATGAGGTAATCTGGTCGTGCTTAGTTGCCGATGGCGCCAAATCGTCATTGTCTAGGGCGAGTTATGTCGAATTGCGAATGTTGTGATAACCGCCGACGCGTCAGCCGCGTGTTTTGTCTAAGTGGGTTCCTGTGATATAAATACCTGCTCCTTGGGAGGTCAGTTCGGTGGAAGGTCGGCTTACTCGGAATATTCACGAATCTCGCGTTCTTGACCGATTTTCGCGGTAAGACCTGATTCAACATCGGTTTATTTCGGGGCGGCCTCTATCGGTCGCTGCGATAATGCTTTGGTGTCAAGGCCCGTGGCGTAACAATGAATCAAATCGGGACTCGTATCATATGTGTCAGGGCTCTTCCTCCTCGGAACTTTGTTTACCTGCTTATCGCAATACGGCGCCCTACTTGCCCGACCTTGGTCCACACCTGAAGCTAATTGCTACATTATTAAGAAACACTTAACCTATTTTGTTGCTCTAGATACCTCAAAACGCCATTTCAGCTCGTTACGTAACAGCCGTTGGTTTCTAGGAAACTATAGGCGTGATCTTAATGACTCATCTGCTTTGTTACCTACTGTTATAGGTATTGCTTACAATCGTTTAAGAATTACCAAAAGCATTAGTAACGTGTGACTCAATGAGGCCACTGATTTACGAGATAACGATTCGGTTTCCATTCAACGGGTGAAGGAAATTAGACAGTCAAGTGTTCTGTTTACGGTCATGACAATGTCGTCAACATAGAAGAACTCTATGTAGACGACATGAGAGAATCTCTGTTATTTTTAAAAGTCCTACTTTGCGAGAATTTATGTCTCACTAAAATAGTAATAAAAGTCAATACGAATGATTTTTTAGCGTTCTAATTTCGTAACGCGTATCAGCGTGGACAGTATGTAACGTCGCAATTGCCACGTGCGGTGCAAGTAGGTTACAACGAGATAAAAAAAATAGGTCAAGTTATCTTCGTTTGTCCTCGCACGAATGAAACTAACGTGTCGGTATTGCGCTACGTACTTACGTAATTTCGATGGTACGAAGTCTTTGTTCTGTGGCTTCGTCTTTTCGGAATCATAGGCGATTATTATTAAGATATTACTCATGTTGGCGATGTACTGGCTGTTGGAGTCATCAAAGATGTGAAATCGGGTAAAGCAACAGAATCGTAGGAAGTAAGTGGAAATGTTAAACCCGTGCCAGATCTAAATAGGACTAAAAAGTCGGTAAGTGAATTAACAGAATAATGCAGGTTTCTCTAATTAGCCTCAGCAAGGTCAGCAATGTATTTTAATACAAGTGATCTTCTTAATACACGCAGTTCCGTGAGCCGGATAAAAATGCATACGACCTCAGCAGTTCCGGACAACCTTGCAAGTAGTTCCTGATTACATCATCTAATAAAGTTTATCATTAAGCGTTCAGACAGACAATTCTTTATCGTGTGTATCAGTTAGATATGACTCAAATTACGTGAGTCGACAAAAGTGGGAATAAAGGCGAGTACACACTAGGTGAGTTGCAGCCGGTTGTGCAATATAGAGCCGTTGCGTCACCCAATAACATACACCGAACTGACCTTTATACGATCGATCCGTCGACTTTGTTTTGAAGCGAGTTGTGTTGATAATACTGGCGAGTTATTGTTCGGTAAACTGCATCTATAATTATATTGTTTTGTTTTGCGATCACGAAGCTTAATAAAGTTTGATCATTTAAAAATATTAGACAGTACATTTTATTTCAGAAAAAAATTGATCGCATTTTATGAATGTTATGAATCGGTTCCCTGTAGGTTTCCGGGAGCGTTTGCAAATGTTTTTTTTGTCGCACTTATCGAGTGCAAGGAGCCTTGGTCCACTTGCGACAATGGCTTGCGACAGCGCCGCGCTTGCGACACGCCGGCGTCGCAACAATTAGCCATAAAAAAAGTATTTCAAATTTCGAACGCGATCGATTGTTTCAAATTCAATTGACACTGGCCGTTAATTCTTAAATAGTTCGTTGGCAATTTTTCAATTTACCTGCCAGTTGGAAATACATACATTTTGAACTGGCTGTTTATTTTTTCGCATTTTATCAGACAATGACTTTTTTTAGTAGATGCGTATCGGACGCTATTTCAGGCATGTCTTTAACGATTGTTATCTTGTTATTGCTACATTAAACCTGATTATTCACGTTATTGAATAAACACAACGCAATTAAAATAAAAATAGCGTCTGCGTTGGTTGTAAACATTTCGGCGTAAACAGAGATAATGGTGGAAACAAGTGAGGAAGTGCTCGCAAAACAAGGTAGCATCGGTTATCAGAAGTTACGAACGTTCTAGCGAAACCTCTGATTAATGTAACGAACTTGGCACGGGAGTGAGTAAACAAAAATTTGACCGGAGTCAATGACTCCGGCGAATCACCGCGATGAAGTCAGGTTGCTTCGACCAGGAAATTCTGACTCAGATTTTTATTAGTCATTATCATTATTTAACCGCGATTTAAATAATTTTTAAGCGGACCGTGAGAGAATATGAACACTTTATTTTTTATCCTTTTTACAATAATTTTTTGTCGTTGTTGTCGTTTAAGGACATTATGATGTTTGTTATAATTTATATAATTTTTAATTTCTCAGAAATATTTTTTAAATAAAATATAAAATTTGAGGGTAGACATAAATTTTCTTCCAATAATCCTATTTTTTTGTTTTAACGCCAGCATTTTTTTTTAATTTAAACAAATACCAAAAATTAAATAAAATTTAATACTTACATAAATATTTGCGGTAAAAAAGTCCTTTTTGTGCGGAATTATCCAAATAGCGGCAACAATTTCATAATCCACTTAAAGGAACGCACAGGCTGGCAAGTTCACAGTTTCAGTAAAATACAAAATGTTTCACTTCACAATCACAATATGACGAAATGGGCACTGCGTAGCGCTTGGTACTTCGGGCACGTGTTACTCCTTTCGTGTCTAGAGTGCGACTGAATATTGTAGTGGGGTCAGCCGACTCGATCGCTGGCACGCACACTACTGCGGCCGCTGTGTGGGTGCGTGCCCCTGTAGTGGTGACCTACGCGTGTGTGCGTTATATTTACGTAACGAAGTAATCACTGTGATATTGAGTAGTGCCCGATTTTTTTTAATTCGCTTGAGTCATATGTTTGTCACGGCGTTCTGGGAACCTATGATAAGCGGGTTTTTAGTTTCAGTCGCTATTAAGTTAGATTGGTATTTGTTAGAGGCAGTGTATGTGAATTGTGAAAAATATTGCGAAAACTAGAAAAAATAATTTTACATAATATCGCTTATTTAATTATCAGATAAAATACTATCAATTGTACCTACTGGAAAATTATCAGTGGTAAATAAAAATATTTTTTGTTTACATTTGATTTTTTGTTTACTAACGTCGGTGTTTACTTTAAATAGCGCTAATAATTTAGTTGCGGCGTAGAAGGTTCGACTCTACGTGTGAGAGTTTCACTCAACTAGCAGTAACCCATACATAGAGTTAGGAATCTATAGACATTATTGAACTAAACTATTGTACATAATTTATTAGAAAATGTAGCTAAAAACACTAGTATGGCATAATTGTAAGGATTAGTTATGCTGTAAAATTTTTCGAACAGTTAATAATATAGTTTTTTTTATGAAATAGGAAGGCAAACAAGCAAGTGGGTCACCTGATGGTAAGTGATCACCACCGCCTATAGACATCCGCATATATAATTTCTTTAAATTAAAGTTTTTTCAAATTGTACACTATAGTATAGTGACTATACGAAATGTATTCTACGCGAGCATTCGCGTGCAATGTCACCATTTCAGCGCTCAGGAGCCCAATTCTCGGTTCATGCGAGATGCATCTCACGTGCGAGATATGTGAAAAATGACAGATTTGCAAGGGATCAGTTGTATTCGTGCGAGATGAATCTCGCATCATCCAAGAATCGTCCCGCTGATTTGAACATTACAGCGTTGAGTACGTTAAATGGCCTGAACGCTAGTATAAACAAAAAATTACTGTAATGTAACAGTTTCTAACAATTTGTTGCATTACGTGCGAATTGTGTGGATACCCCACTTTGACGATTTAGTTTTAATATACAAAGAATAAAAAGAATACAGGAATTAAGAATAAGAATAAACAAAAGAATTAAGGAATTAAGGTTTAGAATTATAAATTAGAGTATTGTTTTCCTGTATCCTATCATATACCAAATAAAAATATACATTTTTTATCATTTTTTATCAAATTATTTATTGGAAAATTTTTCGTCATTAACCTTTTTTATTTTAACGAAATTTGGGCTTGGCTTTTATAACCGGTTTAGATTAGAGGCGAAGCCTGTTTGAATCAGTTTTATCTTGTTTTCATAATGATTAGGAAATCATTAATGATGAGAAAGATAAAATTCCATAAAGTAAAAAAAAGTCAATTAAAAAAAATGTTCGGCTGCAATAATGTTTATTATAACAATGGAAAACTCTGGTTTGACCTATTTAAAACAATCAACTAGCAACGTCTTCATTCAAAGAATGAAAAACTAGGTACACTCAGCGTTAATTGTTATACATTAGAATAACAAATCTGCAATAACAAATAAGTAGTTATTGCAACTGCATTCCGAGGAAAATCTTACCTACTGGAACTGGCTCATGTGTTGACGTGAAAATACTAATGAAATATATGTCTTTTGTCAATTAAATAAACTACAAATTGTTGTGGCAGATTTTAAGGACTTAAGCCAGTTTGATATGCATTCACCCTCATGTTGTTTGAATTTGACACTGTACTAAGAAATTGGAGCAACTTAATACTATAAAGTCTATTATTATTACATAACTAATTAGGGTTCTGTACCCAAAGAGTGCTAAAGGGACCCGATTACTAACCCTCTGCTATCCGTCCGTCGGTCTATCACTGGGCTAGCCCTTATGAGCCATAAGATGGAGACACTTGAAACTTTCACAAGATGTGTATTATTTTGGATGTTATAACACCAAAAAAAGTTAAAAATTATAGAGGGTCCCCAAACAAGACACGGGTTTTTTTTATTAAAACGCCACCTGTTGTAGAGTGGTGTGTTAATGTAGGCGTATTTGGTAGCGGCATAATGTACAGCAGTACTGGACCCTTCGTGTGCAAGTCTCACTCGTACTTGGCGGTTTTTTATTCCAATTTCATAAAATGCTTCTTCATGATTTCTCATGTTCTCACATTTCGTTCTAGCCCTATCCAGGTCTCATGTTCAGACAGTCCGTAAACATGAGACCTGAAAAGGGCTCGAAACGTCCGGAATTCGATTCGTTGCAATGCGATATCCAACGTTCAAATTGTTTTATTTTCATTAAAAAAACCTCACATATCTGCGCATAAATTCCCGATAAAACAAAAACATTATGCAATTGTAAACACATTACTTGAAAACACGTGGTTCTGGGAACGTGAGTCAGCGTAGTCGGCTACGACGTAGCGGCTCTACGTGGGGAGAGGCGCGTGCGCATCCGTGACGTAGCCATTTTAGTTCTTTACCTCAGCGGTCCCCCGGTAAGTTTGCCTAAACTCGCGTTTCCATAGTACGTAATTGTGTAAATTTTAAAAATACTGTATTTTGCCTTACTGTGTAAAGTTTGAATGCCACATGGATGGCAACTACCTAAAATACTCGAAATTCTGTGTGAAGTGGACTTTCCTTAATTTTTTATAAAAACAATAAATTCTGCATTCATCGATTTTTCAAAAATCGCTTGTCTTAGTCGGGACTCGAACCGGTCAAATATGACAAAAAAATACATGCTGTATTTTATGATGCAGGGTTACTGAAAAGGTTATTTTTTTTCTATCTGACATACACAATCAAAATAACTGAATGCCATGAAAACTAAGAATTACCTTTTAATTTTGTTTTCACCCGTCACGTGAAATGCACCGCAACTACTGTAATTAATTGAAATAGCAAATTGTACGCAATGGAGACTATTTTCTTTACTTTGGACACTCTTGTGTACTCAATACTGTTAACTTAGAATACTAATCGCAGTAGTAAAAATATTTAATTGAAATTAATTTATCCTTAGTAAAATGTTATTTGATGATGAAACGAACTTAATGTTAGAGGAATGGAGCTTTGGCTAAACCAATTCGATTTTATAAGTATTAATATTACCCAAAATCAAACTGATGCACAATGATTTAAGTAGCAAAATGTCGATGTTTTTTATGATTAGGTAATTAAAAATTTAATTTTGGGTTTTAAATAAATATTCCAGTTAAGTAACGACTTAAGTTTTGTTGTAGTAAGTAAAATGAACACATTTTCACGTTCCAAAACGAAGTATAATTAATTTGGTTTCGTAACCAAACGATTGCATTACTGGTAGAGTGAAGTAATATTAAAAAATTATTGAATCCTACTGTTTATAATGTATTAAATGTGAAAGTAATGATATTAGGGTATTTATATGTTTATTACTCAATCACGCATTAACGGCTCGATGGATTTAGATGACAGCAGGCAGACAGATAGATCATGTCCTAGGGTGCAACTTTTGAATCTCACCAGGTGACTAGACCTCACCAAAATGGACGAATCTCTATAAAAAACGGCTATTTTGGTGAGCTTTAGATACCCGGTGAGATTTCAATGTAATTTTTGAATCTCACCAGGTGATCAAAGCTCACCAAAATGGCCGCATTTCTATGAAAAACGGCCATTTTGGCGAGCTTTAGTCGCCTGTGGGATTAAAAACTCGCACTCCTGATTGCAACAGAGAATACTTTTATCTCGTAAAATGCATAGAAAATAATATCATGCAGGCGAAGCAGCGGGTAAAAGCTAATGAATTAAAAAACTAATCAAATAAACATAAATGACAACCTTATTCAAACTCAAATTAATAATAACAAATAATACTGTTTATTGATTCACAAAAGTAAACAAAAATACAAAATACTCACAAGGAAATAATGTATAAATATATACATATAATGTATGTTTATTAATATCAATAATGTATAAATAGTTCTCTATTTATTTATCATTAAAAATAGCAACGTACGTAATAATAAACTAACTTTCTTTATTATCTAATCAAAATTACTTTAAGACTTAGGATTTAATTATTTAAACTTTATTGCACAATACAAACAAAAGGATTGTAGTTATAGATCGTTCTCAAGTACAACACCGTACTCTAGATCGCATTCGAGGTTGCATTCCTGCAAAAATGAACTGTCAAATCTAAATCTTCAGTATAGTCGACCAAGAAATTGCTTGACCACCTTTCGACCGTATTACAAAGGGATAAGGTACAAAAGTGGTCAAGCAATTTCTTGGTCGACTGTAATGTGTGCGCTTGAAAACGATTTGTAGCTACAGGCTATTAGACCAAAAATACGCAACCGTTCATTAATGAAATCGTTTACGTATTACGTTATTAGCTATTACCATAACGTTATTGTTTGTCCCACTGCCTTGGATAACCCATTACGATAATATCATTAGTAGTTATTAATAAACAGCTTAAATTAACATCAAATGGAATAGTATTAACGTTAATATAAACAACATTACCTTTCCAAAGGTAGGGAAATCCTGACTCTACGTCATCACCGCGGTGCAAACAAAAGTTGATTTTATATCATTTCATTAGACCCTTTCATGCATCTTTATTTTTTACTTTACTTAATATAAAACACAGTAATTATTCGCCTTTGTCTGTTTGTCCGCCTGTTGAATCCCATGTAAAATTTCCCTTTTTTTTTATACAACATAGGAAGGCAAACAAGCAAGTGGGTCACCTGATGGTAAGTGATCACCACCGCCTATAGACACCTGCAACAACAAAGAGAGTGCAGATGCGTTGCCAACCCAGAGGGCTAAGATGGAATACCTCTTGTGCCAGTAATTACACCGGCTGTCTTGCTCTCCACGCCGGAACACAACAGTGCAAGCACTGCTGCTTAGCGGCAGGATTAGCGAGCAAGATGGTGGTAGCGATCCGGACGGACCTTGCACAAGGTCCTACCACCCGCGAAATTCCCTGTGTGTGTTCTTTTATTTTGTTTACTTGTGTGAATCAATAAAGAGTATTTGTTGTTGTTGTTGTTGTTGTCCTCGTGGTATAAACCAGATTTTGATACGGTTTTAACTGTGATTTAGAGATTTTTACGGAAAGTTTTTACGTAAGGTACTTTCATCTTTGTCGCAAAGAACTTTCTAACCTTTGTAACAACAAACTGACAAATTGGTTGCAAAGTTTGTCTTACGAAGAAACCGAAAACCTGCTGAAGTCAATTGTTTAACGTAATTATATATAAATATATTTTTTGTGATTAATTAGCTTAAGTTTTTTAGATGTAATTAATTCCGTATAAAACATTTTGCACTAATTTGTATGAGTTAAATTTGAAATCTAAGTACTTACCTATATTTCATAGTCCTCGTCATTTGCCTAAGACACAGGCTACTTTTGTATCCTAGTTTAGGCGTTCCTAATTATAAACGTGTACTACCTAAGTATTATTTTCGTTTGTAGTGAGCGCTTAGGCGTTATATTATTATGTCGAGTCAATAGTTTAGTATTTTTTTGATCTGTACAAACTAACACATAGATATTATGTAGTGCTTACTAACAATTCATCGTTTATATGTACCATGATTATTTTAAATAAATAATTTGAATTTGAATTTGATCCTAAAATTTCAGTTTTTGCCATCAAAATATTGTTTATCGCCTAAATAAAATAAGTCGAGGCAGCAATTACAAGAATGTTTCATAATATGTTGATTTAGAATGTTTTATTTAAACAATTAACAGTATTATGGTGGCAATAACTGAAATTTTAGGTTAAAGTATTGTTTACTATTTAAAACAAGTGAAGAAATAGAAGCGAAATCACTTTTTTTTTAAATTATTGTATATCTGTCTGAATATTTATTTGTACGCAAATTCCGCAAAAACTTCTACACGAAATTGGATGCCGTTGTTTTGCTGGAAGTCTAATTTATAATTCAATGCATGTTTCATCTTGAAACGACGCCTAGAAGTAGAGTTATTGTTAATACGCAAGAAAACATAGACACCTAAGTATTTCCAAATTTCACACGTACGAAGTCGCGTGCAAAAGCTAGCACACTTTGTTTGTACTAAATAATAGTCTATGTTAAAAAGTGACCAGAATATTCGAAATTCTATTTTAACTAGACTTGTTAAGACTTAAAATGACACTGGACCATTTCAGAATTAAGACACTTTGATATTACTCATACGAGTAGGTGTGTGGATTGTCCAGTACGCTTCATTTGCATAATTATCGTCATACCTTACGTAAATAAACATAAGGTTCAACATGTTATATTTCGACGGTATTACTAAGTTTTACCTTTTGTTTTATTGCTCTGACGTGAGCGAGTTTCCTTAAAGCAATTCGAACAGCCACTACGCGTCAGGAGTCGAATGTTTACCATCCTGTTCTCGCTCATATTGGATTGCTATTTGCGAGACAAGGACAACCAGCGTGTGACTTTTAACGCGGTAACGTGCGGCAAACGCGTCACTGTTATTACGTTTGACGTCGCGTATTAGGAATCGTGGCTTTATTATGAAGTCATGATGTTAACTGGTATTTGACGTCATAATGTGTAGGAATACCCGATTTTGGAGGCTGTTAACATTTTTGACGTGTATATGATTTCCAGGTAGCAATGGGGTTGGGATTCCAGGCAGCGTTGCCAGATTTATTTTCAGGCAAAGCGGGATTTCGAAGCCTTTTGTATAAAAACGGGGCATAACATAAATCAGCTTAAATAATCAGCAGATTTTTAATCTTATTTGAGTTTCAAATTAAATTTACAGTGATGATAGATAGCTATAGAATATGTTTTTAATGAAAATACGGTGCTTGGATCTGCGTAAAAAGGGGATTGAGCCTGTCCCGCGCGGGACATTTAATTCTAGGCTAAAAAACGGGACGTCCCTTCAAAATCGGGACGTCTGGCAACGCTGGTTCCAGGTAACAGAGCATTGGTGGCCTAGTGTATGTATGTATAATTTTTTTTATGAAATAGTAAGGCAAACAAGCAAGTAGGTCACCTGATGGTAAGTGATCATCACCGCCTATAGACACCCGCAACACCAAGAAGAATGCATATGCGTTGCTAACCCAGAGGGCTAAGATGGAATACCTCTTGTGCCAGTAATTACACCGGCTGCCTTGCTCTCTACGCCGGTACACAACAGTGCAAGCACTGCTGCTTAGCGGCAGGATTAGCGAGCAAGATGGTGGTAGCGATCCGGACGGACCTAGCACAAGGTCCTACCACCCGCAAAATTTTCAATTATTCTGTGCTCTTGCGCAGTAATTGCGCCGGCTGTCTGTGTATTTTATTATTTTTATTTCATGGCAGACTTCATGTCGAATAAGTTACCAAGATAAAGCTATATTTACAGCGGTATGACGGTTTAAATTTGTATAATCGTATTTCGCAAAAAAATTAAGTTATTCAAAACAAAAAACCAAATTTTCATGGCAAAGTTATGGGCAGCCAAAGCAGGCCAAGATCAAATCTTAAATGTTTTCGTTTCGCCATATTTATGACTTATATCACTGGGATACATAATGTATTAAAAATGAATACATTTCTTATGGTAATACCATGTCGCATAACCGAAAACAACCAACACCTGATATTTTGTATAGTGGTAGAGATTCATTTTAAAAAAATAATTAAATGTATGTTAGTCTGTAAGATCTATCTATAGGCGTTTTGTAGCCTAATAATAAACAAACAAACGTACGTATAGTTAAAGGTACCTTTTTATTTATTTATAGGTACACAACACAATGTACTATTATTACTTAATAGTCCCGTATTCTACCGCTTACAGACACACTTTCAGACAGTGTATACATAGCTAACGCATTCTTTAAATACAGATAATAAATGTTTTTTTAAATGCATTTGTTACTGTCGGCTCGGGGTAACAACATACTCTCACAGAATACCATCGTGACGTATGTAGCTTGCTACTGCTTTTCGTACGGTCAGTTGGAGATCTGGCCCTCACTTACCTAAAGGCCAGTAATGGATCAGCGTTCTCTCGGGGTCGCTGGTTCGTCTTGAGGTGGAGAGCAAGACAGCCTGTGAAATTACTGGCACAAAAGTATTTCATCTCCTCTCTAGGTAAGGTAGGACCTTCTCAAGATTCGCCTGAATTGATATCACTATCTTGGTCATTAATCCTGCCGCTAAGCAGCAGTGCTTGCACTGTTGTGTTCCGGCGTGAAGAGCAAGACAGCCGGTGAAATTACTGGCACAAGAGGTATTTTATCTTAGTTCTCTTGGTTAGTAACGCATCTGCAAACTCTTGGTGTTGCGGGTGTTTATGGGCGATGATGGTCACTTCGATACAAATTATTGCACGTTTGCCTTCCTATTTTTTTGTAACAAATATTAAAAATGCCCTATACCTGCGTAAATCAAGGAAAAAAGTCTCTACCTAGAGTTTGTCAATTAAGTTTAGTGGGTCAACAAAAAGATTATTTTTCCTACTAAAATCCGCACGTGTAATGAAATCACGTGATGTTGTTCGAGAAGAAAACATCTCAGAATAAATACTTCAACTGAGACTTTTATTCAAATGATGTTTTCTGGGTTCGCAATATTTTTTCCGACTTATGATTTGACTTCATTCACTTCTATGTGAATATATTTTGGACATACACGTAACTGATAAATTTTCTGGACTTCATGAATCGATTCAGATTTCAAGATTTACACTTAAGAGGTAAGGTATAGAAAAATCCGTTTAATTTAACGTTTAGACTATTGCGTGCTTAGCTCACTTCATACAAACGGCGATAACGTTTTCCACCTTCCAAAGTGCGTTTCCACCGGAGATGTGCGAGGATGCGTAGCGAGGGATGTGTTTGTAAAGAACCAATGAGCCGTTTCCACCAGAGCTGTGCTGACCGAGGCGAGGTAAATGAAGCCATTCTATTGGTTCTTACAAACACATTCCTCGCTACGCATCCTTGCACATCTCTGGTGGAAAAGCAGCCTAAACCGAAACCCATGGTTTTTTTATGTTGACATCATGTAGCGCATCAGGGATATTCGCGGGGGTCAGGGTTGACTGCTTTTACGCCACCATGCGCAAGAGAGGCATCCCAGCCCCAACATGATCCTTAACATGTTAGGGGAAACGTAGGACTCTCCCTATTTACATCACTGTAGTCAGCTCTATGCGCACTCAGTGTAGTTTTACAATATTTAACACTTAGAATAAGTTTTACTAACAATATTTGAATTTGTAAACTCCTGAAATAAACGATTCTTTATTTATTTATGCCTTGGTAGTCCCTTTGTCATCAGTTTAGGATCTGATGATGATATTCTAGAAAAATCGAGGAAACTCTTAAAGTGTTAAGGGCACATCTATAGTGGTTTGGGTATTTTTATTATTATCAAAGGCCGGGCGACACCGGATGCGTACGCAGCACGGCTCCAGCTCACTTCGTAGAGCTGCATTATGTGCACGCAACGCAAAAGATGTGCCATCTCAACAATATGTCTCCGGAGCCGTGCCGCATGCGCTTGTGCATCCGATGTGGCCTAGCCTTTAAAAGGTAAGGTGAAGTGAGGTAAGGCATTTTTGTTCATGTATACACCCATACGGATAGAAGCACTTTGTATGAAGTAGGTTTTTAATTTAAAAAGTCATTAAACTATTGAAAACACTTAATTGATAAACCAATGCGTGATTTACTAGTTGCGTAACATTTTTATTGTAAGTTATAACAAAAATTAATACCCAAATTAGGGAACAAAAATATTTTTTCATTCTCAAATCGACTTTGTTTACAATTTAATTAAAACAACCTAATGATTTGGACAGACGAAATGAGAATATTAGCATTAGCGAAGTTATCACTGATGATATAACATTTATTATTTTAAATAGTTTTTTAAAATTTTACACAAAATTTGCACACCAGTATGCTTGGCGAATACAATGTGCTATTATTTTACAATAAGACCTTATGACTACTGTATTCTAGCAAATGAAGATATTTGATTTGATCTCATGCTCGAGTTCTTTCCTTTTCCATAAAAAAAACACCGTCAGAGTGCAGCCGACCAGAATGTAGTCAACCACATCCTACCACATCCTGTGACTTGGTAAGGACGTATTGTAGATGTCATACTGTAGGTATGTGTATCACTTAGCATCCTTTGGAGCAAGTCATAGTGCTAAACAGCTACCGTCATCAGAGCCGTTATTGCGTCATTTGAGTCATTTAATAATAGCTTCGCGGATAGATCATTACATTTTTTTTTTATACAACATAGGAAGGCAAACAAGCAAGTGGTCACCTGATGGTAAGTGATCACCACCGCCTATAGACACCTGCAACAACCAAGAGAGTGCAGATGCGATGCCAACCCAGAGGGCTAAGATGGAATACCTCTTGTGCCAGTAATTACACCGGCTGTCTTGCTCTCCACGCCGGAACACAACAGTCCAAGCACTGCTGCTTAGCGGCAGGATTAGCGAGCAAGATGGTGGTAGCGATCCGGACGGACCTTGCACAAGGTCCTACCACCCGCAAAACATAAGGCATACTAAGGAAATAAACCGTTTTCTGTCCAAGAAGCACACTGAGCGCTTTAGAAGCGGTACAGTAACTAGGAAGTAAGAAAAAAAAGAAAAGAAATAATCTATTACTTATGTATACAGATCGCCCTTATACAGCTATACATCCACCAACTGCGGGTGGTAGGACCGTGTGCAAGGTCGGTCCGGATCGCTACCATCATCTTGCTCCCTATTCCTACCGCAAAGCAGCAGTGCTTGCACTGTTGTGCTCCAGCGTGGGGAGCAAGACAGCCGGTGCAATTACTGGCACAAGAGGTATTCCATCTTAGCCCTCTGGGTTGGCAAAGCATCAGTCTCTTTGGTTTTGCGGGTGTCCATAGGCGGTGGTGGTGATCACTTACTTTCTGTTTTATAAAAAATACATAGCTTTTATACTTTTTTTTTTCTATATACACACTGCACAGTTACTCAATAAGTATTTCTATTTCTAGAGCGCTTGTATAATGTACGTTTATATTAAATGAAACATCTTTGACTGTTATGTGTTTGAAAATTCCATTGAAAAATCCATCTGTGTAGGATAAATACTCCACTGTCCACACGTCCAAAGATTGGCATATTTACCCTGGTGTCGGCAACTACCACTACAACAACAACAACAGCAACAACAACAACAAATACTCTTTATTGATTCACACAAGTAAACAAAATAAAAGAACACACACAGGGAAATTTTACATGGGATTCAACAGGCGGTCTTATCGCTAAGCAGCGATCTCTACCACTACCTTTCACTACCTACCACTACCACTACCTTTGTGACGTCATAGTTGCTATCACCCCACAAACGGCTATAATACAGAAATAAATTGTTTATTTGTGTGGTTTCGGCGCTTGCGCATGTTGCTAGAAACCACAAAAACTGACGAAATCCTTTCGAATGCCTGTAGAATTCGCATCACGACTTACTTTACATCTTACCTATTTATACTTGTTTGTTTATGCGGTTTGCGAAAAGTTTACCTACATACCAATTGCGTAGACTTATTTAAACTCTGAAAATGAAATCATAAGTAAGGTTCTACAGAAAACATGACCTGTTGAGGGTTACAGTCAGATCAGGGCCCAATTTCATGAACTCGACAGGCGACAGTGACAATTCAGTGTATATCATTATTTATACAAAAAATAGGCTACAAAATGGTCCACATTAGTAAACAAAAAGAAGAAGACAAATCTTATATCCATGTCAGTACAGCAACTTATAATTCTAGACAATATGTTGCTTGTCCACTATGATGTCAAGTCTGCAAGTCTATAGCTTTACTTGTCGTCACAGTAATGTCCGGCGAATAGTCACTGTCACCAGTCGCCAGACTAGTTTATAGAATAGAACCATTTAATTCAGGCTGCATAGGCCCATAGAAAAAATACCTTAAAGACTAACTAGTTTATGCAATTGGGCCTGGGAGCAATATCATGTATTGTGAAGGTTGTCACCTGATAAATCTTTACGTCAAGACATATCAAGGCCCGACCACTTCAGGCATTACATTATAATAATTAATAGATTCAGGCGTTACTTTGCGGAGGTCCATTCAATAAACTGGAACAAATTACCTTGCTACTCCGCGAAACCAGTGCCGTGCTCGTGCAAGTTAGCTGCGTGGTGTGTAGTTGAGCCTGTGTGATATTTGTTGTTTCGTGTGGAAGCGTACAGACGTCGCTAACTTGCACGAGCACGGCACTGGTTTCGCGGAGTAGCAAGGTAATTTGTTCCAGTTATACATATTACATATAATGTCATCTGTAAATCCTAACTTTTGATCCAGTATTTCACTCCCGAGTAGTACAGAAGTAAGTAGTTTTGCAATTTTGGACGAGGTCTTAAAATGTACGAATTAACTTCGGGTACAACTTTATTGGGCTATGTCGGTTAGTTAGATTCTTGTTCGGAACTCCTCATTTCTGATTCTTCAAGCATTGCTTTCTCCATTGGCCAAAGCTTAAGAGAGCTTTTTTATAAAGCCCTTAGGTAGCCACCACATCTCAGTGCCCATAAGCTATCTCCGGCAACACACACTGGTAGAAGACTTTCCTCTTGGAGCACAGCGGTATCTTGGACGAGAAGATGTTACGTAGTTTCCCAAATGCTGCCGAACTGAGTCGGGTTCCACGGTTGCCTTTGCCGAAGTTTGGCCTATCTAACTGGAAGGTACACGTAACTCCTTGTATCTCTAAGATTTATTGTGTACCCAGTGCTCTCCATACAAAAGGCGATAACGTTTTCTACCCTCTAAACCTTAACCTATAGCTAAGATGTTTGGGGTGTTGTCATTACGCTCTAGAACTAGGTTTGTATGTTTTGATGTGCCATAGGTTAAGGTTTAGAGGGTGGAAACCGTCATCGCCGTTTGCATGGGGAGCGGTTTTAGGGGCTGGGTTTACATTCCTCTTAAGCGTACAGTGTCCAATCTTTACGAACAGCACAGACTCTTTCAAGGTGATCTTAGCGGGAGGCCTTAATGTCCAGTAGTTGTCATTTTTCGTCTGGTACCTACAACAAGTAAGAGTTACCCTTTTTTTTGGAATTGGTGGAAAACGAGCATGTGAGTTACTTGATGGGAAGTAATCACCGCTGTAGGAACCAGCAACCCCAAGAGAATCGCTGATCCGTTGCCGTAAAACTCGGTTTATTTTAGGCTATGGCTGTTTACTTTACTCAATAATTACTTACGAGTACGAGTAAATACTTAAATGAGTTTAAATATGCGACCAATAACATTAAGGTGACATTGTAACACGAGCAATTGTTATAATATTGACAGCCATGTAAAATTCTTCCACTTAACCTTCACAACACGTATATACAAAACATGTTACATAACATATCCTAAAGTACATATTATGGTAGGAAATATACCAACAAACAGCGCGTACGCATGCATGAAGTTTTTATGACAAAAATGATATAACCCCTTTTTTATTATTTTGAAGATTTATTGCGAATGGTTTATGCATTCGGTTACGTGCTCATGGATTTACTTGGCGTGCTATTATTTATTTATTTATCCAGTAAAATAAATGAATGATATTACATTACTTGTTGTTAGGTTATGAGCAAGAGAGGGGTTTCATTCATACGCGTTTTGCGTTTTTATTCACATATGAAATGTCAGTGCCAAATCAAAATTTGCCCATAAATTGGAATAGTTTATTATATAAGTTACTAGCATTGATCCGTGACTTCTTCTGCGTAAATTTGGGAAAGGTATTCTTTTTTCTACACTAATAAAAATAATTAAAAAAAACACAATATTCAGATAGTTTACCAGGCATTCATAGGATCTTATGAAATCCTAAAACCTTGTCCTAAAGATGTCTTTTCCATTTTACAAAAAAATTTATTAGTTTCAGTCGCGCCAGCAAGGATTCGAACTCGCGTCTCACGGCTTCAATACCTTGCCTTGCTAGATCATTTACGATGAATGGCGCCACACTTATCTAAAAGACCGTAACACAGCATGTGCAGTTAGCGTCAGAAGTAGCGATACACTTAAGAACCTTGTCAAAGTAACGCATAAAATGGGAGTTTCTCGAATCTGTCACATTACTGACAGCGCGGCTGCGACAAGGTACTAAAATGTTCAGCTACTTTTCGTTCCGCTTGAAAGTAATTTCCGTGGGATACTGTTTAGCCGCGCGGCAGAAGTCGCGGGTAAAAGCTAGTCTTCAAATAAAATTGAAACTAAACGTAAAGTTTATCGATAGATCGTGCTGTGTAGTTTGGATATGCTATTGCGCACTATAGTTGTGTCATAACGAAAATAGAACTTTGCATATAAAAACTTCCTGGCTACTGGAAACTGTATAAAGTTTAGTTACTAGGTATTTTTTCCTGGTATTAAATAGTATTGAATTATTAATCAGACTGTTTTTTACTTTATCGATGTTGCGTAATGGCGGTCAAAATATACTACGTCATAGTATAGTTGCAGGCAAACATCTTGAGCATAAATCGAGTGGAGGGGGTGCGTTTGCGCCTACACATTTGTAATAGAAACGGCTCAAGGTCAAGGTCAGTGCTCAAGAAGTTTGCCGCGAACTGTATTGTAGCTAAAATATACCTTAGCTCATCATTTTTAATTGCTGGGTGTAACAGTTCACTAACAGGACGGATTTTAATTACTAGCTTCTACTAGTTAGTATTTAACTTGCCTTGTTAGTTAGTAGGTACCGTCAACCTTTTTTTTTTTTTTTTTTTTTTTTTTTTAAGGTGAGGATAATCCATTTACGGATTTCATCCAAAAGAGGCGAAATTCAGGACTCGCTCCCGTGAGGGAGAATACCTGATAAACCTCCTCACCATTTTCCTCAAGCCGGGGTTATCCGGTGCCGTGGGACCCAGGTGATGACACCACTACGACACCGGCCGGTAATCTCCATACGGTTTTTTATAATGAGGTTGTCTCCTCCCTACCTCAGGATCTCGGGATCCGTGTCCGGGCGACGACCGCCGCTCGAGCCCCCTCAGGGCGAAAGACCTTTGCCCCCTCTGAGCAGTCTTGTTTCGCCCTGAAGAACCTCCAGCATTAGCCGAAGCCCGGACCCGCATCCCGATTTCCTTGCGCTTACGCGCCCCTCCCTGGACCCGTGTCCGAGGCAGCGGCCGCTCGAGCCCCCTCAGGGCGAAAGACCTTTGCTCCCTCTGAGCAGTCTTGTTTCGCCCTGAAGAACCTCCAGCATTAGCTGATACTCGGACCCGCATCCAGACCTCTATGCGCTTGCGCGCCCCTCCATGGACCCGTGTCCGAGGGGCAGCCGCCGCTCGAGCCCCCTCAGGGCGAAAGACCTTTGCCCCCTCTGAGCAGTCTTGTTTCGCCCTGAGGAACCTCCAGCCTTGGCTACCACTCAAGCCCATACCCTCAAGGTGCCCCGAAGGCACCGGTCCCACCTGACCCAAATGGGCCCCTCCGCGCCGAAGCGCAGCCGCATCACCAGTCCCCTCTGCTGGTTCAGAGGAGTACCGGGAGCGGCCCCTCTCTGGATTGCCTCTTGGCCCCGCTGCACGTCGGACACAAGACGTGCAATGGGGAGCCCCCCCACCACGACAAGGTGGGCATCCGTCGGGGGGGAGGTACCGTCAACCTCAGAAGTAGCTAAATACCTAAGAATCTTAAGAGGAGTGCCCAGCGCTCTCCACACAAACAGCGTTAACGTTTCCTACCCTCTAAATTTTAACCTATAGCCATGATTTTTTTTGTAAGTTGACAGTATGCCCTAGAACTGGGATTGTATGTTTTTATTTTTTTAATATTCTTAATAGTTTCAAAATATTGACGCTTTTTGGTTTTGTATGAAACTCCTAAAATGCTAATATAGTCAAATCTATGAAGAATATTTAAAAAAAATCAAAACATACACACCTAGTTCTAAGGCATAATGACAACATACCAAAAAATCATTGCCATAGGTTAAGGTTTAGAGGGTGGAAAACGTTATCGCCGTTTGTATGGGGGAGCGCTTTTTGGAGCTGGGTTCACACTCCTCTTAAGTAACGTATAAAATGAGACCTGTCAGCCTAACTGAAATAGGAACCAGGTTACTTAATGATTGTGTTCAACTAATTTGATCCATAAGCCACTGTAGAACCTTTGCACCATACACGTCATAATGACTTTTAAATCAATATCATAATATCCCAGCGATGACACATTATGACAACGTTCTACAGTGGCGTGGCTTGGTGACCATAGGTCATGGGCCAAAAAAAATTGGTGCCCCATATTCAAATTAAATAAATAGGTATGTAATTCTGGTGGTCGGAGAATATTAGCGAGTAGGAGAGTTTGAGTTAGAGGGATGCTGGCCAGAGGCCCCCTGAGCTTGAGGGCCCTGGGGCACGGCACTGCCAAGCCCCTGGGTGGCTACGCATCTGTGTATACATAAATGGTGCATCAGTTGTACTCTAACAGCCGTAACTCTTGAATAAGCCCTTATACAACAGGTTAATCCCTATAGTACAAACAAACAAACAAACAATCAACATATTTGCGCGAGCACAATGACCGCAACACAATGACGTGTTTTAGTAAATAATAATGAGAATCTATAATTGTATAGTGATTTGTTTTGCATGCCTGATTATGTTTTGTTTCTTTAATAGTGCAATGTTAGCGATAGAATCGTGTGTGTAAATTATCTTGCCGACGCTGGAAAATGAGAGATTCTGGGTTTGAGTTGCCTTTTTTTATACAATAGAAAGACGAAAAACAAGTGCGTCACCTGATCGTAAAGAATCACCACCGTCCAAAGACACCCGCAAGACCAAGGAGGCTGAAGATGTGTTGCTAACCCAGAAGGCTAAAATAAAATGGAAAAGATGAAAATGAAAAAAAAATTGCGAGTACATACGCACCTTCAGAATTGTAGCGACACAATTCTAAATATGACATTTCCCAAAATTAAACACTGTCTTTTAATTAAAGTGATACTTTGCGACGTGTGTTATTCGGAGATATAGGATATAGGCTCTTTTACATGTCTGAATCTACTAGCGCTTCGGAAAATGGAAGAATCTGCTAAAAAGAAACGCCGCAAGAAACTCAGCAGTTTGTATTTTTTTTCTTTTCTTTTTAAAACAAGACTACAGAGATGGAGTACCTCATGTACTAGTAATTTCACCGGCTGTCTTCATCTCCACGTCAGAACATAACAGTGCAAGCACTGCTGCTTAGCGGCAGGATTAGCGAGCAATATGGTGTTAACAATCCCGACGGACCTTGCACAGGGTCCTACCATTCGCAGGTAAGTGGTGATCTCTAGTGCACATCTCTAAAAAAGAAAACAAATATTGTGGAAATTAATGGAAATGAAGAATTACTTTGCAACTCTATTATTTCTTACTTTGATAAAACAATCCATATAGACTTTAACGTCATGTACGTAAGATTTAAACTGGAACAGTTTTGAATCAATGTTTCCTTCTTAAAGTAGCTTCTTAAATAAGAATCAGGTCATGGCCGAATGCTAAATTTATTACACACCTGGACTTGACAGGTGAGTTGTGTTTGAAATTGTCATTTCCTAGCAACTAATTTAAATCATTCTTCTCACAGCTAAATAAAAAACACAACATTTTAAAAATATAAAGTTATCCAGGGTGTTAAGACAAAGTGACACCCTGTTAGCGCCAACTCTAGTAGAAATAACAGACTGTATGGGTTTGACATTGACGACCGACATATTTTGATGTTTGCTTTGGCCCGCCCCTTTTCGCCCAAAAAGTTGCAAATTTTTTTATACAACATACGTGGGTCACCTGATGGTAAATGATCACCACCGCCCTTAGACACCCACAACATCAAGGATATTGCAGATGCGTTGCCAACCCAGAGGGCTAAGATGGAAGACCTCTTGTGCCAGTAATTTCACCAGCTGTCTTACTCTCTACGGTGGAACACAACAGTGCAAGCACTGCTGTTTAGCGGCTAGATTAGCGAGCAATAAATAAATAAAAAATATATATGTTGGGATAATTAATCCCTTGCTCTAGTCCCAAAGTTAGAAAGTTATACTTATAAATGTATACAAATACATGCTTAAATACATATAACATCTAACCCCCTTATTCATAAAAGTTAACAATCTTTTTAAGCTAACAAATATTTTGTCCCTTTCATTTGAGGGCAAACGTCACAATGACAGACAAAGACATAAAACATGTTAACTAACAAACGTTTATGAATAAGGAGTAAGACTCGATAACGTCAGGTTTCAGGTAGCAGGGAAAAGTCAAGTCGGTGTAATCACAAAATTCCTTTCTGAATATGTCATTGTTGTGTTCTCGACTCTTATGTCCTTGTTTTGTTTGACGGAATTACCAGAATAGATAATGTGCATTAAACGTTGCCTTATCAGATCAAGATAGGCATAATAGAATCCCGTTCTGAAAATTAATTTAATGAAATTCCTTTGATAAATATTTAATTTAAATTGTTATCTGTAATGTCCATAGGTCAAGCGAAAATTAAAGACTGGATGTAGTATTTCTGAAAAACACAGAGAACTAAGTTCAAGTGAAAACCAGACCATTCGACCAGACTTCAAAAAAAAGGTTCTCAATTATTTTTTTATGAAATAGGAAGGCAAACAAGCAAGTGGGTCACCTGATGTCTGACCGGATCGCTACCACCATCTTGCTCGCTAATCCTGCCGCTAAGCAGCAGTACTTGCAGTGTTCCGGCGTGGAGAGCAAGACAGCTGGAGTAATTAGTGGCACAAGAGGTATTCCATCTCAGCCCTCTGGGTTGGCAACGCATCTGCAATCTCTTTGGTGTTTCGGGTGTCTATAGGCGGTTGTGATCACTTACCATCAGGTGACCCACTTGCTTGTTTGTCTGCATATTTCATAAAAAAACTGGGACTTTACTTAAATTTCAGTTTCAATGAATTTAAACAGTTTCCTGACCGCAAATAGACAATAATTGTAATTAAGTTCAGATGTGAGAAGTTTCCCTGTTTTGGTAAAGTATTTCTGTAATTATTAATTAGGTACTTGGAATTCGGATTTCTGAAACCAGATCCTGAAATTCCCGCATGAAGTCAAATTAATTTGTTAAATTTAATTTGTTTGCAGTTTGCAGATTATATTGATTTAGCCGGTTTTAAAATAATTAATGTTTTTGTTGTACAGGATGTTTTAACTCATCATCATCATCATCATCTCAGTCGCAAGAAGTCCACTGTTGAACATAGGCCTCCTCCATAAGGGTGTTTTGCCATACTCACCACGCTTGGCAAGCGGGTTGGCGAGCGCAGTATTTACGTGTCGAGCAGAAGGCGCTGCTGCCCACCTTCTGGAGAAGAAAACCCCCTAGCCGGTTTTTACGGCACCCATGGGAAGAGATGGGGAGGTACTATTGTAAGCCGGTACCCAACGGCAACTAAATTTTGTTGTGTTTTGTTTTAACTAAATGACATGAACTAATGATTATCGCACTTACTTCCTACCTTCTGGATCAAATGATCCAGAAGATGATGATGATGCCTCGTATTGAGGCGAGATGCGCGTAGATCGTATAGTTTAACCCCCTTATTCATAAAACTTAATAATATTTTTAACCTAACAAATATTTTGTCCCTTTCATTTGAGGGCAAACGTCACAATGACAGATAAATACATAAAACATGTTAACTAACAAACGTTTACAAAGCGTTTATGATTAAGAGGGTAAGTGTTTAGTGGTGGCGGTTTACAGTGAAGTTGCTGTGTGTTCTTTTGTGGAGGAGGGTCGCTTTTTGCATGAGAAATATATATCTCACAGGCGGAGTAGCAAGGTAATTCGTCCCAGCTTGTTGATATGGAGCTCCGCAAAGTAACGCCTTGATCTATTAATTATTTTTGCCCGTTTTGCAGATAATTGGTGACAATCGTGTTCAAGCTTCGTTGACCTCCTAAATGACGTAACACCAGACTTCATATAATAATGGGTGATACAATTCCATACCCACTCGTGTTATCAGTAACATATTTTTTTTATCGCGATCAAAGACGAAGAATGTCGTGACGACGGCCAGATAAAGGCTATGTAATATAAATGTAGAAAATGGGCGTGACACACAGACATCTAAATACTTTAGTTCCATGAAAAAAATTAAGCAATTTTCTATTAAATTACGTTTACCGGGACTTCGTTTGTGGTCACGAGCAGACAGTACCCTTACCATGAGTACAGTGCACCTAGCCGTAACCATACTCGCTAGCGACAGCGTAAAACGATTTGTATGGGAAATTGCACAGCGCCTCTAGCGCTCACTTAGATAACTAAAGATCGCTAGTATGAGTCCAACGGTAAATTACCTATCGAAATCTGAACGCCAGTGTCTAACGTTTTGTAGCTGTTGCCGTAGAATATTGGTACCATGAGTCACAAATTTGACACATGTCATCGAAGAATACCGTATCGACTATGGTTAACTCTTTCACTGACAAATGGGAGCGTATTTAACCACTATCGACTGTAGCAACGTAATACGAATTTTCGATAGAAACTCATGGTAATGGTACTGAAGTGGAGTGTCACTGTTGCGTAGTTGCGCAAGTTATACGAACTACCCGCATTTAATCTTGTTTATTTTTAGCCAGCAAATCACTAAATCAAATCAAATTAAATCTAAATCAAATCACTTGCTGTGCTGGGTGGTAGGATCTTGTGCAAGGTCCGTCCGGATCGCTACCACCATCTTGCTCGCTAATCCAGCCGCTAAACAGCAGTGCATGCACTGTTGTGTTCCGGCGTGGAGAGCAAGACAGCCGGTGCAATTACTGGCACAAGAGGTATTCCATCTTAGCACTCTGGGTTGGCAACGCATCTGCAATATTTATGGGCAGTGGTGATCACTTACCATCAAGAAAAACTTGCTCGTTTGTCTTCTTATGTTGTATAAAAAACCCCTAAATAAATATTAACATCATAATATTTTTATTTTATGCTTTAATATAACTTGCAATGCACGTCGCTCTCAAGCGATAAGACCGCCTTTTGGATACCTATATTAAGATTCACTCATGTTATCAAGAGGATAGAAGGAAAGAGAGGAAGGGGCAGACCTAGAAGAAGTTATATGGACCAAGTGAAGGAGAAGGTTTGTGTCGTGTCGTACAGAGAAGTCAAGGAGCTGGCGGTGGATAGGGAGGCTTGGAAAGCACTACACCGACAAGACTAAAAGTCTTAAGTTGAGAAGAAGAAGATATTAAGATTTATCTGTAATTCTGTCAAAGTATAATGTGGTATTCCAAGCATATTGTATTGTATTGTACGTACAGTACGATTACTTGAAGTGCTCGGCATTAGTCGACAAATTTTAGTTTATGATATACATTGTCTCTTTGGAACATTGCCAATACTAGACCTTCTATATAAAAGCAGCAATGTATTTCGCTTAATTGTATTGACATTGCATTTCCGACGACAGCTGAAGTCAATTCTTGAAATAATAGTACTGTATAATGTATACGTATGTAAGATGTCCGTTTCAAAATGTTAACTCACTCCCTGTGGTCGGATTTTGATACGTGTATCCGATGACAATGTAATAAAGTTCTGTCAACAAAAAAAGCTTGTATTGGAAACGATAAAAAAAACTTGTTTCTAACTTCAACTCGGTAAATGATAGCGAATCCCTTGCAATAGGTTTTACTTTAAAACATTTCACTGTTTTCTAAGTTTTTATTTTGTAACACAAAAACAAATTGTTCAAGATAAAACCTTTTTCAGAGAACCTATAGTAATCGGAATCCATTATGGAATGGATGAAAAAAAATAAGTGATACATTTTAACAAACTTAAATCAGTATTAATTTAGGATGATCACAAGTAGGTCAACTTTGGGCCTATTATTTACCTTATTGATTTGATTATTTGCTAATTATTCTGTATTTTTTACGTGGTGTTGGATGAATATTTGTGGTTGTTGTTGTAGGTATTGTCTTAAAACGAATAATTGAGGAGTAAAAACAAAAAAATAAAAGCGTGAATTTTGCAACATTTGAAGTTACTTTCATCAAGTTGTTATAAGTATCTACATAAAACCTTGAATTTATCGTGTTACATTAAACACGCATAAGCTATTGCTACTGATAAAGGCAGCGTAACCAAATTTTGAAAACAAATGACCACGGAAACTGTCAAATCACCAAAATGGCGACCCATTTATCAGATACCTATTTTTAGTTCCGCCGCATGCGAAATAAAACGGCGTAAGTGAGTGAAAAGTGTACTGCGCGCGCGCCTTTTTCACTAAGACACGTATCACATTATTACGTATTGCGTAATGTACATTGAGCATACCTATTCTGATATTTTCGCGTGAAATATTCGTTATCAGCGGTCCTCGCGCGTGATAGTGACGTGACCCGACAAAGCACAGACAATAGGAATGTCTGGGCAAACAAGGGTACGTACACTTTCCATGTCTCCATGGCATTCGTTGCTGTAATAGTTCATTATTATACAAGCGAGCCGCCCCGACAATCGGGATGTAATAACCTACTTGAAAACCTTCTGAAAATTCTCTAGATGACAGTGAAAACTGTATCGAAATTAGTTGCGTGGTTTAGAAAAGAAGGCGGCAGAATATAGACTATGTAGATTTAGGACAGACAGATACAGAAATACTACAGTTAAGATAAAGAAATACTAACTACAGAGAAACGCTGCCAGCTTTTTCTAGTTAATCACATTCAACTGGATTCAATTTAGTTCAATTTAATCTTTGGGTTATAGCGCTATTGATTCTTTCAATGATTCCATTAATGACGAGGTTGAAGATGGTTTTACACTAAAAAACTTTCCAGTGAATAGTGTCGGTTTTATTAAAATTGTTTGCCTTCCTTTTCAATAGAAAAAGGTCCCATTTAATAAAATGGGTCCTCACTTTGACAGGTGGTGGTACCACTTATGACCACAAAAATCGGCTAAGTGGTTTTTTGTTAATAAATCCTGTTAACGAGTGTGGCCTGTAGATGATTTTTAAATAACTTTGTTTCCCAACAAAATTTTCAATTTACACTGTATTTTTAACATAATTTAAGTTTAGGTTAACCATTTACTAAAATGCCAGCTGCAGCTGAAATCAATGAAATATCCAAAGTTAATTGAATCAGATTTTGAAGTGACAGGTTGAAAAACAATCGCAAAAGGTGACATCTTTCATAGAGGTGACTTTATCCTTGTACGTATAAATGTTACTCTGTCTTATTAAAAATCAAAAACATTCAGCGGAGGTGCACTTGCAACGCTTGGATGAATAATTGAATCATGGATGTAGCCTCAGTACATGCCAAGCGTACACACCTAAAACTGTCAAAATGGTTACCATTGGTGGACGTCAAGGTAGTAAAACCTGTAAATTAATAAAGAACGTTGATTGCACTATCTTAATGTACACCAAAGGTGACCATATTTTTGACGCTTCATTTGTGTACAGGGCGTCAATTGATGAGGAGGTTTAGAGTATGCAGTCGTCTCTTTACGGTACATTGTATTGCCATTCAAAGTAAAGATAATAGCTATTATTATTTCGCTTTCAATTTTAAAACTCTTATGCTATTTATATGTTAAACCTTACGAAGAAATGTTGAAACGCGAATAAGAAAACAGGTTATAACACAAAACTAACGAGTACAACGATATGATATAATTGTTAAAAAAATCATACAAAATATGAGAAATTTATTAAATTGTAGTACTTTTAAATTTTATGGTACAGGCCACAAGTGTCGAATGTTTCCACAGTTTGCGTCAGAGGATAGCATATCAATTACGATATGGACAATTGGACACGTTAACGAAACCTGACTTGGCATTTTCGAAGGTACTACATTTAAAGAAAAAACTAAATATCAAATAAACTGAATTTAAATCGGTATTTATGTACATACGTTTTATAAAGTCAAATTATAATAAAATTAGAATCAGAATCAGAATGAATTATTTGGGAAAAAGGTAAAGGTATAGTCGACCAAGTAATTGCTTGACCGTTTTTTGACCTTATCACTTTGTAATACGGTCGAAAAGGGGTCAAGCAATTTCTTGGTCGACTATACATGGACGATTGACTGAAAAAAGACATGCAGTATCTTAAAATAGCTACATATAAAAATATCGCGTTGTTATTGTATTGAAATATTCTTATATGAAATTAAAGTCAAACCCAAAAACCGTGATTTTTCACTGACGTATTATTTTTCTAATTTGTCAGACACACACACACACACACACACTTTTGATTTGGTGTGTAATATCTTATACATATTTAAGTTTATTAACACACTTTCCTTTCTTAAAACGAAGATTAATTTAAATTAGTTATTACTTATTTATTTGTTTAAACTTGCACTGAAAATCAATGTGATCATGTCATTAAAAAAAAAGTAACGCCTAAAAACATTCACAAAATAAGCTAATAAAAAAAAACAATAGCAATGAATTAAATTCGTTATGTTTTAATATTATGAGTATTGTGTTATATTTTTGGTTCCGAAATAAACTATATACATACCTACATATTAAAAGATATTCATAAACAGCGTCGCGGTTTTCCCAAACTATTTTTATATGGTACATAACATTACGTTTGGCATAAACGCAAGAGTCATAGTGAAAATCCCTCTAATTGTAAAAATACGATGACTCATCGACTCCCGCGCACGCGAGGGCATCTCGATCTGGGCGTCACAGTCTTTCCATTACAACATAAATAATAAATTATAAATAAATATCTTGGGACAATTAACACCAATTGACTTAGTCCCAAAGTAAGCAACTGAAGCTGCTTGTGTTATGGGTACTAGACAACGGATATACATACTTATATAGATAAATATATACTTAAATACATATAACATCCACGACTCGGGCACAAACATTCGTATTCATCATACAAACATTTGCCCCTCCCGGGAATCGAACCCCGTACTGAGGTACCGGGTTCATGGTCAGGGTCACTAACCACTAGGCTATCAGGCCAACGACAGTGGAAATCTAAAATGTAGTAAAGGACATTAAGGGACATGTCCCTTACATCATTTCAGATTTCTAGTATGGATAATTGTTCGATTTCTAACGAACTTATGACGTCACAGGATTTATGATTTGCTATAATAAAATTTGGGTAAGTCCACTCGATTATCGTTTAAACGCTTTGGAACGGTAACGGACAAATTTAGTTGGGATGCTCCACAGTTTTTTTATGACATAATTAATTGTTAAAATAATAATGTTTTTATACAATAACATTTCGGTGATGAACGTGGTTGTAGACCCTTGAGAGACTATTTAGGATGCATAAATACATTTTTTAGCGTTTCTTTAACAAATTTATTTATTACAAGTTGGGTAACTCTGATTTACACCCCTAACTCTTCGTATTACGAGTGTAAATGTATGCTAGAGATATGAAAAATATCTTCAATTAAAGCTCCTATAGACTAGTTAAAAGGGAAACTATTAGGACTACCATGAAATCATTGGTTTTTCAGGAAAGGTGACAAAAATGTTTACCTACTGAATATCGAAGGAGGTACAAACTTTTTTGCGGGTGGTAGGGCCTTGTGCAAGGTCTGTCCGGATCGCTACCACCATCTTGCTCGCTAATCCTGCCACTAAGCAGCAGTGCTTGCACTGTTGTATTCCGTCGTGGAGAGCAAGACAGCCGGTATAATTACTGGCACCAGAGGTATTAAGATGGAATACCTCTCTGGGTTGGCAAAGCATTTGCGATCACTTCGGTGTTGCGGGTGTCTATAGGCGGTGGTGATTACTTACCATCAGGTGACCCACTTGCTTGTTTTCCTTCCAATTTCATAAAAAAAAAAACAAAGGTTTTGACAGAAAACCTAGATAAATCTTCAACATGCTTGAGAAAATCGTTTTGATCGGATATAGTTATTGCTACGGAACCTTACACTGATCAAGACCCGATATGCCTTGTCCGGTTGTTTCAAAAAATATTGTTGTTAGGGCTCCTATTGTTCGGGGTTTGTTTAAATGATCCATTGTTTTTTTAACCTCTAACCTAAAAGTTTATTCGTACGAACAACACTGAATCCATACAAACAATTTTCACGAAAAGTTGACAAAAACTGCTTTGAGTTTATGCTTTCAATTAGTAGCTTAAAAAAAATGTACGGTCTTAATTTTTTTCTTGGCGGTACTTTATTGATGTATTGTCATCGGATCTATACACACGTACCTTTAAAGTCAATTCGATATAACTAATGTCAACTTTTCCACTATTTAAGAGGCGAGTTGGTTTTTATATAATTTTGATAAGGTTCCTAATCCATGCTCATCGCTGTGTTAAACAACATTCTAACCTAAAGTTTCTGATTTTGCTATCAACATATTGTTTACTAGCGGACGCGCGCGACTACGTTCACGTAAAATTAGTAGCCTATGTCCGTGAGGAATAGTGTAGCTTTCTATCTGTGCAAGAATTTTTGAAATCGGTTCAGTAGTTCAGGAGATTACCCCCTACCCTACATACAAACTAACAAACAAACAAACAAAGTTGACTTCTTTATTATATTACTGTAGATTGTACCCATAACACATTCTAAAGCAACAAGTTATCAATCATCTCTTCTGTTTACAGCCTCGATTTGGTTTATTTAGTCAACATTGCTGTTTATATGATAAATGTTGAAATTTTAGGTTAGAATTTTGTTTACATGATAAGACAAGTTTCATTGAACGGACTTTACAGGGATACATTTAAAAGCATATTTTTGTAACTATTTTAAATTTTTTTTCGTCAATTAAATAAAAGATAGTGGTAATGTGACTAAACTGGAAAAACGCAAGGCACGGAATGCTGATGTTGCAGGTCCGAATCCTGCCATTACCTTAATTTTTCTTTGTGTTGTCATTATATAGCATTCAAAATTATTTAAAAGCGTACTTTGAAGGAAGATCATTGGAATTTCCTGTACGTATCTAAGCGCTGCGCAGTACCATCTAGATTGCCAAGTTGTTAGTCAGCTTAAAAATATTCACGCTCTATATATCAGCATTTTAGGTGGAAGCTAGATAAAAAAAAATACCCGACTACTACAAAACAAAAAAAAAGGTTATTATTTTAGTAGTCTATGTATGTATTTTCCATTTAATTTTAATTAATTCTGGAATGCGACCAAGCTGTCACGTTATCAAATAATTAATGCACGTGAATAGACTCAATTAATAGACGACGTCGATTATTGTTTTCTATAAGAAAGTAAACAATTTGGATGGCAAACGATTGACTTATCTAAATCTGTTAATCTAGATATTAAAATGACAGGACTGAGTCAGTACTGGTGTTGTCTAATATATATCGAAATTGCATCATTTTGCAAAACAAGGATGACTACAATTTATAACCGACTAAAACTAAGTACTTTTTTTGACAAAAATGATGTACAAAAACTTTATAAGCTTGGTTTATTTAAAGAATAGACAGACGGATGAATTTGATATGGCTATGGCGGATTTTATTTGATAACAAAATTGCTTCACTTTTATCAATTGTTTATGATAGCATGAGAAGGGAAACCAAAACCTATTTCAAGAGCAGGGATTTTCCTACATCCTGCGTAGTAACAGAGCCTTAAGAAAGTTTTTAATTAAGCTTTTTTTAATTGACAAGATAAGATGAGGTTATTTAAGATGAGGAAAAAAGCGTTACGAACCGTCTGCATGATGCTGTAGAAAATAATCATGTTTCGAGGTAACGCTAATCGACGTCGTTATCAAATGTTATATAATAATTTTGATTGAGAACTAGTTGAAACTACTGGTAACTAATTATTACAGCATATAACATGTTTTTGTTTATAACATGTTACAAAAAATACTTATTATGAAGAAAACAAAACTTTGAACAAAGATAGCGGAAACAACAAACTTCAGAATGAAAAATATTGAGTAATGCCTATTGTTTGCTTATCGTCTTATCAAGCAAATCCTAACTGAGATTAAATGGTAATTTCCTTTCTTTAGCGATTCTTAGAATTAATGATCCAAATAGGTATTACGCAAGTCATAACGTTAGGTTACATAAGAAACTGGCATCCGAGCACGTCATTGACATTGAATTAGAAAAAAAAACAACAGTAATGGCGTCGCGTCGACAAGTTTTATGACTCATGGCGTTTCTCGGGAAACGGAAGTAAAGATTTGCGTGAATCAATGTCGATTATTTATTAGTATACGTCTCTTTTTATTAAAATATGTCTATACATATTCGTATTCGTATGATAAACTGTGATTCATAAACAATATTTTTCACATCCTATTTTGTTTATCGAACAATGTTGATTACGAAAGATAACATCGAATGAAATAGGTATGACATTGTTTTATCGTATACCGGAATACATGTTCGGTACATCCTATTTTGATAAAATTTTAATAAGTACTGTGAAAATCGAAATGATTGTAGTAGGCAATTCAAAACATCACGTGTTGCGTAGAGCCGATTAGAAAAAGCAATTACATTAATTTGGAGATACTGAAACCGCGTACGCGATACGATAAAAAACTCATACTCAAAATTTCAACTGACAATTAAATTTTGCATACAAACGGCGGCGCCATTTTGTGTTTTTCATCTCTGCGCACTTCTGTGAATCAACGCTTGGAAAATAAGATGACTTTGAAAATCCATAATGTTTTCAGAGTAGGATACAATTTGTTTTTAAAAATTTAAAGGCGTTGACCACTTGTTTTGTTCGCGGCCAGTGTTATTGCAGGTTGTCGCATGTTTGTACAAACGACCTTAAAATAACCGAATGAGTCAGTCAGCGCAGCTCGCTGATAATGTTTATCGCAGATCGATAAAACAACAAATATTTCGTAACTCTTTGTTCTAACTACGTCGTACAAGAAGCACCTGGTTTCTGGTTTATTCCAAATAAGGGCAACAAACTCTTTGATATTGTAGTTAAGTATTAAAATTTCTTATTATTGTGGCGTTCTTTTTTTTAAATTGTTTTCAGTTGACATTTGAAATACTTATGTAATCAAATATGGAAATTTTCTGAATAAAAGAATAATTTGCTGTTGTTGTTGTAAAGGAGTTTTATCTTATTTGTTTCAATTATGCTTTCTTAGGAATTGGCAGTCGTGAGATTTTTTGCGTCGCATAAAACAGAATACACGGTTTGTACAATTAATCTGTTATTGATATTGTTATCACGACTTTAAAAGCAACAAATATAATTTTTTTGCACAACGCAAATACACAGAAAAGGTAAACAATATATAAATTAATAAGCAAGCCAATCGCCGGTCTTATCGCTTTAGAGAGGTCTCTTCCAGACAGCTGTTTGGATACTGACAAACACAAATTCAAGTAGGTGATGAAAACAAATCAATCGTGAAAATAAGGGCTTCTACCAGTCTATCTATAATGAATTTATTCGACATTGGAATATCAGTATAACATTTATGCCGAAAAGGTTCCACAGTGGGCCTTTCAATTACCTATAGTTTGACTATACTCAAGTTTATAATCTACATTACAAACACAAAACGCAAAATTTTGATTCTAGGAATATTTCTCGTTCTTGTAATAATATAAATATTGCGTTCTTAGACTAGATATCGATAAGTATGACGCAGATAACCTTGTTTTTCTAATTCGGCTGCATAGAGCGTCATTAATTATATTTGATATGCCCAATTGATAAACGGGAGTCCCCGAATGTTGTAGGTAGTAGGTAGTAAATAATTTGTGACGTCATCTTCGGCTGATTTCGTCAAGGATCGGCCCGTTCCCGAAGTTGCGCATTGCCGGTTATGGTCATTTCCCACGGGAGCAAAACAGTCAGGCAGTGTGGATAGGACAGTACTAAAACAGTTTGAGCGCGCACGCCGAGACGACACAATAGAACATTATTTAAATAGGTAGCTATACGAGTCACTGATCAACTACGCAATTTCTTTTCAGTTTTGCTACATTGTTTCAACGTGAAAATAGCCGTATAGGGTGACCAACCAAGTGTGTATATTTTATATATTATATATGATGACGAGCCGTATTATAAATAACTAGCGGACGCGCGCGACTTCGTTTGCATAAAATTAGTAGCCTATGTCCGTCAGGTATAGTGTAGCTTACTATAAGTGAATAATTTTTTAATACAAACAAACAAACAAAGTTTATCTCTTTATTATATTAGTGTTAATTAGTGTGACTAGTGTCTTCTTTATATTATAACTAGCTTTTGCCCGCGACTTCGTCCGCGTAGACTTGTTTAATTAAATCAAGCAAACGTGCAAAATTTCCTGGAAAAATTAATGAGAATTAGTTGCTTTGCTCCTCATGACGTCACGACGGCGTATAACTCACTCATCGCTATCCCGTGGGAACTATGATTTTTTACGGAATAAAAAGTATCCTATGAGTTAATCTAGGTTATAAACTATATGTGTGCCAAATTTCATCCAAATCCATTCAGTTGTTTTTGCGTGATTGAGTAACAAACATCCAAACATACAAACTTTTTTTTTATACAACATAGGACGGCAAACAAGCAAGTGGGTCACCTGATGGTAAGTGATCACCACCGCCTATAGACACCTGCAACAACAAAGAGAGTGCAGATACGTTGCCAACCCAGAGGGCTAAGATGGAATACCTCTTGTGCCAGTAATTACACCGGCTGTCTTGCTCTCCACGCCGGAAGACAACAGTGCAAGCACTGCTGCTTAGCGGCAGGATTAGCGAGCAAGATGGTGGTAGCGATCCGGACGGACCTTGCACAAGGTCCTACCACCCGCAAACTTTCACATATAATATTAGTAGGATGTAAAGTCGCTATTTTTAGTGTATCTTCGGCCGCCTTCTCCTCCTAAACCACGTAACGGATTTTGATACAGTTTTTATTGGAATGAGGTTGTAATATGTATGTAAAATAAGACTGGCAAATAGATGTCATGAATTTGAATGACTGTTCGCTCTGAGACTTGGTTTGTAAACAATAAAATAATGTCGGTTAACTAGTGATTCTGCGCTGCTCTGCATAACCCCAACAGTTTTCACTGTCATTTAAAGATTTTTTACACAAGGTTTTTATGTATATTACATCCCGATTGTACTCATGTGACGCCGGGGCGGGTTGCTAGTATATAATAAATGAAAAATATAAATATGTGTGCTCATTTAACAATAATTGTGATCAAAAGTTACAGGATTTACGGAAAATGCGGGACAACGCGTTTATGGTATAGTATGGTATTTCTTTGATTAAATTCCGTATTTCTGTTATTAGGGCCAAAATTCTTTTTAGTGCTTAAAATAAAGATGAAAATGTATAAACACTTTTACAAAATTGTAGACGTCTCGAAGTATTTTCCTAGTAATATTACGTTAGTTCTCAACCGGGCCCCAATTTTTACTATGAATTTTCCCACCATCCTGGGTTTTTAATTACAGAAAATTCTCATTTGGTACCCAAATTAACACTGCGTTACCAGTCCCCATGTCTCCTCAAAAAGAGTGTCCACTGCGTTACCAAACAATAGTTTTTTTCTTATCCTGACCCCAAATATTCCTATAACAGTCATCATTCGGGTATGCGTATCTCATTCTGAATTTAAAGATAAAATGTTCTTTTAAGAATATCAGAATAAGTAGAAAATATGCGTTAAAATATACAAGGGACGTTTTTATACGCATCAAGAAGAATTTTGGCCCATTAAAATACAGAACTCTGCCAAAATGATAGCTAAAAAACGGGACGTCCTGTCAAAATACAGAACAGTTGGACACTCTATCTCCACGTGACTTTCTGGAATGATACCGAAAAGGAACTTTCTCACGCTGAATTACAATGTTGACGTTTAAATGAACCGTTTTAATTATGAAATGATTAGAAAAGTAATTTTGCACTCAATCAATTCTCATTGAAAAAGTTGAAATTGAAGTTTGTGTTTGACGTCATTGCCTCTTAAGCTAGTTGCAAAATCGAGTCTTTTCTGCTATGTAATTTTGTTTGTTATTTTATATACAAACTAGCGGATGCGCGCGACTTCGTTCACGTAAAATTAGTAGCCTATGTCCGTCAGGAATAGTGTAGCTTTCTATCTGTGAAAGAACTTTTGAAATCGGTTCAGTAGTTCCAGAGATTACCCCCTACATACAAACAAACTAACAAACAAAAAAACAAACAAAGTTTACCTCTCTATTATATTAGTGTAGATATGTATAGTCGACTAAGTAATTGCTCGACCACTTTTGAACCTTATAACCTTTGCAATACGGTCGAAAAGTGGTCAACCAATTTCTTGGTCGACTATACTTGAATCGAAAGCTTGCCAATAAGGCCCGGCGTACATTAGAGCGAAGTCACATAATAATTAATAATACTTAGTAGAAGTACAGAAGTCTTCGAACCAAAGCGTAGGTATACGAAGCATCCTACTGCATGCATCTCTGTTTATCGTATAATTAATATTCATTCGCACGCGCGGCAATTCCGACGGCCTCAGTACAGAGGTAAGCTGATCGATTTGTAGTTTGGCGAAGGGCGCCGCGTTTGACCGAGTGCACCGACACGACAAAAATGCTTCTAGAATTCATTTAGAATACCCGCTACAGCATGTTTTTCTCTGATCGGTAGGATCTTTTTTTTTAAATAGGAAGGAAGCGAAACGAGCAAGTGGGTCACCTGATGGTAAGTGATCGCCACCGCCCCGCAACACCAAAGAGATTTGTACTACCTTAAATAGTTGTTATGCCCTAGTAGGTACTGATATTTTGGACAGTGACCACCAAATACCAAATGGACATTTTCTTTTCTTTTCGAAACGGAGCTTTATAGCACTGGCTAATACATTCTTAGAATCGGTGTCTACGCCCAGCTCGACCCGGTTATAATAATAATTGATAAAAACGCACATTTATAATTTAATTTTTAACATTAGCACGTAAGGTTTAACTGTTAGTGTTAAGTGTGTCTGAAATAAAAATAAAATAAAATAAATAAATAAAATAAGTAGGGTCCATATCTGTTCTACTGGTTAATGTTAAGAACATCCCTGTAAATACCATGGTTGCGAGGAATAAATGAATATAAATATGAGATAGCAGATACGTTGCTAACCCAGAAGGCTAAAACCTCAGGTGCCAGTAATTACACCAGCTGCCTTCCTCTCCACGCCGTAACACAACAACGCAATTGCTGCTTAGCGGCACGGTTAGCGAGCAAGATGGTAGAAGCGACCCGGACGGACCTTCCATCCGTTTATTGCTTCTTTCTCGTATCGCTTACATATAGATGACGGACCTAAGATTTATTTTTAAGAGGAGTGTGAACCCAGCCCCAAAAATCGCTCCCTATACAAAGGGCGATAACGTTTTCCACCCTCTAAACCTTAACCTATGGCAATGTTTTTTTGGTATGTTGTCGTTATGCCCTAGAACTAGGTTTGTATGTTTTGATTTTTTTAATATTCTTCATAGATTGCACAATATTTGCATTTCAGGAGTTTCATACAAAACACAAAAGTGTCAGTATTTTTGAAACTATTGAGAATTTGAAAAAAATCAACACATACAAACCTAGTTCTAGGGCATACTGAAAATATACAAAAAAATCATGCCTACAGGTAAATTTTTAGAGGGTGGAAAACGTTATCGCCGTTTGTATGGAGAGCGCTGGGTTCACACTCCTCTTAAGTGCTTATAAGGATACAGGTTTTTTGTATGGATTTTTGAAACACGTATTAGTGACACGTATCGTGTATCTAAATCATTGGTTTTCGGCAAGATGTATGGCGTTAGGTCGGTGTGACAGAGTTACATAAGTGATTGTTAAACAGTTTGTCATACAACCTTGCTTCCGCAGTGCGTCAGCGCATGTGTAGATGCTTGTTTCATTTCTTTGTTAGGTAGTTTTCTTTGAAGAAATGGATGATTTCTCTTGAGTTCGGAGATAGATTTATAAAACTTTTTAAATACATTTTTGGACATGTGCTTTAATGTATTTGTTTATATTTATTTAAGATAATGATTATAAAAAGAACCGAAAACCCGATTCTTCTTTTAACGAGTTCTACCAATTTTGAGAATAATAAATATCGTACCCTGCTACCGCGATTTGTACCGAGCCCGCTGTCGCCGACTTAACATCGCTGACTCCAGCGGTACCATACAAACATTATGAGCATTTGCTCATATCATTTCAAACTCTTTGAATAAACTTTTCATTTTTGTCTGTGATCATATGACCACTTTATCGATTTTTTCCTAAAGGCCGGGACACACCAGATGCGTATGCAGCACGGCTCCGGAGACACGCGCGTGCGCATATCGGTTGTAACGTATGGAATTATAGACCGCACATCGCTTGCGTTGCGTGCACGTAAAGCAAGTCTACGCAGTGAGCTGCAGACGTGTTTAGCCTGGCATTTAATTAAGTCCAGCTTAATTATTCTAAACAATAAATAATAATGGGTATGAAATCTTATCTTAATTAAATTTGTTGATATGTAATGATAAAGATTAATTATATTTAGAGCTGGATGGGGCGTGGTCGTTCAATGTTCATTCATCAAGGTCACTTAATACAGGCTGATATCCAAATCAGGTTCGAGAGCAAACCTGCCAAGCGTGAGTTTGACTCGTACAGAGGGTTCAGTACCAACTTCTCTCTCCCCACTATAATAACGAGTGAAGTGATAACAACTTTTCAAAACTAATGCGGTACATTCGGAGTTGAGACCCTTGGTCCGTGGGGTCCTAATGCACCAGGCCTCTTTAAAGAGATCTCGAAGAGGCTGGTCGACGTCACAGGTGACCGAAGAGCTGGCAGCTACCTCGCACAGCGTATAAGCCTAACTATACAGAGAGGTAATGCTGCCAGTATCTTCGGTAACATGACAAAAGGGGCCTTCTTTTTTTGATATATATTGGTTATAGTATTAATATTTATGTTGAGTTTATTTCGTTCTTATATAGTTTTATTGTTTTAAATTAGTAGTAATATTTGTATGTATATTTATAACATAAATCCTATTAACTGTTAAAAAACGGTATAAAAATAATTGATAAGTCTTTTTTATACTTTTGTTTAAAATGTTCATTATATGAAATCGAATGAAGGAAGGCGATATCAGCTTTAACCTAAAAAGAAAATAAGTTAGTGATTTTTCTTCTTGGAAAATATATTTTCTATTTTTTTTCCTTATGTCGCATTTTCGTATCGTATTGTTGTTTAGTTAAACAACAAGTCGTGATTTTATTGTAGTATTTAACAGAAAACTTCTATGAGTTTGGCGAAGTTAATGTTAAAGGAACATGTTGTTTTTGAAGACAATAGATAATAAAATGTAAAACGTGGCTTTAGTTTAAAGAAAGGGTTATGTTTTGAGTTCCTTAGAATTGGTTCCAAGTTCCAACCATGTCGTGTTCATAACTATTATAGCTGATGTCATTAAATATGTGTGTATGTATGCATTCTAAACAGCCATACATAAATATACTTGTAAACTAGCATAAAGGTATCTTGTTGACAATGTATTAGATACGTTACATAATTCGACCTTGCGTTGCGCAATAAGTTCACGTGCGCACGCGCACGTGTTCGGTATGACTGCGCAGTAGCTTTCCCACGACGGAATAAGGCCTTTTTTTACCTGGCAAGCTGTAATTTGTTATGGTCATTTGGTATGTTTGTCTGCGGTTGACTTTTATGCTAAAATTTATATATTGTTTCTAGGAACACTGTGTATGGATAGTTTAGTTTAGTTTATAATGTGTTTTTTCGCACAATACTGCATAGTGAGGAAAAAATTAACATTTATCGATTTTTTCGTCGTTTCGTTTGTAGCAAATTGGCATGGGGATTGCCTGTACCACGTTGGTGGCAAATATTCATGGGGATTGCCTAATGGTAAGCAATTACCGCCATCCATGGACGCCTGCAACTTTAGGGGACTCACGTGCGCGTTCTCGACCCTGCAAGAATCTTTTATTACTCGTTTTGAAGACTCCTACGCTGTACTACGATGACATATTTTACTACATAAGTATATTTTTTAATTTAAGAATAAGAATTTCTTTTTGTGGTTAACTCTATTAGCTTTACACCCGAAGTAGTTCTAGTTTTGACTTAAGGTTAGTTTTATGTTAAGAATGGCGAATTTGGTTTTTGAAGTAAATAAAAAAAAAGTACCGCCGAGCATGTATGAAGAGAGGAATGTGTGTGGAGGAAGCGAGGAAAGTATGCCAGGACCGGGGCAAATGGCGTTCTGTGGTCTCTGCCTACCCCAAAGGGAAACAGGCGTGAGCTTATAATAATAATATAATAATAATAAAAAAAGTATAATAGAAAAAGGCCAAAACTCGATAAATACAAATAAAGAAGCTAAACGTTTTCGTGCCACGTGAGTATCAGTTAATTGGCCAGATTTTTCCAACTGAATTCCTACAAACACGGATAAAAGAAAGTTCTTTTTGTATTACTTTGAATGTTCGGGAAGAAAATAACTTGTTTTTCATCGGTTTTTTTCCAGGCAGTTCTGTAGTCTAATTTCGTTTGTAAAAATGTACTTATTTACTTACGATATTAAAAGGATTCTTTTACTGCCGATGTTTAGCAACGAATTTGAATATTATATTATAATTACATAGAATAGGATACAATAGAATAAGTTTATTTCAGGCTATATAGGCCAATAGATATATACCTTAAGGACTAACACAAATATTTATTATACGGAACTACTTAAGAGGAGTGTGAACCCAGCGCTCTCCATACAATCGGCGATAACATTTTCCACCCTCTAAACCTTAACCTATAGCCATGATTTTTTTTGTAGTTGTCAGTATGCCCTAGAACTAGGTTTGTATGTTTTGATTTTTTAAATATTCTTAATAGTTTCAAAAATACTGACGCTTTTTTGATTTGTATGAAACTCCTAAAATGCAAATATTGTCAAATCTATGGAGAATATTAAAAAAAATCAAATCATACAAACCTAGTTCTAGGGCATAATGACAACATACCAAAAAATCATTGCCTTAATTTTGTATAATTAAATATTTCAGGATAATTCACACCAATTGGCCTAGTCCCAAGCTAAGTAACCTTGTGTAATGGGTACTAGACAACGGATATACATACTTAAATAGATAGATACCTACATACTTAAATACATATAACATCCAAGATTCGGGTACAAATATTCATTTTTATCGTACAAACATTTGCCCTTCCCGGGAATCGAACCCGGTACCTCTAGCTTCATAGTCAGTGTATGGGGAGCGCTTTTTGGGCCTGGGTTTACAACCAACCTGGGTGCCAACCCAGAGGGCTAAGATGGATTACCTCTTGTGCCAGTAATTGCACCGGCTGTCTTGCTCTCCACGCCGAAACACAACAGTGCAAGCCTGCTACTTAGAAGCAGAATTAGCAAGCAAGATGGTGGTACCGGTCCGGAAGGACCTTGCACAAGGTCCTACCACCGGCATGCAATGTGACCGAATTATTAAGGAAATACTTAGCTGGCATACGTATACCAAGTAATAGTAAGTAAGTTAAAGTATAAGTACTTAAGTAAAAGTATTTATCTAGTACTTATTAACACAAGCAGCTTTAGTTGCTTACTTTGGACTAGGTCAATTAGTGTAAACTGTGTAAACTAGATATTTATTTATTTTTATACAAACAAGCAAGCAAGCTACCGGCATATTCTCTAGAGTTATTATTTCATCGTAAATTCTAGCTCATTTTTTAACGTGCTTCCCCCCTTTTTTCCAGACGGTTCCTTCACGTGCCCTCCCGACAGCTCCACGTGAGCTCAGGAGTTGCTCAACTCGCCACTCGCAACCCCCATTTTCCCTCACTTTTGTTACCAACAACGTGAACCGCGCTGGAACAAGTGCCTTTCTTAAGCCAACGAGACGTTATATAAACATCACGTTGCTTCTATTACATTGGAGATTTTTAAAGAAGAATCTAGATGAGATTATTGAAAAGGGATCTAGACCATAAATTCACATTAAATTTGAAATGCTATATAATGAATGACAACGCAGAGATAATTAGGGTAATGTACCGCTAATGCGGTAATGTGGCGAAACTGGCAAACGCAAGGCACGGAATGCTGATTTTGGGGTGTGCTGAATCAGCGCTGTGGAAGTGAGACTTCAACGGAGCTCGAGCGCACAGCACGCGCTGAGCACACTCCCATCGTCACAGCATGTGCCACATACACTATTACTGGTAATTGTAGATTATATTTATAAGTATTATTGTTAAAAATTAGGAATAATGTTTAATTATATAAGTCTGCATTTCTCGGCGTAAAAATACCTGAGTGATCCGTTTTTTTAATATAATTAAGTCTGGTTTTTTTTATCTGTATAATATGTGTGTGACAATTAATAACTATTCTATTCTATTATGACGTTGAAGGTTCGAGTCCTGCCATTACCCAAATTTTTCTTCGTGTTGTCATTCATTATATAGCATTTTAAATTTAATGTGAATATATTAAAAAAATACAAAAAAAATCGAAAATTACAAATTTTGATTACAAAATTAGATCATAAATGTTCCGTTGGTATACTTTACACACGCTTTCATTCACACACATCATGCCGACAGCCGACATACATGGTCATACACAAGGAGCTTAGGTTAAGAAAATGTGTATAAGTTAAATATAATATTGTACACCTACTGTGTTAAATTGTTAAATTTTTACACATTTAAGATTTAAAAATATAAAAAGAAATTTTGATTTGTTTAAAAAATTACACCTCGAACTTCTTGCCGGTATCTTCTCATCAGACGTTTTTTCGAACTGGTGGTAAATTTTATGACATTCATAAGTGCTTCCTGTAAGCCTAATTTGAATAAAAGATTTTGACTTTGATTTGACTTAGCAACTTTGTTTGCGTAAAATAATATACTTATAGGTGCCACCTATCTCGGAGGCCTATGTCCGTCAAGGAAACAGCTTTCTGTTATTAGTTTTTTTTTAATCGACTCAACAGTTCCATGGATTGACTCCTACATACAAACAAACGAAAGACAAAGTTTACCCTTTTATTATATTAGTGTAGAAGTGTAGACGTAGATAAGCATACATATATAATAGATTTACTCTGTATGATTTAGATAAACATTCTTACAGACTAGCTTTGTGCCTGGATCCTACAGGATCCTAGCTCATGATCCAAAGTCACAGCTATTTGTTATTTTTAAATGGAATAATCAAAACGTTCAACATTAAAAAATAACAAAAGAAACCTCGGTTACGTGAATAAAAAATAATTTACGAACCGGCCCAGCCGTCTTCGAGCAAACGCAGAATATACTTAAAAATTTTTTTTTTTAAAAAGAGTCCGATGGCTTGAGAACCTCTTCCTTTTTTTAATTCGGTTCAGAAGACTAACCCCCTTATTCATAAAAAAATAACCATCTTTTTAAGCTAACAAATGTTTTGTCCCTAGCATTTGAGGGTAAATGTCACAATGACAGATTAAGACATAAAACATGTTAACTAGCAAACGTTTACGAAGCGTTTATGATTAGGGGGTAAGTTATACGTATAACTTCTAAAAATCCAAACGAATGAAGAGCATTTCAGACCTTAGCGGTGCGAAACAAGAAAAATCGAGTTGCGTAACAATACTTTCCTGATATGTTACAAACAATATGTTCACATTTTAATATCAAACGGAAATTGAGTCACAAACAGCCATAAATTGTAATACATATTGAACAATGTAAACTGTGAAAACATGTTTTTCCATCACGTGTGACGATTTCACGTGAATTTCTGTAAACACGAGACTCGAAGCCTTACCTAGTTCATTGTGGCTTTGCCATTGTTATTGACTTATAATAATAGTTAACATTTCAATTAACACTTCTTGTGAAATGTTACTAGTGATTAAAGCACGTTTTGTACAAGTATGATGTTTACTTGCGCCACCTGTGGTGGTATAAATTATTAAGGAAAACTTAAGGCTGCGTTTCCACCAGAGATGTGCGAGGATGCGTAGCGAGGGATGTGTTTGTAAAGAACCAATGAACCGTTTCCAACAGAGCTGTGCTGACCGAGGCGAGGTAAATGAAGCGATTCTATTGGTTCTTACAGACACATCCCTCACTACACATCTTCGCACATCTCTTGTGGAAAAACAGCCTTAGACTGGACTGTAACAATCGAATGCATAAAAATTAATAACTGAAAATAGAAAAACAAGTCCTATATTTCAAAAACAAACCACTTTTAAGCAAATTTTGGTTATTGGTTTGTCCCCGCTTGAAATACCTTAGAACTGAGGGCATGAGCTATTTTAAACCATGAGATGGCTTGTTGGTACGTTAGTTTAGTTCCAGCTCGCAGGCCTAGTGCGGAATTGGAGCTCCGTACGATATTTTCCTTTGAAGAAAAGCACACAGTAAATTTCAAATTAAAAACTGGAAGGTACACAAGCTCGGATTCGAATCATCACGCCCATGATATCAGGAGCGAACAACCGGACAGAGGCCTATCGGTTTAGCCTTGTTACGAGGTAGCAATCCTGGTTTACAAACCGGCTTCTTAACTTTTTCTTTTCGTTAAAAATTATTATAGCTCCAAATTCTCATTTAAAATATCTAATTCTTTCTGATTTTGGCATTAATTTTGATACATTAGTCTTGTTAGTGCTTGTGAAAGCAAACGTGTCAAGTGTTGTCGAGGCTTTCCGTATTCAATGCGATCGTGTCAGTTCGAGTTCAATTTCATCATCCAGCTTCATCATCACCTGAACTGAAGGCACATTTTTGTAAGTTTCACCTTTTTGTTTGTACATCATTTTTATATTATTCTTTTATAACCTTGTCTTTAGGCACCTTCTATTTAAACTATAAAAATCCAACCTCCGTATCATCTACTGGTTTTAATCAATATCCTCATCCTAGACGTCACAACAGTATGTTCATTGCCTGTGGGTTGAGCAGTTGGAGTCCTGCCACTTCCACTTCTTCTTCACCATCTTCAACTTTATACCCTTTGTTGTGGGGGTACCGACCATCTTCTCGCGACACTTACGAAGCAGGAATTCTGGCCGAAAGAAGACACTTTCTATTGGTTTCGTAGACGAATGTTGCCCATCTCAAAACTAGGTCACACGTCGCCTAATTTTAATGTTTTATAGGACACAAATATGTATTTTAGTTTTTAAGATATTTGTCAATGGGCTTATACACCCCGAAATAAATGATTTCATTGTCTGTATTAAGCCATTTCAACCTCAATAGCCCTCACGTGTCGCTGACAAGTGAAGGGCAATTACGCTTGACTAACGTATTAAACATTACAGGCTATTTGTATTAAGTCCTAACAACAAATTACTAACCAGATTAAGCTAGCACGTGAACCCCGCCCGCAACCTTGGCAATGAACATCACGTTTGCTATTCCGCAACATCGCAGCAACGTGAAAATTGTCTTCATTGTCTACTGCTCCTTTGTACCTCGCTCATGTGTGCAGGCCAACATAGAAAGAGCTACCTCACCCGTCTGTAGCTTCAAAATTGTGGAGAAACATCGGGCTTAGTAGGGAAATCGAAGGTTCTAGATATGTTGGATGAAAGCCACACGTGACAGCTTACGTAATGCACACAACGTGCTCACTATTCGATTTTCAAATTCGTAACACAACGTTTTGTGAATTGGATCGCGTGAAACGGAACGGCGCGCTAATTAGAATTTGTAATTTTTAAATTTGTGTTTTTCAGCGTTTTCAAAAGTCTTGATTTCAATTACAAAACCGCTTTTTCCTTCGTATTGCGTCGGCCGAGGAATTATTTTTGGCGTTTTGAAATATTTATTGTATGATAACTTTTTAAATGAGTCACGTGCTTCTTACATTATGTCTATGGCCGATTTAAACATGAGTTCCGAGAGGTTGACCCTTGTAAATGCTGTTACCACTTTATTTTAATTTTAACACAATGTAGAAGATTTAAAGCGACATTACACGAATAAAATGTGTTTTTTTTGTCCTGGAATCCAAGTCCTTTAGGCAAAAAATGTGAATTTAAGAGTAGCGTGTGTACCCAGCCTCAAAAAGCGCTCTCCATACAAACGTCGATAACGCTTTCCACCCTCTTAACCAATAGCAATGATTTTTGGTATATTGCTTATGCCTCAGAACTAGGTTTCTGTTTAGGTTTCTATTTTTGTAATATTCTTCATAGATTTGACAATATTCATATTTTAGGAGTTTCATTCAAAACAAAAAAGCGTGAATATTTTTGAAACTACAAAGATTATTAAAAAAATCAAAACATTCAAACCCAGTACTAAGGCATAATGAGAACATATATACAAAAAAACCATGGTTATAGTTAGCAGCGCGCGAGTTGAATGCAGAGTTATCAATGTATGTATGTATGTATGTATGTAAATTATTTATTGTACAAAAACCATAAATTAAAAAAAGAGATACAGCAATGCGCGCATACCAAACTCTTACTCACTCAATTAGTTATAAAAGTTTACCCACATCTTTGAATTAATCTTTGATGTTAATAATATTAGCTTACATAGATTATAAGTCAAACTGCTACTAACAATTTTTTTTAAATAAAATAGGAAGGCAAACAAGCAAGTGGGTCACCTGATGGTAAGTGATCACCAGCGCCAACCCAAAGGGCTAAGATGGAAGACCTCTTGTGCTAGTAATTACACCGGCTGTCTTGCTCTCCACGCCGGAACACAACAGTGCAAGCACTGCTGCTTAGCGGCAGGATTAGCGAGCAAGATGGTGGTAGCGTGGTAGAGACCTTGCACAAGGTCCTACCACCCGCAAATTATGGATTGATTTATCTGTTTTTTTTTAATCTTTCTGTCCAAAATTGTTAACTAGTGTAGGTTTACACAGTCACCAACAGCAAGCTCGTTTTATTCCCTTTACATTAAAAAATATATATTTACTAGTAACTTGCCCCGGCTACGCCCGCTACTTCGTTCGCGTAGAATTGGTGACCTATGTCCGTCAGGGATGGTGTAGCTTTCTATCTATGAAATAATTTTTGAAATCGGTTCAGTAGTTCCAGAGATTACCCTCTACATACATACAAACAAAAAACAAACAAACAAAGTTTTCCTCTTTATTATATTAGTGTAGATTTAGACTATGTAAAATATCGTGACGTCACCCATAATCTATATTTCTCGAAACCGATAAGCTATAAAGGCAATCTAGGTTAAATACAGATTTGTTACTATCTTGTTCCGTATAACTGGAGATTATGTAAAACAATTATCTTGTACGTGACAATGTACATTTTCATATAAGTTATCTTCAATATATATGACACTATATGTGCTATCTTGATCTACAGCTAAGTATAAAACGCGTGTGACATAACATTTGCGCATTTAATCACGTAATTCCTGGAAATTAACTAGGTTAGTATATTTACAAGCAGGGGGATGCGCAGGAGTTCATTTTGAAGTGCGAGTACGAAAGTAGTTATCATCTGGTTGTATGTAAAGTATGTATTTATTTATTTATGTTATTTACATATAAGTATGTTAGTTATTTATGTAGATGTGTATATTTTAATTCACTGATCTATTTCTGCACCACCTACCATCTTGTCATTTTAGTTTTTATTTTCATCTCTATATCCAAAGGTTGTCTGGAAGAGATCGCTTTCAAGCGATAAGACTGTCTTTCGGTTACCTATGTTTAAGATTTATATGTTATTCTATGAAATTGTTAATATGGTATTTAACAAAGCATATTTGTATTGTTATTTTTGGTATTGTTATGTTGTTTTGATTGTATTTAGTTTAAATAATAATTTAATTTTAACGTCATTGCAACTGTGAACATAGGTACAGTAGGGGAAATATATTCACGTACCACCTTAGAACCCTATCGCAATGACGCGACGCGTTAAACGCCAGGCTATGTCATACAAATGTCATGCGTATGTCTCTTCGACTAGGTTCTACGGTGGTACGTGTTTCAATTTCCTTGAATGTACGTAACATACATTTCATACTAATTTATTTGTAAACATAGATTCAATTTGAACATAGAAACAATCCGACTGAAGGAAATAAGTAAAAAGGAGAATGGGCAAATTGTCCCAAGTGCTGTATACAGTTGTGCTATATCTTATTAGAAAGCTCTCAATAAGAGCTTAATTTTTTTATATGACAGCAAAACCGAGATGTTTGCAGGGAAAAAGCTACAGCCCATTTTATACCTCACTTTGTACTAGCAGTTGTATGAAAAGTATCTGTAAAATCATTTTCGAGATATAGCCGAAAGATTTTAACCACGCATTACTGAGGCCACTAGAAGTAAAAAACGTAATGGGAGCATAGGTCTAATTTGGTGTTTTTTTTTTTTTCATACAAAACAATGATTAATGCTGCAGACACCTGGTCTTCGAAACATAGCCTATGATGATCCTTACACCGAGTACTACACGTCCATACTACTCACTATTGTATACAAGGGTTGGGACAGCGCCCATACAAAAATGCCCATTCACCTTTACTTGCAACACTTGAAGTAAACAACTATTACGTTCATAATTTTAAAACAAAAAAAAACTTATCCTGTAAGAATGAATAATGTAACTTGTTATTGCCAATTACATGTAATACTCACTGAGATAAGGACATTAAATAAAACAACTGAATTAGGCACACGTGCAAACAATCATCCGGAGATAACTGACCCTAACTGAACCCAATAACATCTATTGTATAACACTCGAAGTCTCTTTGCTTCCGATCTTACCCCGAGTCCGTTAAGTGTAAAAAAAAGTTAATAACAACGATAGCATTGATAACCTGTGGTGATAAAACACACACGGGGTCGCCTCCAGCTAGTCGAAACTATACGTTTGAGGTCCTTATCGCAAACGGGAATACCTATCTGACTGACGAAATACCTAATGCACCGTTGGGTAGGTATCTTATGGGTGATAACTAGGCAATGATATTATAATGCATGGATGCAGTTTCATACTAAATGACAGCAGAAAAACGGCCCGACATAAGAATACAGGTTGACTCCAATGTTACAAATGCAAATTATTAGTTTACCATTTATAGTCATTGGATGTACAACTTTACGTCTAACTGCATAAAATAATAATTTATTGAGTTTCGTTGCAAATAGGTTTTTTTAGAAAATAATAGTATTGACAGCAGCGCCGTCGGTCCGACAGACTGACAGCGCAAGCGATTGTCGATTTAGTCTTCTTTTTATCCTACTTTGATACGCCATTTTTTAAACACTGACTAGAAGTCCATTACTTATAGGTCAGTGTAACTAGGCATCGGTTTTTCATAGCACGGTAGGACGTTAGCAGGGTATAGAGTCGACATTAGTGTTAAAATTTGAAATGCATTCCATAGTCATACTCATTGTTATAAATAAAGGGTGTTTTGCGGGTAGGACTTTGCGCAAGGTCTACCTATCATCTTGCTTGCTAATCCTGCCGCTAAGCAGCAGTGCTTGCACTGCTGTGTTCCAGTGTGTCCAGTCCCACTTTTGGATTTTTCAGTGCTCCACTGATTTCTTTTTTCTTATCTATTAAATGAAAACTCATAAAAATAAATTTTTTTTCGAATTTCCGACCTACTAAGGAACTACTACGGAAGGTTATTACGGAAAGTACTAAGATGTCACACACATATTCCATTCTTTCGACGGACCCGAGGTTAAGTTAATCAAACTGAAGAAAGATTGGTTCCAGGGTTAACGCAAACCCGAATGAAACGTGTACCCGAAGTCTGCTAATGACAGCAACAATGTCCTCAATTACGACAGGAGACACCTCACGTTAGAGGGCACGTGTCGTGTGTTCGTGCCACTCCGCTTGGCACTGCGCAACTCGTGCTGAAATAAAAAAAACAATTTATTTTCGCTTTCATAGGTAACTTATTTCCGGGTGGTAGGACGCTGTGCAAGGTCGATCCGGATCACTACCACCATCTTGTTCGCTAATCCAGACTAAAACAAGACATCCAGTAAAATTAATAGTACAAAAGTTTTTCTATCTAAGCCCTCTGGGTTGGTAATGTATCTGTAATCTCTTTGTTGCTGCGTATTTGCCTTTTTGTCTTATATATATATATATATATATTAAACCTATACCGTAAAGCCTACTGCGAAACGCGATAGACTTTCTGGTGTAAGCAGCAAAGAGCTGTCAAAAAGAAAATAAATTATTTAACAAAACTAATTTATTGTTCTCTGTATGACTTGTAGTGATAGCAGTTAATAATTGCGTCAGGATTTTTCTTTAAAAAATTAAATGCACGTTTTTTTTGGACCCATTAACTTACCAAAATTCAAACCAATCCAACTACTAGGAGGGGGTTAAACTTTGCTTTGTATTTAAACCAAAAATACATACGAGTACATGTATATGTATATAGTCGACCAAGTAATTGCTTGACCACTTTTGAACCGTGTCCCTTTGTAATACGGTCGAAAAGTGGTCAAGCAATTTCTTGGTCGACTATACTGTAATAGGGCCTTCACGGTAAGAGTTTGGAACACTGTCCGTTTTTATGAATGTTTAGTATTTGAATTGTTAAGGAAGGTAGAAAGGACGGTTCCAAACAGGAATCTCGAGGCAGAAGCCTTAGAGACAACACGTGTTTCAAATAGTGGGCATGCATCATGTCTGTCATCGGGGGATCTGAACATCCACGAGTCTGGTGTTGTTGTGTCGTTTAGTCACTTTATTTTACGCCCATTTTGCCCAATTGACATATATTCTTTATAAAAACGGTCGTCTGAGGTCATATCTTCTATATGAACAAGCTGACGCAGGTTTTTAAAGGAATAATATCGTTTAATTGTGTGCTACATTCTTAGTAATGAAGGCATTCACGCCTGAACATAGTTATGTGATATTATGTGTGCTAATATGATTTTCTTTACATGTAATAATGCCGAAGCAATCCGATGTCGTCTCTGCTGTGCGACGCAGCATCATGATCGGGATTGGCGCTTAAGGATGCAGTCGAGATGGCTGACCCATCATGAGACGCTGCCTCGTGACAGCAAAGAAGCAAATGAAATTAATATTGACTATGTTAATTAAGTTAGTTATTTAAGTTAGTAGTTAGTCTGTGTTTGAGTTTGTTAGGGATTTATTTTAGCTAGAAAAAACTAAAATAGCTGGCTCAAGGTTGATCCGGGGATTAATTGAGTCCAGGAATTTTAGTAATCAGTAGGGGAGTAAGGACCTACGTTAGCATGATGTTTAATGCCTTCAGCATTAAATAATGCTAATGGAGTTAACATTCTCAGCGCCGAAGTACAAGATGCTACTAAGGTGTCCATTAGTTAATATGATAGTAGCATAAGGCCTTAAATAATTTGAGGTTATGTACGTGGCATTGAGTGTGGTAATAGACATTTTGACAAATTGTAAGTCAAATGTGACAAGTAACCTTAAATGGGTTTAAGGTTATTTATGGTCGCTACTCAGCTAGACAAGGGTTGTGCGTAGACTTTTTAAATGGGGTTTTTAGCTACGCAAAGACCGGCATTGTATTTGACAGTTGTGATAAAGCTCACGGGTGTGTACCTGGCTTAATCTGTTAAGCAGTCTGTCAAGCAAAGTCTGTCTAGTTCTTAGGGGAACCAACCTGAGAAATTTGTGAATCTTCCCCCTTAGGTAGACTTTTAGGGTTAGACTAGGTCTCCACCCTCTGATAGGGACGGGAGATGTAATAGGGCCTTCACGGTAAGAGTTTGGAACACTGTCCGTTTTTATGAATGTTTAGTATTTGAATTGTTAAGGAAGGTAGAAAGGAAGGTTCCAAACAGGAATCTCGAGGCAGAAGCCTTAGAGACAACACGTGTTTCAAATAATAAACCAAGAAGTGAAAAGTTATTGTTTTACTGTGAGTAATCAGTAGAAGGATCCCCGTCGAGCTACACCACCCACCACAATACCTACAGAAAATAAAAGTATAAAAACTAAAGTTTATTTATTGTTATCTTTTTTTTACATTTTATGTGAAGTACTTACTATTGTGATGATTGTGCATATTGCTCTGTAGTCTTGTTTTCAAAAGAGAAAAAAAAAGATAAACTGCTGAGTTTCTTGCGGCGTTTCGTCTCAGCAGATTCTTCCATTTTCCGAAGCGCTAGTAGATTCAGACATGTTAAAGAGCCTATATGGCCTACTTGCAAAAATAAATTTTTCATTTTTCATTTTCATTTTTCATTTCATTCATTCATTTTCATTTTTCAAAGCTACAATATAATTTATTTGTGCTTTTTTGGAGAGTTATTTTTGTAATTACGACAGGAGAGACCTCACGTTAGCGGGCACGTGTCACGTGTTTGTGCCATTCCTCTTTGTACCCGCGTTTCCGCTGAAAAAAAACTAAAGTTACCTTAAAGCTTTTAGACTTTTTAAATAAAACAATTTTTGTATAAAAAAAAGAGCACGTTAAAAAAACGTGCTGTTTTTTTTATACAAGATTGGAAGGCAAACGAGCAAGTGGTCGATCACCTGATGGTAAGTGATCACCATCGCCCATAGACACCCGCAACACCAAAGGGATTGCAGATGCGTTGCCAACCCAGAGGGCTAAGATGGGATACCTCTTGTGCCAGTAATTGCACCGGCTGTCTTGCTCTCCACGCTGGAACACAACAGTGCAAGGAATGCTTCTTAGCGGCAGGATTAGCGAGCAAGGTGGTAGCGATCCGGACGGACCTTGCACAAGGTGTTACCACCCGCAAAATTAATTACCTCGCACACGTGCAGCACCTGTGGCCCTACCATGACTGGCCAAGTTTAGTGTATCTCTATCTGCGTCCCTTTCTTATGACACTAGTTAGACAGAGACACAGGGAGGGGTTAAACTAAACCTAGGCTGTCATGTTAGGGCCGCTGATCCGTGTAAGTCACAAGTGGAACGCACTTTACCTATTGCGTATTTATATCGGAATCTATAATATGTATGTTTATAGTAACATATTTCAAGGGCAGCCTTAGTTGTTTACAACTAGAAAGTAATTTCTTATTGTTTAATTCCCAGAGAAATAAACGTGTTTGCTGTACAATGTGAACAAAGGTAATTTTAATTACTTATGAGCTATACGAGATATTGTTTTGTTTATTTCAAATTAGGTTTGGAGTAAACAATAATTTTCCATTTAGTCATTTTCTTGTGGTCTTGTTTATTTAGTTATAAATCGCTATAAACGTCACGTTTTATTGCTTCCATTCAGTATCTTTTATGCTAGGTTTACAGTCACTTAATTGCTTATAAGCTTAGTACAAGTAGTAAGTCAGTTCTACTAGTAAACCAAAGAAATATTTGTTTTATTTTTCTTTTGATTAATTAATTATAATCAGCATTAAGGTACCTATTTTGTTTCATTAATTTCTTTTCTACAGCATAGATACTAATAGAACTTACGTGTTCTGGAATAAATTAGTTTCATTTCATTTTTATTTGATTTATAACAAAATAAAAAGAAAATTAAAGGTGTTCTCAACAAACGTTACAATTAGAGGTATGTTGCTTGTCAATTTTATGTAATTTATTTGCATAATAACAACGGATTACATCATCGGTTTGTTATTTGGATTTCAGAGAAATACAGCTGCGTCTTAGTAACTAGGCTTTTATAGCGTAGCCAAGGCGGATTAGTATGAGTAATAAGTAATTTTAGAATGCCTATTTTAGTTCCGAGATTATCGTGGAACGTTAAAAATATTGTTTTAAAGTGAGGGAAAAGAGCATGCGTGTCACTTGATGAAGAGTGATCACTGCCAGCCATAGGAACGAGCGATCCCAAAAACATTGCTGATCCGTTGCCGTCCCGTAGGTCCCCCCGTGGGCTTCCTGGGGCCTGTACCACAAAACTAACATATTTGTAAAAAAAATGTACGATAAACTTTACGATTCTGTACTTACTAACGTACAGAAACTTCTCTTTTACGATCGCGAATAAACAAATTCCAACTTTAGTGGCATGCACAAAAGTTCGTATTATTTCATACGGCAGGCGGCTCGTGTCAAAAAGAACGCGCCGCCCCCGCTAGCCTTCCCCCACAATTTTGTTATGCATTCGTTTCAACTACATTGACACAGCGAGGGCGAGCGAGTTAACTTTTACCCTGTATCAACCCGTCATCATCCATCATCATCAGCCTATATTCGTCCACTGCTGGACATAGGCCTCTCCCATGGCACGCCACTGAACACGATCCTCGGCCACTCTCATCCAGCTCTTGCCAGCCGCCTTGCGAAGATCATCGCTCCACCGAGTCTGAGGATCGAGTTATCAACCCGTCGGATACATTTTATTCTCTAAAAATGCATAGTTCCCGCGGGATAGAGATAGTCAAATTTTACGCGGACGATTAATAAAAAAATATATTAAAAAGAAATAAATAAATGTGCATAATTCTTTTTATCATTTTTAAAATATTGGCAGGTTCTTGTTCCGTATGAAAGTACTAAAGTGCAAATTATTATCAAATAAAGAACATTTAAAAATATCGAAACATCTAGATGAATAAAAATGAATATTTTGGCGCTATAAAGTTCAGTCTTACAATGCCGATATAAAGTTACGAACCTGAACAAAGCTTTATATGTAACAACAATTATTTTTTTATAAATATAAACAACTAAAGCTTGTTAACGAATATGTAATAATTCTTTATTGATTCTCACAAGTAATATAAACAAAAATAAAAATATGGGAAATTTACAGCGGATCCAACAGGCGGTCTTATCGCTAAGCAACGATTTCTTCTACACAACCAATGGAAAAAGATATGGTGACATGCTTCTAACCATATCTGTTTTGTTAAACCAAAATTCAACAAAGTAAAAACCCTTCGCTGTATATTTATTTAATTCAATAATCAACTAATTGTTCTTCATCACCAGTTTATTTGAATGTCAACATCCTGCCCGTTAGGTATTACATAACGGAGCACGTGGCGGTGCACGTTCCGAGTCGCGTGCGCGGGCGCAGCGATTCGTGCAACTGCATACCAGACATTTACTAGTAATGCGGGTTAGCTTAGCAAGTGATTTAAACCTAAAATAATCTTATAATCGTTGTTTCTCTATAAATAAGCCTTGTATTTAATGGTAATTAAATGTGGATAATTACATAAAAAATCAATAAAATTATATACTAAACTTACAAACTAATTAAGGCTTTCTATAAATGTACGTACGTATTATATTCATTATTTATTGTATAAATAGCATTATTGTTAAAAAAAGAGATAGGGTCAAAATGTCATCAAAAATACCGTACCGTTACTAAAATAATTAATATCTGTTTTGTGACCAATTTCTAATGATATACAGGTTGGAAAGTTTGAATGCCTCATGGATGGCAACTACCCTAAATACTGGCAAAAGCACATTCTGTGTAAAGGAGACATTTTTAAAAACAACAAATTCTGCATTTATGGATTTATGAAAAATCGCTTGTCTTAGTCGGGACTCGAACCGGTCAAATGCGACAAAAAATAACATGTCGCATTTTATGATGCAAATCGAAAGGGTTAATGATAAGGTTCATTTTTCTCTAAATAACAAACAATCAAAATGACGGAAAGCCATGAAAACTAACAATTACCTTTTAATTTTGTTTTCACCCGTCACGTGAAATGCACCGCAACTACTGTAATTATTGCAAATAGCAAATTGTACGCAATGGAGACTTACTTTTAGTTTAAAGAATAATAAATACTTCAATTATGGATTTTTGAAAAATCGCCTCAAACATACATTCATTCATCATACAAACATTTTTACCTTCTGGGACGCGAACTCACAATCATCGTACAAATTTTGCCCCTATCAGGATTAAAACCCGAGATATTTGCTTCGTAGTCTGGGTTTTTAGCCATTTTTTAGGCTATTCGGTTTATGCCCCACGTAGCTGATTCTAGGACTCTTAAAAAAAGCTTATTCAGCATGAATTCCCTTATACGTTACGCAGTTACCGTGTCTACTATTCCACTATTATCATTTGAAAAGCAAAATCATAGTAAACATTACTCAACAGTTTTTCCGTAGCGCCGCATCGCATCGCAATAAACATCGCATCACATGTGCATAATGTGCATGCACGTTTAGACAAATATAGACGCTCAATCTAATCGCGGTTGCGCAAGCGCCTGTGCCAAGTTCACGAGCGCACGTGCGCCGGCGCCGGACCGACACGGCTACGAGGAAAAGGGGCGTGATACGATGGTAGAAGAGCTGTATTTTTCAACACAAGTACAGTTAGCATCAAATATTTTTGAGGGGGCACGGTGGTCAAAAATATGTGACTGAACACGCCCGAACGTATTTAATTTGATAATAGAGTCGAGTTTAGGTATTTTTGAGCACCTTGCTCGCTCCGCATTCGCATTCGAACAATGAAAATATTTCACTTTGACTTTGACTCCGATCAAACTGGAACAAATTACCTTGCTACTCCGCGAAACCAGTGCCGGGCTCGTGCAAAATAGCTGCTGCGTCTGTGCGACATATTTCGCAGGAATATATATATTTCGCACAGACGCAGCTATTTTGCACGAGCCCGGCACTGGTTTCGCGGAGTAGCAAGGTAATTTGTTCCAGTTTGATCGGAGTCAAAGTCAAAGTGAAATATTTTCATTGTTCGAGTGTGTTCCAGTCTGTTGATATGGACCTTCGCAAAGAAACGCCTAAATCTATTAATTATTGATTTGAAACATGTCGGGCATTTCTCGACTTTAAAATACGTGAGTGATCAAGGCCGGATCTACCATATGGCTTTTTGGGCTTCAGCCCAGGGCCCCGTGGATTCAAGGGGCCCCCAGCTAAGTCAAGTCAAAGTCAGAAATAGACGATAATGCGAAAAAATCCATAATTTTATTTATGGTATGGTAATTAGGCTCATTACACTATGAGTTCGGAATTATAAATACTAACATGGAAGGAATAAGCTATAGTTGACCACGGATAGCCTAGTGGTTAGTGACCCTGACTACGAAGCCATGTTGTGGGTTCGATGCCCACAACGGGCAAATGTTTGTATGACGAATTTGAATGTTTGTACCTAAGCCGTGGATGTGAAATCAACATTGTCACTAAAATTTATTTCGACTACAGTACAGTCACCATCAAATTATTGGAGCGGGCCACTTGCTTCAAAACATGTGAACACGACTCTATTCCCAAATTCCAATTCCAATTCCTTGGACAAGGATGTTTGGAAATGATCCCGATTTGTATTGGCGATCCTTGGCTCCAAAGATTGTACACCTGCTGTGTTAAATTGTTAAATTGTATTTTTTTTAAATATTTGAGATGTAAAATAACATTGTAATTTTGATTTATTTAAAAAATTACACCTCGTTGAGTTTCATGCCGGTATCTTCTCATCAGAGGTTTTTCCGAACCGGTGGTAAATTTTTTGACATTCATAAGTGCTACCTGTAAGCCTAATCTGAATAAAATATTTTGACTTTTGACTTTTAAAATACTTTCGGCAGTGTTCAAATATTTTTGAACACCTCGCTCGCTCCTAGTATGTGATGGCGAACTGTACAAGGAAGCTATAGTGAGCTAAAAAAATGTTTTTCTCTAAAGATGCTGTTTGTTTTGGTAAAATCCTCACGCACGCGCACGGCCGCGGACAAGTAAGACCCCGGAGAAGGTCACGCGCACCTTGCATAACAATATGTAACGCATTTCCTTGTGGTTCAGTAAACGAGTGACTCTCATTTGACCGCCAAAGTCATACAGGCCGAAGATACGGACGGAGATAAAATAAATAAATAAATATCTTCGGACAGTTAACACTAATTGACTTAGTCCCAAAGTAAGCAACTAAAGCTGCTTGTGTTATGGGTACTAGACAACGTATATACATACTTATATAGATACATATATAATTAAATACATATAACATTCACGACTCGGGCACAAACATTCGTATTCATCATACAAACGTTTGCCCCTCCCGGGAATCGAACCCGGTACCTCAAACTTCATAGTCAGTGTCACTAACCACTAGGCTATCCGGCTATAAAAACGGATCATGCGCAGATAGAGATCTTTAAAAACGGATCACTCACAGGGCCGGACCGTGAGTTTAGGGGGACCCTAAGCTAATACTACTTAGCTATCCGTGGTCAACTATAGCTTATTCCTTCCTTGTTAGTATTTATAATTCCGAACTCATAGTGTAATGAGCCTATTACTCACTAAGAGCCGCACCGAAGGCTGCGCCTGCGCCGCCATTAAAATATCCACGCATTTCCTCTTAAGAACTCAGAATAGCTAGCACAACATACCACGACTCACTTTTTTCAAATATAAAATAGGAAGACAAACGAGCAAGTGAGTCACCTGATGGTAAGTGATTACCACCGCCCATAGACACCTGCAACTCCAAGGAGTTTGAAGATGTGTTGCCAACCCAGAGGGCTAATCATAATCATAATCATAATCATAAATTTATTGGTAATATTCATGGAGATATTATTATTTATTGGTAATATTTTTATTGGTGATATTTATTCTAAGATGGAATACCTCTTGCTGTGCAAAGCAGCTGTGTTTGCTTAACATTGTATATATTAGTATTGTATATTTTTCATGTAAACACTCACTCTCCTCTACTTCCACACGGAACAATATATATCACGCAGAACCAACTATAAACCACCACCATTAAACGCTAAAACTACACGATCAACGCGCGTTTCGCCTCTGTATAAGGCATCATCAGGATCAAGAGACTATTCACTATTTGAACGAATAGCACACACACATGCCATATGGCGTGGCTGTACACACACAGTAATATCTGTCGTTCGATAACTAAAACAAAACTTAGATGTGGCACCACTATACCATGGTATTGCCGTGAATGCTTATCAGAAACGTGCTTCAGTTAAATCAACCAGATCCAATGTCAGAACCTTGTGGAACACTTCCGCCGCATCTGATGCGGGGCGGCGGGCGCGCAATGCAAGGTTAGCTATTTATACGCTGAGGTAATAGTTACAGGACGTTGGTATTGAGGAGTCCTTAGTTAAATAACTTACGTAAATCATTACATGACTGGTTCAGGTTTAGGGAGCGTATACATACTACGGGACTCATTAAGGGTAGAGAGTTGAGTTTTGTAAATACCACGCCTGGTCACTATAGGGGTTTGGTTTGTGGCGAAACTGGCAAACGCAAGGCACAGAATGCTGATGTTGCAGGTTCAAGTCCTGCCATTACCCTAATTTTTCTTTGTTCTGTCATTACATAGCATTTTAATTTAATAATTTTAATGTTAAACTTTTAAAAATAAAAATCGAAAGAAATTTCGGTTACAAAAATTTTATTTATATAACCTAGTATTTTATTATGTTTTCGCGAATTGTAGACATTGAAATAAATCAATTTAAACGGTTTATATCGCGTGTATTGGGCAGACCCGGGTCTGCCCGTGAACATGAGACCTGAAAAGGGCGCGAAACGTCGGGAATTAGATTCGTTACAATACACGCGATATAAACCGTTTAAATTGTTTTATTTCAATGTTTATATAACCTCTTAAAGAGGTCCGTTAAAGGTCCTCCAGAAACCCATTTAAAGATTTTACTGGAACTCTTTCCTCAATTCTCCTTCTGTTGGTTAAAAATACAGCGAAACGTGATTTAGTTCTGAAAAAAAATGTCACATGAAGAAGCCACGTGTCTTGTTCACGTGGCAAATAATCGTGCCTTGGCTGTACTATTATTAAAACTGGTGCGAAGGCTATGAAAAAGCTTTTATAAGGGTTTCCTTACTGATACGCAATAAGCGAGAGAAAAAATCAATATTTCTTTTTAGTTTTGTTTAAATTTTCTTATCTTATCTTTATTTAAACAAAGAAACAAAGTTATCACAGAAAAGAAAATAAAAAAGTTTAAAATCTATATATAAAAAAAAAATTGTTTTTGTTTCTTTCTAAAATATGTTATTGTTTCTGGGTAGAGTGCCCAGAAAGCGTTACCTCTCTGATTTTTAGTTCCAAATTTCATTTTTAATAATGTTTTTTGTTGGCATTAGTTTATTATCGCATTGTCACCGGAGCTACATACACATACTAAATTTGGAAACAATACGACCACTGGAAGTAAGTCAAAAAAAATCAACTGACCGATTTGACCGAATTTGATCGAATCGATTTGACCCACGCATACATTCAGCCTCAGAAGTAGATTAATACTTAAAAACCTTGTCGCAGTAACGATTGAAATGAGAGTTGCTCGAATTTGTCACATTACTTACAGCGACAAGGTACTAAAATGTTCTGCTTCTTCTAAGGTTGACCGTACTAGCAAGACAAGTTTTTTTTTTATACAACATAGGAAGGCAAACAAGCAAGTGGGTCACCCGATGGTAAGTCATCTCCACCGCCTATAGACACTCGCAACACCAAGAAGATTGCAGATGCGTTGCCAACCCAGAGGGCTAAGATGGAATACCTCTTGTGTCAGTAATTACACCAGCTGTCTTGCTCTCCACGCCGGAACACAATAGTGCAAGCACTGCTACTTAGCGGCGGGATTAGCGAGCAAGATGGTGGTAGCGATTCGGACGGACCTTGCACAAGGTCCTACCACCCGCAACAAGTAAAATAGAAGCTTGTAAAACATTGATTTTTCAATTCGTTTTCTTTAGTTTTCGCATTTTTGTTTCGTTTTGGAACTGTGCGCACATATACAAATCAAGATACAAGGATTTCTTGAAATCCCATAACTATGTAACCCCTGTGTCATTAATAAGGACCAACAGAAGCATGCATAAACATTCATTTACATTAATGTGCAGGTTTCTTCGCGATGTTTTACTTCACCGTATAAGAGCATTAGTTACTACAGTACTCAGAGAATGTAAATAAGTCAGAAAAGCTCATTGGTACATGGCAACCGATAGGGGTCGAACCCGTTACTTCACGATCACTAGTCCACCCTAACCTAGGTCACCCACGCCATTGTCAATTATTTATGAACTGAAAAAAATATATTTAAAAATTGTATACTCCATTTGTAACGTTAACGGGAGTTTCATTTTGTTTCGGCCGTGGTCACGAGTAGACTGTGTGTCTACTCGTGACCATGACCGTTAAAACAAAATGTTTTCACTTATTATGTTGGTACTAGGTTAGTACTTACCAATATAATAAGTAAAAACATTACTGATAACAGCGCATAAGGGCCATGGCATTGTTTAGTTGATTACAAAAAAAATATCTTCCTTTACACCTTATTGGAAGTAAAGAAATTAGCTATTAACATATCGCTTTCAATTGTATCTACTCATTCTATGCTATACTATTTCTATGGACCAGTTTTACCCTGAGGGTCGAGCGGTTGGTGTCCCGCCACAATGTAAACGTTCTTTGTGGTGCGGGTGCCGACCGATCTGTCGACCTTCATGAAGCAGGAATTCTGGCCGAAGGGAGTCGCTTTCCGTCGTTTTAGCGGACGGTTGCTGTACTCCCCGAAACTAGGTCACACGTCGCCGAAGTAACGTGCTAATTTTAATGTTTTGTTTTATAAATATGTATGTTAGTCATTAAGGTATTTTTTCTATTCTATTCTATTCTATAAATCTGTATGTATGGCAACATTGGACGGGCGCGTGAGTGGCAGTGGGCGGCGGGCGTTCTTGGTTGTTACGCCGCGGAGTCACGCGGCCGAAGCTGTCGCCAGTGTATTAAGTAAGTAAGAAAGAAAATAGTTTACAATACAATACAATATGCAATATGATTGAATAATATCTGAATAAAGATATTTCGATTATTGACAATACTTATCGTTAGCTTTGAAAGAAAGAAAGGAAATATTTATTCAGCAAGCAGATAAGAAAAAAATAAAGGTACAAAATTATACTATTGATGCTGAAAGGGACCCTCAGCATATGCTGCTTTTTAGTAGGGCCCTGAATTTAAGAAACTAACACAAAAACTACCTACAACTAAAACTAAGAAACCTTAAATCTAAACCAATGGGGTAACGCTAACGTCACTAAGGCCCTATGAACATAATTCCTTTGCCTTACAGTGGGGTTAAATGAAGAAAAGGTTTAGTTACTCTGCCAACGCCAAATTTCCAACGGTAACTATAATTTGTATACCTATGTCTACATACAAAGGTTATTTATTACCGTTACTGGATTTTAAACCTTAACCGGAAGTCACATTTTTTTAATAAACAGTTGTTATGCCTTAGAACTAGGTTTGGTTGTTTTGATATTTTTTAATTTCTTAAAGTTTTGAAAATATTGATGCCCTTTTGTTTTGTATTTTGTATTATACTCTTATCCCCTTATTCATAAAAAAATTAACAATAATTTTAAGCTAACAAATGTTTTGTCCCTGTCATTTGAGGACAAACGTCACAATGACAGATAAAGACAAAACATGTTAACTAAGAAACGTTTACGAAGCGTTTATGAATAAGGTGGTTAAAGTGCAAATATTATCAAATCTATGCCGTATTTTAAAAAAAAATAACATACAAACCTAGTTCTAAAGCATAACAACAGCATACAAAAAACATCACTAATGGTTAAGGCTTAGCTAATGGTTAATGCTTATTACCACCGTTTGTGTGGAGGACAGTTTTTGAGACGGTTCGAAAATCACTTAAAAACGCGAGTGATCTGTTTTTACCCAACTACGGTGAAGCCAAAAGGAAGGTTTATGTGTTTAGCAGTATATGCATGTATGATTTAACTTCAGTAGTGTTACAAAAATTCCGAGGCATGCCGTTGACCGTCCAACTTTTTTGCGGGTGGTAGAACCTTGTGCAAGGTCCATCCGGATCGCTATCACCATCTTGCTCGCTAATCCTGCGGCTAAGCAGCAGTGCTTGCACTGTTGTGTTCCGGCATGGAGAGCAAGACAGCCGGTGCAATTACTGGCAGAAGAGGTATTCTATCTTAGCCCTCTGGTATGGCAACGCATCTGCAATCTCTTTGGTGTTGCGGGTGCATATAGGCGGTGGTAATCACTTACCAGCAGGGGACCCGCTTTCTTGTTTGCCTTCGAAATTCATAAAAAGAACTTGGGTTACCAGGTTCAAAAACACAAAAGCTGGACTCGGCGCTTAATTTAGTCGGATATATTACCCTAAAAGCCGGACTGACCTTTTTTAATAGCTAATAATAATAAATAGGCTTTTTAAAACCGGACATATGTTTTAAAAGCCGGGCAATATTTATAAAGCGGCACTCGTGCTTTTACTTGTGCTCAACTTTCGAGTCGCGACAGCCAGACAAAAAGCCTAACAAAAGCCGAATAAGAAAGTATTTGGCCGGACACGTCCGTAAAAAGCCAGTCATGTCCGGCTAAAGCCAGACCTAACCTAACCACCCTACGCCTAACCCTCCCGTTGCAACGTGGGCGTCCCGTCTGCTAACCGCTCGGTCTAGACCAGCGTTTCTTAACCTTTTTTGTCCACGGACCCCTTAGGAAATCAAGCACAAATTCATGGACCCCCTTAATAAAAAAAACAGTAATAATTAAATCAGTAAATGCTCATCAATCAATCAATCATCAGTCAATCAGTAAAATAAGTAAATCCTCTCTCTTTTGCTCAAAGGTTAGCTGGAAGAGATCCCTTTAAGGGATAAGTTAGCCTTTGTACCACTTCCTGTATTTTTCTGTGTATTTGTAAGTACTAATGTACAATAAAGAGTTTACATACATACAAATACATTTCGGACTATTTATTTTAGTACTACAAATTACAAAAAAATATGCGTGCGTAGCATTACAAGACATTTGGTGGCATTTTTTATGATTGTGAAATGGTCCATAGATAAGACTGCGGACCCCCATACATATGCTCGCGGACCCCCAGTGGCCCTAACATGACTGGCCAAGGTTAGTTTATCTCTATCTACGTCTCTCCCTTATGACACTAGTTAGACAGAGACACAGGGAGGGGTTAAACTAAACCTGGGCTGTCATGTGAGGGCCGCAGGGGTCCGCAGACCACAGGTTGAGAAACGCTGGTCTAGACTAAACTTAGATAGAACCTTTATAGATTCGCTAACCGTTACGAGACAGCCACGTGCGGGCGCTGTCGTACTGTTCACGTGACATCACTTTACCTAACGCTCACGTTCCGGGCCGGGGACGAAGCCCGAGAGATCTCGAGTAGTCGAGAGACGTTGCGGATGTCCCCATCCGCATCCGCAGTCGTGAAACTTTCGCATCAGCATCCGCAACTGTATCTATAGTAGCATGCAAGGATTCAGCAAACTAAAAGTAGATAGACAGTGAAAATACGAACGAAAGTACTCTTAGCAACGCACGTCAAGAAAACATATTTGACAAAATGAACATGCGAAATTATTATTATCTTATTATGAATTTTGACGTGCTAAATAATAAGTGTGTTTTTAAGAATGGTTTTTAAATAGTACATTTATTGGTGTCTAGTATAAGCAATACATACCTAAGTACATCTTTAAGGGGTAAGATTAATGTACAGAGCAGGAACCACTGTTAATAATATCTCAATAAACAGCCTTCATTTTATGTTTACAAGTGGTAAAGTCTCTCTCGCTTCTCTCTGGCGTAAACTACAGGTAATTTTAGTATTTGCGCTCGTTATATTGCACGTAGATAATATTTGCACATATGTTCTGTATTTATGAGGTGATGTAATGTATATCGATAACTGATAATGTTGTTTGATTCGTTTTGTAACATTTTATCATTTATTTAACCATTTAATGGTCCGCTAATTAATAGATTCAGGCGTTACTTTGCGGAGGTCCATATCAACAAACTGGAACAAATTACCTTGCTACTTCGCGAAACCGCAAGTTCAAGGCAAGCAAGGTGTGCAAGGTTTCGCGGAGTAGCAAGGTAATTTGTTCCAGTTTGTTAATGGTCCGCTGTTTCTTTTAAGTAGCTAAACAATCAGCATTGGTATACAACGTGGCATTGCTGCCAGCTTACTGGGTCCCAAACCATCCTGCAGCAATTTAATAATAACAAGCTTCAGCTTTGCGCGGGTACAATGCGATGAAATAAAACCTAATTAACAGATCCACGCGTTATTTTGCGGAGGTCCATTTCAACAAACTGGAACAAATTACCTTGCTACTCCGCGAAACCAGTGCCGTGCTGGTGCAAGTTAGCTGCGTTAGATCGAGATGATGCCTCGTACATAGGCGAAACGCGCGTCGATCGTGTTGTTTAGAGTTTAGTGGTGGTGGTGTGTAGTTGAGTCTGTGTGATATATGTTGTTTCGTGTGGATGCGGAGGAGGGTGGGTTTTTGCATGAACACATATATATATATATATATATATATATATATATATATATATATATATATATAACATAGTCGCACAGACGCAGCTAACTTGCACGAGCACGGCACTGGTTTCGCGGAGCAGCAAAGAAATTTGTTCCAGTTTGTTGAAATAAAACCTTTTCTTTAAAAATCTCAAAATGACAGTGAAAACCGCATCAAAATCCATTGCTTGGTTTAGATGCCGAAGATACACTATAAGAATTGCGGACAGACAGGAAAAAACAGCGACTTCATTTTATACTATGTAAAAATAACGAATAGTCAGGAGATTCCTCACTCTGCAGCCCAAACCACCAGCACAGAATAAATAATAGTACAAGATTTAACTGCTATGTAATGACAACACAAAGAAAAATTAGGGTAATGGCAGGACTCGAACCTGCAACCTCAGCATTCCGTGCCTTGCGTTTACGTTGCGTAATTTGAATGTTTGACATAAACAAAAAAAATCGGTTATAATAATTTACTAAGTAGTACAAGTACAGTAGTTTTAAAGAAACTCAGCAGTTTATCTTTTTTTATTTAGAAGAGAATGCCTTCTATACATATATATTTATAAAACATTAAATTTAGAACAACTGTTTTGTTTCTCAGTTTATTTTTATTTTTATATTAGTGTTTAGTTTATAACTTAGTTGTTAATACAAACTGTATTCATATATTTTTATTATTAAACTTTCTCAATGGTAGAGTGGGTGAGACGTGGACCGTTTTTTCCTGTCTATTTATTTCCTGTAAGTCAAGAAATCCTCTTACTAAATTCGTTTTTATCTGAGACAGCACTTTGAAAATAAATACTATTATTATAGGGGGTGCTACCCCGCTTTGACGTAAAACGTAACGTCCGCGGAGCAGCGTAGGCGGTAAGGGCAGGCACACACGTGGCGGAAGGAAGGTCACGTTCCTGGTAAAGGCGGGTTCACATTGGTTGCGTAAATACGAACTGTCGTTGTTATATAAAATGGCCGCGTGGTGTCTTGTGGATTATTTTTACACGCCTAGCAACACAATGTTATATATTTTGTAGTCGTAGATCTTGCTTGACGGTTGCTGATTGCTAAACGAATGGGCCAACTCGATGGAATACCAGCGAACCTTTTGCGTTTCTTACGGATAGTAAAAGATCCAGTGGCCCTAACATGACTGGCCAAGGTTAGTCTTTCTCTATCTGCGTCCCTTTCTTATGACACTAGTTAGACAGAGACACAACGAGGGGTTAAACTAAACCTGGGCTGTCATCAGGCCGCTGGGGATCAGAGGCGAGGCCGGAATAGTTTTCCGTCAAAATTTAATAATTTTTACATTATTTTTATGTGCATTTTGTTTCAGTCCAATATCTTTTTTCATGAAAATCAATTCCATATAATATTAGGCACTTTTTGACCGAATTAAAACAAAATTAATCGAAATCTCTCATGACCATAGATGGCTGGTGCATTTCCTGGTCAATGCTTTGGCATTGTGATCCAACGTGGAAATTCGGCCAGCCTTATGGGCACTCTACCGCAGGGGACAGTTTTGAGAGATATTTGTACATATAATTAACTTTTGTGTTTTTTATTACGTTAAGTTCATCAGAATAAAGTGTAGGTATTCGCATTGTTAAATACTTTTTAAATACTTAGCGAGTCAGTATTATACTTAAGACTGCAAAAATATACAGGGTGGCCAAAAACCCTTCACAAAACCTTTGCAGATAATAGAGTTAGTGATTATGAACAACCCCATGTATTTTTTATTACTATTATTATATTATTTTTTTCTATTTAGAGCATCAAGGACCTAAAACAAATCCTGAATTTAGAATAACCCTGATTTCAAAACAAATATAAAACTATCAAAGTATATGCAAATATGCCATGCATAATTTGTCCAAAGCCACGCTCTTCAATATAGTACCAATATGTCCAATAGTTATTGAGTACTTAAACTACGTAATATATGTTTATTAGGTAATTTGCCGACAACGTGAAACGTTCTCACGTGTCGGTGGTTCCACGCGAGCGCGAAATCCGACCGCCGGCTGTTTGGGCAACTGTTTTCAACGGAATTAATTGCTTAGGGTCCCTCAGGCAGCGGGGTTAAAACCAACACGGCTTAAAACCGCACACCTGACGCAATGCACCACGGCGTATGCTCGTGCATTTAATAAACTGGCACTTTTGGCGAAATAACATTACTGAACTAAATAATACAAAGTATTGTCAAGAAGACATTAATTTCTCGGGCGTACTATAAAATCAATGACTATATCTTGGACAAGGATGTTTGGAAATGATCCCGATTTGTATTGGCGATCCCTGGCTCAAAATATTGTACACCTACTGTGTTAAATTGTTTAATTTTTAAATATTTAAGATGTAAAATAACATTGTAATATTGATTTATTTAAAAAATTACACCTCGTTGAGTTTCTTGCCGGTATCTTCTCATCAGAGGTTTTTCCGAACCGGTGGTAAATTTTATGACATTCATAAGTGCTACTTATAAACCTAATCTGAATAAAATATTTTGATTTTGACTTTGAAATGAAAAGTTGACAAATGAAACAGTTCACCGAATATGATTTCGACGATACACTAGTTCAGCGTTTCCCAATTTTTTTCAAAGGCCTATGCCAATAGTGTCATAGTGCCAAGTTCATTCCTATGATTAACGGATCCTTGAAAACAGACAGACGGACAGACAACAAAGTGATCCTATTAGGATGTCGTTTTTCCTTTTTAGGTACCAAACCCTAAAAAACAAAAAAAGACACTTTTATTCGCAATATTCACGTTCTATCAGTAAATATGTAGTTTAAGTCAATATTAAAATACTTTTTAATCTTAAGACTAGATTGTATTTCTAAGATATTGCGATTAAAGTATTTCTAGTAGACCATTATCACGTGATTTTAAAATGCGATGTCTTTCAAACGCCAGGCATCAAAAGTTTAATTTTTACTTTTAATTTTGCCCGCGGACCCCTTTGTATACATCCATGGACTCCTAGGGGCCTCCAAGTCCCGGATTGGGAAACTCTGCCATAGGGTATAGAAAGGCTCAGGAGATTCTGTCGTTACAATTTTAAAACGCCCCTTGTACGCATTTTTAGGTATTCAAATTAAATTTAAAATGCTATATAATGAATGACAACACAAAGAAAAATTAGGGTAATGGCAGGATTCGAACCTGCGACATCAGCATTCCATGCCTTGCGTATTCCAGTTTCTGCCACATTATAGCATTTTAAATTTAATTTGAATGTAAAAAAAATGCAAAAACGAAAAATCGAAAAAAAAATAAAAAAAAAATATTTCGATTAAAATTTTTTAGGTATTCTTTGTTTTTTTTATAAAATAGGAAGGAAAACGAGCAAGTGGGTCACCTGATGGCAAGTGATCAACACCGCCCACAGAAAATACCAAGGGTAGCAGATGCGTTGCTTACTAAAAAGGCTAATACAGACTACCTCTTGTGCCAGTAATTTCCTCCACGCCGGAACACAACAGTTTGCGCTGTTGCTTAGCGGCTGGATTAGCTAGCCAGATGGTGGCAGCGATCCGGACGGAACATGCAGAAGGTCCTACCACCCACAGATGACGATTAGTCATATTAAAATCGTAACAGTATAATTAAAAATAACTATATTTTATTTACAGAACCCATTTCACAGAAGAGAAACACGCTTGACATTTTGTAATTTTCCCATGCACACGTGACTGACTGAAACAACGTTTCATTTTAATATTAGCACACGATTTATTCATACTTTGTAATTATTAACAAATAATAGAGATAAAGGTCTAATGTATAACATAAGTAATAAAAAATAAGTAAAAAATCAACCACAAAAACAGTAAAAAAATTGAAATTTAATTGTTATGTAATTTGTACGCTAAATTGTAAAAAAAATTCTAAATCACTCTCTAAATGATGAATGGATAAAATGCACATAAAAACTTCTGTAAGAAATTCTCTAAATGCCTGTGAAAACCGCATCAAATCCGTTGCGTGGATGGAAGAAGCTTCTGAAGATGTGAGAAGATTTTGGCGAGTGGTAGGACCTTGTGCGAGGTCCGTCCGGATCGCTACCACCATCTTGCTCGCTAATCCTGCCGCTAAGCATTGCACTGTTGTGTTCCGGCGTGGAGAGCAAGACAGCCGGTGTAATTACTGGCACAAGAGGTATTCCATCTTAGCCCTCTGGGTTGGCAACGCATCTGCACCCTCTTTGTTGTTGCAGGTGTCTATAGGCGGTGGTGATCACTTACCATCAGGTGACCCACCTGCTTGACTGCCTTCCTATGTTGTATAAAAAAACAACATGAGAACATGCAGGAACGGAAGGCGACTTTTTTATACTATGTATAGTCGACCAAGTAATTGCTTGACCACTTTTGAACCTTATTCCTTTGTAATACGGTCGAAAAGTGGTCAAGCAATTTCTTGGTCGACTATACCTAAAAAAATTAAGATAAAATAAAGTCGCCATCCATTCCTGCATGTCCTCATAACTTCGGCCGCTTACTTCTTTTCAGCCACGCAACGGACTTTGATGCTGTTTTCACTGCCATTTAGAGAATTTCTTACAAAAGGTTTAATGTACATTAAGTATGTCCTAAATCTACTCGAGCGAAGTCGAACCCGGTCGCTATTACTTTGTAAAGTCAACGTCAAAGTCAAAATATTTTAATTCAGATTAGGCTTACAGAGCACTTATGAATGTCATAAAATTTACCACTGGTTCGGAAAAGATACCGGCATCATCTGATGAGAAGATACCGGCAAGAAACTAAACGAAGTGTAATGTTTTAAATAAAACAAAATTACAATATTATTTTACACCTTAAAGATTAGATAAAGACAGGTCTGATCACATCTTTGATGTCACCATGTATTTAAAGAAACTGGCTAAACAGCAACATAGCCTCAAATAGCAAATAGCCTGGCATAGATTACAGCCAGTACCCACTACAGCTTGGTATCGCAATTGCTGTTGCAACGATGCAAGGTTGCTTGCGACACCAGAATTTGTGAATGCAGTTTGAGGTTGGCGATCTTTTACTCTATGCCCGTTAGGTACAGTTTTATTTATTTGTGTATTTGACTTTGTGATGTGTATATTTTTATGTAATTGGGAGGCAGACGAGAATATCAGTAAACTGATGGGAAGCGATCCCAGCCGCCAATAGAATCCATTGAGCCCAGAAGAATTGCTAATCTGTTTCAAGCTTTTTGGTAAACGTAGTATAGGCAAATTTGTGGTAAATTTTATGGCATTCATAAGTGTTATCTTAATGTTAAGTAATTTATTGTTCCCATTTCATGTTTCTTTTATAATAATATGTGATTGTTAATTCTTGCAAGATTAATCTGAATAAAGATTTAAATGAAATGAAATGAAATGATATTTCGACTTTGACTTTGAGTTTGTAACGCATGAGAAATGAGGTGAACGATTACACATGACTAAACAGCGCCATACAAAACAAAACAAAAAATTTAAAATTCGAACGAAACTCCGGTACACGCATGACATACAGCAGTGTGCGTGCAATTATTCTGTGAGAGTGTGGTATCGGGGGAAACGGCAAAACAAAAATAATTGCCAATAGCTTATTGACTAACTATTGCCGTGACGTACTAACCAGATCAATTACAATACACCGCCACGGGTAATGTAACGCTTACCGTTTACCAAAACATTGGTAAATACATTTCGTTACCAGCAGCAACCCTTGCGTTACCGGCCGTTAGCTCACGGGTCATTATGATTGTCCTTGGCGTAACGTTTCTATTTTGACATGGTAATGTAACGGACTGCTACACTCTCGCGTGAATTTGTCGTGAATAGCGTTGCCAGGAGTCCGGAAAAAGCTGGATAGTTAGGCTTTTTGAATGCGTGTCCAGACTATTTAATTAAACGCCTGCCTCGCGTTGCATCGCTGCTAATTCAAAAATCCTTAATAATTAAGCATGTCCGGCTTTTTACCCAAGTGTCCGGCTAAACCGGCTGGTCTGTTCGGCTAAATTGGCTGATCTGTCCGGATATTCGGTGTTTGGACCTCGCAACCCTAGTCGTGAACATAGAAAATATTTTATATGTTCGAGTAGTTTTGCATGCAATCAGTACATTTCTTCTTGTGGCTGAAATGATGATGATGAGTACATTTTATACTATACTAGCGACCCGCCCCGGCTTCGTACGTATTCAATTAGGACGTAATGTAAATAAAACTTTCCTTAAAAATACTCTAACTGACAGTGAAAACCGTATCTAAATCCGTTGTGTGGTTTAGAAGGAATAAGCGGCCGAATATATGAAGACAGAGAGGAATAATATTAATAATAAAAATATTCGTATTATCACTTTGACGTTCGTATTGCAACCAGCTACTGGATACAGTGTAGCTCTGCCACTGGGAAGGTACCGGGCCCTTAAGGGTGCGTTTTCACTGGTCAGTGATCACAGTGCTCGAAATCTGGAGCAGTGGAGTGGAGCACTGTGATTCGTCAATTCACGCGTCAGTGGAAACACACCCTAACCAAGTCGTAGTCGTAGCTCCATCTTTTAGAAATAGGAGCCATTTACACGGAGCAAGTTCTCGTATGCGAGTTTCATTACCTTGCGCGACTCGATCAATCGATCGTCCGCATCATACCTCGGTATCCCGCAACGTAATGTAGGGTTGCCAGGTCCTAACCCCGAATAGCCGGACAGACCAGCCAGTTTAGCCGGACATTTGAGGGAAAAGGCCGGACATCCATAACTATTAAGGGTTTTGTATTAGTAGCGATGCAACGTGAGGCAGGCGGAGCGGGACCGACCACGTCACTGGTCAAATCCAAAAGCCTAACAAAAGTCGGAAACCGTCTAATTGGCCCGGACACGCATTCAAAAAGATAAACTAAGTCCGGATTTATCCGGACTCCTGGCAACACGACTCGCATGCGAGAACTCGCACCATATAAATGACCCTTCGTCACAGAATAATTAATTGTACTAACGTACAGAAACTTCTCTTTTTCGACCACCATTAAACGAATTCCAACTTTATAATCAGATACAAAAAGTTCGTATTAGTTCATAAACATTCGCCAGGCGGCATGTGTCAAAAGGAAGGCGCCGCCCGCTCCCACCTTCCACCCGCAATGCCCTGGCGCATCGCTAGGGTTGGGCTGCTTACTATAATACTATCAACGTGCGACACAGAGTGAGCGGGCGCGCGCGTGGCAAGCCGGCAACCTACTGCGATTAACCTATGCCATAGGTCATGCGGCGAGCGCACCTACATTGCGAAGTGGAACCCCCCTGCCTTCGTACCACCAAAAATATAAAAACTAAAAATTAATTAGTGTTTAGTTGACAGGTAATTAGCCGGCAACCTAAGTGTTGTAACGCTAAGAAGCGCTTTATGCAACGCCAACAGTGACAAAACTGAGACAATTATTACGACAGTACAGTAATTACTGTCTGAGAAAATTACACCTTTGACTAAACTTTTGTAGGGTTAATACTGACGTAGTAAACTACTTTAGAGCTTTAACGGAGTGCCTTAGAGTTCTAAATACAATTCTCAGTAATATTATATTTTTATATTGTTAAAAACGAATTGAACCTTTTCTAGTTTTGTTACCATACTCTGAAAAATAATGGTGTAATATTCTTATTTTAATGTTGTTAGTTCTATATCTATTTCTGTCTGTGTGTCTATATTGGAGAATAAACTGAAAGATCCCCCCACTCACAGGTGACCCACTTGTTTGCCTTCCTATTTCATAAAAAAAAGATTGATTCCAAGAAGTTGTTTAGGTATTTTAAAGTCTCGGTATATTTTGGGAACACAATTAATTATAATCAACTGAAGAAAAAATCTATGTGACTGGTGTATATGTATTGAAATGTTCTCAACTATTATCTATGTACATTTATTTAAAGTTTATAAAAATAACAGTAATCGCTGGTGCACATTTGAAGCAATAATACCTACGTCAAGTATTTTTTTACCGATTAAAGTAATAGGTACATCAATAAATAGTAAATAAATGCGCATAAATATAAACTTACAAAATCTTCATAACATTACCACACGTCCCGTCATTACCAGTAACAAAAATTAGCAAATTATTTGCGAGTAGCAACACTATGACGAAACCTAGTTCCGTAGATATGTCAACATCGGCGTTCATACACACGCTTACGTTCTATTACTTCATACATGATAAATATACATATAAGTGGTATAGTTCGTACGGTTAAAAAGGGTGAAATTGGCCAATTTTTTCAAAACAAAGAACAAACAAACACAGAGTTTTGATGAGCTCCAGTTTGTTGATATGGACCTCCGCAAAGTAACGCCTGAATGCATTAATATTCAGATTTATTTTTTTAAATTGACGTAAATCTTACTAATATTATAAATGTGAAAGTTTGTATGTTTGTTACTCAATCACGCTAAAACAACTGAATGGATTTGGATGTAATTTGGCACCCATATAGTTTATAACCTGGATTAACACATAGGATTTTATCCCGTAAAAATGCATAGTTCCCACAGGATAGCGATAAGTGAGTTATACGCCGCCGTGACGTCATGAGCAGCAGAGCAACTAATTCTCATTAATTTGTCCAGGAAATATCGCAGATTGCATGTTGGGTGCACGTTTGCTTCATTCAAGTCTACGCGGACGAAGTCGCGGGCAAAAGCTAGTAAAACGATAAAGTTAAATGATTGCTTTGATTTTGAATGGGTGATTAATAAAATCTAATACAATTATTCCTTAAAATGGTTATATGTTACTGTTGCTCTTGTTTTGTCAGTCGCCGGACCGACGGCGCTGCTGTCAATACTATTCTTTTGTAAAAAAACCTATTTGATTTGACGAAACTTAATAAATTATTATTTAATGCAGTTAGACGTAAAATATTGTTAATTCAATGACTATAAATGGTTCCGATGTCTGAACTTAAATAAATAAAATAATATGTAATCAACTTGTAAGATTGTTAATAAAGGCTATTTGAATTTGAATTTGAAATGGTAAACTAATAATTTGCATTTGTAACATTGGCCTCAACCTGTATTCTCATGTCGCGCCGTTTTTCTGCTGTCATTTAGTATGACACTGTACATCCATGCATTATAATGTCATTGCCTCTTAGAGACGCACCAGTGTAACTCGAACAGGCTGCAGACCTTCCGGAGCTGTTTCGCCACCGAGTCGGTCGCTATTGCACTTCCACCGCTTACGACAAGAAATGTTGTGGGCGAGCTACTTGATCGATCGCAGCTACTGCGCTCTCGTTAATAAGCTGATAATTCAATTCAATTCCAAACTAGCGACCGGGCCCTGGATACATTTTTTCGGGTGATAGGACCTGCGCAAGGTCCGGATCGCTACCACCATCTTCCTCGCTAATCCTCCCGCTAAACAGCAGTTGCACTGTTGTGTTCCGACGTGTAGAGCAAGACAGCCGGTGCAATTACTGGCAAAGAGGTGTTCCATTTTAGCCCTCTGGGTTGGAAACGCATCTGCAAAATCCTTGGTGTTGGGGCGGTGGTAATCATTTACCATCAGGTGACCCACTTGCTCGTTTTTCGTCCTATGTTGTAAAAAAATACATTCTGGATGTAATGCACACAAGAACCTTTCCTGAAAAGTTCTATAAATGACAGTGAATGCAAATCCGTTGCGTGGTTTAGAAGGAGAAGGTAAGAATTTAGGACAGATAGGAACGGATAGCGACTCTACTCTATACTATGTAAAGATGATGTCGGCTAGTCAGAGTGGTCGCCACTCGTTTAGTCACTCCGTCTGATTGACTCGACATGCGAGATAGAGAAAGACAGACCGAGTAACGAGCAAGAAAATTTTGACTCTTTACAGCCGAGATGATATAAAGTTTACTATTTTATTATGAGTATAGGTCGATTCACAGGAGTTGGGGCCAATTTTTTCTATAAAAATTATGTCAAACACTGGTAAAAACAATGTCAAGCAGTGGTACGATAACATTAATTTACTTGTAATTCAGATCAAAGTGTTAGTTAATAAATAAAATAAACATGCCACTTATATCAAACGCTATATTTACTGTCCCATCTTTATCACAGCCTTGAGTCCAATGAAGTAATAGCAAAATTAAACACTGCCAGTGTACATTACTTCAGCGGGCGAGTGGCGCAAGCGCAGCTTGAGCAATGCACATATATTCGATATTATACGGGTGGCGAAAAATTGGCGAAGTCACGATTTAATGTGGTTAATGGGTTAAGACTTTGAAGCTCATCTTTGGTAGCTTTGTACAAAGTCAAATGTATTAGTGGTGATAATAAATTATGCCAGAGGGAGAATGCTTAGCCTGTTGGCATTTAAAATCAGTAATGTAAAAAAAAATACAAATAAAAAAATAAATACAATACAATTAAGCACAGGAAAAATTAAAATAAATATTAAGGATTAAGACCGCCTTTTGGATACCTATATTAAGATTTATCTGTGATTTTGTCAAAATGTAATGTGGTATTCAATAAAGTATTGTATTGTATACCGTCGATGCCTCGTATAGAGGCGAAACTCGCGTAGATCCTGTAGTTTAATGTATGGTGGTAGTTTATAGTTGATTCCTTGTGATATATCTTGTTTCATGTGCAGGAAGGTGGGTTTTATCATGAAAAAATATAAGTATGTCGCACAGCACTTGTGATAAAAGATAAATATTTTTTTTAATGATAGACACTTTTGCTCTTTTGACAGATAGGTTTTTTTATTACTAGCAACCCGTTCCGGCTTCGCACGGGACAATAAGGATGTATTGTATAGTCGGCCAAGTAATTGCTTGACCACTTTTGAACCTTATCTCTTTGCAATACGGTCGAAAAGTGTTCAAGCAATTTCTTAGTCGGCTACACATAAAAACCTTCCGGAAAAAAAAAACATAGTGAAGCCCGTTACGTGGTTTTAGAAGGAGAGGCGACCGAACATACACTATAAGAATTTAGGACAAACAGGAACGAATAGCAACTCTACTTTACACTATGTAAAGAAAAGAAGATAAAGAAGAAAGAAGAAGATAAAGATAAAGATAAGTTATAAGCGTTTGTCTTCATTATAAAGCTGGAGCGAAATTAACTCGATATAGTGTCTTAAAATTAAAAAAATACGGCTAAAATTTTAAGCACAGCCTGTAGAGTCCAGAGACAAAATTGACTTGAACTTGTATAAAAAAAGTAAATTCAAAAAATCAAAAACCCAACTGCGTAAAAAGTAAATCTAAACTGAAAAGACTAAAACAAGTCCAGTAGTTTGAAGTTCTGGTAAGTAATGTTGAATACCTACAACATTGCAATAGTTTCATGAACTTCAACAGTCGGGACCCATTATTGGAAAGATTTGAGCCGGTCTACATTTTTAACGGGTCCTTCGGAGTCGGCTAAAAAAGCCCGATTAAGAACTGGAAAACTGCTGCCAAAAGCTACCGTTACTGGTAATGTTGTACCTAATTGAAGCCAAATAAATACATATTTCGAGCGACATAATTACTCTAATTAGAGTCTCGCCGGCCACACGTTGCCTACCAGCCATTAGCGGTTACATAAGCTGCTCTTCACCTTGTGATGCAACCCAACGTGTCAAGGCCGTGTGATGCAACGGACTGCCAACGTGCGCGTTGTAATACGGACAGTCTAACCAATTTAGATTGTATTAGCTTCAGAAGCTGACCCATGTGTATACCTACTAGAGAAAAGAGGAATAAAGATAATAATAGTTATCTATGTCGACGATCTCTTAATTGCCTATTCATGTCCACAAAAGCTACAAGTAAATGATCAGCTAAATACAAAATTCGAGCCAAAAGACTTAGCAGTACCTAAACGCCTAATTGGAATTGACGTTACCTATAAAAGTGGAGAAATCAAACTGAACCAAGAAAAGTTCATAGAAGAAACTCTCAAGAAGTTCAAAATGGAAGATTGTTAGCTGGTTTCTACACCCATGGAGCCAAGGCTTTCATTAGAAAAAGGCGAAAGAGATGAAATGAAAAACCTCCCATACAAAAATTTAATAGGAACGCTCATGTACATTGCCGTGGCATCGTCCTGACTTAATGTTTGCCATAAGCTATCTCTCTCAGTTTAATGACTGTTATGGAGAAGAGCATTTCAAGTGCGCAAAAAGAGTCCTGCGTTACATGAAAGGTACGAATATAGTTGAAACTAAGTCGCAATTAACCATGGCTGCATCAAGAAGACATGACATTAATTGAAACAAACTTTAACAAACTATCTTGCTACTCCGCGAAACCAGCGGTTTGGTTTTGCGGAGTAGCAAGGTAATTTGTTGCAGTTTGTTGAAATGGACCTCCGCAAAGTAACGCCTGAATCTATTAAGTATTTATTAAAACACTAGAGAACCGCCCCGGCTTCGCATCTGTACAGTTAGGATGTAATGTAATGGCATAAAAACCTTCCGTAGGCAATTCTCTAAAGGACTGAAAACTGTATCAAAATCCGTTGCTCGGTTTAGAAGAAGTAAGCGACCGAAGATATAAGGACAGATAGGAACGGATAGCGACTTTATAGTACAGTCAAGGAATTTAATTTCCAACCCACCTAAGGTTCAATATCGTATAGCAAGTTGTCACCATAAGAGCTAACTAGAGCAAGACGTTAGTTTGACATATCGACCTTAATGCATTGCGAATATCAGGCGACATTTCAACGAAATGGGTAGGGAATTAAATTCTTTGACTGTATGTAAGGAGAAAGATAATCCAAATTAAATTTAAAATGCTATATAATGAATGACAACACAAAGAAAAATTAGGGTAATGGCAGTACCTATCCTCCCTTTTGGTGGCAGATGGTTGAAAATGGTTCTCCTGAACCAACCATCGAACTGGTTGGCTGAACTCCTGTTAATTGTTCTGTTTTTTAACGGCTAATTTAAGTAAAGGGATATTATTTATTTATTATTATAAGCTCATGCCTGTTTCCCTTTGGGGTAGGCAGAGACCACAGAACGCCATTTGCTCCGGTCCTGGCATACTTCCCTCGCTTCCTCCACACACATTCCTCTCTTGATACATGCTCGGCGGTTATGGGTACTTCTAATTCTGCCTGTCTTTAGGACGTCGCTTATTTGGTCAACGAACGTACGCCGAGGCCGCCCTCTACCAACTCGCCCAGTCACATCACCCTTATAAATTTGCTTACATAATCGCCTTTCATCCATCCGTTCAACATGCCCAAACCAACGCAACATTCCTTTCTCTATCTTAGTCACTACATCTTCTTTTAAACCACATTTCTCCCTTATAACACTATTTCGCACTCTATCAGTCAGCTTGATCCCACTCATACTACGCAGAGAACGCATCTCAACCGCATTTATTCTACTCTCATGCTTCTTCTGCCAAACCCAGCTTTCACCTCCATACATCAACGTGGGGACTAACACGCCATTGTGGACAGCCAAACGTGCCTTTTTCGACACATTCTGGCTACTCACAAAAGAGTGCAAAGCTCCATTTACACAATTTCCCGCTTTCACTCTCCTTTCGATGTCCTCGTCATGCTTTCCATCTCTAGTAAACATACTACCCAGATATACAAATTCTTTCACTTGTTTAACCCTTTCATTACCAATCTAATGATTGGTAATCAGTTTTCTGATCTCACAATCAGAAAACTGTTCATTCTTTTCTAACACCAAAGGGATATTACTTTAAGGGAGAATTAGAACGCCAAAGTGCCACTGTTTGATGGTAAGATGAAAAACATTAATAGAAAATAGACATAGTCATACTAAAATAAACACAAACAGATTAACACTAACCTTCTCGGCACGAGTTAAGCCAAGCATTTTACTGCTTAAGACCTAAACAATCGATATCTAAATAGAAATAGTGTAAGTTTTTTTTTCAGAACAACCGGGTTCGATTCCCGAGCTGAGTACGGGTTTTTTAAAAATGTATGGATGCAGTTTTTCTTCTTATTAAAATCGATGACATGGTTCCTAAAAACAGATCTTTGTATTATTGTAACCGAAATTATTTATTTTTCAATTTTTTCAATTTTTTTTTTTTGTATTTTTATCCTAATTTTTTTTTGTGTTGTCATTCATTATATAGCAATTTAGATCTTTGTATGTTTTATAGTTATGGACTTTCCCACACTGACCGACTTTATTATGTTTATGATATTAGTAATACTCTAATCCTGAGTGTCCTTTTTTTAAGAAATAGGAAGACAAACAAGCAAGTGGGTCGCCTGATGATAAGTGACCGCCTATAGACACCCGCAACACCAAAGAGATTGCAGATGCGTTGCCAACCCAGAGGGAATGGAATACCTCTTGTGCCAGTAAAAATTACACCTACTTGTGTCTCTGTGTGTGTTGTGTTGATTAGTCTTCAATGAATGCTTTTTCTTTCTTTTTTTAAAGGTACAAGCATACTCGTACAGTCAAGGAATTTAATTCCCTACCCATTTCGTTGAAATGTCGTCTGACATTCACAATGCATTAAGGTCGATATGTCAAACTAACGTCTTGCTCTATAGCTCTTATGGTGACAGTTTGCTATATGATATTGAACCTTAGGTGGGTTGGAAAATAAATTCCTTGACTGTACCTCTTCCAGTTTTCTAACAAAGTAGGTAAAGAGAAGCTAGGTCAATTGGTATGTGCAATCTTACTTTGCACGTCATTGGTGTTAGTATGTGAATGAGCCGTTCGAGTTAACGGGAGAATGTGTTTATTTTCGACTCACGATTGACTGAAATCTAAATCGACCTTCGACTTCTGACCTGTCACATTCACAACAAGTCAATCAGACAACAGTCGTGATTAAACGTCTCCCTCCCCGCAAAGCTACATTTAAGACTACGTATTCCAAATTCCAAATCGATAACATAACTAGCTGCTTAATTATATACAAACAGATAAGCGGACGAGAAATCACGAAATGTTCCCTTTTTTGCCATTTTGCTATTAAGTCTTTTTAATGAGCGAATCCGCGGGTTAAACTAAGTATTACACAGTATAGATGTCGCGTGTTAAAGAGTAACAGTTGCATAATAACAGCAGGCCAGCTCTATGCTGCGCTCGCGTGGCGCTGAAGTGTGATGTAACCGCGTGGCGCGCTGGATTTGTGTCAAGGTTTGTAGTACGATGCAATTTCACGATGAACGGCTGTGAACTTAGATCGTCGTGATCTTTCATTTGTTTGAGCTTGTTAGTTGTGATGTGTACAATATCTAAAAGTGCTATTTCGTAACTTTTATACAACTTCAATGGCACTACCACAGCTTTTTGAGAGACGCTTTTAGGATCACTTAGGAAGTATCACTTTGAATTGCCTATTCCTATGGGACGAGCTTTGTGTGGGTAGCCAAAGAGTGGTTTTACATCTAATAGGTTATCGTTCCAGTGATAGTCTTCGTGATCTATCTTTCTTTGTGATATTCGTATTGTGTTCAATAATTTTAACCTTTTGTTTTCTTTCTTTCTACTCGTAGTTCACAGAAAGCCACCTAAAGATAGAAATGCCTATGTCACTGTACAAGATCGTCAGGTTGCTATTTTTGCAAACGAAGCATTCACAATAGAAATAGAAGCAATTTTTTAAATATTTAAAGTAATCATCATCATCATCATCATCATCTCAGCCACAAGAAGTCCACTGTTGAACATAGGCCTCCTCCATGGATTTCCAAAGTGACCGGTTGGAAGCAGCATGGAACCAGCGCCTTCCTGCCACCTGTATGAGGTCATCGGACCATCTTGTGGCTGGTCGTCCTACGCTGCGCTTGCCAATACGCGGCCAAGAAATAGTCACGTGTTTTTTTATATTTAATGGACTTGGCTAAGGTAGTCAAAAGCAAATATCAAAATGTTTCGATTGTCAGTATCAAACCCATACATTCTGTAGTTTCTACTAGCTTTGACGCTAACAGAGTGTCATTATGTCTAGACACCCTGATACGTGGTATACCGAAACACCACTAGAATTGTTTGGCGGTGAGAATGAAAACTTTCTTCAGAAAATATTGTCACTTTATTGACGCCATCCATGGGACACGTGTAGGATTACGGAGTTAAACTTACGGACAAAACCATCAGGTCCCAATATCTTGACGGTCACTGGTCTTACATTGGATTAGTCAGGGTTGAGCTATCTCTTAATAATTATGACGAAAGCTTTTGACTATAGTTTATAAAGAATGAAGGACGATAGTCTTTAAAGGCGAGCTTTCATCATGTGAGGGTGACTGTAAATCCTACTTTCTGTGTAAACTAATCATTAGCGTAATCACAGGGTGTTACACTTTTGATTTATCGGTAATTAATTTTGGTGTACCGCAGGGGTTCGTTCTCGGCGCAAGATGCGTTCTTCATCATCCCAATGGTTCTTTTCGCCAATATTTTCGAAAATGTGTATAAATGACACACATAATTATTCTCTGACACATACAAAAACTAACGCTGGTAAAAATATCACGTTTTAACAAATACCAGCAAAAAATTATCGCTTTGTAATCTAAAAGGTAATGAGGCCCAGCTTTTTATTTAGTTTTTTTTAGTTTTTTTAATAATAAAAGAATTAGGATATTTTGCAATATAATAAGATGATTAACGACTAAAGCAATAGACATTAAATAAATAAACATAACCTGTGACACACCCACCAAACGACCTAATAAACAATAATTGTGTATATCATTAAGTAACATTGATATGCCAAGTTATTAAAAGTTACGAAAGTCTTACATAAAACGTTTATGTGTAATTGGATTACTGCGCATGCGTGTCAAGGTGCGATGAGTAATCTGTAGATCTTATCGAAGATACGTTAGATTCTAACAAAATACTATGTAGAACATATCAAGGAGTCAAATTTCAACCGTGTAGCGTTAGAGATAAAGTTCAATTTTAAATAGCATATACTAAACATGGAATAATAGTTGAAGATTTAGGAATGTCTGCTGATAAAGGCTTGTAAAAGTGTCGCAATTTACATTAGGATCAGCTTAGACGATTTTTAAAATACTTACGTTATTGTTTTGGTCGTTTTAAGACTTTTTTCTGTTTTCTCGGTGTTTTCGCCACGTGGCTGACACTGGTAACATTTTTTTATTCAGGAGTTTGAATAAAAATAAAATAAATAAAAATAATTTAAAGCTATATGCAACGACACAAAGAAAAAAATCTTGGGCATCTGACAGGACTCGAGTCGGCAACGCGCAACGTGCGATATTCCAAGATATTGTTTTTTCATTGCATATTATTTAAATTTAATAATTTGAACGGCTACATTAAAAATAGAAAATCAATTGAAATTTCAGTTCCGAAAAAAATACTGTACCTATTTGATAGTTAACCTACTTTTTATTCAAGATTAGGTTGAATTTGAACTGTAATCATCGTTTATAATTTTCACTTTTTTATGTACTATATGGAACACTTGAACCTTCAAAACAGACTTAACATCCCGAACTACATTTATAATCTAAGAGTCTTGTCAGAATGCCAAAAATTATAAAGGCACATTTTCATTAAAAAAAAAAACTACGGAACCTTCAAACCGCACTCCGTCTCACGCTTACCCAATATTTTCCTAATCGAAACAAGATTTAGCTCACGCTATTTCAAAATGAACGCTCTAAAATTAACCAACCCGCTCCGGCCAGCCACACTTGACCTCCTCCCCCCTCCCAGCCAAAACTGGCTCCGAACCAGCGGTGCAACTGAATACAATCCCAGGGGTCACCATACACTGGTCGCAGTATAGAGTAATGTACACAGTTATGCAACTGCAGTGACCTTAAATTCTTACGTAACGTCTCCTGGAGTCATTCCCAAACCGATTTGAACTTTAACTTAGCAGTGTAAGGTTGGTTTTGTCGTGTTGATTGGGGTATCATAGAGAATTGGGTTAGCTGAACTGTTGAAATATTGTGTAGCGTGTACGAGACCCACTTAATATTGAATTATTAGTGTTATAATGGAGTTTATTAGGTTGTTGTAGTGATGTGTGAGCTTGGGCGTACCCAGGGGGGCAGGGAGGGGCAGCTGCCCCCCTGGAAATCTTGCAGAACATATATGAACTGGCCTAATCACTAATCAAAGTGTAAACGGGGCCTTATGCTCTAATTTTTGAATAAACCGAGCAGTAGACACTGACAAAATGCAATAGCCAATTGACGATGGCGGACGAAGATTACCGAATCTAGCATCTGACTCCCCCCCCCAGGCCAGAAGCTGAGTACGCCCATGTGTGTGAGGTTGTGATCAATGTTTGCTGTTCATTATTGTTTAAGAGGAGTGTGAACCCAGCGCTCCCCATACAAACGGCGATAACGTTTTCCACCCTCTAAACCTTAACCTATAGGCATGATTTTTTTGTATGTTGTCAGTATGCCCTAGATCTAGGTTTGTATGTTTTGATTTTTTCAATATTCTGCATTGATTTGACATCTGCATTTTAGGAGTTTCATACAAAACAAAAAAGCGTCAATATTTACGAAACTATTAAGAACAACATACAAAAAAATCATGCCTATAGGTTAAGGTTTAGAGGGTGGAAGACGTTATCGCTGTTTGTGTGGAGAGCGCTGGGTTCACACTTTTCTAAACTTATCACTAAAAATCATTCCTTTTTTATTCAATAGAAACACATAAGTATGCACGTCCTACCTTATCTTCTTGATCTACACTAATATCTACACTAATCTACACTATAATAATATAATAAAGAGAAAAACTTTGTGTGTTTGTTATTTTGTTAGTTTGTTTGTATGTAGGGGGTAATGTCTGGAACTACTGAACCGATTTCAAAAATTCTTTCACAGATAGAAAGCTACACTATTCCTGACGGACATAGGCTACTAATTTTACGTGAACGAAGTCACCGCGTCCGCTAGTAATAATATAATAAAGAGGTAAACTTTGTTTGTTTGTTTGTTAGTTTGTTTGTATGTAGGGGGTAATCTCTGGAACTACTGAACCGATGTCAAAAATTCTTTCACAGTTAGAAAGCTACACTCTCCCTGACGGACATAGGTTTCTAATTCTAGGTGAACGAAGAATTAAAGTAACCCATTTCTGAATAATACAAGTCCCAAAATATCACCTTAATTAAAAGACATAAGGTTTAATTTTGTGTAATATCATATTCAGAATTGAGTCGCTTTAATTCTAAGGATGCGATATAGTATAAACAAGTCGCTATTCGCCTGTCTGTCTCCATATCTACGGCCGCTCACTCCTTTTAAACTACATAACTGATTTTGATACGGTTTTCACTGTTCGGATCGCTACCACCATCTTGCTCGCTAATCCTGCCGCTAAGCAGCAGTGCTTGCACTGTTGTGTTCCGGCGTGGAGAGCAAGACAGCCGGTGTAATTACTGGCACAAGAGGTATTCCATCTTAGCCCTCTGGGTTGGCAACGCGTCTGCACTCTCTTTGTTGTTGCAGGTATAGGCGGTGGTGATCACTTACCATCAGGTGACCCACTCCCTATTGCCTTGCTATTGGTTTGCCTTCCTATTTCATAAAAAAAAAGACATAAATACCTAACTGTCAATAAAAAGTCTAAGGCAGTTATCCATATCCAACTTTTGACCTCATCTAATTTTGAACCCTATACACATAAACTTTAAGTTCAAATTCAACCAAACTTCCCTTAATAACCTAGGACTTAAAGCAAACGTCGTGATACTTTACCATCGTCCTATTTCCCAGGTATGTTGTAAGTGTAGGACAATGAAATAAGAACTGTAATACTTTGTGCTAGAATTCATTATTGTGTGATACTTAGCCAAGAGTTCACTGTAAACTATAAGACAGCCTCTTCGAGTGAGATATAAATTGTATAGTAAATATGTAATTAAACAAATGTTTGGAATTTTCCTTAGTTTACTAAAAAGACGTCCCCTCGAATAAAAAACTTTTTTAAGCTAAAAAGGATTGGTATTTTTTATGAATAAGGGAGATAAATATTGTCAAACGACGACATATTAAAACAGACAGACAGACGGACAAGCGCTTTTTTACCCAACTACGCCAAAGTCAAAACGAAGGGTACGTTTTGAGGCATATACAATCCTCTTAGCAAAAGAACTTGCAGAAACTGTGAACCTGTACCTTGGCCGTAACCCCGTCTCCCGAGCTCCTGCGCCCGCGCCGCACTGACATAACCCGCTTACCTACTGCCAGCCGGATACACGCCAGGGCTGCCACCTATAAGTAATAATTTCATAAATAAATAAATAAATATCTTGGGACAGTTAACACCAATTGACTTAGTCCCAAAGTCAGCAACTAAAGCTGCTTGTGTTATGGGTACTAGACAACGGATATACATACTTATGTATACTTAAATACATATAAAATCCACGACTCGGGCACGAACATTCGTATTCATCATACAAACATTTGCCCCTCCCGGGAATCGAACCCGGTTCCTCAAGCTTCATAGTCAGGGTCACTAACCACTAGGCTATCCGGCCGTCTGTCAATATAATAATATCATTGCTGCCAACACACCAGACCGCTCCTACTTTACCTCGTTTTGAAAAAAGCTTCGGTCGAATCTAATTTCAAAACTCCAGTTTCATAGGCGGCCGATTTAAGATTTACTGGACAAAAAGTATCCTATGTTTTAATCCAGGAGATGATCTGTCTGTCTGCCAAATTTCATCTAAATCCGACCATGCGGTAGTGAGGAATATAGATCAAAACATCCAAACATCTAAACATCCTTGCTTTTACATCTTCTTTAAATGAAAAGTCGCAATTTTTCCTGTCTGTCTTAAATTTTAAATTTTTATAGTGTATCTTTGGCCGCCTTAATATCCAAAACCCCGCAACGGATTTTGATATGGTTTTCACAGTCATTTAGTGATTTTTTTACGGTAGGTTTTTATTGTACCGGCGGAGCCGGGGCGGGTCACTAGTTTATAATATTAGAAGGATGTAGGATGGTATTAAATGCTCGGGATCTCGCTGCGGGACAGAGTACGAAATGAGACCATTCGCCATAACACGAAGGTCGATTAAAATAATTATCTTGGGACAAATCCACACCAATTGATCTAGTCCCAAACTAAGCAAAGCTTGTACTATGGCTACTAGACAACGGATATTCATACTTACATAGATAAATACATATAACATCCAAGACTCTGGTATAAACATTCGTATTGGAGCTAAGATTGGCGCAGTTGAAATAGCAATGGGCTGGTCATATCTGCTGCAGAGATGAAACCAAAAGAGTATAAATTGGACATCCCGCGCAGGGAGCCGAAGTGTGGGACTGCAGTCCAGTGGTCGGATGATTTATGAAAGACGCCAGGGCCGATATAGACCAGTAGAACTTAATGGATAGTCATGCAAGAGGTAAGTTTCATCACCGCACTACTCGTCGGAAAAATGGGTTCCATCAGCACCACCTCGATACGTGGTGGTCCTCCACTGTGCATTTTAAACGCTCTTTTTTACCTCGGACGTGCAAAATCTGGAACGGGCTAGCGGCTGGGGTTTTTCCATCTTCCTTCCACATGGGTGCCTTCAAAAGACGAGTGTACCATTTTTTGCAAGGCCGGCAACGCACTAGCAGTCCTAATGGTGCTGTAGGTGTCCATGGGCGGTGGTGATCACTTAACATCAGGTGAACCACTTGCCCGTTTGTCGGCTTTAATATAAAAAAAAATTATTCGCCAGCCGACGTCTACATGCTGAGAGAGAGTAGATAATATTGGTAGGATAGGATTCAGAATTGTAATATTTGGCACAGCCCTAGCACAGCATCCCAGGGATGTGCTCAGCGGATGCTAACCCACTGCGACGTAACGGGACCCCGCGTGGACTAACATGGATACGCCTGCCACGAGGTCAATGCACGACACAATACGCGGTAAGAAAAAAACATGGCGGGGTGCCACTTTCTATAATGCAAAAGAAATGATTGTAGTGAAGTTTCTTAATTAGCTTACAAGCGGTATAAAAGCTGTAGAGTAGCTGTTTAGAGGTGCGCTAGTTTTGGATTTTCAATCTTATTAGTCCCGTATTAATCAATGCCATTCTTACCATTTCGGAAATCGTAGGTTGTTGTCTCAGCACTCACTCATGCATGAAGTTCACTTAAGAAAATCTTGAAGATAGTAAAACTATTAAAATAAAACCTTTTTCGCATACCATACATAAAATACCCATATGAAAATATTATGCTTAAAAAATTCACTTAGTTTAGAGAATAGTATAGTCTCGTTATAGATGATAGAAGTTGACCAATTATATCGCAACGATGTTGTGTTATTTAAAAATCGACATACTTGCGCATGTATAGTACAGTCAAGGAAGTTAATTCCCTACCCATTTCGTTGAAATGTCGTCTGACATTCGCAATGCATTAAGGTCGATATGTCAAACTAACGTTTTACTCTATAGCTCTTATGGTGACAGTTTGCTATATGCTATTGAACCTTAGGTGGGTTGGAAATTTAATTCCTTGACTGTACCTATTATGTTACTCGTACATATTTATAGTAACGATACTTATCTATTTATAAGCTTTAATTTCGTTTTAGTAACTTAATATGAACCTAACAAATCTTAGTTTGTTCGAAGTTGAACTTTACTCAGTTCAAGGTTTTCGAATGGCATGAAATTTATTGTACGTAAAAAACCTGTCTAACTTTGCAACACAAAATTACAATTAATTGTCCTCAAATTAAGGGGTGTCTTTAAGAACCTTGAAGAATTTTGATTCGAATAAAACCAAGAAATTAATTGACGTATCCACGTTATGCTCAACGCTCCGTGCCGCAGTATGTCGTGGCACACTGCTCCACTTGAGCCATAAGCAGATAACCGCGTGTGATCCCATACAACCCATACAATATAACGTAATATTCTCGCGACCACATTCCCAGGAGGGTAGCCAGAAATGTTTCACGAAACAGGATGCCGAGTCTCGTGATTAATTATACAAAGATATGAGGAATAATGTATTTAACAAGCCGAAACGGTCGGTTTGATATTCGGTTATGATTTATATATGTAACTATTAAACCCTTTACATATAGAAAGGTACAGTCAAGGAATTTAATTCCCTATCCATTTCGTTGAAATGTCGTCTGACATTCGCAATGCATTAAGGTCGATATGTCAAACTAACGTCTTGCTCTATAGCTCTTATGGTGACAGTTTGCTATATGCTATTGAACCTTAGGTGGGTTGGAAATTAAATTCCTTGACTGTACAATAAAGTATAAAGTTTGTTATTTTAACATTAAAGTACAGTGAGATTCGGATATTCTTATTTTATTAACATAAATCGATCACTCACGTATTTGATGTCCAGTTACAAAAATTACAAAAAATATATAAATGACAAAAAGATGCAAAGACCGCCTGTTGTATCCCAGTATTTCCTTGTATGTGTTCCTTTTGTTTACTTGTGTGAATCAATAAAGAGTATTTGTTGTTGTTGTTGTTGTTGATGTATAGTCGGCCAAGAAATTGCTTGACCACTTTCCGACCGTATTACAAAAGGATAAGGTTCAAAAGTGCTCAAGCAAATACTTGGTCGACTATACAAAGGTGAACTTATCGCTTGTAATTGTGCCACCTGTTTTTATTTCTATTCTTTTGTTCATCAATTCTTTCTAACAACTGCGTATTACCTCTAGGTTGTACCTTTCTATATTGTTTTTTGTGGCGATTAATAATGGTATGTACTAGAATAGTATTCAATACTTTGTGATAGTAGTTATTGGTTGTTATATTGCATAGTGCAAAGATTAGGCATTTACTATGGCAGTTTCTTTTAGCACAAACCAGTGGTCCTGATATGACCGCCCAAGTATAATGTCCCTCTATATGCGACCCTTTCATAAGACACTAGTCAGACAGAGCTGCAGGAAAGGAAACAACGGGTTTTGTGGGTGGTAGGACCTTGTGCATGGTCCGTCCGGATCGCTACCACCATTTTGCTCGCTAATCCTGCCGCTAAGCAGCAGTGCTTGAACTGTTGTGTTCCGGCGTGGAGAGCAGGATAACCGGTGTAATTACTGGTACAAGAGGTATTCCATCTTAGCCCTCTGGGTTGGCAACGCATCTGCAATCTCTTCGATGTTGCTGTTGTTGGTGTACACTTACCATCAGGTGACCCACTTGCTTGTTTGCCTTCCTATTTCATAAAGAAAATCAAACTTGAGGGTTATGTAACGGTCCCAGTGGAGTAATTTTTGAGTTCAGAACGCTTAAGAGGAGTGTGAACCCAGCGCTCTCCATACAGACGGCGATAACGTTTTCCACCCTCTAAACCTTAACATAGATTATAGAGCCATGTTTTTTTTGTATGTTGTCATTATGCCCTATATTTGTAAGATATTATGATTCGAAACTAGACATAGACATATAAAACTTAAACTAATACTAAAACTAGGGAAACTAAAATTAGGTGAGGTCCCCCAGGTCTGATCCCTGCGGTATATAAGGGTCCCCATGATGCTGGCTGCGTTTCCCCTCTGGATTGATATGCCAATCCGTTGAGCAAGAAACGAGCCAGCGCTAGGGTCCCCAGTGGCTGAATGTAATTGTTTGTATGTTCTATATTTAAATATTCTTTATCTACACATATATCATAAATGCTCTATAATGCATTCAGAAACCGTAGGCAATGACCAGCATTATAACAACCAATATTATTATGAGAATTTTTCTAATTTGTTTCTATATTTGTTGAAATTCATTTTTTATTACATTATTTTAATGTGTACAGTCTATAGATATTAAATAGGTATCTAGCATAGTAGCTAGTAGCAATGAAGGTCACTGCCCTATGGCTTCTGAACCCATCATAGAGTACTTATGATATGTGTGTAGATAAAGTAATGTATGCAACTGTACATAACTAGGTCTTAAAACACTCGTGTGATCCTATTATGAAACTCGCTGACGCTCGTTTCATAAAACCACACTCGTATTTTAAGACCCCTCATTATGCAGCAGTTGCATAATAGTATTTTATGCAACTGTTGCATAATGAGGGGTCTTAAAACACGAGTGTGGTTTTATGAAACGAGTGTCAGCGAGTTTCATAATAGGATCACACGAGTGTTTTAAGACCTAATTATGTACAGTTGCATACATTACTTTATCTACACACATATTATAAGTACTCTATGATGGGTTCAGAAGCCATAGGGCAATGACCTGCATTGCTACTAGCTACTAGTGCTAGGTACCTATTAAATATCTATAGACTGTACACATTAAAATAATGTAATAAAAAATGAATTTGAACAAATATACAAACAAATTAGAAAAATTCTCATAATAATATTGGTTGTTATAATGCTGGTCATTGCCTACGGTTTCTGAACGCATTATAGAGCATTTATGATATATGTGTAGATAAAATACTATAATAGTTTCAAAAAAACCTGAAGTTCACACGTTCTTTAACGGCCGTGGTGCAACATCGACCCGTTAAAAAATGGGACAAAATACCCTTTGCCAAGTCCGGTTATTTTGCACTAAAGTGAAATGTTGCAATTTAGGGCTAATTTCATTCTCGTACGTGTTTTGATTGTTTAAGCGAAATTTTACCCGAAATGTTATGACATGTGTATCGAAAAATGATTAGTTGTGTTATATAAATCGGGTTTGAACTTGGCAATGCCATTCAACTACAATTATACATAACAGAACTTACGTAAACTTTTGATTTTGTAAAAAATGTATATTTTCGTGTTTTGTGTGTTTTATTCACTAGTAAGTATTTTACTTTATTTTTTATGACTATACCTAATCCAGTTGCTAAGCGACAGGGCTTGTACAGTCAGCGTCAAATATACCAGAGCGGGTAAGGTGTCAAAAATATCTGAACTCGACTCTATCGTCAAATACGCTCGGGCGTGTTCAGATATTTTTGACCACCTTGCCCGCTCTGGTATATTTGACGCTGACTGTACTGTCGTGCTCCAGCGTGGAGAGCAAGGTAGCGTGAAGTTACTAGCGCAAGAGGTATTCCATCTAAGCCAACCATCTTGGCAACTCTTTTTTTTTATGAAATAGGAAGGTAAACAAGCAAGTGGGTCACCTGATGGTAAGTAATCACCACCGCTTATAGACATCCGCAACAAAAAAAAGATTGCAGATGCGTTGCCAACCTAGAGGGCTATGATGGAATACCTCTTGTGCCAGTAATTACACTGTCTGTCTTGCTCTCCGCGCCGGAATGCAACATAACTCATCTTGTCTTATTGGTGTTGCGGAAGTCTATGAGCGGTGGTAATGACTTACCATCAGTTGACTCTATAGCTCGTTCGCCTTCCTATTTAAAAAAAAACAATCATGCATCAATAACTTTAACCTAATCAAACAGTTCTCAAGATCTTATCGGTATAGCAAATCCAAAAAAGGATCATCTCCGTGACCAGAAGACACGCCACTTCCTTAATAATTCTTATTGGTATCTTGTTTCCATACAAAAGTTAATATCAATTGTTGAAGTACAGTCAAGGAATTTAATTCCCTACCCATTTCGTTGAAATGTCGTCTGACATTCGCAAGGTATTAAGGTCGATATGTCAAACTAACGTCTTGCTCTATAGCTCTTATGGTGACAGTTTGTTATATGCTATTGAACCTTAGGTGGGTTAGAAATTAAATTCCTTGACTGTACCTATTAATAATAGATTATTGGTATGTTATGATTTAATTCAATTAATCATGTCAATGTCACTTTTGAATAAAAATATGTTCATTTTAAATGCAACTGATTACCACATATACAGGGAACTGCTCGATATGCTTCGAATTAGTTCTTAGTCTTTCATCTTGAGGAATACCTACAAATAACAATTATAATCTAATTCTGTTTCTAATTAAAATATGTTACATTTTAATGAAAATTGTACCATACTTATACACTATTAAATATACGTGATGTTTCGTTCAGCAAAAAAAATACTCTATCAGCAAAACCTAACCTTAACCTATACCAACAGTTTGTTTTTGTTAGTCATCTTTTCTGCTGAATAAAAAGTAAATATCTGGTCAACTGTTCATTCGTTTGGATAGAAGTAGTAGCCTACTTAAAGCGTTTCGTACGGTGAGTTTAAGATCCAGAAACCCATAGGGCGAGGAATCATAAAATCCGTCAACAGATTGGCACTTTTTATTGGGCCAGAACCAGCTCGCGTTGACCAATTCCCCTTAGGACTTGATTTGTCGTTTTCCTCCCTTTTTCTAAAAATATATTAATTTACTACTTTTTTCTACAGATACCATACATCCTCGCTGACCCATCACCGGACTTCATCCATATCCAAAACTACGACGGCCCCATCTTCCTTCAGTCCCCTAAACCCAACTGCTGCCCATTATGTAACAGTCTCCTGACACCCCAAAACCCTGCCATCAAACCTGATTTACCATGTGAATCAGCAATTACAGAAGGACACCTCAGAAATCAACTTGGAGCTAACGAAATACCCAACACAAACCTTTACGGAACAGCTCCTGCAAATGCTTATACGCCATTAACGTCGGGAAACCAGTTCGGAGCAATTCCAGGAAATGCCCACACCGGGACAGTTTCTGGAGACACCAATTTGGGAACTTTGCTGCATACAAATTCGGGACCAAGTTCAGGGATTCCTTACTCAGTTCCGTTGACGTCTAGGAATGCTCATTCTGGACCATCACCTGGGAATGTTTACACAGCACCACCTTTTGGAAATACCTTTAACACCAATTCTCAAACTGGAAATTTTGGTAATCCGCTCTGTGGTGCTAACCAACCAACAATAACCACAACCGAGTGCACTTGCGTCACGAAACCTGTGTCGAGCTATCTACCGATAAATACTTCTCAAAATACCGGTTCCTATAAGCTACCTATAGCTGTAGGTAATAACCAGGTATTTGGCGCTGAGGAGGAGCCAGTGCTGGTTCCGCAGAAGTTTTCCTACTCATTGATACTTGATGGGGAGGTCGCACCAACGTTTAACCAGAACGGGCAGTTCGACTATAGGTATTACTAATAGTTAATTATTTCATAAGAAGAAATAGAGAAACTCTTGATTAAAGTAAATCAATCTAAACGGTTTTTATCACTTATATTGGCACAAATCTAATTGACGACGTTTCGAGCTATTTTCAGGTCTCATTTTATGTTTATGGGCAGAAAGAAAATTGCAACGAAATGAAATGTTGAGAATTAAATTCAATTTTATATTGTAATTAGATACATTGTATTTTATTTGTTAGTGTTTAACTGTTTTATTACAAACTGTTACATTATCTTCTCATAATCTATCCATGAACTTAAAAAGGGGTCTAAACGTTGGGAATTTGTCGCAATACGCGAGGCAAAACTGTTTAAATTGTTTTATTTCATATACATACATATGTATAATATCAACATTTCTTAAAATATCCATTAAACAAGATTCGGTTGCAGTGGTTTGATGCAACGCATCTGCAATCTCCTTGGTATTGCGGGTGTCTATGGGCGGTGGTGATCGTTTACTACCAGGTGACGCACTTGCTTGATTGCCTTCCTATTGTATAAAAAAAAAGTTAAAGTGCTAGCTACTGTGACTGAGCCTAGATTCTAACTTTATTCCTGTTCTGCGAATTGAGAAAACGAACTAACATTAAAATAGTACGACGACTTGCACCCAAGACCGTATTTAGCAGCATTAGATAAGATTATTTTTAATGATTTGTTTTCATTACCACTAAATAAATGTTAATTGTCTTGCAGGAATATAATAAATGTAAATCAAAGAAAATCCTTGAGTTCTTCTTTCATTTTTATATTTGTACATAATACCACTGGTATCGAATGGATAGTTGGATTGCAATCATTTTGAATTGATTTAGTCACCTAGAAGTCTCCAATCAATTACTCAAAAAAGGCTGCTCGTCTGATGGTAAGCAATTTCTAACCTTCAGAAGCTTGTAATACAAGGTGTACCAATCACAAGCATGCCTGACCTTTATGTGTAAGTTTGTGTGACCCAGCATCTCTCTCTAACCTAATTTACTTATTTCTCATTATCTTGTACGGTGCATGCCCAAATCCAGCAAACAAAACAGCTTCGTGCAATCCCAAATGCATTTTGCAAGCAAATTGCGCGGCGCGAGGTGTTGTAAGTTTGCGTCACCGCTGATGGCTTGGCTTTTTGTTAATTTGCCTTCTGGTAGATCTTGAACTGACTCTACCTACACAAACATTGAACTAAAGTAAGAAATAAAATTCATTTAGTATGTTATCACATTGTAGCTAGATGTAAACAAAAAACCAATACTAAAAGGGAAGCTGGCTAAGTATACCTAATGTAACGAATTACGTCGCGACACTGACATTCTGCCACAACCTTACCCTCCTGAAACTAAACTCCACCAACTTAATACTGTAACATTCAACATAAAAACGTAAAGGAACTGCGCAATAAAGCAGCATTCACACGTCGCATGGAGTAGTATCACTACACGAAATGTTTCCGCTATGGTAAGCTATATTGACACGTAAAGGGCCATTTACAAGGTACGGGTGCATTACATTGCGGGGCTCGATCGGTCGATCGATCGATCGATCACATTATCGGCGTAGCTACCAAGGCTGGACGGTACCGTGCCCTGGGGCCCCCATTCTCAGGGGCCTCTGGCCAGCATAACTTAAACAAATATCCTCCAATCTCCAGAATTACATTTTTATGTAATTCATTATTTAGGGCCACGATTTTCTTTCCCAGTGCCTTTTTTCACCAAGCTACGCTACTGTAGCCCGCAATGCAATACAACTAACATGCGTAGACTCGTACCGTGTAAATGGCACTTAAGGGGATGAAATGTCGCTTCTAATAGAGTTTGGTCATATGTTTAAACTTACATAGCTTTCAGTTGGCAAAAAAAGAAAAATACTGCACCTTTTCGATTAGTCGCTGCCATCGCATTTCAGGGGGTGACTCTCTAAGTGCAATGCGCCCTGTCTTGCTCTAGCGCAAGCACGAGTGAGGGAGACAGAGCGACGTCTCGACGATGAGCTCAACGTTGTTACGATTAGAGAGTAACGGGGCTGCTCATTTGCCTCGTGTTTAGACATCTCGTAGTTAAGTGTTCGATGATGCGCGAACCTTAGATTTGCAATTTTAATTCATTTGTAAGCGACAATTGATTTTGTTTGGTTTGATGCAAATCAAGAGTTTCATCAGTATCTTACTATTTTGTAATTACTAAAGGCAAGTCAAAATCAAAATCGTTTGGTAAGTATTATGCAACACGTCAGATTGTTTGACTAGTATCTGACTTATGCTTCGTTTTATTTTACAACAGTAAAAACATCATGCGTATTATTGTTAAACCACACAAGAAGACAAAAACTAAAAAAAAATTAAGAAAGTCAACAGCAATTTATTCCAGACAGCTATATGATAGATGTACCTAATGGTGAAAACTAATATAGCGTTGGCGGTGCAAAGGAACAGAAATCAATTAAAAAATATATATCGTCATTATATTCATTGAGAAGAGAGCTTTCATACTAAAATGTTCGTACTTTACTATTGTAATTTAAATATACTTTAGTGAGATTCTGATGTAAAACAATGATCTTTAGGTCGTTTTACTAGCTTGATGTAAACGTCTTTAGTCATCGTCATATTAGTCGAAATACGTCCACTGCTGGACATATGCTTCTCCCAAGGATTGCCACAACATATTCAACGGGGTCCCGCAACCAGCACCAGGTCGTCGGTCCACCTTGTGGCGGGTCTGCCCACTGTGTATTATAAAATCAATGACTATATCTTGGACAAGGATGTTTGGAAATGATCCCGATTTGTATTAGCTATACCTGGCTCCAAATATTGTACACCTACTGTGTTAAATTATTAAAAATTTAAGATGTAAAATAGCATTGTAATTTTGATTTATTTAAAAAATTACACCTCTTTGAGTTTCTTGCCGGTATCTTCTCATCAGAGGTTTTTCCGAACCAGTGGTAAATTTTATGACATTCATAAGTGCTACCTGTAAGCCTAATTTGAATAAAATATTTTGACCTAGACTTTGACTTTGAAAGGGCTGGCAGCTACATATCACAAAGAATTAGTATTGCAATACCACTAGCCCTGTGGCCACCATTCTAAGGGGGCCCAATTTAAAGTTAGTTTACACAATATCTTATTTTTTCGCGACTTGTAAACATCAAAAAAAACAATTGAAACGATTTATTTTACGTGTCCCTAGCCTATGGACAAAAATTAAAACTAGACGATTTTTTTTACGATAATTAAAAAACAACTGTGTCATAACATTCCTGAGTAGTGTAACACAGATGTATTCTTTGTCTAGGTTACGTTGTACAGCTCTGTATTGTAACGAATCCAATTCAGACGTTTCCGGACGCGATATATAAATAACAATTGTCGATTATAATCCACTAATAAGATTGTTCAACAGAAAATAATACGGAAATTCATTAAATCCACGTCTAAAATCAGTCTTCCTCCTAGAGCCTCTTCCTGTTTTTATTTAGGGTAAGCTTTGACCATGACCCTAAGTTAGGCAGGTCGAGCTATTAAACTAAAACCAGAAGACAAAAAAATCCAACCCTAGTCAAATAAAAATCAATTGTCAATGATATTACACATATCTTCCGAAGCTTGCACTCAACCCGTTAGCTTCTCACAGCCCTTCATCAAAACCAACCAATAAGGGCTCCGCTTCTAACTCCCAGCATGAGGTAACCGCTTGCGCAAGCGCCAAGGATATAGCAACCGACGCTTGCGACACCCAAATGTCTCGCGTTAGGAAAGGAGCGCCGTGTCAAGGCACGGTTCGCTCCTTTCGATTCGTTGGGCAATGGGATAAATGCCAGGGACCGGTTCTGTCAGTTGACAGAAGTTTTGAGCCCTTATTAAGGTTATCTGTACATTTTTGGGGGAATTTAATCTCCTCTAATTCTAGCGTTGGTCGAAATTCATCTTACATTTGAGATATAAAAAAAGATCACAGATTACAAAGGGTTGACAGTTATTTTTGACATTTGGAATTCGACTTTGATTTGTGAGGATGCTTCCTTCTAAACCACGCAACGGATTTTGATACTGTTTTCAAGAAACTGGAACAAATTACCTTGCTACTCCGCGAAACCAGTGCCGGGCTCGTGCAAAACACAGCAGACGCAGCTATTTTGCACGAGCCCGGCACTGGTTTCGCGGAGTAGCAAGGTAATTTGTTCCAGTTTGTTGATATGGACCTCCGCAAAGTAACGCCTGAATCTATTAATTACTGTTTTCAAGATCAAAAGTTGGAATTTCCAGACCTTTATTTTTGATCTTGGATTCTATTTTCGTAGATATTTTCTAAGGAAGGTTTTTACTTGTACCCGTTAGGAGTTATCCTTAAGACTAGAAGCGGGACGCTAGTAGGATATAATCAATACTGTATAGCCTATTTTTAAATTGAATTACCTAAGTATGTCGTTTTATTCTAGGCAGGAAGCTGGAATCGAACCTTGTATAGCCTCGGTCACCTTGCATTGTAATTGAAGATATCTGTTAAGGTAAGTAAATATAATGTAATTTAATTTATTCTTATCATGTTAACTACTGCCAACATTGGCACTATAACATATGGAAAACACAGAAGTGCTCGAACTGGTAATCACTATTCTGATAAAATGTCTAAGAAATCATCTTACAGATTTAGAAACTACAGGTCTTTAATTTTTATTTCCTTGAGTATTCCGAAAATATTTTATGATGCAACATACGTAGTGTTACATAGGGTAATATGTTGGGAATTCTATATGTTAACCAACCTCTCCCTGCCTTGGGTGTCATGAGGTGGAAGGGTCACAACACCGAGGAATGTGTGGCTTGGGGACCCATATGCAATACCTACCTTAGTTGCTAAAAAGAGTCTCTTATCATTATAAATAGCGACTCGCCCCGGCTTTTTATGGGTGCAATCGAGATGTAATTAATGTACATAAAAACTTTCTCTAAAAAAATCTCTACATGACAGTAAAAACCGTCTCAAAATCCGTTGCGCGATTAAGAAGGAGAAGGCGGCCGAACATACACTATACTCGTTAGTATTAAGGACAGAGAGGAACGGGTAGCGACTTAATTATGTATTGTCCTGAAAAGTGGTCGTAGTATCAATTATGCGAAACGAGAATTATACGAGGCATTATTAGGACTACAGGTACGTATGCGACACACTATAAACAAATTGATTTCTTGCGTTTATTCGCTATGTGTGTCATAGCTGGTCTCGCCAACAGTCAACGATGATGCAACTGACGCTCAATTGATTGAGTGGGACAACAAAAGGATGTCCTGGACGTGGTGTCGGTTAATGTCGTAACGATTTTGTCGATTGCCTCGAATATCACCTGCTGCGATGCCACCAGTTGCCGTTTAACTCGGTTTTGACCGACTGCGGTGAAGCTGAAAAGGATGGTCGGTTGTAGCATAAACTTCCTCCCTTATGCCGCGTTTCTAAACATATATCATCCTTGTTTGTCTTAGGTAAACAAACATTCTAACCTAAGTTTTCAGTTTTTGTCATCAAAATATTGTTTTCTAAATTTTTGTAACCGAAATGTCTTTCGATTTTTATTTTAAATGTTTTTAACATTCAGCTTATTAAATTACAATGCTATGCAATGACAACACAAAGAAAAATTGGGGTAATAGCAGGACTCGAACCTGCAACATCAGCATATTGTTTAATGTTTTAATGCTCAGTAAACCTGCAATACTCACATATGTCTTCTTTAGCTATCATTACGACGTTAGCATTCGAATTACAGAATTAAACGCTACCCAGTCTTGACGTAATGGATACTTATCGTGATTAATTACATTTTGTCAAAAAACGCTAATGTAATTCAATTAAATTACACTGCGATTAAAAACAGATTAAGATTTGGTTTACAAATTTAAGTGAAGTGACATCATCTTGGTATTGAATTTAACCGCGACTTTGAATTGCAATGGGTTGATTTTTGGCTTTCGGGCGCTTGAAACTAGCCAGTCGCGCGCCAATCAGAGCAGTCTTAAATATAGGCTCGCGTATTTCACTGGCGAGTGTCGAGCGTTTGAAAATCAAAAATCACCCTGGGAATTACTTCAAGGTGAATGCTCCGTGTGGGGCGGAAATTATGAAATTACGCGGTTTTTTTTTGTGGCTTATGGTCATAAACATGAGACCTGGAAAGTGGTTATCTAAACGCGTCAGCGACGAGCTCGACGTTTTGGCACAGAATAAATAATAGTACTAACGTACAGAAACTTCTCTTTTTCGACCACCATTAAACAAATTCCAACTTTATGATCAGGCACCAAAAAGTTCGTATTACTTCATAAACATTCGCCAGGCGGCATGCGTCAAAAGGAAGGCGCCGCCTGCGCCCGCCTTCCACCCGCAATGCCCTGGCGCACCGCTAGGGTTGGGCTGCTTACTAAAACACACACTGCTATACTATCACAACGCGCGACACAGAGTGAGGGGACGCGCGGGCGGCAAGCCGGCAACCTACTGCTATTAACCTATGCCATAGGTAATGCGGCGAGCGCACCTACAGTGCGGAGTAAAACCCCCCTGGCTGGGGCAGCGCCCTGTCTTGCTTTAACGCGCTAGCTCGAGTGAGCGAGACAGGACGATGCTTCGACGTCGAGTCCAATGCTGATGCGCTTAGAGAATAACAGTGCTGAAAAAGATTCAAAACGTAAGAATTACATTCGTTGCAATGCAATATAATTAAACCGGTAAGACAGCCGGTGTAATTACTGGCACAAGAGGTATTCTATCTTAGCCCTCTGGGTTGGCAACGCATCTGCAATCTCTTCGATGTTGCGGGTGTCTATGGGCGGTGGTGTACACTTATCATCAGGTGACCCACTTGCTTGGTTGCCTTCCTATTTCATAAAAAAGACCGTTTTTAATTATTTTATTTCAATATGTTGTTTAGTAAAGTAGCCTAGTGGCCCTCATGATCGATGGCCTTCCTTTTCCATAAAAAATAGGTCTGCCCTATTACTATATCAGTTCTTACACCACTCGCTGTTACGCAAGGACCTGCGTATCAGTCTGTTGATGTGAGCATACATACAGCCCAAACTGATAAGAATACAGAACACATAAAAAAAACTAGAATCGAGACCTGGGAAAATAATACAGGTGGTTTTATCCAACCGCGCTGCGCTGGGAGGGTAATGTGTGTATCATATATTAGAGTTTTTGAACTGCTTGTTTCACTTATATATCTTAGTTTTGACAAATATAAATAATTAATTTGTGAATTAATTTCGATTCGACAAAAAAAGAGTTATTTCATGTAATAAATATATAATTCATAGTGAGCGACGCTTGTAAATAATAAATTAAACAAGACGCAGTAAATAACTAGTTTTATTTAGTTTAGGCTGCATTTTAATCTAATTAAATAACTTATCTGCGATAAAATACAGACAGACACGATTCTGGAAACACCAGATATGATAAAAATTATGAATGGATGGCTTTATTTCAAACTAAACGTTATCATATATGATTAAAAACATTAAGTATTTGTAGCACAATACATGAAGGTAAAATTGCCGCGCTTAATGCCTTAAGGCACTCTCAATCAGTTAACCATCAGGTAACACAGAAACAATAAATTTGTGTGTCGCTTTTCTATTTGAGATGTCACCTAGGATATTAATAAATATTTAATAAATTGCCAGCAAACGATTTTAAAGTTAGAAAGCAATCAATAATTAAAAAAATTCGTTGAGTAAGCTTTTAGCGCATAAGACTTATTATTCAATACAGGAATACCGAAAAGGCAATGTTTTTTATTAGTCGATGATTATCTCCGCATTTCTTACATCACATTAATTTTATTTAATTAAAATTTGCATGTCTTTGTAAAACAGGAAGGTTAATCTGTAATTATTGATTACTATCGATAATAAAATGAACAAGAATAACACGATCAGTGGGAATAAATATAGAACAAGAACAACAAATATTGACATAGTAAGTATAAAGTAAAGTCGCAATGTATCCTGTCTGTCCTAAACCTTTATAGTGTATGTTCGTCCGCCTTCTCCTTCTAAACCACGCAACGGTTTTTATGCGGTTTTCACTGTCATTTAGAGATTTTTTTACGGAAGGTGCACATTACATACCGATTGTACCCGAGCAAAGCCGGGGCGGGTCTCTAGTTAAATATATTTTGTTTCTTCGATGCACTAGGAATGTTTTTAGATTAGGTATCGGATATTTATAAATATTTTGTCCTTTTCACACATGCATTATAATTAAATAAACTATATTTTACACAAAAAAAAAAAGTATCGGATACCTATGTATTTTTTATAAGATAATAATGTTCTAACACTTATATGGACACCGTCTGCAATAAAATGTTTTTTTTTTTTATTTGAACAAACTTCAGGAGATATAAGATTGTGTACTTATGTCGAAATAAAACGAATGTGTAAATGATATCATACAGATACATTAACATAGAAAACTAAAGTACCTACCCAGCTCAGAAACAACGTGCAAGTACTAAAGCTTACAGTTTGTCAGCAAAGTGCCTGAAGGCTTGAAACTGCGGTAAAGGGGAATTTCGAGTATCAGTTTTCGGGAAGTACGAAGCTCACAAAATAAAACTTGGATCTGGTGCAACTAGATCAAATAAAGTTAGGTAGGTACAGTAAGCATAGAATTCTGAGTGACCTGCGTTCGTGAGTTGGGAGATGGGGTTGCTTCGTTTCTAACATTCAAACAACGGACTATAATAGTATAATACATGGATGTACAGTGTCATACTAAATGACAGCAGAAAAACGGACAGACATAAGAATACAGGTTGACGCCAGTGTTACAAATTCAAAGTATTAGTTTACCATTTAGAGTCATTAGATTTACAACTTTACGTCTAACTGCATTAAATAATAATTTATTAGGTGTCGTCGCAAATAGGTTTTTTTACAAAAGAATAGTATTGACAGCAGCGCCGTTGGTCCGACAGACAGACAGCGCGAGTGATTGTCGATTTGTTGTCGATTGTTCGACTTGATGCGGCCATATTTTAAACGCTGACTAGAAGTCCATTACTTATAGGTCAGTGGGTAAAACGCATGAAAATTTGGTATATTTCCGATAGAAAAAGTGTTAAAATTAAACTGTCAAAATTAGTAGATTCAGGTTTTTAGGTTTATATTTATTTAGTTTAATTTACCTATGTTTGTAGGTATAATCTAGGTAGATACAACTCATACAAACAAAAAGATATACATCCTTGTTTCTGTTGTTTTAGGCATAAAAATAACCCATTGTTGGAAGGTGAAGCGATCCTAGAATCGGAGACATTATCACATTTATGAAGTCGCAATGCAAATCTAACCTTGAGTGGAAATTAAAAATAAAAATAAAACGTTTTCATTTATACCCCCTAATACAATAACAACGCGATGCCCTAAGTGAGGCTTAAACATTTTAAGACGCATTTATAACATTATCGGGACTTAAGCGCGATATAAATATATTGTTGATTTACCTCGACGTTACAACAATATATTTCTATCGCGCTTAAGTCCCGATAATGTTATAAATATGTGTGAAAGTCGCGAAAGTTTAAAACAATTTATTTTAAGACGCCTCTCGCACATTTATGTATTTGGTGGAATTCCTACTTAACACAGCACGGCGGTCAACAAACAACTATTACTGCACTTAATTATGCAAGAGTTATAAATAGATTTTTTTCTCCGTGACTGAGTAAGGTTGCCGCGAGGTTCTACGGGGCCGGAAGCGTTGCATTCTCGACTAGCGTGATCCCACCAAGGTGACGGAGGAGGAAATAATGCAACTGTAGGTAAAGCTGTAATATAAAGTTTATTTAGAACCCCGTTACGTCGATAGCTTTCTTAATATGGCTGAGTATAATGCTTTGATGGTCGTAACATTAGTGTTAGTTTTTACTCAGAACAAACGTCTCGAACGTGTTAGCGTTAAATAACTAATAGATTCAGGCGTTACTTTGCGGAAGTCCATATATCTGCTACTGTTAGATCTTGATGATGCCTCGTATAGAGGGGAAACGCGCGTCGATCGTGTAGTTTTAGTGTTTAGTGGTGGTGGTTTGTAGTTGAGTCTGTGTGATATATGTTGTTTCGTGTGGAAGCGGAGGAGGGTGGGTTTTTGCATGAACATATATATATGTCGCAGACGCAGCTATTTTGCACGAGCCCGGCACTGGTTTCGCGGAGTAGCAAGGTAATTTGTTCCAGTTTGCGTTAGCGTAACCTTTAAATGACTACATTTCGTCGCTAGAGGTGCTGTATTAACTTCCATAGTATTTGAGAAGTTAGCGCTAACGCATTTGTGATGTTTATTGTGCGTACCGGAAGACGAAGTGCTGGTAGGCCTCCCACAAGGTGGACTGACGATCTGGTGAAGATCGCTGGAAACCGGTAGATGCGAGCAGCACAAGACCGACCGTCGTGAAGATCCTTGGGGACGGCCTATGCCCAGCAGTGGGTCTTCCGGCTCATATGATGATGTGATGATGATGATTGTGACAAAACCTATACACTAGACGCTGTAGTCAACGTTTGAGATGAGCCTGTATGTGAGGTTTGATAAACGATATAAGCTTTAGCATTGCTACTATTTTATAACCTATTCTTTCAGTTTTTCCCTATTCTTACTAAGTTTTAAACCTCAATCACTCCATTATTTATTGCATTAATAAATATTTTAATATTTATTTATTGATTATTACAATACGCAATATACAATAAAATTAACCCAACTTTGAGGGTGCTTACAAACCTAACCTTGATGAAATTTGCTTACATTTCGGGACTATTAATTACTCCTGCGCAGTGGTATAAAATAACATATCCAACTGCCAATAAGTGCATGTTCACAAAACTCAAAGGTACAATCAACTAATTTGACTCATAGGCCACTGTAGAACGTTGTCGCAATATATCATCGCGGAGATATTATGACATTTATTGAGAAGTCATTATGACGTTTATTGTGAAAAAAATCTACAATGGCCTATGAATTAAATTGGTTGACTGTACATACATACAAATAATATAAACGCAATTCATACACAGCATGTGCGTATGTCTGTAAGTAACTCATAACATGAGTAACAATAACGTAAACTTGACTAACAATAGTGTATCGAAATAGTTCAGCGTTATGCAAGGTACCATCGCTGGCGCAACGGCTTAGATACAGAACTGGGGCGCGGCCTGCTCCGCTGCGGCGAATGTCATTTCATGCCGACACTTTATTATTTTTTTTTAATAACTTTTTTACAATATAGGTAAGATGATTACGAAACGAAACTAAATATTTATTGAAATATAATTCAATATTTATATAATTACTAATTTATAATTTGCCCGCCATGTACAATTAGGATGTATCGTACAGAAAGATTTCAACCGAGGGCCCTGTGCTAGGATACCCTGTGTTACAGGACCCTACCATAATGATACACTGTTTTCACTACAAGTCGTACAGAGAAGAATAAATAACAGCACACATACAAAACGAGCAAAAAGTGGTTACCTATTCATTTAATTACGTGCAGACACTATTGCTGTGAATAATATTCGTGAGTGCGTGCGTACGTTTGTAATGTGTGTGTGTGTGTGTGTGAGTGAGTGGGTGTGTGTGAGTGAGTGGGTGTGTGTGAATGTGTGTGGGCGCAGTGTATAAACGTGCATTTCTAGATGCACCTCCGAAACCTATTTGATTACTTGCAGAAGCAGAATTGAAACACGTACCACCGTAGAACCTAGTCGAAGAGACATTACCATGACATTTGTATGACATAGCCTGGCGTTTAACGCGTCGCGTCATTGCGATAGGGTTCTAAGGTGGTACGTGAATATATTTCCCCTACTGTACATAAATTTAAACTTATCGTAAAAAATCTCTGAATGGCAATGAAAACCGTATCAAAATCGGTTGCGTGATAGGAGTAAGCGGTTGAAGATGTGACGGACAGGCGGATAGCGACTTTATTTTATACTATGTCCATCTATTATAAAGAAAAATCGAAATTCCAATATGTATGACGGAGCATCACACACGGCTCGGCCCATTTGGCTATTTTTTTGTTGTTTTTTTTTTATCTACCTGGGAAATCGTGAATTGTAACCGTGCAAAGCCGCGGCGGGCGCTAGTTTGAAAAAAAACAGAAAGCTTCCTGGTGAAGAAAAAAATCGTGAGGAAATAACACACCAGTGAAGTAATTTAAGAGGCTGTTGAGAGCCCTTCAACTAGACAGTTTTCAAATGTCGCGCTGAATGCTTTCACTAGCTAACTATACAGTCCAATCGTTTTATGTCAACCTTCTTAATCTTTTTTTACAAAAAGTAGGCAAATGAGCATACTTTTTTTTATTAAAGCCGACAAACGGGCAAGTTGTTCACTTGATGTTAAGTGATCATCGCCGTCCATGAGAATATGAAGATTTTGGCTAAATTGCTACTGAAATTAACTTTGTATGCTTATCAATTTTTAAAATGTCAAAATAACTCTAAACAAATATATTTGTGTCAATAAAAAACTTGACACACAAAATGCTAATAAACCCTATTCACATGTCTGTCGCAGTTAATTTGACAAGAATTTGGCAAACTGCAGAACTATTTTGTAACAAATTGCCAGCAAATGGCGAGCCTCAAGGACAACGCAGCAGCGCGTTGCATCAAAACTACAATTTGATACCATGTTGCAATGTTCTAACTTGACTAAGGTTGTAGTTATACATAGATCATTCTCAAGTCTGTACTTGCAGTTTACGTTGCAATCCACGTAAAATTCATGATCAGAAGTCATGGCATTTTGACTTTTTTGACATTTCACTGGCTTAAAGTGAAAACCTCGTACATAATACTATTTTTAAATCCTATGTTATAATTAACGTTAGAGAAAGAAAACTTTTCTCTTTTCAAACCGACTTCAAAACAACGACAAGATTTTTCATTAAAAAATAAATAATTCAAAAGAAAAATAGACATACAGTCTTATTTATTTCTTATTGTCTTTCAATGTCTATAAGTCGCAAAAACATAAAAAAATAGGCAAAATTTTTGAGCACTTATCAAAACAATTATTTTATTACTATTGGTATTCACGGGCTGGGTTGTAAATAACTCGGCGACTTGATTGCGACTGTTTTAAATAAATAAATAAATAAATATCTTGGGACAATTAACACCAACTGACCTAGTCCCAAAGTAAGCAACTGAAGCTGCTTGTGTTATGGGTACTAGACAACGGATATACATACTTATATAGATAAATATATACTTAAATACATATAACATCCACGACTCGGGCACAAACATTCGTATTCATCATACAAACATTTGCCCCTCCCGGGAATCGAACCCGGTACCTCAAGCTTCATAGTCAGTGTTGAGCACCGAAGTGTCGCTACTTTTCTATCTTAATAATTAAAAAAAGCCATAATGAATTTTAGCACGTTTAATTCAACATTTTCTAAGCAGACAGACAAAGTCACACTCGAAAAACGTAAAAAGAACATATAATTAAAAAAGTATAAAATACAAGTAGAAAAAGAGGTTTTCTGTCGCCAACATGGCACCCCGCGGTGCAAAGCACCCAATAATTAAGCGACAGTTGGCAGGGGCACCAGCTTCCTCACCGGACGGCGCAAAATTCCCCCTTTCGTTGCGACGTCGACACATCTTATAACTCCTTGTGACCCGGGCCACACAGCAGTTACTCTGCCTCGCGGCCAAATTCCTCTGGGAAGGGAGCCATCAGCAATCAGAACAAGATCCCCTATCTTTAGCTGTACTTTTGGTTGAGGAGGTATGCTGCGTCTTGGTATCAACGTTGGCAGGTATTCGTCCACCCAACGCTTCCAAAAGTGATCAGCTAGTCTAAGACCCTTCTTCCACTGATTTCGTCCACACAGGTCAGCATCGGACACAGGGCGCAAAGGTGGTTCATTACAAGCGGACCCGATCAAAAAATGATATGGCGTCAGAGCCTCTTCTTCGTGTGGTTCCACTGAGACTTGGGTAAGAGGTCGAGAGTTGACCAAGGCTTCGGCTTCCAACAAGAGCGTGTGCAAGGTCTCCTCACGCGGTGACCGCTCCTTTAGTGTGACAGATAGCGCGGTCTTTACTGATCTTACGAGTCGCTCCCAGGCTCCTCCCATAGATGGGGACACTGGTGGAATGAACTTCCAGATAATTTTTTGGTTAGCAGCAAAATCGTAGATCTCACTGAGTTTATTGTTGGCTCCAACAAAGGCAGTTCCATTGTCTGACATAATCACAGAAGGACAACCTCGCCTGGCTATAAATCGTTTTAAAGCCATTATAGCTGAGTCGGTTGTGAGGCTTGCTACGATCTCCAAATGTACCGCTCGAACCGTTAGACAAGTAAACAAGGCAACGTAGCGTTTTTCAGATCTTCTACCGATAGTGATAGTGACGGGACCGAAGTAGTCAAGGCCGACATTTGAGAAAGGTCTCTGATGATGGGCGAGTCTCGCTTCAGGAAGGTCTCCGGTCAAAGGTGTTAGCGGTTGAGCTTTTCTTATTCGACAGAAGAGACACAATTTGGCAGCTTTCTTAACGGACGGTCTCAGGTTGACGATATAGAATCTACGTCTCAGTTGGTTTACCACTGTCTCGTTATTCGCATGAGCGGCCTTTTTGTGAAGGTACGCAATCATAAGCTGAACAATGTCATGTTTGCCGTCTAAAATGATAGGGTTAGGTTCCGTATCTACGCCTTGAGCGCGTGGAATCCTCCCGACGAGGCGGAGAAGGTTGTCTGAAGACCGATGAAATTCAAGGTTCTTCAGTCTCGAGTTTGTTAAAATGGGGCTACTCTGAGTTAATTCGTTAGGAAAGTTATCTAACTGAGATTTAAGGAATAGCCTTTTCTCGGCTGCTTCAATGAGATCCGCAGTCAGAGGATGGAAGTTCTTCGTATTTATGAGTTCTTTCTTCAAATTTAATTTTGAATTTTGACCTTTTAAATTCAAACGAGACCGAACTATATTAACGAATTGTTGAACGCGAGCCGTTGCACGGACTAAACGCAACCACTCTGAAAACCTTGAGTGATCCGCAACAACCGGTAAAGGTAGTTCATGCGGCTGGACGTTAATTTGTCCCACTATTTCAGGCAGAAAGGAACGTTTCACTTCATTATCCTGAGATGATGGGACCTCGCTCAACGGTTCACTTGGCCAATGATAAGATGACTTTAGCAGAAATGGAGGTCCTGTGAACCATCGAGCGGACGTGTCGAATTTGGATGTGCTGGGGCGCGTAGCGTCATCCGCAACATTATCGGAAGTTGGAACGTAACGCCAATTGGCAATGTCGGAAATTTCTGTGATTTCACCAACTCTATGCGCCACATAGGGCTTAAAGGTGCGGGCATCGCTGCGCAACCACCTAATCACTGTCATTGAATCGGACCAAAAGGTTATTTTGCGCGGTTTGTGCTTATGAGCTTGAATGATAAAACTTGCAAACCTTGCAGCTATTAGGGCTGCTTGAAGTTCAAGCCTGGGCATAGACACAGGTTTTAAAGGCGCAAGCCGAGCTTTACCACCGATTAAGGCGAGTCGAACCTTGTCACTGCCAAAACTCAAACGCCAATAGGCGACGCAAGCGTAGGCATGCTCACTGGCATCAGCGAATACGTGTAACTCCAAATCAGGCTTCTGGTGATACGACAATCCCTGATACCAACGAGGAATCGAACAGGCGTTTACTTCCGAAAGGCGTTGTAGCCAGGACAACCATTTTGATACAGTGCTAGCAGGAAGTGGCTCATCCCATAACACGCCTGTTCTCCATAATTCTTGGAACATAATACGACCTTGGACCACCATCGGAGAAAGAAAACCGAGGGGATCGTACACTCGCATCAACAATGAAAGCGTGGATCTTTTGGTTAATGGCGAAGGAACTTCCTGAGGTACACCAGTTCGAAAATACAGATTGTCTTCTACCATGTTCCAAGACAAACCTAAAATTTTTATGCAGTCTGATGAAGATGAGCTTGATGAAGAGGACGATGGACCCAAACCTACTTGAGGCGTGGTGAGGTTACATAGCTTAGGTGGTAGTAGGGACAAGGCTTCAGGTTTGTTTGAAACCCACGATCTCATCTCAAAACCGGCCAAACTATGCACCTTGACTATTTCGGCTGCCAGACGAGCGGCTTCATCGACATCGTCTAAGCTTCCAAGATAATCATCCATGTAATGGTTATCTACAATGGCATGTGAGGCATCAGGATACTGGTGACGATGATCTAGTGCATTTTTATTTTTTAAATAAAGTGCAGTGCATGGACTAGATGTTGCACCAAAAATCATTGATGACATCCTATATACTAGAATGGGTGATGAAGGGTCGCTACGCCATAGGAAGCGCTGCGCGTCACGATCGAGTTCACGTATTTTAATCTGAGGGAACATTTCACGAATGTCTGCATTTAGCGCTACGCAACCCTCACGAAAGCGCATTAAAATTGCGACCAGGTTTTGTAACAAGTCGGGTCCCGACAGAAGCATAGAGTTAAAACTTATACCCAGAAACTTAGCCGCAGCATCGTGAACAATTCTTAACTTACGCTTCTGAGGGTGGAAGACTCCAAAATGTGGCAAATACCAAGTTATTCCCTTGGGAGTTTCAGTACAAATTTCCGCGTAGCCCTTGTCTATAGTTGCCTGCATATTTTGACGGTAGGCTTCCGCGTACTCTGGCTCCTTTTGAAACTTTCGTTCAAGGCTTTTAAATCGTGATAAGGCTAATTCATAATTGTTAGGAACTCCTGTTAAACCATCCCGCCAGAGGAGGCCAGTTTCAAAGCGTCCTCCGGGGAGACGCTGTGTAGTACTTTCAAGTATTTCTATTGCGCGAGTTTCGCTTTTTGTGCGGTAATCTTTTTTTTCAATGCCAATAGAATCTAACTTGTAGTTTTCCTTGATGAGTGTCTCTATGGATTCGCTTTCGTTAAAAACACAATGGTTTACGAAATCGACTGGCTTTGTTTTACTAGAAGAGAACCCATACAGAACCCAACCTAATGGAGTGCAGGTGGCAACTGGCTGTGACTTTGAACCATGGCGGACGGCAAGGGGAACACTCAGATGCCAGTTGTCAACCCCGATGATCAACAAGGGTTTCGCTTGATCATAACACAACTCTTCAACTAAATCCGATAAGTAACTGTACTGAGAGATATCACCCGAGGTAACAGACTGACAGTTAGTTATGTCTAACTTAGACATAGCGCGAACATTAGAAATTTCGAAAGATTTCTCGCTATGTTTACCTTTAATGTTCAAGTTTACAAATGAAACGTCCGAATTTTTAAAAAGCCCTCCTATGCAATTTACTCTAATGTGACCTTTGGGTCCCACTGCACCAATCTCTTTAGCCACTGACGAATCAATTATAGTCGCTGTTGAGCCATCGTCCAGAAGAGCGTAAATATTTACTGAACCGAGTGGGCCACTAACTGTTACCGGGATCACTTTTAGCAACGGACGAGGACGTCCAATGGGCTGCTGCGAAGTGGTAAGAGCAACCACCTCGTCAGAGCTCAGGTCGGGTGCGACACTGTTCGCATTGGAGTGCACGGAAACAGAGTCAGCGTCTGCGGTCAGGGAAACATGGTTGGTCTGCTCCGACGGCATCGGCGAATGAAGCAGGGTATGGTGACTAAATTTACGGTTGCAGGTAGGTACCTCGCAATTAGCTTTACACGTTTTGTATAAATGCGAACCTTTCTTTAAACATTTTCTACAACATTTATTTTCAATAATCCACTGCCATCTATCGTCAACTTGGAGCAACTTAAAGTCTCTGCAATTGGTTAGCTCATGGTTGACATTTTGACAAAACTTGCAGGGAAGCTTCACGTGATCTAATGTAGATGGCGCTGCTATTCTTTTTGCCATAGAGAATTTAAGTGGCGGTATAGAATTGACAACAGCGACGTCTTTAGTCAAGTAATTTTCTAACGAGTTTTCTTCGTTGTCATATGTACAGGCCGTATATATTTTTTCCTCCTTGGATTTTTGTCCGTCTGACATTGACATTTTTATGTCAGGAATAAAGCCAAACTTAGAATGAATGTCAGATTCATGAGTAAGGAAATCGGAAATAAGTTCGAGCCTGTACTTAGTATGACTACGAACAAAAGCATAATCTGCCCATCGAGCCCGCAGCAGCGAGCTTAATTTGCCTATAATAATATTAGAGAGTTCAGGAGAGGCCAAGTATTCAATTTGGTTGAGTACGCGAATGGTTTCTACGCAGCGGCGTACTCGACAGGCGAACTGGCACAAATCCTTACCTCCATCAATGTTTGAAAGCCTAGGCAAAGCCTTGACCTGAGCTGTCTCGTGCAGGACTATGTGCTCGGGACGACCGAATCTAGCCTCCAAGGCGCTCATGACCACGTTTGGGTCTTGCGCAGAGGCTAAAAGCGCGCCAACTTCGTCCTTGGCTACACCCCGCAAAGCAAAATTTAGTCTAGCTTGGTTTTCTAAAGGAGAGAACCCAGCTTTAGTAAAATCAAAAGTTCTTTTAAATAGTAGCCAATCTTGGATACGCCCATCAAACAAAGGAAGCTTTAGGTCACTCACCCTCGGCGACTTCGGCTTCGATGTGGCCAGGCTCGTGATAGCTTCGGCTAGTTGTTGAATATCAGTAGGTGTACCCTGACTATAGCTAATTTTATTAACGTTGTTACAAAGTTCACGTTCTGTGTGTGTACCTAAATGCTGTGCATGTTTGGGGAATTGTTCCCACGGAGGTAGACACTCTGCTGAAGTAGGTAGAGGTCCGGCAGGTAGAGGCGGCTCCTGCCACACGGTAGCCGCAGCAGCAACGCACTTCGTTGCTTCTATAGGCCACGGCGACCCCTGGTGTGGCTTTTCATTGACAGGATGCAATGGGGGTGTAACCGTAGTAGCAGCGCCGGGTAATAGTACCCGCCTGGGTACCGGCACTGACGGTAAATGTACACCATCATCAACATCATCATTATTAGGCCTGGACACCTGAAAATTAGGAACAGTGTTACTACACGAGTCTACCCAATCCGCTGTTCTACTATATTTACTACTAGAACCACTGCGTGCTTCGATCGTAGCCAGCTCCGCTTTTAGTTCCAAATCTGCAGCTGCTCGCTCCTTCTCCATCACGGCGCGTTCCAGCTCGACGACGCGGCGAGCGTGCTCGGCCTGTGCTGCTAGCTTTTGCGCTACGATAGTTGCGCTGGAGCGACTTGAGTGCGCAGAGCGACCCAAGACTGATGAGCTTTCGCTACTATTTGGCAGTTCCGGCGGCTGTGCCGACGAAATGGAAGCGGCCGGCTCTAGGGCGGTAGCGGATTGCCCCGGCATTTTCCCAGCACTACTTTTGCTTCTAGTAAGCATCATAAATTACAAAAAAAGTTCTAGTATGACGCTAGGGATAAATTATAGAATATAGTAGGCACCACACAAAATTTAATTAAAACTAGTTCAATACTTACGAAGGACCATTTGTTGAGCACCGAAGTGTCGCTACTTTTCTATCTTAATAATTAAAAAAAGCCATAATGAATTTTAGCACGTTTAATTCAACATTTTCTAAGCAGACAGACAAAGTCACACTCGAAAAACGTAAAAAGAACATATAATTAAAAAAGTATAAAATACAAGTAGAAAAAGAGGTTTTCTGTCGCCAACAGTCAGGGTCACTAACCACTAGGCTATCCGGCCTGTTTTGCGTAGTAAAACAATCGCTCAAACACGCAAACAAATCATTAACCAATTAAACTTACACTTTACGTGAGTGCGGCCTCGTAGCGACAAATCTCGCGCTCGCAACATTAATTCTTGTACCACGAACGTGATCACATCTGAATCATTTAAGTGTATATTAGTTAACCCTTTTTCAGGCCCCTTTGATAAGATAGGTAAAAAAAATAGGCAGGTGCGAGTCTGGCTTGCGCACTGAGGGTTCCATACCATCTTACCACCACACAATATATTTGTGTTATGAAATTATTTTGCCTAATCTAAGTAGGGTGTATTTTTGCTGTAAAACAGTGTAGAGTACATAATATACAGCCGTTATTATTTTTAACTTTTTTTTAATGTCAAATTCGATATTTGGTTTTGGGTCGCCATTTTGCATATTATAGATACCTATAATATAAATAAAAAACTTAAATTTGGAGAAATTTTAAAGGTATTTCAGGTAATATGAATTACATTAAAGTGAAATATGAAGATTTTTCGTAATATTGAATTTCTACATAAGGCTTGTATTGTAACATTTCAGCCGCCCCGCTACGGATGGACAGACAGCTGAATTTCAGTAATAGGTTCCGTCTTAACCTTTGGGTGTGGAACCCTAAAAAATTCGCTTAAATCAGTACGATAAAGTCTTTGTCATTTTAAAATCAATCACAATTCACAAAGTCGCTTATACATAATGCAGTGGACACAAAATAGGTCACACATGTTGCGCAAGCGTGCCCCATATGTGGGACCTTGTTAAATGCAGGCTCCATTGTGACGAACGTATAATTTACTGATTGGGTAATTTATTAGTATCAATTCAGCCGTCAAACTCAATGTATTGAGAATTTAATTAAATAGTGTTTCAATGTGATTTCAGTGTAATTAGGTACTGAAAGTCATCGGGCCCTTTTTTCATACAACATAGGACGGTTAACGAGCAAGTGGGACGCCGTTAACAAGGGTCGTTAAAAAACTTAGATACAATTAATAAAACCCTCGATTTATTTATTTTCAGAAAATTACCTCGTGCAATGTCCGTCCGGATAGCTACCACCATGTTGCTCGCTAATCCAGCCGCTAAGCACTACTTGCACTGTTGTGTTCCGGCGTGGAAAGCAAGACAACGGTGCAATTACTGGCACAAGAGGTATTCCAACTATTCCATCTTAGCCATCTAGGTTGGCAACGCATCTATCTCCTTGGTGCTGCGGGTCTATAGTATAGATGCAAGCGGGAATCTTTCCGAATGTTTCCCAGGGAATACTTCCCGTAACATTCGGAAGCATTCCGAAACATTCGGAAGTTTTCGATGGCCGAAAAATACGAAAATTTCGTTAAAAACCGACCAAGTGCGTGTCTGGCTCACGCGCCGAGGGTTCCGTATAAACCTAATAAGCACCAAGCATTGCTTTAATGAAAAAAGAAACCGAATTGAGGGACAAACTTAACTTTGCTATTGTAAAACTCTTGGTCCCATACGTACTAAGTGCAAATATAAGATTGTAATAAATACAAAATGTGATGTAACATACCTTACAAGTTTACAGTTTTCGGACTTTTCCCTTTACTTGTGAAAAAAGTAAAAAATGTATGTAATTCTGAGGTTATTACTCATTATTTACACTATAAGTTAAAAATTATGATACATAATTATAAAATATGTAATTCCAACTTCCAATAGAATCACTGTTTAAATAGTAAGTAGTGATGCAGACCGATAAAATTACCCTGGTAAAATACGGTAAAATTCACTATTTTTCATACTTACTTCATTACTAGCACAAGTGGTATTCCATATTAGCCCTCTGGGTTGGCAACGCACTGCAATCTCCTAGGTGTTGCGGGTGTCTATGGGCGGTAGTAATCACTTTCCATCAGGTGACCCACTTGCTCGTTTGCCTTCCTATGTTGTATAAAAAAAATTGGTAAGAGTAACGCGATAGAAAGAGATGGAAATTCGACAGGGCTGTGCGAGCTGAATATTTCTTTCATCTTAGAAATAATTCTACACTTCAGCTTGATTTCGAGGTACCTACCTAAGTACCTTGCTTAAATTACTTAACTGTAATTCAACACGAAGAATAGGCGAATAAACTGAACGGCGCGTGCGGCGTTTTACAAGCTCTCACACACAACGCAAGTAAACGAAATCAAAGACGCCGCGCGCCGCCGCCGCCGCCCCGGCCCGCCAGCTCTGCGCGCCGAAAACTTCCTTGATTGATTCCATCTTCGGTAACATTCGGAAACATTCCCAGGGACGTATGAGGTGGGGAACTATTCCGGGAGGGGAGGAAGTATTCATTCCGTTTGGCCTCGAGCTTCGGGCTGTCATTTTTGAATGTTGAAAGGCAAAGGTATCTTGGCACATACAACCATGTTTTATATAACACACGCCGCAAACTATCGGTATTTTACGCGCCTTTTTGTTAAAATTACTTACGTAATTTTGCAACCGTATGTACATTACACGCAGTACGTCCGTAGTTAGTAGGGGAAAAACCTAAAAGTAGATATCCACTGGATGGTTCCGGCAGGCGATTACCGATAAAGACTTTCTTTGTAGAAATCCAAAACAAAATAATAAAAACTACGACGAAATTGTTTTTAAACACTTAATAAAAACATCGTTTTAATCATTCCAATCCTTACATAGGTACATACCTACATACTCGTGCACAAAAATAACCCTACTACTGTTATGGTATTTTTTTATTGTAAAATTAACAAATTAACAATGAACAAGTTACCTGGGCCCAATTTCATAAACGCGACAGGTGACAGTGACAATTCGCTATACATTACTATGTCTACAAGTAACGCTACAGACTTGTACAGACTTAACATCATAGTGGGCAAGCAATGTATATCAAATTGTCACTGTCACCTGTCGCCTGTCGCGTTTATGAGATTGGGCTCTGGGACTAATTTCATAAACGTGACAGGCGATAGGCGACAGTGACAATTCGCCGTACATTACTGTGTCGACATGTAACGCTACAGACTTACAGACTTAACATCATAGTGGGAAAGCAATGTATACCAAATTGTCACTGTCACCTGTCACATTTATGAGATTGGACACTGGTACTAATTTCATCGACGCGACAGGCGACAGGTGACAGTGACAGTTTTCCGTACATTATTGTGTCAACAAGTAACGCTACAGACTTAACATCATAGTGGACAAGCAATGTACACCGAATTGTCACTGTCACCTGTCGCCTGTCACGTTTATGAAATTGGGCCCTGGACTACAAGCGTTGACTACATACAAGACGAGGATGTACGTAACAAGTATCTGTATATCTACGCTTTTCTACATAAATTCATGGGACAGAAGAAAAACACACGGCGGCTAGGTTTTTAAGTTGCGTATTCGATCGAATATAACAACATAAGAAAATCATGATTAAATTACAAAAATTGGTACATAACTTGCCCTGACATAGGTAATACGACAAATATTTATGTTTTATTTACGCTTTTTTAACATCAACACGGGTGGAAACTTAATTTACCTACTGGGAAGTATTCCCAGGCAAAGACGAAAACTTCCTTGATTCCTTCGGAAACATTCGGAAACATTCCCAGGGACGTATGAGGTGGGGAACTATTCCGGGAGGGGAGGAAGTATTCATTCCGCTCGGCCTCGGGCTGTCATTTTTAGTGTTGAAAGGCAAAGGTATCTTGGCACATACAACCATGTTTTGTAATAATACAAAAAGCCTGATCCTTTTTTTAAATCTATGTTTTCAGTGATCATAGATTAATTTGATGATGATTAATAAAGATGAAATGCTGGTGTTACGCATTGATGCACGCATTTACGCTGGTTTTGACGACCTGTATAGCACAGTGGCACATGTGTGTGCCTACTGCGCAAGAGGTCCCGGGTTCAAATCCTGGTATGGGCAAATATTTGTGTGACGAATATGAATGTTTGTACCTGAGTCATGGATGTTATTTGTATTTAAGTATATATTTATCTATATATGTATGTTTATCCGTTGTCTAGTATCCATAGTACAAGCTTTGCTTAGTTTGGGACTAGGTCAATTGGTGTAAATTGTCCCGAGATATTTATTTATTTATTTTATTTATTTTAAAGTCTCTGGGAGGTTGTTTAACCAAAGTCACATCGCCGACGAAAGACTTGACTAGCGGTCGTAAATAGTCGTAATATAAGCCTGATTGGATATTATATGTATGTATAATTTCATACGGACATTTTAAAATAAAAATATATCACTTTAATTCCAAAATGGCCGAACCATGAACTGATGGACTGCGCGCTGTGAACAGCACAAACGGTCTAAGCGAAAGACTCGAATTAAACGCCTCTGTCTCTTTCTAGTGTTGACATCATTAGAATCGAATTTCCTGTCACTTTTTTTAATTACTCGTTCTGAAGTAGAATGACTAAATGTATGCACCCTTATGATTAAGGAATGTTTTCTGTTAAATATAATAAAAGAGTCCAACTCGCACGTGACCGGTTTTATTACTGGGAAAGTTTCCGAGTAATCGAAATATTCCCGGAAGTTTTCCGGAATAATTCCGAATATTTCAGAAGTTTTGCAACTATAGTCTATAGGCAGTGGTGATAACTTACCATCAGGTGACCCACTTGCTTGGTTGCCTTCCTGTTAAAAAAAATACAAGTTATCACATTTTACATTATTACACAATACATTTATACTAAACGATATATGATTCATACATTCATAGTTAATGACTCAAAATTCATAATTGTTTATTTACTATAGATTACTCATTATTTGAAACTGAAATAAATTATAGGAATTATTCATAATTTTAAGTGGTGATTAATATGTTATATAAATACATAACAATTTATGTGAGACTCAATCCCTTATATGCGTGCACTTAAAGTTATAGAAATGATAAAAATACCTAATGTCCGTTTATGTTTTTTTTTTCTTTTTTTTATATACAACATAGGACGGCAAACAAGCAAGTGGGTCACCTGTGGCCCGTTTCACGAAGCTACAAGTTACAATTTAACAAGTCTAAACCGGCAACATTGGTCCTTATGCCCATTGCCATTGGTCATTATTGACCAATGTTGCCGGTTTAGACTTGTAAAATTGTAACTTGTATCTTAGTGAAACGGGCCACTGATGGTAAGTGATCACCACCGCCTATAGACACCTGCAACAACAAAGAGAGTGCAGATGCGTTGCCGACCCAGAGGGCTAAGATGGAATACCGCTTGTGCCAGTAATTACACCGGCTGTCTTGCTCTCCACGCCGGAACACAACAGTGCAAGCACTGTTGCTTAGCGGCAGGATTAGCGAGCAAGATGGTGGTAGCGATCCGGACGGACCTTGCACAAGGTCCTACCACCCGCATTCCGCATGTAAATTCCTATGCAGATTTCGATGACAGCTTGACAGACAGAATATCATATCACAGTTCCTCCGAAAACACTGTGATGAAAACTGCACGAACCAAAAGAAAAACCTTGGTTGCAGTGAAACTGTGGGCGTACCCAGGGGAGGCAGGGGCAGCTGCCCCCCCCCCCCCCCTGAAAATCTCGCAGAACATGTACGAACTCGCCTAATTACTAATCAAAGTGTAAACGGGGCCTTATGCTCTAACTTTTAAATAAACCGCGCAGTAGGCACTGGCAAAATGCACGGTGCAATTGCCAAAAACTCGATGGCGGGCGAAGATTACCGAATCTAGCATGTGACTTGCCCCCCCCTAGGCCAGAAGCTGGGTACGCCCATTAGTGAAATGTACATAATATGTATATATGTTAGTATAGAAACAATTTTTAATACGTTATCACATCATTTAAAAAGAAACAGACAAATACCGACCGTAGATATGACAGGCGCGCTTATACCTTAGTAGAGGGATCTGTGATGACAAACGTGCTACAAAAGTAGAATAATAATTATTGTATTAATGTAATCGAAATTATTTATTTCTAAATTTTTTCGATTTTTCTTTTTGTATTTTTTTTACATTCAAATTAAATTTAAAATGCTATATAATGAATTGCTAATGTTAATGCTATATAATAATGCTAATGCTACAATTAATGCTAATGCTATATAATAATGCTATACAAAGAATAATTAGGGTAATGGCAGGATTCGAACCTGCAACATCAGCATTCCGTGCCTTGCGTATTCCAGTTTCCGCAACATTACCCACACACCCCACACATCACCCTAATTTTTCTTTGTGTTGTCATTCATTATATAGCATTTTAAAGGAGAATGGGCATTTTTGTATGGGCGCTGTCCCAACCCTTGTATACAATAGTGAGTAGTATGGACGTGTAGCACTCGGTGTAAGGATCATCATAGGCTATGTTTCGAAGACCTGGTGTCTGCAGGGGCGGCGTGGGACGCAAAAATAAAAAAATATTTTTTCAATAAAACTTAAGTGTAACACACCCTAATGTATGCGACGTTGCCATTCTGTTGACAAAAAAGTCATAACGAAATGTGTCACGTCAAACTGAAATAAGCCTTTGTCATTTAAGTCATCAACGTGATCAAAAATAAATAATTCACATTTTAATACGTAAATCTAAAAATATACATTCGGTTGTGCTAGTTTGTAGCTATAATTTTTCTGCAGCCTTTCTAATTAATAAGTAATAATAATTATAGGCATTCTAAACGCCTTGCATAAAAGCATGAAAGAGAGTAAGAAACGAGAAGAAATGGCGATCTTCACCAAAAACCAGTAAGATCGTGGGCAAAGTATTCGTAAAAATATGAAGAAACCAAAATTGTGATCACGTAAACGTCTCAAGAAGCCAACCAACCTAGCCAAATATCATGAACTGTCTGCAACGAAGGCTGAATGAGAAGACAAAAATTGTGATTGTGTATTAAAACCACATTAAAGAAAAAGTACTAATAAGTGATTGTAAAAATGTAAAATATTTAGTACTAGCGACTCGCCCCGGCTTCGCACGTGCACAATCAGGATGTACATTAAACCTTGTGTAAAAAGATTTATAAACGACAAAATCAAAAATCCGATGAGTGGTTTAGAAGGAGAAAGTGGCCGAAAATACACAATAAGAATTTAAGACAGACAGGAACGGATAGCGACTGTACTTTATTCTATGTAAAGGTTTCAGATTAAATGGTACTTTAATAAAACTGTTATCTATCTTTTATATTTTATTTATTTGTCTTTTTTAAGTAAATTAGGTTTTCGGCAGGTTATTTGTGGGCAGTGTCAAAGGGGTTAGGCAGGGAGGATTGAGCTCGCCTAAATTGTTCAATCTTTATATGAACCGACTAGTCGAGGGGCTCAGCAGTTCGAATGTCGGGTGTCACATAGGGGACATTAATGTCCACAATATAAGCTATGCTCATGACATGGTGCTGCTGAGTCCCTCGACGAGGGACCTAATCAAATTGTTACGCCTTTGCGAGGCATATAGTGACCTAAAAGTTGCAGACCCTACACTCGAAGTTTTTTACCTATACCTGAACGGCTATCAGCAGGCGTGTCTATTTTCTTGCTAATCGTTCAGTGGGCCCCATAGGAAGTTTTACAGTAGAGCTACCCAAATGTCGATGGAAAAAGCTATGGTTCCGAGTTTCTGTGCGTGATCAAATCGAGAATGACATCTACTGGAAAAAATAAACTTGCTCTACAAGTACAAATCGTAAATAATAGCAGTGGGAGCGGCACATTGCTCCCATTGCGTAGTACGAGAGGTTTTTCCAGCGTGATATAAGGTGGGGGTGTCTTTAAAAGGGGCATCAAAAGGTTCTTGTATATAGTCAGCAACGTGCGCCTTATGCCCCTGGAGTCCCAAGCGTCCATAGGCGGTAATGCTCCCTATCAGGCGAGCCCCATGGTTTTCCACCGACTTGGTACATAAAAAAAGACTTACCAATGTCAGTTGGGGCTAAAAGGAGACAAATTATTGGTATCAAAAGACAGACCGACGGTCTGATGAGGGTCGTGGGAAACCATTGGGAGCAAGTGGCAAACGACCCGATAATATGATGATAATGATCAATATAAAACGGGGTTACATATATCACAAGTTAAAAGACGTGATGTGTACCTGTGTATCGGTTTGCATAGGGATAGTTTAAAGGTTGGAGAAGGATATCATAGGCTACTGTTATCCCGACCGAACAAGTAGTTGCCTAGGTCCCAGGGGATATTGTTTGATATTCAGATTCTTAATGAATAGTTATAATCCGTTACGTTACAACGTGTCTACTACTACACGCCTCACTCGATCAACTTAAATATTGCATACTTGTTTGCATGCCGTCTTGCATGCTTGCTTGCATGTCCGAATGCAAGCCATCTTATATGCCCGATTGCATGCCACCTTGCATGCCCAATTTAATGCTTACTCGTTTTTTTACCATCAAATGTAATTAGAAGTTGATGTTTAACCGTGATTATTAAACAGCGTCCACAGAAAATCACTTTTATAGGAATAGGTTGCTGGTAGTCTTACGCTAAATCGTTTCTTAATGATTAACTTAAAATGAATCCAATGATAGGTTCACTACAAAACGCGGCTTGTTTTAACTAAACGTAGACTGTGGGTCGTTTTAGTGTTTTACGTGAACTGAATTTCTCGTAATTTAGGGTGGGTATTTACAATAGATAAACTCTGTTTATTACCAAAAACCAGTTTACTCTACAATAATAATTACCGAGTGCTATCCCATTGCGATTTTCATGTCTTCTAACCTCATGCAGCCGACAAGAAATGTTTTAATTGAAGCAGTATTTTATTTTTTTGTCACTAGATGGCGTTACCAGTCTCAAAACAGCTTAGTGTTCATTATTATTCCTTTAAACTGGACTCATAAAATGCTCCTTTATTATTGCAATGGAGATTATTCCGTAAGCAATGGTTGTTTCATATTGTTGCAAACTCTTAGCGACCGAATCTTTTAATTATTTTTGCAGTTATTGTTCTTATTTGTATATTTCTTTGAAATCTTAGGTTAAGTTGTTACAATATTTCTATAAAAGTAATAAAACAATACCAATACAAAATATACGAACATTATAAAAACCTAAGTGACGCCGGCAGCGGGGCAGGGCTCAAGCTACAGGTGGTTAGGGCTGCAGAGTGAGGAATCTCCTGACTATTCGTGACGTGTCCAGGAGTACCGCCTTCTGAATCTGACCCTTGATCCAACTTCTAGCAAGTTATATTGGATGCAATAGATTGGCAAGGACTTTCTTAGTTTTGTCCAAGTGTAACTAAAGCGAAATGTAATTTGTCGACAAGTTAATGTGTTGGTTTTGTGACTGCGATGTTTAAAAGTAAGAAAGCTACGACTATGAACGCGCCTACCGTTAAAGGTGTTCATTTGAAAAATCCATGTCTTCTCTTCTGCCTTGCGAGCTGATTTTTTCTACAATAGTTAGTCATTATTATAGAAAACGATCATAGTGGTTCTGAGGAAAGGATCACTCGATCAAACTTATAAATAAATAAATTAACATTTTTGACAATTAACGTATGAATTATAAAGTACCTGCAATGTTTTTTTACAGTGAACTTGTGAATTTACTGTTCCCTTTGTAAAGTACAGCGTATTGTTCCTTTTTCGTATCACTGGATTAAAATGGCTTAAAAAAATCATCCCCATTTTACATGCAGGAGAGATACCGTAAAAAAATCTTTTTCAAGATATTATTTTACTATTTTTCGGCGTAGCTAATATAAGTTTATAATCATACCAAAATACAGCTCTCCAGTTTACTAAGAGTTTCTGAGCTAAGCTGCGGACAGATGGATGGACAGACGGGCATGGTGAAACAATAAGGGTTTGTCGTTGTTGACTCGGGAACCTATAAAAAGTCTCTATCTGTTCCTGTCTGTCCTCATCGTATTTTCAGTCGCTGACTACTTCTAAACCACGCAGCGGATTTTGATACGGTTTTCTTCTTTATTTAGAGATTTTCAAAGGACGATTCTTTGTGTCCATTACCCGTACGAAGATGGGGTTGGTCGCTAGGAAAGATTAAGTACCTAAATAATAAGCCTACACCTACTTGTAAAGAGAATCCCTATAAATGACAGTCACACTCAACCTCCTCTTAATTAAACCAACCAGGCGGTATTACCTATTATTTTGCTGAAACATTGGTGAACTATCAGTTAAAATAACTTAGAATGATTTTTAGTATTTAATTAACTAGTAACGAGCATAAATCCTTTTTCTTACGACACCCGTAATAAAAACGCATCTGTTTCAGTATTTAATTGTCTATGATTTAAGTACTTTTCTCGTTTACTTTATATGTGTGCGAGTATAGTTTCATCTCTTTTCTAAGAAGATATTTCTTCTCTGTAATAACATTATCGATAGGAAAGGGACAACTAATCACAACATCAATGCGCGCCAAAACATTCCGACCTACGTGTCAAAAGTTAAAGAAATACGTTGCCAGCTCGTCCTAAAGCACTGTTCGACTGTGGTTTACCTTAAGAGTTGTAATTCATAATTGTTTTGTATGAAAAAATAGAAAAATAAAACAGCTAGTTAGACCTATGCTCACATTACGTTTTTTACTCCTAGTGGTCTCAGGAATGCGTGGTTAAAATCTTTCGGCTATATCTCGAAAATGATTTTACAGATACTTTTCATACAACTGCTAGTACAAAGTGAGTTATGAAATAGGCTGTAACTTTTTCCCTGCAAACATCTCGGTTCTGCTGTAATATAAAAAAATTAAGCTCTTGTAGAGAGCTTTCAAATAAGATATAACACAACTGTATACAGCACTTGGGACAATTTGCCCATTCTCCTTTAATTATTGTATTATTTTGTAAGTATAATTCCGTATTGTTTATCTGGTTGCTTATTTCCAAACGAACATAGTTGTTAAGATAATGTATTTACAATAAGTGTATATTAGTATAAAGCCTGAAATAAATAAATATGTTAATAATAAGTATTTATTAACAACATGTACAACAGGCGGACTTGATGCCATAAGGAATTCTCTGTCAGACAGCCCTTGCGCGTAATTAGAGAATTAACATTCAGCGAAACATAATTATTTAATTAATCCCTACATATTTTCATACTTTAAGTCCTTTTTACTAAAGGCCATCTCTTCCACACAACCACACCGTCTCTTTATATAAATACACCGCACCCTAAATGCAAATCACTACATAGAATAAAGCAAAGACGCTTCCCGCGTCTGTCTGTATGTATGTATGCTTAGATCTTTAAAACTACACAACGGATTTTGATGCGGTTTTTTTAAGTAGATAGAGTCATTTAAGAGGAAGGTTTATATAAATCAATCAATCAATCAATCAATATCTTTGGACAGTTAACACCAATTGACCTAGTCCCAAAGTAAGCAACTAAAGCTGCTTGTGTTATGTATAATAGACAGCGGATATAAATACTTATGTAGATAAATATATACTTAAATACATATGACATCCACGACTCGGGTTCAAACATTCGTATTCATCATACAAACATTTGCCCCTCCCGGGAATCGAACCCGGAACCTCAAGCTTTGTAGTCAGGGCCACTAACCACTAGGCTATCCGGTCGTCATATGTATAATAACATGCTTAATATATTAGAGAACCACTGATAGTTTCAAGATTTCTAATGTGAAGTCGAAAATAAACACATTTTTTGCGCTTACATTGCAAACGCTGGCTGAACTCTACGAGATAGATCAAAATAATGTACTAAGTATTGTATACTTTTAATTTAGATATTTCAAAGATAGCAAGAAATCTTCATAGTATAGGGAACGGGGAATTATATTACTACGAATTTAACGCGTGCGAAGCCGTGGGTAAAAGCTAGTATTAAATAAAACTTTCTCCCTTCAAACTCAATGTATCTTAGTTTCCAAGATTAGCCCGCGCAGTCAGACAGACATAAAGGGATCCGAGTCAAACAAAAAGGTCGTAAAAGCGTCGCCGGCGCAAGTCTGGGGCTCAAGGACACCGGTTCATTCTTGGACGGGGACTTATGCAGGATTTATTGATGTCTTGGGACTTATTCATATGATTAGTACCTTATGTTTGAAATGCTTTTGGTAATACTGGATTAACTCAAGAAAAATTACAACTGGTTTGAGTGGATATTTGTCCACTTACACATCCTCGTCGAGTTTCTTCCCGGTACCTCCTCATCAGAAGTTTGTCGAGCCTGAGATTTAATCAGCTGTAGAACTGGGTCCCAGGCTGGTGGTACTGACAAGCCGGCCTCTCTATTTGAATTTGGGTAGTTCCTAATTTCAATTGTCTCGCGTAGCATTCTTGGAAAATAACGGTTTTCAATTACCTATTTTTCGAAATTGGGTAGTTTGTATTCTAAGTTTTTTATCAGACTGCCCGTAAACATGAGACCTGTAAAGGGCTCGTAATGTCGGGAATTAGTTTCGTTACAATATACCCGATATAAACCGTTTAAATTGTTTTATTTCAAAAAATACATTGTTATTTCATAATACATTGTGTTTCCATGCGAAGGCCAAGTCAATCTATCTTATTTAAACATAAAATATTTTTAATATTAATGTGGTCACTATAACATGTTGTCAGATTAGCTAATTACATTATAACTTAAGACAGAAGGTCACTTAAGTAGGGACTGAATAAACCAACCGACTTGGTATTACATGGATCTCACAACTTTTTACGGTAGAGAACTTAGTTGCGAGACTTGTTTTTTTTTACAAGTTTTGTTTTTTATGGCAGATATTCTTACAGCTGACTGTATCAAGGAAAAAGACATACGTACGCTTGAAAAACGGAACTCTCGCTTCTGACGGCTGTCGGGTAAAAAGAGAAGTTACAGACAGGGTAAAGAGTTCGCGCATGCGCAAAGAAAGGGCGTCGCTGAGTCATCCGTCGCGACGGCAGTGACAATGACTCCTGACTCACGATCTGTTATGCAATGCGTTTGTTTTATTTGACATGACTTTGTAGACTGTCCCATTGAAAGAAGTTGGATATGGTGACAATCAGGTGACAATGTATCAGATTTCTGACTCAAGGGGAACGTGAACCCAGCCCCAATTCTGTCTATTCTGGATCCAAAAGTTCGGAAGTCAAATTTTTACCAAAACCACTATTTTTTTTATTTACTAAATTTAATAGCCTCTTTCAGACCATCTAATCATTATCCCCCTTATTCAAAGACGCTTCGTAAACGTTTGTTAGTTAACGTGTTTTATGTCTTTATCTGTCATTGTGACGTTTACCCTCAAATGAAAGGGATAAAACATATGTTAGTTTAAAAATATTGTAAACTTTTTATCTTTTAAATCGCTATCTTTTTTTAACTAAGTTAGATTAACTAAAAAGGATTAAAAGATTAAACATTAACTAAAAAACGGAGGTACCTACGTTTTAAAAAGTGAAACAAAAACATTTTGGTAAAAATTTTCCGCTTGGCTCTAATGTCCAGATTGCGTTTTGCACTCTTCAAGTGTTTAGCAACTTCTATGGGTCTAAGATGACCACACAATCTTAATTTATCTCTATGTGCATCCTTTTTTGATGACGCTAAGTTAAACAAAAGGAATAAATAATACCTGACGAACTGTATGCTACAGTGGCACATGTGTCCGCTTACTGTGCAAGAGGTCCCGGGTTCAAATCCTGGTATGGGCAAATATTTGTGTGACTAATACAAATGTTTGTACCTGAGTCATGGATGTTATTTGTATTTATGTATGTATTTATCTATATAAGTATGTATATCTGTTGTCTAGTACTCATATTTAGTACAGGCTTTGCTTAGTTTGGGACTAGGTCAGTTGGTGTGACTTGTCCTGAGATATTTATTTATTTATTTTAAACTTGGGAGTTCATGTTAAGACTACTGCTCATTGTAAATACATTCAAAATATTTCCAAGAAATGTATTTACATTTTTATGAGCCCCGATTCAAATTTGATAGGTAATCATCAAAACAATGAAGGTTTGTGAACAATGACGTTGATTCCAGACAGTGACTCAGTTGAATCAAGCGACAGTAATTTATTTACGCTTGACAGTTTATTTTAAAACACCACATGCTGAGTTTGGCGTACCCGACTGGAGTGAAGTGGAGAGTAATGTTTCTTTTACCTCTCATTCCACTAAAAAGAATGTATATGTATGTATTTATTTGTTTAAACTTTATTGCACAAAAAATACAGAATGTACAAAAGGTAAGCTTAATGCCTTAAGGCATTCTCTGCCAGTCAACCTTTGGGCATAAACAGAAAAGTTGTGGGCGGTGCGGATAGACAACGAGTAATAGAAACAAAATGACAAATGCTACTACATACATACAAACATATAATACAATACATAGATATAGATACACACATAGAGATTTATGTATGTGTAAACTCTTAATTGTACATAAGAATTTACAAATACACAGAAAAATACAGGTAGTGGTACAAAGGCTAAAAGTGATAAGGGACACATTCTTATCCTATAGTTCTACAAAAACAACAACAACAAACAACAAATATAAAAAAAATGGTTCTATTAGTAGTTCAGTTCAAATTTAATATACTAATTAGTCTTGAGAATCATTAAAAAATATACAAGATTAAGATCTTATTTGACTCAGATCTTTGTAAAACGAAAACATTTATTCTCTCAGTATTTATTCTCTTATTCCATGCTACTCAAATTCTCCCTCCACATATACCAAGTCTTGACTTATCTTATTTCTCTTTATCTTCTTCTCTACATAATATAATACAATCCATTTCTGTCTGTCTTTATATCTTCGGTAGCTTACTCCTTCTAAACCACGCAACAGACTTTGATACGGATTCCATTGTCTTTTAGATTTTTTTTTTACAGGTTTTTATCTATATGTCCAACCCGAAACACCTGCCCGACGGGGTGCGCTTCGTGCCAGTTTTTTTTTTATGAATTAAGTAGGCGAACAAGCAAGTGGGTCACCTGATGGTAAGTGATCACCACCGCCTATAGACACCCGCAACATCAAAGAGATTGCGAATCTCGTTGACACTCGTTTCATAAAACCACACTCGTATTTTAAGACCTATCATTATATAGGAGTTGCATAAACTACTATTACTTTACTTTGTATCTTAAGTATATCCGTACGAGACGGGGGAGGGTCGCTGTGTATTATAAATTGGTAGTACAATGAATGAGTCAGAGAAGCTAATCCCTAAGAAGCCGTACTGACGAAGCGTGCAGGGTGTTTGTCACCCTTGTGACGTAACCCTTCCGAGAAAACCCAGGAAGGGGTCGACACGGTTGAGTAACGGGGAAAACCGAAAAACTATCAAGTGACGTATATTACGCGTTAAGCGTTTAGTGACTTGGTAGAGTTTGTCCAATTCACGCGTTAGTAGGGATGAAGCAACATTCGAGATAGCGCAAAAGTGTCAGATTCTTTCAAAATCTAATTTTTGCCAAATCTCGAGTGCGAGATAGATATTGATTTACGTAAGAACTGAAGGCCAGAGCCTAAATGACCTATTGAAAAATAACTCAGTTTCTTATTAGGCCAATTTTTTGACGATTTCAATACAAATTTATGAAGTTAACTTGATGTTTTGTGCAATCTCTTATATGACTTTATATTACACCAACTTACTTTATTATTACTGAACTAGCGACCCGCCCCGACTTCACGCATAAACTGCACATAAAAATTATCCTTATCAAGATCTCTAAATGACAGTAAAAACCTCATCAAAATCCGTTGGGTGGTTTAGAAGGACAGTTTTCTCCTTCAAAACCACCCAACAGATTTAATTTACAATTTTTTTTATACAACATAGGAAGGCAAACAAGCAAGTGGGTCACCTGATGGTAAGTGATCACCACCGCCAATAGACACCTGCAACAACAAAGAGAGTTTAGATGCGTTGCCAACCCAGAGGGCTAAGATGGAATACCTCTTGTGCCAGTAATTACACCGGCTGTCTTGCTCTCCACGCCGGAACACAACAGTGCAAGCACAGCTGCTTAGCGGCAGGATTAGCGAGCAAGATGGTGGTAGCGATCCGGGCGGACCTTGCACAAGGTCCTACCACCCGCAAATTTAGGTCATACAGGAAAAAATAGCGACTTTATTTTATATACCATGTTTGACGACCTGTATGGCACAGTGGCACATGTGTCTGCTTCCTGTGCAAGAGGTCCCGGGTTCAAATCCTGGTATGGGCAAATATTTATGTGACGAACACGAATGTTTGTACCTGAGTCATGGATGTTATTTGTATTTAAGTATGTATTTATCTATATATAAGTATGTTTATCTATTGTCTAGTACCCATAACACAAGGTTTACTTAGCTTGGGACTAGGGCAATCGGTGTAAATTGTCACAAGATATATTTATATTTATTTATTTATTAAAGATGAATAATCAAACTAAACTTATATGCAAACATACATGAGTTCTTTTCTGTTTGACATTAGGTTGGTCATTTTGGGGTGTAGAGATTAGGTTACAATAACTGTCATTACTTCTCTCTTGGACGTGTGTTCGATGAATCCAAATCATACATTTTCTAGGTTACTTCTCAGACAGCCTCGGCGTCTAGACTGCGGTACCGGGAAGGGACAAGAGATTATTCATAACCCGTCGCTATTGCGTCATCGATTGTTTACGGCTGACTTACCTTCTCCAAGTTGATGAATTTCAAGGACAATTCATATTTAAAACGGTTGTTACCACTTGCCTGTTGCAAGCTTACCATTTTCTTAGTCAATGTCAGTGCCAATTACCATAACACAGACGCTTGCAGAAGCGGAAGTATCAGCATAGGAGGATGAAATAAACAGCAAAACATGACTCTATATCTCTATATCTACTATGCACTGATCAGCACCGCTCATAGACAGCTACCACATAAAGTAGAATTCCAGCAAGTTGCCAACCCAGAGAGCTAAGATGGAATACCTCTTGTGCCAGTAATTTCACCGGCTGCCTTGCTCTGCACGCCGGAACACAATAGTGCAAGCACTGCTGCTTAGCGCCCGGATTCGCGAGCAAGATGGTGGTAGTGTTCCGGCCAGACCTTGCACTAGCTGAATATAGAAATGTATTGTGCAAGTAGGCCACATAGCCTCTGTAGTACATTTACCTCTCTAATCCTAGCAGTGATTCGGAAAATAGAAGATTCTGCTTTTTTTAATACAATAGGAAGGCAAACAAGCAAGTGGATCACCTGATGGTAAGTGTATACCACCGCAACATCGAAGATATTGCAGATGCGTTGCCAACACAGAGGGCTAAGATGGAATACCTCTTGTGCCAGTAATTCACCGGCTGAGAAGAAGCACCGCAAGAAACTTAACTGGTTTCCTTTTTCTGCTTCTCTTTTACAGAAAACTTAATTGCAGAGCGATAAAATGATGTCTATAGAATAGACTATCCTTTATGTTAAGTATATAGTACTTCCAGTTTCTTAATGGCTTTCGGTAGTCTTCGTGCATCTCACTCGTTCTTGTGTCTGACATTATATTTGTCATTCGTGTTTCTTTGGAAAACGAAGATCTTCTACTAAGCTGCTAAGGTTCTTGCGGCGCTCCTTCTTAGCAAAATCTTCCGTTTTCCGAAGCGCTGGTATACTCAGACATGTAAAAGAGCTTATAAGGCCTACTCACAAAATATTCTTGTCATTTTCATTTTCATTGCCGATAGCTATTAAGAAACTGGACTTACTGTACTTACTAAAGATAGTAATGCAACCCACTTCTCTATAACCACCAATATTAGAATTTAAATAAGTACCTAAATCAAATTGTATCCAAAATTGGTATTTGTATGAAACTCTAATAATAAAATAATTACAAAGTACCGTCAACAAAAGAACTTGTACTAAAAATGCAATTTTTATCAAAAAAACTCGTCCTCTAATACACGAACCGAAAAATCTTTCATGTCCCATCGTAAATAGCTCTTATAATATAAGTCTCATAACATAACCGAGCGCGTCCCAAATTAAATTAAGACCCCAAAACGCATTCACAACATTGATCTTAATAATACTAGTCTGGAATTCTATCGTGAGCAAGGTGAACGACCGGCAAGGTGACCGCGACCTACCCTAAACCAGACGGTCCTGCCTTCGATTCCCAGAAAAACATAATAGTCTACCATGCTCCTCTAAACAAGCTTATGCGACATTGGAACCGTAGTGCGCATATGTCTTTTTATGTTGACGATGTGGTCCTTTGATGGCCAAGTTGGTAAAAAGCTATAGGTCGCGTAGAGGTGCGGGGTGATGACTGAATAGATATTTATTACCCAAGGACGTGGGACTCTGCATGTCAATTTGACTGGATTTCGTTGGCAATTTTTTTTGGTAACGGTATATGCGGAGTACAGGTTATGCATTCGCATTTAATTTCGCTTGTATTATGGGTCCTTTTATGACAAGCTTTAATGTAACTTGTTTCGTTTAAATGTCTGTCGGATTGTCTTTTCAGGACAATCTCATAAATTGTTAAATCTCTTGTAAATATAAACAACTTAATATAATCAGGGGGCCTAGCACGCTAGGTTTTGTCGATGACTTAAAGCATTTATCCCGTTCTAACCAGTATGCGTGTGAGAGAGGGACCAAAGAGTTAGATGAGTAGGTAGGTAGGTTACCTCCGACAACAATTAATCAAATAATAAATTTGCATAAAGAAAAAGAAAAAGTTACTTTCGTGTCAATTCATCTGTTATTATGGCAGAGCCACACCCTGAGGCCACACCGAAGAGCCGGTTCCACCGGGGTATTTAGTATGCAGCCTGAAATAAATGGTTCTATTCTATTCTATTCTATAATACTCTTACAGAATATCGGCGTGAATTATTACTACACTAGCTTTTGCCCGCGACTTCGTCCGTGTAGACTTGTTTAATTGAATCGAGCAAACGTGCACCCAATATGCAATCTGCAATATTTCCTGGACCAATTAATGAGAATTAGTTGCTCTGCTGCTCATGACGACACGGCGGCGTATAACTCACTTATCGCTATCCCGTGGGAACTATGCATTTTTACGAGATAAAAAGTATCCTATGTGTTAATCCAGGTTAAAAACTATGTGTGTGTCAAATTTAATCTAAATCCATTCAGTAGTTTTTACGTGAAAGAGTAACAAACATCCATCCATACTTACAAACTTTCGCGTTTATAATATTAAATAGGATTTCGTACGGTGACTGGCGTGATCTGGACTGCAAGTGGCGTCTTCGATCTGCTCTGCTCGTCTCCATAGGCGACGGAGACTTCCATCATTATAGTTTTTCAATTGTAGGACTTAGAGAAAGAAACAGGAAATCCAAGACCGCGATTTGCATCACTTTAAATGAGGTCAAAATCAACAAAATGTTAAAGTGCAGGTGTCCTTTTTATACTTAGCTGCTTTCTTTACCGATCAGGTGCAATGGCAATAAGGAACAGCAGAATATTTATGTTCAAAAGGAGATTTTTACAGATATCAGATGGTCGTAAGATCTGAAATGTTCCGATTGCCTTAGCTTGTCTAGACTTTAAATGTTTAGACGTTTCAAATGTGACGTCACCCCATAATAACAAAACACGTCTTGCGTTATGATAAGTGTTTCTGACAATCGACAACGAGGGGTCACCTTGGAAAAATTTAACTGTTTCAAATAGCCAAACACGACTAGCAAAAATGGCCGTATCGTCTGCATTATCAAAGGAGTACATTGTACATATATTGTATTGTATTTTTAGGGTTCCTTATCTCAAAGGAAAATAGGAACCTTTATATGATCACTTCGCTGTCCGTTTTTCTATTTTTAAGCATTATAATATTGTATGTTGTATCCATTTCTAAACTGTTAGGTTGTACAAAAGGGATAGTTGATTTATCTCCACGATAAACTTTAGAGTCTAACTATGCGGTAAATAAAAATATTATCCCAGAAAAGACTGTAAAGAGTTGCTTTTGCCAACTCGACGCGCGGGAGTTGTTTTTAAAATGACAGTTCTTTTTTTTAATTTAAAATATTAGCAGCAATAATGACAGGTCATTTATTACTACAGACTATGTAAATCTAAGGCAACGGATATGTTCAAGGAAACCAGCTAATGCTCTATACTTCTTCTAGCTTGATAGGTAGACAAGAGATAAAATTGGCGACAAACTAACACTTTTTTTTAATTTAGCTGGCTGCAACGCAAATAAATAATACTTATAAGTTAATTACATTTCACCTTTAGCATTGTACCGGGCACATTCAACTCAATCGCCATTTATAGGTAAACTTTACTTTGTAATTTGAGGTAATGTGTGCTAATACAAACAAACGCGTATACAAAATAATGTTATTCTCACGAAAAAACATTTTCTAAGCTGTTAGAACAAACGTCTATGACTAAAATGACCCACATCAGATAGCATTAGGGTTGCCAGATGGCCGGGAATCGTCTGGATTCTCCCGACATTTCATGTGATGTACAGTCAAGGAATTAAATTTCCAACCCACCTAAGGTTCAATATCATATAGCAAACTGTCACCATAAGAGCTATAGAGCAAGACGTTAGTTTGACATATCGACCTTAATGCATTGCGAATGTCAGACGACATTTCAACGAAATGGGTAGGGAATTAAGTTCCTTGACTGTACATACTCCCGACAAATAACAAAATCGCCCGACATACGTATCTCATATATTTTCATTTCTCCAGACAACAACCAAAATCCCGACATTTTGAAATGTTATCGAGATATATATATTTTTTTTATACAACATAGGAAGGAAAACAAGCAAGTGGGTCACCTGATGGTAAGTGAGCACCACCACCTATAGACACCTGCAACAACAAAGAGAGTGCAGATGCGTTGCCAACCCAGAGGGCTAAGATGGAATACCTCTTGTGCCAGTAATTACACCGGCTGTCATATGACAGCTGTTTGATATTTAGATTTTTAGATCTGGCAACCCTAGATAGGATGGTAAATAGGAATTAGTTTGGTTTTCGGCTTCTTGTACGATTTGCTTTTTCGGCCATAACGCTTAACGGGCTAACTTCTAAAGATTTGACAATGTGCTATTTTGGTCACTATTTGTCATTTTGTATTTTAGACATTTCGCTATTTATAAATACTAAACTAGCGACCCACCCTGGCTTCGTTCGGGTACATTTACGATGTAATCCAAAAAAAACATTTCTTTTAAAAATCTAAATGGCAGTGGAAACCGTATCAAAATCTGTTGAGTGGTTTAGAAGGTGTAAGCGGCCGAAGATATAATGACAGACAGGAACATTGTTTTAAAGGATCTAAGGAACACAATTATGTAAGGAAGATCAAGATAAAGATAAAGAAAAAGAAGATTAGGTGAGGTAAGGTGATTTACGTTAAAGACGTGTTGCTACTTGGCGATATGCTATAGAGATTAAGATTGAGATATTTATTGGTAATAACAGAATTAAATTACATGTCACACTTAACCTGAATAGTATTAGTATTAGAACACTTGATATTTTGTTTGCCCAATTTGCCTAGTTAGACATTATGCGATTCAACACCAACGGTTTCTTCAGCAGTGAAAACCAGTTACAAAGAATCTGAATGCGGGGACTGGTGTTGTTTAAAGCTTATTAAGAGGAGTGTCAACCCAGCGCTCTCCATACAAACGGCGATAGCGTTTTCGACCCTCTAAAAATTTACCTGTAGGCATGATTTTTTTGTATATTTTCAGTATGCCCTAGAACTAGGTTTGTATGTTTTGATTTTTTTTTAAATTCTCAATAGTTTCAAAAATACTGACACTTTTGTGTTTTGTATGAAACTCCTGAAATGCAAATATTGTGAAATCTATGCAGAATATTAAAAAAATCAAAACATACAAACCTAGTTCTAGGGCATAACGACAACATACCAAAAAAACATTGCCATAGGTTAAGGTTTAGAGGGTGGAAAACGTTATCGCCCTTTGTATAGGGAGCGATTTTTGGGGCTGGGTTCACACTCCTCTTAAACCCACAATTCCATGTTTACCATGTATGTGCTCCATTGAACTTTGATTACTTCTCACCGTATCTCTTTCCAAAGGTTGTCTGGAAGAGATCGCTGCTTAGCGATAAGACCGCCTGTTGAATCCCATGTAAAATATCCCTGTGTGTTCTTTTATTTTGTTTACTTAATGAAGAGTATTTGTTGTTGTTTTTGTTTAACTTAAAGGAATCTGACGAGGAATGGAAGTATATCTTCGAAGTGCCTGAATTGATTTTAATCACGTATACGCGGTCGTGGCTAAAACAAACAAGAACATCATCGTTAAAAAAAATGCGTATTGAAATCAACTCTTTCGTTTGAGCCCTACGAAACCAATAGATAGACAAACGCAGTGACGGACAAAAGCTTGAGGCTTATACTCTCTTTTTCTAAAGTTTATCTATTTTTACTCCTTATTAAGTTCACAATAACAACCACGCGTATCTTCAAACACATACCCAACCGACATTATCCACATACTTGCAAAAAAACTGGTCCCGCCGTTGAATCATCCTTGAATGATGCAATGCGGTCATCGACCCCAAGGTGCCCCCCGGGACCTTAGGCCCCTCAAGGTCAAGGGCAGGACGTTCTAATGGTCCTTAGATAGCCATTGTTTTTGCTTGTTTTGTTTTTGGATCGGTAGCCGGGTTTTGAATTTGGAATAAACAATGCGATTGTGGTACTCTGAAGGGGATTTCAGAGGCCAGGGGTGCAATTTTTTTTAATCTATACCAGGTGACTAGAGCTCACCAAAATGTCCGAATCTTTATTAAAAACGGCTATTTTGGTGAGCTTTAGTTACCCGGTGAGATTCAAATGCAATTTTTGAATTTCACCAGGTGACTTAAGCTCAACTAAATGGCCGCATTTGTAAAAAAAACGGCCATTTTGGCGAGCTTTAGTCACCCGCGAGATTCAAAAATCGCATTCCAGTGCTAGTTTGCTCAAATAATTCAAAAAGTTGCGCCACACACCGTTAAAAATATAGTGCAAAATGATTATTCTACCTTTTTTAATACAATTAGTTTTAAAGCTAGGGCTATGCAGATAGTAGATGTGTACAAAATCAAATGCATTGGGGTGCGTTTTCCGGTTAATTCCAAACGAAATGCAAAAGGAATGGAAGCCAGATTAATTAAATTAAAAATATGTTTTGGTCTAGTTTACATTTGCATAACCGGCCTAGCTTTTTATATCAAAGAAACATAAATTGTCTATACTAATGTCGTAAAATTCTGGCCACAGGAGAGACTAAACATATTTAAATTATAATTTTGATCCAGTGATCTATATCTACACAGCTATATAAAGAGGTAAACTTTGATTGTTTTTTTGTTTGTTTGTATACATATAGGGGGTAATCTCTGTTGTATTATATGTTTATAAAGTATATAACGCTATTTTCAGTTTAAAGAAATTTATTCTCATAAGAATATAACAGAAGTTCACTTAAATTTTTGCAGAAATGTAAGCGTCCTACCAGGACATGTTCTCTTTATTAATTTACGCATTATAATGAGCTTTCATAATCACATGATTACTGTCATTTTCGTGTTATGATCAATGATAAGATTTTCAGGATGATGAAACAATACCGAAGATGGCTATAGGTTAAGGTTTAGAAAGTGGAAAACGTTATCGCCGTTTGTATGGAAAGCGCTGGGATCACACTCCTCTTAAAGGCAGACTTGTCTTGGGATGACAAGGAGGCTGGGGCGCCGGTCAGGCGTCGTAGGGAGCATGTTCCAGGTCCCACGACGCCTGCTAGCAAGCCGGTTTGAGGGAGACGCCATGGTGGGTGTTAGTTAGGGTATGCCCCCCACTCTGGGGGGAGAGTCCCACATATCCCCCGAGCCGCTCCAGGCAGGGGGAAGACATAAAGCTTTCCCACCACGTCAAAAAAAACTTATTTTGGGATAGCTGGTTGCCATGTACGGCTGGCGGCTTTCCTTCCTTATTTCAAGATGGGAATGCATAAAGACGGTTTGTCAAAAGCAATAACTGCGCAATTTCCAAAAGACGTCAAAAACACGTAAGTGTGGATAAACAAAATGTTGCGCAAGCGCGGCGAGCAACGACCGCGCAAGGTGAGGCGCCTTTGTCCACCTTCCTTGATCTGACGCTACGCTGTTTTTTATTACGAGTAATTAAGTCAGGACTGGATATATACAGACTTTTTTATATTTACCTTTTAATTCAAGCTTATATTAATATTGGATTTTGTTAGGCGCGTTGGCTAACTTCAGCCTTGTACTCTCGCGTTGTTCTTGCACTTGGAAAATAACGGTTTTGGTCTTAGACCGTGAATTGACCATTCACAGTGCCCGAAATCTCCATTGATCCATATTTCGAGCACTGTGATTGGCCAATACACGGTCCGCTTCTGTCTTCGCTCTGCTCTGCGCGGAGTAAACACACCTTTGTATTCACCCAAAGCCCGCTGCAGTGGATCTAGCACGAATCTTCTCGATATGCGTTAACTCGCTACGTAACTCAGTGCGTCTCTCTCCTACCGGGCTAGATAGAAAGAGACGCACTGAGTTGCGTAGCGAGTTAACGCGTATGGAGAAGATTCGTGCTAGATGCACTGGCCCTAAAAGAACTAGCTCCATGTCCACACACACAGTCACGTGACGCTGTGGACGTTATTATGCAACAGTGTGCCAATCTTTCAGGGTTCATAGCGGCCTTAAGGCTGCCTGTCAAGTTGGTCAGACATGTAGATTTTTAATTACAATGAATTTTGCTCTGTAATCTTGTTTGCAGATAGAAAAAAAATGAGATAAGTTGCTGAGTTTCTTGTGGCGCTTTTTCTTAGCAGAATCTTACGTTTTCTGAAGCGCTGGTAGACTCAAATATGTAAAAGAGCCTATGTGGCCTACTTGCATTTTTTTAAATATTTATGTATGTATGCAAATTCTTTATTCTACAAAAGACATTAAATGACAAAAGAGATTCAGTGATGTACAAAGTCGGACATATTCCTTTAAGGGATCTCTAAAACAAGAAATTTTAACACTTATACATTCAATTTTGGGAGTTAATAAATTTAATTACGAGATTATTTCCTGTTTCGATATATTTTCCTTGGGATAATTACTTCATAAAATACCTTATATTGTTTCAACTTAAATGGGCATGAAATCCCGGCTTGATTAGTTGGAATTCAGTAATTTACATAAATATACCGGCTAATTAAATTATGTAAACGAAGTTATCTTAATACCTACAATTAATTTTATTCGAAAACAATAAACAATACACGAATTTAGGTTTAGAGGGTTGGAGAACGAATTCATCGATGGAATTTCTTAAGTATACAAATAATACTTAGATGAGAATGAGATACAATTTTGGGATGTTCTCAAATTTATTAATGTATAAACCGGTCCCATGTTGTTGTTAAAATCAACGAGGTAAGTAATTGACTAGGAAATGTAGGATTTTCAGGAGGAATATTTCAATATAAACGGTCCCTGAGTTCATTATTTCTACAGTTATTTTTTTATAAAAAGAGAAAGCAAACGAGCACGTGGGTCACCTGATGGTAAGTGATGACCACCGCTCTTATACACCCACGACACCAAGGAGACTGCAGATGCGCCAACCCGGAGGGCTATGATGGAATACCTCGTGTGCCAGTAATTTCACCAACTGGCTTGCTCTCCACGCCGGAACACAACAGTGCAAGCACTGCGTTCCACCTAGCACGAATCTTCAAAGTGAGTTTTTGACATTTGTGCAACTAGACCAGTCATAAAGGCATAAACTGGTTTAAAAATGATTAAATTTGCCTTGAAATTACGTTTTCAAAGTCACCCCGTTGCACCAAATTAATTGCAACATGTCAAAAGTTTATAATACGGTATTTTTATGTTTTTCATCTCTAAACGTGGCTCATTAAAAAAACGTATTTTGATTTTTGCTTTTTCTTTATTTCATATTAAATAAGTATTGTAATATATGAGTATAACAGCATTTATTTTAATACTACTTTTCAGTCATTGCTCTTAATAATAAAACTATTTTTCTGGGTACTTCTTAACGTACTTTGAAACAAACAAAGCTTTTTTTTCTTCGCTGCTTTTGTAACTTAGTACACTCATTGTCAAATATGTTATCTTCTCCTTTGGGCATAAATAATTGTCATAATGATCTATAACAGACAATTCTACATGTTTACACAATTAAGATTCGAATATGATTCGCTTTTAGCCAGTTTTTAAGTTCACATTTCTATTTTTTTTTTATTGAAGAGGGAGGTAAAATCATACGGCCAACCTGATTAAAATTGTGGTCATAATACCGTTTTCACTATACAAATACATGTTAAATAAATGGTCTTCAACGTTATCACGACAAATTTTCGCGCAAAGCAATCCGCCGAACCTGTGTTGTTTACGTTTAAAACAAATTAATAGAATTTCAACATGAATTTCCGCTTGGTGACGTCTTTTCATAATTATAGCTTGTTGACGCTAAAATTACATAACTTTATAAACGTCATAAGCCAGACATAATAATAAAAGGTAAACAAAAACTAATACAAATTACTACTTCGTAGCGATGCAGCGCCAGGTGTAGTTTATTTATGTGGAAAGTCGTTTTTTTGACGATTCCTTTAAAAAACGTTAAGTTTTCTAGCTTAGTTAGAGGTTATTGTACATAAAACCTCACCGTCCCTTTAATATGGGACGCCGCGTACAGTATCACCAAAAATATATTGTGCCACGATGTACCTGCGCAGTAGACCAATTTTAGTAGCGCGAGAAATTTCGATCTACCAATGATAAAGTAGAGTTTTACGCGCGCTAAACTCTTGCGCTTTTATTGGTCTATCGATTTCGCAGCAACATGGCGACAGCTCGTGCGTCACAGTGTACGAATTGTGTAAGCTGGACAAAGCTGAGTTTACTGTCGGAAACCGATCTGCGCTTCTCTGCGCAAACGAATACTGCCGATGCACAATATATTTTTGGTAAAACTGTATGTGCGTACATATAGCATCCCACAAGAGGCAGCCCGTCTCCGTCGAAAAGGATTAAGAGGAGTGTGAACCCAGCCCCAAAAAGCGCTCCTCATACAAACGGCGATAACGCTTTCCACCTTTCCTTTTTGAAACTATTAAGAATATTTAAAAAATCAAAACATACTGGTGCTTTTGTAAACTCTATACAACCTATTATTATTTAAATGATACACATGTTTTAATATTATTATTGTTTAGTATGTTAAGATGTTTGTGCGCTTATCCATTGAAAAGAAAAATAATAGATATGACCGGATTAATTCCATATTACCTGTGTCTTTTTACCAATCCCCAATTGTTAACCTTGTAAATCTTTATCATTACATAGTCCAAAGCGAAGTTTCTATTCCTTCCTCTCTGTCCTCATTTTGCGGGTGGTAGGACCTTGTACAAAGTCCGTCCGGATCGCTACCATCTTCTTGCTCGCTAATACTTCCGCTAAGCAGCAGTGCTTGCACTGTTGTGTTCCGGCGTAGAGACCAAGACAGCCGGTGTAATTACTGGCACAAGAGGTATTCCATGTTAGCCCTCTGGATTGGCAACGCATCTGCAATCTCTTTGGTGTTGCGGATGTCTATAGGCGGTGGTGAACACTTACCATCAGGTGACCGACTGGCTTGTTTGCGTTCCTATTTCATAAAAAAACATATATTCAGCCGCCTAATCGGGTTTCGATACGGTTTTCACTGTGATTTTAAAAAAAAAATCACGAAAGTTTTTTAGTCGTACGTAGGTAGGTATATTTTATCTTAACTGTACCCGTTTAGGCGGGTCCCTAATTATTTATTAGTGAATTTTTGTATACGGTTTTAACTGTCAATTAGAGTTTTTTTTACGGAAAGTTTTTATGTATAATACATCCCGATTGTTCGTGTGAAGCCGGGTGGGTAGCTAGTAACTGATAAATGATTGATTATTAGTTCAGATTCAGGCGTTACATAGTAACAAACTGGAACAAATTACCTTGCCACTCCGCGAACCAATCCGCGTGGTGTCGCGGAATAGCAAGCTAATTTAAATTCAATTCAATGCATTCATTTATTCCGAACAACAAAGATTCATATGGTGTTAGCAGCAGTTACTTACAGACTATTGTTAGTGTATACGAAATATTATATAAACTTAAGTGTAAGTATAACAGATTACTTTAAATGACAGCCCTTTAATCCGCCCCCCACTGCACAGGTTACACACACATAGTTAGTGTGCATACTCAAGCAGTGATTGACGTACGGATAGTCCAGTACCCTTACCATGAGTACAAGGCATCTAGCCGTAACCGTACTCGCTAGCGCCGGCGTAAACGATTTTTATGAGGAAATGTGCAGCGCCTCTAGCGCTCACTTAAACAACTAAAAATCGGTAGTATGAGTCCAACGTTAAATTACCTATCGAAATCTAAGCACTAGTGACTAAAGTTTTGTAGCTGTTGCCGTAGAATGTTGGTACCATGAGTAACAAATGTGACACATGTCATCGAAAAATACCGTATCGACTATAGTTAACTCTTTCACTGACAAATGGGAGCGTATTTCACCGCTGTCGACTTTAGTAGCGTATGAATATTCGATAGAAACTCATGGTAATGGTACAGGCGGCTAGCGATCATCGCGAGGATGGTGTTCCAGTGGCCCTAACATGACTGGCCAAGTTTAGTACCTAACACTAGTTAGACAGAGACATAGGGAGGGTTTAAACTAAACCTGGGCTGTCATGTTAGGGCCGCAGTTTGTTTACAGGTAAAAATTTTGACAAATTACGGCGATTACAGCACCAGATTAAAATGGCGCACGTTCACAATAGAATTTATCTTTAGACAAATGACGCAAATATATGTTATAATATTGTGCAATCGAAAAAATTACAAGTCACTCCCAATGCCTTGATAACTGTACATAGTTGAAGTAATTTTGACGTAAACTAAATAAGACACGGTAATCTCCGGTGGGATAAAGGTCATAAAGGCAATAGTGAAATTGTGTTTTCTTGTTGCATTTTCTCTCCAATACAGGAATCATCTATTTTAAATAGGAATATTATCTGTTGTTTAGATAAAAGTTATATAAAGGAACGCGAGCGATAATTTATTTTAATCAAAGTGCAAAGGTTAAGCTGGTTAAAAATATTCATGATAAAGAAAGGTTACAAAAGGTGTTTCCAAATTAGACGAATATTTAAAGCAAGTTTTAGGTTTCCTTATTCGTCATCATCATCATCATCATATCAGCGGAAAGACACCCAATGCTGGCCATAGGCCTTCCCCATAGATCTCCACTATGGTCGGTCTTGTGCTGCTTGCATCCATCGGTGCCCCATGTTCCTCACCAGTGTGGTCCACCAGACTCCACCTTGTGAAGGTCCCACCAATACTTCGTTTTTCGGTGCGCGGTCTCCACTCGAAAACCTCTCCGCCCCAACGGCTACAGGTTCTGCAAGCACTGTGCTCTGCCCACTGCAAATACGTTTGCAATTCGCAGCGCTACGTCGGTGACTTTGGTTCTGTAAACCCTTTTTATGGTTCGATCTCGCAGAAAAACTCCCAGCATGGCTCTTTTCAAATGCCATTTGCGTGACTTTTAGTCTAATTCGCAATAAGTAGGATTTTTCATTTGAAATTGTTTTAATTCATACATACTCGTACTTATTACGTTTGACGTGATTTGGGGTCTGTTCGTTAGCACGGCCATTGCAATACAGCCGAAACATCGTGGTAAATAAATAAACAGATATTATCGTGTTAAAGTCCCGTTAAACGTAATAAGTGTTAATTCATACAGTAAAGATTGCTACTCGTAACTCTGCGAAATGGCATCTGCTGAGAAGAATCCGCCGCAAGTTTTTTTTTCACAATCATATTATTATTTTTCAACAAACTGTTCTTTACGTTACTCTAAAGGTTTAACCTGTTATTCAACAGATAACTCCTAATTTTTATGTGTTATACGACAGATTAATATTATCCAACGATTGAATAATTGCCACTAAATTTACTTAATAGACTCAGGCGTTTTTTTCCTTGGGATATATTTTAGAAAGTTAGAACAAATTAACTACTTCTTGAAAAAAGTGTTATATCTAAAATACTTGAAATATTTCGTAATTTGTGTTTATCTGTAACCTATTATATCTGACTGTTTGGACTTTAACCCGCTAAGTGGCTTAAGTGGACTTCATCGGGGCAGTCTCGTCATTTTTGTAATCGTAACATTTCAAAATAAATTTTCAATAAATATAGGTTTTTTTAAATAATTTATAGATATATATTTTTGAACCAAAGTTATCGACATAGCCCACCGCATTAGCACTCTGAATTGGCAATGGGCCGGCCATATAACCCGAAGAACCGATAACCGTTGGGGTAGACGAGTTCTTGAGTGGAGACCACGGATCGGCAAACGTAGCGTGGGACGTCCTCAGACTCGGTGGAGAGATGATCTTCACAAGGCGGCTGGCAAGAGCTGGATGAGAGTGACCGAGGATCGTGCTCAGTGGCGTGCCATGGGAGAGGCCTATGTCCAGCAGTGGACGAACGTAGGCTGATGATGATGATGATATATTTTTGTAGTGTTGCACAGTGTGTTTTATGATTTTTTTTTTGTGAATGTATGCATTAATGATCGAAACAAAGTAGGTAGGTTCCTACCCTCTTTCTACGCGAAAATAGTATTAAATCCAAAACTCTCATTTACAGTTCTCGTCGACAGTTTTTTATGGAATAATTTTAATTCAAATAAAAAAAAGTTAAACGGCACCGGATTGTGGACGTGTATAGAATGCGTACGCGCAGCTCAGCTTGTGCGGTAACCTTGGGGTGGGGTCGGTGGCCTAGTGTCTTTATACTCTTTGTAAAACGCACTGCACTTTAAAAGTAAATCGATGGCGCATTTTTTTTTAATTTTAAAGGGGCAAGCAGACAAGCGGTTCCCCTGATGTTAGATGCATGACGATAGAAAAAATATTGATTAAGATGTTAATGCTAGCGCGGAAGTTGAGTGGGCAAAAACTCTGGGGACTCAAAGTCAAGGTCAAAATATCCTTATTCATATTAGGCTTACAGGAAGCACTTATAAATGTCAGAAAACCCTTGAGAAAATATTAAACACAAACAAACAACGAGCTGTAATTTTTTAAATAAATCAAAATTACAATGCCATTTTTACTTCTTAAGTACACACACAACACACACACACTCACACACCCACACACACTCACTCACACACACACACTCACACACTCTCAGACACACACACACACACACACACACACACACATACAGTAGGTGTCCACTATTTGGAGCCAGAGATCGCCCGGATAGAAAGTAAAGTCACGTAAGTGTACACCACCGCCCATAGACACCCGCAACATCGAAGGGATTGCAGATGCGTTGCCAACCCAGAGGGCTAAGATGGAATACCTCTTGTGCCAGTAATTAACCGGCTGTCTTGCTCTCCACGCCCACACCACTCCACGCACAACAGTGCAAGCAGCTGCGTAGCGGCAGGATTAGCGAGGAAGATGGTGGTAGAGATCCGGACGGACCTTGCACAAGGTCCTACCACCCGCAAAAGTAGTTTATTAATATAGTAGAAAAATTATATGGTTTTTTATTCAAAAGTAAGGCTGTAGAAACACCGGTTGTACAGTCAAGGAATTTAATTCCTTACCCATTTCGTTGAAATGTCGTCTGACATTCGCAATGCATTAAGGTCGATATGTCAAACTAACGTCTTGCTCTATAGCTCTTATGGTGACAGTTTGCTATATGCCATTGAACCTTAGGTGGGTTGGAAATTTAATATCTTGACTGTACAAACTGCATCCAGAGACTGCTAACAAATTATCTTATAGTTAAGATAGATTTATGGCGCAGAGACAATTGCCACAAAAACCCGGTACACACAAGTTTACGCAGCAGATGGTCTGAAATGCAAGCCCCTTTAGTCACGACACAAACCTACCCAATATTTAATTATTACTTCATTAAGAGGAGTGTGAACCCAGCCCCAAAAAGCGCTCCCCATACAAACGGCGATAACGTTTTCCACCCTCTAAACCTTAACCTGTGGGAATGATTTTTCGTTGTCGCTATGCCTTAGAACCAGGTTTGTATGTTTTGTTTTTTTAAATATTCTTCATAGATTTGACAATATTTGCATTTTAGGAGTTTCATACAAAACAATAAAACGTGAATATTTTTGAAACTATTAAGAATATTAAAAAAATCAAAACATACAAACTTAGTTCTAGGGCATAATGATATTATACTCAAAATGTGTATGTTTCTTATAGGTAACGAGTAAATCTGGGTGAATTACTTTGTTTTTTAAAGAAACCATGCAATTTATTTCTAAACTTTAACTAAAATATTATTTAAAATAACAACCAATTCCCTATAGAAAATAAGTCAAATTTAACTGTTCGTAGGTAAAACAATCCGTTTTTTAAATATATAGGAACAAGCCATAAGGCTTTCATTTTTATTGGCCGCTTTGGCGCCAAAATAGTTTTATTTATTTATTTATTTTATTTTATTGGCAAAAACAGTTAACAGTTTTATTGCATTTTTTGTTTTATACGTATGTTAAGTCTATAAGGTATATATTGTATGTGTCTTGTTACCTGAAATAAAGTTTTAATAATAATTATTATTCAAAAGTCACGACGTCACGACGTCACGACACCTTTATGACATAAAAATCGTAAGGTGTAAAGGAACACCCTGATTGCGACGGTTAACAGTACCGCGCCAGGTGCAATGCGGACAGTTAAAAATAGTTAAACCGCGATTAACGATAACTACCAGTTAAGCGCCTGAGACAGTTAAAAGTATACTAAATTATACAGGCAAATACAAAACGAAGTCGTCCTGTAAGTGTTACTTTTGCTTTAAAAAACATATTAAACGGTCCACGACCACATAGAAAACTGGCCCCCAATTCTGGCGCTCATCGAGATTCGTCTCGCATTCGAGATATGTCAAAAAATAACAGATTTTGAAGAGATCCGGAGAGCGATTTTTGAATCTCACCGGGTGACTAAAGCTCACCAAAATGGCCGTGTTTAATAGAAATGCGGCCATTTTGGTGAGCTTTAGTCACCTGGTGAGATTCAAAAATGGCATTTGAATCTCACCAGGTAACTAAAGCTCACCAAAATGGCCGTTTTTCACAGAAATACGGCCTTTTTGGTGAGCTTTAGTCACCTGGTGAGATTTAAGAATCGCACCCCTGACAGCTCTTTTTGACATATCTCGAGTGTGAGTTCAACTCTACTGACGCGAGAATTGCCCCGCTGAGTCCAAAGTAAAGCATTGTCGAGGATGTGTGTCGTATTACAAGGTGCAAAAGTTCAAAATGTCTTGACTGCATTTTGTCTCCTTTTTAACCGACTTCAAGAAAGGAGAAGTTTCTCAAAAGAACCTCAAAAGGAAACAAGGAACCCTTATAGAATTACTTCGTTTCTGTCTGTATGTCTGTCTGTTTCTTTGATTGTACGCGATTTCTCCATCAATTAAGACACGATTTCAATGACGTTATCTTTTTCAATATGAAGAATCATTGAATCATCGAGTATATTCCACATTTTGAAAATTAAGGGATGAATGAATCTATTTATAAATATAAGGTTTATTAGAAAATTTATGTACGAAGTCGTATTAAATTTTAAAAGATTTTTTTAGATAATATACAAGCTTAAACTTTTATCTTATCTTATTATAAAGGTAATACGTATTTAAACCACATAAAAACTCTTTTAATTTTACTAATCAAGTATAGTTATCTGGTCCTTCGAACCGGATCGCACCTCATTAATCCCAAGTATGTCTTCTAACCTTGTTCTAGCGTTATTACCTCAACAGATGCGCAAGCGCATTTTATGTTAGTAGGATTGTCGGCTAACTGTATCGCAGTCTGCCAGGTGTCTGCACCGACATTATCGACCGGTTACGAAGATTATGTACAGTGGGTCGCAAAAAAATCTTACACTGGTATTTATCCCGACATAATCAATCATTTTTGTATTTTGTATTATGTACTTGTGTATACCTAGTGTTTTATTTATTTACACTAATCTACACTAGTCTACACTAATATAATAAAGAGGTAAAATTTGTTTCTTTGTTTGTTTGTCTGTAGGGTAATCTCTGGAACTACTGAACAGATTTCAAAAATTATTTAACTAATAGAAAGCTACACTATCACTGACTAACATAGGCTACTAATTTCACTCGAACAAAATCTAGTGCATCCGCTAGCGTAGATATAAGACCAAATTTTATTTTACTGTGCAATTTATCAACTTTTTTTTTGCCTGGTGAAAACTTAGACACTTAAAAGATTACTAGCGGACGCGCGCGACTTCGTTCACATGTTCAAAATTAGTAGCCTATGTCCGTCAGGAATATTGTAGCTTTCTATCTGTGAAAGAATTTTTGAAATCGGCTCAGTAGTTCCAGAGATTACCCCCTACATACAAACAAACTAACAAAAAAACAAACAAACAAAGTTTTTCTCTTTATTATATTAGTGTAGATTATTTGATATTCAATTGTAAGTTAACTCATTTTGTTGCTAGGAAGCGATTTGTCGCTGTCAAAAAGTGTATATGCAAGCTTGATTTTATGCTTTGCATAGCAAGATTCTTTGATATAATACATATTTTTCTTTGTTTCTATCAATGCCGTACTTTTTTATCCGACTGCGCGACGCAAAGGAGGTTAGTCGATGTGTATGTATGTATGTCTGTATGTTTATTTATACAGGGGGAAATGACCAACAACAGGGCTACGTTCTATTAAATTACTTGTTTTATTTTATTTTCTATGAAATAGGAAGGCAAACAAGCAAGTGAATCACCTGATGGCAAGTGATCACCACCGCCTATTGCCTATGCAATAAGTAAGCTATGACCCCCCACTCATGGACCCCTGCAATATTAGAAAAATCGGCCTTGAAAAAAGGAATGCTTGCTAATCCAGCCGCTAAGCAGCAGTGTTTGTACTATTGTGTTCTGGACGGTGAAATTACTCGCACTAGAAGTAGTTCCTTATCCTCTGAGTTGACAACGTATCTGCAGTTTCCTTGGAGTTGTGGGTGTCTATGGGCGGTGGTGATCATTTACCATCAGGTGACCCACTTGCTCGTTTGGCTTCCTATTTTAAAAACAAATAATAGGCTCATTTAAGGTCCCTGAGTCCCACGTAAGTAAGTGCGGTGTTGATAGGATACAATATGCAAATGAGAATTGCCATATCCTATTAATATATTAAGTACTTACTCATTTATTTTTCACACCTGCTTATAGCTTGTAAGATACTTCGAAACTAAGAAACCAAGGGAAATATTAAAAACTAAACTCCTTAGTTTTGCCCATGTCTTTGCGTGGAGTTTGAAAGTAGTAATATCTATATTCTTTCGTGGCTTTTAAACGGCATCAGCATTTCAAATTAAAACATGCACCAGGGCCTTATTTCATAAACGCGACAATCGACAGGTGATAGTGACAATTCGGTACACATTGCTAGTTGACCTCGAAAAATAGTCACAATATCGATAGTATGGATAGTTTTTAACCAATAATATAGATAGTATCGATAGTCATTAAAATCCAACATTATCGATACTATCGATAGTATCGACACTATCGAAAAGCAATACTATCGATAGTAATGATATATTTCGATAGTATTGGATTTGATGACCATCAATACTATCGATATTATCGATACTATCTGAACTATCGATAGGCCTATCCATATTGTGACTATTTTTCGAGATCACGATACTATCAACAATACTATTGATAGTTCGATACATTGCCGCAACTGTAGTTGAAAGGGCAGTTAACTCCACCCAACGTGGGGTCATTAAATACATTTTACGCAACCTCTGCCCAAGTTACCAGAATGGAGGGTTGAATAAGACAATGGCGGTCGGATTCTTTATAAAAGCTGGACCACCGTCGCGGCCGCGTGATCGTCCTCCCGTCACCAACACAGGAATTATGTAAGCCTGGTACGATATTCCCTTGAGGTATTCCTGGTACACATTAACTGTAAGAATAGCTAGTTAAATTCTTACTTCTTTATACAAAACTAACCTATGTCCGTCAGGGATAGTGTAGCTTCTATTAGTGAAAGAATTTTTGGAATCGGTTCAGTAGTTACTGAGATTACCCCCTACATACAAACAAACAAACAAAGTACTTGATTGTACGTAAGAAACGCTACACAGCATTACATGTTAAATAAATATAAAATCGAAGTTAGCCCTGTAAAGGATCTCTTCCAGCTAAACCACAAGACTCATGTGACAAGGAAAGACAAACTCTTTTTTTACTACAAAATCCAGAAAAGAGTACATTCATTTATACAACCCTTGACAGACACAAAACTATCTTGACTATAGGTAGGTATAGAAAATTACGTATGTTGCCAAAAAACAGTATAATAAAAGTACATTTCAAACCGTGTGTCTAAAATGTGCAAAATGCACTCAGTATGATTTATAGCTAAGCCCCAAACGTAGATTTTAAGTGGGGGTGATATATTTTACTTTTTAACTCATTACAGGACGATAATGAAATGAACTAAACATTTTTTAAGTTTAAACATAATTCCCTAAGCATCCGTATGTCACAAACTTGACGCAGTGATAGTCACGTGGCCTTAAGCCTGTGAAAATCAACTTTTATTTCCGCCTTTGAATTGAAAATCCATACAACTACCACACTTATATAATAGTACATTATTATACCTATATAGTTTGAACGAGCAGACCGGTCGAATAGTCTAGACTAGACCGAATCCGAGGTGAATTTTATTGTCTAAAAGTTCTTCGTAATGTGCTGATAAGCAAGTCTGGTATTTTTAAAATGAGCTAAGAATACAAAAAAGGACTATTTCCGTACTAGTGCTTTTTACACCTCGTCGGTGATTAGTTACGAAGCGTGCAGGTTAGTGTGACGAGTGTCTTTGGGCGGTGGTTATCACTTACCACCAGGTGACCCACTTGCTCGTTTTCTTTTTTTTATAAAGTAGAAAATTTTATAAAAAGAAACATTAGAACCTGGATTCCATATATTGTTCGTAACATTGACCCTTATATCCAATGATATTATAATGCATGGATGTACAGTTTCAAACTAAATGACAGCAGAAAAACGGCCCGACATAAGAATACAGGTTGACGCCAATGTTACAAATGCAAATTATTAGTTTACCATTTATAGTCATTGGATTTACAACTTTACGTCTAACTGCATAAAATAATTATTTATTGAGTTTTGTTGCAAATAGGTTTTTTACAAAATATTAGTATAGACAGCAGCGCCGTCGGTCCGACAGACTGACAGCGCGAGCGATTATCGATTTAGTTTTCTTTTTAGCCTCCTTTGATATGCCTATTTTTGAACACTGACTTTCCAAGTCCATATAACTTATAGGTCAGTGCTATATCTTACGTCATCACAATACCAAAATGAACATAAATGACCATAAGAAGACGAAACACATTGAAAAATTCGCAGGGTATGGTAGCGGTATTGTGGCGAAACTGGCAAACGCAAGGCGCGGAATGCTGATGTTGCAGGTCCGAGTCATGACATTACCCAAATTTTTCTTTGTGTTGTCGTTAATAATAAAGCATTTTAAATTTAATTTGAACATAAATCTTCATCTTCATATATTCATATCATACATAATATTACACTTACTAGTTTATACTTAATTAAAACATACAACGCAAAACCTAAGTAAACCAATGGATCCCGTAACCCAGGCATTGTGTTTAGCATCTACACCGTAACTGACACACAAACACACAGATGGTATCAGCGTTAGTAGCGCGTGGGTACGCCCACCGGACCGCGTTTTACAGCACGGTGCTGTAATGAGATTTTTTACGCTCTAATGAGGGTACTATAATGCACTATTTAATGCGATCATCTGATTTTTTTATGCATGAATCTTACATTTTACTAATCATTCTAAGGACTTATAAGAATTAAAAGCGACCGTGGCTGTTATGATGTAGGTATTATAACGATTTTTAAACTAGTTAAATCTTTAGTGTGTTTTAATTTCCATTCTACTACTACAACTATACAAGCAATTTTGTACATATACACAGAACAACAAATAGCTTCTTCTTCTTCTTTTGCAGGTGCCTCTCCACTACAGCGGTCGTAACATGACAGCCCAGGTTTAGTTTAACCCCTCCCTGTATCTCTGTCTAACTAGTGTCATAAGAAAGGGACGCAGATAGAGATAAACTAAACTTGGCTAGTCATGTTAGGGCCACTGGAGGTTGGCCGTTAACTTTGCGAATTTGTCCCGGTTTTGTGCCACTCTGAACAGCTGTCCAGCACTGGTGACTCCCGTCCACTCTCTTATGTTCCTCAACCATGACAACAAACATATAAACATATAAATTCAACTTAGCCAGTCATGTTATGGCCACAGGTACTCCTTATTATCGTGTCACACGGGGGCAGAACAGGGAGGTAGTAGAATGGCCAGCACAGTCAGTACTAGTACAATTTGAATGTACAGACCAAGACAGAACAGAACTGTTCTGCGCATTGAAATTGTATTAATACGTGGGCCGTTCTACCCCCTCATTGTTCTAGCCCCGTGTGAAATCAGCGTAAGTTTTTTTATACAACATAGGAAGGCAAACAAGCAAGTGGGTCACCTGATGGTAAGTGATCACCACCGCCTATAGACACCTGCAACAACAAAGAGAGTGCAGATGCCAACCCAGAGGGCTAAGATGAAATACCTCTTGTGCCAGTAATTACACCGGCTGTCTTGCTCTCCACGCCGGAACACAACAGTGCAAGCACTGCTGGTTAGCGGCAGGATTAGCAATCAAGATGGTGGTAGCAATCCGGACGGACCTTGCACAAGGTCCTACCACCCGCAAAACTGACATTTAAGAGGAGTATGAACCCAGCGCTATCCATACAGACGGCGATAACGTTTTCCACCCTCTAAACCTTAATCTATAGCCACGATTTTTTTATATGATATCATTATGCCCTAGAACTAAGTTTGTATGTTTTGATTTTTTAATATTCTTAATAGTTTCAAAAATATTCACGCTTTATTGTTTTGTATGAAACTCCTAAAATGCAAATGTTGTCAAATGTATAATGATTTAAAAAATCAAAACATACAAACCTAGTTCTAAGGCATAACGATAACACACCAAAAAATCATTGCCATAGGTTAAAGTTTAGAAGGTGGAAAATTATCGCAGTTTGTATGGGGAGCGCTTTTTGGGGTGGGTTCACACTCTTAAGGCATGGATTGACAGGATTGTGACACATTTGTCAGTTTCTTTCATCTCTCGCGTGCGGCGTAAGTGTCTCGGCTGCAGACACTTAGGTCACGCTGTTACGTGCATTCTGAGTGTCTGGCATCGATTGCAGCGCCAGACAACAAAGCGACTAAATCACCCGCACAGTCTGGTCGCTCTTATAAGTACCTAAACATTGCTTTAAATAAGTTAACAAAAAAACACTAATACAGTCAGCATAAAATATTTCGGAGCTAGCAAGGTGGTAAAAATATCTGAACACTCCCTAACGGCAAAGTCAAAGTCAAAATAATATCTTTTTTTATGAAATAAGAAGGCAAACAAGCAAGTGGGTCACCTGATGGTAAGATTGCAGATGTGTTGCCAACCCAGAGGGCTAAGATGGAATACCTCTTGTGCCAGTAATTACACCGGCTGTCTTGCTCTCCACGTCGGAACATAGCACTGCTGCTTAGCGGCAGGATTAGCGAGCAAGATGGTATCGGAATTACTTGAAGCAAACATATATTTAAGAGTGAACGGTATTGTAAAAATGAATATTTAGGCACTGGGGAAATTAAAACGCGTGCCACAGAAACAAAGGAATTTATTGAACTGAAGAAAAGGAATTTATCATAGACAAATTTTAGCGTTGCAAAGATTACTGAAGAAACTACATCGTAGTTAAAGTTTTAAAAAAATTTAATAAATAAAATGACTTAAACCACATAAACGCACTTGACGCGCCAAAAATTGCTCAAACACACATATGTATATTTTCTCTTAAAAGTTCACTGTACCCGTTCCAATAATGTTTACATACAGACATACAGTTCAGGAGTCTTATCGGCCATTAAAAATAATGCGTTAAATTAAATTCAGAACACAAAACGCGTTACGTAAACTCAAGTAATAAAAATGTAAAGTAGAGTATCGTGGGTTCAGCGGCCGATACGGCACGAGGGCGATAAGAGAAATTCGTCTGTGACGTCACCAGAATGTGCGCCTGCTCATGTAGTTTGCATGGGTTTCCTCTATCTATGAGCATCACGTCTGTGTATCGAAGTTATCTTTGAACTCGTGGTTTCACGTAACATTATAGTGTACACATAAAGAGATAGATATGGAATAAAGACTGCCCGTTATTGTGACTCATATTGTTAAATAATAGTTTTGTATTTAATTGTAGATAGATAGATAGATAAAACGTTTATTTGTTTGTTACTGCAAGTACACACAATCAAAAATTACATACAATTTAGGAGAGAGAGAAAAACGAAAGTTAACACATTTGTTGAGTATTTGTTGTCTAATTGTATTATTAGAACCATATGTTTGAATATTCTATCTTCATATAGCATCAATCATATTATAATACATGGATGTACAGAGTCATACTAAATGATAGTATTGACAGCAGCGCCGTCGGTCCGGCAGACTGACAGCGCGGGCGATTGTCGATTTGTGGCACTTTTGTTCGACTTTGGATGCGGCCATAATTTAAACGCTGACTAGAGGTCCATTACTTATAGGTCAGTGTATAGCATGTTTTTGTTTTAATATAAAATTGCATTGGTCTACAGCTCCCGGCAAACAACTTGAGCATTGACCTTGACTGCTCTGTAGCCGTTTCTAGTACGAATCTGTATGCGCAAACTTACTCCCTCCACTCGATTTATGCTCAAGTCTTTTGCCTGCAACTATAACAGGGTTTAATGTAGGTACAGTAGGCGAAGAAAGTTTACTGCTTTTTAACTTCATTGCGTGCTGAAAACTGTGATCCGTTGAAAAACCTACCCGTCGGATAGTATAGGCAAGTGTTGAAATAATAGCAGCCTATCGTGATATATTTAACGGATTCCTAAGTTCTGAACCCCGATTTGAGAGGCGGAAATGTCATACCCAGAGAAATTTAATTATAGTTTGACCTATAAACTCAGAATATATTGTCACAGCGGGATCGCATAATGCGCCGGATTTCAATATGTCTAGCCCGAATACAAAACGGCGCCGTTTCGTAATACCGAAGTTTTGGACAGTTTGTGCTACAATAGGCTCTTTACCTACACAAATCACCCAACGCGTTTAATGTCTACATTACATCCTTACTAATAATATTATAAATGCGAAAGTAACTCTGTCTGTCTGTCTGTTTGTCTGTCTGTCGCGCTTTCACGCCAAAACTACTGTACCGATTTAAATGAAATTGGGTACACAGATAGTCTAGAGCCTGAGAAAGGACATAGGCTACTTTTTAATGCAAAATATGGGTAATAAGGGGTTGAAAGGGGTATGGAAATTTGTATGGAAGTATCGTCATTTTTAGAGCTAGACGCTTGAAACTTAATTTTTAGGCTGTTGATTTGATATAAATAAATATGGCATTCAAAGTTTGTAAAAGTTTTACCCTCAAGGGTGTAAATAATAATAGGGAATAGGGGATGAAAGTTTGTATGGAAATATGTAAGGTCAAGTAAGACACTATTCGCGCATTAAAAGTACAAGTTTCGACTTGTTTATTACATCAACATTGCGTCATTAAAACTATGACCGATTTCATTTTAAATACCTTGAGTCATACTTAGTTCTCTAATATTTATTTACATTTCAGTTGATTACAACATAACTTAGAAATGACAAGAGAATGTGTTGCAATTTGTTCGATAGCCAATATTTTCATTGCGTTTTAAATGATTTCTTACCTGTTTTTTTCGCAACAGAAGTTTTTTTACAAACCAGCGGTAAACTTTTAGACATTTATAAGACAAGTGCTTTGTGTGGTTCTAATCAGTGTTACCGCTTAAGCACCTTTGTCGCTAAATTGGCGTTTTTATTACTTAAATATTTGGCGACATTTATGACGTGGTATTTCATTTTTTAAGCCTGCGAGGGTATAATTTTGGTGGGACAAGTCTACCTGCTTATCAAACCCAAAGTGATACGCAAACTTATTCATCCATTCATTGATACCCTGGGAGTTTATGTATTCGTGTTACCATGTCATTATATTTATCTGAATGGAGTAATTTTAAAACAAACGAATCCAACCCAATCCAAAGGGTTATTCACCTTTAAGAAGAAAAGATCATTCTTGTTGACATTTCGTCATTAGTGTCATAATGTCATTACTGACCTAAAATACGCATTGACGTGGCTGGGTACCAAGGTTATGACCAGCCTCAAAAATACTCAAATACAGTCTCAAAATACTCAAATAGCTTTTAGCTGTATGTACTGCCTGCTTAGAGCATTAAGAATGGAAGTAGCCTTGTGAGATTATTTGCTTAAACAGAATTCTGCCGTTTCTTCGTAATATAACCAAAAAAAAGTTTTTTTGTCGTACTACTAAATATCCCGTCGATGCCTCTTGTAGAGACGAAACGTGCGATCGAGAAGTTTAAATGTATAGTTGTGATGATTTATAGTTGAACCTGTGTAATGTTTGTTGTTTCATATAGAAGCGGAGGAGGGTAAGTATTAGCGTGAAAAATTAGTATGTCGCACAGACGGTTTTGCACGTGCACAGCACTGGTTTCGCGGAGTAGCAAGGTAATTTGTTCCAGTTTGTTGATATGGACCTCCACAAAGTGAGGCCAGAATCGATTAAAATTTTGCTAAAAATTTTTAAATTTCGCTAATTATTTATTTATTTATACAACAAGCCTCTAACAAAACTATTTGTCAATTATACTCGCAAACATTTTTGTTAGTTCATCATTTGTTAATCAAAGCATGCTTACGCCACCAGGTTACTGGCCTTTCATTAAAAACACACAGTAACAAATTCATCGAAATTACAGCCGCTACGAGGTCGTTGTCCGATATTGCTACGCGGCTACGGGCTACGGTCGTTGACGTAGACCCTCTACGGAGGCACTGATTTAAACACAGCCTATAAATATTATCTTCCGCTTTTATGTATACAGAATGATTTTAAGGTCCCGTACGAAAAAGGAAGCCTTATTTATAAGCCTTATTTATAATTTTTTTTCATGCATTTTAATGCATAAAAAAAAAATAGTCTTATTAAGTACCACAACTATTTAACTATTTTTATGGAAAAGGGAAGCAAAGGATAATACGGAGTTCCTCTTGGGAAGTAATCACCGCCCTCTATAGGAACCAGTGACACCAGAGAATCGCTAATCCGTTACCGACCTATGTTTCCCTTTCCCAACGTGTACCAACAAAACCAACTTATGAGATATTTTGTTAATGGGTGGACGTCCGTTTGTTTGTAAGAGCGACATAATGTCAGAAACTACTAATGCCACAATGGAAAAGTTTTGAATATTTTTTACCCAACCGTATTGCAAATGGAAAATTCTTGCAATTTGTCGGGATGCCTCGTTAAGGAGCATCCCGATGATGAGTAGCAAGGTAATTTGTTCCAGTTGAAGGTCCTTGTGGTAACTAAATAACATAGAAATCTCATGGTAAAACAGAACTCTCGGCTAGCCAGTCCGAGTCGCACTTGACCGGCTGTTTTTACCTATATTTCTGTTTTGATTTATTTGACACACGGTTTGATTGAGTTCGGAAAAGGCTATTAGGGAAGTTCGTTAACCTCCAGTTTTGATCATTTCAAAGCTGGCTTTATTATTCTACTTTTATAGATTTATTTAATGTACCACCTTACCAAACAAAACTCGGAATATGTCACTATAAGGGCCTTGTTGGCAACCCCAACACAAATTTGTTAAGTTGGCACTACTGCCTGCTTTAACATCTCTGTGCAAGCAAGGTGCTGTAGAAACATTTGCCCTTCACGGGAATCGAACCCGGAACCTCAAGCTTCATAGTCAGGGTCACTAACTATTAGGCTATGTGGTCGTCAAATACTAAATAATTCAGCCGAATAAAACTAATCATACAGAGCGTTCCAACTTATTGACGTCATAATTCCCACAATAAATGTCATAGACGATTGCAGTCTCTAATTACCCCGAATTTACGGGGCAGGGTTGTTTACCCCGGGTCAACACTCCGGGGTCATGTTTGGGGTAATGCACCCAACGGCCTGGGGTTTCTTTCAGACAGGATAGTAACGAACTTTCCTTTTCTCTAACACAGGGAAGCATTTAGGACGTGAAGATTTTAATAATTGTGATGTAATATTTTTTTTATGGAATAGGAAGGCAAACAAGCAAATGGGTCACCTGATGGTAAGTGATCACCGCCGCCTATATACACTCGCAACACCAAGAAGATTGCAGATGCGTTGTCAACCCAGAGAGTTAAGATGAAATACCTCTTGTGCCAGTAATAGCGCAACACACATTGTTTTTGATACAAGCTTTTTGATGGTGAGACTTTATTATGGCATTGTTGATTTATTGATTTACTATAACTAACATTTACAGCAAGCCTCACATGCTAATTAAAATCAGTTGTCATCGAAACCATAGACACGTTACAGAAAAAACAATCAAATACTGGTATTGAGTTAAAAGTTTAGCATAAGACTTTTACAATTATTATATAGTAGGTGATGTAAGAATCTTTTTTTAAATAGCCCATATTTGTGTCCCACTGCTGGGTAAAGGTCTAAGAGTCGTATAATAAAAACATCTAGGTAGGGTTGTTTCACTCAATAAGCTTAAAAAGAGGGAAGTGGGGTTGTAATACAAACAAACTTGAAAAAAGAGAAATTGGGTTGGCATACTCAGTAAACTTCAAAAGAGAGAGCTGGCATTGTCATACCTAACTTAAATTTACCATACTTATGTTGCTATATACGCAACAACTTCACGATATATGAGTGGAGTAGAGACTTTGATATCAATAGCCTGCAAAAAGCATCTAAAAATAAAGAAAGGTCCGAATCCGTGCCTGCTGACTTTTCAAGGCCCAGGCAGCATCCAATCGATCGGCCAGTGACCCCACCGTCTGTCCTACGCGTGCAGATAACATATATCACGATACAGGTACACAGAACAAACTTTTTTTGCACGTTTAAGAGCAGGCAAAGGCCTGAGACCATACAGCCACGTCTTATGTGAGGTTATGGCATAATGAAGGTCTTCGGCAATTTTTTTTTGGATCACTAATTTAAATATTAATGAAAATGTTTTTTTTATGAAATAGGAAGGCAAACAAGCAAGTGGGTCACCTGATGGTAAGTGATCACCACCGCCTATAGACACCCGCCACACCAAGAAAATTACAGATGCGTTGCCAACCCAGAGGGCTAAGATGGAACACCTCTTGTGCCAGTAATTGCACCGGCTGTCTTGCTTTCCACGCCGGAATACAACAGTGCAAGCAGCAGCTTAGCGGCGCGGGCAAGATGGTGGTAGCGATCCGGACGGACCTTGCACAAGGTCCTACCACCCGCAAAGAACAACAATTGAAAACTAATAATATTTCTTGTTGTATTATGCATATCTACATAGTATGTATTTGCGGCAAGGTCAGCGAACTTGCGCAGGAGCAAGAGATAAACGAGATTTGTTTTGCTGGTGCGAGATGAAGCAATGTATATCTCATTTAACATAACAATATATGAACAAGGAAACGAGAATACATAAACCGCAGTTCAGTGACACAAGCCTTGAAATCAGACTCAATACAAAAGAAAGTACAGTGCATCAGCGATGCGCTTAAGGTTGCTGGTGATAACTTCCCTTAAGTAGACCCGCTAGCTCGTTCAGGGCGGAGGGAGGGGGTAGAGTTGCCAACCGTACTATATTATTTAGTATTGTACTATATTTCGGCTCTCCGTACTATATACTGTTGAACCAATATATAGTACGCAAATATACTATATTTCGAGCACTTGTCACTAGAAGATGTACCGACTAGTGGCCGACTAGTCGGTAAAGCCGACTATGCGGCGCATGAACGTATGAGGCGCGTCGAACATTACATATTCCGCTCGAACATTAGCGAAAGCAATGATCGGCTTGGCCGACTAGTCGGGGGCATGGGGGTCTAAACCCCCTGAGCCTGGTCCAGGCCGACCAATGGCATTTTCTAATCTCATTGATGATATTAGTGTAGATGTAGATTTGTGTAGATAATTATTATTCATCATCTTCGTAAAAACAGTGATTTTTTAAGGCGGGCTAACTAATTTATTTCCATATTGAGCTAATAAAGAAATCCGCAGGATGACTATGATAGTATTTTTTTCTTTTAACATTTTTATTTTTTTAAATGATATTTTGATCTATACATGTAATAATTAATAATTTCATTGAATTGAATTAGCAACTAATTTGACAATTTTAATTTGTAATTTCATATTTTGTTCTTTGTTCATCTGTTAATATTTGTACCCTAATCTGGCAGGATATGCTGATCTAAATTTCCTGTACCATCTTCTCTCCATGTACCATATTCGAGGAAATAAATGACTATTCTGTTCTATTCTATTCTATTCAAACTAATGTTATAAATGCTCAAGTCTGTTTTTTTTTATTATGGCTTTCCTATCTCTAGGTTGAAATGCATTTTGACAATGACGACTATGACATTAGTTAGCCACGCCGCGAGACTATTGTACGGTTCAAGTCTGTCTGTCTGACCGGACGTCACGCTTAAACGTCTGAACAGATTAAGATAAAATTTGGTACATGCATAGTTTCATACGTGAGGATAGAAATAAGCTATTTTATTTTCAAAAATCTACCCCAAACGGGGTTCAATTGGGGTTGAAACTTTTAAATGGGATATGCTAAATTGCTTAATCGTTAGGACGGAAGAAGTTGCGAGCAACAGAGAATCTTGATGATGTGGGGACATTTTGAATATCGAGAATAAACATATGCTACTTTTTATCCCATAAAGATTTTATCCCGCAAATATTTTATCCCGTAAAGATAGAAAATTCTTGCGGGATAGCGATAAATAAAAATTACGCGAATGAAGTTGCAAGCTAGTCTAAATATTATGTTTGGCTATGGTATATCGTTTACTTTAAGTACATCTAGACTCTTTCTCATGGTTATTTATTAGCAACGGACTATAAAACAAGTAAATAACCTGACCGAAATCAAAACACATTTCGTCAACAATTTAACTCAAACAGATGTTCCTACTCTACCTTCCCAGTTGGTCCGCAACTTTAATTTTGATCTCTATCTGTATAGTAATAAGGACGAGTTCATTACTTTTAGAACGTGAATCACGAGCCCCAATAAACACATGAAATCAAACCATTTTGTTTTTGTAGCCGTCGCAAATACTTTGGTAGAGTTAGGATGAGTTTAGACATGGACGTCAAAAATTAATCAATCGTTAATCTGATTAACGATTGCGATTACTTAAATTAAATTTAATCGCGGTCATTCTAATCTACAACAAAATCAAAAGATGTAAGTCTATACTTAAGTAATACCTAATTACTGTCGGCTTAGCCAATTTTATCACGAATTAAATATCATTCGCCTTCAATTGCTTTTTTGTCAATAATCCTTTATTAAATTTTTGTTTCATCGTTCTCAGTTTTGAGCTTAGCTCAATACTTAGCTATAGCTAAGTTCAGAGTACTTATAACTAGACTAATCAATAATAACAGGAATATTTTAGAAGTTTTTAAGAGATCGATTTCCTAATAGTTAACAACTTTAACATTCCTCTTCTGGTATGACTTTTGCTCTTATTATTTATATGACGAAGAAGAGTTTTACATAGATACATACATATAACTACCTATATGAATTATGTAATCCTATAAAATATTCTTACAAATAAAGACAAGTAAGTTCGTTCTGCTTTCATTTGAAGTAAAATATAGTGTAATGTATAAAAAAGTTATAATCAACTATAAGTCTAATCGTCCTGTCTGTCCGTGCGTAGCTCTAGGTGTTTAGAGCAACGGCCGGCCGCCCTTGCACCGACCGCCTCTTATGTAAAGCCAATGCACGGGGCGTGGGCCCACGGTACTGCCGGTCACGGCACGGCACGGAGTGACATGAGGCGGTGAGGAAGTGTGACGTGAAGTGACGAGGAAGTGTGACATGCACAGTTATTCTCTAAGCACACCAGCTTTGGATTCGACGTCTCTCGACACTCGAGCCAGCGAGCTAGAGCAAGACAGAGCGCTGCGTCAGCGTTGAGCTCGTCGCTGTTGCACTTAGAAAATCACTCTTGAGGTGATAAGGAGTTGTGACGTGAGGTTATGTTACATCGACGATCATCTTCATTTACGCCGAAAGACGTCCACTGCAGCACCAGAACTCTCCCAAAATTTCGCCATCACAACCTGCGCTACTCACGTAATCTGCCCAATTATAAAACTAATTTCTTATAAATTTTGCAGATGGTCGGACCTTGTGTAAGGTCCGTCCGGATTGCTAAACACAAACAAATGGGTGAACAGGACATTTCATCCGTGAAAACGCATCGAAATCAATTAAATTGTCGAAGGTCATGTTTACATTGCCCTGATGACGTCACAGGTCAATGGACACGCGCCCTAATCCTGCGCAAGAGTTCGTCAGATCGCGCAGATTTTATCTCATTACCGATGCAAACCAATAAAAGAAGCTTTTAATGTATTGCCTTAGGAATGCGTTCAAATAAGTATGGCGTTATTTCGAGTATACCTATCAAAGTTTTATTTTGAGCGGGGTAGACAGAGAAAGGTTAATCACTTGTGTGTACACAATTAGTTAAATGTTAGCCTAAACCTGGAGTTAAAGTTTAATTGACGACTTGATCCAGTTTTTATCTATCTTTTTTTTCTAGTTTGTCGTTTTTGGTATGTTTTAATTAGTTGTTCATAGATTCAGGCGTTACTTTGCGGAGTTCCATATCAACAAACTGGAACAAATTACATTGCTACTCCGCGAAATAAACTCTGGTTTCGCGATTTAGCAAGGTTATTCTTCCCAGTTTCTTTTAATTAGTACTTTAAATAAGAATTAGGTTTACAAACGTCTTTCCTACGAATGACTGTTAAGAATCTATATAGCTCAATATTATTTGGTCAAGTCTAGAGATGGTAGTTATAAACCGAACTCAAGTTCCAGTTTTATACTGAATCAGTATCAAACCGAAGCTTGAGTTTGGTCTATAATACCACCCTTAATCCACATATTCCGTAACTCTAAGTAACCGTCAAACGAAAAGGCACAAGACTCATGCCTCTCGCTCTTATAATTTTTTCTGTTACCAACATGCAGTGCACCTAGCACGAATATTCACGGCACGAGTTAACTGGCTACGTAACTCAGTGCGTCTCGTTCTAACCAGCCCAGTAGGAGCGAGACGCACATAGTTTTGTAGCGAGTTAACGCTTATCGAGAAGATTCGTGCTAGGTGCACAGTTCCCACGTAGCAGGTTTATGCAAGAAGCACCAACAACGAATCCATTGTGATCAGAACTATTTTGACAGGCCTCCAACTAGAATGGCATTACGCAATAAAGAACCAGTAAATACCGGTTGCGGACACATTGCGTGTGCGACACGGCTCCATGTAGCTTCGTAGAGCTGCGTTTGATCACGCAACGCAGCTCTACGAAGCTAGTGTTTGTGGCCAGTAAAGGTCTCTGAATGCGTAGTTAATCTATTAAAGTCTCCAAATCCATTCAAACGGGAATCCGGAATTGCCGCTCGTGACATTTTATGCGTTTCCGCGCACGTTTGTGTACAGAATCCAGTCCCAGTTTTCAGGGTCGCCATGTCTTCTGGGAAGTGTTTGGACCCGTTCCAAACTGCGTCGCAATCATTTTCGTCGGAAAATTACACATTCTCGACTAGTCATTTGAGGTAAAAACCGATAGCTGTTGGCTTTTTTTGGGCACGCGAAAAACAAGTTTGCGGTAAGATTTTTTTTGTCCATTGTCCGACATGCAACGGCTTGTGGTCTTATTTACAGAATTTAGTCAAACCAACGTAGAAATCCGCTAGTATAAAAATACGTAAAATTTAAAATAAGGATAGAAAATATGATAATTTCCTGTTCATCGCTGAAAAGTTGACTGGAAGAGATCCCTTAGAGGGATAAGTTCGCTTTTACATGCATCTACTTCAATGTACTCTAATGTAAAAAAAAACAACCAAGACTACAATACAAGGTACAATATGCTTTATTCAATACCACATTACAATTTCACAGAATTACAGATAAATCTTAAATATCCAAAAGGCGGTCTTAAACTTATGTACGTACAGTCAAGGAATTAAATTTCCAACCCACCTAAGGTTCAATAGCATATAGCAAACTGTCACCATAAGAGCTATAGAGCAAGACGTTAGTTTGACATATCGACCTTAATGCATTGCGAATGTCAGACGACATTTCAACGAAATGGGTAGGGAATTAAGTTCCTTGACTGTACCTAACAAAAACACATTAGTAGTTTTCATTATTGTTTTCTTGGAAAGGGCTAACTCGAGTTTGATGAATCATAGCTAAGAAGCACACTAGATTAGATATGCCTTTTCCTACTAAATAAAAAAAGGCTAAACACTCGATCCCGGTATGTAGACAAAGACCTACAGACACACAAACAAATAATGCCAACTATTATAAAATCTCTTATTTTATTCGATAAACAAAAAAGACATTCAAATTAAATTATCACAGAATATAAAATCGTCACAAAGAATCTGCGTACTGGCCATTTCCAAAAACATAAGCTAAGAAAAACGTGGGTGGCTATTTCCAATTTCAAATAAAAACATTCAAATGTCAAAACCCGTCATTCATATGTTTGCGCTGGCCAGTTACAAAACATTGTTCAAAACAATGTTATTATAAAGATATTATAACATCGCCTTATTATAATCGAACGCACACATACGCGACGCTGTCCTTCCTTACAGGATGTGTTTACATGCCTGTGCATGTGTGAACACGGCGTAAACACAAATTTCCTGAAACTGCAAGCATGTGTGCGTGCAGACATTGTACACATTTAGAGATGCGGCTCTTTGTGCAAGTTTTTTTTTACTTATTTTTTTTTCTTATAAGCACGATTTGTACTAAACAAGAGTTGTAAATGCTATTTAAATCTATTAAAACAGTAAAACGTTTAAAGCAAAAAAGCTCGCATAATAGCGTTACGTGTGAGAGTGCAGACTGCAAGCTTTACATTAGTATGCAACGTCTGCGTTCCGATGTGTGCGTGCACCCTTTTTGTCCCGACCATCCACTTTTCAACGACGACACAACACGACCACCTTACAACAAGCGCATAACGTTCATAATAGACTAACCTTATCTTTTCTAACAGCAAAGGGAACTTGGTCAGTTCTTATTTTGAATCGAATGCTGGCGTGCACCGACGCGGAGGTGCTCGCATGTGTTGTATGCAAGTTGTGCATGTGTTGCGTACGTGTAATGTGTGCACTGTGGGTGTGTGTGTTCACCTTGAAAAGCGCCAGTTCTTTGTGCAATGGGTTATTCGGTTAATGGCACCAAGAAAGTCAATGGCGCGGATGCGAGGTAGCGTCGGCAGATAACGCACGGAATGCATTCATGACTTGTTTAAACATTGATGCTGACTGTACTTGCTAGTATAATGTGATCAATGTATAAGGATTACAAATCTGTAGGTGGTAAGGATGACTACATGATCGTTTAAGGTTGTATCGAGGTTGTACCATACATTACATAATATGTACCTATATAGGTTAGGTTACTTACGTGAGCATTTATAGCGATAGAACAACAGTTTGCTAGATACCGTAAAACTAGGTATGGTGCTAATGCATTTCGTACGGTGGGCTATCCGGCAATGGATTCGATTCTTAGGGTCGCTGGTCCTTATGGACGTCGGTTTTCCGGCCTAGCCTCCTGGGTTGGCAACGCATCTGCAGTTTCTTAGATGTTGTTAGTGTCTTGTGGCGGTGCTGATCACTCACTATCAGGTGACCCACTTGTTCGTTTAACACTTATTACTATTCAATGCTTAACAACCATAAACCAAATACAGACTAGTAAAATGAATGATCTATGAAAGATCTATAGATCGCTGCTATCGGTACGTGCGCGTGCTCAAAATACCGCGCGTCCTGCGTTGAGGCAGGTCCAGTACCGTAACCGTCCGACGGTTAGCTTTAACCAGAGTTATAACATTATGGGGCGACTGTTAAACCAGGTTTAATTAGTCTTACTGTAGTTAAAAACTATTAAAAAGTTATTTGTGAATAAACTTAACTAACAATACTAATTTTTTTATATTAAATGGGTTTTTATTGATGTTGCTATTTTATCATTACTTTATTACCGACTTCTGTGTTCTGTAGGAAAAATAGAGCTTTATTCAATGCTTTTTTTACTTTCAAAAATTAGGTATTATGTTTTTTAACTATTTTATCTGTCTGCCCATAAACATGAGGTCTGAAAAGGGCTCGAAACGTCGAGGATTAGATTTCTTGTAATATACGCGATATAAAAAAAATTTAGATTGTTTAAGTTCAATATAATTATTGACTATTTATATATGTAAGTTTTTATATTGCCTAGTACCTAAAGTATAGTCGACCAAGAAATTGCTTGACCACTTTTCGACCGTATTACAAAGGGATAAAGTTCAAAAGTGGTCAAGCAATTACTTGGTCGACTATACAAGCTTTGCTTGGTTTAAGACTAGATCAATCGATTATAATATTTCCAAAACATTTATTTACTTGATTACTTAATTAATACATTGTTTTGAACAATGGAAACCCAATTGAAACGCGATTAAAATAAAGTGAAGTCTACTATTACTGTTATTTTATTCCTAACTTAAAAATAATCAATAATAACACTTTGCTTAAAAAAACACATTCAGTATTTGAAGTTTTTTTAAATGAAAAAGAGAGACAAACCAGCAAGCGGGTGACCTGATGGGAAGTAACCACCACCATTCTCAGGCATCAGCAGTCCCCCCATGTGGGCCTTTGGATGCCTCACTCACCGAACAAAAAGCGATATTAAGCTAGTACGCCGGTATTTTGTGAGGTTGTGCTACTACCCCGGTCGAGGCAGCTAATTCCTACTCCAACCAGCAAGGGACTTTAGTGACAACAACAACAACAACAACAAATAATCTTTATTGATTCACACAAGTAAACAAAATAAAAGAACACACCTGTGTGTGTTCTTGCAAATTTTACATGGGATTCAACAGGCGGTCTTATCGCTAAGCAGCGATCTCTACAATGACTATAATAGGACTAGTCACTATAGTAGTGACGATAGTAGGGCTCTACCAGTCTAAACGAAGTTGACGTAGACTTCAAAAAATACATGAGAACAACATAAAAATCTCAAAGTATTTCACTTTTAATTGACAGGCGCCGCACCGAAACATGCGCAAGAGTCGATAAAGCGTGTACTGAACTTCAGTTCCTAAGAACTGTCTGAATCTACTTTATAAAGGTGTTTTTTTAAACTTGTGCCAAATAATACTGCGTAGATGTTTGAAGTGATAAAAATGGTATTTAAGAGAAGGCGATTGTATTACATTTGAAATTTTATTGGCTTTCGGTTTTATTGTTCTCCTCTCCTAAAAACAAACATACAATTAAATGTAAAAAATATGTTAGCTATGTACATTTTTATTTCTTGACAATCATGAATTCGCAGATGGAATTCAAATGTGACTCATAATTGTGCGAATATTTAACACTAGTGGACGCGCGCGTCTGCGTTCGCGTAAAATTAGTAGCCTATGTCCGTGAGGGATAGTGTAGGTTTGTATATGTGAAAGAATTTTTGAAATCGGCTCAGTAGTTCCAGAGATTACACTCTACATACAAACAAACAAACAAAGTTTATCTAATTAATAGATTCAGGCGTTACTTTGCGGAGGTCCATATTAACAAACTGGAACAAATTACCTTGCTACTCCGCGAAACCAGTGCCGGGCTCGTGCAAAATAGCTGCGTCTGTGCGACACATAAAACGGGCGAAACGCGCGTCGATCGTGTAGTTTTAGTGTTTAGTAGTGGTGGTGTGTAGTTGAGTCTGTGTGATATATGTTGTTTCGTGTGGAAGCGGAGGAGGGTGGGTTTTTGCATGAACATATATGTGTCGCACAGACGCAGCTATTTTGCACGAGCCCGGCACTGGTTTCGCGGAGTAGCAAGGTAATTTGTTCCAGTTTGTCAAAGTTTATCTCTTTATTATATTAGTATTTAACATAAACACATGACACAGAAATGCATAGATACGCAATATATTTTTATCTTCCCGTCTCTAAATGTCCACAGATATGCGGTGTTTGCAGCCCTCGCCACATAATCTGTGTTACGAAAGAAAAAACTGGAGCAAGGAGACAAAGAGATACGGCGAAATGTCAAATTGAGGCAATGGCAGAAGTTTCTAAGTATGTTTTAAATAGGCTAGTTTAAGTTTAGGCAGTACAGGAGTGCGATTTTTAAATTTCACGGGTGACTAAAGCTCGCCAAAATGGCCGTTTTTCATAGAAATGCGGTCATTTTAGTGACCTTTATCACCTGGTGAGATTCAAAAATTGCATTATTGAATCTTACTGGGTAACGAAAGCTCACCAAAATAGCCGTTTTTCATAGAGATTCGGCCATTTTTGGGAGCTCTAGTCACCTAGTGAGATTCAAAAATTGCACGCCAGAACAAAAAACAGCCCAATGAAATTTTAGTAAGAGTAGTCTGTTTTGACGTAATCGCTAATTGTTGACCTATCGTATCCATAGCCACGATTTTTTGTATGATATTATTATGCCCTAGAACTAAGTTTGTATGTTTTGATTTTTTTTTATTTTCTTAATAGTTTCAAAAATATTTACGCTCTATTTGTTTTGTAAGAAACTCTTAAAATGCAAATATTATCAAATGTATGAAGAATATTTAAAAAATCAAAACAAACAAACCTAGTTCTAAAGGATATAACGACAACATACCAAAACATCATTGCCATAGGTAAAGGTTTAGAGGGTGTAAAACGTTATCGCCGTTTGTATGGGGAGCGCTTTTTGGGGCTGGGTTTACACTCCTCTTATTTAAAGCACATTCATCCTGTCTTGTACAAGTAGTAAACATTTCAACCTAAAATTTCAGTTTTTGCCATCAAAAACCTAAAAATAAAAATATACTATTATTTTTTTGAATGTTTTATTTAAAACAATAAACAATATTAAGGTGGCAAAGATTGAAATTTTAGGTTAGAATTTTGTTTACTACTTAAGAAATGAAGACTTTTATTATTTTAATTACTTGGTCGTTTGATTACCTTTGTTTGTCATCTCCGACCTATTTTTCCACATTGCAGCTCGACAATCGAAGCTAGGGTTCGTCGCGCCACGAATGCGTCTGAGCTCATTGCGGCGCCCTTGCGCAGCCAATGCCCTGTAGGTGGCTTACCTGCGCGATGACATGCGCAGGGTCGCAGTAAACATTGGGAGCGTGGACACAATAAATACATATTAAGTGTTGTAGCCCAGTTTATGACCGCTAGGTGTCGCTGACTCTAATCTAAACCAGTTATCGTTTGCACGCCTTACAATCCTTATGATTTGCACATACTCCTTCATATAATTGATCAGGCATAGCAGCGGTGTTTGATTGTGACAGCAAGTAAAGGAGCTCTAAAACCTTTTAAACTGTATATTTTTTTATGAAATGGAAAGGATAATGAGCAAGTGTGTCACCTGATGGTAAGTGATCAGCATCGCTCACAGACACACGTAACACCAAGGAGATTGCTGATGCGTTGCTAACCCCGAGGGCTAAGATGGAATACCTCTTGTGCCAGTAATTGCACCGGCTGTCTTGCTCTCTACGCTGGAACACAACAGTGCAAGCACTGCTGCTTAGCAGCGTGAATAGCGAGCAAGTGGTAAAGATCCGAAAGAACCTTACACAAGGTCCTTCCACCCGCATCATTTTTATTTTATGATTTTATTTTCTTCATCTAAAGGTTTAATTTTTATTTTTTATTTATCTTGAAGGGAGCCGCAGAACGACCAGCGACGACGAGACAGACCAAGAAAGAGATGGCGGGATGACTTGGACGGGTTTGAAAAGGACTGGGCTGACATTGCGTCAAATCGGGAGTTGTAGAAGTTTTGTGAAGAGGCCTTTGCCCAGCAGTGGGACACAAAGATAGGCTATTAAAAAAAACTTTTAGAATGCACAACGCATTAAAGTGACTCCCTTTAACAATGATCTCTAAGAAAACACTTTTAAATCTCTACTCAAGGCTTGTTAAGATACAAACATTTATTCTGTTGCGAAATGAGTACATTTCCTTTGTTAAAAAGATTACAGAAAGATCAGGTCAGTCTATATGCAAATTTTATAACCACATTGTGGTCATATTAAACAAGGTATCTGCTTATTTATTCCTCAACTAGCGACCTGCTCTGGCTTCACACGGGGGTAATTAGGACGTACTATAATAATAAAAATAATAAATGTTTTTGGGACAGTTAACACCAATTGACCAAGTCCCAAAGTAAGCAACTGCAGCTGCTTGTGTTATGGGTACTGGACAACAGATATACATACTTATATAAATAAATATGTACTTAAATTAAATTAAATTAATATGTACATATAACATCCAAGACTCGGACTATACGTAAAAACCTTCCGTAAATAAATCTCTAAATTACATTAAAATTCGTATCAAAGTCTGTTGCGTGGTAAAAAGGAGTAAGCGGCCGGAGATATAGACGACCAAGAAATTGGTTGACCACTTTTCGACCGTATTACAAAGAGTTAAGGCTCAAAAGTGGTCAAGCAATTACTTGGTCGACTATACATACGATGAAGGCAGAAAGGAACGGAGAGCAACTTTGTGTATACTATGTAAAAAAAATGCTTACGAACGGAATTAAGCTCTGTAATGTGACTTTACAACCACTAAATGCAACACATACAAAGAATACATTACATAAGGAAATAGGAGTTACATAAAACCAAAATTAGAAAGACACTAATTGTATACCTATCTATTCCTTTACCTTTTTTTCGTTATCTCACAAAACATGGCGGCTATGTCAAAAACAGGAAAACTTTTAAAATGTCGAAAGCCATTGACCGCGTGGCGACGCGCAGATCCAATTCCATGTCTTTTTTTGACGCCGAGACTTCAGTAATTCAGTTTCCTTGACTGCATTATAATCAGAAATTGTTTTTTTTATTATTATTATTACAATTATCTTTATTTATCTTTACATACCTAGTAAGTAGAAAACAAAGTTGCCATGCATTCCTGTTTGTCCACATCTTTGGCCACCTACTACTTGTAAACCATGCAACGGATTTTAATACAGTTTCATTAAACTGCAATTAATGGTCCTTTTAATGGTTTTTATGTAGATACATTACTGCTTACCCTTGGTTGTACTGTACCTGTGTGAAGTCGGGTGGGTCGCTAGTAATTAATATTTGTCCAAGAGTAAAGCATTTTGAACAGGACGAAAGATCTAGAAGACGAAATGTCTCAATAATTTCAAGCTTCTATTTACTGGAAACTGGAATACGCAAGGCACGGAATGCTTATGTTGCAGGTTCGAACCCTGCCATTACCCTAATTTTTCTTTGTGTTTGTCATTCATTATATAGCATTTTAAATTTAATTTGAATGTAAAAAAAATACAAAAAGAAAAATCTAAAAATTTACAAATAAATAATTTTGTTTGCAATAATTCTATTTGTCAATTGTAATGTTTAGTTTTCAGGTCTCGCAGGCCAATTGATCGGACTTATATTTATTTATAGAAAATAAAGAACGGGCTTGTTTAGTTTAATTTCAATGTCTACAAGAAAACATAAGAAAATCATTAAGTATTTAGCTTATTTGTGAAACGAGCGGAACATTTAATTTTCAGTCAAAAAATTTTGCTGTAGTTACAAATTGTAAAAACCCTACAATCGCTTTCCCATCCCAATAACAAACAATGAGCGGTAGGTAATAAAATCATAAGGAATTACAAAACGTCCATTAGTGTAAGATATCGTAACGGGCGTCCACTCCTGCGCACTGTGCGCAAGGTCAGTGCATCGGCATAAATCACAGCAATCATTGTTTTGTCTGATTGAATTATTGTTATTAGGCGTGATTGTGCTGGGGATTCTCTTTATCGGGTTGTTGTTACACGGTAAAAAACAATTTGTTTTTAAGCGTCTTAACGACAGTAGATATTTACCTTTTGGAGTATAATGAGACCATTGGCTCTGACATGACCGCTAAAGTCTGTCTCTATGTGTGTCCCTATCTAATGAGACTAGTTACACACAGATGTAGCATTAAACCAACATGACTACTTAAGTCTAATGTGTCTTTATGACATATGTCCTTGTCTAATGACGCTAGTTAGAAAGAGCTGCAAGAAAGGATAAATAAAACTTTGGCCTTTTTTTATAAAATGGAAAGGTAAACCAGCAAGTGGGTCATCAGGTGACTCAGGAGAGTGATCAAAACCGCCCATAGATATCCCAAGGAGATAGCTGATGCGTAGCCAACCCAGAGCGCTAAGATGGAATACCTCTTCATGCCAGTAATGTCACCGGCTGTCTTCATCTCCACGCCGGAACACAACAGTGCAAGCACTGCAGCTTTTTTTAAGTTCTGTATTTCAACTGATCGTAGTCCTCGCGAAACGTACGGGCGACTACGATCGCTTAACAAATTTAACTAAACACAGATAGGTCATTTAACAATAGTCAATAGCACTGCTGCTTAGCGGCTGGTTTAGCGAGCAAGATGATGGCAGCAATCTGGGCGGACCTTGCACTAGTTCCTACCACCCAAAAAATCTTCACAATTTTTTTTTTATGAAATAGGTAGGCAAACAAGCAAGTGGGTCACCTGATGGTAAGTGATCACCACCGCCTATAGACACTCGCAACACCAAGAATATGGCAGATGCGTTGCCAACCCAGAGGGCTAAGATGGAATACCTCTTGTGCCAGTAATTACACCGGCTGTCTTGCTCTCCACGTCGGAACACAACAGTGCAAGCACTGCTGCTTAGCGGCAGGATTAGCGACAAAGATGGTGGTAGCGATCCGGACTGACCTTGCACAAGGTGTTACCACCCTAATAACCTAGTTTTCCTCAAAAAGTTATAGAATATGTACATTATTTCTTGAGGCAGTACGACTACTTATGATAATAAAGAGTTTAAGAAATATTTATAACTATAATAATAATAGCACAGCAATAAGTAATAGATATCGTTGTTATAAACTATCTCTTCTTTTTAAATGTTAAGTACTTTGTAATGTAACATTGAAAGCGACAACGCATTGACATAAACGCGGTCGTGTCGCACAAACAAACTCATCCTTAACACATTGACCCACTTCTGCGATAAAAATAAGCGAAAAATGATAACATTTGTGTAATTTTACATAATCACTTTAAGACCAAAGATATTCTTTGTCTGTGGATGTTATCGTTTCACGAATTTTATAGTGTCTCCACTTTTTAGGTCACATAACATAGTAGGCGATATAAAGTTACAGATGTAAAAAATTTTAGCAGAATTTTTTTCATTTTTTTTTAATATATACAACATAGGAAGGCAAACAAGCAAGTGGGTCACCTGATGGTAAGTGATCACCACCGCCTATAGACACCTGCAACAACAAAGAAAGTGCAGATGCGTTGCCAACCCAGAGGGCTAAGATGGAATACCTCTTGTGCCAGTAATTACACCGGCTGTCTTGCTCTCCACGCCGGAACACAACAGTGCAAGCACTGCTGCTTAGCGGCAGGATTAGCGAGCAAGATGGTGGTAGCGATCCGGACGGACCTTGCACAAGGTCCTACCATCCGCGATATTTAGTGGTATTCCAGTTTTTTGTAGTTTAGGTATAAGCTAAAGTGGATGTAAAACTAAACAAAACTAAGAATAAAAGCTAACCTAAAAATCTGTCATTGTTTTGAAGATATTGCGGAGATTGGTGTGTGTAGAGAGTTGATTGGCCCGCCTAGGATAGTTGCCAAATATACCTTTTATAGCGTAATGAAAGTGTAATTGAAATAGGTCCAGCAACTATTGCGTGATTGGACAAACGCCAGCGCCTAGACAACAATGACTTTGTGTACTGTAACATTTGCTTAATCACTCAACACCGAATCATTAATTAAACAATGTCTTTCGTTATTAAGTATGTCGTTTTTGCAAATCGGTGTGACCTTGATTGCGCCATTGGTATTGTCAAAGGCTTCTATGTATACACTGAACACGATGTACAGAGCAAAAACATTGTCACACTCAGTTGCGGCACAGAATAAATATAGTCTAAGATCCGAACTTACATCGACCTTCACCGAGCTGATAATAGAATGAAACATATTTTATAACAAATATAGTGTATTGGAAAATATATTAAAAATGGGTTGCCTAAAAAAATCATGGACAGACTATTTTTAAATATTTAAAAAAAATATTTTTTTTAAATAATTGTTGTAAAACTTAAATATTTATGTATTTATTTAATTGATGTAATATTGTTTAATATTTTAGTATTATATTTAAGATATTTGATTTTTATGTATTTAATTTTTTTTTTTGCGACTCAAATGTCAGTTGCTCCAAAATAACGGTCACTGTTTACTACAGTATCGCTGTCATTCTCTGTCGTGTAAATATCGAGCATGCGCACTGTCTTATTTTTAATATACTAAATTTGTTATAAAAAATAATCAAAAATAGTCTGTCCAGGTTTTTTTTAGGCAACCCATTTTTAATATATTTTCTAATATACTAAATTTGTTATAAAATATGTTTCATTCTATTATCAGCTTGGTGAAGGTCGATTTAAGTTCGGATCTTCTACTAATAGTACTAACGTACAGGAACGTCTCTTTTACGACTGCGATTAAACGAATTCCAACTTTATTAACACGCTCAAAAAGTTCGTATTACTTCATACACCATGCGCTAGGCGGCGCGAGTCAAAGGGAACTCGCCGCCCGCGCCCGCCTTCCCCCCGCTACTGCCGGCGACACGCTAGGGTTGCGCGGCATTCGTTTTCAATTACACTGACACGGCGGGGGCGAGTGAGCAAGCGCGGCAATCTGACAGCCTACTGCGATTTGCGATTTTTACGTATCAGACTTAACCGAAGGTAGACCGATGACCTGGTGATCGTTGCGGGAACCCGCTCGATGCAAGCAGCACAAGACCGGTCGTTGTGGCGATCCTTGGGGGAGGCTTATGTCCAGCAGTGGACGTCTTTCGGCTGAAATGATGATGATGATGATGATGATGATGATGATAACATAACCAAATAAGTGAAAATTCTTCAACAACCCAGCATTTCTGGATGCTAAAGACAGCCGCTGTTCTATAAAGCCGCCTATGCCGCGTTGAGTTGCGGCCGTGTACCGTAACTCAGTGTGACAATGTTTCTATTCGTGTGTGACTGGTGTAATACGCAGAAGTCGTTGGGTAGTGTAATAGATTTTTTCTACAGAAAATGGATATTCTGTCCCTTTATCGTGGACTAAAGGCACCCATCACTCCGAAATTATTAGTAGGTAGGTAATAGTGTATGCAATTCCGGTATTCTTAGTATGGCCTATTTCGGAATTCCGGAATTGGCTATACTAGAATTAATAAAGAGGTCAACTTTGTTTTTTGTTGGTTTGTGGAATAATCTCAGCAACTACTGAACCGATTACAAAAAATCCTTTACTATTAATGAAAAGCTACACTATCCCCGATGGACATAGGCTAGTAGTTCCACGTGAGCGAAGTCGTGAGCGTCCACTAGTCGTATTATAACTCTCCAATAGTATGTACAGTTAGCATTTTGAAATATTCCTCGGTACCGCCCCGGGTTTGAACCCACGTGACTCCCGAACCGTTAGGCCACGGACACGAATGTTGCGTAAGCTGAATAAAACAGCTTTATTATCATACAACAGTACAGTAGTGTATGAAAGTTTCATGAGCACGTGTCGACTCAAACTGGTGTCTGGAAAGAAGGTTAGCTCGTGTTATTTTAGTACTTACAATGCATCTGACAAGTACTACGAGTAAAATGCACGAATCATTTGCCAGCTATTGACAGCCAAATACGGATATATCCATCACTGTATAGGTTTAACGTCAGTGTAGGATATATCCTTCAACGCGTATAAAAGTGACCTGCGTGTTATTGTGCCGAAAAACGGCGTTTCGCTATAAGAAGTGTATATGCCTGTCTGTTCATCTCGTATTCATTTGCACGTGTAGCAACTTAATTGCAGCGACCCCAGCGTAGAGGTGCGTCTAAAGAGTAGTAGCTTCGCTGAGTGAGCCGTGCCTCTATCGTATGGCTTGTAGTATCTGACTGATCAGTTTTCAGAATGGGTTCAGTGCTCGGCGAGCCAAGGGCACGCGTCCAAGGACTCCCAAAAGATCTTTGCACTCATAATTTTTATCCCAATTTATGATATGAACGGATTAAAATTAACTGGACGGTTTTATTGGCCATTTAATTTGTGTAAATGGATGTTTATTTAGTAATTTAGAGGCATGTGGGATCGTTGGCAACGTTTTTGGTACTTGAAAGGGGTTGTTAGAAGTTTTATTTACTAATCCTAAAAAAATACTTTTTAATGTTTTTCCGTTTAACAATTATAAGAAAGTCGTTTATTCACAGGCTACAAAAGACCCATAAGTAATGATTAAATTTCAAACAACAAACAGACAAAAATAAATAAAAATGCCATAAAATATGGTAATGGCTAGACTCGAACCTGCAACCTATCATTCTGTGCCATAGATAATGGCCCAGAATTCAATGGCTCAAATATAACCGGCCCAGATTTACCTTCTCCCTCCCTGTGTCACTGTCAAAGTAGTCATAAAAAAGTGACACAGATAGAGATAGATTAAACTTGGCCGGTCCTGTTAGGGAAACAGATTGGTAGCTTGTATAGTCGACCAAGTAATTGGTTGACCACTTTTGAACCTTATCTCGTTGTAATACGGTCGAAAAGTGGTCAAGCAATTTCTTGGTCGACTATACATAAAAATAAAATAAATAGAATAAAAAATAATTTATTGCCACTACTAAAAAACGGCACAATTTGTATAAGCTCAACTTAAAATTAAAAATGCTTAGATCTGACCAGAGAAAAACAAAAACAAACAAGCTCAATGTTAATATAACTAACAACATAACTAGTTATACATGACTTCTTCACACTACAGCATATTCTAGAATAATCCGCGTGATTCACCCGCGAGCGATTTCCGCTGCGCTTGCGCCGCTCTATATTTAAATTCGAACCCCTTTTCGAAAATGGAATAAAATCCGGCGCGGCGCTCGCGCATCCTCTCATTATTTTAGGATCTACATCCGACAATGGGATTGAATGGACCGTGGACAGAAGAGCACAAAACAAAAATGTACTTTTTGATATTAACTTGTGTATCTCTCGAATAGTACGAAAGGTAACAATTTCCCTTATTTTCGCTTTATCTTAAAGAAAAATATTCTAAAACTGTACAGCAAATAAGTAAGTTATACATGACGAGTATTTCAATAAATCAATCAATTATTACTTGAAATAATGTTTGCACATTAATTTAACGGTGTATTATTTCACCAAGACAATGCATGCAAATAGCTATCTACCTAATCGTTAAATAAAATTAACATATACTTTAGAAGTACAATGGCTGACATCAAATATACTTATATTTAAGTACAACGATAGAAATAAGAAATGTAGCAATGACGACAGCACATAGACATTAATTATTTTACGGGTGGAAGTCCGTCCAGATCGCAACGACTACCTTGCTCGTCAATCCTGCCGCTAAGCAGTGCTTGCACTGTTGTGTTCCGGCGTTGAGAGCAAAACAGCCGGTCACATTACTGGCACAGCAGGTATTAAATTTTAGCCCTCTGGGTTGGCAACACATCTGCAATCTCCTTGGTTGTGGGTGTTTATGGGTGGTAGTGATCATTGACTAGCTCATGTGTAGATCTTACCTTTCATCTTGGGTCCAATTTCAAAATTTAGGTGGTTAAAGACCGAAATCTTGATACGTCAGGCTTAACTTAATGGCATAAGAAATTATAATCAAACCGGCATTCATACGCAAGCCGTCACCTTGGTTTTAAATTAGCCGTGCATCGCATACCTGAAAATTTGTATGCAGTGTATTTAACAAGTCGTCGGGCATATGCATCGGTGTCGGCCTTGCGCGGTCGCTGCCCCTGCGCATATGCCGAGCGAAGGGTTTCGAAATATTTTTTTCCCAGACTTTGTTCTGCGTCTACGCATCACCTTGTTTTTAACAAACTGGAACATATTACCTTGCTACTCCGCGAAACCAGTGCCGTGCCCGTGCAAGTTAGCTGCGTCTGTGCGACATAACATGCAAAAACCCACCCTCCTCCGTTTCCACATGAAACAACATATATCACACAGACTCAACCACAAACCACCACTACTAAACACTAAACAACACGATCGACCCGCGTTTCGCCTCTGTACGAGGCATCATCTGGATCTAACAGTACGACCGTTCGCTACTTGAACGAATGGCGAACAATGGCCTTGTTTTTAATTCAGAGATTAATTTGACATCCCATACATTTTTGATAACTTCCATATTAGCCAGTCAATTCAATCTACGTATTAAAAAACAGATTTTGGTAGTAGTGTAAATTACAGTCGAGAGTAAATATGGGTGCATGCAACATATTTAAAAAAATGTACTAACGCTCTTATTACATTGATATAAGAGCGTTGGTATATATTTTTGAGTATTTGTATGCACCCATATTTTTACACTCTATTGTGCCTAAAGCAAAGCTAAAGCTAAAATAAGCTGGTAATGTTAAAAAAATATTGGAGTTCCATGAATCACTGTCCATTTAATATTATTAGAATTTGAAAGATTTCTGATAACTTATTCTAATATTAAAACGAGAAGTGAGATCCCCCTGGTCTGATCCCTGCGGTAGGCTCCCCATGATGCTGGCTGCGTTTCCCCTCTGAATGGATATGGCAATCCGTTGAGCAAGAAACGAGCCAGCTCTAGGGTCCCTAGTGGCTAAATTTATTTTTTTCTGTAATAAGCCGAAAAAAAACTGTGTAAAATCTACACAACTTCTCTTTTATTAAAAGGATGGCAGTTACATTACTCTCAACAAAACAGACAATAATTACAGGCTCTTATCTCAAGCTGTGCACCTGTGGCCAATGATGCCAGGCATTGTTGACCAATGTTGCCGGTTTAGACTTGTAAAATTGTAACTTGTAGCTTCGTGAAACGGGCCACTGGATTGAACCTTTTTGACACGTATTAACTCACTGCATAACTCAGTGCGTCTCATTCTAACTGGCCCAGTAAGAGAGAGACACACTGAGTGACGTAGCGAGTTAACGCGTGACGAGAAGGGTAGTGTTATATGCACTGATTGCAATGTTCGTTTTAATTTATTCGTGAATAGCAACGTGGTTAACTGCACTGCCCGTTGTACTTTGCCTATTTCTCACCGTATCTCTTTCCAAAGGTTGTCTGGAAGAGATCGCTGCTTAGCGATAAGACCGCCTGTTGTATCCCATGTAAAATTTCCCTGTGTGTGTTCCTTGTTGTTTACTTGTGTGAATCAATAAAGAGTATTTGTTGTTGTTCTTGTAGTGGTTGAAACGCCCGGTAATGAATAGCAATCTTAAAAATTGAGAACGAAACAGAGTGACAGTGAATAGGTATTTCGTTTGACTCAGTGAGGCTTAACAATCGTTCATTTAGATGGAGAATGGCGGGGCCGGAGCGAAGTTTGTTCAAGCAACAACACAGACGCGACACTTCTTTGCACATCGCACGCTTAGAATTCAAGCGAACCATTTCTGAATTATACACGTCCCAAAATACGTAGGGTTTAATTTTGGGAAATGTCAAATGGGAAATGTCAATGAAAAACGTGCAACATGTAATGGAACTTTCATGCTTCCATCATCGCTATTTTGACACCCAAAGAAAAAATGAAAAAAAGGAAAAAGTAAATTGCATGAATATTTTACAATAACAACAAGCTAAAACTTGGGTCCTAAGCTAGGATTCCTTGTATTACAGGATCCAGATACAGTGCAAAACTGAAGGAATCGTTCATCTGAATCATAAAGAGTGCGAGTACTTTTATTATTACATAATTACATGCTTATTATCTATAATTAACTAATAGACATTTTGTAACCTCATGTGAATGTGTGAAAGAAAGTGTGTGCAAATAATAATACATAAAAAAATGTTAAGATGTTAAGAAGCGACCAATAACATCTCAAAAGAATCTCTTTCAGTTAACCTTTAACAGTATAAAAGGAGTATCAGAAGGGACAAACATAGAGCAAGAGCTGAGCAAAAACAATCGAAAATTAACATACAAATATACTAATAAATGAAATAACTAACAACTAATAGATATAATATCCATATAGTTTGTAAGTTTGTTGGTTTATAAATACTTATTTATCTATTTATTTTCCGCCCCATCTGCCCCGTCTGATCTTCATGCACCGGATGACGCGCGCGTATATTTAGCCCAGGTTCACGGACGGCCGCCATCTTCCTTTTGTTGCAACGTTGCAGATCGTCGATACCGCGTGTTTGATTTTATGCGTACGACTGTACGAGTCTAACCGTGCCATCGTTTTTTTGGTACATTGTTAGACTCTTTGCATAAAACTAGACCACAGAGCACTCTATGGTTTCTCTACGAGACAATGATTGGGTGTGGTTTTTGTTATAGTTAGTATTTTTAATATTTGCTTACTACTTTTGCTACCACAATCATAGAATGCCTCAAAAGCCATTATTCATAAACGCTTGGTAAACCTACATTACGAGTAGTTGACACACGTCTTTATCTGTCATTATTTACATTTTCCGTCGAATGAAAGGAACAAACATTTCAGTTAAAAGAAGATTGATATACTTTAATGAATAAGGGGGACGAGGGGGGGGGGGGGTCAACGTTACTTTGCAGAAGTCCATATTAATAAATTAGAACATTATGGTCTTGCTTGCTTCTTGCTTTTAAGAGAGCTTTGTGAATATTGGGCCATCTAACCGCAGTCATTGTCAGAACAACTTGTTGATGGAATATTAAAGGTTTGGAAATGATGGGCGTCGAACCGAATAGTCAAATCTGGCATTGTTTCCGATAAAGCTTTGGCATATTACAAATGTAGATGCAAATTTCCCTTTCTTCAAATTTCCAACCACTCCTTATTTTATCGTACACTTATTACAATAAAGAGGTAAACTTTGTTTTATTGTTATTTTGTTTGTATGTAAGCAGTAATCTCTGAAACTACTAAACCGATCCCAAAAATTGTTTCACTAGTAGGAAGCTATACTACGAGTACATTATCCCTTATGCACATGGGTGATGAGCTACTAATTCCACGCGAACGAAGTCACGGGCGTTCGCTATCACTAAATATTGATAAATAAGTAAGGAACACTTAATAAACAGTTGTTTAGTCACTCATATTATTATATTGCAACCGTGCAATAAAATTCAAACGTCAAATTTGCATACTAAATTGCAACATTCTGTTTGCAGAGTCGTCGACACGAAGTTCCTTGGCACCACAAATAGCCCTGTTTGGCTTAGCGATATCTTGAACTTTGCAAACTTTGCAGAAATAATTGCGGGATCAAAAGATAACGTTTGGTTGGACGGCAAGAGAATTCTTCGGTAAGACATTTAAGTGTTTATAACTTGATAGGTAGAGATGGTGCATTTCGTGTTCTCATACCCCCTTATTCATAAACGCTTCGTAAACTTTTTTAGTTAACATTTTTTATGTCTTTATCTGTCATTATGACGTTTGCCCTCAAATGAAAGGGACAAAACATTTGTTAGCTTAAAAAGATTGTTAAGTTTTTATGAATAAAGGGGTTAGATTTGCTGCCTCCTATGAACGGCGGTGATTATTCCCCTACAAACCGACATACCAGTTTGCCGCCTTTTTCCGTAAAAAAAACCCTTGAATGTAGCTAATATAGCTAACCCAAAATAAAGAACACGTGGAACATCTACAACAGCTAAATCTACGTCACGTACTATCTTGGTGGTCAATCCTTTACTATAAATTTAACTTGGTAAATAATGTATAATACTGCCTAGGTTAACTTTTTAACATGTAATTTCTGATTTATGCAATGATCATAGGATTAATGCCTAAACAAATAATATGAAGTTAAATAAAAAGCAAAAACGAGAAACTTTCAGATACTTTCAGTATTGTTTTATAATAATTCCTTAATTTATATTGCATTTATGTATAGATTTGGACTATCATTATGACGTTTACATTTTGTAACAAAAATAGCGTAAGAGAGGATTTTAATGTTCGTGGGAATTAATTGTTGTTTCATACCTATATAAAAATTCAAAATATGTCGATTGCGTCATGTGCCACGTACCAATACGTTGTTGGAATTATGGGCCAAGATCGGTTCATTATTTTCATAGGAGTTCCGTATACGAGAAAATAATGAATACTTGCAGAAAAAATACTAACAATAAAATTGTCCAATCTTCAAATATAGTTATAAGACCACTAATTGGAAGGTACACAGAAAAATATGTCTGGTCACTTTTTGTTTCAAAATGATATTTTAATCTTAATTTTTATTGCGAACTCTACATTTTATCTCAAAATATTTTTTGTGTACCCAGGTAAAACAATTTTCTGTAAGGTATGCAACGAAGAGTATTATTGGTATAACAACTTAAATATTATTATAGAATATTCCTGATAAACATACAATTTTAAATAGTTCCTCACAAAAAAATAAATAAATACCCAAATCTCACAATCTCTCCATACTCTCCACGTTTTCAACTAACTAAATTTTTCTTGTAACTTTGTACATATGATTAAGAAAAAAATAGCGTATTTTTTATGCCTCACCGAAACCCTGCCCACAAATATGCAGTCAGCCACCTGACAAATAAATAACAGCGTCCTTACCATTTCTGAACGCGTCGTTAAAACTACAAAAGCGCGCCAAAAATAAACGTCAAAAAATCAAGATGGCCGCGGCCTCGGCGGCAAGGAAGTGCATGTAATACCAACGAACTCTTCAATGTTACCCAGTTCTGAGGTTCTGCAGTCTTAAACGTAATTGTTAACCTTTAAAGTCATCATTCGCCATCTTGGATGGATCGTGTTTTGTTTTATTTTGAAACTAGTTGCGCAAGAAGTTTCTGGAATTCTGTTGGGGACTTGAATATCGAGTACAATTTTGAACGGCCAAATGGTACAAGTTTAATTGTAATTTATGTTTATGGAAATATGAATGTACAGAGCTTAATGTCATTTATATTTTCTTCGCCAGTTACTTGTGTAGTTCTTGCAAGTTTATTATTTTAGCTCACACTACTAATAATCTTGGGCATAAAGCATCCATCCCTTTTCCACAAGCTTACTAGTTAGAAAGGGACAAATGATTTATGTTCACGGCCAAACTTAGCACGTCTTTGCAGTGTTTGACAATTAATCCCCATAATTTGACAGATAACCTCAAAAAACAGGAATTTACGGCTCAAATAAATCCCTCCGAACATGTCGCTAAATGACTTTTGATATTATTAATCAGTAATCAAGATAAGTACATTTGTAATCCGAATTCCATAGCCTGAAATTTACATTTTTATAAAAATTTTGTAATCCACTTAAAATTTGTTACGTATTTACACATTAGTTTAATCTAGTATCTTAATTGATTCAAGGTATTTTTATGAAGTCGTTGCCTTTCAAAGATACAGAACAACAAATACCACTGAGATCATACTCATATTATTATTAACAAGGTTTTTATGTCCGTCTTATTAACGTTCGTTTGCGAGAATAATATTTGCTTGAAAAACAATAAATATGTCGAGGCCTGCAGACAATGGGCGAAGTAAATTATTCCGGAATTTTACAACAAATAAAATGCTCAATGCATTTTAATACAAATTGTTGTTACAATGATTTTATTCATTATCTTACAATAGTCGAGACGTCCTGCGTGTGCAAGTGAGAAAATAATATGCAGTTACACCAACTAGAAAGAGAAAATAAATACAATGACGTTGTTGTTACCTTGTTTTGAATGACAGCTTCAGTGTCAATTTTCGCGTTATTTCGAACCCTATCCCACACTATAAAAAGGCAAAAAAGTGGTAACACGTCAATGAGTTCTTTGTGCGTCTACATCTTTTCTTTTCTAATTAATTATCTTCCTTTATCTTTAACTTTACATAGTTAGTATAAAACAAAGTCTCTATCCATTCCTGTCTGTCATCATCGTGTCTTCGAACGCTTACTCCTCTAAACTACGCAACAGATTTTGAACCGTTTTTGTACTATTATTTAGGATATTGTTACGGTAAGTTCTTTTTGTGCAGTACATTATCATTGAACCCGTATGAAGCCGGTACGGGTCGCTAGTGCTAATATATAGTAAAGTTTATGGTTCTATAAATATCTCCTCTTACTTCCCTAAGTTTATGTACATACAGTCATATAACATGACCGCCTATAGTATGCTTAAGTTATCATTCAACGCATCGTTTTCTTATGACACTGGTTAGTATACAACCAACTGTCGGTCCAGTCCCGTTTATGTTATCAGATCTAGCACATTTATCCTCTCTAGTTATTATGACTGTAATCAACATTCTAACCTAAAATTTTACTTTATTCACTTACGTTGGCAACATTCAACCAAGTTTTTAGTTTTTTATATGTATGTGGCCACATGGCAACATTTTTCCCTTCTTCAATGGTGTGTTGTTCTAATATTGTCTGTGCAATAAAACCTTATATGTCGAATCAAGTGGATTTATTCAATAACCTAGTGCAACATTCAGAAGGTAACAAACATTCCCCGCTCAACTTAAACAGCATTTATCGCCTAAAGAAAACAAACCGAGGCTGTAAATAGAAGTGATTAATAATTGGTTTCTTCTAAATGTTTTATTTACAATAATTTGGTAGCCAACGCTTTTTAGGTTATGATCTTGTTTACTATTCAAGACACTTAAGGACGAATATGTTTTTCAAACTTTCATTCAACTTCACATGTTAGGCCTATTCTAGCAAGCTAAATTTACTTGAGTTTTGGTGTGTATATCAATACAATGACAATGCAATAACAAAACAATGTCAACAAAAAAGACTTTATTTCAAAAAAAACTTTTAAACAAAAAACAACTCGCGTACATAAAGCGTAAACCCTTTAAGTTTACTACTTAATAAGAAAGAGATGTAACGTGTTATGTCCGTAACATAACCTATCTCGGGCCTCTGCGCAGAGCACGCCGACCGGCGCCTGCGCCGCTGTTCGCTATAACTATAACTGTTCGCGCCGCGACCTGCCGCAACGTTCAAGGGCGCCCAACGAACCTGTAGAGACGACGTTCACATACTAATCAAGCTTGAATAAAGTTCGCAGGGTATGATAGTTGGTATAATTTTTTAGTTTTTAAGTTCAGGGCCCCACTGAAAATCAGCGCTGCTGCTTGCAGCAGCATATGCTGAGTGGGGTCCTTTTTCAGCATCAACCTTGTTATTTTGTAAGTGAATTCTTTGTTTCTTATGCTTTGCTGAATTAATATTTTCTTTCTTTCTTTCTTTATAATGTGGCAGAATTGGAAAACACAAGGCACGGAATGCTAAAGTTGCAGGTTCGAGTCCAGCGTTACTCTAGATTTTTCTGTGTTGTCATTACATAGTAATTAAATTTAGTAATTTCAATAACATAGTCATGGCATGGTTTATTTTAGGAAAGGATAAAAAAAAACAAATCAAGACCTCAATATTAAATTATTTATTTCTTAAAGATTTTCGAATTAAGGAGTTTCTACGTAATATTTTTTACACTTCATTTTGTAGCTTTTTTTGCTGTATGCAATCCCTATGTATTTACTTAATTAAATATCACCTACCTACCTATTTTATTTACTGGGACCATATACGGATAATTCTTAACGTAAACATGGTAAGTAAAATATTGCTATATTTATCAATCAGCCGGTCTTTTTTTTTCATAATTAAGAATAAAAATATTTACAGTTAAAATCAACATGGATATAGAAAAAAATAGTCTTGATTTACTAACTCATCTCTCAGTCATATGATTATTTCTTTACTTTTATAAAAATACCTTAAGAATGTACTGTATGTATGTATGTATATTCTTTATTATATGAAAAACATAAATTACTTACAAAGAAAAGTCAATTGTATTAGGTTTGTTTAAACAGTTTCTTATGGGGGACAATTATTTTATACCGCGTTCCAATACAACGGATTCCCTACCAGAGCCCAATTTCATAAACGCGACAGGCGACAGGTGACAGTGACAATTCGCCGTACATTACTCTGTCGACAAGTAACGCTACTGACTTACAGACTTAACATCATCATAGTCGGCAAGCACAAACTCATACTCAAAATATTTTTTTGCTTTCATAAGGAAACATATTGTAAAACCCTGTAAGGGAACTGCAAACTATAGTAAAAATTAACTGAAAAAACTGCAAGCAATGTATACTGAATTGTCAGTGTCACCTGTCGCCTGTCGAGGTTATGAAATTAGGCCCAGTGGTTAAATTTTGACAAGTTTCCTGTAAACAATGTTGTTGCTAACAAATTAAACAACTTGAGTTCATTATGACTATTCATCAGCTGTACTACTACTTACTACTGTCAAATATGTTATATCATCAAAAAAAAAATCTTCAAATAATAAAAAAAATATATTAAAAATAATAATCTAGCTGCCAACTTTGCCGACAAATGTGTCAAAACTTAACAGTTGGTAGGAAAATCCGTTCTTTGAATATAGAAACGCGCCATTAAACTTCGTAGACCTTTTGTAATAAAGATCTCCACGCACGGCGGCGTGCGGCGCGGGCGCAGCGTCAAGGCCGGACGGACGCTTTGTGGCAGTAGCGCTTTCGTCAATTCGTCATGATGCTTGTCTGCTCGTCACCCCGTTTGTTAGTATTACATGCTTTATGTTGTCCCTTATGTAGAGGAATCATCTGGGCAGTGAGCACGCCTTACTCACTTATCTTACTCCTTTGATCATAGAGCATTAAGAACGAGAGTAGCCTTGTGTGATTATTTGCTTATACAAAATTCTGCCGTTACTCACGGGGGGGGGGGCATGTCTAACCTATCACACTAAAGCAATTTTGCTTGCGTCATTATGCATTATACACCTTTAGAAAACACAACACATTCTTATTTTCACGCACATGCAAAGGTTACGTTGCGACATGTAAGTGAATGAAAATGTAGCAGCGACACTCCACAGATAATAAATATCGGCTACACTCGATAGCAAACGATTAATTTTTTGCTCGATTTGTAATGTCATTGAAAACATTCCACAGAAACAGTGTTTTAGCTAGATATGAGTAGAAAAATAACTTACAAATAAAATCTTCTAAACTTGATGTGTTAGAACAAATTGTACATGTGCTTATAGCTCATAATGACATTTTTGTGTGAGCTGTTATCTCTTCGGTGGCGATTTAGCGACTAACAAAATAATCGATTGTAAATTAATAGTTTTTATGCGCGTAGACACAATCATTGTGCTTATAGTGCATAGTGCTACCTTTGGCCGAGGGGTAAGTCATTAAATGCCATCTCCCGTACGTAATGCTCTAAGCCTTTGATGATTTATGAAGTTTGAACATTTACATAATTATAAATTTTCATTATTTTAGTTTGTTGGTCTATTGGTTTGACACAGGAATTCCTGAATTCGGAATTACATGTTGAGATGCCAATCCCTTGCCTTGCGTGCACGTAACGCAACTCTACGAAGCGAGCTGGTGCCATGCTGCATACGCACCCAGTGTGGCCAGCCTTAAAATGTGTCAAATTTAACGGCTGGCAGGTAAAATGATTCGTTGTTTGAATGTTTAAATATAGAACGCGGCGTTGTGTGACAATGTTACGAATAATCGCAATCTCGAAGGTTTCCAGAGACATGTTTGTGCGAGATGCTCTTGGAAGCTGAATTACCTTGTGTGTATTTTTATATGACTCCAAGCAGGACGAAATAATACCTAATAACTACACAAAGGAAAATTTTAAATTTAATAATATTAAATTTTTGTAACCGAAATTTCTTTCGATTTTTATTTTTAAATGTTTAACATTCAAATTGTATAATGCAGCGTAATGTGGCGAAACTGGCAAACGCAAGGCATGGAATGCTGATGTTGCAGGTTCAAGTCATGCCATTACCCTAATTTTTCTTTGTTTTGTCATTACATAGCATTTTAATTTAGTAATATTATTTAAAAGAAATATGAAGGGAGAGTGGATAAAAAATGGAAAGGGAAGACCTTGGCGAACTACTTCGATCAAATTGGAGACATTCTAGAAAAAGGCTACGTCAGGAGTACTCTAAACCAACGAGCATGTATGAAGAATGGTATAAGAGTAAGTGAAGCAAAAGTTGTATGTCAGGATCGTAGCAATCTTAGGATCGTAGAATTCTGGCCGAGAGGTGTCGTATTTTAGCGTTTTTGGGGACAGATGTTGGATACCGTGAAACGTGCTAATGATTATTTATTAGGTTTACAAAGGAATATAGTGTCATCATCAGCATAGTGTATATAATTTTTTAAATTATATGGGTTATTGTATAACTGAATTAAATCAATAAAATAATAATAATATGTAAACAAACTGAAACAAATTACCTTGCTACTCCGCGAAACCAGTGCCGAGCTTGTGCAAAATAACTGCGTCTGTGCGACACATATATGTTCATGAAAAAACCCACCCTCCTCCGCTTCCACACGAAACAACAAATATCACACAGACTCAACTACACACTACCACCACTAAACACTAAAACTACACGATCGACGCGCGTTTCGCCTCTACACGAGGCATCATCAAGATCGAACAGTACGACCGTTCGCTACTTGAACGAATGGCGTACGAGCTGACAAACTAAAACACTTTGCACGAGCCCGGCACTGGTTTCGCGGAGTAGCAAGGTAATTTGTTTCAGTTTGTTGATATGGACCTCCGCAAAGTAACGCCTAAATCTATTAATTAATAATATGTAAGTATTTCGAAGAAAGCAAATTTTGTGCTTAAAATTTAGCACATAGCAACCCGATTCAGGAGCTCGCACTTGACCGGTTCAATGCCCGCAACTAGCACAGTTTTCCGCGCTGAAGCTGAAATGTTGTACGTTGACCTCGGCGTTACGTGCGGACAGACGGACAGAGAATGTACGTATACAGAAAAGTGACCTAATTTTCTTCTATAATATTTTAAATTATGAAGCCAAATTAATTTTCATTTTGTTCAATAATGCGATATTGAAGAAAAGTCCTTTGGCAAAAAAGGCACCCAGACAATTTGGTCCTATCGGTCCGTCCGTATATATCGCAGCCATTTTACTCAGTGACTGCTGCGGCTGTATGAATTTAATTCTAACTTAATAAATAGCTTTAACTGAATACCATTAAACCATGCCCTGCGAATTATGCTGATGTTGCAGGTTCGAGTCCTGCCATTACCCTAATTTTTTTTTGTGTTGTCAATACATAGAATTTTAATTTCATAATTAAAATGTTAAACATTTAAAAATAAAAATCGAAAGAAATTTCGGTTACGAAAAATATAATAAACTCATCAAACCTCTAATATCAACCAAAACTTCACTCTGGGTAGTGTGTTTTAGCATAGCCTACTTTTACAAGAGCAGCCAACGCAAACCTAACAAAAAGCTAGTTAAGGACTGAATAAATTTATGCTTCGCACAGATACAATTTGGATATAAAGTACGTAAAAGCTTCCTTAAAAAAATCTCTAAATGACAGTGAAAACCATATCAAAATCCGTTGCGTACACCTAGTTTAAAAGAAGAAGCCGGCCGAACATACCAATATGGATTTAGGCCAACGACTTTACTTTATACTATGTAATAAAAAAATAAAGATTTGCCGGACAATTTAGAGAAATCGTTTCCCATTTCACTCTCTAGTTTCCTCGCGGCGGGTAAATTCGGCCACCAGGTCAAACAAAACACGATCACCAATTCAAAAAACCCTATTCGAAATTCAAATTCAACCGCCTGAATTTCGAACGCAAGCATTAGCGTTTGAAAACAGAATCCGGCGTTACTTAACGTGTGACGTCACGTGTTCCGCGCTTTCCTCGCTTCCGCCCGCTTTCCCGGGGTCGGCGACCGCGAGCTCGCGAACGTGCGCGCTCGTCAGGACCGCGAATGTGTTTGGTTGCTTACTTCAGGATTGCGACCTGTAAAGGCAAATAATTACTATGTTACACTAGACGCGTATCCAAATATATGAAAATTCTTCAACAACACAGCATTTGCGTTTGTAGTAGATGCTGTGTGGTGTTGCGGACTATATACTGGCATTTCTATGGTCTGCAACGACGGTGGTAAATTTTATGACATTCATAAGTGCTACTTGTAAGCCTAATCTGAATAAAAATATTTTGACTTTGTACCGTAAATCGTGTGATTAGTGTATACTGCAGTATTTCCCCGTAAAAATCTTCAGGGGACACACATACATAGATTTACTATTTAGTTATAGTAAATAAAACGTTAAAATTTGGTAAGGTCGTTTATTACACCGAAATAACTTAAAATTAACCGTCGCGGACAATATACAATGAAAAAAAGAAGGATATTGTAGGTTAGTTAGTTAAGGTTGACAATTAAATATAAAAAAGACCCTATAGCCAAATCAAGTATCCAAAAAAGAAAGGCCTACCAAGGACTTTTTAGAATTTGGAAAAAATTAAATATTAAATTATTTGACATAGATCAGACAAGTTAACATATTAAACATTATACCAAAATGAATCAGAAAATTAGAAAATCGTATATCCCCCAGTGCACTCAGGTATATAGTATGTTATTTATAACGTATTTAAAACTAAGGGATAATATGCGAAGATTTATAAACTATTACAAGAATAACTCTCTAAGGAACAATATAAAAAATTAATATGAACGGATATATGACGAAGCTTCGCAGTATCTTCTTGCTGAGGCTAGTAATACTTTCATGAACTCGCAAAAAAATATGAAAATTTTAGTTTTACCAGTAAATAGGATCGTAATAATGTTATTTTAACGGATTAACACTCGATGATAGGTTTGTCGGCTGGTGGCTCTTCCCAAATGGGAGAAACCGCAACAGTACGCGTTGTGTTGGCCCAGTGACTTGGAAGACGTCAGCTTTATGTATGACTGGGTTTTTAAAGCTTAACCCGTAAGGTGAAGCTGTAAAGGAACAAAAATACGCTCGATAAACTAGCCAAATAATGATAATTAAAGTTTCATCTTGTCCAGATTAAAATAAGGCCAAAAATACATACCCGAATCCAAGGAAGGAATCCGGCTGATCAAAAAAATTACGCAGTGACAATCTCGGCTGCAATTTCCAATGTGAACTTTGAGACAAATCGCAAGCACGAACAATATTTTCAATTGCACTTCGTAAGAGAACACTGGAAGACTGGGCTTCTCAAATTTTCCAAATTACAAATTGATGTTTCACACACGAAAGACAGGAAAATAATAACAAATTTTCTTATGACATGTTGTCTGGAATCTGTTATTTTGAATTTCAAATTTGAAATAACTTCGTTGAAAGAAAATTCAACCAGTGCCAAAAAGAAATGATAAAAAGTGGTCAGTAAAAAATACCAAAAAGATCAAACATGCTGCAATACATACATATACGTGGGTGCCCCCCCTCTTTTTTTTTATACAACATAGGAAGGCAAACAAGCAAGTGGGTCACCTGATGGTAAGTGATCACCACCGCCTATAGACATCTGCAACAACAAAGAGAGTGCAGATGCGTTGCCAACCCAGAGGGCTAAGATGGAATACCTCTTGTGCCAGTAATTACACTGGCTGTCTTGCTCTCCACGCCGGAACACAACAGTGCAAGCACTGCTGCTTAGCGGCAGGATTAGCGAACAATGGTAACGTTTTTAGATTACCATACTCAGGGGTAAAGCCCTATTGATGAGACTTGACTGTCAGTTCGGGCGTAAGTCATGTCATGGGTCTCCAACTCGTAAAGAGGAATTGTTAGAATTATTTGTTCTTTTACTTTAAAATATTAACAACAATTGCACGAATTTTAAATAATAGAAGCAATGACAGCAAAGAAAACTCTTGGTCATCTAGCATGACTCGTTCCGGCAACCTCTGTGTTCTGTACCACGCTTTTTCCGATAAAATCACAAATTTTGGCGATCGTCGTTTTTACGTTACAGCAAAAGTAAAAACCGTCCAAAAACATATTTATTATACGAGGTTAACCCTTAACTTTCACTTTTTTATTTTGTTTATTACTTTTAATGATATCCGCCACGACCTTTTTACAATTTACAATTTTTCCAATTTAAATTTCTATTTTTTTCCTTACTGCTTACACATTTATTCGACAAAGTTTTACAGCAACTTAAAAAACAATGGAGTACCAAAAAAAATTGTGCTGAGTTGGAACACAGCACTGTTAACGTCACGACTACTTAATATAAATTCCAAAAGTGTCTCACTCATTACAAATTCTACTCTATAAACCTTATTCATACAATCCATTCTTATGGAACATCACGTCATATTTATATGCAACAAGCATGCTCTGCAAACACCTCAATTACGAATGACATCATGAGTTCAAAGAACAGCCCAAAAACGTTCCAACGACCGCGCAACACCAACTTACTTATACCAGTGGAAAACTCCAAAACCAGAATTACCACGTACTAATTTAAACTAACACGTCGACAGCGACGCCGCCATTAACTGAAAACTTATCTTTGTAATACGGTGCCGAATGGGACCATCGACAATTCGCTAAATTGACTGTTTTTTTTTTAATTAGTTCGTTACTTCATTTGTTTTTTGGGCGTCTGCCATTTCACAGTCGCTTTTCTGTTTGTTGGTTGGCATAGATTAATATTTTGTTTTGACGTAAAACCACAGAACATTATGAATGAGGTTAGAATATCCTTCTGGTCCGTTTGTCTGTCTATCTTCCACAGTCACTTGTAGAGAGAACAGTTTTAGTTAAATCCCATACGTGTCAAGGAAAGGGAACATTGTTTTTAGTCTAGAACTCTTTGAAAATCATTATCAGTAGGTTATATTCTATCATCGATTTTAGAATTTGGGGTACCGATTAGGTAATGGATACACTAGGTGGTGACTTGGATAATTAAAAAAAAAAGTGACAGTAACACACAGACAGATGGACATAGCATAAGTAAGCTTGAAACTTGACTACGGAACTATAAAAAATAACCGATTCTTCGTCTCTAAAAATAACGTGATGGAAACCTAACATTAATCTAAAAGCAGTTTTATATCTGTTATGATGCAAACAGACTCACACTCGAACTTATTAGTGCAGACCGTTTAGTTTGCGCCTAGATCACCCAGTTCCGGGTTCAAATCCGGACATGGCACATTTCGCGGTCAATGTCCGGGGTTAGTTATTTAAAAGTTTTATTATAGTATTGTAGGTCAGTTCGTTTCCTTGCATCCTGCCACGTCTAATTCGTTCTGTCAACGAAAACGCCATGTTCTAAGGAGGGACAAGGATAGTATTCAAATGTTTTTTCCGGAACTGAAAGAATTCGTTAAAAGACGAAAAACAATATTTTGTTTTATCTACGATCATTATTTTTCAGGGTTCCGTGAGGAAAAAACGGAATCCTTCTAGGATCACTTGCGTGTCTCCACGTCTGTCCGTCTGTCACAGCCACAGACTCCATGTCTGTGGTAACAGCCAATTTGCTCTGAAAATACTGGACCGATTGAGTTGAAATTTCGTACACATAAGTAAGTTGGTGACCCAAAGACGGACTAAACTGTAAATATAACTGTAACTAAATAAATTAATTTGAAACATGGGGGGTCTCTTATAGGGGTAAACTAGAAAATTAAACAAATATACAGAAGATACTTCTACCTGTCTAGACAAGCGGTAGCGTGTCAAGCCAAGTTCAAGTAACAGAACTGTGATAGAACCTGCTTTGGTTCAATCTAACGAATCCTCTTGTTTATGTAAGGCTGTCAAATAGAATTGTCCAAGAGAAATGTCTGTGTTGTAATGTGCTCTACAGTTGTAATATCCTAAATAATACCTCGGAAGAATCTCTCGTGTTTACTGTCTACAGTTTATGGGCCCAGCAGGCTTCCACTGGCGAGCAGCACCGTGTGTAATATGACACGAACCATTTGGAGCTATAGATTACAGGGAAACCTATAAGAAATCAATGATATTAAAACTAAGTTAGGAAATTGCTCATGTGTGCGTACGGAGCCCTCTTAACTGACAACAAACTAACAAATTATTGCCATAGGTTAAGGTTTAGAGGGCGGAAAACGTTATCGCCGTTTGTTTGGGAAGCGCTTTTTGGGGCTGGGTTTACACTCCTCTTAATCTCATAAAATGTGATGTAATTTATTCTAGTAGCATGCCAAAGTGTTTTACTAATAAATAAGTCTAATTTCTAGTATTCCACGTCAACCACAAGACGACGACAGAAAGTAACATAATTTTCCTCTACAAAACTTTTCTAACAAGAAGCTAACGTTTTTGGCAAAATCAACTGTTATATTTAGGAAATCTAATTCTAGCTGTTTGAAATATAATTCAGTTACAAGTATGTTGTCAGTCGGTGACGCAAATAGGCGTGTTGAGCCACTGGATCAGTATCAGGGGCAGTGCACTACAATCGTGCCGCGAACAGAAGATGAGATACATATGGAGTTGTGCCAATGGATTTCGCAATTTTCGGAGTTGGTTTACCTCCGAAATCTGGGAGGAGTCACGTTTCACGATAGTTGAAGGGCGCTTACAAATTACATACCGATACTTCTAGAGTGTTCGACAGTGTTTAGGTAAAATATTCTAAGAATTTTTATTTAGAAAAAGAAACAAAGTTATCACAGAAAAGAAAATAGAAATGTTACAAATCTAATTAAAATTAAAATTAAAAATGTCACCTTAGCCGCTGTTTCTGGGTAGAGTGCCCAGAAGGCCGGCGGCGTTACCTCTCTGAATGGCAATGCCAATACGTTGGGCGAGGAACGCGCCAGCCCTTGGGTCACCAGAGGTGTCGACTATTTTTTTCTTTATTTTTTTCTATATTCTAAGTTAGTTTAAATGTTTGTTAAATTATTTAGTGCCTCCGCTAAGTAACGCGGACGCACGGGTGTACGGCTTGAGAAAAATAGTACGAGAGCGTCCGCTAACTTGCGCGGGTGCGGGCTCATACTAATTGTTAGATAGGTGTGCACCCGCTCCGTACACCCGCTCCGTGCACCCGCTCCGTGCACCCGTTCCGTGCACCCGCGCGACGTACCGGACGCTCTTAGGGAAAGATCTACCAAGAGAAAGCATCTCTCATCAAGAGGACCGCAGACTAGTCTTTTGTTTGGAGCCCGTTTTACTACTGTTGTAGTAAAAGGCATGTTTTTTTCTTTCAGTGTCTGCAAGTCTCAAAAACATTGTTATAAATATTAATTTATTTGCGTACAACCTGTGGCCCGTTTCACTAAGCTACAAGTTACAATTTTACAAGTCTAAACCGGCAACATTGGTCATTATGCCCATTGCCATTGGTCGTTATTGACCAATGTTGCCGGTTTAGACTTGTAAAATTGTAACTTGTAGCTTAGTGAAACGGGCCACTGTTCCACTGCGTTGTTTATCAGGTCTCGCCCACGCCGGTCCCTCGCCCTCTGTAAGGTCGATTTTTATCGGCCATTCGGTTTGTATCTAGGGTTGCCAACCTTACTATGTTATATAGTATTTTACTATGTTTGGGCTCTCAGTACTATATGCTGTTGAACTAATATTAGTACGCAAACATACAGCCAAGGAATTTAATTTTCAACCCACCTAAGGTTCAATATCGTGTAGCAAACTGTCGCCATAAGAGCTAACTAGAGCAAGGCCTTGGTTTGACATATCGACCTTAATGCATTGCGAATGTCTGACGACATTTCAACGAAATGGGTAGGGAATTAAATTCTTTGACTGTACTATATTTCGAACACTTGTCACGTTATTAGAATAGATAAATAGAAAACAAACTTACATCATTGCCTTTTTTTTATCTTTCCAAAAAATGCTATATTTTTGAAGCGTACTTTATATTGTCTTAGCTTATTCTCAAAAATACTATATTCAACCGGAAAAATGTTGGCAACCCTATTTGTATCGGGCGTCGGGTGCACGCAAACCATTTGCATGCGCGTAACCTCCTTAATATAGGTAACCGGCCGGTTTGACGCAAACCATGAATAACATAATGATTTTATTTATTACTAGCGACTTGCCCTGGCTTCTCTCGGGTACAATTAGGGTGTTATCCTACTAAAATTATAAATGTGAAAGTTTGGATGTTTGGATGTTTGCTACTCAATCCCGCAAAAATAACTGAATGGATTTGGATGACATTTGGCACACATATAGTTTATAACCTGGGTTAACATATAGGATACTTTTTATCCCGTAAAAATGCATAGTTCCCACGGGATAGCGATAAGTGAGTTATACGTCGCCGTGACGTCATGAGCAGCAAAGCAGCTAATTCTGATTAATATGTCCAGGACATATTGCAGATTGTATGTTTCAATTAAACAAGTCTACGCGGACGAAGTCGCGGGCAAAAGCTAGTGTACATAAAAAACCTTACGTAACAAACTTGTTTAAGTGACAGCGAAGACGATCTATCGTTTAAATATTGGTACCAACAAAGTACCAACTATTAAAGGTATGAAATGCAAGGAGAATGCGTTATTATGTTGTATAAGTCTGTTTTTCATGATTTCTTTGTTGTCATGTTATTGCACCACCTGCTCTTGTCTGTTCTTTTCTACGTCTCTTTCTCTAACGGTTCTGGAAGAGATCGCTTTTAGCGATAAGACCGCCTATTGTGTGCCTTTTGTTGTCTCTAGATTGTACCCTTTTGTGCTTTGTGGTGTTCAATAAAGAGTTATTGTATTGTATTGTATTGTATATGTATGTTCTAGAGTGCGAATTATAGCAGTTTATTTTACTATTTTAATGAGACAATTGTAAAAAGAACTGCAAGTACCCTGAAATATTTGTTCCAGGGAAAACCCAGGCCTAAATTAAATAGATTAATGTTAAATAAAAATTATTAAAATGTAAAAGAATTTCTCTTAGATTTTATAAATAATCTATAAGAAACATTTGCATGCTAGTATGAAGATATAAATAGCGGAATAAGCTGCCTTATGTCTCTGTACCACATATTCTGACATAGTTTTATGTAAAAGACCTGAGGCCGACCGTACATTACTATAGTACTGTTAACCAGAAAAGCTTTTTTTTCTTGTTACATATGGGGGTGGTATGACCTTGTGCAAGGTTCGTCCAGATCGCTACCACCATCATGCTCGCTAATCCTGCCTCTAAGCAGCAGTGCTTGCACTGATGTGTTCCGGCGTGGAGAGCAAGACAGCCGGTGTAACTACTGGCACAAGAGGTAATCCATCTTAGCACTCTGAGTTGGCAACGCATCTGCAATCTCTTGGGTGTTGCGGGCGTCTATAGGCGGTAGTGATCACTTACCATCAGGTGACCCACTTGCTTGTTTGCCTTCCTAATTCATAAAAAAAAGTACTTGTAAAAACAAATCTCTAATAATAAAACAAGTCCCTGACGCTGCGGGTTTGTTAGCTATTACGTACTTTCGGAGTTTCTCGACCCCGGCCGCAAAGTTTGACCTCCAAGCGACATCCCTCACGCATGACCTCGAGGTCAAAGGACAAAGGTCAAAGGGCTGTTTTGCATTGACCTTTGATTTGTGTTTTAACTTTACTTTTTTAATAGCTAAAGGAAAAATATGGCGTCGCTATCTTACCACGCTATCATGCTGGTAGATTTTACCCGACATTCACTCAAAAGTAGGATTTTGGTTATGCTATTCGCTTTTTTGGATATTTCTTGATGAATGTGTTTTAACCCCTAGCGAAAAAGAGGCGTGTTGTAAGTTTGAAGTGTGTATCTGTGTGTATATGTCTCTCCGTGACATCTTACTACCAAATGGATGAACCAATTTTTATTTAGTTTTTGTTTTTTCTGTCGCATACGTTATGAATAACTGTATGGTTGTTAGTAGAAACCTGGATGACAGAACTCAGCTCTGGATGGATGTAAGAACACAGAAAACAAGAATTTTTCTCACAAATAAAACCTTACAAAATATTTTTTTAAACCGAAATTCAATTTGAGTGTCTGGTAGTGGCTTCTGTGGCGGAATTGATTAACGCGCGGCACGGACTGCCGAGGTTCCAGGTTCAATTCCTGCCAGATTTACCAAGATTTTTCTTGGCGTTGTCATTGCAAATCATAATAAGACTAACTAGGTAAATTTTTCGTCCCATTAATAATCACTATATCGTGTTATCAAACCGTGATTAAAATACAATTGGAGGGTAACGTCAGCACACTGTCAATGCATAGACTTGAGTCAAACTTTATTCCTATATCTATGAAATGAGTATGCTGACGTTAGCCTCCAATTGTATTCTAATCGCGGTTTGATAATAACTTTTATCAACATCATGAGAGTCATTTTTGAGTACGCGATCGATTACTAACAAATATTTAAATATTGCCTCTGTAATAGTGTTGGAAATCAGAATTGTATATGTAACTATTGTTATTCACCTAAATGATGACATATGTTAATTTTCTATCTTGATTACTTATTCCGAAATAAAACGCAATAAGATTTGACGTCATACAAACCTTGGCGCCTTTGTGAACAAACAAAAAACACTGCAATAACAATAAAAATACAAAACAGTTTGCATATAAAGCAGAATGATTACATATATCGTTTTTGGCACCACGCAAGAAAAGTTGCGGTCATTGACAAGGACCGAAAAAACATGTGATTAAAAAAATTGGCTTCATAATACCACTATTTTTACCCGTCCACGTGGACGTATGATTTTAATCGATAAACGTGGTAGATGCTATATAATGACACAAAAAAATAGGGTAGCAGGACTCGAACCTGCTACATTAGCATTCCGTGCCTGGCCTTCGCTAGTTTCGCCACATTACTACTCCATACCCTGCGAATTTTTCAATGTGTTTCGTTTTTGTTTGAAAATGAAACCGACTTGCATTTGCGATCCCGGGCTCTCTGTTAAATATTGTATGTTCGGCCGCCTTCTCCTTCTAAACCACGCAACGGATTTTGATATGGTTTTCACTGTCATTTAGAGATTTTTTCAAGGAAGGTTTTTATTTACATTACACCCCGATCGCAACCGTGCGAAGCCGGGGCGCGTCACGAGTATTAAAGAAATATAATAAGCATTCACTTTTTGGTTTGCACAACTTTAAAAGTTGTAATAAATATGTAATTGTTATTAAATTTTTGTAACCGAAATTTCTTTCGATTTTATCAACAACGGCGAGATCTCTCGTCAGCTGTCGGTAGCTGTAAAGGTACCCAGTTGAATATGATAACTTGTTATGATGAATAGATGACACCGAGGGTAGTTGTACCCTTAAAATCAATAATGTAATGACCGTAAGACGAAGCACATTGAAAAATTCGCAGGGTATGGCAGAGGCAGTGTGGCGAAACTGGCAAACGCAAGGCACGGAATGCTGATGTTGCAGGGTCAAGTCCTGCCATTGCCCTAACATTTCTTTGTGTTGTCATTACAATTTTAATTTATGTAATTGTTGCCTGAGTTATGGTTAACATTATCAAAAAGTCGCCGGTGTAATTACTGGCACAAGAGTATTGCATCTTAGCCCTCTGGGTTGGCAACGCATCTGCAATTTCTTCGATGTTGCGGGTGTCTATAGGCGATGGTATACATATACTATCAGGTGACCCATTTGCTTGTTTGCCTTCCTTTTTCATAAAAAAAAGAAATCTTATCTTGTTCTTATCTTATTCTTTTTTCTTATCTTATTTTATTCTGCCATATTAATTTGATCTAATACTTACAATTTTTGTTAGCGCTCTACATTAAACCGAAATACGTATGTAATTCCTAATTGAAACGTTGTCTTTGGTACAATATAATTATTCAGTATGTGTTAATGCGAACTGTTACGCACACAGATGCTGTTATTTTGTAATTTGTGTTTTATTGTATATCTGTTAAAAATACTGTTTATTCTCCAAATATATCCGGAATCTGACAATCCGACCTTAGCTTTTTTTTAGTGCGTAGTATCTTCCATGTACCCTTCATAGAACCTTTTACTATGTTGTTTTGGTCGCAGAGGTCGTCGCTCCGGCGGCCGTCGACCTTGCAAGCACGACCTTCGCGGGCCAACGACCGTATATTTTCGGCCGTTTTTCTCTACGGAAAATTCTAATCGACCACTGCCAAAGACCTGCCCGTCCCCGCGTTCCCCTAACAAACTTGGGTCACCAAGGGGGAGGAGGGAATGGTTGGCGGGTCTGGGTTGTTTGGGCGCTCGGGGGGCAATGGATTGTACGCAACACACCTACACCCACATCGGGAGGTCAAAGTTCTAGAAGTAAGGTGTGTGGTCGTATTTGTTCTAGAAAAATCTCTGCGAAGGACCTTAGGACTAATCCTTAAGAGGATTACATACAAATCAACGATTCGTGGGGCCACTGATTCCCATGGGCAGAGGTTATTACTTCTGATCAATTGATCCTTATGCACGTTTACTCCATTTTCCAAAAAAACCCGCTCTCCATACAAACAGCAGTTATGTTTTCCACCCTAACCATTTTTTTTTGTATGAAGAGTTTTTTGTGGCTTGGTACACAATCTTTTGCATCCAGCCAGTTGACTGTAAAATTTAGAAGAAGAAAAGTTGAAATAAACTAAATTTTCTATTAGTAAGTATTGGTGTGCGTATTTTTAGCATCATATGTAAACAAACAAAAAACTGCTAATGATATCTAGAATTGGAAATGATTAAACCGACTGTGTTTATACAAAACTAAGTTCGTAAGTCTAAAAATATCGGATTCGAAACGGTCCATTTAAGAACCACTCCTCCTGTCATTTAGGCACCCACCAAATCTTGAATCTACCACATTAAACGAACCGTTGACCGTAATAATTCTAAGCTTCGAATGTAGTCGCATTGAATTTTAATCCCTAAAACAATTTCCACCAAAAAGGATTTCAGAAATAAATAAACATTGTAATCGAAATTATTTATTTCTAATTTTTTAAAATTTTTCTTTTTGTATTTTTTTTACATTGAAATTAAATTTAAAATGCTATATAATGAATGACAACACAAAGAAAAATTAGGGAAATGTGGCGGAAACTGGAATACGCAAGGCACGGAATGCTGATGTTGCAGGTTCGAGTCCTGACATTGCCCTAATTTTTCTTTGTGTTGTCATAAATAAACAGACAAACATTTTTGATAGTGGTAAAGCCTCACTATAGCTAGTTGCTGGTTGGAACGCGAATAGCCTAATTGGATCGGGGTAGTACACTCTCACAAAATACCGGCGTGAAGAAGTTGTTACTGCGTTTCGTACGATGAGTGAAGGATCCAGAGTCTAAAGGTCGGCTATGGATCAGCGATTCTCTTAGTATCACTGGTTTCTATGGGCGGCGATGATCACTTTCCATCAACTATGCTTTCGAAGCATTGCCTTGAGAAGCAAATCATCTTGGGCCAAGTGGAAGGCAGACGTGCTCAGGGTAGGACACCAAAAAGATGGTCGGACAAAGTGAAGACGGCGGTGGGCGACGGCATGCATCGTGCTGTCCACACATCTTACGATCGCAGTCTGTGGAAGGAAACCATATGTGGTCGCGATCCTCAGCAGTGAGGGACCGATGAAGAAGAAGATATGCTTTCAACAACATTATTCAGTAATAACTACGTATAATTCTAGATGGATATGAACATAACATCACGTGCATTTTGGGTTTTTTACCAAATCACTCACTCATTAAGCCTATTAGCCACTAATTGCGCAATAATAATACATTATCACTAGATAATGCGTATTCGATATTACTTGGAAATAGTTTGGTCTTAAGGCGAGTCATGTTCTCGTACATATTAAATTCGTGTAAATCTTGCATATCTACGATAAGAAAAGATTGGCGGCAATAATTTATGTTTTCGATATGAATTTTCCTTCGTCATATTGGTTTATTAAAGAATAATAAAGTGAACTCGCGTGCTTTTTAATCGTTTAATACCTATTGTTTACCGCTTTTCGTTTTACCTACTAGGTAAAGTCGCATGTTTCGAATGATTAGGTACTCACTGTGAAACCTTTTAACCCCCGGCGAAAGAAGAGGGGTTTTGTGTATGTCCGTCTGTCTGTCTTATTCTAAACGAGCTTTTACCCTCTGCTTCGCCCGCGTGATATTATTTTTTAGGCTTTTATGGGAAAAAGCATCCTATATTATAAGCCAAGACGTGATCCATCTGGCTGCCAAATTTCATCTAAATCCGTCTGTCTGCGAAACAGTTCTGATCGAGAAACAATCTTCCAAACCAAAACATTACCTTCACCTTTTTTTAATTTTTTCATAAATAGAATACTTATACTTTCTTAAAAAAAAAGCCTAGGTTAAATCAAGACTGCACCAAACCAGCCAGCAACAAAACGATTCCAAATAAATAACCCATCGTTGTTCCAATTTTGAACGAATTAAAAACTTAATTGCCGACCATAAATTCGTAAATTAAAACACCCATTCGCCCTCATTAAAGATCATAACTCCAAATTCGAACTGAAACACACACAGGCACACGCGATTTCAGCGTATCCGCACACGGATGAGGCTGTCCGCGTCTAATGTAGATAAAGGAGCGTCGCGACGCGCGCGCGTGTGTGTGACGGGTCGTCGACCGGCGAATTTTAGGTGATATTGAACTATTGCGCAATTTTGCGCCTTCCACCACCGACCAGTATAACACGGCCTCCCCCTTTCCCCCTGTAACGGACGTTATAATAGATTAGTATGTAAGATATATTTATATTAAGTTTATTTAATATCGTGGTATTCTATGGTCATGCTCGGCGCATAACAAAATATTGTTTCGTACTTTCCCACATTTTGTAGCTACGCGCACGTGCAGTCATTAAACAATTTTAGTGAATGAACTGAAACTTTTACGAGCCTTTAAAAAACCTAGACAATATTTATTGCGATAGTTCCTTAAAATCAAACAAAGGGCACCAAATTTGTATTGCTTAACTGTCGGAAACGTTAAAAATTATCGCTAGAAAGCGCCGACAGAAACAAAGGAAAGGTTGCACGCAGATGTGGACAGCCATGCCGAAATTAGTTAGAAATTTGAACTGATGGAATGGGCAATTGAAGGTTAGGTAGTGCGGAAGGAACAAAGCCAAGGGGTGTGCGGGGGTGATTCAAGGAAGAAATACGCAGGGAATGAACGCTTGCGTTGGTATCTCAGGGCAGAAGATTTTAGGACGCGGTCGCGGTAACTTCATTAGGTTGCGCGGGAGTGTTAGCATTTTTTCAATCAGTTTTGTGTCGGACAGCTAGTCTACGTTGTACTAATTTAGTCAGAGTGTGTGTGTGAGTGAGTTGCCGGGCGGCCAACGCGAGGAAACCTGTTTGCGCAATCATCAGAAATCGGCAGCTAAGTTTTAGATTTAAATTAGGGATATTTCTCAAGCTCTATTTATTATTACATTCTGCAGTTTTATTAATTTCGATATGTCACTATATTCTTAATTGTCGTTTAGAGGTTTCGATACTTCGGGCGCTTTGACTGTATCCAGGGTGGCGATTTATTTAGTATAGATGAAGTAAGAGTGTGTTCTCCCTCATCAAAATCCAACTTTTTTATATCTTATCTTTTGCTCCGATCGTCAGTCGTGGTTATCGGTCAGGTCTGTTGAATTCGAACGGAGCGCCGACACGCACGGTGCCACGAACGGTCAATAGAACATCGACTTATTATCATTGACGGACGGTTCATTAGAGTTGCATGCTCCAGTTTCTGTTGTCCTGTCTATGGTATATCACATACTTAGGCGGTGATGCAGGGATGACCCTAACGACGTACGCGGGAAAGCGGGCCCCTCGATAGGGGAGCATTTAAATTCCCCACCTCCACAGAATGATATGATGTTTGTGTGCTTGGAATGCGTGATGGTTTGGACTACATGTTGTAGGATTATTGTTGTCTTGGCCAGACCCCATCCAAAGGCAAACTTCAGTTTGGGTTTAACTTTACACTTTGTAAAGGTTTATTTTAAACTCTCGCTGAATACGCAAACTGATCTTTGACTGTACCAGGCCGACCGGTAGGGGAGTTGTTAGGGAACTCAGGGTTTCTCATGGACTATACTTTTAGCATTTTTCATACTACTAGGATCAATTTAGTAGGTAGTTGTAATTTTCACGTGCTACTTAATCTTATAGAACGAAGTTTATTCAAACAAATAATTGCGGTATAAATAAAATTACACAACGAAAAAAGGGTCCTTCAATTTAAACTAGACGATCACATTTATTTAATTATGGCCAAATATCTCAGGTATTAATTTATATCAGTTTCGTACGTAACGCACATCGACTCTATTATAATATTTTAATTAGAGCCGGGTAGTGGGTTTTACAGTTGGTGCTGCGTGACCAGGATTTTAAGTCACTAAAATTTGAATTATTCTGGTTCAAATACTTATCAAAACAATTTGGGTTACTACATGTTAATTTTATACCGTATTAGAATAATTAGTCCTATAAGAATTTCAGACGAACAGAGCACTAACTATTAGAATAACTAGTCTTATAAGAATTAGATCTATCAGCGCGTTGATCATTTAACACAAGAAAGATATTGTAATATGGGTTCGACTCCCATTGTTAACATTGTTGACTGAACTTGCAATTAAATAATAAATTGTTCGTTTTTGTGCGTAATCGTGGGTTCGATTCCCATAATAACTTATATGGATATGAAGTAATTGCTACTTATGATTTCTGTAATCAGCAGGTTCGATCCCTGCGGTGATTTTATTGACCGAGATTGCATCTTATAAATTAAGTTACTAGGACGTGATATTAAAATGATTACAATCGTTTGGACACTTTGTTCTTAATTATTTTATTTTTGGTGTAATAAAATAATGTTATGTTAGATGTGGGTTCGAATCCTGCAAATACTACTTTTAAGTGCGTAAATTTACAACAAATTTACATTTTAATTTTGTTTTAAGGTCTAGCATGCTAGGGGCGCAACTATAAATTTTTTTGGTCAGTGACAAATCAAAATTTTAGACTGATCTAAGACATGGGTTCGATTCCCACGTCATTGTAGCTATTTTAAGGCATATTTGAATTTGACGCAAGGTGAAGTAGTTTACTTAGAGGATTAGGATATTTTTTGAAAAATACTTCAGGACACTGGTTCGATTCCAGTGTATTTTTTGGTCAGAGCTGGGAGGCAAACGAGGAAGGGGTTCACCTGAATAATCACGGTACATATCGTGATTACTTGTAGTATTAGAGAAAGAAAATCGCCATTTCCTCTAAGAAATTATTTAAGTAGGGGCGTGTGTTTTTAAGTATTTTAAGTAGTTGTGCTTTTATTATTAAGATATTTAGTTGAAACTGTTTAACACGAGTTAACGCAGTAATAAATTTTTTGAATGATTAAAGTCTTGAATAGGCTACGCACGGTTAAAGACTATTGATTTAAGAATGGATTCAAATACTAGAAAGTATTCTTTGCGTAGCAAAAGAAATACTGAACGGATGGACAAAAATAGTACAAATTCTTCAGTGAAAGAAAATACGACAACATCCTTACGACCGGTTGTACAAAGAGTTGAAGTTTTAGAAAACCGTTTGATAACGACAGGATATCAAAATGATGAAATGTCGAGTTCTGAATCGCAGTATACAATTAATAAGTCGGTCACTGTGATGATAGTTCCGGAAAAACCGGTATTTGATGGAAGCAATATCCATCCCATGATATTTTTAGAGGATCTCGATAATTACAAGCGACAAATTAATGCATCATCATGTGACCTATATGTAACTATGGGCTGTCTGTCTGGGTCTGCCAAGAGCTGGTCTAGAGTTTTCTTAGGAAAATGGAAAGATGACAATGACTTCAAAACGGATTTTATAAATTTTTATTGGAATTCATACGAGCAGCGAAAAGTTAGAGACAAAATTATGAATGCAATGTGGATATCGGATGGGAATGGTAGAACGATGACAGAGTATTTTTGTGATTTTTACAATGAAGCCAAATTGGCAACAGCGTTTTTTCAAACGGATAAGGACATAATTTTTTCCATTATAATGACATTTCCTCGCAGCATACGTTTACTATGGTTATCGCGGGAGGATTATGACAAAGCTGCGATTTTAAAATTCCTTCAAAGAATAGATAGTGATCCTAGTGACGATTTAATCGAACGACCTAAAATAATCGCGACGACCGAAGTTCGGAGTCAAGTATCTACGCAAGTAATGCCTCAAGAGAAGTCGCGTTCGCGAAAAATGCGCACTAGGAAACGGAGACATAGGAAAAGCAAGAATGGTAGCACTTTAACAAAGGGTTAGAAGCAGCTCATGTGGATATAAATTAAGGGTTCGTTTATGTGTATGTTCAACTTGGTTAAATACTAGCTTGAATAAATTGAATATCCCGAAGTTGGTATGTATGTCGCATTGGACTTTATGTGACAGAAGAGTGTATGTATGTTATAAAAGTAATTTAAGTATGTTTGGTATGTTTGTTTGCAAGAAAAGTCCTTTCTCTGCCGGTGTATCGCAAGGGAGACCTTATAGACATATAAACTAGGGGCGTGTGTAGGTATTTTCTCAGTTATAAGGTATACATATATGTAGAAACTGATGGTCTAGATTAAGAAACTTTTCATAGTCCTAAGCAAGATTCCTCATTATTTTACATTCCATGAATGCAAAATACATCGTCATCTTAGGGGCGTTCTGTAACGGACGTTATAATAGATTAGTATGTAAGATATATTTATATTAAGTTTATTTAATATCGTGGTATTCTATGGTCATGCTCGGCGCATAACAAAATATTGTTTCGTACTTTCCCACATTTTGTAGCTACGCGCACGTGCAGTCATTAAACAATTTTAGTGAATGAACTGAAACTTTTACGAGCCTTTAAAAAACCTAGACAATATTTATTGCGATAGTTCCTTAAAATCAAACAAAGGGCACCAAATTTGTATTGCTTAACTGTCGGAAACGTTAAAAATTATCGCTAGAAAGCGCCGACAGAAACAAAGGAAAGGTTGCACGCAGATGTGGACAGCCATGCCGAAATTAGTTAGAAATTTGAACTGATGGAATGGGCAATTGAAGGTTAGGTAGTGCGGAAGGAACAAAGCCAAGGGGTGTGCGGGGGTGATTCAAGGAAGAAATACGCAGGGAATGAACGCTTGCGTTGGTATCTCAGGGCAGAAGATTTTAGGACGCGGTCGCGGTAACTTCATTAGGTTGCGCGGGAGTGTTAGCATTTTTTCAATCAGTTTTGTGTCGGACAGCTAGTCTACGTTGTACTAATTTAGTCAGAGTGTGTGTGTGAGTGAGTTGCCGGGCGGCCAACGCGAGGAAACCTGTTTGCGCAATCATCAGAAATCGGCAGCTAAGTTTTAGATTTAAATTAGGGATATTTCTCAAGCTCTATTTATTATTACATTCTGCAGTTTTATTAATTTCGATATGTCACTATATTCTTAATTGTCGTTTAGAGGTTTCGATACTTCGGGCGCTTTGACTGTATCCAGGGTGGCGATTTATTTAGTATAGATGAAGTAAGAGTGTGTTCTCCCTCATCAAAATCCAACTTTTTTATATCTTATCTTTTGCTCCGATCGTCAGTCGTGGTTATCGGTCAGGTCTGTTGAATTCGAACGGAGCGCCGACACGCACGGTGCCACGAACGGTCAATAGAACATCGACTTATTATCATTGACGGACGGTTCATTAGAGTTGCATGCTCCAGTTTCTGTTGTCCTGTCTATGGTATATCACATACTTAGGCGGTGATGCAGGGATGACCCTAACGACGTACGCGGGAAAGCGGGCCCCTCGATAGGGGAGCATTTAAATTCCCCACCTCCACAGAATGATATGATGTTTGTGTGCTTGGAATGCGTGATGGTTTGGACTACATGTTGTAGGATTATTGTTGTCTTGGCCAGACCCCATCCAAAGGCAAACTTCAGTTTGGGTTTAACTTTACACTTTGTAAAGGTTTATTTTAAACTCTCGCTGAATACGCAAACTGATCTTTGACTGTACCAGGCCGACCGGTAGGGGAGTTGTTAGGGAACTCAGGGTTTCTCATGGACTATACTTTTAGCATTTTTCATACTACTAGGATCAATTTAGTAGGTAGTTGTAATTTTCACGTGCTACTTAATCTTATAGAACGAAGTTTATTCAAACAAATAATTGCGGTATAAATAAAATTACACAACGAAAAAAGGGTCCTTCAATTTAAACTAGACGATCACATTTATTTAATTATGGCCAAATATCTCAGGTATTAATTTATATCAGTTTCGTACGTAACGCACATCGACTCTATTATAATATTTTAATTAGAGCCGGGTAGTGGGTTTTACACCCCCAATTCATACATGCAAGGACTCAACGGGGCAAAGTTTTTCGAAAGGACAGCTCTTGGTAAACTGGCCGCCGCGCTATCTATTATGGAAATGGTGGAGTCATTATGTGAAAATGATTTGCATTGTCTTTGGCTCGTACGTTCAATTACGAAACATGAACAGACAAGGGTATCAGAAAACATGTTTATTTTCAACGAAAACTGATAACAAAGGAGTACGAAAATCATGTGACAAATGAAAACAAAAAAATATTTTGCAAGCACGCCACATAGGCTCTTTTACATGTCTGATTCTACCAGCGCTTCGGAAAATGGAAGATTTCGCTGAGAAAAGCACCGCAAGAAACTCAGCAGCTTCTTTTTTTTCCTATCTTTCAGTGTTAGATATCTTTTCAAAATGCCATGCCTTGAAGTCGATCGATAATTAGTACGTTTTACAGTAAGGTACAGTTTACAATTTATCGACAGTTTACGTTACTTAGTTTGAAAACTAAGAAGTCTTTAAGTTAATACGCAATTTCAATTTTTCTAAGTAAAAATCTTTTCACTAGGAACGGAGAGGTACTTTAATTTTTGTGGAACCATGAAAGATGAAGTAATTAAAGTGTACAATAGGAAAAATAAACATTATATATGATGTTATACAGACCAAACAAACTTTGGTGCACGGATTCCCGCCGTGCCCCACTTTCTGTTCAACTCACGTGAGGTAAGACACACAATGAAGCGTCATTTGTGATGTATTGTGCCCATATTGTCTGATATTGGCGTGTTTTCTTTTGTTTCAAATTTGGAATGCATTCGTTCCAACGAACTGCTTCACTTTTGTGTGAACTGTTTGGCGCCAAACGCGTATGGTTGACTGGTATGGTATCATTGCCCGAAGATTTTTAAAGTGGTGTTTATGGGAGTTAGAAGATGGTGTTTCTCTTTAATAACTTCCGCAAAAATTGAATGTTGAGTAGGAATTTTGCGGGCGGTAGGACCTTGTGCAAGGTCTGCCCGGATCGCTATCACTATCTTGCTCGCTAATTCAGCCGCTAAGCAGCAGTGTTTGCACAGTTGTGTTCCGGCACGGAAAGCAAGACAGCCGTTAAAAATGCTGGCACAAGAGGTAGTCCATCTTAGCCCTCTGGGTTGGCAACGCATCTGCAATCTCTTTAGGGTTGCGGGTGTCTATTGGCGGTATTGTTCACTTACCATTAAGTAGCCCACTTGCTTGTTTGCCTTCCTATGTTGAATAAAAAAGGAAAGTGTTTTCCAATTAGGCAAAATAAACTGAATTGTAATAAATCGAAACTGTTTCTTCAGCTACTAACGTGTAATCTCAGTTAAACATCCTCCTAGAGACATTAAAATATGTATGTAAGTAATATTAGCATTTTAATGTCGTCCGTGTCGTTTATCATCATTATTCGTCATTAATCATTAAATATAAAATACTGAAGACATGGCTGTATAGTCTTAGCACCTTTGCTTTCCCATTATAAGGCAAAAAAACAAAAAAACGTCACTTTTTCCTTTTATTGTCCGTTTACCGTACTCTTCCCACCCTTCCACGTCTTTAGCAGAAATTTGATTATAATAGATTGCATAGGTACAGAAGGGCCACTCACCGCCCCGCACCAAAGTCGATACCGCTGCCCCTCCAGACTCCGCCCCTTAGATTGACGAAAAACGAACGAAATCTGATTAAGAACCTCTCCTTCGGCATTCAGAAATCGGTTGAATATTCCCAGTATCCTTTAATTTAATATTTAAAGGAAGGAAATAAATAATTATAACATTATTTAACAAAAACATAACAAACCTTTTCCGAAACTGCTTGCGGTTTTCCTGTGTTACATTCACTTTATTTCATGAATTATATCATGTTTCATTAGTAGGTTACAACGATATTATAATGCATGGATGTACAATGTCATACTAAATGTCATACGAAAAATGGCCCGACAAATGAGAATAGGTTGACGCCAATATTCAAAATGTACACTCTTAATTGACTTTTTATATTTACTTTAATTTCAACCTTACTACGTCGCCATACTGTATTAAATTATCATTTATAAAGTTTTGTCGCAAATAGGTTTTTTTATTATTGCATTTCTAAAAATATGTCTGGCAACTTATAAAAAAAACATTGACATTGATACACGTCCTAAAATTTCACCTTAATTAAAAGACATAGGGTTTAATTTTGGGAAATGTCATATTTAGAATTAAGTCGCTTTAATTCTAAAGGTGCGAATTACTCCTCTTTTTACTCCTCTTTCGATAAGGCCATTTTTTAAACACTGACTAGAAGTCCATTACTTATAGGTCAGTGGTAGGTTATCGAGAAAAATGGTTCATTTGAAAAGAGTTTCCGGGAAAAAGGAATTATTTCTTTTTAAAGCTGTAACTTTCTGTGTTTTGTCATTCATTTGTATATCAAACAAAGGAAAAAAGAGAAGCAGGGAAATTTGTATTAAAAACTTTTTTTAATCTTTTACACTCGCGTAGTGTGCGGAATAGCAATGACCCAGGACTTTGCAGATGATGATGCCATGATGACTTGAATGTGATCATGATGGCATAACTCGTGTTCATACATAAATTAACATAAATCCTTACTAGTTACCAGTAGTTACACACATTCACGAGGTATACTGTTAATATTGCAAATTCGAGGCTGACTAATGATGCGATAGACATAATTATGTCATACCATAGACACATATCTATGTTCAAGAAGACATTATGATTAAACTATTGTATGTATTTAAATTCTTTATGGTATGTATGTATGTATGTAAATTCTTTTGTACAAATTCTGTTTGTACAAAAAACATAAATTTAAAAAGAGATACAGTGATGTACAAATTTGAACTTATCGCTTTGAGGGATCTCTACCAGTTAACTTTTGATTGTGTGAAAGGAGTTCCATAGTAGGACAAAGAGTAAGAGATAAGTAAATAAAAATGATATAACCAAAGTTTAAAAAGTATTTGTATTTTAAATAATTATGTACTATAACACTATTTCTCGCCTAAACATCCAAGGAGTAAAATATTAGGTTTTCGTAAATTGACATACTGTATACCATATATACATACTCGTATATAAATAGGTTTCGTTACGATACGATTTAATTTATAATGACTTACGAGTACAGTACAAACAGGAACAAACTTAACTGCGCATTGAAGAGGAAACTAAGGGAAATTGACTTTGCGCAAAAGAGATAGATATACCAACTTCATAGTACCTACATGTTATATGTATGCCCTCGCTTTCGAAAAATGACACCGTCACTCAATTCCGACTTTTATGGTCACTTATATGTCTCTTTGACTGTACAACGAGTTCAAAAAGTGACTTCGGCTGTCATAGTAAAGAAGATTAGGCGAAGTACATTGCTGCCTTTAGATAAAAGATCAAGTTTAGTAATTATCCAACGAAGCAATGTAAGTCAAAAACAATCTTTGTCGAATAATGCCAAGAATAAATTTTTAGCCCCTCGTCCACGAAACGCGTTATTAAAAAAACTGTTATAAAATATGTGGAAGAGGCACTTCATTTGAAAATCCACATAAACTTAAAGCCTCACTTTAAAATTTCGATCTTTTTCAATTCCGTTTGCAAAGGAATTAATATTTTTTTCATATACAGTCAAGGAAATTGAAACACGTACCACCGTAGAACCTAGTCGAAGAGACATACGCATGACATTTGTATGACATAGCCTGGCGTTTAACGCGTCGCGTCATTGCGATAGGGTTCTACGGTGGTACGTGAATACATTTCCCCGACTGTACAAAAAGGTTGCATGAGCAATATTAAAATTTACAACCGTTTCAAACAAATTTATAACATTAGCAGTTGCTGTAGAATGCCGCTGTGATAGGCAGACGGACAGAAGAGTCGTACCGGGTACCTTTTTTTCTTTTTCGTACGGAATCCTAAAATCTTTATCACTCCTGTACATACATAATATATAATACATACGTGCTATGTCTGTGACAGCCGTATGACAGTTCATTCACCCCGATGTTTAGGTTCGCCGGTTCATTGAACCGGCGGACACAAAACAAAGTTTATGTAACCATTGTCGTTGGAATACACTATATGAAGAGCAGCTGCAGCTTGTATAATATATTATGACTTGGAAAGTATGTCATTCACACAGGAAGAAAGTTATGAAAAATAATATAAGTAATTCCTGACAACCCTAAAAAAAATTTTTTTTTATCAGTGTCAAGACAACTTTTATGCTGAGGGTCGAAAGGCTGGAGTCCTGCCACAATGTCAACTTTGCGCGTCTGTTACCAAATATTATTATTATTATTTGTTAATATATGTATTTTATTGTGTCGTGCGACAATAAACTTGAATGCAGCAAGAACTGGATTTAACCAAAGTTTAACTAAGAAATACAGTCTACTAAAATAACTTTTTTTTTTATACAACATAGGAAGGCAAACAAGCAGGTGGGTCACCTGATAGTAAGTGATCACCACCGCCTATAGACACCTGCAACAACAAAGAGAGTGCAGATGCGTTGCCAACCCAGAGGGCTAAGATGGAATACCTCTTGTGCCAGTAATTATACCGGCTGACTTGCTCTCCACGCCGGAACACAACAGTGCAAGCACTGCTGCTTAGCGGCAGGATTAGCGAGCAAGATGGTGGTAGCGATGTAGTGGAGCGATGGTGGTGGTATACAGCCAATCCTTCCCAACCTGCCAAAATTATGTAAACATCAACCTTATTGTTAGAGGCATAAGGTCTGTGTATACATATCTATGGAAGATTGACTGTATAGATGTTGGCGCTTGTGACTGTACACACCCAAAACTGTCAAAACGATTACCTTTGGTGTGCGTCAAGGTAGTAAAAACCTGCAAATTAATAAGAAAAACGTAGGTTATACTACCTGAAAGTACACCGAAGGTGACCATTTTGTCTATGAACAGGGTGTCAATTGAAGAGGAAGTTTAGAGTAAGTATGTAGTCGTCTCTTTTTAGCACACTGTATTACCATTTAAAGTAAAGAGATCAGCTAATAAAATTGATTTCAATTTTAAAACTCTTTCTATGCTACACTATTTCTATGATTCTTGCCGAAGGGAGTAGCTTACCGTCGTTTACGTTTTGACACGTCGTCGAAGTAAACAAATTTTAATGTTTTAGGGGAAATGAATATCTACTAGGTAATTGTCTATAGTTTATGGAGCCCGATACAAAATTTGTTCCAGTCATAGGTCCGTACTGAATACAATAAGCAAAAACTTTCGATTTTATTCACCCCTGTGGGGCGATTCTCGGTTTATGCGATATTAATCTCGCACGAAAACAACTGTCAATTCCTTTGGAAATCTGTCATTTATTGACGTATCTCGCACGTGAGATGCAGCTCGCATGAACCGAGAATCGGGGTCCTGATCCGTATCGACTTACCCCGTAATGGGATTTTTTTCATCTCCAGAATCAACTTTGATTTATGACAGCTAACTTCTGACCATGACTGGACTCGGCAAGGAATAAAAAGTTGGGTTTTACCGCCGCAACCGACGGAACGATTTTCCTTTAGAACAAAGGTCAAGTTTACAATTTTAACTGATCTGTGATTCACGTTTAATTTCCTATTAATAAAACCGCAAAATAACACACATAAATCACCTTAATACGCCTTCTTTCAAACGAGTAATTTGCTGCCCAATGAGCACATTAAAGCCTATATAAGCCCAAGAAGAAGAAGAGAAGGAAGAGATCCCTTAAAGGGATAAGTTCGCCGTTGTACATCACTGTATCTCTTTATGTCATTTATGTGTCTTTTTTGTACAATAAAGAATTTAAAAACATACATGCATAAGCTGTATAGTCGACCAAGTAATTGCTTGACCACTTTTGAACCCTGTCCCTTTGTAATACGGTCGAAAAGTGGTCAAGCAATTTCTTGGTCGACTATACATATAGTAGCTGCATAGGTGCTGATAGAAAGCTGTTTTCCTGTGCAAGATCCGTCTGGATCGCTTCCATTATCTTGCTCGCTACAGCCGCTAAGTAGCAGTGCTTTCACTGTTGTGTTCCGGCGTGGAGAGCAAAACAGCCGGGAAAAATTACTGGCTAAAGAGGTATACAATCTTAGCCCTCTGGGTTGGGCAACATATCTGTAAACATCTCTTGTGAACTCCTTGGTGTTGCGTGTGTCTATGGACGGTGGTGATCACTTACCATCACGTAATCCACTTGCTCATATGCCTTTCTGTGAGCATAATCTGAATACAGATATTTTGACTTTGACAATGGCCAGTGCCAAGTAGCCACATATTACAAACCGATTTATAACCTAACTAGTGGATGCCCGCGACTTCGTTCGCGTGGAATTAAGTAGCCTATGTCCGTCAGGGATAGTGTACATACATAACTTTCTATTGGTGAAAGAACTTTTGAAATCGGTTCAGTAGTTCCAGGGATTACCCCCTTCATACAAACAAACAAAGAAAGTTTACCTCTTTATTATATTAGTGTAGATAAGTTGTAACACTGTCCCATATAATATTCACTTTTCGCGGATGTTTTAAACCAAAGTACGCCTTAACTCCATAAACCATTTTGGAGGAGAATTATGTTTCAGCCATTTTTTTTTTGGCGTGTAGCTGACTCTTACTAATAAACTACTTCAGCTCTGAGAACGTCATAACCACGAGGTTATTTCTACGTAAATTGGAGTACTGAATCACGAGTATTACATATTTCAACTAAGCCCACAAGGAAACCCGAAAGCAAACAAAAATGTAGTATAATTTTACAGGGAAATTGGGCGTAATTCTCCATAATTAATCCTCCGGAAAAAGTGGTTCCCCATCTTTACCTGCCTGCGGTTAAGGTAAAATTTCAAGTTATTTTGAAATTACTGATAATTATTTCTCTCGTTCTAGTAGTTAAATGGCCCTTTTTAAAGTCAAGTTACATACAAAAGTCGTTACTCGCAACCTTTTTTTGTATGAAATAGGAAGTAAAACAAGCAAATGTGTAATTGCACCGGCTGGCTTGCTCTCCACGCCGGAGCACAACAGTGCAAGCAAACACTGCTGCTTAACGGCAGGATTAGCGAGCAAGATGGTGGTAGCGATCCGGAGACACCTTGCACAAGGTCCTCCCACCCGTAAAATGATTCAAATAAAAGGCGACACATGGAGTCATACCATACAACGCCGCAGGCCTAGCAAAATCTTGCAGCAAGTACCTTTACCATAATTATTTTTAAAATGTCTAAAGTTTAGGTGACAACATTTGAAATTTTAGGTTAGAAATATAATTTTGTTTACTACTTAAGAAAGGTGCGGATGAATAGACTTTAGTTGGCAACGTGAATTTGAATCTAACGACATCTTATAAAAATCTCTTTTGCGTTGCACGCACTGACCGATATATCCATGGTTGATGTTTAACTAAACTGTAACTGTACTGTGACAATTCAGCGTTTTGTATCTTATTACTGTCGCGATAGTTTCTCTTCTGTTGTACGACAGACTCAACCAACGTACTTTTGTTCAATATTCAAGGGCGACCCACGCCCGTAGATTGTGACTCAAGGGAGCAAAATGATATATTTACTCCGAGAGCGTTGCGTAGGCGAAAATAATTTTGCTACCTAGTGACACTCCACCACGAGAGAAATGCAAAGCTTTCAAAATGTTAACAGATTTTGAATAACCCCAACATCATGCCAGTAACATAAAAATACAACTGTAGAATAAACGCTGAACAGCCAATCGGCTATTTTCCCTCTTTTGAGGCCTGTAAACGGTATTTTTCGACCTAAGAGATTAACACCCTAAGTAAACTGAACTTTCTTGGCTCATATCGGATCTACCAAAGTAGGCCGCCTCAAAGTTCATTGAATGAGCCATTTCTTATTCAACTACTGTTACCGAGGTGTTTATTTTGAGTTGAGGCCTTGATTCACGTTGGGTCATGAACCCCAGGTTTTTATCCTCGTGACGCAAGTTGCGTCACTGCGTCACCTAGGTTTCCATACAGAGGTAGCACGCTGCTATGATTATTTCTAACTCCAGACGAAAAAAGAGAGGTGTTTATAGGTTTGAAATGTCTGTAGAGATTCCGTGGGATCTTTAAATTACAAAACGGTGCAGCAATGATACTGGTATCGCACTAGTTTAATAAATAAGCTTTTTTGGCTACGTTTAAAATAGCACGATTTCTAATACACCATTAGGTTTTCCTCTATCTGACACAAGCGGAAAGTCCAGAATTATCAAAGGTCACGTTTTTAAATACTGCGCAAAATGTCGTAAGTACCATAAAATTTCGTTTTTTATTTGGATATTTTCCATAATCTTGTCGGTGAAGGAAACAGCGTGAGGAAATCTACACATAGCTGTATAGCATTTTAATATTGTGTGTGAAGTTCCAATTCGCTCCAGGCGCATAGGAGCTAAAGCCAAACCCTTTTACTGTGGCCGTCTATGCCCAGTGGATCGTATAATAATATATTATGTAGGCTGGATCATCAAACATCGTTTTTTTTCAGAATTTGCGATTTTTCATCATTTCCAACGAATTCCCAAGTATTAGTGGACACTGCGTAACGTCTGCATGAAGTTTTCTGCTTAAAAACCCTAATTTTGCTGTAATTTCCCGACCAAAAATACCAGGAGCTCATAACACTAAGGCTTGAGCAATCTGTGCGAATAGTTAGAACCATCTCACCTTGCGCCCACGTTGCGAAGGCCGGGTCTATGACCCCCAGTTACGCAACATGTGAGTCACGCCTCGCATCTATGAGCGCCTGGTACCCAGCGGCCGAAATCGCAAAGTTCGTTCACTCTATTGATAGTGTTGGGATGATAATGTACTATTAAAAGCAGACAAAGGATTAGAAATAGCGAGTTTAATCTTCAGTGTGAGTGCTCCCCTCCCCTTTTGGCAAGTATGCTTGACTGTCAATTACGCTACAACTAAATTTTGGTTAGGAATAAGCTTTTCATAATAGTTTCTTATATGTATATTATCGCGACTTGTAAGCACTTTTTATCGCGTATGAATACTGTAACAAATCTCATTCTCGAAGTATCGAGCCCTTTTCAAATCTCTGTTCCCGGAAAGTCTGTTAAATTGTTTCATTTTGAAATGACGATGATGACGATTTTCGTTAAAAAAATCATTTTTAATACATTTTTTTTTGCATTTTCAAAGTTTTGAAGCGTGTATCGTACTTTATTATTTGGTTGAAGTCAGACTGTGATTCGCTGAGTATCTTATCACGAAATTCCGTTACGTCTCAGGTTATTCCTCCGAGGAGCATCATGTGACGAGATTGCTCATCACGCGGCGTCTATTATGCGATGTTTGTTTTCGTGACAAAAACCATAATGATAACGATAATCATAATGGTTATCGGCACAAAAATAGCTACATGAAAATAGGGATGTAGTTGTAGTGTTTGGTTCCGTTTAGTGTGTTTTAATTTCATACTCTGCAATAGGGAAGGCATTGGGCATTACATGAACAAAAACATATCCCTCCCTTCTGGCGGCAGTCGGGTAAGAAGTAAATAAGAACTGGTTAAAAAGTCCAGTAGTCTAAAATTCTGTTAAGTAATATTTTATAACTACGCCATTGCAGTAGTTTCATGAACTTAATCAGTCAGGACTCATGATTGAAAAGATATTATGAGCCGGTCTACTTTTTTAATAGCTCCGGACTGTTAAGATTCATGAAACTATTTCCATTGATTCCAGTTTTTTCAAAGTCTTATTCTAACATGCAATAAAATACTACAAAAAAGGATATAATTAAGTCGTTGACGGTACTTTATCATGGCATTGTCATCGGAACTACAGAAATACACCAAATTTGAAAACAATTTGACCAACAAGACCACAAGGTCATTTTATAACAAGGCAAAGTTAAAGAGCTTGTAAAAATAGCACTGAGACAGGAAAAATATTAAGGAAATTTCTTTCTCATCTCCAAATTCCCCGAACGACGGCGCATAGTTTATGGTATTGCGTCTGCAATTTCGGAAAAACCTGTGCGGCCGTGCGTTTAGTATAAAAACTTGATTAACTATCCCTAATCCCTTTTTAGGGTTCTGTACCCAAAGGGTAAAACGGGACCCTATTACCAAGACTCCGCTGTCCGTCCGTCGGTCTGTCTGTCTGTCCGTCCGTCTGTCATCAGACTGTATCTTATGAACCGTGGTAGTTAGACAGTTGAATTTTCACAAATGATGTATTTCTGTTGCCGCTATAACAACAAATTCTAAAAAACAGAAAAAAATACATATTTAAAAGGGCTGCCATACAACAAACGTGAATTTTTTGCTCGTTAATGATACGGATCCCTTCGTGCTCGAGTCCGTCTCGCACTTGGCCAGTTTTTATACTAAAGCCGACAAACAGGCAAGCGATTCACTTAATGTTACGTGATCCCCGCCGTGTATATAAAAGGGTGTAAAACATTTAAAATTATATATATTTTCGTAAAACATAAATGCGTTATCGCGGTTTGTACGGGGAGCGCTTTTCGGGGCTGGGTTCACTCTCCTCTCAAACTCTCAACGCCAGTTGGGGCACGCGTGCCTCAGGTTCGCTATCCCTCGTAACATTTGGTCTCGGAGTCATTGGTCCGGGTGAACGTGCTCGGTTATCCGGGCGCCGGTTCGACACCCGGCGGTCGTTAATGGTCGCGTCGACGCTAAGTGGCTCGATTTAGCTGTTTACACTGTCAATGCTGGACGAATTATGTGCGTGGAGCGTCAAAAAAAACGAACAACATTCAATCTTTTTTTTCTCAAATATAAAGAAGAAAATTTCACCTGATGGTATGTCACCACCGTCCATAGACACCCGCAATACCAAGGAGACTGCAGATACGCCAAACCAGAGGGCTAAGATGGAATACTCTTGTGCCAGTAATTGCATCGGCTGTCTTGCTCTCCAAGCGGTACACAACAGTGCAAGCACTGCTTAGCGGCAGGATTAGCGAGCAGACCGGTGTGAAGTTAGCGGCCAAAAGTTAGCGGCCGATTATAACCCGACCAAATTAAAAAGTCCAGATTTATTTCTTGATTTGCAAGTCCGAAAGTCTATAGAATGAACGAGAAGATGCACAAATTCTATGACAAATAACGTTAGGTATTTACAATAACCTACTTAAGACTATCCGGCCCAAAAACAAGCAGTGTTTAAAAGGTTATCGTCCAAAACAATTTCAATAGGTACTAAACCGTCTAAAGCATCAAGATGGAGACGCGTACCTCAGCAGGTTGTTCCAGAATATAAAAGAACACACTACAAGCTTTTAAAAAAAGCTTCAACAGTCCACTTACCTTGTCTAGTTTGGGAGGTATGTCTAAACAAAAGTTAGCGGCCGCAGAAATTTAGTAATAAATCGTAAAAATTATTAAGTTAAAGACGCGTACCTCTTCAGGCTATTTCAGAATATAGTAAAGCACAACAGGAGCTTTCGATAAAAGCTTCAACAGTCGACTTACCTCGACTAGTTTGGGGGGTAAGCCTGGAATGAAGTTAGCGGCCGGAGAAATTTCAGCAATAAATTGTAAAAAAGATCAAGTTATAGACGAACACCTCTTCAGGTTTTTCAAGAATATAGTAAAGCACAATAAGAGCTTTCGACAAAAGCTTCAGCAGTCGACTTACATCCATTAGTTTAGGAGGTAAGCCTAAACAGAAGTTAGCGGCCGAAGAAATGTCAGCAATAAACCGTAAAAAAGATCAAGTTATAGACGCGTACCTCTTCAGGTTTTTCCTGAATATAAGAAAGCATATCAGGAGCTTTCGACAAAAGCTTCAACAGTCGACTTACCTCGACTAGCTTGGGAGGTATGCCTGATCAAAACTTAGCGGCCGAAGAAAATTAGTAATAAATCGTAAAAAAGATCAAGTTAAAGACGCGTACCTCTTCAGGTTTTCCTGAATATAGTAAAGCACAAACGGAGCTTTCGATAAAAGCTTCAACAGTCGACTTACCTCGACTAGTTTTGGGAGGTAAGCCTTAACAGAAGTTAGCGGCCGAAGAAATTTTAGCAATAAATCGTAAAAACGATCAAGTTAAAGACGCGTACCTCTTCAGGTTATTTCTGAATATAGTAAAGCACAATAAGAGCTTTCGACAAAAGTTTCAACAGTCAACTTACCTCGACTAGTTTGGGAGGTATGCCTGAACAGAAGTTAGCGGCCGAAGAAATTTCAGCAATAAGTCGTAAAAAAGATCAAGTTATAGACGCGTACCTCTTCAGGTTTTTCCTGAATATAGTAAAGCACAACAGGAGCTTTCGATAACAGCTTCAACAGTCGACTTACCTCGACTAGTTTGGGGTGTAAGCCTGAACAGAAGTTAGCGGCCGGAGAAAATTAGTAATAAATCGTAAAAAAGATCAAGTTAAAGACGCGTACCTCTTCAGGTTTTTCCTGAATATAGTAAAACACAATAAGAGCTTTCGACAAAAGCTTCAACAGTGGACTTACCTCGACTAGTTTGGGAGCTATGCCTGAACAGAAGTTAGCAGCCGAAGAAATTTTAGTAATAAATCGTAAAAAAGATCTAGTTAAAGACGCGTACCTCTTCAGGTTATTCCTGAATATAGTATAACACAATAAGAGCTTTCGACAAAAGCTTCAACAGTGGACTTACCTCGACTAGTTTGGGAGCTATGCCTGAACAGAAGTTAGCGGCCGAAGAAATTTTAGTAATAAATCGTAAAAAAGATCTAGTTAAAGACGCGTACCTCTTCAGGTTTTTCCTGAATATAGTAAAGCACAACAGGAGCTTTCGATAACAGCTTCAACAGTCGACTTACCTCGACTAGTTTGGGACGTATGCCTGAACAGAAGTTAGCGGCCGAAGAAATTTCAGCAATAAGTCGTAAAAAAGATCAAGTTATAGACGCGTACCTCTTCAGGTTTTTCCTGAATATAGTAAAGCACAACAGGAGCTTTCGATAACAGCTTCAACAGTCGACTTACCTCGACTAGTTTGGGGTGTAAGCCTGAACAGAAGTTAGCGGCCGGAGAAAATTAGTAATAAATCGTAAAAAAGATCAAGTTAAAGACGCGTACCTCTTCAGGTTTTTCCTGAATATAGTAAAACACAATAAGAGCTTTCGACAAAAGCTTCAACAGTGGACTTACCTCGACTAGTTTGGGAGCTATGCCTGAACAGAAGTTAGCGGCCGAAGAAATTTTAGTAATAAATCGTAAAAAAGATCTAGTTAAAGACGCGTACCTCTTCAGGTTATTCCTGAATATAGTAAAGCACAACAGGAGCTTTCGATAACAGCTTCAACAGTCGACTTACTTCGACTAGTTTGGGAGGTATGCCTGAACAGAAGTTAGCGGCCGAAGAAATTTCAGCAATAAGTCGTAAAAAAGATCAAGTTATAGACGCGTACCTCTTCAGGTTTTTCCTGAATATAGTAAAGCACAACAGGAGCTTTCGATAACAGCTTCAACAGTCGACTTACCTCGACTAGTTTGGGGTGTAAGCCTGAACAGAAGTTAGCGGCTGGAGAAAATTAGTAATAAATCGTAAAAAAGATCAAGTTAAAGACGCGTACCTCTTCAGGTTTTTCCTGAATATAGTAAAACACAATAAGAGCTTTCGACAAAAGCTTCAACAGTGGACTTACCTCGACTAGTTTGGGAGCTAAGCCTGAACAGAAGTTAGCGGCCGAAGAAATTTTAGTAATAAATCGTAAAAAAGATCTAGTTAAAGACGCGTACCTCTTCAGGTTTTTCCTGAATATAGTAAAGCACAAACGGAGCTTTCGATAAAAGCTTCAACAGTCGACTTACCTCGACTAGTTTTGGGAGGTAAGCCTTAACAGAAGTTAGCGGCCGAAGAAATTTTAGCAATAAATCGTAAAAACGATCAAGTTAAAGACGCGTACCTCTTCAGGTTATTTCTGAATATAGTAAAGCACAATAAGAGCTTTCGACAAAAGTTTCAACAGTCAACTTACCTCGACTAGTTTGGGAGGTATGCCTGAACAGAAGTTAGCGGCCGAAGAAATTTCAGCAATAAGTCGTAAAAAAGATCAAGTTATAGACGCGTACCTCTTCAGGTTTTTCCTGAATATAGTAAAGCACAACAGGAGCTTTCGATAACAGCTTCAACAGTCGACTTACCTCGACTAGTTTGGGGTGTAAGCCTGAACAGAAGTTAGCGGCCGGAGAAAATTAGTAATAAATCGTAAAAAAGATCAAGTTAAAGACGCGTACCTCTTCAGGTTTTTCCTGAATATAGTAAAACACAATTAGAGCTTTCGACAAAAGCTTCAACAGTGGACTTACCTCGACTAGTTTGGGAGCTATGCCTGAACAGAAGTTAGCAGCCGAAGAAATTTTAGTAATAAATCGTAAAAAAGATCTAGTTAAAGACGCGTACCTCTTCAGGTTATTCCTGAATATAGTAAAACACAATAAGAGCTTTCGACAAAAGCTTCAACAGTGGACTTACCTCGACTAGTTTGGGAGCTATGCCTGAACAGAAGTTAGCGGCCGAAGAAATTTTAGTAATAAATCGTAAAAAAGATCTAGTTAAAGACGCGTACCTCTTCAGGTTTTTCCTGAATATAGTAAAGCACAACAGGAGCTTTCGATAACAGCTTCAACAGTCGACTTACCTCGACTAGTTTGGGACGTATGCCTGAACAGAAGTTAGCGGCCGAAGAAATTTCAGCAATAAGTCGTAAAAAAGATCAAGTTATAGACGCGTACCTCTTCAGGTTTTTCCTGAATATAGTAAAGCACAACAGGAGCTTTCGATAACAGCTTCAACAGTCGACTTACCTCGACTAGTTTGGGGTGTAAGCCTGAACAGAAGTTAGCGGCCGGAGAAAATTAGTAATAAATCGTAAAAAAGATCAAGTTAAAGACGCGTACCTCTTCAGGTTTTTCCTGAATATAGTAAAACACAATAAGAGCTTTCGACAAAAGCTTCAACAGTGGACTTACCTCGACTAGTTTGGGAGCTATGCCTGAACAGAAGTTAGCGGCCGAAGAAATTTTAGTAATAAATCGTAAAAAAGATCTAGTTAAAGACGCGTACCTCTTCAGGTTATTCCTGAATATAGTAAAGCACAACAGGAGCTTTCGATAACAGCTTCAACAGTCGACTTACTTCGACTAGTTTGGGAGGTATGCCTGAACAGAAGTTAGCGGCCGAAGAAATTTCAGCAATAAGTCGTAAAAAAGATCAAGTTATAGACGCGTACCTCTTCAGGTTTTTCCTGAATATAGTAAAGCACAACAGGAGCTTTCGATAACAGCTTCAACAGTCGACTTACCTCGACTAGTTTGGGGTGTAAGCCTGAACAGAAGTTAGCGGCTGGAGAAAATTAGTAATAAATCGTAAAAAAGATCAAGTTAAAGACGCGTACCTCTTCAGGTTTTTCCTGAATATAGTAAAACACAATAAGAGCTTTCGACAAAAGCTTCAACAGTGGACTTACCTCGACTAGTTTGGGAGCTAAGCCTGAACAGAAGTTAGCGGCCGAAGAAATTTTAGTAATAAATCGTAAAAAAGATCTAGTTAAAGACGCGTACCTCTTCAGGTTTTTCCTGAATATAGTAAAGCACAACAGGAGCTTTCGATAACAGCTTCAACAGTCGACTTACCTCGACTAGTTTGGGAGGTATGCCTGAACAGAAGTTAGCGGCCGAAGAAATTTCAGCAATAAGTCGTAAAAAAGATCAAGTTATAGACGCGTACCTCTTCAGGTTTTTCCTGAATGTAGTAAAGCACAACAGGAGCTTTCGATAACAGCTTCAACAGTCGACTTACCTCGACTAGTTTGGGAGGCACGCCTGAACAGAAGTTAGCGGCCGATGAAATTTCAGCAATAAATCGAAAGAAGGATCAAGTTATAGACGCGTACCTCTTCAGGTTTTTCCTGAATATAGTAAAACACAACAGGAGCTTTCGATAAAAGCTTCAATAGTCGACTTACCTCGACAAGTTTGGGGGGTAAGCCTGAACAGAAGTTAGCGGCCGAAGCAATTTTAGCAATAAATCGCAAAAAAGATCAAGTTAAAGACGCGTACCTTTTCATGTTTTTCCTGAATATAGTAAAGCACAACAGGTGCTTTCGATAAAAGCTTCAACAGTCGACTTACCTCGACTAGTTCGGGGGGTAAGCCTGAACAGAAGTAAGCGGCCGAAAAAATTTCAGCAATTAATCGGAAGAAAGATCAAGTTCAAGACGCGTACCTCTTCAGGTTTTTCATGAATATAGTAAAGCACAATAAGAGCTTTCGACAAAAGTTTCAACAGTCGACTTACCTCGACTAGTTTGGGAGGTATGCCTGAACAGAAGTTAGCGGCCGAAGAAATTTCAGCAATAAATCGTAAGAAGGATCAAGTTAGAGACGCGTACCTCTTCAGGTTTTTCCTGAATATGGTAAAGCACAACAGGAGCTTTCGACAAAAGTTTCAACAGTCGACTTACCTCGACTAGTTTGGGAGGTATGCCTGAACAGAAGTTAGCGGCCGAAGAAATTTCAGCAATAAGTCGTGAAAAAGATCAAGTTATAGACGCGTACCTCTTCAGGTTTTTCCTGAATATAGTAAAGCACAACAGGAGCTTTCGATAACAGCTTCAACAGTCGACTTACCTCGACTAGTTTGGGGTGTAAGCCTGAACAGAAGTTAGCGGCCGGAGAAAATTAGTAATAAATCGTAAAAAAGATCAAGTTAAAGACGCGTACCTCTTCAGGTTTTTCCTGAATATAGTAAAACACAATAAGAGCTTTCGACAAAAGCTTCAACAGTGGACTTACCTCGACTAGTTTGGGAGCTATGCCTGAACAGAAGTTAGCGGCCGAAGAAATTTTAGTAATAAATCGTAAAAAAGATCAAGTTAAAGACGCGTACCTTTTCATGTTTTTCCTGAATATAGTAAAGCACAACAGGTGCTTTCGATAAAAGCTTCAACAGTCGACTTACCTCGACTAGTTCGGGGGGTAAGCCTGAACAGAAGTAAGCGGCCGAAAAAATTTCAGCAATTAATCGGAAGAAAGATCAAGTTCAAGACGCGTACCTCTTCAGGTTTTTCATGAATATAGTAAAGCACAATAAGAGCTTTCGACAAAAGTTTCAACAGTCGACTTACCTCGACTAGTTTGGGAGGTATGCCTGAACAGAAGTTAGCGGCCGAAGAAATTTCAGCAATAAATCGTAAGAAGGATCAAGTTAGAGACGCGTACCTCTTCAGGTTTTTCCTGAATATGGTAAAGCACAACAGGAGCTTTCGACAAAAGTTTCAACAGTCGACTTACCTCGACTAGTTTGGGGTGTAAGCCTGAACAGAAGTTAGCGGCCGGAGAAAATTAGTAATAAATCGTAAAAAAGATCAAGTTAAAGACGCGTACCTCTTCAGGTTTTTCCTGAATATAGTAAAACACAATAAGAGCTTTCGACAAAAGCTTCAACAGTGGACTTACCTCGACTAGTTTGGGAGCTATGCCTGAACAGAAGTTAGCGGCCGAAGAAATTTTAGTAATAAATCGTAAAAAAGATCTAGTTAAAGACGCGTACCTCTTCAGGTTATTCCTGAATATAGTAAAGCACAACAGGAGCTTTCGATAACAGCTTCAACAGTCGACTTACTTCGACTAGTTTGGGAGGTATGCCTGAACAGAAGTTAGCGGCCGAAGAAATTTCAGCAATAAGTCGTAAATAAGATCAAGTTATAGACGCGTACCTCTTCAGGTTTTTCCTGAATATAGTAAAGCACAACAGGAGCTTTCGATAACAGCTTCAACAGTCGACTTACCTCGACTAGTTTGGGGTGTAAGCCTGAACAGAAGTTAGCGGCTGGAGAAAATTAGTAATAAATCGTAAAAAAGATCAAGTTAAAGACGCGTACCTCTTCAGGTTTTTCCTGAATAAAGTAAAACACAATAAGAGCTTTCGACAAAAGCTTCAACAGTGGACTTACCTCGACTAGTTTGGGAGCTAAGCCTGAACAGAAGTTAGCGGCCGAAGAAATTTTAGTAATAAATCGTAAAAAAGATCTAGTTAAAGACGCGTACCTCTTCAGGTTTTTCCTGAATATAGTAAAGCACAACAGGAGCTTTCGATAACAGCTTCAACAGTCGACTTACCTCGACTAGTTTGGGAGGTATGCCTGAACAGAAGTTAGCGGCCGAAGAAATTTCAGCAATAAGTCGTAAAAAAGATCAAGTTATAGACGCGTACCTCTTCAGGTTTTTCCTGAATGTAGTAAAGCACAACAGGAGCTTTCGATAACAGCTTCAACAGTCGACTTACCTCGACTAGTTTGGGAGGCACGCCTGAACAGAAGTTAGCGGCCGATGAAATTTCAGCAATAAATCGAAAGAAGGATCAAGTTATAGACGCGTACCTCTTCAGGTTTTTCCTGAATATAGTAAAACACAACAGGAGCTTTCGATAAAAGCTTCAATAGTCGACTTACCTCGACAAGTTTGGGGGGTAAGCCTGAACAGAAGTTAGCGGCCGAAGCAATTTTAGCAATAAATCGCAAAAAAGATCAAGTTAAAGACGCGTACCTTTTCATGTTTTTCCTGAATATAGTAAAGCACAACAGGTGCTTTCGATAAAAGCTTCAACAGTCGACTTACCTCGACTAGTTCGGGGGGTAAGCCTGAACAGAAGTAAGCGGCCGAAAAAATTTCAGCAATTAATCGGAAGAAAGATCAAGTTCAAGACGCGTACCTCTTCAGGTTTTTCATGAATATAGTAAAGCACAATAAGAGCTTTCGACTAAAGTTTCAACAGTCGACTTACCTCGACTAGTTTGGGAGGTATGCCTGAACAGAAGTTAGCGGCCGAAGAAATTTCAGCAATAAATCGTAAGAAGGATCAAGTTAGAGACGCGTACCTCTTCAGGTTTTTCCTGAATATGGTAAAGCACAACAGGAGCTTTCGACAAAAGTTTCAACAGTCGACTTACCTCGACTAGTTTGGGAGGTATGCCTGAACAGAAGTTAGCGGCCGAAGAAATTTCAGCAATAAGTCGTGAAAAAGATCAAGTTATAGACGCGTACCTCTTCAGGTTTTTCCTGAATATAGTAAAGCACAACAGGAGCTTTCGATAACAGCTTCAACAGTCGACTTACCTCGACTAGTTTGGGGTGTAAGCCTGAACAGAAGTTAGCGGCCGGAGAAAATTAGTAATAAATCGTAAAAAAGATCAAGTTAAAGACGCGTACCTCTTCAGGTTTTTCCTGAATATAGTAAAACACAATAAGAGCTTTCGACAAAAGCTTCAACAGTGGACTTACCTCGACTAGTTTGGGAGCTATGCCTGAACAGAAGTTAGCGGCCGAAGAAATTTTAGTAATAAATCGTAAAAAAGATCAAGTTAAAGACGCGTACCTTTTCATGTTTTTCCTGAATATAGTAAAGCACAACAGGTGCTTTCGATAAAAGCTTCAACAGTCGACTTACCTCGACTAGTTCGGGGGGTAAGCCTGAACAGAAGTAAGCGGCCGAAAAAATTTCAGCAATTAATCGGAAGAAAGATCAAGTTCAAGACGCGTACCTCTTCAGGTTTTTCATGAATATAGTAAAGCACAATAAGAGCTTTCGACAAAAGTTTCAACAGTCGACTTACCTCGACTAGTTTGGGAGGTATGCCTGAACAGAAGTTAGCGGCCGAAGAAATTTCAGCAATAAATCGTAAGAAGGATCAAGTTAGAGACGCGTACCTCTTCAGGTTTTTCCTGAATATGGTAAAGCACAACAGGAGCTTTCGACAAAAGTTTCAACAGTCGACTTACCTCGACTAGTTTGGGAGGTATGCCTGAACAGAAGTTAGCGGCCGAAGAAATTTCAGCAATAAGTCGTGAAAAAGATCAAGGTATAGACGCGTACCTCTTCAGGTTTTTCCTGAATATAGTAAAGCACAACAAGAGCTTTCGATAACAGCTTCAACAGTCGACTTACCTCGACTAGTTTGGGGCGTAAGCCTGAACAGAAGTAAGCGGCCGGAGAAAATTAGTAATAAATCGTAAAAAAGATCAAGTTAAAGACGCGTACCTCTTCAGGTTTTTCCTGAATATAGTAAAGCACAATAAGAGCTTTCAACAAAAGCTTCAACAGTCGACTTACCTCGACGAGTTTGGGAGGTATGCCTGAACAGAAGTTAGCGGCCGAAGAAATTTCAGCAATAAATCGTAAAAAAGATCAAGTTAAAGACGCGTACCTCTTCAGGTTTTTACTGAATATAGTAAAGCATAACAGGAGTTTTCGATAACAGCTTCAACAGTCGACTTACCTCGACTAGCTTGGGAGGTATGCCTGATCAAAAGTTAGCGGCCGAAGAAAATTAGTAATAAATCGTAAAAAAGATCAAGTTAAAGACGCGTACCTCTTCAGGTTTTTCATGTATATAGTAAAGCACAACAGGAGCTTTCGATAACAGCTTCAACAGTCGACTTACCTCGACTAGTTTTGGAGGTATGCCTGAACAGAAGTTAGCGGCCGAAGAAATTTCAGCAATAAATCGTAAGAAGGATCAAGTTATAGACGCGTACCTCTTCAGGTTTTTTCTGAATATAGTAAAGCACAACAGGAGCTTTCGATAACAGCTTCAACAGTCGACTTACCTCGACTAGTTTGGGGTGTAAGCCTGAACAGAAGTTAGCGGCCGGAGAAAATTAGTAATAAATCGTAAAAAAGATCAAGTTAAAGACGCGTACCTCTTCAGGTTTTTCCTGAATATAGTGAAACACAATAAGAGCTTTCGACAAAAGCTTCAACAGTGGACTTACCTCGACTAGTTTGGGAGCTATGCCTGAACAGAAGTTAGCGGCCGAAGAAATTTTAGTAATAAATCGTAAAAAAGATCTAGTTAAAGACGCGTACCTGTCCAGGTTATTCCTGAATATAGTAAAGCACAACAGGAGCTTTCGACAAAAGTTTCAACAGTCGACTTACCTCGACTAGTTTGGGAGGTATGCCTGAACAGAAGTTAGCGGCCGAAGAAATTTCAGCAATAAATCGTAAAAAAGATCAAGTTAAAGACGCGTACCTCTTCAGGTTTTTACTGAATATAGTAAAGCATAACAGGAGTTTTCGATAACAGCTTCAACAGTCGACTTACCTCGACTAGCTTGGGAGGTATGCCTGATCAAAAGTTAGCGGCCGAAGAAAATTAGTAATAAATCGTAAAAAAGATCAAGTTAAAGACGCGTACCTCTTCAGGTTTTTCATGTATATAGTAAAGCACAACAGGAGCTTTCGATAACAGCTTCAACAGTCGACTTACCTCGACTAGTTTTGGAGGTATGCCTGAACAGAAGTTAGCGGCCGAAGAAATTTCAGCAATAAATCGTAAGAAGGATCAAGTTATAGACGCGTACCTCTTCAGGTTTTTCCTGAATATAGTAAAGCACAACAGGAGCTTTCGATAACAGCTTCAACAGTCGACTTACCTCGACTAGTTTGGGGTGTAAGCCTGAACAGAAGTTAGCGGCCGGAGAAAATTAGTAATAAATCGTAAAAAAGATCAAGTTAAAGACGCGTACCTCTTCAGGTTTTTCCTGAATATAGTGAAACACAATAAGAGCTTTCGACAAAAGCTTCAACAGTGGACTTACCTCGACTAGTTTGGGAGCTATGCCTGAACAGAAGTTAGCGGCCGAAGAAATTTTAGTAATAAATCGTAAAAAAGATCTAGTTAAAGACGCATACCTCTTCAGGTTATTCCTGAATATAGTAAAGCACAACAGGAGCTTTCGATAACAGCTTCAACAGTCGACTTACCTCGACTAGTTTGGGGCGTAAGCCTGAACAGAAGTTAGCGGCCGAAGAAAATTAGAAATAAATCGTAAAAAAGATCAAGTTAAAGACGCGTACCTCTTCAGGTTTTTCCTGAATATAGTAAAACACAATAAGAGCTTTCGACAAAAGCTTCAACAGTGGACTTACCTCGACTAGTTTGGGAGCTATGCCTGAACAGAAGTTAGCGGCCGAAGAAATTTTAGTAATAAATCGTAAAAAAGATCAAGTTAAAGACGCGTACCTTTTCATGTTTTTCCTGAATATAGTAAAGCACAACAGGTGCTTTCGATAAAAGCTTCAACAGTCGACTTACCTCGACTAGTTCGGGGGGTAAGCCTGAACAGAAGTAAGCGGCCGAAAAAATTTCAGCAATTAATCGGAAGAAAGATCAAGTTCAAGACGCGTACCTCTTCAGGTTTTTCATGAATATAGTAAAGCACAATAAGAGCTTTCGACAAAAGTTTCAACAGTCGACTTACCTCGACTAGTTTGGGAGGTATGCCTGAACAGAAGTTAGCGGCCGAAGAAATTTCAGCAATAAATCGTAAGAAGGATCAAGTTAGAGACGCGTACCTCTTCAGGTTTTTCCTGAATATGGTAAAGCACAACAGGAGCTTTCGATAACAGCTTCAACAGTCGACTTACCTCGACTAGTTTGGGGTGTAAGCCTGAACAGAAGTTAGCGGCCGGAGAAAATTAGTAATAAATCGTAAAAAAGATCAAGTTAAAGACGCGTACCTCTTCAGGTTTTTCCTGAATATAGTAAAACACAATAAGAGCTTTCGACAAAAGCTTCAACAGTGGACTTACCTCGACTAGTTTGGGAGCTATGCCTGAACAGAAGTTAGCGGCCGAAGAAATTTTAGTAATAAATCGTAAAAAAGATCTAGTTAAAGACGCGTACCTCTTCAGGTTATTCCTGAATATAGTAAAGCACAACAGGAGCTTTCGATAACAGCTTCAACAGTCGACTTACTTCGACTAGTTTGGGAGGTATGCCTGAACAGAAGTTAGCGGCCGAAGAAATTTCAGCAATAAGTCGTAAAAAAGATCAAGTTATAGACGCGTACCTCTTCAGGTTTTTCCTGAATATAGTAAAGCACAACAGGAGCTTTCGATAACAGCTTCAACAGTCGACTTACCTCGACTAGTTTGGGGTGTAAGCCTGAACAGAAGTTAGCGGCTGGAGAAAATTAGTAATAAATCGTAAAAAAGATCAAGTTAAAGACGCGTACCTCTTCAGGTTTTTCCTGAATATAGTAAAACACAATAAGAGCTTTCGACAAAAGCTTCAACAGTGGACTTACCTCGACTAGTTTGGGAGCTAAGCCTGAACAGAAGTTAGCGGCCGAAGAAATTTTAGTAATAAATCGTAAAAAAGATCTAGTTAAAGACGCGTACCTCTTCAGGTTTTTCCTGAATATAGTAAAGCACAACAGGAGCTTTCGATAACAGCTTCAACAGTCGACTTACCTCGACTAGTTCGGGGGGTAAGCCTGAACAGAAGTAAGCGGCCGAAAAAATTTCAGCAATTAATCGGAAGAAAGATCAAGTTCAAGACGCGTACCTCTTCAGGTTTTTCCTGAATATAGTAAAGCACAACAGGAGCTTTCGATAACAGCTTCAACAGTCGACTTACCTCGACTAGTTTGGGTGTAAGCCTGAACAGAAGTTAGCGGCCGGAGAAAATTAGTAATAAATCGTAAAAAAGATCAAGTTAAAGACGCGTACCTTTTCAGGTTTTTCCTGAATATAGTAAAACACAATAAGAGCTTTCGACAAAAGCTTCAACAGTGGACTTACCTCGACTAGTTTGGGAGCTATGCCTGAACAGAAGTTAGCGGCCGGAGAAATTTTAGTAATAAATCTAAATACTATATTCAGGAATAACCTGAAGAGGTACGCGTCTTTAACTAGATCTTTTTTACGATTTATTACTAAAATTTCTTCGGCCGCTAACTTCTGTTCAGGCATAGCTCCCAAACTAGTCGAGGTAAGTCCACTGTTGAAGCTTTTGTCGAAAGCTCTTATTGTGTTTTACTATATTCAGGAAAAACCTGAAGAGGTATGCGTCTTTAACTTGATCTTTTTTACGATTTATTTCTAATTTTCTTCGGCCGCTAACTTCTGTTCAGGCTTACGCCCCAAACTAGTCGAGGTAAGTCGACTGTTGAAGCTGTTATCGAAAGCTCCTGTTGTGCTTTACTATATACAGGAAAAACCTGAAGAGGTACGCGTCTATAACTTGATCTTTTTTACGATTTATTGCTGAAATTTCTTCGCCCGCTAACTTCTGTTCAGGCATACCTCCCAAACTAGTCGAGGTAAGTCGACTGTTGAAGCTGTTATCGAAAGCTCCTGTTGTGCTTTACTATATTCAGGAAAAACCTGAAGAGGTACGCGTCTATAACTTGATCTTTTTTACGACTTATTGCTGAAATTTCTTCGGCCGCTAACTTCTGTTCAGGCATACCTCCCAAACCAGTCGAGGTAAGTCGACTGTTGAAACTTTTGTCGAAAGCTCTTATTGTGCTTTACTATATTCAGAAATAACCTGAAGAGGTACGCGTCTTTAACTTGATCGTTTTTACGATTTATTGCTAAAATTTCTTCGGCCGCTAACTTCTGTTAAGGCTTACCTCCCAAAACTAGTCGAGGTAAGTCGACTGTTGAAGCTTTTATCGAAAGCTCCGTTTGTGCTTTACTATATTCAGGAAAAACCTGAAGAGGTATGCGTCTTTAACTTGATCTTTTTTACGATTTATTTCTAATTTTCTTCGGCCGCTAACTTCTGTTCAGGCTTACGCCCCAAACTAGTCGAGGTAAGTCGACTGTTGAAGCTGTTATCGAAAGCTCCTGTTGTGCTTTACTATATACAGGAATAACCTGAAGAGGTACGCGTCTTTAACTAGATCTTTTTTACGATTTATTACTAAAATTTCTTCGGCCGCTAACTTCTGTTCAGGCATAGCTCCCAAACTAGTCGAGGTAAGTCCACTGTTGAAGCTTTTGTCGAAAGCTCTTATTGTGTTTTACTATATTCAGGAAAAACCTGAAGAGGTATGCGTCTTTAACTTGATCTTTTTTACGATTTATTTCTAATTTTCTTCGGCCGCTAACTTCTGTTCAGGCTTACGCCCCAAACTAGTCGAGGTAAGTCGACTGTTGAAGCTGTTATCGAAAGCTCCTGTTGTGCTTTACTATATACAGGAAAAACCTGAAGAGGTACGCGTCTATAACTTGATCTTTTTTACGATTTATTGCTGAAATTTCTTCGCCCGCTAACTTCTGTTCAGGCATACCTCCCAAACTAGTCGAGGTAAGTCGACTGTTGAAGCTGTTATCGAAAGCTCCTGTTGTGTTTTACTATATTCAGGAATAACCTGAAGAGGTACGCGTCTTTAACTAGATCTTTTTTACGATTTATTACTAAAATTTCTTCGGCTGCTAACTTCTGTTCAGGCATAGCTCCCAAACTAGTCAAGGTAAGTCCACTGTTGAAGCTTTTGTCGAAAGCTCTTATTGTGTTTTACTATATTCAGGAAAAACCTGAAGAGGTACGCGTCTTTAACTTGATCTTTTTTACGATTTATTACTAATTTTCTCCGGCCGCTAACTTCTGTTCAGGCTTACACCCCAAACTAGTCGAGGTAAGTCGACTGTTGAAGCTGTTATCGAAAGCTCCTGTTGTGCTTTACTATATTCAGGAAAAACCTGAAGAGGTACGCGTCTATAACTTTATCTTTTTTACGACTTATTGCTGAAATTTCTTCGGCCGCTAACTTCTGTTCAGGCATACCTCCCAAACTAGTCGAGGTAAGTTGACTGTTGAAACTTTTGTCGAAAGCTCTTATTGTGCTTTACTATATTCAGAAATAACCTGAAGAGGTACGCGTCTTTAACTTGAGCGTTTTTACGATTTATTGCTAAAATTTCTTCGGCCGCTAACTTCTGTTAAGGCTTACCTCCCAAAACTAGTCGAGGTAAGTCGACTGTTGAAGCTTTTATCGAAAGCTCCGTTTGTGCTTTACTATATTCAGGAAAAACCTGAAGAGGTACGCGTCTTTAACTTGATCTTTTTTACGACTTATTGCTGAAATTTCTTCGGCCGCTAACTTCTGTTCAGGCTTACGCCCCAAACTAGTCGAGGTAAGTCGACTGTTGAAGCTGTTATCGAAAGCTCCTGTTGTGCTTTACTATATACAGGAAAACCTGAAGAGGTACGCGTCTTTAACTAGATCTTTTTTACGATTTATTACTAATTTTCTCCGGCCGCTAACTTCTGTTCAGGCTTACACCCCAAACTAGTCGAGGTAAGTTGACTGTTGAAGCTGTTATCGAAAGCTCCTGTTGTGCTTTACTATATTCAGGAAAAACCTGAAGAGGTACGCGTCTATAACTTTATCTTTTTTACGATTTATTGCTGAAATTTCTTCGGCCGCTAACTTCTGTTCAGGCATACCTCCCAAACTAGTCGAAGTAAGTCGACTGTTGAAGCTGTTATCGAAAGCTCCTGTTGTGCTTTACTATATTCAGGAATAACCTGAAGAGGTACGCGTCTTTAACTAGATCTTTTTTACGATTTATTACTAAAATTTCTTCGGCCGCTAACTTCTGTTCAGGCATAGCTCCCAAACTAGTCGAGGTAAGTCCACTGTTGAAGCTTTTGTCGAAAGCTCTTATTGTGTTTTACTATATTCAGGAAAAACCTGAAGAGGTATGCGTCTTTAACTTGATCTTTTTTACGATTTATTTCTAATTTTCTTCGGCCGCTAACTTCTGTTCAGGCTTACGCCCCAAACTAGTCGAGGTAAGTCGACTGTTGAAGCTGTTATCGAAAGCTCCTGTTGTGCTTTACTATATACAGGAAAAACCTGAAGAGGTACGCGTCTATAACTTGATCTTTTTTACGATTTATTGCTGAAATTTCTTCGCCCGCTAACTTCTGTTCAGGCATACCTCCCAAACTAGTCGAGGTAAGTCGACTGTTGAAGCTGTTATCGAAAGCTCCTGTTGTGCTTTACTATATTCAGGAAAAACCTGAAGAGGTACGCGTCTATAACTTGATCTTTTTTACGACTTATTGCTGAAATTTCTTCGGCCGCTAACTTCTGTTCAGGCATACCTCCCAAACCAGTCGAGGTAAGTCGACTGTTGAAACTTTTGTCGAAAGCTCTTATTGTGCTTTACTATATTCAGAAATAACCTGAAGAGGTACGCGTCTTTAACTTGATCGTTTTTACGATTTATTGCTAAAATTTCTTCGGCCGCTAACTTCTGTTAAGGCTTACCTCCCAAAACTAGTCGAGGTAAGTCGACTGTTGAAGCTTTTATCGAAAGCTCCGTTTGTGCTTTACTATATTCAGGAAAAACCTGAAGAGGTATGCGTCTTTAACTTGATCTTTTTTACGATTTATTTCTAATTTTCTTCGGCCGCTAACTTCTGTTCAGGCTTACGCCCCAAACTAGTCGAGGTAAGTCGACTGTTGAAGCTGTTATCGAAAGCTCCTGTTGTGCTTTACTATATACAGGAAAAACCTGAAGAGGTACGCGTCTATAACTTGATCTTTTTTACGATTTATTGCTGAAATTTCTTCGCCCGCTAACTTCTGTTCAGGCATACCTCCCAAACTAGTCGAGGTAAGTCGACTGTTGAAGCTGTTATCGAAAGCTCCTGTTGTGTTTTACTATATTCAGGAATAACCTGAAGAGGTACGCGTCTTTAACTAGATCTTTTTTACGATTTATTACTAAAATTTCTTCGGCTGCTAACTTCTGTTCAGGCATAGCTCCCAAACTAGTCAAGGTAAGTCCACTGTTGAAGCTTTTGTCGAAAGCTCTTATTGTGTTTTACTATATTCAGGAAAAACCTGAAGAGGTACGCGTCTTTAACTTGATCTTTTTTACGATTTATTACTAATTTTCTCCGGCCGCTAACTTCTGTTCAGGCTTACACCCCAAACTAGTCGAGGTAAGTCGACTGTTGAAGCTGTTATCGAAAGCTCCTGTTGTGCTTTACTATATTCAGGAAAAACCTGAAGAGGTACGCGTCTATAACTTTATCTTTTTTACGACTTATTGCTGAAATTTCTTCGGCCGCTAACTTCTGTTCAGGCATACCTCCCAAACTAGTCGAGGTAAGTTGACTGTTGAAACTTTTGTCGAAAGCTCTTATTGTGCTTTACTATATTCAGAAATAACCTGAAGAGGTACGCGTCTTTAACTTGAGCGTTTTTACGATTTATTGCTAAAATTTCTTCGGCCGCTAACTTCTGTTAAGGCTTACCTCCCAAAACTAGTCGAGGTAAGTCGACTGTTGAAGCTTTTATCGAAAGCTCCGTTTGTGCTTTACTATATTCAGGAAAAACCTGAAGAGGTACGCGTCTTTAACTTGATCTTTTTTACGATTTATTACTAATTTTCTTCGGCCGCTAACTTTTGATCAGGCATACCTCCCAAGCTAGTCGAGGTAAGTCGATTGTTGAAGCTTTTGTCGAAAGCTCCTGATATGCTTTCTTATATTCAGGAAAAACCTGAAGAGGTACGCGTCTATAACTTGATCTTTTTTACGGTTTATTGCTGAAATTTCTTCGGCCGCTAACTTCTGTTTAGGCTTACCTCCTAAACTAATGGATGTAAGTCGACTGCTGAAGCTTTTGTCGAAAGCTCTTATTGTGCTTTACTATATTCTTGAAAAACCTGAAGAGGTGTTCGTCTATAACTTGATCTTTTTTACAATTTATTGCTGAAATTTCTCCGGCCGCTAACTTCATTCCAGGCTTACCCCCCAAACTAGTCGAGGTAAGTCGACTGTTGAAGCTTTTATCGAAAGCTCCTGTTGTGCTTTACTATATTCTGAAATAGCCTGAAGAGGTACGCGTCTTTAACTTAATAATTTTTACGATTTATTACTAAATTTCTGCGGCCGCTAACTTTTGTTTAGACATACCTCCCAAACTAGACAAGGTAAGTGGACTGTTGAAGCTTTTTTTAAAAGCTTGTAGTGTGTTCTTTTATATTCTGGAACAACCTGCTGAGGTACGCGTCTCCATCTTGATGCTTTAGACGGTTTAGTACCTACTGAAATTGTTTTGGACGATAACCTTTTAAACACTGCTTGTTTTTGGGCCGGATAGTCTTAAGTAGGTTATTGTAAATACCTAACGTTATTTGTCATAGAATTTGTGCATCTTCTCGTTCATTCTATAGACTTTCGGACTTGCAAATCAAGAAATAAATCTGGACTTTTTAATTTGGTTGGGTTATAATCGGCCGCTAACTTTTGGCCGCTAACTTCACACCGGTAGCGAGCAGATGGTGGTAGCGATTCGGAAGGAGCATGCACAAGGTCCTACCACCCGCGAAATTACGAAATGTGAATTACATAAAGTTTTCTTTTCGACACTAGCCGACAAAGATTGTTTTTGATTTACATTGCTTATTCGGATCATTACGTAATACTCGACCTTCTATCTGAAAGCAGCAATGTACTTTGCTTAATTACATTTAATATGGCATTTCCAATGACAGACAAACTTCACTACCAACTTGAAATAGTTACACTGTACAGTCAACTAAATCACATCAAAACATATCACAATAGTCGTCGCAGTTACTGCCTTAGCGGCTTACAAATCTAATTTTATTTAACCTGTATCAGTCAAAGCATGTCCCTTAAAAATGAAAAGAAATGAAATGAAACCATTTAGTACTTATTATGAAATTATTTATTATTTTTAAATGTTATTCTATAATTACTTTGCAGTTTTTCCTCCATCATAGTACTCTCACGCTACAGCATAATATGTATATCAAGACGCGCTTGTGCCACGTAATGCGCGGACGCAGCCGCGGGATCAACGCTCTAATGCGCAGAAGGACAAGGCCACGGCGTCATCTCCCTGGAAGGTTGCACAACCATTTTATTTTCGGCCATTTTTTATTGCGCACCCGCTGGCCACAGTATTTAAGAGGAGTGTGAACCCAGCCACAAAAAGCGCACCCCATACAAACGGCGATAACGGTTTCCACCCTCTAAACCTTAACCTATGGCAATGATTTTTTGGTATGTTGTCATTATGCCTTGGAACTAGGTTTGTACGTTTTGATTTTTATAATATCTTTCATAGATTTGACAATATTTGCATTTTAGGAGTTCCATATAAAACAAAAAAGCGTCAATATTTTTGAAACTATTAAGAATATTTAAAAAATCAAAACATACAAACCTAGTTCTAGAGCATAATGACAACATACAATAAAATCATGGCGATAGGTTAAGGTTTAGAGGGAGGGAAACGTTATCGCTGTTTGTGTGGAGACCGGTCGGTTCACACTCCTCTTAAATAGCGGATTCGCTACTTACATTGTTTGAATTCCAAAAATGGAAAGAAATAAGTTTTTAGTTAAAACTTTATTTTCAGAATCATCAATGGAGCTAAACGGTTTTAGGCAGCAAGAGAATTATCAACTGTTGCAAAGATACACTTGGGATAATAAACTATTATTTTTTATAAACACATTTTTCCTTCTACTCCTTTAACTTCTAAGTATTTATTTATATCTAAGTAAGTTGATGTATTTTAAGTATTATATTTATTATTATTATTATTTGGGTATTATATTTAATATTAGTATGTAATGTGTTTATAGGTAAATTGAATGGTAATTCTCCACTGTTTTTGATAAACTCTTGGTCTTTGTCGGTCCCTGCTATAATACTCCTTACATCCAATCAAAGGTTAACTGGAAGAGATCCCTTAAAGGGATAAGTTCGCCTTTGTACATCACTGTATCTCTTTTTGTCATTTATGTTTTTTTTTGTACAATAATGAATTTACATACATACAAAAACAATCTATACTTGTCTGTCTTCATATCACGGCTTCAACCATGTAACAGACATTGATATGGATTTCATTGTCATATGGATCATTTTGTACATACATCCTAAGTTCAGGGAAATCCGTCAAGGAAATTGAAACACGTACCACCGTAGAACCAAGTCGAAGAGACATACGCATGACATTTGTATGACATAGCCTGGCGTTTAACGCGTCGTGTCATTGCGATAGGGTTCTAAGGTGGTACGTGAATATATTTCCTCTACTGTACTTATTCGTGCGAAGCTAGGGTGAGTCGCTAGTCTATTATACTTATGTAAAGATATTCTGTGAACGTCACATTTCACTGATGAAAATCGTCAGAGTCTCCTACTTGCTTAATATTTAATACTAGCGGACGCAAGCGACTTCTTTCGCGTGGAATGAGTAGCTTAAGTCCGTTAGGGATACCGTAGCTTTCTATCTGTGAAAGAATTTATGAAATCGGTTCAGTATTGAAATAAAACAATTTAAACGGTTTATGTCGCGTGTTTTGTAACGAATCTAATTCCCGACATTTCGAGCCCTTTACAGGTTTAAATTGTTTTATTTCAATGTCTACAAGTCGCGAAAACATAAGAAAATACTATCGGTTCAGTAGTTTCAGAGATTACCCCCTACATACAAACAAACAAAAAAACAAACAAACAAAGTTTTCCTCTTTATTATATTAGTGTAGACGACCTTATAAGGTACTTAGCTATGACTGGGTGGGCTGAAGAAGGTCCCCAGAGCTGTGGTTGTCCCGTCACCGTAACGTAACCGCGGGCTCCATGCGTCAGTGACTTAATACGCACTATGACGTCATCGGTTGACTCATTTCTCCGCGTAAAAGTTCAATAGCTTTATAAGGAAGGAGAAAGGTAGCTAGACAGTTCTCTGAATGCTATAGTAGGAGGTAAGGTATGGTAAAATTGAGTCATTAAATAGCTTGGACTAAATTACAATTGAACCAAAAAATGATAGGTACAAACCCGGATTAAAATAAAAACAAGCCTTATTCGCGATTAAATGCGGCCATTTTGGCGAGCTTTAGTCAAAAGTGAGATTCAAAAATTGCATTTATTATTTTGAATCTCACCGGGTAACTAAAGCTCACCAAAATAGCCGTTTTTCATAAAGATTCGGCCACTTTGGTGAGCACTCTAGTTACCTGGTGAGATTCAAAAATTGCACCCCAGTACCTTTAGGGACAGTTTGCAACTGACTCAAGTGTGGTTCTAAAGGTGCCGATAGACTTGAGCGTTCACTAGTAACAGAGCATCGAACATTCGCCATTTTATAACGCCTGCAAGCTGCTCGTTATGACCCTTACGATGCATCTATTCATTTTACTTGCTAAGCAATCGTAGTCGCCCGTATAGTACCTCTCGCGAGGACTACGATATGAGACATTCAGGCCACAAAAAAAAGCAGCTGCTCGTTTTTTTTCTATTTTTTTTTTAAATTTTGTAACATTCGTCATTAGCACCCTAAAATACGTCTCTCTGATTCTGTCCGATAGTCATTTTCAAACCATCATAATTATCTTCTTTCTTCACAAAATAAAGTCGCTATTTTCAGTCTGTCCGAATTTTTTCTAGTGTATCTTCGGCCCCCTTCTAAACCACCCGGTTTGATGCGGTTTTCATTGTCATTTAGAGATTTTTATAGGGAATGTTTTTCTTTGCATTTTATCCCGATTGTACCCATGCGAAGACGGACCGGGTCGCTAGTCTTTAATAATGAATCAATCTTTAATAAGAGTAAAAAAAGATAGAATTTTAAGTTTTATTACGCTGTTTCAACGTGTGCTCTCTATGTAAATTGCGCATCCTTACAAAACACTACTTAAATAAACATACATAGACTGTTAAAAACATAACCCTTCCTTTTGGCTTTGCCGTAGTCGGGTAAATAGGAAGGAACTTAGTAATTGATTCATGAATTGCGTCTAAACAAAGAAGCAAAGGACAACTTAACCGCTGGAGTGAGTTGCTACGCAACTTACTCATAACCGCTGACCTATTTGCCTTAACAGCGTTCTATTTACCTTATATACAGCGTTATGTAAGCCTCGCCCTCGTTACCTAGTGACCTAGATAAATGAATTACTCCTTTCTTTGCTGCTAGTAAGACCCTGAGGTCCCAACATGACCGCTCAACTTCAATTTATCTATAGTTTCCACTGACCTATAAGTAATGGACTTCAGGCAGTGTTTAAAATATGAACAGAAGTGCAACAAATCGACAATCGCTCGCGCTGTCAGTCTGTCAGCCCGACGGCGTTGCTGTCAATACTATTATTTTGTAAAAAACCTATTTGCATCGAAACTTACTAAATTATTATTTTATGTAGTAGTAGTAGACGTAAAGTTGTAAATCCAATGACTACAAATGATAACTAATAATTTGCATTTGTAACATTGGCGTCAACCTGTAGTCTCATGTCGGGCCGTTTTTCTGCTGTCATTTAGTATGACACTGTAATAGTCGACAAAGAAATTGCTTGACCACTTTTCGACCGTATCACAAAGGGATAAGGTTCAAAAGTGGTCAAGCAATTGCTTGGTCGACTATACATCCATATATTATAATATCATTGGTACTTGCTGGTCAGATGCCTCTTCGAAGCCGCGGTCGCTACCTTTTACATCAAATCTGGATTACTTTCAGGCTCTGGTGAATATCAATAAAGTTCTTAAGATCATAGAGGTTCTTTTGTTTCTTATTTCAGTCCACAGATTTAATATCGAAAAAATATATAAAGGCGGATACACACATTACAACCAAATAAAATAAAGTCGGGTACACACAAAATTATTTAACACTTGCATCCTTTTCTTTTGATACTTATTAGACAGAGATGCTGGGAGAAATAGACTAAACCTTGAGTCTCATGTATTTTTAGCTCTACTTTCCAGATTATAGTACTCTTTCATTATTTATTTATTGAAGCTTCATTCCAGAGTTTACGAAATTAATTTCAATTGACGGACTTGATGCCAATAGGTATTCTCAACCAGTCAACCACAATGTACATAAAAGAAATCTTAGGTGTACAAAAAAAAGATAAAGCACAGCAAAAATTTATAATTAACAAGCTACCTACCAAATAACTAACACTGATGGGTATATTTAATTATCTATGTACTAATTCGTCTTTTCATATGAAACTAGCGGACGCCCGCGACTCTGTTCGCGTAGAATTAGTAGCCTATGTCCGTCAGGGATAGTATAGCTTTCTATCTGTGAAAGATTTTTTGAAATCGGTTCATTAGTTCCAGAGATTACCCCCTACGTACAAACAAACTAACAAACAAAGTTTACCTCTTTATTATATCAGTAGAATAGATAAATTTTGGCATAGTCGACATTTTACTTGCCTGCTTGAATGCTCGCTTGCATGCTCCCTTGCTTCTACGCCTGTTTACTTCCTCCCATAAGCTTGTATGTTAGCTAGTATGTTAGCTTGAACCAAACTCTGCATACTAAAAATAAGGCCGTGCGGTAAGCCATTTAGGTAAAATATAACTTTTATAATAAAATTCTTGTTTATTTCAACTTATTTCTTACCACTTATTACGAGTAACTTAGAGCATAGGTAACAAGTTGGCAATAAACGTGAACTGAATCTTACATGATTCGATCAACCCCGTTATGAGCAACGTGACCGCTTCGGTGACGTGGCTCTGACGTCACGAACTTACCCCAGCGGCGAAAGAAACGTGACTTAACGTCTCCATAACATCAAAGGAAATGTTGTGGAAACTTTCTTGGAAACGACATTGCAACTTCATCACGTGTTTCGGAAAGTTTTAAGCTATTATTGGACTTTTGTGGCAAAAAAAGTTTGTAATCAGAAGGCGAGTTTGCTTGGTTTCATTGGTAAAGTATATTAAGAAGGCGGTATTGTTATTTTTAAAGTGCTATGAAAATGTACCATTGTATTTTTACTTCCTTCGCATCTTAATTTCTGACATTAATAGGAGTTGCTTACGGTAACTCTTCTGTTGCAACCGGAGTTTTTTATCTTTTTCGCTATTATTTTTACATTAAAAATGTACTCGAACCAACAGCTCAACATTGTAATCTTTTCGTGTCTCCCATGCCAAATGATCGTCTGGAAGAGATCGCTCTTGAGCAATAAGACCGCCAATTGCTTACTTTGTAAATTATTTTTAATGGATGTTTGTTTGAGACTATTTTCCGTGTGGTTTTCAATAAAGAGTATTTGTCTTGTCTTGCTTGTCTTTTGATACGAAACTTACATTATAATTTATTTATGTATGCATGGAAATTAAAATTAGAAGCGGATGCATATGAACCCCTAAATTATTAAACAAAGACCTAGTTTAAACTTAGCAGACGTCTCTAAGGACCACAAGGTTATAAATAAGCTAAATATGTTTAGCAGTGGCCCTAACATGACTGGCCAAGATTAGTTTATTCCTATCTGCGTCCCTTTCTTATGACACTAGTTAGGCAGAGATGCAGGGAGGGGTTAAACTAAACCTAGGCTGTCATGTTAGGGCCGCAGAGGTGTAAAATGCCCTTATCGTTAAATTGCATTGCTTTAATTGGAGACAGCATAAATCACCTTGAATTGAAATCATAGCTATAAGAATTATACAACGGTCTAATTTATTTTTTTTGAAGACGGAGGGAACGAAGTCACGCGCATCCGCTAGTTAACTATAATGTTCTTGCATGCAAATTGCATTACGGGTATATCGCGGGCTGGCGAGGTATGACGTGGTCAATTTATCGATGGAGCCGCGCAATGTAATGCAACTTGCATGCAAGTTGCGTGATGTAATTCATACTTTGGGACCAGTGCAATGAATTAGGCCAGATGAACCTTCAAAATTATGTAATGTACACTTGTAACTGACGTACACTGCCATCTAATATTATGAGGTTTATTATGAACCGCAATACGCATAATAATTCTATTTATGTTCAATTTGTTTTGAAACAAAATGTTGTGTTGTTGAACCGGCAACATTTAGGGCTTGACAGACCCAAATATTCGAAGGGAAACGAACAAAATTTAGTCCATTTATTGTATAAGTTCTGATGAGTTATGCAAAACATTTTCTAATTGCACAATGAGGAAAATATCATGGTTTTTCCTACTACGCTATAGATTTGTAATAGTAGGGACGCGAACCTAACAACGTCATCGGTCGTGCCTCTCGGAAAAACACCTGTTTTGCTGGTATGCGTCATGATTTTAATACTACTTGACATCAGTCATTTGACGGCCGGATAGCCTAGTGGTTAGTGACCCTGACCATGAAGCTTGAGGTACCGGGTACGATTCCCGGGAGGGGCAAATGTTTGTAAGATGAATACGAATGTTCGTGCCCGAGTCGTGGTTGTTATATGTATTTTCATTTTCATTTTCATTTTCATTTTCAAGTATATATTTATCTATATAAGTATGTTTATCCATTGTCTAGTACCCATAACACAAGCAGCTTTAGTAGACTAAGTCAATTGGTGTTAATTGTCCCCAGACATTTATTTATTTATTTATTTAGTCATTCTGTTCTGACTGTCTTCTAGAAGAGTTCTGACTACAGTTAAAGGCAGCATTAGGTATTACAATCTCAGAAGAAATTGCATAAAAGCGTAAAATGTTCACAAACACATTAACCTCCTTAGCGTCGCGCAGTCGGGTAAAAACACAAGTGATCGGCGATAATCTTGTAATCGTCCTGTAACAGCTGAGAATTAGAGTTATAACATAACTTATAACTTGTTTTTTAATTATAAACCAAATTGCATTAAAGCGTAAACATTTTGTAGATCGCCATTGAAAATATTTATGTCAGTTAAAGATACAAAACTAATGAAGAAAAAGTTATTTCCGAGCGTTTGTGTTTTAAAATGTCTTAATTAGAACCAAGATAAAAATGTAGAATGTTATATTTTCACAGTAATGATTTCTAAACTGATAGTATTAAAAATATAGAATATAGAAGAAAGGATAGAAGGAAAGAGAGGAAGGGGCAGACCTAGAAGAAGTTATATGGACCAAGTGAAGGGGAAGGTTTGTGTCGTGTCGTACAGAGAAGTCAAGGAGCTGGCGGTGGATAGGGAGGCTTGGAAAGCACTACACCGACAAGACTAAAAGTCTTAAGTTGAGAAGCAGAAGAAGAGTATTAAAAATGAAAGGGATTTAGTGCTGGTTTCACACTAGTGAAGGCACAATTTAAGTGTGAGCTTTTTTATATTGGCTTGTTTTCAAGCTTGCCCACTGCCATCGTGACTTCTACACTAATTTAATAAAAAGGTAAACTTTGTTTGTTTGTATGTACGTATGGGGTAATCTCTGGAACTACTGAACCGATTCCAAAAATTCTTTCACTAATAGAGACGAGAGAAAGCTACACTATCCCTGACGGACATAGGCTACTAATTCCACGCGAATGCACTCGCGGGCGTCCGCTAGTCCTAAAATATAACAAAAATACTGCACAATTTATCTTCAATTGGACATATTCTTTCAATTTTAGAAATAAAATCGTAAGAATACCGTATCCTAAGAAGTCAACCATTTCTAGTCAAACATCACTAACCCAAAGATATAAATTATGTAGAGGCTCGTCTATGACGCAAATAGTCAATACCTATGTTACATTACAAACTTATTAATTATGCATAGGTATATGTGGTAGAAATACCAGAGAAGTGTATTTTGGGAAAATTCCACTATTGTTTAATATTCAGACGGCGCTGACCGCAATGTGTGGATGTCGCGTTTACTTTTAGAATAGAATAGAATAGAATAGAAAACTTTATTCCACATAATAGTATACATACACAAAAATAAAGGACTTTAAGTTAACACTAAGTGCTTATAAGTATACAAAACGTGGAAACGGAGTCCACTCAGCATATGTCGAGTCGCCCAGGGTGGCACGACGCTGATGTTACGTGGATCCATGGTGGTGTGCGACGCAGAGCCGTACGCTACGCAGCGTGACACAGAATAATACCTTATAGTTTAATATAATAAATTATAGTTGAATAGCGTTACCGGTAACGACTAAACAGCGCCATACAAAAAAATACAAAAAATTAAAGAAATCTCCGGTAGGTACAGTCAGCATCAAATATAATATCGGAGCAGGCAAGATGGTCAAAAATATCTGAAACACGCCCGAACTCCACTTGTTTCCTAACTTCAGGAGTCTAAGGGTTCCATAACCTTAGGGTGCCAACTTAAACGACTGCGGAAGCTTAGTAATAGGGTCCCTTTAAGTCTTAAAGGGACCCTAATACTAAGCCTCCGCCGTCCATACGCCCATCCGTCCCTTTGTCCATCCATTCGTCCACCTGTTTGTCACAGTGGCCCTAACATACAAGCCAAACTTGACGACCGGAAAGCCTAATGGTTAGTTACCCTGACTATAAAGTTTGAGGTTCCGGGTTCGAATCCCGGGAGGGGCAAATGTTTGTTTGATGAATACGAATGTACGTATACGTATTTAAGTATATATTTATCTATATGTATAAGTATGTATGTATATCCGTTGTCCAGTACCCATAACACAAGCAGCTTTAGTTACTTACTTTGGGACTGGGTCAATTGGTGTTAATTGTCCCAAAAATATTTATATTTATATAAACTTAATTTATCATTATGTGCATCTCTTTCTTACGAGACTGGTTAGACAAAGACACAGGGAGGGACAAATAATGATAGTGGTTCAGTTACTGACGGTGGTTCGAATGGGCCGGCTCGACCCGGGGTAGTACCGCACTCTCACAAAATACCGGCGTAAAGTACTCGCTTTGTTAATGCGTTTCGTAGCTGACTGAGGCCTACGGAGGGGGGGGGGGGGGGGGGTGAACGGACTCCTGCGAATTATGGTTTCTATGGGCGGTAGTGATCACCTTCCAGACCCGCATTTTTTTTATAAATAACGGAGGCAACCGAGCAAGTGGATCACCTGATGGTAAGTGATTTCCACCGCTCGTAAGCACCCACGATACCAGAGATTGCAGATGCGCTGTCAACCCAGAAGACTAAGGTGGAATACCTTATTATACCGGCTATGTTGCTCTCCACGCCACACAACAGTGCAAGCACTGCTGCTTAGCGGCTGGATTAGCAAACAAGATGGTTGTGGCGATCGAGACGCACCTTGCTCAAAGTCCAACCCTATGTCCTACCGTTCGATATTTTTTTTCATAAAAAAAATGCATCAAACCGATACTGAATTTCGGTTTCAGTCGAATGATCCCAGGTGTGTTTTCCGTCCATTTCCGAGGTTCAAGGCCCGCTAACAACTATTTACGTGACGTGCGCGTGAGTTACGCGGACAGCTTTCCTACACTCCGGTTTCCGTTTGACGTCAGGTTATGTAAAGCCTGCGTTGGATCGTAATGTCGTGTAATGCAATCTATCATTGCACTCTAATACAATTATAAAGCAATAGGGCCTACTCGTAATTTTTTGGTAACATTTATTATAATTACAGAATAAACCAGAGCACTGGCACAAGAGTTATTCCATCTTAGCCCTCTGGGTTGGCAACGCATCTCCAATCTCTTTGGTGTTGCGGGTGTCTATAGGCGGTGGTGATCACTTACCATCAGGTGACCCACCCTATTTCATTTAAAAAAATCGAACATAACTAAATTAATCTGTACCTAAGAGCCTAAGTGTATGTAGATGTATCCTCTTGTCGCTGCCATGAGGCCAGGGTGCACACATGGCTAGCTGCACAGAGAGGGAATGGCCCAGAGGAGTTGCCCCAGGATCAAAGATTTCATAATAGCCTGCGCCTAGGATCGAGCCAGTTACCGTGGCCACCGCCGTTGCCATGCCACCGAAATGTAGAAATATAATACTTTATTCCACATAATAGTGTACAATACTTTCCTTCACTTTCCCACACAATTTACACTGCTTGTGAACATTTTTATAATTCAGCTAAAAACTCCACTGTTGGTAACTTTCAAGACGATTTTTTTTTTATACAACATAGGAAGGCAAACAAGCAAGTGGGTCACCTGATGGTAAGTGATCACCACCACCTATAGACACCTGCAACAACAAAGAAAGTGCAGATGAGTTGCCAACCCAGAGGGCTAAGATGGAATACCTCTTGTGCCAGTAATTACACCGGCTGTCTTGCTCTCCACGCCGGAACACAACAGTGCAAGCACTGCTGCTTAGCGGCAGGATTAGCGAGCAAGATGGTGGTAGCGATTCGGGCGGACCTTGCACAAGGTCCTACCACCCGCAAAACGATGATACAACAGTATCATACCACACACAACTGAATTTGTAAAAATCTCGCCCTTAGCTTAGCTTAAGCTGACCTCAAAAACCCAAGCCTGTCAAAAATCTGCCAAAAAAACTCGTTTCCCTGTCACATCCACAACCTACACCAAGTTCATTCACCCCGAATTCTAAACTCGAAAAACTGTTATCCGGTCAGAAAGTGCGCAAACCAAGTTTCACCAAACAGAGGGCGCACGCGGCGCATCGCAAGTGGAGGAAAGTGATGCGCTTCTTGCATTACAAGTAGGAGCGGAATGGTTTTTGAGCGCGACGTATTTTGGTGACGTTTACGGTTCGGAAAATAATGTTGTAGCGTAACAGGGAACTTACTAGGTCCGAATATTGCGTTTTATGCCTATGGCATTGAAATGATCGAAATTGGAAACTTCTCGGAACTAGAATATAAATTAATTTAACGTAAAATTCACTAGTTTACCTTGTAAGTTATTTTTGAATTGTATTTTTGTAAACTGTTTTCTAAACGATACGCAACAAAGCTTATTTGTATTGCAATCGTGAATTATAGCCCAAACTAACTGACATTGTGTGTTGGTGTAATGTCAAGTTAACGGTACGTAACGTAAGTTGAGATAATACCTCCAAGCAAGCAAGCAAGTTACCCCAAATTACTTAATCCATTACGAGTACCAGGATCCATCAAACTAGAAGTTTTCCCAAAAAATCAAACAGAGATGAGTCTCTGAGAGAATATTTTTCTCCTAAACTGAAACTCCATTATTTAGTAACAAGCACATGCTTGTTATTTTATTAAATTATTCTCCACGTAAACACAATTGATTCTTTATGAAATGTATAGCTATGTAATTTAAGAGGTATGAGAGTAACTCCCTTTGGCAATTTACTTTAATCTCGATAAAACCGTTTAACCTAAGCTTATCCGTACAATTAAACCCTTTTTAATAACAAAATTGAGATTTTAACGGTTAAATAATTAATAGATTCAGGTGTTATTCGTTCAAGTAGCGGACGGTCGTACTGTTCGATCTTGATGATGCCTCGTATAGAGGCGAAACGCGCGTCGATCGTGTAGTTTTAGTGTTTAGTGGTGGTGGTGTGTAGTTGAGTCTGTGTGATATATGTTGTTTCGTGTGGAAGCGGAGAAGGGTGGGTTTTTGCATGAATATATATGTGTCTCACAGACGCAGCTATTTTGCACATGCCCAGCACTGGTTTCGCGGAGTAGCAAGGTAATTTGTTCCAGTTTGGTGATTTTAACGGTTACAAATGAACCTTAACTGACTAACCTCCTTATTCATAAAAAGTTAACAATCTTTTTAAGCTAACAAATGTTTTGTCCCTTTCATTTGAGGGCAAACCTCACAATGACAGATAAAGACATAAAACATGTTAACTAAAAAACGTTTACGAAGCGTTTGTGAATAAGGGGATAAAACCTTTAGTTGACATAAGCAATCCTAACGGTCCAAAGCCTGTCAAAACGACTCTGTTATATTAAATCTGTGTCGCTTTAAAAACAACTGCTGCTATGACGCCACTGGCATTGTTGTCAGAAGTGACATAATAGCTAGCTACAATAAATTAAGAGGATTGCAAAACAACATGCAAATGTATGTAAATAGCTGGAAAATTCATGATTGAGCGGAAAACTTACGTACGGTCGGCCTCAGCTGAACATTTTAGTACCTTGTCGCTGTCAGTGATGTGACAAATTCGAGCAGGGCCCCTATTCTGGGTTCATGCGAGATTCATCTCACACGAGAATAACTGTCAAATCTCAAGGAAATCTGTCATTTTTGACGTATGTGGCATGCGAGATAGCGTCTCGCATGACCCGAGAATTGGGGTCCTGCTCTCATTTCATACGTTACTATGACAAGGTTCTTAAGTGTTAAGCTACTTCTGAGGCTGACTGTACTACGGAAAACCAAAGCGCAGTAGAAGTGTCAAAGTGACGACACCCTCCAACAGTCATGACAAGCGGGTATTTGACAGATGACATGACGGGAAATCTGCGATGCGTTTTTGAAAGAATAACGGGGTAAAGGGATATTACAAATGCGAATAACCAAGCATCCTCATTTGTTATACATCACTGTCAACTGTTAAATTATGTATCTATCCAAACAACTCAAAAATAATGCAGCAGTGGTTTACATATATCTATCGTAAACTTTTTTTGAGACTTGGAACGTATTTATAATTTTGCATAACTGTAATAAGTTTTTCAAATGTTTAATTTTCTGTTAATTGTGCTTTTTGTTGAACGCATTATCAGCCAGTCTTCGTTTGCCGAAATTCATCCAATCGGATAGCAAGAAATGGATTGAAATTTGAAAGAAACTTTATAGTTTTGTTTACATAAGCGGTTAAAATATAGCTTCATAAAATCCTATTAAAAGTCTGTATTTTACTTATGCACTACTGCAATCGTACTGTATTACATTTTTAATTCTAACTAGGTGACACCGACACCCCAAAAGTCGCTAATAAAAAAAAACTTTCACTGACTGTCGCGCCCGCGGGGTGATCGACCGGCGCCCGCGCAAGGAAGGTCGACGTTCCGGCGGATTCATCGCATGACGCGCCGCCTAGAATCGCAAGCGCAACAGCTCCGGAAGAAACTAGGGCGCCGTCCGGTTTGAAGGACCATGGAGAAATTTGAAGTTGAAGTAAAAAGTATTTATTATGTTTTTTTAGAAAGTTATACGTATTTGAGGACAGGATAACCAAAAGTACATTTTTAAGATTCCGCTCTCGTAATGTATGTATAAATTACGAAAAGAGATACAGTGATGTACAAAGGCGAACTTATCCCTTTAAGGGATCTCTTCTAGTTAACCTTTCAATAGATGAAACGAGTATCATAGCGGGACGGACAAAGGCCAAGAGTAATATCAAAAACAGTGGAAAATTACCATACAATTTACTTTTAAACACACCTAATTAATGGAAATAATTGAGACAAGACATATAACAGGAGTTAACACACACGCACACATACACGATTTTTTAATGAAGTTTAATTGGGTTGATGGCAAAAATTTACAATTAAACGGGAAAACCAATCATCTCTGCCAGTATCTCTGCAGTTTAAGGACTCTGTGATATAAATCGTAATAATAATTTGATGAAATAATGAGACCAATTTATTGTCAAAGGTAGGTTTCTCTAAACATGCTGTTTCATATTATATTATACTTTGCCATCTAGACATGCTATCTATGACACCATCTATACATCGTTTTTTAGAGATAAGAAATCGCACGCTTAGAATTAAAGTGACCCATTTCTGAATAATACACGTCCCAAAATATCACCTTAATTAAAAGACATAGGGTTTAATTTTGGGAAATATCATATTCAGAATTAAGTCGCTTTAATTCTAAGGGTGCGAATGATGTAAACTATAAAAGTGCTAGAATAAAATATACAAATAGCCTTTTTCAAATAGATTATGCTGAAATAACATAGTTTATTTGTAATATCGTTACAATCAGCTCTCATTTATTTCAAATAGCACTTTAGCAAAAAAGAATTACCAAAACCCTTTGTAACATTCCTCATCTTAAAAAACTTAAGTACCTGTTTTGAATGCGCAAGAGTGCATCATCTTTGGTGCATCGGGAGGGGCCCTAATATCATTTTTTTTTTTAGTTTGTAATAGTCCTGCTAATCAAACGCCTCTTTTCCTGATTTCCAGTTCCCTCTATCTTTAGAGTGTAATTACTTGAAATAAATGTATTTATTTTCATTAATAATCTCTCCATCATGTAATCCGCTTATAATTTGCCCCTTGTAATAAAAAACACGCAACGTAAGGTTACAGTGCTGCCAGCATTAGCGAGTCAGTTCCGATATCGCCATCCGCACTGCGCACGCGCCGGTTCGACGACCGCTTGACGTAAGGAGAAATATTTTACGTAACGGCGGGCCTTGAACTCGCCTAGCTTGACTTTAATGCCGTTTTGATTGTTTATTGTCTAGTTGGAGGCTAGATATGGTCATTATAAAGTGGTGTTTAAAGCTAACGTCTCTTTTAGACACTTTAAGCGAGCGGTTACCACACTTCGGCTCATGGGCCCACACCGGCCCGCACAAAACCTACATGTATATAAATAAAGAATCTATTATATATATTTTTTTTTTGAAATAATTTACAATATTTACATTGGGAAAATTAACACTAATACAAAAAATATATATATTTATTTACAGCAAGAACACGTCGTCCAAGTTTGTGCTGCGAGGCATGGACCCCAGAACGCTGGCGCTATTACCCCGCTGTATGGCGAGGCTCAGCCTCTGAGCAAAGTAGGCGCCAGCTCTGAGGTCTCCAGAAGCGTGGACCAGTTTCGTGCCAATGTCTTTGACTAATTTCTTGGCCTCGGAAGCCCACGGTCCAAGGGTCTCTACCGCGAATGTATCCATGGTATTTATTTGACATTCATATGTGCTTCTTGTAAGCCTAATGTAAGTAAACTTATTTTGACTTTATCTAAGACCAGTAGCGGCTCTTCATGCACTTTACGCACCTTGGCATCCATCGGATATGTCCCCCGAGACACAGTATAGCCGAGAGGACTAAAGCACGCTAAAATTATAAAAATCAAGACTAGTATACAATGTGATAATCTCAATCCTCTTCACATGGTCAACATCACAGAAAAACAAGTGAAGGAGATGAAGTATCAATACTATTAAATGTCAAACGTTAGAAAATAGGCAGACAGACGGACAACAAAGTGATCATATAAGGGGTCCGTTTTTGCTTTTGAGGTACAGAACCCTAAAAATACAGTATTTTGGTGTGATAAGCTAACCTTCTATTTCCCTTTAATAATTAGTGTAGTGGACTGATAAATAATTAATAGATTCAGGCGTTACTTTGCGGTGGTCTATATCAACCAACTGGAACTAATTACCTTGCTACTCCTCAAAATAAATCGTAGTTGTGGTGGGGGTCCAAACTGCCGACCGGAGGTATCGAATGGTTGAGCCTTCGATTTTTATTACAATGTTTGTTATATTATATTTATTTATTTTAATTACTAAGCAGTCGTAGTTACCCTTACCTCTGGCGAAGACTTAATTTGCAACATACAGAACTTGAAATATTTACTCATTTGTATAAAAGTTAAGTTATTTTCGGAAATGTTTCGTGTCACCGGCCACGGTGTAAACAACTCTTATAATAATTCTCGCGTCAGTAAAGTTAAAGTCACATTCGAGATAGTCAAAAAGAGCTGTTAGATTAGATCTCTTCAAAATCTGACATTTTTGACATGTTTCGAATGTGAGAGGAATCTCAATGAACGCCAGAATTGGGGCCCTATTTCGAAACATACCGTCGTTTAACTCTATTATAATATATAAATACGTGATTGATCAGTTCTCCAATGTCTATGTCTGAATCCCGCGGTAGACTTTCATCTAACACCAGCCTCCGTAATAATAAATTATTGAGTTCGTTTTTCTCCTTTCAGTTATTAGGCAGTCGGGTTTTTTTCTTAAAAATCAACTAATAATAGATTTAATTAGATAGCTTACTCATTCACCTTGGCCGGAGTTTGTTCCGCGTGTCATAATTATAAACGTTGCTAACGACTTCCGACTTCATTCGCAAAAACATAATCAGGAATTTAGCAATCACTAATACTCTAAATCCGGAAGTCTATTGGCTCTATCTTATACATATAAACGAGTTCCGTCGATGACTGACTGACAGATAACGCACAAGCTAGAATTTGGCGCCAGGGCGCCACAGCGCACACTTTGGGAACCCCTGGTTTAAGTAATAAATAATTATTTTGTTCTCTATTTTAGTTCATATTTGCGCATCTGCAATCTTCGTCTTCTTTTTTATTTTTTCTGTAATGGCGGCCACAAGGTTTGTGCTAATGTCAGTACGCAATTGTACAGCAATTGTACGGTTTGGGGCAAAAGACCCCACCCCCGGCAGGTTATTAGCCATCGGCCCATATCCCACCATATTGGCAAGGAAATTATTGACCGATGCCCAGGGTGCACGGGCCCAAGCACTGCTCGCATCTGCAATCGCCTTGGTGTTGCGAGTGTCTGTGGCCATCACAATTAACACAGTTAAACTGACGTATCAGTAATGTGGACGCATGTCACGGAGTGCATAGTGCATCCGTCGGCGGTGTGACGTCACCGGCTGCCGTCACAACACCAGATGCCCCCCCGCCCCGCTGCCCTCGTTTCTGCTCCTGGGGAGATGATGACCACAAATACGTCGACTCCTCGTCGCGCGTACGCCGCTGTCGTCCAGAAGCCGAAGGTGAAGCAGACCCGATGTGAACCTGTCCACGTCGATCTGCTGCAGCCAAGTTCGAAGAGGGATAATCGCCGTTGCGACAAGGATGGCTTCATTAAGGTGGAGAGGAAGAAAAAGCCTAAATGTCGCAATCAGTGCGGCACCGCCCTGACCGAACCGAACCACCTGCTGCGTCCCGCAACACCAACGACGCAGCTGTACGTGTCCCGTCTGCATCACTCCACGAAGGTCGCGGACATCGTGGAATATGTGCGAGTGAAGACCAAGCTCACTTTGAGGGTCGAGCGGTTGGAGTCCCGCCATGATGTGAATTTTAATTAATTTGTGGTGAGAGTTCCGACTGACCAGCTGTTGACCTTCACAAAAGAAGAGTTTTGGCCGAAAGGTGTCACATTCCGGCGGTTCCGTGGCCGGTTAACTGACACCGCGAAACTGCTCACGTTACAGACTTCACGTGCTAGTAATTAAGTTATTAAGTAGATTTGTATAATAATTATTTATGTTAGTCTTTAAGGTATTTACCTCTGGGCCTATGCAGCCTGAAATAAATGAATTCTATAAATGAATTCTATTCTAATGTGGGCCAAATTTATGCTTGACTTTGTAATCGTGCCTCCAAATAAAACTAAAATGGTACTTAATCCGTTATGGAAGGCCTCTGGCAGGTCCTTGGGGTCAAGGCCCGCTTGCGTCAGTTCCGCGCGTTTCTCCTGACGCGACGTGACACCACAAAACGTTTCTAGTAGTTCACGTTGTGTGTAATGGCTTTTAACCTTATTAATAGTTTATATTATAACTAGCTACCCGCCCCGGCGTCGCATCGATACAATTAGATTGTGTACCTTTCGTAAAAAATCTCTAAATTACAGTGAAAATTGCATCTTTTGGCAAGGGCTACCAGCCGCACTATCAGTAGTGTCGTTTATAATTAATGACACTACGAAACCTATTTTGGATTCAATTGTATGCAAATTGTATAAGAATCCGTTATGTGGTTTAGAAGAAGTAAGCTGCCGAAAATATGAGGGAAGACGAACATAATCGTAAAACGACTTTATTTTATACTATACAAAAGAAATATAGATAGCCTAGAGTTTAGTAGCTCTGACTACGAAGCTAGACCTGCAATATCTGCGGGTGGTAGGACCTTGTGCAAGGTCCGTCCGGATCGTACAACCACCTCGCTCGCTAATCCAGCCGCTAAGCAGCAGTGCTTGCAACAGTGCTTGCAATGTTCAGTTGTGTTTCGGCGTGGAGAGCAAGGCAGCCGGTGACATTACTAGCACAAGAGGTATTCCATCTTAGCCCTCTGGGTTGGCAACGTATCTGCAATATACAGGAGTCTATGGACGGTGGTGATCACTTACCATCAGATGACCCACTAGCTCGTTTTCCTTCCTATGTTGTATTAAAAACAACGACATAGTTGAACCCGTGCTTGAACTAATCATTTATTCTTGTTTGTGTCTCTTCTTTCAACTTTAACGACAGAGCAAAACCGAAACGCAAACACGAAACGCGCAGTACGCCAGCCAACACTTTTTCGATACCACACACGTACTTCCTACGCACGTAACGTAACTTCCTAAGTCACGTTACGCAACAGGAACAGGCGGGGCGCTGCGCGGGCGCCGGTGAAAGTGAGTGCAACGCACGCGAATGTCAATGTGACGCGGGGAGGGGGAATTAGGTTAGCTGTAGTACAGTTTGATGAGTCCACGGATGAGTATGATTGATAATTTGATATGTTCGAAATTAAAGCAATTATTTTTAATCTTTTTTTATCTACGCCCATTTAGGTTTTTAGGTTTAGAGTAGTTAATTTATTTTAGTGTTTATGTTATCTTGTAAATCCTTTATTAATAGTTAGATTTTTTTTTTCATATTGAATAATTTATTGAATAAAAACACAGTATGTACACAACTAAACTAAACAACTGAAAACTAAAATAAAACTAAAACTTACAAATAAAACACTTGTTCCAAATCTATAATTTCGATTTATTAATTAAATTCATTTTGGCTTTTAAAAAATATTAGAAAACAAAAATAAAAATAACACATTACAACAGCGGTTATTGAAATAGTATTTTATGCAACTGCTATATAATGAGAGGCCTTAAAACACGAGTGTGGTTTTATGAAACGAGCGTCAGCGAGTTTCATAATAGGATCACACGAGTGTTTTAAGGCCTAATTATATACAGTTGCATACATTACTTTATCTACACACAATCATAACTGCAAAAAACCGTAACAGCAAAAAACCAACAAATAAGTATGGCGGCAATTCGATCTATCCGTCAAGACGAACGTTTTTTTAAATCATAGACAAAAGAATGTAGTCCTTATTGTCATGTCACTCGAGATCAAATGTCGTGCGTTTAAATTAAAAAATCATACTGAGTTGACGTTTCGTATCGATAACTGTTTTAATATCTGTGGATACTAGAATAGAGGCCAACTTGAATTTTGACAGCTGTTCCAAATTTAAATTCATAACGTCACGAGATATCGGTAATGTGATCACCAATAAACACAGACTACTAAGAGATACTACCCAATAAAGAACAGATTTACCTACTACCACAGACAAGAAAATTCTTATAATAACATTGGTTGTAATAATGCTGGTCATTTTCTACGGTTTTTGAACGCGTTATTTAACAATTATGATATGTGTGTAGATAAAGCATTTTACCGGTTTATGATGTTTAGGTTTAGAAATTTTGATTTTTTTTTTTAAAAAAAGGCAGGCAAACAAACATGCTGATGGAAAGCGATTACTGCTATCTATGTGCGACTTCAAAAGAAAAAAAACAAGTGACATAAGGTCATGATCATTAGAGAACTAAACTAGGACCTTGTGCAAGGTTCGTCAGGATCGTTACCACCATCTTGCTCGCTAATTCTGCCGCTAAGCAGTAGTGCTTGCGCTGTTATGTTCCGAAGTGGAGAGCAAGAGAGCCAGTGCAATTACTGGAACAAGAGGTATTTTATCTTGGCCCTCTGGGTTCGCAACGCATCTGCATTTCTGCATTATCCTTGGTGTTACAGGTGTTTAAGAGCAGTGGTGATCGCTTACCATCAGGTGACCCACTTGCTCGTTTTCCTTCTATGTTGTATAAAAAATAAATATTTAAGGAATTTACAAAACAAATACAATCTTTAACTTCACATAGTTTAAAGTTAAGTCGCAATTTTTCCTGGATGTTAAAATTTTTATAGTGTATGTTCGGCCGCCTTCTCCTCCTAAACCACGCAACGGATTTTGATACAGTTTTCACTGTTAATTAGAGATTTTTTAAGGGGAGGTTTTTACATACATTATATCCCAATTGTACCCGTGCAAAGATGGCGCAGGTCGCTAGTATGTAATTTTTTTGTAACATAGGAAGGCAAACAAGCAGGTGGGTCACCTGATGGTAAGTGATCACCACCGCCTATAGACACCTGCAACAACAAAGAGAGTGCAGATGCGTTGCCAACCCAGAGGGCTAAGATGGAATACCTCTTGTGCCAGCAATTACACCGGCTGTCTTGCTCTCCACGCTGGAACACAACAGTGCAAGCACTGCTGCTTAGTGGCAGCATTAGCGAGCAAGATGGTGGTAGCGATCCGGACGGACCTTGCACAAGGTCCTACCACCCGCAACTAAAGTAATAGAAGTATGTAATATATGTTAAAGAGGTCACAACTATTAGTGATCAACAAATACCTTTTCACTCTAACAAGGGCCTATGATAATATCCATACAATCGTACCACTTATCTGCAGTGAACCTTTGTTCAACATTTATGTAGCCGAAGCAGTAATGAAGTACTGTGACAAAGTTGTAATACCATAAACGGCCCGTGACTATCCATTGTAGAGTAGCAATTGCTCAGGCTGTGGCCTTAGATACAGCGGAGGATCTACAATACAACACGATACAATACAATACAATAATACTTTATTGATCACCACAAAACAGCTTAAAAAGGTACAACCAAGGTGGATAGGTTGAAGTACCTATACACGGCAAGAACACGTCTAGTTTTTTTTTTAATAAGCTGTTAAATCAATAGATGCTATACTATACTATAGATGCTGCGTTATTCTCTAGTGCAACAGCGTCGAGCTCGACGTCATGGCATCGTTCTGTCTTGCTCACTCGTGCTAGCGCTCTAGAGCAAGACAGGGATCTGTCTCGACGTCGAACGCGACGCTGGCGCTTAGAGAATAACTCCACTTATGTAAGTTATATTATGTTGACTCCCATGTAAAATTTCTCTGTGTGTGTTCTTATATTTTGTTTACTTGTGTGAATCAATAAAGATTATTTGTTGTTGTTATGTTATGTTTTTAGGTTACCATTGAAATACCGATAATCATTTCATTGGATATTACTTAACCGCATTTTCATTTCGCCGAAAATCAGTTTTCTGCTGACGCCTTTACCGTAGGCGTTACATTTTCGGTATGGAAATAAATCTAAAGTGACTTAACTTACGACATAGATATAACAGATGTCCTGGATATTTAAAAACTGCGACATAACACAGCCTCTGGTTAAATGAACGTCGGTGAAGTGACACGATTTGCCAAGTGGTTGTCGGCATAAACATGTACAAGCACTAACTGTCATACAAAGGATGTATTTGTGTGAGAATAAGAGAACAAAGCTTATTTATGCAAGGAATGATCACTATTTTCCCGTTATATATTTTAGATTTAAACCATTTTTTTTCGCATTCTTATTCATAACCAAATTGATCATAATTACTTTTACCAGAACTAATATAAAGTTGACAAGTGTCAGTTAATTACATAAAGGTACCAGATGCGTATGCAGCACGGCTCCGAAGACACGCGCGTACACACACAGCTTGTAATGTATGATATTATATGTTGAGATCGCACAACGCTTGCGTTGCGTCTAACGTATTGTATACGCATCTAGTGTGGCCCCAGTGGCGCTTAACATCGTATCCGCGCCATTCCAGCCGCAGCCTTAGAACCCATAGACAAAACTGTTTCAGAACGGGGTGACCGCGATGCCGAGCGGTGAAACGCGCGAAAGCGACCTCGAAACAGATGCATGTCTATGCCACGCATAACGGTCCGTGCATGTATTGTTTCACCGCTTATCTGTGCTTATTGTGCTGGTATCATTTAGAACACAGATGCTAAATGACATGTCTCAAAGGGCACGGTAGATATCTATAAAGTAGAACAAATTATAGACGACAAAGCGCCAAACAAAACAAAACAAAAAAAAATCGAATGTAACTCTCACACACACACATGACATGCAGCAGTGTGTGTAGCCTCAACCCTCGTTACACCACCTATAGTATAGGTGATGTAACGAGGGTTGAGGGTATAGGTCCTATACCTTCCTACACCGTAAAACTAGTGTTATGTACTCACGAATAAAACAGCTGTGTCTGTGTGATATGTATCAATTTTTTCTTGAGAGTGGTAGGACCTTCTGCAAGGTCCGACCGAATAGCTACCACCTCATTAATCCTGCCGCTAAGCAGTGCTTGCACTGTTGTGTACCGGCGAGGAGATCAAGACAGCCGGTGCAATTACTGGCACATGAGCTATTGCATCTTAGCCTTCTAGGTTGGTAAAGCATCTGCAATCTCCTTGGTGTTGTATCTATTGGTGGTGGTGATCACTTACCATCCGTTGACCCACTTGCTTGTTCGCCTTCCTATTTTATAAAAAGTAAATACATACGCCAGCTTCCTCTGCTTCCACATGAAACAACATACATCACACAGACTTAACTATTCACCACCACTAATCTACATGATCTGCGTGCGCCCCAAAAAGCACTCTTTTTAAGGCTAGGTACACAATCCTCTTTAAGTAGCGATAATCCTACTAATATTACGATATTTGGATATTTGAATCACGCATTAACTGCTGGACGGATTTAGATAAAATTTGGCAGACAGATACCTAGCTCATATTCTAGATTTAAACTTAGAATACTTTATATTCCTTGAAATGAAAAAAAAAGTACGCGGGCAAAGCCGCGGGCAAAAACTCGGAGTTTAAAATTAGTTTAATAGGTTATATTGAAACGTGCTAGACAAATGTGACTAAACTGTAGTGAGAAAATTCCTCCTACACTAAAGATCCCGGATGTATTTCAGCTGGTAATTTAGGACAAATCCAGGGACTGTTTTCACACACTTTCGCGATTTTCACACACTTTATAATTATTGATTTATTTATTAAATCTTTATTGCACAAATATAACAATAAATTTTATAAAAAGCGGAATTTTAACGTTGATGGGACTTTAACGCGATAAAATCATTGTTAATTCACCTCGACATTTCGGGCATGTTTCAGCGGCCGTGGTCACGAGAAGAGGACACAGTGTTTTCAACGTTATAAATAAATCCGGGGACACCTAATGGCTTAGCATACCACCTATGGCGGACATAAAACGATCTCCACTTTCCCACACTGCATCTGGCGTCTTACCTAGAAATCCTAGACTTTAATTGATGAAATTACCTTCCGTGATAGGTAATAACCTGCAAATGATCAAAACATAATAACTAGCCAATTCACCTGACTTTGTCCGCGTAAAATTCGTTTAAATTAAATAAAAAAACTAAAATTTAAGATAAAATCTTTTCGAGATAAAAAGTACTCCATCTTAACAAGATCGTCTGTTGCCCGCAACTTTTACCGGCCCCGAAAATTCAGCAGCTTAGTACTGTCTAAACAAAATTTGGGTTGATATTAAAAAAATCTGAAAAATAAGATTTGAGCAAAAATCCAAAAGGTAAATCAAACAAATCATTTAGCAAACAATACATTTGGCAAATGCCATTTCATGCTTGTTAAGTTGTTATATAAATGTAACTTTAAATATCTTTTGATTTAATAAGCATGTACAACTCACTGAGAGTAAATCACGTATATACAACTACTGTGCGACACTAGATCCTATTAAAGTGTCATAAGAGATCGACTAACAGCGCAATTTACGTATTAACTGTATGTTATTTAACGTTTTCCAATGGCTCGCAAGAACGAAGAAAGTGCACGGAACGTCGCGAAAACCGTCTATACATGCTTCCCTCGTTCAAAAGACTGGTTATACTAACAGCTAAAGCTATCTATAGTAAAACCAAATGAGTTACGGGGAACACAACTTTACTTCCTCTGAATCAATTCAAGAACAAACTGTTTAATTGGTTGAGCTGGCTCGTTTCTTGCTCAACGAATTGGCATAATATATCAATCCAGAGGGGAAACGCAGCTAGCATCATGGGGACCCTACCGCAGGGATGTGGGGTGCAATTTTTGAATCTCACCAGGTGACTAGAGCTCACCAAAATGGCCGAATCTCTATGGAAAATGGCTATTTTGGTGAGCTTTAGCTACCCGGTGAGATTCAAATGCAATTTTTCAATCTCACCAGGTGACTAGAGCTCACCAAAATGGCCGAATCTCTATGAAAAACGGCTATTTTGGTGAGCTTTAGCTACCCGGTGAGATTCAAATGCATTTTTTCAATCTCACCAGGTGACTAGAGCTCACCAAAATGGCCGAATCTCTATGAAAAACGGCAATTTTGGCGAGCTTTAGTCGCCCGGTGAGATTCAAAAATCGCACTCCAGACCTGGGAGACCTCACCTCGTTTTAGTTTTCCTAGTTTTAATGTTAGTTTAAGTTTTATATGTCTATGTCTAGTTTAAATTTTTAAATGTATTATTATTGTATAAATAAAATGTTGGCATATGCTCTATATCAGCGATAAAAGCTATCTTGCTAGAACCTCTGTAAGCCTAAACCTAATAAAGATATTTTGTCTTTTCACCTTGAAGTAAAAATCACGTAAAAATGTACCCTTTGCTAAACACCCCTCAAACTGCTAGCCCTCTCTCCTGTAAGCTGTAATAGCCGTCAAAACTAGACGTAGAGGTCTGTTTAAAAAACTTGTAAGCTATAATACAGTATGGCTAATAGATAGTTAGCATTTACTGTACAGCTGCCTTGCAAAATCAATGTAAATAGAGGCAACGAGGCAGACATTGGTAAAGAGATAAATTACGTCCATTATACATTTTGATGATATAAATGTACAACGAGTTTTTAAATTAAAGCTAATTTAAGTATTTATTTGCAAGTTTATAAAAGTTGTACCTACAAAGAAAACGTGCACAGCTCATATCAAAAACATTATATCATTTTCGACCGGGTACACGGCATTAGTTTCTTGCTTTAAGCTACCTTACATTTACTGAAGATAAACTAACATATTATATTCTTTTAACTCAAACTCAACATTGTATTGTCGGTTATTATGTAGAGACATGTTTAAAAAATTATCCTGATATGAGAACCTAAGTCTTGATAACACAAGGAAAATAATTAATATAATAATACGCAATAGACCCTCTGAATAAGTTTATTTAATAATCAGATTACCTTTGACAGCAGTTATTCCAGTTCAATTTGAGTTGGTTGGAAAATATCTTTACTCAAAAACTGTACTGAAATGGCAGCTGCAAAAATTCAATTCCTGGAATATTTCATCTTTACAAAACATTCTTATTAACAATAAATAAGCTAAGCAAAGCAATAATTTCAAAACAAAACCACTCCATTGTACTCTCTACTTTTCCCGTCCGTCTCACCGCATATTGTCTATGACCAAAATGGTGTTTGACAGTCAATATCTCAATTAAAGAAAGTGTCACACGTTTCCACGTAACGCCAGTAACTGTGGTCCCCTTTCGCCGAACTTTCACCGATTGTGTGACCCACTTGCCGCGTGCATCATAAAACACCGTTTTATTTGTGTTTACAAATATTACCGCTGGCAACACAGCAACAATCTGTTTTTTAAATGATAATGGCGTTTCCCGCGCTTAGTGACATGACAGATATGATATTATAGCATTAAAATGGGAAAATGTGAACTTGAGAAAGTTGGTTTTTATTCTGTTGAAACAATGGTAACCTCTTGGTAACCTGCTTATCTGCCAATATGGCTGTCATTTTAAATATTTTTGTTTCTAAACAAACAACAACAAAATATGACAACTTAACTGTACCTTTATAATATTTAATGTAATACACGATATAACTGAGATAAGATCAGATATGCCTTTATGAATACAAACAAGTTGTTACTTGCCCTACTTTTAATCCTTTCTTTTTCTCAAAACAAGACCGAATAACTGTCGATAAGATTGTGACGTCAAACCGCGTGGCTTCCTGCGTCAGAAACATAAAAAACTATAATTCAGTTGCACCAGAAGATTGTCTTTGCTTTAAAGATTTATTATTGTCTAAAATAAAATAATCATTTTGGGACAATTAAAATCAGACAGACAAGGCAACGGATTAGTCATAAATATAGATAGATATTATATACTTAAATACATATTTTAACATCCACAGGTCAGGTATAAATATTGTGGGAGTCTTTGTATTCAGGGTTACTAACTAGGACTATCCGATTATCTGTGCTCCTAGAGATGGATTAGAATACATAGGTATGGTTGTTATTTAATCGATTAGTGTGTGCCTTCCCACCGTGAAACGGCATAAAGTGACGATATGAAAAAAAACCACCACACCAATGACTACAGCTAGGATTTCCAGGTTTGGTTGGCTTTGCAAGTACATAACGTGCAAAGACATAAAAAGTTTCTTTTTATTTTCGGAGAAGGAAATATTTATAGATACCCCGAGCCTTGGGCGACTCAAGGGTTATGTGACTCTTCCCATAACCTACCCAAACCTAGCTCGCTGGTTACTCCGCCGACCAGTTTCTTCAAGAGCCGCGTGGGATTCCCGAAGCATCGCCACTACAACGACTATCAGCGTGGCCCTCAAGCATAACTGTGTCTTGCATTGCAGGCAGGAGCGGTCCTAATCCACCGCCGGCGCGGACCACTTTTCCCTTATTTGGTTTCTTTGAATAGTTGTCTCCTCGTCTCATCAAGAAGATGGCGGTCCCCATTATCGTCACCCACACACAAGTTCCTGTGACGTACAATAGTTGGTGCTTGATTGAACTGTGCAACCCCAGTTTGCAATTGCTATCAAATCATCAACCTACATGTACATCTCGCAAGATTTTACAAGCAAAGTCCGAACCTCTAACCACAGAGCAGCGCCGATTAGCATAGAAACATCGGCTGCAGCGGATGTCCCAGTTCGCGTCCCGTTACGGAGAAAGTGCGCGCGCGCTGCACCGCCTATGCAAATTATGCAATTACAGAGGGCGCCACTGTCTATGCAAACGACACGCTTGTATACAAAATTGTTAGTTCCATTTTGAACCGTGTTCATTTGAATCTCTTTCTAATGTTCAAACGTCGAATTGTGTCACCACTGTAATAGAGGCTTTGGCGGCTTACCGTTGTGGGTCAGTAGTTTAGATATAATGATGGTCATGCATCTAGAGTAGATAAATTAATATTTTAAGCAATAACTTTTAAATACATTCTTCACTCATTAAAAGTGACCTGGATCTGATAAGGGAAATACATTAGGTATAGACTCATTGTTGTCGTTATGTATATCAAAGACTAACATTTCAGTTATGTCACGTTGATTTTGTTTACAATAGATATGTTTTTTGAAGTAAGAGTGGTTTTTTAGCTATGCACTAATAGATATACATAACTAAATTAACAGACAATGTAATAATAATCACCGTCTATAAAAATTAATGAACCTTTAACAGTTATTGTAAAACCACAACGCCCCAGCGACCATGAAAAAGCATTTCATTGCCGGCAAAAAAATAACCGCAGAAAATCCAGCAAAACATAAGCGATTACAATTACATCATTTCTCTCCGCTGTACAGTTATGCGACTCCGATTCCGAAGCAGAACAGCTTTCGAACGTCTAACAAGAATGATCTAACGTGACAAAGCGAAAAAATGATGCCACCAGCCATATTAGTGTAATGGCTGCCACAAAAAAACTAACGGAATAAAATACCTAAGCGCCGGAGAAAGGCTTTCGATTGTCCCACATTTCACCGCACGCGAATACTCCGCGCGGCGGGTGGCAACACTGGCCGGCGAGCCACCACTCTAGTGTCTATGCGGCAACTGTCAAAGTCGTTTGGCGGGAAACGCGTCCGTTCCACCGCTTCTAAATTCAAATGTCGCTAAACACGCAATAACATAACAGAGCGTCGTCCCGCTCTTTTGTTTGTAATTCGTTCCCCGTCCCGCTCTTCGACATTGAAAAAGAAAGCACTAGATTTTTTACCCGCCATTTTACTTGAGAGTATGCCGATGAAAGCTGAAATGCATGTGTGTAATATTAGAAACGGTTTTGTTGCACCGCGTTGCATAAGTGCGTTTCGTCGGCGACACTGGAAAATGTGCGATTTCCCGTAAGCAGTAACGCGATTGTTCGGTGCGCACGCGCCGCGTGCCCGCAGTTATCAATGTCCGGCCTTGTTCGGACCTTTCTATTTGGGTAGTTTAGACGATACAAAGCGTTGTTTATGTGTTCCTCGCAATTGTGAACAGTCTTTTGTAAAACGCGTGGGTCAATTTCACTAAAAGTTACATTCTACACAAGCCTAGAATGGTCAGTTGTGGGTACAATTTTGGGGACAATCCTACTACTAATATTATAAACGCGAAAGTTTGTAAGTATGGATGGGTGTTTTTTACTCTTTCACGCAAAAATTACTGAATGGATTTGGATGAAATTTGGCACACACATAGTTTATAATCTGGATTAACACAAAGGTTACTTTTTATCCCGTAAAAATGCATAGTTCCCACGGGATAGGTAAGTTATACGCCGCAGTGACGTCTTGAGCAGCCAAGCAACTAATTCTCATTAATTTGTCCAGGAAATATTGCAGATTACATGTTGGTGCACGTTTGCTTGATTCAATTAAACAAGTCTACGCGGACGAAGTCGCGGGCAAAAGCTAGTAAAACTATACATCAATCAGTAGGTATCCTATAAGAAGCAGCAATTTTATTCACATGTATTTTAACAGTTTTCATCAAATATTACGTTTTTTTACACATCCCTTATACCTGACGCAAGTGGGTATTTAAGAACGCCCAAACAATAAAAATTACTTCAAAAGAGAATCTTAAATTGTCTGGAATGATTTTGAACAGACTGCTATCGAATTAAATACCCGCAATGAAATCAATACGAAAGAAATAGAGAAGACAAAAACTTTAAACTTGTAATTTTTTAATGTCTGGTTAATTACGTGGGAATAAATTACTTTTTCTCAACAGCTAACCACCATATTTTTTACAGTTTTGCATAAAAAAATAGTTTTGTTGACCAAACTAGTTAAAAACGTAAGGTTTAGGTGCAATTTCAACCTTTACTTACCCCCCGTTTGTATCGCCCCAGTGCACTTCTACTTAAGTTTGTTAGAAAATACGAGTACACAATATGCGATAGTAATAGTTTTACGAATTAATTATTCTCTTGTTATAATAAAACGGATTAAGATATTATCGAACTACGTGGGTGGTAGAGTGACATAACGTGATGTTTATCTGTTGTTGATTCGGTTTAATCAAATTAAAATGGTATATTTATGGCAGGTGTTCAATTACATTTGTTCATGAGGCAATCATTTCTATAATTAGATAATTCTGTTTTCATACCAATAACCAGCGTTGACTTCGACCGTAATGTTTTATGGCAGTTGAGCTAGCAACTGCGTTTTGCCACGGCTGTCAAACATCTCTATCTACTTAACTTCTGTTTAAGGGTCGTAGTTTTAAACCGAGCTCAAGTTTGAGTTTTATCTGCTTCTTATTAATGTGCCTCTTCAATCCTGAAGGGTGGCTGCTAGCTTCTTGTACTCCTTCTTGTCCATTGCGAGCCGCAACAGCTGCTCGACGGAAGTGACACCGGTCCACTTTAGGCCATTACGCAGCCACGACTTCTTCCTGCGCCCAACGTGTCTCTTCTCTAACCTTCTCGAGTTTTATACTAACATAGTACGGAACTGGAGCTTGAGTTCGGTTTAAAACTGCGACCAATCTTAATCAATCGCCATTACAGAACGAGGTTTCGCGGAGTAGCAAGGTAATTTGTTCCTGAAGAGAGTTTAGAGAACGAGAGAGTATGTAAAGTAATCTCTATTAATGCTAATTTCTGCACGATGCAGTGACTAACTTTTGACACGATTGTCAAACATCTCTTTTTAAGATCTGTTAACTCTATTGTGTTATTACAGAACTAAAGACTGTGTGCAATTGTCAAGAGTGTACGGTTGTCAAAATCTGTTCATCACTTCTGTCTACTTTACTGTCGAACCTTTGAATCTCTAACGCCTTGTTAGAGAATGAGACTGTGTGTAAAGCAATTTAGTATCTGTTAGTACTAGTGCAAGTGGCTGCATAAAACCACGTCTGATTTACTTATCTATCTAAGCTCTTTTTTAATGCGAACGTCTGCGTTACGCCATGTCTTTTGCCACGGCTGTCAAACTTGTCTATTTAATCTCTGTCTACTGCCTACTCTATACTCTATTTCTCTTCGAACGAGAGAATGCAATCTATGCCATAGCATCTGCATAACGCCACGACCGTCTATTTTTTGCCACGATTGTCAAAGATCAATGTTAAACCTCAAGTTTACTTTGTTTCATCTTAAATAATGAGAGAGTGTGTTCACCAGGCTCTGTTAATGACAGTATCATGATTCTTAGACTCGCTGTTGTCACGGATAGACAGCTTCCATCTCTATCTATAATAGTGGCACGCCATGATGCCTGATTTGATGTTTGTCCTTTAATGAAGTTTCTTTTAAATTACGTTAATTAGCTACTACTTACAATACTAGTTGTGTCTTTAAAAACATTGATGCGACTAGCAGTTGATTTTCTGTTTTCGATAGCAAATTGACATATTTCACGTCACTTTTGTAATGTTTCAAACCGGCTATCATAGAGTGCCGCTAGTGTAATTTGTTTATAGATATTTTGTTTTCTAATGGGATTGACATGTTTAGTTTTGGTCAAGGCCTTAAATAAACAAAAAATTAAATTAAAACCTTATCTAACTATCTAAGCCGATTGGAAATAGTCGTAGGCTTTAAACTCGTTACAAATGATAGTGTAAATGATAAATGATTGACTGATTGGTTGGATATACTAAATGCTGAGCGCTTATTTTTAAAAATACTCTTTAATTACCTACGTCAATTGTCTATATGTTGTCACTAACCAAGGCACAAGGAATGCTTATCTAATCTTGTGCGTTTCATTAACGTATTTGATTTTAATCTTGAAGTGTAATACCCGTGGTCCGATTTTTGTTTTGGTAAATTAAATTTGCGTAAAAATTCCAAACAATTTTCTTGATTTTTACAATTGGCCATCTTAACAAATTGGAACAAATTGCCTTGCTACCCCGCAAAACCAGTGCTGTACGCATACAATTGGTCATCGTCTTTACAAAAATATTTTATAATTAAAAATGCCACTCTTTTCCTAACATGGCCGGCCAAATTTGTTTTAACTGAGCTTATCTCTATAGTTTATTTCTTTAGGTTTAGGCCTGGGCTCAAGTTAGAGGCCATGAAATCAACTGAAGACGTACACGCATAAATCGACCTCTGTTTTGGTCCTCAAAACTTACCGTTCTTTACACGTAACCGCGAAGAGAAATGGCTGAATCGTGCGCAAAACTGGAGCACGATTCGGGGTCGCGTGACACTTCGGCGCGCGCGCAGATGAAAGTTGCGGTCAAGTTCGGGGCGGCCCGAGAACCTTCTGGCAATATGGTTTAGAATATGTTTAGTAGACGCATCAATAAATATTGACACTTCTTTTATATAATAACGTTCAGCGGGACTTTAACGTGATTTAATATTATACTGCTGCATATAATAGCGTTACTTTTATAACGTTAAAATCCTGATAACCGAAATAAGTATGTGTGAAAATAACGAAAGGTTAAAACAATTTATAAACGTTGATGTTAGTATTTAAGGTTTATTTACTTATGACTGCGCAGCCAGATAAGAAATGTTTTTTTGATTAACTAGCGACCGGCTTCGGTTTCGCGCGGTGCTATTCAGTTACGAAAACTATACTCATAATTAGAATGTTTTTGTTGAAATCCTTCCGTAATAAATCCCTAAATGACAGAGAAAGAGAAAAAGAAAAAAAGGAGAATGCATGAAGAATATTATAAGAGTAAGTAAAGCAAATATTGAATGTCAGGGCCGTAGTAAGTAGAAATCGTTGGACTCTGCCTACCCCTCCGGGAAACAGGCGTAACTTTATGTATGTTAAACTAGCTCCCACGATTTCGTCAACGTAAAATCGTTTTTAAAGCAACCCCGTGGGAACTATTCTAGAATAAAAAGTATTCTGTGTTTTGATTTAGCACATAATCTGTCTTTCTGACAAATTTCATCTAAATAAGTCAAACCTTTAATGCGTTAATGAGGATCACACATCTAAACACGCCTTAACATTTGTAATATATAATTAGTAGGTACGAGTATAAGTATTAATAGGATTATTTTCATTATTATTACAAATAATTGATTAAATTGATTCTGAAACGTACTTTGAACAGATAAGATATTGTATTAATAAAGCATGATATTTTAATAGATCACTAACCTTCGATTTGCCGACGATATAGTAGTCATGGCAGAATCGATGGAAGACCTTAGCACGATGCTCGAAGACCTCAATCGGGTTTCCCAACGGGTGGGCCTTAAGATGAACATGGACAAAACGAAAGTCATATCGAATGTCCATGTGGTGCCCACCCCAATAGCAGTAGGAAACTCAACTCTCAAAGTTGTTGACGAATACGTCTACCTAGGACAAACAGTCCAACTAGGCAGGTCCAACTTTGAGAAAGAGGTCGTCGAATTCAACTCAGCTGGGCAGCGTTCGGGAAAATGCGAAATGTCTTCTTGTCCAATATACCTCAGTGTCTGAAATCGAGAGTGTATGATCAATGCGTGTTACCAGTGATGACTTATGGCACTGAAACGTGGCCGCTTACTATGGGCCTTATAAGAAAGCTCAAAGTCACGCAACGAGCTATGGAGAGGCTATGCTTGGAGTTTCTCTGCGTGATCGAATCAGAAATGAGGAGATCCGCAGACGAACGAAAGTAACCGACATAGCCCAGCGGATTAGCAAGTTGAAGTGGCAGTGGGCAGGGCACATAGCACGGAGAACTGATGGCCGATGGGGTCGAAAAGTTCTCGAATGGCGGCCGCGTATTGGCTAGCGCAGCGTAGGACGACCAGCCACAAGATGGTCCGATGACCTCATACAGGTGGCAGGAAGGCGCTGGTTGCATGCTGCTTCCAACCGGTCACTTTGGAAATCCATGGAGGAGGCCTAAGTCCAACAGTGGACTTCTTGTGGCTAAGATGATGATGATGATGATGATGATTTTAATCCAATTGCAATTCAAATAAGTCAAGAGAAAATTAAATTCTTCGAGGTCGACGAAAGTTCGCCCTTACACGTTATAACCACAATATTCGTGGTTAGTTTATAAAGATATCTCCTTCTCGCAATACTTTAGAGCGTCTATTGTAAGTTTTTGCTACAATAAACGCAACGAACGCGTTAGAGTTAACTTCTCAATTACTATGGAAGCAAAGACAGCGCCTCTACCGGCGCGTATTTGCAACAATATGTTTTCATGCAATATAGAAGTTACACTAACGCGTTAGAGACATGTTTTTTGACAGAAAACTAACACTAAGTGCTCAGTTGTAAAACCAGCTCGTTGCTGAAGTTTTGCCAAGGAGGTACAGAATGGAGACCTTTAAAAGGGACATTAAACCTTTTTGTAGTTTCGGGAACGCGCATGTAATTCCTTCGAAATTGCAATCGTCGTTAAATGGATCAAGTAAAGGAGAAGGTTTGTGTCGTGTCGTACAGAGAAGTCAAGGAGCTGGCGGTCAATAGGAAAGCTTGGAAAGCACTACACCGACAAGACTAAAAGTCTTAAATTTGCGAGCGATAGGCGGAGATAATTGTTTGCATACCTATTTTCCATAAGTACGTGTGGCGGTGGCTACTGTAAGTAAATAAACTTTGCCTTTAGTGCAAACATTTTATATCTAGGCAACGCACCTCCGCCGCTGGAGCAGATGAAGATCCTGTTCGTTGGAGAGGCTGACAAGGCCTTAGCAACCGCTGTAACATGCAGATGAACTGATTTCTTTTCGGATTGTCTTTTCTAACGCCTACTGTATTTATCGTCATATTAAAGCTGCTAAACTTAAGAAGCCTTATTCATTTGGAGTCAGATTCGTAGAAAGAAACCATACGCGGAGAGAGACATCTGAGGTGCAATCTTTGAATCTCACCAGGTGACGAAAGCTCACCAAAATGGCCGCATTTCTATGAAAAACGGCCATTTTGGCGAGCTTTAGTCACCCGGTGAGATTCTAAAATCGCCCTCCAGGGGCCCTAGCACGCTAGCTTATATCCCTTTCTAACCAGTATGCGTGTGCGAGAGGGACAGATGCGTTAATTGCGCGATAAACGCTAGCATGCTATTAGAGCAGATTGTGTTTTTATTTGAAAAACATATTTCCGAGATAGAAAGCTCTATTCGAATCGTGCTGACATCTTTTGGCGCGTGAACGAAAGTTGAGAGAAGGGCACGAGAACCTTCTAGAATCCAATTATATAACCAGTTTACTTTAGAGCACTTCGCTTTGTAGTATAATGTAGCACCTAGGACAGCCTAGCCCATAATACATGTGTACTAGTGTAATCTTCGTTCGATCAGTATAAAGGTGCTGACAGACTTGAGCATTTAGTTGTAATGGGCGTTCTAGAGAATGTTACAAAGCTTATAAAATATGCAGGGTTACCACAAGCTTAGTTACCAAAACCGAAAAACCTGAGTGGGACTGCCGATTTTTTTTAAAAATCCGAAAGTTTAAATTCTCGAAAACGGTGGCACTTTTAAAAATTCTAGTTTACCTTTTTTCGACTTCCTTAAGTGCCCCCTATCAGCACATCACGGGTTATCCACTCATTACTTAACATCCTGTGGCTCTAACATGATCGGCCAGTGGCCCGTTTCACGAAGCTACAAGTTACAATTTTACAAGTCTAAACCGGCAACATTGGTCATTATGCCCATTGCCATTGGTCATTATTGACCAATGTTGCCGGTTTAGACTTGTAAAATTGTAACTTGTAGCTTAGTGAAACAGGCCACAGGTTTAGTTTATCTCTGTTTACGTCCCTTTCTTATTATACTAATTAGATAGAGACGCATGGAGAGATAAGTTAAACTTTGGCCATCATGTTACGGCTTCTGTATGGAAAATGAGTACCTAAGAAAGATTTACATTATTCTCTCTCTACATTGAAGATAGAATAATTTATTCCACTGGCGAATATTTTTGCATTTTTACTTAACATTTACAATAGATAATATGCGTAAATCTTAATTTTTTTTTGTCAATATTTACACGTTATGTTTAATAAGAATAAGATAAATATGCAGAAACGTGCGCCAGAGAAATCAGAATTTTGAAGCATTACCCTGTACAGGAGAAGACGTAGTATTTAAGGAGGATTAAACACGGAACTGGGAGTAATAAGTATATTATATACCTCCCTTTCGAAAAATTACACCTTTCTCAGTTCCGTTTTTAATGGGTACTTTTATGTGCATTTTTGACTGCAAACATGAAAAATATGGTAAGTTAAGTTAATTAATTAATTTAACGGACTGCATAAAAGCTGGCTGATTAGAAGATAAAATGTAGCAGCTTTTAATTGTGTCAAAAAAAACTTATCACCATTGCCACTGCACTTTATTATAGATTTCAAATGCTAATGCATAAGATCTTAATTCAATCGTCACCGAAACGCATACGTCCTTTAGTAAACTTACTAGTAAATTCGTTTAATCATTGCTAGAACTACCTTTGAATTCACCGACTACAACTAAATACAGTTTCAATCCTAATTAATTAACTACGAGTCAATAAACTCTGCTAAACCATCAATACCTATCTTCAACAGCTCAATTAATGCAAATCGCTTGATTTATTCAATTGGTACATACAAACAAACGTATACCAATGTAACGGTGCGCCCAAATTGGCGGTTGTGTAGGCTTGTTATACCATTGTGCGCAATGCATGGGATGTGTGAGTCATGTATGAGCTCAATACAAGCTAACTGTATGTATGATGTCAATGGATAGTGCTGTTATTTAACAGTTTTTCCATAAGCCCTTTTAATTGCATTATTTTTTGCGTATAGATCCATCGAATTTTTTTTATTAAAAAAAATACACTCTACTCTTTGGTTTACGGCTTCGGCTATTGTTCGTTATAGCGACGTTGACACAGCCCTATTATAATTGTTTTTTATTGGCCATTGAGAGCTGTCATTTCGGTAAAATTTCTAACCTCTAATTTAAAATACTTGAAGTACAGTCAAAGAATTTAATTCCCTACCCATTTCGTTGAAATGTCGTCTGACATTCGCAATGCATTAAGGTCGATATGTCAAACTAACGTCTTGCTCTAGTTAGCTCTTATGGTGACAGTTTGCTATACGATATTGAACCTTAGGTGGGTTGGAAATTAAATTCCTTGACTGTACCTAGTAGCTTGCTAAAGAGTTCCGTTAGTGAAATGGTGCCTAGACCCAGAGGCCCACGGGGATGGGCTTAAAGACAGGCAACGGATCAGTGTTTCTTGTGGTATCAATGGTTCCCATGGGCGGCGGGATTTACTTCCCATCAGATAACCCACATGCTCGTTTGCCTTCCTATTTTATAAAAATCTACACCACCAAATAAGTCAGTTCTGGTTTTATTGAATAGGCAAATGTATTCGTCTAGATGTTACTGTTAATTCATACTGTTATACAAACTCGTTATGATATCTGTGTGTATTTACATTAAATCGATTCGTTTCATTCTTTACAGACCGACAGATAGACGAATCGACTAAAAATTGTGTAAAGGTTGCGTATTTCTTTTTGTACAGAACCCTATATAAACAAACTGCCCCGAATCATTTCCACTATTACTCGTATTTTAAGGTGTAAGTAATACAGCTACACTAATAAATAAAAGTGGTTAACTATATAGTTTTATTGATTTTCAAATTTAGAAGTCGATCTTAGATTAAGCTTTCAAAAATCACTAACATAAAATTACTAAGTACAAACCTAAGTATAACTGAGCCCGAGTTTACCGTGATTCACAACCAGAGCCACAGCAACATAATAAATAGCCAATACGTCCTACGTAATAGCCGATAAGCAGCTACGTGACTTTGAAAATAGCGCTAACAGATAATTTCTCGGCAAAATCAGAAAGCGCGGCAAACCTCCAAGCCTTAACATTCTAAACATTTCTACGCTATTCCACCACAATACTTTACAACCATACGTGATCCATTGCTGCTTGGGTTACTTAGGGTCTAACATAAAGTGATTGGGAGCGAGTAATGGATGTTGTTCTCAGAGATATTTACATTAAGGTTACTTCACAAACCAGTTGCAAGATCACAGCGAAAATGTACAAGGTGTAATGTGGGTCACTGCCGCGTATAACGGCCTGCGCTCGATGGCCGCGCGCGTAACGTTACGTGTGGGAAATTATTTGAATTTGGAACACCGCCTTTTTTTTTGAAGCGCTTTTATCAGCCAGTTGCCATTGTTCTTTTATTTTACGCTTATTGTGTTGGCTGCACTAGTTTGCGGTAATGATTACACCGATTCGAAACGTTTACCGTTAGGGCACATTGTCGGTTGTGTTGTGAGCTCTGATTATTCTAGGTCTTTAGTACAGGTTGAAGCTTTTCCGTCCTATTAACGGAGATAATTATATGTTGACGTGATTACGTTAAAGCGGTAGACTTATATGTGAAATAATAGTATGAAGTATATTTAATGGAAACATGGATTGTTGGAGTTTTTAGTAATTTTGAGTAGGTATAATTATTATGTGAATGTAATTTGGAAATTACATTAATTAATATTTCATTCATCTCTTTGTTAGACGCTCTCTCTATACTTATGCTTTGAATTCAGCGCCGTGTGTACATTCTGAATAATTTTGCTTTGGCGCAAGGGCCTTCAGCTCATTCCCCAAGTATAGGTACCTCTAAGTAGGCCCTATATACATTTTGACATAATACGGTGATGTGTTCCATCAGAAGTTACTAAAACTTCTACAATTTGGGTGCATGTTTTCTTGGCGCTCTTTCTAAAGGTTGTATGTGCTTAGCCCTTTTGCCCCGTCAGGTGGTTTTTGGCTCACGTGGTTTGCGTAGTTGCCACAGCGCGTGTCACAACGATGGCAACTTTTTTTACTACATAGATTTAATGCTCCCATGGCCAAGAATAAATTTAAAAAAAATACATAGATCCAGTAATGGCGAACCTTTTTTTAGCCTACATGCTAATTTTACCATGACGTCAAATCTCCTTTTTTGACAACTCATCTGAAAGGAGCATAGCAATGTACTGTCATGTGCCATCAGCGGTACACGCCATAGGTTTGCCATTCCTGTAGACATGGGTTTAATGGGCCCAGTAGACATGGCACAGTCGTAATTGCCCTTCAGGGCTAACGGGCCCACGGCCCGATGCCGGTAACTTTCCCTACTTTTTGATCTCCGGGTAACTATCAAATGTTGGCCATAGATCGGACAGTTTTGATACTTGAAATCAATATCTTTATCTTAACTATATCTTGGGATCGCTGAATCTTGTAGCCCGCGAGGATCACTTCTCAATACTTCTGCATATACCGTAAAAAATATGCAAAAACTATTAACAAAAACGAATAGCGGGTTATTCGTTTTTTTAACTACGTGAACAAAAAATAACTGAAAAGGGAAGAACGAGCGGGACAAAAGCAATATACTTAGATAAAAACACATTGAAAGCCTTTTAAAGTCGGCGATTAGCTAGTTAAAGAATATTAAAAAAATAAAACATACAAATCTAGTTCTGAAAATTATACACATTCAGAAAAACCATGGCTACAGGCTAAGATTTATAGAATAGAATAGAATAAGTTGATTTCAGGTTGCATAGGCCTATAGATAAAGACTGACATAAATATTTACAATGGAATACTTAGTTATAAATACATAGTTATAGTATGGAAAACGTTATCGCCGTTTGTATGGAGAGCGCATTCTGAGGATGGGTACACACTCCTCTTAAATCAATGTAAAGTTGATATAGTAAAGTACCAAGACGTGGCACGCGCTCGACGCGGGCTGCACTAGACCGATGCAGCTTTCCCTGCAGTGCGCAGCCGCAGCGCTTCAGCCTACTTTCTGACAGTACGGCAACATACCACCGTTTCACACTTAATAAAGTTAATGAAATACTATACCTAGGTTAGTTACAACCCATCTATCATGTGGTGATATATAAGAGTTGCTATTTCCTAGAGTTTTCCTACTGCAAAGTGTTTTAAAGGGACGCTCGACAAAGCAAGTCATAGCCACTCATGCTAGCCGCTCACTTAATTATTAATTACAATTACACCCACAATATTCTTCTTGAAGTCTTCGATAGTCAGAGGACAAATCGTTTTCGCTTCGGCCGCTTACTACTTCAAACCTACGCAAAGAATAGAATAGAATAGAATAAGTTTATTTCAGGTCCATACATAAAATACCTTAAAGATTAACATACATATTTATTTATTATACATAATAACTTAATTACTAGCACGTGAAGTCTGTAACGTGAGCACTTTCGCGGTGTCAGTTAACCGGCCACGGAACCGCCGGTATGCGACACCTTTCGGCCAAAACTCTTCTCTTGCAAAGGATCTTGATACGGTTTTCACAATTTTTGCTGTCATTATTTACGGATTTTTTTAAGTACATTACAACAATCTAATTGTATCTGTACGAAGCCGGGTTGGGTCACTAGTAGGTAATGAATACTACTCAAAATAAAACAGGGCCCACTCGACTTTTCTCAGTACCTAAAACAAAAATAAAAAATTAGAATGTTCTAAAACATATTTTTATAGTAAGGTTTTATTAATTGTTTATACATGAAATAAGTAAAATAAAACCATACTTTCAAAACATGTATTAGTTTAAATTCATATTTATTTTTATGTTGTGTTCCGCCGTAGAGAGCAAGACAGCCGGTGTAATTACTCGCACTAGAGGTATTATTATTAGCCCTCTAGGTTGGCCACGCATCTGCAATCTCCTTGGTGTTGCGGGTGTGATCACTTACCATCAGGTAAACCAAATGTTTGCCTTCCTATTTTATAAAAAAAAATGTAGAAATTTCACTGAGAAACGTCAAGTGGCTCTATTTTGTTTAAAGTAGTTTATCTTACTGTTCCACATCTGTGTACTGCAGACTGCAGCATACAATAAATATCTGTTGTATTAGCAGATCCGGCCTGTAATAGGTGAAATAACTTACTGCTCCTATTATCTGGGTTATGTAGAGCCGTAACACTGGCAAGGATGTAATGTATTATTACGTTAGAATTTACTTGTTTCGTTTTATGAACAATTTCTCCTAAAACAGAAATCGAACTCCAGAGACTACTCGAGAATATAATTATTATCTTTTATATATAAAAGATAATAATTTGAAATCTTAGGTTAGGTTTTTACAATATTTCTATAAAAAGTAATAAAACAATATCAATACAAAATATACAAACATTATAAAAACCTAACCTCGAGTGCCGCCGGCAGCGGGGCAGGGCTCAAGCTACCGCTACATTATTATTATTATTATAAACTCACGCCTGTTTCCCTTTGGGGTAGGCAGAGACCACAGAACGCAATTTGCTCCGGTCCTGGCATGCTTCCCTCGCTTCCTCCACACACATTCCTCTCTTCATACATGCTCGGCGGTTACGGGTACTAAATGTTACTAGCTGATGAAAAGGGCAACTTTTTTTTTACTTTATCTAGTCTTCTGTATTTTTATTATTGTCTTCTTTATATTTCATCATCATCATCATCGTCATCTCAGCCACAAGAAGTCCACTGTTGGACATAGGCCTCCTCCATGGATTTCCAAAGTGGCCGGTTGGAAGCAGCACGCAACCAGTGCCTTCCTGCCACCTGTACGAGGTCATCGGACCATCTTGTGGCTGGTCGTCCTACGCTGCGCTTGCCAATACGCGGCCGCCATTCGAGAACTTTCCGACCCCATCGGCCATCAGTCAGGTCTTTATATTTACACAGTATAAAAGAAAGTCTCTATCCGTTCCTGTCCGTCCTCATGTATTCGGCCGTCTATTCCTTCTAAACCAAACAACGGATTTTGGTACTGTTTTTACTGACATTTAGAGATTCTTTTACGAAAGATTTCTAAATAGTTTCGTCAAAATATCTACTGACAACTATTATTGATAAAACGGTATTTTTAAGTCGAGAAATGCCCGACATATTTCGGACCAGGGGTGCAATTTTTTAATCTCACCAGGTGACTAGAGCTGACCAAAGTGGCCGCATTTCTATGAAACACGGTCATTTTAGCGAGCTTTAGTCACCCGGTGAGATTTAAAAATCACACTCCAGTCCGTGGATCTTAATCATGAGCCACAATATAATAAGTTCACAAAATATACAACTTAAACCATAATAATATGTTTATTTTATTATAAAAAACCAGTTACACTCAAAGAGTTGTCACCCTACGATATGTGTCCCAGAGATATACCAAGGGCCAAATGGGCCCTATTTTTAACCGACTTCAAAAAAAGAAGGAGGTTCTGAATTCGTCGGAATCTTTTTGAGTATTTATTAACGGCGTGAGAACGTAGACCACAAATCTATAATAATTATGGAATAATTTTGTTTACATTATAATAATGGAATCCTACCGGTGATTCTAGGAATGTAAATAAAGGAAAATATGTGTGCGTAATGATTTTACATGTGTTTAGTCATGTTCGTAGGTATAGAGGCTTGTCGTTCATGACGTCTAATCTATGTAAATTAGACGTCACCCAAATGTAAATAGATACTTGGACGTAGTTTAAGGAAAATAGGATCCAATTTACATAATGTTCGGATCTATTTTTTAGTATCCTAATCGATAATGCAAAATAAAGGCATTCTGGTATACTCCTACTTAACTCATGTTCAATTTTTTTGTTTATTTTTTGTAACCGAATTTTCTTTAGTTTTTTTTATTTCGATTTTTTTGTTTTTCTTTCAAATTCGTGTTCTTGCGAGTATTTTTTGTGGTTTTGATCCTTAGGTATCCCTAAACTAAGTTCATGTAAGTTTTTTTGAACAATAAGTACGATATACAGACACTCAGTCCACTTTTTATGAAACGGGAGAATAACGAGCGTCAGGGTCACTTGATGATGATCACTTCTGTAGTTCAGAAAAAAACAAAACCAGGTTGAATTACGGAGTAGTAGCAACTCTTGGGTTTGAATTTGGCTTATTGTCATAGACTCAGGATTATAAAAAATCTAATAGTAATTGCTCCTGAAGTGCAATTTTTGAATTTCATTAATCCAATGTAAATCTAATCTAATCTTATCCTATAAACTAATGTAATGTAAATTGTAAATTGTAATTTGTAATGGGATTTATGCCTAAATAAATAGCTATTTTATTTTATTTATTAGGTTACTAAAGCTCACCAAAATGGCCGAATCTCTATGAAAAACGGCCATTTTTCGGCCGGTGAGATTTAAAAATCGCACTCCTGGAAGGGAAGCTCGCTAAAATATCTTGGAGAATTCGTTACTTCAACTATTTGGCTACGATTCAAGGGATAGCCCTTTCATCGGAAATAGGCTCCTCACTCGTATAAGATTGTTCTACCGGTAGTCGTCTCTCGTTTCTACTCGTATGTTTTCGCATCTTTTCGTCAATGATTGGGTCATCGTCAAAGACTTCCCAGTCATTGACAATTACCTTACCTTTACTGTAAATGCATATTTCGTAAAACATAACATACCTATTTGTAGCTAAACCTTGAAAAATAATTATGAAAAATACAAAAATTAAAAGTGTCTCCATACATTAACGTGTTTGTCTGATTAAAACAGTAAAAATAAATTGACAAAACTTTTTAAAACACGTTTCCTGCCACACAACAATACCTATAGAAACTGATATATCACTAACTATATAATAGGTACCTTAAACTTCCTTCTTTTTTCCGCTCATGTAATATCAACTAACTTTTACATAGTTTTCCGCAACTGCGTTGCCATTGCGTGCGGATACGCAACACTCACACACGCAGAAGCAAACAAACGGCCAATCAGAGACATCCTCATCTCTCCCCACTAGCGATGATTCCATGCACACAAACGAACCGCTACAGCATCTGTGAACGCGCACATTAATGCAAAAGCTATGCGGATAGAACTCACTGAATCACCGGACAGGTGAGTCCGTGTATGAATGACAGTGTCATACTTTGCAGTTGCGTGTGTGGGTAAAGAAAGGTGTTTTACTAGGTGAAATGGGAACAAACACAATGTTAATTCGTTTGACGGTCCTGTTAAGCGGAACAGGCAATTAAAACTATTGATGTTTCGTAAAAAGCACTTTATTCATGTTCGGAATTGATTGCCGCAATTATTATCTAAGGAAGTTTGGTTTTTTCGGAAGAAAAAGTTATAGGCTCGATTAAGAACAGGTAGCGGTAGAGTAAAATGTACCTATAGCCAACCAAACTGAATTCTAGGCCACTCTAAAACTCGTCACAATGAATAATCGCGATCATATTTAGACATTTGATACGAAAGTCACGAAGACATTTACTGTGGTAAAGGTCTTTCTACAGTGATCCAGCATTTACTAGGCCATAAACGCTCCCTTTTGAAACAAGATGATCGAATTGGTTGGTTTATTCACAAGCATCGTGATTTCAGTCCAACTCCTAAACATAATACCTATATAAAATATACATAAGTATTACAGGATATAAGTCGCAAATTGATTGCTCATCAGGTCATTGGCCAAAAAGAAAGCTACCATTAGTCATATCGGGTAAGGTGTAAACTGTGTAAACAGTGTAGTACCAACATAAGATTGCATAAACTACCCAACAAACGTGACCCAGAACTTGGGAGAAAGGTCTGCGAGTGGTTTCACGCACACCACTGCGATACGAAGAGGTTTTAGTTGCATAGTCTGTGGTAAGGTTGAAGTACTTACTTCGTTTAGAACTTGACAAGCTCATTTACTACTCAGACTACTTATATTTCTCTAATCTGTGGACTAGCTCCCCGCGACTTAGTACGCATTGAGAAGTTAAGTCAAATTAAGACTTTTGGTCTTGTCGGTGTATGCTTTCAAAGCTTCCCTATCGATTGTTAGCACTTTGATATCTCTGTACGACACGACACGAACCTTCTCCTTCACTTGATCAATATACTTCTTCTAGATCTGATCCTTCCTCTCTTTAATTGTATCCTTCCTTATATAATATCTGCAATGAAATTACCGTCTCGTACTAGGTGCCCAATCATTTTTTCTCTCCTTGAGTGCGATCTTTGAATCTCACCGGGTGATTAAAGCTCACCAAGATGGTAGTTCTTCATAGAGATTCGGCCATTTTGGTGAGCTTTAGTCACCTGGTGAGATTAAAAAATTGCACCCCTGTTTTCAATTTGCTCAATATTGTTCATTTTTCTTTCACTGTTAAAATTTTCTTCATTCTATATGTATGTGTGCGTAGCTAGGCTGAGTCGTTACTTAATTTAAAGGTGTTGTAGATGTAGATATGATCGATGACTATCAATGACCCTTTCGATCTGTATCATGAAACGTGACGTTGTTTTGTCATATTCAATCAGTTAGATAGGTACCCGGTTAAGACACACAAATTTTAAAAGTCCATTAATGTAGGGTTTATCGTTTTCAAATGTAAGAGTAAGTCTCCTTTGCGTAGAATTTGCTATTTCCAATATTTAAGGTAGTTGTCGTCCATGTGACGATCAATTTTTTCGACACTGCTTAACCAATTAGACCGCCTATTGTATCCTTATTATTTTCTATGGCGTGGCTACCCAGGGGCCAGGCGCTGCTGTGCCCCAGGGCCCTCAAGCTCAGGGGGCCCCTGGCCAGCATCCCTCTAACGGGTGGTAGGACCTCGTGCAAGGTCCGTCCGGATCGCTACCACCATCTTGCTCGCTAATCCTGCCGCTAAGCAGAGCTTGCACTGTTGTGTTCCGGCGTGGAGAGCAAGACAGCCGGTGTAATTACTGGCACAAGAGGTATTCCTCTTAGCCGTCTGGGTTGGCAACGCAGGTGTAGCGTTTATCTATAACCGGTGGTGATCACTTACCATTAGCGGCCCTAACATGACAGCCCAGGTTTAGTTTAACCCCTCCCTGTGCCTCTGTCTAACTAGTCTCATAAGAAAGGGACGCAGATAGAGATAAATTAAACTTTTGGCCAGTCATGTTAAGGCCACAGGTGACCCACTTGCTTGTTTGCCTTCCTATTTCATAAAAAAACCTCTAACTCTAGCTGTCCTGCTCGCAAATATTCTCCGACCCCAAGAATTGTATACCTATTTATATAATTTGACTATAGTCAAATTATAAATTAAAGTATTAATTATTAAAGTTGGGGTCCTATAGGACCCCAACTTTTTTGCCTCAGGGCCTATGGTCACCAAGCTGAGCCACTGTGTATTTTCTCTAAATTGTACGTTTTCTGGTAAACAATAAAGAGTTATTGTATTGTATTGTATTGTATTGTATTGTAATAGGGATTTTTCCTCTGTTAATTGTTGGGAATGGAAATAGTAAAAACGTAGTACAAACGGTCATAGGTTGAATCAGAGCGTAGTGTTGCGCACGCGCCGCGTTCACAATGATGCGTAATTGTTGTGTTGTGGTGTTGCAGGCGTCACTGGATGACTATAGTTATTTCACAGTCACTATTATATTACTTAGCTCATTCCGGGTGAATTGATAAACCTGTAAACAAAAAGCGCACGTTCAAATAGTTCGTAGATATACTGTTAGATCCCGATGATGCCTCGTACAGAGGCGAAACTCGTGTCGATCGATTTGTTTAGTGTTTACTGGTGTGTAGTTGAGTCTGTGTGATATATGTTGTTTCATGTGGAAGCGGAGGAGGGTGGGTTTTTGCATAAACATGTCGCACAGACGCAGCTTACTTGCACGAGCACGGCACTGGCTTCGCGGTGTAGCAAAAGACAATTTGTTCCAGTTTCATGTAAACAAATAGGTTAAAATCCATGGGGGGGGGCGTCTTTAACCTATTAGAGCCTATAGACCTAACATAACCGGCTCAGCTTTAACTTACCTAAAGGTTAACCTATATAAACAGAATGGGCCATTTATATTGGGTCAGTATGGACAACTTTGTAACTATAAAACGTACCAAGAGCTCTTCTTAACAGTTGCCATTCGTCATCGATTTTAGTGAGAAAAAACTGCATTCATAGATTTTGCTTAAAACTCGTTCTGCTCAGTACGAATTACTCGTAATAACAAAGTAATTTGTTCCAGTTTGTAAATGAAAATGAAAATGAAAATGAAAATGAAAATGAAAAATTTATTTTGCAAGTAGGCCGTATATAGGCTCTTTTACATGTCTGAATCTACTAGCGCTTCGGAAAATGGAAGATACTACTGAGAAGAAAGAAATGTAGATATGGACCTCCGCAAAGTAACGCCTGAATCTTAATCATAAAACTTTAGGGCGCTAGCGGGATTTGAACCTGGCTCTTAAAGCTAATCGGACCATACTCTTGGCACTACATTATCGGGCTCGCGCAAGTACTTATTAGTCTGTATAAACAATGGCACTGTAATGCAGGTCACGCGCTACGCAATATTGCAGCGTGCAGGTTTCATCATGTTATTTTGTCACACGAGCTATCTTTACCAGACCTAGTCCGAAACTAAGCATAAATCTTGTACCGTGCTATCTGGTCTAGACAATGAAATTGCACTTCTACACTAATATAATAAAAAGGTCACCTTTGTTTGTTGGTTTGTATGTTGGGGGTAATCTCTGGAACAACTGAACCGATTGCGAAAAATCTTTCACTAATAGAAAGCTACACTATTCCTGACGAACATAGGCTACTAAATTCCATTTGGATATTTTCAAACAATTCCTTTATTATTATTATTTTATGAAATAGAAAGGCAAACAAGCAAGTGGGTCACCTGATGGTAAGTGATCACCATCGCCTATAAACACCCGCAACACCAAAGAGATTGCAGATGAGTTGCCAACCCAGAGGACTACAACCCGGCTGTCTTGCTCTCCACGCCGGAACACAACAGTGCAAGCACTTATTGACAGGATTAGCGAGCAAGATGGTGGTAGCGATCCGGACGGACCTCGCACGAGGTCCTACCACCCGCAAAAGGCGTTTAGAAATACCGACTCTAGGAATAATATCTGATGCCCTCTTTTGATATTAACAGAAACCTACCAGTAACAGATTTTTAACAAACTATCCATAATTAACAGTTATTTTATAGTTTGTTCGTACAAGGGACTTACGGAGTTTCAAACGCCTGTGGAAACTCCGATATCGTAGACTCGTATACCTATGTGTAATGTATTCGTCCATTCTCTAGTATCCATAGGTTTTAAGACCTGATGATTGAGACATGTTGGGCAATAACTCGACTTAATACCTGAATGATACCTTTATTTAAAAACGTGTGAATCTCGTGGTGGTTTTGAATTACAAATGGCTTTGCGTTGTTTAGTACTAAGTCCATTGGTTGAGGTAATTATCCTAAGATATTGCTTCATTTATAATTGCTAACATTGTATCGATCTTCAAACCCAACGTAGATATTTCACAAAACGGAAATAAGTAAACAAGTTTATTTGGCCTCTATTACAAATCCTTCGAATGCCCAAGTTCAAGCAACAAAAACTAAATATTAAAAAAAACGAATCTCGCAAACAGCCATTTTACCTAATCCCATTAAAAAGTAAAACTTGTCTATTGCGTTCCGTTCTCTAGCCCTACGAGAAAGCGGCCCTTGCAGCTTTCGCTTCACGGCCTGGTTGCCTCGTTGGCGCGTGAAGGTTGGCACGACTGCAGCGGGAAAATGCATCGAAGACTCGAGAAAAATGACCATAGAGTTTTGATCTGTGTTATTTTTCTTATTTTTAGGGCTTCATAGTCAAGCCAGGCATCTTTGTAGTTTTGTTATGTCCGTCTGTTTCGTATAAAACAAACCTAACTTAACCTAATGCTTGTCCAAGAGCGAATTGATCTGGAAACCATTTTTGGTGGTGGTCTTTAAGTTTTGTCTCCGTTCGACGCTACATTTTTAAACAAAAAAAAACACAATTTGTAGACAATGATTAACGTCATATCTGCAGAGCCCAACAGTGGGCACTGGCCATCCGCTGTTGGGCACTGGCCTACAATGAGATGACTTAGTCGTTTCCCACTGGGCCTCAGCGCAATTCAATTTGGCTCTCCGTGCGGCTCTGTCTAGTTAAAGTCCTAAGACTCATAAGAAACTGAAGGGCTGCACTGAGAGATAAGTGAGCCTCGGTCGGTAATGTTAGACTTTAACAGTTCGAGCCACACGGATCGAGAACTTTACTCACGAATTAAATTGCTTTGCAGGGTTCCTAGCAATTTTCTACTTTACTGAAAAGCTATAGTGTTACAAATTAAATTTAGTAAAATTAAAGAGGTATGGTCTGGGGTCGAACCCACGACTCCCTACTTAAGTGACGATAAGTCAAACCATCCTACTAATGGATGGATGTTTGTTACTCTTTCACGTAAAAACTATTGAATGGATTTGAATGAAATTTGGCACACACAAAATTTATAACCTGGATTAACACACATTTTATCCCGTAAAAATGCATAGTTCCTACGGGATAGCGATAAGTGAGTTATACGCCGCCGTGACGTCATGAGCAGCAAAGCAACTAATTCTCATTAATTTGTCCAGGAAATATTGCAGATTGCATGTTGGGTGCACGTTTGCTTGATTCAATTAAACAAGTCTATGCTGACGAAGTCGCGGGCAAAAGCTAGTTAGCAATATAGCATTTTACTAGATATAAAAATGGTTTTATTGCACCCTATTTTTTAATGCACTAAATGATCTATGTCTACCGAATTTCAACAAAATCCGTCCAGCCATTAATACGTGATTGAGGAGCCAACATCCAAACATCATTACTTACGCACTTATAATATAAATAGTAAAAAACTTATGGTACTTATTAAAAAGTAGTATTATAATTGCCTGTAATTTATTCTAAAGTAACATATCTGTATATAAGTATACTAACTATACAAACTTAAACTCTATTACTATTCGTTCGTTACGTTAGCGTACAAACAATGAATGAATAATCATGCGAATGGTACTAAAAGACGCAATCCCCGCGGAGGGCGTTGCTTCCAATGCGTTATTTACAAAGACCGCAAGGCGCAAAGCAACCCTAAATAATGAACGAAACTTTTTCTCAGGCCCAAGCGAACTGGGATATATTAAAACACAAATAAGACTTCAGGACACTAACATCAAGCCCGACCAAATACATACAAGGAGTAAATTAAGCAAATAACATTGGCAAACATCTCGGACCCGAGCCGGACGGAAATTAATGAAATTAAATTCAGCGGCATTAGATTGACGTCATAGGAGAGCCCTGCGCCATCTAGTTGTAAAGTTGCAAACTTAAAAGTCATCTTGACAGCTCTTATGCTAAGTTACTCAACATGGCAACTTTGTACTTTTACTTTGTTTCCTGTTAACTCATTTGCTTATCGGAAATGCGATAATTGAAACAAATGGACTAAGAAACGAATTGATATTGTTTTAGGTGACATATTAAGACATTAAGATGTGTTTCACGAAGTTATACTAGTTTTTCAGGACTTTCAGCCTTTCACTTTTTTTTCACTTGCAACACCAACATCCAGTCAATCAAGGAAGTGCAAGGAAGGCTACTCGCCAAAAATAATACATTTTCGTTATTTTTATTTTAAACAAATCCAATTATTTGTTATAAATGTAGAGCAAACGTTTATTAGCTAGTTAACAAAGTTTCACACCATGATTACAACCGAAAGTGCAAGTGTGTTTGACAGAAGAAAACCAGGCAGGTGTGACAGCAAGAATACCGCATAGGGGATTTCAGGGGAAAAATATAAAAATTGGCCCAATTTCGTTTTTAATTTTTTGAATATGGCTAAAAGTGAGCTGAGCGCTGGCTCAGCACGTGTTTCGGTCGCGGTCGCCACTGCAAATCCTCGTCATAACATTTGACCCAGTTAGTGTGGTGTGCGTTGACCTATGTTATGGAAGTGAATGCGGACTGTAGCACGATGTTATTTTTAGGATACAGCTTTGCAGATAATTAAATATTTATAAATGCTGGACGCGATACGGAATAAAAAACAGATAGCAAACGAAAGTTTCCTTGACATTTCCCCCTGCAGAATGGTAAGTTCTTTGTTTAAAAAGTACATTGAAAAACTATCCATTCCATTTTCAAAATAACTCTACTTCTTTTTGTGTCTTGTCTATTTTTAGCCAAGGTGTTTTTAGATGTCAGCTGTTTTATTTTATTTTCTCTTGTTTAAAATGGATTCCAATTTAAAAATAAACTGTTTCATTGAAAGTCTGTCTTAACTTAAAGCTAACATTAGCTGGTTTTACTTTAATTTATCATAGCAATTTTTTTATGTACCTCTTGCAATTACTTATACTTAACATATAAGTGAAAGGTCAGTATTTCATAAACTTCTGACTTGTAAATGTTTTGTTTCTCATTACAATTTAAGCTATCTTACTATTCTGCAATGCTGATTTAAAATATAGCTAATATTACTGTCATATACTATTAATAAAATGGTTTGAAGCAAATTTAAGAAGCATAGAAAACAATACTTTTGCTGCAAGTACTTTTAACTTGTCTATTAATAATATTATTACATCAATTAAAAATTAATCATAATTACAATGCACTACCAAACTATGAAAGGGTCCCAGAAAATAAAAATAGACCTTATTTTTGTTACAGCGATCTTGCCAGCACTTAATGCACTCACACATTATGGGATCAGAACCTGCAATAAATGAATTTGAATTTAATTTGTCCCTCCATGTTTTTTTCCAGGTGGAGACATATTAGTGTGTACATAGAATGGGATAGCTAGAAGAAACTCATGGCAAGAGAGAACAATACCACATAATGAATATAGAAAGAAGATGACTTCCTCAAAAGGGATCAATTTATTCATAGCATTATTTACAAACGCACCTCACAGACCAGTCAATTTCGTAAAAAAAAACTGACTGTACAATGACGAATGTGAAATACAAAAGACGAACATTCTAAATTTAAAAAATAGCATATCAAGTATTCCAAATTTGAATAATAACAGTACTTACAATGGTTACCTAGTTTTGAACGGTATTATTGGGACAATATGGTATCGGACTGAGACGCAGCGTTCGTGAGCGTCGCTTGGAGCGCCTTGGGCCTTCAGCCCTTCGGAGGAGACGCAGGAGTGATGAAGAAGCAAAATGTTCGCACTCTATCGTTGATTGTGTGTACATTCACATATTTGTTAGTCGGCGCTGCGGTGTTCGATGCGTTAGAGTCTACCACTGAACGGAACAGATTTGAAGTATTACAAGGTTCGTATTATATCATGTCTACCCCCTCCCCCAATCCCCCCATTCAAATATCTACCCTATTATGAATACACTTTTGACATCTATCATCCTAGTAGATTTTTTTAAATAGACATATGGCATGGATGTAATAATTAATAAGTATTTATGTGAAATGGGAAAGACAAAATACATAAAATAAAAAATTATTTTTTAATGAGACTGGCATGTACAGCTGACTTATTAAGATGCTCTTTTGAGGTATTGTTTACCATAATGGATATACATATAACTTCAATGCCATACATATATTTATATACTTTTTTAAGTACTAAACTTGCAAAAACTACAAAGTCAAGTAGTTCTTCTTTTGTTTGGAAATATACTACTGAATTGTGAATTTATGAGATTAATTAGTTAAAAGCTGACAATATTAAAATAAACCAATTTAGTGTTGGCTGCAACTCCTTCCATTATTGCGATGGTGACGTCACCATCGTTATACATAGCGCGATGGCACCTTCAGCACCTTGTCATATTTCGAAAAAAAAAATAGTTTTTCTTTTAACGACATCTTATAATGACCGTACCGGTCATATGCTCTAAAACCGTGCGTGCCATCCTCAACCGACATTGACGGAATTAATATTCAAAGAATGAATTGAATCTGGGGGCACGGTAGTGCCCCCGCCAAGTCGAGCAAAAATAATTTATATGTTATGTTGATATGTTTATTTATAATGATATTGTACAATATTTGACATTGTTTACAATCAATTAGTGTATGTAAGTTCAACATTTGTACGCCGTGTTCTCGGTAGGATTATGCTGTATTCAATGTGATGCCTTTGTCTCTTGTGAAATGACCATAATTCTTGCTTATAAAAAATATCTTCTCTTATCTTAACTTGAATTGACATCTTATAATAAGGAAAAAAATTAAAGTACCTCATTTTGTGTTGCAGCAATCGAAGGCATGATAATAAGAAAATACAACATTACGGAGGAGGACTTCCGAGTGATGGAAACGGTGGTGCTCAAGTCGGAGCCCCACAAGGCCGGGCAGCAGTGGAAGTTCACCGGCGCCTTCTACTATGCCACCACTGTGCTCACTACCATCGGTGAGTTGATGGTTCATCAACCCTTTAACACCGTTTAATCGTTAATTACACTTTCATCGGTCATGACTGTATTGCCAGCTATACCAAGACTATATGACGTTTGTCATAATTAAAAGACTGGCGAAATGTACCTTAAAATTCGGGAAAATAATTAGTGAAGACTTTTTTTTTCAATTTATTTGTGTCGTAACTAGGACACAAATAAATTGAAAAAAAAAAAGGTTTGAATAGAACAAATTCAATTTGCAACTAAACAAAATGCTTTCGTTATCACTGATACACGCATTTCTATGTATACAAAAGATTGTAGCTACGTATTTGTAAAGTAATCAAAATAGTGCAGCCCTGTGCAATTACTGGCACAAGAGGTATTCCATCTTAGCCCTCTGGGTTCGCAACGCATCTGCAATAATCTGTAATCTCATTGGTGTTGCTGGTGTATATAGACGGTGGTAATTACTTACCATCAGGTGACCCACTTGCTCGTTCGCCTTCCTTCATAAAAAAGTTGTTTTTTAATTCAATTATTCCGTTGTTTTACAATTGCGAACCAAAACGTACCTTAACTGTGGTTAATAAAGCATATCTTTGTATTTTGATCATCAACAAATTATATAGCGACTCATGCATGCGCTACGCTTACGGAGTTTCGCAACACGAAAGTTGGAAGTTTTATTTATACTTCCAATAATTAGAACTTCCATCTTCATCCTTTGTTCTACGTTCCCCAGTCATAAATAGTCGTAACCGTTTGTGCTAGGGTGCGCAATTCCGATATTTATAGAATGAGCCAGTTCCGGAGTTCCGGAATTGGCCATACTAAAAATACCGGAATAACGCACCCTAGTTTAAGCCGCGTAGATACGTACTTTTTTTATAATGGCGGCACGGAGGCTTGTGCCAATGTCAGAAGTAAGATATTGTACGGTTTGTGCCGTAACACCCTCCCCCGTCCTTCTGCCTTCGGAAAATGATATCCCACCAAAGGCTAAAAAAACATTTGTCAATGCCCCGGGTGCGATTTGAGCTCCGTAAATAACCACTACGTTGACGAATGTCAACTTGAGAAGTATCGAAGTTGCTTAACACATTAACTACCACGCAGTAATATATGCTAAACTCGTAGCAAGGATTTCCCATTTGTAGCGAAAATCCTTTAGGAACCGAGAACTCACCTATAGAGTTCGTGGCACTGAATGTGTTAATTTATGTTCACCTAACTTACTAACTCACTCCTAATATTACAACTACTAACACCACCGCTTACTAACAAGGCTACGGGCACTCGACGCCGTCAACGGTGGGAGGCAAACTGTTCACGATGTTCTACGCCATTGTCGGCATCCCGCTGGGGCTCATCATGTTCCAAAGCATCGGAGAGCGCGTCAACCGGCTCAGCAGGTCAGTAGCTGTCTGCTAGTCCCTAATGAGGTCAGTTACTTGACGCTGCGAAGAACCACTGTCAGCATTTCGCTGGACTTCATCCACCATTTTTCAAAGTTTCGGAGAAAACGTCAACCATCTCAGCAGGTCAGTAGCTGTCTGCTAGTCACTAAGCTACTAACACTAGCCTCACTCATGAGGTCAGTTACTAGACGTTGAGAAGCAAACTGTTTATGATGTTCAACGCCATTGTCGGCACCCCGCTGGGGCTCATCATGTTCCAAAGCATCGGAGAACACGTCAACAGGCTAAGCAGGTCAGTAGCTGTCTGCGAGATACTAAACTACTAACACTAGTCTCACTCATGAGGTCAATTACTTGGCGCTGAGAAGCAAACTGTTCACGATGTTCCACGCCATTGTCGGCATCCCACTGGGCCTCATCATGTTCCAAAGCAACGGAGAGCGCGTCAACCGGCTCAGAAGGTCAGTAGCTGTCTGCTAGTCACTAAGCTACTAACACTAGCTTCTCTAACAAGTCCAGTTACTTGAACGTTGAGAAGCAAACTATTTACGATTTTCTACGCCATTGTCGGCACCCCACTGGGCCTCATCATGTTCGAAAACAGCCGACTCAGCAGGTCAGTCACTGTGTACTGGTTATTAAACTACTAACACTAGCCTCACGAGTCAGTCAACGCCATAGACGCTTAGAAGCAAACCGTTCACGATATACCATTTTTGTAAACAATTGTTCTAGCCCTTTTAGATTTTTTGACACGGTTATAGTTATTTTATCAAGGAAATAGCTTAATACTCTTCAAGATAGCGTTTTAAACCATTTTGAACGAGTTTCGTCTAAAACAAAAAACAATAATCGAACACTCGGTTCTTCAGAGAGCAGTAACGTAACGTCAAGTGTCATCTTCCGCAGCGTGATAATAAAATCCCTGAAGCACGCGCTGAACTGCAAGGCCACGAGCGCGTCGGAGGTGGACCTGATCTGCGTCGTCACCACGCTGTCGTCGCTCACCATCGCGGGCGGCGCCGCCGCCTTCTCCAAGTTCGAGGGCTGGAGCTACTTCGACAGCGTCTACTACTGCTTCATCACGCTCACCACCATCGGTGAGGCCGTAGCATCACAAACTCATCACGAAATCATCCACATTAGAACGAACGGCTCTTCATGAGTCCCGCTCGGAAGCTGCTGGTGTCTTTGCTTAATCATTGTTCAACTTTCACCTTAGGAAACTCTTTGAAACCTTGTCCCATCTCCCTGTAGTCCATTTAGCTATCGGTCTCTTTGACAATCGACAAACTTCTTCGAGTTCGAAGGCTGGAGCTACTTCGACAGCGTCTACTACTGCTTCATCACGCTCACCACCATCGGTGAGGCCGTAGCATCATAAACTGATCACCAAATCATCCACTTTAGAATAAAAGGCTCTCCACGACTCATGCTCGGAAGCAGCTGGTGTCTTTGCTTAATCATTGGCCCCTTTCACCTTGTGAGACCCTTTAAGTCGTTGTCTCATCTTCCAATAGTCCGTTTAGCTATCGGTCTCTTTGACAATCGGCATACTTCTCCAAGTTCGAAGGCTGGAGCTACTTCGACAGCGCCTACTACTGCTTCATTACGCTCACCACCATCGGTGAAACCGTAGCATTACAAACTCATCACGAAATCATCCACTTTAGAATGAACGGCTCTTCATGAGTCACGCTCGGAAGCTGCTGGTGTCTTTGCTTAATCATTGTTCAACTTTCACCTTAGGAAACTCTTTGAAACCTTGTCCCATCTCCCAATAGTCCATTTAGCTATCGGTCTCTTTGACAATCGGCATACTTCTTCGAGTTCGAAGGCTGGAGCTACTTCGACAGCGTCTGCTGTTTTATCACGCTCACCACCATTGATAAGCCAGCATTGTCATCATATAAAATTAGAAAATATCCCTGAAGGTGCTGATAAACTTGAACATTCACTTGTAATAAAGCAGTGAGCATTCGCCGTTTTTAAACACCTGCACGCTACGAGTTGTTTTATTCCTATTTCTTTTGTGAGCATTGTACATTCGATACATAAAACATTCGTGCTCATTACAAGTGAATGCTTAAGTCTATCAGCACTCTTAGAGTAAAGAGACTCATGAGCATCTTGAACATTTTCAGGTTCTCTTGACCGGCCGATATCCAATTTAGCCCAAACATCGCTCCTTACACATTGCAAGACACATCGTCACTCAAAAACATTGTCCCAACTTCCAACTGGTCTATCTATATCAGTATATTTCATTGTGAACAATCTCTTTCCTTCATTTTTTTATCAAAAACCCTAATTAACCCAAGAATGTGTTAAAGAGGTCCTTTCATATGGCACTTGACTTAAACTAGTACCATCACTTTGAAATTTTGACTCCTTTTGCAAAGAAACTAAAAGCATTTCATGTAAGTTTTCACTTGCAATACTTGACGCAATATTGAAAACTATACCAATCTAAAACGCCGCGCTAAATATGCCACCGCGACGGACGGACGGAGTTTAAACATACACGTTCTTTTGCTCTTCTGGTCCGGAACCCTAAAGCGGTATAAACCTGCCACCAGGCTTCGGCGACATGGTAGCCCTGCAGAAGGACAACGCGCTCAACCGCAAGCCGTCGTACGTGATGTTCGCGCTGATCTTCATCCTGTTCGGGCTGGCCATCGTGGCCGCCTGCCTCAACCTGCTGGTGCTGCGCTTTGTCACCATGAACACAGAGGACGAGAAGCGGGACCAGGCGCAGGCGGAACAGGTGAGCGTTGCAAACCAATAATGCAATAACTATAAAAATAAGCTCATTGTAAAATTCGCGTGTTACGGGTCTAAAGGTCAAATAATTAGACATTAGTATTTTATGCAACTGCTATAATGAGAGGCCTTAAAACACGAGTGTGGTTTTATGAAACGAACGTCTGCGACGCTAGGATCACACGAGTGTTTTAAGGCGTAATTATGTGCAGTTGCATACACTACTTTATGTACACACATATCATAAGTACTCTAAGATAATTTTACTTTCGTAACAACAAAAAATTAACAAACAAACGACAGCAATTCGATCCTCCGTCAAGACGAACTTTTTTTTTAATCATAGACAAACGAACGAAGTTCCTATTCTCATGTCAGTCGAGATCAAATGTCGTGCAGTTAATATTAAAAACACATACTGAATTGCCGTTTCGTATCGATAAGTGTTTTAATATTTATGGATACTAGAAAAAAGTCTCACTTGAGTTTTGACAGCTGTTCCTAATTTAAACTCATAACCTTACCAAAATCGATATTGTAATAACCATTAAAGTACAGATTTTACCTTCTACCACAGACAAGAAAGTTCTCATACTGAAATTGGCTGTAATAATGCAGGTAATTTCCTACAGTTTCTGAACGCGTTATAGAGCACTAATGAAATATGTGTACATGGGCGTACCCAGCTTCTGGCCTGGGGGGGGGGGGGGGGGGGGCAAGTCAGATGCTAGATTTGGTAATCCTCGTCCGCCATCGTCGCGCATGGTTTTTTGGCAATTGCACCGTTCATTTTGCCAGTGTCTACTGCGCGGTTTATTAAAAAGTTGGAGCATAAGGCCCCGTTTACACCTTGATTAGTGATTAGGCGAGTTCATACTCGTTCTGCGAGATTTCCAGAGGGGGGCAGCTGCACCTCCCTGCCCCCTGGGTACTCCAATGTGTGAGTAGATAAATAATAGTGCAATAGTCTGCAGCTACGGTTGCCAGATGTCCGGTATTCAAGCGTACAGTCCGGTATTTTCGAGGCCTGTCCGGTAAAAAATAAATGGTCATACCGAACAGAACAATGTCCGGTATTTTGAGGAAAGTCGGTACTACTGGTCACAAGCGCCAAAAGTAGGCATAAGAAATCCCTCCAACGCAAAACTCGCGCGCGCTCCTCTGACCTCGCTGTCTGTATTTGCGTCTGTGGGCTCGCACTTACCCCCCCCCCCCTGTTTTGGGGTTTTCCGGTATTTTATCGCGACTCACCTGGCAACCCTGTCGGAATGTGATCGCAGGCGCAGCAGGTGGCGGTGCGGCTGGAGGGCGACGTGATCACGGCGGACGGCGCGGTGCTGCGCGGGGTGGCGCGCGGCACGCGGCTCCCGGCGCAGGCGCAGGGTGAGCTAATCTCGATGTGGTCCATTACAGTATTACCAAAAATATATTGTGCCACGATGTACCTGCGCAGTGAACCAATTTTAGCAGCGCGAGAAATTTCGATCTACCAATGATAAAGTAGAATTTTACGCGCGCTAAACTCTTGCGCTTTTATTGATCTATCGATTTCGGAGCAACATGGCGGCAGCCCGTGCGCGACAGTGTACGAATTGTGTAAGCGGGACAGAGCTAAGAATGCATAGCAAGCAATACTCTGCCAGTTGCGCTTGCAAATAAAGTACAATATGGATTATTCACACGTTCGGCTACTGTCGGAAACCGGTCTGCGCTTCTCTGCGCAAACGAATACTGCCGATGCTCAATATATTTTTGGTAAAACTGTACACATATTGCCGACAATACTCGATGTATGTATCTTCTTCCTTACATAGTATGAAACAGAAATCACTATCCGTCCATGTCTGTCTTCGTATTATCGACCGCTTCTAAACCACGCAATGGATTTTGATACAATTGTCCATGTCATTAATAGGAGTGTGAACCCAGCCCCAAAAAGCGCTCCTCATACAAACAGCGATAACGTTTTCCACCCTCTAAACCATAATCTATGGCAATGATTTTTTTTAGTATGTTGTCGTTATGCCCTAGAACTAGGTTTGTATGTTTTGATTTTTTAAATATTCTTTATAGATTTGACAATATTTGCATTTTAAGAGTTTCATACAAAACAAAAAAGCGTTAATATTTTTGAAACTCTTAAGAATATTTTAAATTCAAAACATACAAACCTAGTTCTGGGGCATAATGACAACATATAAAAAATCATGGCTATAGCTTAAGGTTTAGAGGGTGGAAAACGTTAACGCCGTTTGTATGGAGAGCGGTGGGTTCACACTCCTCTTAAGAGATTTTTTTTATGTACAATAAACTATGACTAATTAAGTTTTTGTTAGTAAATTGCACCCACGCTAAACCGGGCCAGTGGGCGGGGCACATTGCTCGTAAAACCGATGGCCGATGGGGCGGAAAGGTTCTCGAGTAGAGACCACATACCGGAAGACGAAGTGTCCGTAGGCCTCCCACAAGATGGACCGACGGTCTGGTGAGGATCGATGGAAACCGGTGGATGCGAGCAGCACAAGACCGACCGTCGTGGAGATCCTTAGGGAAGGCCTATGTCCAGCAGTGGGCGTCTTTCGGCTGGGCCGAAACCGGGGCTGGTCGCTAGTGCAATAATAAAGTACTGACAACAAAAAAAGCTTGTATTAAAAATTTGTCAAAGAAGCTTTTTATGTTAATTAAGTTTTCGCATCTGCAATCTGTTCGATGTTGCGGGTGTCTATAGGCGGTGGTGTACACTTACCATCAGGTGACCCACTTGCTTGTTTGCCTTCCTTTTTCATAAAAAAAAGATTACAACCTTTTTTTTTTATACAACATAGGAACGCAAACAAGCAAGTGGGTCACCTGATGGTAAGTGATCACCACCGCCTCTATAGGCGGTGGTGATCACGCAACCAAGTTTGTTGTTGCAGGTGTCTATACACCTGCAACAACAAAGAGAGTGGAGATGCGTTGCTAACCCAGAAGGCTAAGATGGAATACCTCTTGTGACAGTAATTACACCGGCTGTCTTGCTCTCCACGCCGGAACACAACAGTGCAAGCACTGCTGCTTAGCGGCAGGATTAGCGAGCAAGATGGTGGTAGCGATCCGGACGGACCTTGCGCAAGGTCCTACCACCCGCAAAACCTGCTTTTTTTATTTACTTGTGTACATCAAAAAAGAGTTTACGTTGTTGATGTTATATATTACTACGTGTGATCGTCGCAGGCGACACGTCGATGATGCCCCTGTACGTGGACGACGAGTATCCGCCGAGCGTCTGCAGCTGCTCCTGCAACTGCTTTGGGCCCAACAAGTGAGTATAGAACTTATATTAAACATGCGGACAACGAAATAATTCCATAAGGGTTCCTTTTTATATACGGAACCCAAAAATAGTACGGAAAAGCCACGGCGATGTTTGAAGACCTAATTGAGATTCTGATAAAAATCGAGTTTCATATACCGTTCAATGTCGCCGTGTTCATAGGCTGGTGTAACCTCCTAGAAATTTTAATAATTTTTGACATAGGAGGTCTTCAAAAATCGCCGTAGATAGGAAGTTTTGACTTAAAAAATGGAAAAAAAATTAGCAATAAGTTGTTCTTAGCCAGAAAATCTGTAACTTAAAATAGTTTCTTAAAATAACTATAACTCATTGTAAGTACATCCCTTTGCTAAACACAGGCCTGCTCTCGTGTAAAAATAATAGAAATTTATATTGTCACAAGTACAAATGTTCAGAATATTCAGTGGATGAATTGGTCACGAATATTTCGGATAATATACGCTATCGACCATGAATGTATACCTGCTGGTAGGCGTTAATCTGCAGCCTATTGACGCTCGCTGTACCAAAGTATCATTCGCTCGTTGCCGACTCTCCAAGACTCTAATGAAATCTATTAACAATACGGTTTTCTAATGACTTTTTTATTTCCAAAATTGATAGAGTTGGTTAAAAGAAGAAAAACTGTGTTTTTAGTTTTCTTTTACGATCATTATTTTTCGAAATATCACGAGTAATAAAATGACAACGGGCGTGCGTCGCGAAAACGCTATCGCGCTGCATACAGGATCAGTAACGTCACTATAGTGATTTTGTAAGGAGCCAACACTAAATCGTGTATATTTTAATACTGTAAGCTTTTAACTAATTACTCATATACAAAAATTTTCTACATTTTATATTTGGATTCGAATGACATATTTCGAAACTAAAAAAGAGAACTTTTTGTCTTCGTCATCTTTGTAACTTTGTATCACTGTAACTTCTAAAAGATCAGGTTTTTTACCTACTTCTTTGGACATAAGTATGTTTTTAGTGGTCGTCTACAACAATTTTGCACTTTTATGCCGTTTGATTTTTGAGTGAAATACCGTATTCCCAAAATCTAATTTTCCAGGTCAATATTGTACCGCGACCCGCTGTCGCCCGTGCCGCCGACCAACGTGAAGCAGATCAAAAGCAAGAACTACCGCGAGCTGGGCAACCTGCCGCGCTACGCCGAAAAGCCTTCCAAGGACCGCTCGCAGTCCCTCCGGCTGAACTCAGCCTCGGGGTACCTCTACATGAACGCCAAAACCAACAGCTTCCAACTTGAGCCCGACGACTTCCGAGAAATAGTGGCCAAGCGGAGAGAGCAGCTGCGAAAAGGTAATCAGTAATTGTTTTAAACTTTCGCGATTTTCACACATACTTATTAAGTTTATCGGGACTAAAACGCGATTATAAACTGTTTATTATAGTTAATGTAACAAAAACAATCTAAACAATCTTATTTACTATAACATGAATTGCTTGTGAGTTACATTGTGTTTTCATGCGATGGCCAAAGTCAATCTATTTTACTGAAACACAAAAGATTTTTTATATTAATAAAAAGGCAAACAAGCAAGTGGGTCACCTGATGGTAAGTGATCACCACCGCCTATAAACACCCGCAACACCAAAGAGATTGATGCGTTGCCAACCCAGAGGGCTAAGATGGAGTACTTCTAGTGCCAGTAATTACACCGGTTGTCTTGCTCTCCACGCCGGAACACAACAGTGCAAGTACTGTTGCTTAGCGGCAGGATTAGCGAGCAAGATGGTGGTAGCGATCCGGACGGACCTTGCACAAGGTCCTACCACCCGAAAAATTGATGTCTCATACACATAAAGGCTAGGTAGTGTTAGTATTTGTAATTCTATGAAATAGGGTTTACACGACACCATGGGTTTAATGCCACATACTGACCTAAGCCTTTTTTTTAAAGGGATGATGATGTACGAGATGAGCTGCAACAACAACGAACAGTACCTCAACCCTTACCGGCACAGCGTCAGCACTCGCGTTGAAACCAGCCCGCACAGCTCCTCTCTCTACTCCATGAACATGAAATCTGATAACAGAAGCAACGACCCTCTAGTCGACGATTACGACTCCGAGAAATCAAGTTACGCGAAAAAGAAACTAATGAAGAACATAGCTAGGAACACCAGCAAGCAAGAGAACTATTTCTACGACGACGCGGTGCTACATTTCGACGACGAGTACGCCTTCGACGGGTCTATACTGTTCGCTAAGAGGAGAAAATCTATAGATAGGAACTGGGATTTCGCCGCCATGCCCAAGAATCAAGACCCGGACCAGGTGTCCGTGGAGAGTTTCGGCTACTACCTACCGGACGATGACGATCTCGAGCAGTACTACGCTAACGATACGCTGACGTTCAACATGCCGCCGCACCGCGCGAGCATTTAGTGACGCCGTGCGTTGTGCCAAACGGATTGTGCCAAAACAATAGGATAGTGTTAGTTCCAAACTAAAAATGGGCCAATTAATTAAACTACGGTTAAAATGTAGACTTTTACAATTTTGCGGTAGATTTGAATTTGAACGTTATAGCTTTTACACGTAGGGGGGTAGTCGCGTTTTTTATTAATTCTATGGATACTGAGCTTGGCTTCCTGTAGATATGTACAGTGTTTCGACGCTTCTAGTGCGGCGGCGGCGCGGCGCCGGCCTCACACACACACACACACACTCACTCACTGACGCAGACACATGGGTGCATCCACTGATTTTGTTTTTGAGATAAGAGATGTATCCACTTTTCTCACGTTTAGAATTAAAGCGACCCATCTCTGAATTATACACGTCCCAAAATATCAACTTAACTAAAAGACATAGGGTTTAATTTTGGGAAATGTCATATTCAGAATTGAGTCGCTTTAATTCTAAACGTGCGTTTTGCATCTTATTGTATTAAAATGTGTTCCAAAAATGGATACATCTTATAATCCACTGATCGGCTAAAATAGTACTTTTGCAAAAAAGACTTTCCAAGATTGTTTGTGACATTTCTTATCCTAAAAATAACGAGGTATGGATGCGTTATAATAGTGACGTCACTAGTGCACTATGGAGCGCGATAGAGCCTCGCTGACAGTCATTTTACATTTTTTGACATACCGTGGTTCGAGAACCCACGGAGTCGCTATTTATTTTAAAATATTTTCAAAAGGTCTATGAGTGTTATAGACCGAGCCCAAGTTAGGGTTTAAGCCGTAATAAGCTGATCCGTGCTGAACTCGCAAACGTCATCTCAAGCTCAAGTCTTATAAACTGAGCTTCTGTTCGGGATCTTGAGTACGCGATCGTTGAGGCAACGTCAAACCAACGACAGATTTTTTTCTACGGCCAGATACAATTATGGCATTAGCAAATCCTTAGATTTTTTGAGGCACAACTTTACAGTAAATAAGTATTTATTCATCGTAAACTGTGTACGAAGGTATAGTCATAGAATAAATAATAGTACTAACGTACAGAAACTTCTCTTTTTCGACCACCATTAAACGAATTCCAACTTTATTATCAGACACAAAACGTTCGTATTACTTCATAAACATTCGCCAGGCGGCATGCGTCAAAAGAAAGGCGCCGCCCGCGCCCGCCTTCCACCCGCAATGCCCTGGCGCACCGCTAGGGTTGGGCTGCTTACTGTAATACTATCACAACGCGCGACACAGAGTGAGCGGGCGCGCGCGCGCCAAGTCGGCAACCTACTGCGATTAACCTATGCCATAGGTGATGCGGCGAGCGCACCTACAGTGCGGAGTGGAACCCCCCTGGTATAGTGGCAGTTATCAATGTCATTATCATTAGTAATGGTTTACTCATGTGCTGCTAGAACTGAGAGTGTTTGTCACAAACGCGTAACTGCCACAACACCGCACGCTGCACGACACTTTTAGGCATTATTGATCGCAAGTGTTAAGATTTCCAGCTGGGTTTAAGCTTAAGAACGGTTTAAAACGGATTAGTGCCATACTTGGATAAGAGTTCAGCCATAACTCAGCTACTTGATACGCTGACTTGATCTCAACTTCGGTTTATAAATTAGATAAGTACGCGCTCGTACTTGAGTTCGGTGTATAACTACCATCCTAAGTCAAAGTATGTATTGTATTACAAATGTCCAATATACTTCGACTTCGAAAAATATTTTTTAATAAATAATGACTAGCAGAACCATAGCTTAGCAAAAGTCCCAGCCCTACGCTCACACGTTTAAGCGACTGCGACAGCGGGACTATATCAGCATTTGCAACTTATGAGCAAATGCTCATATAGTTTTGCTGTGACTAGAGTAGATGTTTATTAGTCATATCTACTTTACACGGTTACAAGTTACAGTTATGAGTGACAGCGGAAGGCTACTCCATACACTGTGCTTACAACCATACAATAACACTTCCCATACATAAATTGAAGAGGTCCGGCGCTTCGTGTTTTAGGCGCTTTCATACGTTAAAGCGATTAATACTATAGGTTCCGATCTTAATACCACAGCTCGTATAGACTGTTAGTTTGTAAACCTACTGAGAGAAATTGGCTCGTCAAACGGCTAGCGCAGTGGACCTTTCTCTTTTGTCCTTCAGTTTGAATTACTGTCTCTTTTCTACCAGTAGAGTTAAAGGGAGACATACAAAGTTTTAACGGATTAGATGCGGATGTTTCGGGCTAAACATATGGATTATTCTTAACCATGTTTACTACAGGAAATCTGAAATAGACGAAATAATAGCTGTTTCCATACATTTCGGTCGAATAAGTATTGAAGTTGTCTATAGGACAGCTGATTTTATTGATCTCACGGTTAAAAAAAAACAGTATGCTCTATACGTTAAGTCCTTAAAATATCCGCACCTAATTTGTTACATTACAGAAACAAGAAGACTCGGATACCTGTGCTAGCCGTGCAGATATAAGTTCGATATAATGTGTCAATATTATTGTGCGATATTATAGACTAGCACCCTTGCCTATAGGATCCCATGGCGCCCGTTAGATAGAATTTTTTAATATTATACATAATATTTCACAATAATATTGAAATCCAAATAGATATGTTAAAAATGTTCACCCGCAAAACACCGTATTCGATTATTAAATAAGAATTCTTGTAAACTTTGCACGGATGAGAATCTATTTTCTTACCGAAAAAGTGTCTAAAATGACAATTTGCATCAATTCTAATTTAATCATTCATTAACGCATTCACTATCGGTGGCTTAACATGACTAGGTTGAATTTATCCATCAGCGTCTCTGTCAAATAATGTCAAAAGAAAGGGACGCATATAAAGATAAACTCAGATAAACTATGCCGGTCAAGTTAGGGTGGTAGACCGAACTCAAATTCCAGTTTCATACTAGAGCAGTATCAAACTGGTACTTGAGTTCGATCCTTAAATACTACCCTGATATGACCGGCCAAGTTAAGTCTTTCAAAGTTTATCTATATGTGCATTTCCTTTGCGTTTCCAACGCACATTTGCGCTTAAACGAATGCAAAATAATGACAGCCGGTGGAAGTACCGGAAACGCCTAAAAGCGTCGCCGGTAGTGAACGCGTTGAGTGTTGCCATGTTTTTGCGGATGAAAGTTTATATGCAAGAAATAACCTCAACATGTTATAATTATAATGAACAGTTTACTACGTTGTAGCGCCAAATCAAGAGTTGTGAAAATGACCATTTGTTAAGTGTAATGCACATCGCGTGCGAATATTAAGTGAATCAGTCTTTCTCTCTTCATCCTGCCAATCGTATTTTCACTATTAAACATGAGAAATTTTCACGATTTACCAAGAGGTATTTTCAGTACTAACCCAAGGGAACTTTCAATATTAACCAAGGGAAATTTTCACTATTAACCGAGGGGCAATTTCAATATTAATCAAGGGGAATATTCACTATTTAACTATGGGAATGTTTATTACCAAGGAAATTTTTGATTGTTTTAAACTTTCGCGATTTTCACACATCCTTATTACGTTTATCGGGACTTAAACGCGATAATAAACTGTTTATTTATTTACCTCGACGTGGTCACGAGCAGACTGAAGTGGAGGGTGTCACCGCTGTTTAGCCGCGCGAGTTTTACGAACTACCCGCACTTGGTCTTGTTTATTTTTAAACTCGCGCGGCTAAACAGCGGTGACACCCTCCACTGCAGTCTGCTCGTGACCACGGCCGCTGCAATGCGGCCGAAACGTCGAGGTTAATAAATAAACAGTTTATTATCGCGTTTAAGTCCCGATAAACGTAATAAGTACAAGGGAACTTTCACTATTAACCAATGTACATTTCGGAGTTCGGACAAACATAGTGCATGAAGAGAGATAGACTAGTTTCATAAACGGGCCCTTCACTGGTGGTTACTTTGTGTCGCAATGTGTTCGGGGATTGATCCTTTAAAACATCGACGTAGAGGCAGCGCCCTGTTACGATCGCTCCCGCTGACGCCTTCAAAAATTTGCAAATTATCTCGAAAACGGACTTTAAAAAAAGTGGAGGTTCTTACTAAACCTAATTTACCTTTTTTAGATTTGCCTGACTGTCTTCTATCTCATTCAACATCCTGTATAATATTATTTGAATCAATTACTTTGCTAATCCGCGACAAGACAAATCAAATTTTAAATCTTAAAATTTTTGTAATCGAAATTTTTAATTTTCTGTTTTTTTTACCCATTACCTTAATTTTTCTTTGTGTTGTCATTAATTATAAAGCATTTTAAATTTAATTCGAATGTACAAACACTCTTTAGTCTCTATTGAAAACCACACGGAAAATAGTTAACAAGCATCCATTAAAAACAATTCACAAAATTTTTGAGGGCGTTTGTGTTTTGCGTTAAAAAGTTTAAATTAAGCGAAAATCCAGTATTGCACTGAAAGTAACCATAGTTACGTGAAGGGACCCTAGTTTTTAAAAGTTACAAAAGTGCATAACACGCTGCACGCTGAGTTATGTTAACTCGAATCAAATACTCGTCGCCAACGCTCGTCGCATGCGTAGTTACAAAACAACTAAGCGCTGGAGTTGTACTTGATGGAGAAGTTTAAGAGCGTGCAAACAGAGATTTGGCAACGTCGCCTATGGCTGCCAAATATTTAGATGTTTTCATTGATTTATCAAAATTAATGAATTAAAATACGGAATATAGGAACGGTTTGTACTAAAATATTGATAATGGATTGCAATAGTTAATACAGTTGTACTAAATAGTTATGATTAAGTGTAAAACAAGCATTTGGAAACTTTCCATTTTTAAATGTGTACATTTCGGTATAAGTATATAAGGTTTACTACTTACCAACAAATGTAAAAACACAAGTTCTAGTACATACCGTTGCTATATTCCGTATTTTAACTCATTAATTTTGATAAATCAATGAAAACAGCTAAATATTTGGCAGCTATAGGCGACGTTGCCAAAGCTCTGTTTGTACGCTCTTAATTTGACTTTTTAATCAACGATGCATTGACAAGTTGTCACTGACGCGCCACGTAGTCTTAATGCCAAACGCGAATTTGAACTTCAACGTTATACACGTAGGTCGCAGGTTCACCGTGTAGTCTGCTGTTCTGAATTTAAACTCATAACGTTACAGAAATCGATACTGTAATGACCATTAAAGTACAGATTTTACCTTCTACCACAGACAAGAAAGTTCTCATAATGAAATTTGTTGTAATAATGCTGGTCATTTCTTACAGTTTTTGAACGCATTATAGAGCAGTAATGATATGTGTGTAGATAAAGGTCCTTAAGTGCGAGTGAGTGCGCGATATTGGCAGTACCGCAACGTTTTATTATTGCGCGTGCCACGAGCGTTGGCAACTAGCATAGAATAGCTAAGGACAATTCTATCGGTTCATCCATTATATATAGTACTATGAACATTCTCCAATAATTTATATACCCTATACTAAACAGTCAAACTGACGAGAATTAATTATTAAAATCTAATTTTTAAATATTTAAATAATCGCCTCGAGGGGCTTTTAAACTATGACACATAAACTATATGCATTGCGTATTTTCTAGTCGAACTAAAATTAATTTTACTAAAGCTGGGATATCTGTTGGGGTTTCTAAAACGTTTGGAAATTTTATTCATAGTGTTAATTTTTTGTTTTATATTACGACCAGAAGTTATACAAACTTGTTTATTTAATTATAACGTTGCCACTGTTTAAACCATAGATCTTCTAATATACTAGACGTACTGAGTGCGCAAGTGAGAAAGTTATCTGTTATAGTAAGAAAGAGAGACAAACAGCGCCATTTGTAAGCTATTTTGAATGACAGCTCAGCTCAACTCGGCTCGCAGGTTACTTTTAACCATATATCACACTTTGACAGTTTATAGGCTAATAGTTATTACAAAGAAGTGTCTTTGTTCGCCTATACGCTAGCACAGGGTTTCCCAACCTGGGGTCCGAGGCCCTATTCCAGGGCATCCGCTGACTGATTAAAACTCGAAAGTAGATAATGATTAACCCCCTCATTCATAAAACATTAACAACAAATGTTTTGCCCCTTTCATTTGAGGGCAAACGTCACAATGACAGATGAAGACATAAAGCATGTTAACTAACAAACGTTTACGCAGCGTTTATGAATAATGGGGTAAAAAACGTAATGGCGCGACCAAGTGAAGTTAAATAGACCCAAATAAGTATTGCACACTCGTTATCAGAACAGTTTTTTCTGGGTCTGCGGATCAGGTCACCAGTGACCCGTTTCACGAAGCTACAAGTTACAATTTTACAAGTCTAAACCGGCAACATTGGTCATTATGCCCATTGCCATTGGTCATTATCGACCAATGTTGCCGGTTTAGTTTTGTAAAATTGTAACTTGTAGCTTAGTGAAACGGGCCACAGGGGTCCGCACTTGAAAAAGGTTTGGAAACTCTGCGCTAGCAAATACTAAGTTAATGATTTGAACTGTCAAGCTGATTGAGCAGAGACGCAGTTACATGTGAGAGTGGGAAGGCAATATCTCTAAAGGTTGGGTTGAAACGGTGGCAACACTCTGGTCCCCAAAAATGTTATTAAATTAATCAAAACGGTTATAGATTTAAAATCTTGCGAATATTACTGAAGTGATATTAAAATAAATGTTTCGGCGATTGTGAGGTTTATTGGCGGTTGGTAATAATGCATATGTTATGATTTCGCTTTGTATCTCGAAGCTAGTTCAAAGAAATACTTCATGTTAAATTATTGTAATCGAAATTATTTATTTTTAAATTTACTTTTTTTTTATATTTCATGTTGCTTAAGTGCGGATTTAATTTCACTTATGGCAAATGTAAACGCAGACACGGAGGCACTTGTTTCGACAATGGCCAGGCCTTGATCACATGTAAAACAGCCCCTATTTCACAAAGCTGACAGGTGACATGTGACAACGACAATTAAGCATACGTTGCTGACTAGAGGAGTTATTGTATTGCCGTGCTTAAATTGTAGCTACGCAAATCTGCATTGTCGTTGTCACTTAGACTTATAATACTAAAGACTGCGGCCGAGCGTGTCGCCGAAAGGGACAGCAAACATGTAATTTGCTCTGATCATGATGAATATGATTATCTGTCCTTGAAAATACCGGCTCGCAATAAAGGACAAAAAATACTGTTTCTTTCTTTCACAAGCAATTAATGTACGTCTTATTTTTGTGCGAATGAAATGAAAGGTGTCCAGCAATCTAAAGCATTCTCTTTCTAAGGGTTATTACCTGTGGCCCGTTTCACTAAGCTACAAGTTACAATTTTACAAATCTAAACCGGCAACATTGGTCAATAATGACCAATGGCAATGGGCATAATGACCAATGTTGCCGGTTTAGACTTGTAAAATTGTAACTTGTAGCTTCGTGAAACGGACCACTGACATCTTGTTTGATGAAATAGAGGCTTGTTCTAATTTGACTCGAGACTGAACTTGCCCTCAAATATGGTTTATTGTGAACCAATTTAGCCTGAGTTCACGATCAGTCTTCTTCGCGAGTCTACTGGGAAGCCATGATTTGTCACCGTCTGCTATTTTCGTCCACTAGGAATAGACTAGTTCTATTGTCATTAGTTACAATTGGACCCCCTTTTTTTTACCTTTTTTAACGCTAAGGATGGATATATCCGCACCACAAGTTCAACATTTTATTCTAATAAATTAAATTAAATTAAACATCAACCACGGATATATCGGTCAGTGCGTGCAACGCAAAAGAGACTTAAACAAGATGTCGTTAGATTAAAATTCGCGTTGACAACTAAAGTTTATTCATTCGCATTTGTCTTAAGTAGTAACTATTTCTAACCTAAAATTTAACTTTATTTAGGCTTTATTAACATTGTTTATCGCCTAAATGAAGCAAATCCAGGCTTTCAATTTTTTTCGAAATAATTATTGTAAAGGTACTGCAAGCTTTTGCTAGGCACCCCTGCGGCGTTGTATGGTATGACCCCTACTGTCGCCTTTTATTTGAATCTCATTTCTGTCAAACAGATAAGTGCAGAATTTCGCGGCCGGATCTCAAGTCGGAGATTCTAACCCCCTTAACTTATAATAGTCTATTATAAGTTAAGGGCTGTCCGTATAATATCTTTGGTAGTCTACTAAGCCGTAGTTCGAAACTGCTTAGCATTTTCATGAGTCTACGGTACAAACTCATTTACCGCTACGCTACTAACGCAGAGGGGCTAAGTGAGAGAAATATCTCGTGTGTAAGAAAGGTGGGATATACCGCGGCGTTACCCGACTACGGCAAAGACAAAAGGAAGGGTTATGTTTTTAGCATTCAATGCCAAGACTTTGTCTGTTCCCAGTGGACGAATAATAAATTAGTTTTCCTATTCTTAAGTTTGCAACAGTATTAATAATTCTGTGATCGTTCCCACATATGCCAATATCTTGCGTAGATAGTTAATCGTTCGTTACGTATCGTCCGCAAGTACAGTCATCAACCAAAGTAGACTGAGAACTTGTAAATACTTAATTTAAGTAACTAAATAAATAGTTGACATAATATTTTATTCGAATAAAATTAAATCGTGTGCCATGTGAATGTGATGATATTAATTACTTTCGTTGCTGACTATACGTGCGTACGGGGCTTTGGCTAATTGTTTCCTAGATTATTTTAAAGCTTAGCAGGGCTATGTAAAATTTGTTTACCGTGACCAGGATTTCGGCGGCCATGTTTGAATGGAAGTGGCGCCACTTTTGACAGGTCGCCCGAGTTCCTGGTTGGTACTAAAATTAAAGATCGTTTTGTATAATCTGTTATCGATTGTAAGAATTTTGACTGATATTATATTAATGTGTCAAAAGTATGTTCTTACGAGTATGTTGTGAGTATTCGTGTCTTAGTTAAAAAATGTAAACTTCTGAGAAGCATTCAGCGTTTGTCCAGTTCAAACTGGTTTAGGAAGAAGGGACAGATCATTATGTTAATTTAAGCGTGCCAACGTTTCTGGTTGCCATGGCGACAATAGAAGCTAGCTTTTTTGTACAGTCAGCTTAGCAGCAAATATTTAATATCGTTACAGACGAAGTTACTGAAGAAGATTCATACAAGCTCTTAATTAACAACAAATATTGAGTTAGCTGTCAAAAATCTCGGGAATCGAACCCGGAACCTCAAGCTTTGTAGTCAGGGTCACTAACCACTAGGCTATTCAGCTAAAGAGAAGACAAGGAATAGAGAAGTAAGGATTGCTCCAACGAGAGATTATAGCTCTAAGATTTAGTGTTCACAGATAGAGCAGTGCCCCTATAGAGTTCTTCGTCTGTGTAAAGATCATCCGGTGCTGACTGTAGGTACTAACTTCGATAAGTCTTCCCCACTCGACTCTGTGTTTGCAGGCCCCCAATTCCGGCGCTCATCGAGATTCATCCGACGTTCGAGATGTGTCAAAATATGACAGATTTTGAAGGGATGTGACAGCTCTTTTGGCTTATCTCGAGTGTGACTTCATCTCTTCTGACGCGAAAATTGCCCCGCAGAACTCGATTAGTTGAAAACCACACAAGAGTATTATCAAACCGTGATTGGAATACAATTTGAGCACACTATCATTTCATAGATATAGAAATGAAACTTGACGTAAGTCTATGAAATGACAGTGTGCTCCAATTGTATTCTAAACACGGTTTGACAATAGTCTATAGATGCAGAAGGGACACGCTTGCATGAACAACTGTTAGTTCCGCTTTGAAACATTACCGTTTCATCTTCTCGAGCGCTGGTTGTATGTAACGAACGCATTAAGAAGTGTCAGGAGAAAAAAAATCGCATAAGTTAACTGGTAGTTCAGGGGTTCCCAAATAGTGCGCCTGCCCTCAGGGCCAGACTACACCGATTGCGTACACGTCTCATATGCGACACGGCTGCAACAAGATTAGTAAAGCTGCATTACGCCCTTTGTTCCCAACGAGTCACAACCTCAACTGTCACACTGACTCGTTGACGTTGAGAATATTTTGCTACAAAAAATCTCTAGTAGTCACTGTTACTAGATAGAACAATATTTAGTATTTATTCCTAACCGGTCACACCTGCAACTGTAAATTGTGACTCGTTGGGAACAATTCTTGCTAAAAAAAATCCCAAGCAGTCACACTGTTACAAGATGGGACAATTTTTGACAGTTGCGGGTGTGACTCGTTGGGAATAAATATTGAATACTGTCCAATCTAGTAACAGTGTGACTGGTTAGAATTTTTTTAGTAAAAATATTCCCAACGAGTCAGTGTTACAGTTGAAGGTGTTACTCGACGGGAACAACCCCATAACGCGCGCGTAACTCAGCTCTACATGGCTAGTTGGAGCCGCGTCGCGTACGCAATCAGTGTGATTCGGCCTTTAGGTCCCTACCTTCATAGGAGCAAGCTACTATTTCAATTTTATATGAGTAGTTCCTACTTGATCAAGCCATCAGTACTACAACCAACAACTGGCTCCAGTGTAGCTCTAACACTATAAAAATTGTAAACCGCGAAGAGAATACTAAACCGGTAAATCCGGTAATTTAGTTTGGGAACCTTTGCTCTAAGGAATACCTATACAAACTTATCTGTTTTACGTGTAGACCACCAAGAAATTGCTTGATTCCTCGATTGTATTACAAAGGGATAAGGTCTAAAAGTAGTCAAGAACTTACTTGGTCGACTATACGAAAAAGATCCCTCTTTGCATCCTGACAAAAGCAGATATATCAATAAAGAACATAACTCAAAATAAAGAGATGGCGCGATCTGCATTGGCCAGCATACTAGCGTTTATCACATAAGTATCCTATCCTTTTGCACACATTCCGGTTAAAAAGGGATACAAAAATGTCAGTGATAAAATCTAGCGTGCTAGTAGAAAGAGAGTGTAAAAATGTCGATTTGATGACATCAATTGTACCCTACTGCGCCTCTAGCGAATACAAACGGGATTCAGCAATTTTGTTCCTCTCTACTTCTCTCGGTGTTTACTAAAATCAGGTCGACGAGTAGTCTAAGCCGCGCCAATGAATAAAGGATTACTTAGTGAATAGTTTGGATGGCTAGGATTCACGATTTAACTATCCCAGTAAGAGAGAGACGCACTAAGCGACAAGAGAGAAAATAAACACGTACGCGCTATTTCACTCACGCTCTGTATTATTATAGAGTCTATATTCGCACATGACAAGTGCCATAGATGGACGTATACATAGTGTGAATGGATAGCACGACGCTATTTAAAAATTCTTTCTTCATCGGCGTGGCTTATAAACTATCTAAAGTGCCATTTTTGGTTCGAAGGCCAAACGTAGTGAGTTTTGGAGAATCGTTTAGCCAAGATAGCAACAGTCAGGCTGTCTCTGACTACCCCAAACAGGAATCGTAGGGATGTTACAGTCCGACAATAAACCGATGGCATTAAGTGAGGGCGCCACTTGCTTCGTAGCTGTCACATTTTGGACTTAAACCCTTACTTGTCTTAATTAGTAAACTACATTCTAATTAATTCTGCTCTTTATTGTCGGACCTTGGTTTATGTTTGTCTCTGTAGTTAAGTTTCTTGCATTTAAAAATGCCATCAAGTATAATTTAACTCTAGTCAAAGATCTGAATTTATTTACAAAAAATATAATATGCCAATTCATTATGTACATTGACATCAAGTTCCAAAGTACACTATTACATTATATATTTAGGTATATATAATATACACTGTTTACAATTGAGTGAGCGGCGTTCTAGTTAAATCGCGATCTGAAGTAATTGTAATTTAAAATGAGATTGTACCATAAATCGAATTTCATTAAAAAATACGGACTAACCCTGGCCTTTTATTGAACTTACCATTATTAAGGAAGATGTTGAAACATTATCAATGGAAATAGTAGTTTATGCAACTGCTATAATAATATAATTAGGCCTTAAAACACTCGTGTTATCCTATTATGATTATGAAACGAGCGTCAGTGACGAGTGAAATCACACTAATGGAAACAATTTCTTTGCTTATCCGCGAACCCAGTGTCAGCAATCGAGAAAAAAACAACGCCTGTGCTGATGAATACCTTATAGGTAGCAGGTATAAATAAGGCCGACCATTCTGGGCAACCTCATTCGTCGACTGACAGTCGAGAGGTCAATAGCTCCTGATGATGCCTCGTGGAGAGGTGCAACTCGTGTCGAGTGTTATTTTCGGTGTTGGTGGTTGGGTTGTGGTCGCGTTTGTGTAGTTTGTTTTATTTCTTTTATAAGGTATTCAGCACAGGCGTTGTCTTTTTCTCGATTGCTGACACTGGGTTCGCGGATTAGCAAAAGAAATTGTTTCCATTAGTATCAATATGGACTTCCGCAAAGTAAGCCTGAATATATAAACTACGAGTGAAATCTCCAAATGGCAGTGAAAACCGTTAAAAAATCCGTTGCGTGGTTTAGAAGAAGTAAGCGGCCTTGTTACCCGACTGTATACTATGTAAAGATAAAGAAAGATGTAGAATCTAGCACATTAATCTGTATATTATCAAACCGCAATTAGAATATAATTGGAGAGTAACGTCAGCACACCGTCATTTCATAGACTTGCGTCAAGCTTCATTCCTATATGTATGAAATAACAGTGGGCTGACGTTACTCTCCAATTATATTCTAATCGCGGTTTGATAATACAATGCCAACAGTAAATGCGTTAAGACTAGTAACGACAAACATTAAATAAAACTTGTAAGTAAATAGTTTTAACATGATTTATATTTCAGTCTCTTTCATATGAACTTGATATTCTGGTCCAGCCGCACGGTCACTGAAACAAAACGTACAATTAGCACTTCACGGCAACTAACACCAGTGGCCCGTTTCACGAAGCTACAAGTTACAATATTACAAGTCTAAACCGGCAACATTGGTCATTATGCCCATTGCCATTGGTTTTTTTTTGGATTTTATGGCCTGGTTGCGGAGACCTTTAAGCCACGTCTTAAATGTTCAGATTTTTCACATTTGGTTTACACGTAGCTTCTTCAAATTTTTTCTACTGTGTTTTTGATAAACTTGTACAACGGTCTATATGTATTTACATCTTTGAGCAATTTATTAAGCGGCGGCGGGCGGGAAGAAAAGTTATCGTAATTTTGAAACACTTCACTGAGTTCACTTGCAAGCACTAATCTGTCGATGAGGAACTTTTGACAGCTGAATACAAAGTGTTCCACAGTCGCTTCGTTTGCTCCACAGAAACTACAGAGGCTGTTTTGTAGTATTCCAAGTCTAGCTAGGTGTGATGATGCAGTGTTGTGTCCAAAACGTAGTCTGTTAATGGTAGTAATATAATCACGGCTGGCTCTTTGTATGGTGTCATACCATGGTCTCACTGGTAAGACTTCCTGGATGCTTCCGTACCATTTCCCTTTCTTTTCTTTATCTTTCTTCCACATTTCTACCCATAACTGGCTTATATTTATACTTATGGAGGAAAGGTAATCAGTCATAGGTACATACATAGCATCAGAAACATCAAGTGCATTCGTGCCTTCGTAAGCAGCTTTATCTGCCATCTCGTTGCCTGAAATACCCTTATGGGAAGGTACCCACATAAATGAAATGTCTATTCCTTTCAGATAGCATTTTAACAGTAATTCCTTAATTATATACAAAATAAAGTTTGTTTTAAAATGAATTTTCAAATTATCTAACCCCTGAATTAGACTTAAAGAATCAGTTATAATAAGATATTTACAACTATTTACATTGCCAATTCGTAATAGAGCCTGGTATACAGCATAAGCTTCTGCAGTAAATATAGTACATGCACTCTGCAAAAGAAAACTCTGAGACAATTTAATTTGAGGATCATACACAGCACAGCGCACATAACCCTCGCCTTTGCTTCCATCTGTATATATAGTGTAGTATTCATTTTCCGAGAGGAACTGCAACATATCTGTGTTGTTAGTGACTGAATCAACTACTTTAATTGGATGCGTTATGCTTTCATAAGGGAAGGAATAGCATGGCCATGGGCACTGTTTTCTAACTTTAATACATTTATTTTCAACTTCCAGGAAAACATGGAACAACATTGGAGAGTTACCAATCAGGAGACCTTCACCAGTTGCTAAGGGACCAGACACAGTGATTCGATGAGGTAAAATTTTGTTAATAATTTGTATGTTATTTGAGTACAATAGTTTAAGGCAGTACCTTTCAGCAAGAATGAGACGTCTCAAGATTAATGGCATAATTTTGGTCTCAACTTCCATGGCCCTTATGGGAGTTGAGCACATTGCACCGGATATAATTCTCAGAGCCTTATTCTGCAGAACATCTAATTTTTTTGCATGTGGACTATTCATATATGCCAAAGAACTATAGTCAAAATGACTTCTGACTATAGCTTTATATAACATAGATAATGTTTTGGGGTCTGCACCCCAGGAAACACCAGCGAGACATCTTACTATGTTAATGGCTTTCAAAGCATTTTTAGAGACATATTTAATATGGTCTTCAAAAGTCAGTTTTTGATCTATGATGACACCTAAGAATTTTTTGGAACTAACTCTATTAATAGCTTCACCACCATAAACTATATTGCAAGTTGGGTCATCATCACCAAAAATCATTAAACTACTTTTAGAAGGATTGATCTTTAAATGCAATCTTCCATCATAGTAGAGACTCAACTGATCTACTCGCTCGCTTTCATCTCGGCTCTGTTAATGTTGTCCACAGCAACTTGTAGATTCTGATTGCTACTGTATAGTACAATGTCATCGGCAAATTGTAAAATATTTACATTACTACAATTAACATATTTACATATTTCACATTTGTACAAATTATACAATAGTGGTGAAAGTGTGGCACCTTGCATTGTGCCTTTTGATGCATTTCTAGGCCCATGTAAAATATTGTTATGTTTGACATACAGAGTTCTATTAGTTAAAAAATTATAGATCCACTGACATAATAGACCAGGTATAACTAGATCAGACATAATGTTGACCAGAATACCAGGATCAACATTATCAAAAGCTCCCTGAACATCCAAGAAAACACAAACAGTATGTGACTTTAAATTATGTGCAATTTTCAGGTCTGAAATAAGCGAGATGAAACTGTCAGCGCAACTACGCCCTCGACGGAAGCCATACTGCACATGCGGAATAACACCATTTGCTTCGACAAACCAGTCCAATCGGACTTTAATCATATTTTCAAATAATTTACCTAAACACGAAGATAAAGATATGGGGCGATAAGAACTGGCCTGCACTGGAGACTTATCTGGTTTTAGAATTGGGATGACACACTGCGTTTTCCATGACTCAGGAATTATTTGATTATGCCATAAAGAATTAAGAATATCAAGAAATAATTTCTGCACAGATACATGAAGCTCTTTAATAACAATATATGGAAAGTTATCTAAACCTGGACTTGTGTTACGCCTAGATTGTAAACTCATTTTAAATTCATTCCATGTAAATGGGTATAATAAAAACTTTGAATTAGTATTATTGTTATTGGTTATAAAATAATTGTTTAAATTACTTGACTCTATTAAATTGCTATCATCTGACAGCTTATCTAAAAAAGGGGAAATGAACTCATCTCTGCAAGATCTGATACCGGTTTTAAGACCCTTGAACATCTTAATCATGTTCCAAATCTTACTTACAGGAGTAGTTCTATTAAATGTACTGCACAAATTATTCCATCCAGCTTTCTTTTGTTCAGAAATGGTTCTCTTTTTTAAAGCATCTAGTCTTTTATAATTTATGTAATTCTCTATTGTGGAATCATTTCTGTACAATTTCAAAGCATTGTAGGATGCCACAACGCTTTGCTCGCAAACCTCATTCCACCAAGGTGCTGGAGGTCTACTAGTAAAGCCAGTAGATTTGGTGAACTTTGGAATAACTTTCTGCTGAAGGGCATCAAGGCGGCTACAAAATTCAGTATAGGTAGCGAGTGGATTATCAACATTAATTGTCAAGCCGTCAAATGCGCTTTCAGATAGTTCATTATATTTGCGCCAGTCAGCTCTTTTATATAAAAACTTGTCAACAGGAGGGTTAATTTGATATTTATCAATGCAAAGGTTTATTTCAGTTATGGTTGGGTAATGATAACTTCCCATAGAATTGTCATGTACAGACCATTCGCATAATGGTGCTAAGCAGGCACTAGCAAAGCTGACGTCGATAGCTGATGGATTGTTTCTAGGGCGATTGACTGTCGTGAAACTGCCATCATTTAAGATACATAAATCAAACTCATCTATGATGTCATACAAAGCTTGACCGCGACCCTTAGTTGATACGCAACCAAACGCAATATGATGAGCATTAAAGTCACCACTAACAAAAATAGGTTTAGGGAGGTCTCGAATTATATTGCGCAGTCTATTCATTCTAATATGCCCACTGGAAGGAGGACAGTATACACAGAGTATCGTTAAACTACCTCGTTCAGTAGATAAAGATACAGCTACAGATTGAATGTCCTCATAGAAGGAAGTGTTTAAAATATTATATTTAAACTCAGGTTTAATTAATATTGCTACTCCATTGTGAGCGTTTTTAGATATCCGGGAGTGAAGATTGTAACCAGGGACTCTAAAATTGTGATTTTCTTTGAACCAAGTTTCATTAAGTAAGCATACATCAATATGTTGTTCTTGTATAAATTTAATTAATAAGGGCTTCTTACTGTTAGCACTTTGAATGTTAAACTGCGCAATACGTAACTGGGATGTTCTAGGAGAACCTAAAGCCATTATGGAGACAGATTTTTGACTAGCATGTCTTTAATAGTTGTAGTAGTGATCGGGGCAGGATCACTTTTATTACCCAGCTCTACCAACGTTTGTACTAGGGCCATTAGTACTTCACTGTTGGAGATTATCTGGGCTTTGATGTCCATGGGTTGGACACTCATTTTTACGGCCTGTGGCGCAGGCTTGTTATTTACATTTTTATATACAGAAGTTACAGGTTTATTTACAGAATTTACAGAATGTACAGTTTTATTATTTACAAGCAGACTTTGCTGCTGTTTAGGCAATGGCAATGGTGGGTATTCAATTTCCGGTTTCTTAGTTTGTGCAACACTTGCATATGTAATTTTACTTTTCTTTTCTAATATTTTCTTTATCTTTATTGGGCACAATTTAGATATAGCTAGATGAGGGCCGCTGCAATTGGCGCAGCAGAGCTCGTTTGGTTTGTCGGATTCTTTATATATGTGTTCGCCTGAACAAATTGAACACCTTTGCTTGCCGTTGCATATTTTAGCAGAATGATTAAACTTGAAACATTTAAAACATTGTTGCAATGGTGGGATATATTCGAATACTCTATAAGAGAATAGGTCATATTGAACATTATCCGGTAATACATTAGATAAGAATGTTATGCTAACTGTTTGTAGCGGGATTCGCTCTTGTCCTACTTTCTTGGTGAAACGCCGTATAGCAATAATTTCATAGATGGAACTCAACTTCGTGTATAAATCCTTATTTGAGATATTTGCTGGGACGAATCGAATGATTCCAGTTTTTTCTATTTGGGCTGCAGGTATATATGCTTTCATGCTATGTTTTTGTAGAAACGCAGAGTTGTTCAAAAAGTTATTAGCCGTATTATATTGTTTAAAAACAACTGCAATTTTATTGGCATTCAACCTTTGAATAGCCATCACACCTTTAACATCAGTCGTAAATATGTGGTTGAGGTATATGGGACTTTTGTTTTCCAGTCTGTCCGATTTATTAATGTGTTCTACAAATACCTTGAAGTCGGTATTGGTGGAGTTTTCTGGATACAGTCTTTTATAATTGGGTTTGAAATATGGCAAAAAGTCATTTTGCTCACCGCCGCCGCTATCACCGTCCTCGACTCGGACGCGCTTGTTGGAGTTGGGCGGGTTATCCCCGCCCCCCTCGTTTCCATCCATTTTATTGTTCCCGAATCACAATTTATTAATTTATTGTACGCTTAGACAAAGAAAAAATACAAAAAAGCAATTTTCAAAACTTTTGAAAAAATTCTCAGACCGCCTTAATTCAAGTTCCCGCCAAGAATCATTGCCATTGGTGATTATTGACCAATGTTGCCGGTTTAGACTTGTAAAATTGTAACTTGTAGCTTAGTGAAACGGGCCACAGTTGATAAAGAATAGTTAATTGAAGAATTAGATTGCATTGTATATAAAAACCTTCTGTAAAAAAATCTTTAACTCACACCAGAAACCGTATCAAAATCCGTTGCGTGGTTTAGAATGAGTAAACGCTGAAGATACGATGAGGGCAGACACAGGCGGAAAGCAAATTTGTTTAATACTATGTAAAGATAAATAATAAAGATCACAGATCACAGTATTTTCATCAACATCTTACCTGAGGATTGAAGCGCCTGAATCAAATCCGCTTCATTGGTATCAGCTGGTAACCGAAGACAGAACTCCGGTGTTTCATCTGTCGGTTGACCGGACTTATCTTGAAGATGGCTCGCAGTTGGTTCATCCGACTCAACCTCAACGTCCACCATAGGTGGGTAAACAGTCCTATCCGGAATTATGGTCTCTGTCGACCCTCGTACCTCCAAGGGGTTTTCGGGCACAAGTGGTATTTTTCGTATGAATGTTGTTCTGGGTTTATCATGAGTTAAGCTTTCTATGGGGTTGTTTTGAGGAAGTGTTTTTGGGGGTTCGCGGATAAGCGGTCGTCTGATATTAGATAAAATTCTAGGAGGTTGACGATACACTTTTCTTGCAGGTACGTCGTGAACTAGTGTGACGGTGCTACTTTCGGTTATTAAGGGTTGGCGAGGATAATGTGTTTCTATGGGAGTGTCGAGAACTAGAGATTTAGTGTCGGGATTGATGGCAGTAAATTTTGAAGAGGAATCGCCTTGGCCAATTGTTTGTTGGGGGGCTTTGAGTTTCCTTGTCACTTTACGGTATACCTTTGGCTTGAGAACACTAGAACTCTGTGCATTTGTGGAGTTTTGGAGACAAAGTCCTGTTGTATGGTCTTCTTGGAGTGGATCTAATGGTTGTGTGTCAGTTAGAGCCACGTTTTCATGTTTGGTGGATGGTCTGGCAAGCATTCTTTTTCTTCGCGGTGAGGTACTGCCGTCGATTTCATTGGAGCTTATCGTAAGTGCAGTTGATTGGTCACTTTTAGCGGAAGGGTTAGCAAGTACACGTTTTCTACGCGGTGGTCTGTCAAAGTTAGCGTCGCTTTCTTCGGAACTGCTGTCAGTCTGTAAGTTTAATATTTTTATCTAAGATGCATTGCATGTTTTCACACCCCGGTAAAGTTTTATCAGTAAGGAAGCCAGATGATAGTAATCCATTTGTTTCCCGCAATAGCGAAACTGAGGGAACCCTTCTTACATTTTCAAAACATGCGACACTAAAACGAATTGATAAAAAGACTTCGAATAATTTACTTACGTGAATGCTTTCAGAGTCAGATTTAGTTGTACTAAGAGGGTCTGACTTCGAATCATGTTCTGGTTGCGGATCATGGTCTGGCTGCAAATCATCATCTGGCTCCGGCGGCAAGTCTTCCGGTTCTTTCTTTATTTCAAATTTAAAGCTAAAAATAATTAAAAACAAAAATTTATAAAATATCTTACAGTGAGAAAATCAAAAGAGCCAGTTGAGGTTTCAAACTATGAAGAAGCCAGTACCAACCTGTCACCAATTTCTTCACTTAAGAAGAGGTTTTCACTCAGAATTTGTTGTCTTATAGCCGCTAGCACGGCCTGGATTTCATTCTGCAAACAATTTATACATATAGGTACTAAGAATTTAATATCCAGTTGAACTTTATCTACTAATTTATTCCTGCGGGTGGTAGGACCTAGTGCAAGGTCCGTCCGGATCGCAACCACCATCTTGCGCGCTAATCCTGCCACTAAGCAGTAGAGCTTGCACTGTTGTGTTCCGGCATGGAGAGCAAGACAGCCGGTGCAATTACTGGCACAAGAGGCATTCCAGTTTAGCCCTCTGGGATGGCAACGCATCTTCAATCTTTTTTGTGTTGCGGGTGTCTATAGGCGATGGTGATCACTTACCATCAGGTGACCCACTTGCTTGTTTGCTTTCCTATTTCATTAAAAAAAAGTACGGAAATTGTCAAAGATATGAATGCTCGGCGTGCGTTGTGTCAGCACTCACGTAGGGCCTCGGGCTGGGCACGCGCAGCACGTAGTGCGCCGCGTGCGCCGTGCGCGCCTCGCACGCGCCGCACAGGTCCCAGTCCGCGCACTGCACGCACGTGTAGCGGAACCTATATACGCACAATATTAAATAACAGTTAGTTCTCTGCAACTACTTAAATTATTTTAGCAATCAACGGGAAATGATCTGCAATCCGTACGTCGTGCTTAAACGTCACGCTTGCCACTTTCTCTAGTTTTTTAAATTCTTATCTAGTTTGGAATTATACAGGGCAAAAGTATTCAGTAGTACAGTACTCAGTACCTACCCAACAACTCGGCTGATGTTTTACTTAATATTTTGTCTAAAGGTAACAATATAAGGTAATAGCATTTACGAAGTCATGCAACTAAGCTAACGTCTCTTATTAAAATAATTGACCCGTACATGCTTATTTAAAAAGTTTGATAAGGCTAAAAGAACAAACAGATAGATTATTAATTTAAGAAAATATATGAAAAACAAAATGTCTTACCCCACTATAACTTCTCGGCATTCATTACACTGATACTCGTCATGTTGTTTATCTGGACAAAACGAACATGTTTAATTTAATAACACAAATAAGAAACATACTACTTTCACTTTATCAGTATAGTAAATATTAAAACCACACATCCATTATCGCCAAAAGTTAAGATTCAAATTGTAAGTAAGTAGAAGTAGTAGATACTACTGTACTGTTTCTTTCTGTGGTCGTACTGTTTCTTTGATCTTGATGATGCCTCGTATAGAGGCGAAACGCGCGTCGATCGTGTAGTTTTAGTGTTTAGTGGTGGTGGTGTGTAGTTGAGTCTGTGTGATATATGTTGTTTCGTGTGGAAGCGGAGGTGGGTGGGTTTTTGCATGAACATATATGTGTCGCACAGGCGCAGCTATTTTGCACGAGCCCGGCATTGGTTTCGCGGAGTAGCAAGGTAATTTGTTCCAGTTTGTTTTTAGAAGTAGTAGAAGTAAGTAAGAGGTAAGTAAGTAGAATAGTAAGTAGTAAGAATGAAGTAGGATAAAGAAATCATTATGCACAAGGAACCGGCCTCTTTAAAGATCGTATAGTTGTAGGCAAAAATCTTGAGCATAAATGGAGTAGAGGGGGTTAGTTTGCGCATACACATTTGTACTAGAGACGGCTACTGCGCATTCAAGCTCAGTGCTCAAGAAGTTTGCCAGGAACTGTAGCACAGGATATCAACTTGTCAGAGTCAACTCAAAATCTGCTGCTGTCAATGGGCGCCAAACCCTTTGCTTTTTGAAAAGATATTTTGAAAGTGAATACCAAAATTTCCTGTTTAGGCTTACAGGGAATACCCATGAAAGTCAGAAAATTACCAACCGTTCGGAAAACATCTGATAACAAGATACCGACAAGAAACTCAACGAGTAGTCATGTTTTTAATAATTAGAATTACAATGTTTTTTGTTGTTGATTCGTTGGAGAGAATATTTTATCTTTAAGAGTGGAAAATTAAGGGATAAATCGTTGTCTACACATAAATACGAGGTTCTAATCAGTTTTTATCATTATTTATAATCAGCTCACGCCTGTTTCCCTTTGAGGTAGGCAGATACCACAGAACGCCACTTGCTTCGATCCTGGCATACTTCCCTCCCTTCCTCCACACACATTCCTCTCTTCATACATGCTCGGCATACATAATCAGATTTAGTCTTTAGACAGTGTCACAGTGAGTGAGACAGACCTGAATCAGTTCTTGCGGTTGACTCGTCGTTGCAGTACAAGGATACTTCCGTCGGGATATCCTCCAGCGGCTCCTGCTCTTCTGAACAGGTCACAACATCCCCGTCGTCTGAAAATAGGTCAGCACAGAATAAATATTAGTACAAATACAGAAGTGTCAAACAAAGATCAAACTTAATTTCACTAAAATATTCACAAATACAAAGTACTTTTTGACTAGAATGTGAGAAAAGGGTTTAATATCCCTATTCCTCGAAATGATTTTGGAATTAGAGACATTATAAAATAAATTACAACGCCAATTCATAGCAGCCCGATGGAATGTCCTTTTCAGAGGCGTATTTAAATATTTGGCGCCCCGGGCCATTTAGCTTTGGCGCTCTATTAAATGACGATGAAGTATTTCATTTTAGGGGCGACTGCCGCCCCTCGCAGCCTGGCGCCCCGGGCCATGGCCCGGATGGTCCTAGGGTAAATACGCCCCTGGTCCTTTTAATTGTTGCATGAAACAGAATAGAATCAGTAATTACCTGCTGGGACTACCTCCACACTTTTCTCCCAGGAGAAAATCGGCTCCTTTTTTACAATCCGTGATTCTGTGAAACAAAGTTGTCAAAGGTTCAGTTTAACAGTCCTCTCTACAATGACAACATTGAAAAAAATCATGGCTGTAAGATTAGGTTTAGCGCTTTTTGGGGCTGCGTTCACACTCCTCTTAACGCTGAGCTCGTTGTGTTAACTCATCTTCTTCTTGGTTTTTGAATTGAATTGTTTTTATGTTAAATTATTAACGTAATCCAATTTATATTTAACTAGCGGACGCGCGCGACGTCGTTCGCGTGAAAATTCGTGAAAAACCTATGTCCGTTAGGGATAGTGTAACTTTCTATCTGTGAAAGAATTTTTTAAATCGGTTCAGGAGTTCCAGAGATTACCCCCTACATACAAACAAACAAACAAATATTAGTAATATAATATTAGTGTAAATTACAATTACATTCAGTGTTCATGTTAATTAATTATGGCTACTACCATTTAGTTTTTGTAAGAACATTGTCTACTAACACGCTATGGATCTGTAAGTTATCCGAAATAAACTTTGATTGATTGATTGATTGATTATCACCAACCTTGCAACGATGTTTGTGGCACGTCGTCATCATAATCAGTAATGCCTTCAGCGTACTGGATCGCATCTGCTCCACCGTCTAGTTGTAATTTCTCTACAACAAAAACAGAGGTTTGGGTAAATTAATTTGGAAGTCATAGTGCGCTAACTAGGGGCACATTCTAGGGATTTGATATCGACAAATATGATGTCGATGTTTATATACATATACTCTTCGGAAATCCTGTTGGTCTGTTAGTATAAATAGGCACGATATCGTAGTGTGTATTTTCATATAGATAGCAATCTGTATCACCGACAAACATGGAAAAAAATATTAATTGCACATGGTTTTCATAACGCTGAAAGCAATGTCTCAAACTTACTTGTGCTTTGTGGTGGCTCAGTACCGTTGCGGCTGTTATCGGCCTGCGCCAATTCTGGGGACAAAGGAAGATCAGATTAAGTAAAATGAATATAGGGTCTTTTTTGTCTGAATCTACTAGCGCTTCGAAATAGTGAAGATTCTGCTGAGAAGAAACGCCGCCAGAAACTCAGCAGTTTATGTTTCTTTTTTTCTGCAAAAAGGTAATCAGACTGACAATACTTATTATCGAACCGCGATTAGAATAGAATCGGAGAGTAAGGTCAGCACACTGCCTTTTTATAGAAATAGAAATGTAGCAAGTCTATGTAATGATGATAATGTAGAGCAGTGTGCTGACGTTACTCTCGAATCCTAGACTAATCGCGGTTTGATAATAGATAGGAAATAGGATCTTATGGGACAATTTGGATTTAGAACCTAACTCTCCACTGCACACTGTTTAAACTACACAGGCAGCAAAGAGCAGGCGAGGCACACACGAGGAACAAAACTTCATAAATTTTGATAGCAGCGTCTCCTCGCGGTTGGTGACTGAACTACAATAGTACATTTTCAAACTCCAGACCTTTGATGTAATTTGTATGGCACTCTTTTGGTAAAAAAAAACATGGAAACGGTGATAATTTAAGTGTTCCTGCCGGTACACGCTTAAAGAACACACATTTTCGCAGATGCGCTTACCCTCTATCATCGCTACCAACATTTAGTAAACAAAAGATGCGCCATACAAATTACACCAATGTTGACCAAAGGTCCACATTTTGAAAATATACCCACAAAATAAAATAAAAAACTATCTGTCACTGCTAGTCACTCGTGTCGGAGGCGGCCATTGTCAACTCTGGCTTTCGTTTGCTTGGACGTTGATGCGCTCTTGATTATCTCTTTTTGTTTACTCATCAAAGTTTTGTTCTAGCCAGTTTTATAAAAACTTATATAAGTAAGAACTTAAATAAGTTTTCATAAAATTTGCTAGAACAAAACTTTGAGTGTACATTTGGTTCTAAAAATAACACGCACACACGCGCTTGTGCGCATACACACGTACACGTATATATGCCTATCTATAGCTATACGAGTACACTGCATTAGTTCAGGCCCCTGACACTAACGGCAGCACTTTCCATATATGCATTTAAAACCCAGAGTTGCCACTCTTCTCATTCTATATTACAATGCTCTTTGGCAAAGATGAGTAAATACATTTAGTTTTGAAATAGCCGCACCTAATTTGAAAGCACCCACATGGTAAACAATCAGATTTCTCAATGAATTTGTCTTTAGCTAACCGCAAAATAAAGAACAAATAATGTTAACAAAAAACTGTGTTCTTAGAGCAATTGGGGTTAAAATCAGGGTGGGTTATTAATTATTGGGATAGAAATAAAATACGCATGTATTTTTTTGATGTATTTATGTTTGTCATAATACAGTTGCGCTGCTTTTTTTACCTTATCGTCTAATTTATAAGTTTTTTCCGTCTAAAATTCTATCGACAGATCTCTACACCAACTGTGAATATTAATTGTGGTATTAAAAAAAAACATTTAAATTTTTCTTTATGAATGTTACAATCCATGAAAGAAATCACAAATTAATCGGCAAAACCAGCAATCAGTTCCTTAATATTTTTTAAAGCATTCGCTGCTTAAAAAGGCAATTGTAATTTGTATCATTGCGAGCACCGAGGGTCCTGGTTGAAATTACGTGTCAACATTGAATCAAGACCACATTGAATTGACAACATTGCCACAGCGATTTAAAGGCTTCTATTGTCTTAATAAAATTATACACAGTAGGTACAAATTTGGACATTTTGACCCGTAATTTTTTTTCACGATAAATTTTATCGTCTTCATGCACTTAATAGCGCTCTGCCATATCTCATGGTGAGGAGAATTTCTCTTTACCACTGATCTCGATCTCGACCGCATTGAGCGAATCAAATAAATTATCTATTAACAGAGCAAACGGTATTATATTTTTGCATTCCGAGGGAACGTCACCTCTTGCCACCAAATTACCAGCAGCTACAGCCGTGCTGTGGCTTAAGACTTGTGCTGCATTTTTAACCATCATTTTTTTTATTTTATCTACCTCGACATGTTTCCTCGTTATTTTGGGTAGAAGTCTCAATTCAATATGAGATTGGTCAGCTTCAAATATGCGCTGGAAATAATCCCATTTAATTATCTTCACTTCATGAAGAGCACTTCATGGATATATTCCATGTCTTTATTCAGCAAATTGTTTCTAATTCCTTTTAGTAAATGTAGTCAAATAAAGGTATTATTTCTTATTATAATAATTATATCTTTTTTCCATTCTTTGCCCGAATTAAAATATATTCGTTTTGCTTTTGAAATTAAACTGTTGATACAGCTTGTATTCGCTGAACCTTGGTCACACACCGTTGCCACTATGTTTAGACCAGTAGAGCTTGAACATTGTTTACCACTTTCAATTTTTTTTTTCAATTTATTCGTCTGTAAATTTTGTACAAAGTAGTAGGCTACTGGTTGTTTAAAATTTTTCTTTATTCCCTTTACCATAAACACTAAAGCATGATTTGCAAAATTTTCGGTTTTTGAATTACCGAAATTTTCGAAACCAACAAGGTCGTTTGATATAATGAATTTGTGGCGTGATTGATATTTCGTCAAATATCAAAGTAGACGATATTGTGGTAACAATTTAGAAAGGCTGTCTGGGAGAGATAGCTGCTTAGCGATAAGACCGCCTGTTGTATCCCATGTAAAATTTTCCTGTATGGGTTCCTTATTGTTTACTTGTGTGAATCAATAAAGAGTATTTGTTGTTGTTAGATACCGTAGCCTTTAGTTCTTTGAATAATCTTCTGATTTCGTTTTTGTTTTTACGTGCCGTTCTTGCGCACTTTGTTTTTGTTTTCTTCCTTATGAATTCGAAAGTCTTCTCTGAAAGCATAATTCTTCTTTAAAGAAGTCGAAAAGTAGTAAGAAAACATCTGAGAAGGAGAACTAGAATTATGAATGCAAACATCAAGTCCGTTGGACTTCATACTAAAGAATTTGATCTGAAACAGTATTTTTAATTTACTAATATAGTTATAAAGTGATATAGCTAAGGTGCATGAAATGTCGTATATGTATATTTTACATGCTAATAACTTGGGTTTCTACATACTTATATTATACCAACAATAGTTGCTAATATACGGACAGACGGAATGATGGCCGGACTTGGCGAAACTATTTAACTAAGATTTTGTTAGTTTTATACTGTACTATAGTTTCTGCCCAAAAAATTGTAGTCCGCCCGTGACGACCGGCTGTTTGTAGCGCTGCTGTGGCGATGCAGTAAAATTATCAAAACTTTTGTAGCAATACAGCAGTATGTTCATAAATCGCGCGACGCCATCGCTACAAAAAGGCGCCGTGGGCGATCTCCCTACGAAAAAGAACTGCGGGGCTATTCTCGGTTTATGCGAGATGCATCTCGCACAAAAACAACTGTCAAATCCCTTGGAAATCTGTCAGTTTTAGACGTATGTCGCACGTGAGATGCATCTCGCATGAACCCAGAATTGGGGTCCTGGCTTTTCAGTGTTCTCACCGGCATCAAATTTCTTCTGAAGTTTTCGAGCTTCAGCCTTTTCAATTGCAGTCGTCACAGGACAAGTCGTGGCAGTAGACGCCGAAGGTATCGGGATTTCGGCTGGAGACTCACCTGCAGATTTCGATGGACCAGGCAAGTTTGTAATGTCCACAATAGGTGTTGTTGGGAAACTTTCACGAATGCGACGCGAATAATCGTGGTCCGCTTCCACAAAAGTAATGCAGGATTGCTGCACACCTGGAACACAAAATATGCACTACCATTATACTACCGTTATTGCAATTTAAGGTATACCTAGATATAATATTAGTAATAGATAGAGCTTAGATTTAAATGATAATGTATTTGATATTTTATGTTTTTGTTTCTAGTTTAAGATATTTTATTGGACGATTTGGTGTACGCTGTAAGTCCATAAGAATATTATTGAAGAAATAAAGAAACAAAGAAATATATTTTATTCTACTATCGAAATATCTGGGGATCTGGGGCACTGTTGTTGTACTATATTATCCAAAATCATGAACTAACGTAACTAATCAATAAATTTTTAGTCAAACGTCATATTTTGAGACAAGCTTTTATTGCCGACTCTTTTGGTTTGCAAGCAATTGGTTTCCTTTAATTTTTAATAAATTCAGATTATAAATATACCATGCTTCGAAGGCGGTCTCTTGCCTTTGTTCCCAACGAGTCACATGAGGGTGTGACTGTCACACTGTAACTCGTTAGGAATATTTGTACAAAAAAAAACCAACCACTCACACTGTTACTAGATGGAACAGTATTTAACATTTGTTCCCAACAAGTCACACCCGGACTGTCGCACTGTGATGATGATGATGATGATGAGTCAATGATTTGGGTTTATCTACTCAGTAACTATACGCTCTTTTGCATAATAACCAATAAATATAAAGACCACGACCTAGGGAAACATTTAGGACATTATAGTGTTTCACTACCAGCGGCCTCCAGGAATTGGTTGACTTCAGAGGCATAGTAGCATGTCACCGCAGGTTTTACAGACAACAAATGAGTCTGCTCAAAATGATTGTTTTTCTTGTTTGTATATTAAGCGATCGAAACTGTGCGTTGTCTTTTCGGTAAGTATCTGAAACTATGGTCTTCTGTTTCTTCCCAAACGTTTTATAATTCAATACAAGCTTATTCTCCTCGGTAAATTGATGTATTCTGGCTGTTCGTCTATAAACTCTTTTTGCGAATTGTTAGTGTTAACTTGGTTTAAAAAAAAACTACAAAGAATAACACAAGCGCAGCTTACATTGACAGATGTGCTATCCGCAGTCTCTTTAACAGTTGTTTGTATTCACTTTTTTACACTGGATCTCCTAGTTCAGGCAAACATGTTACATAGATTGTAAGTAAGTTTCTGCATTTGTTGTTTTCATGTAATTTAAAGTTTTTATGAATAAATTCAAAAATTCTATCTAAATTATCTATCTTGGCCAGCACCACATTTGAAAATAGTCTCTTTGCTTCTGGGACACACTTTAAATAACCTATTTGCATCATTAAGTTGCTAAGGTTAAGTTGTCTTCTAAGTCATCCATACTTATAATTTAAATAATAAAAAATCTACTTACAATTCAAATTAACTGATGGAACTGCTGTCCTCATCAAACGCCTATCTGATAATTTGTCTTTTGCGTCAAAGTGGTGGTCACATACTCGCTTATTACAATATATTTTCTTCCAGTCACTTTCTTTGAGTATCTCCCCAATAGCTGATACCCAGTTTGCAAACGAACTGGGATACTTGTCCGGATTGGGAAACCGATGATGAGGTACATTATATGAGACTGAAAGAATAAAATACATGTTTACACATAATCAAACCATCCATGACCATATAAAATAAACAAATATTATTTGTGTTGTATCAAAAATTCATGATCTAATAGCACTGGCATAGATACAGCACCCAATCCAAACTGATAAAAATAAAATCATATCAAGAGTAGGTACAGTTTGTATAAATGAGTGCTTGTAGTTTGCACACCATGACTGCTGTAAAGAAAGTCATACTAAATCTAATAATTAAGTTTATTTTGTAACTGTACTAAGTGTATGAATATAAAAATTCTTTGATCCCAATCACAAAATTGATAATGTTCAAGTTTAGAGTATAAAATAGTATTTAACACTTACCTAGTGCGTCACAGCCAAAAATACAATTACGTTTTTTTAGTAGACTCATTTTTAATTATATTGAAGTTATTATTATAACTTGGGAGAGATAAAATTTATAAAATAACAAACAACGAAAACTACTACTCAATAACAAATGAACAAATAAAAAGCAAACTTAACAGAATTATACTCAACGAAAACTACTAGTAGGTAACAAATAACGAACAACAATAACAAAAAGAGATAACCAAGAGCGCATAAAGAGCCAAGCAAACGAAACGAAAGCCAGAGTTGAGTTGACAATAGCCGCCTTCGAGACTCGAGACGTTCGAGTGGCTAGCAGTGACAGTGACAGGTATTTTTTTTAATTTTGTATTTCGGTCACCAACCGCGAGGGGACGCTGCTAACTGTCAAATTTTATGAAGTTTTAAGTGTGCCCCGCCTACAGGCAGGAAATGTGCATGTACATATTTATTTAGTCCCTGTTTTTTACATAGTAAAAATTAAATGATGTAATGTACATAAAAACCTTCCGTAAGAACATCTCTACATGACTGAGTGACTGATGAACTATCAAAATCCGTTGCGTGATTTAGAAGTATGCGGCCGCAGGTACCATGAGGACAGATAGAAACGGATAGTGACTTTGCTCTTTATACAGTTTAGGAGAGAAGGGGGCAAGATTGAGTGTGGGTAAGACGGGATAGCGGCCTTATATGGCGATACAACTGACCAATCAGAATCCCGCTAGTGCATGACTATGCGCTGCTATGATCTTAATCTGTTCGCAGTGACCAGGTAGAGAAAAGGTGTAATAATATCTATCTATGTAGAAGGATAATGATAAGGCAGATAAAACATAGAAAGGAGGCCTATAATTTAATAGAATTCTTTAGCATTTTAATTAATTTTCAAAGCGAAAAATAGTACTTTGTTTCCAGTAAAAAATTATGTTGCTCCAGTTTCTTTGTGCCTAATGCATGAAAGTAGGACAGAATACGATTACGGGGTACGCCATGGGTCTGGCAATGAAATGCCAGTAAACATTATTTCACTGGTTTATTTTCCAGACAAAAATCGATTTGTTGATTAAAGCACCTTACTCACCATCCACCCTGCTGTACGACTCGCCAAGGTCATGCACGATGCACGACCGTGAGTAGGCTTGAAGTACGTCGGTTATTATTATTAATTGCTTGCTGAACTTGCACGATCAATTTTGGATCCAGCGAGACATTTTTAATTCAAAACTTCTTCCTATTTTTCTATTTCCTTCTGCTGCTGCTGCTCACACCAGAAGATCTCAATTTTTCGGCGTTTTGATAAAAATTGTGGCATTTAAAGTACGAGAAACACGTGCATTCATTTAATTCGTTCGATTACATTATCATGCTGGACGCGTGCACGATGGTGTGCATGCTACATCGTGCATCGTGCATGACCTTAGCGGGACGTACAGCAGGATGGATGGTGAGCAAGGTGCTTAACACCGTAATTACTATATTAAATGACAAATTTAACAGATATTTTCTTGTAATCACCTCACGCGATGAACATTAATATGGGCGATATATAAAGGAAATTATTGTTTTATTAAGACATTTCTTGGTACATGTTTCTTCAAAGATTACACAGCCATTTATATTTCTCGGCCACAATAACACAACTAGTTTTTGTTGCCATACTCATTGGCTGTCATAAAATCGTAGTTGCCGCGATTTTGTAATAACGTGGTCGCAATTTTGTAATTTCTTTAAAAGTTTAAACTATTTTGATAAGCCAATCACAATCATAGCAGCTTTGACTTGCATTATGTCGGTGCGGTGGATCCAACCCACAGACATCCGTTTCTTCAAAAACATCAGAAGTATTAATTTCTCTTTTTACCCGACTACGGCAAAGCCAAAAGGAAGGGTTATGTTTTTAGCAGCCTATGTATGTATGTTTGTATTTACGTATTTTTAAATCCAATGTTAGAGGACATTCATCATCGAGTCTTTGTCACAATTGAGACTCCTAGAATGGGGGAGCTTAAAATATTATACTGCAACACTTTGAACTCCTTCAAATGCCACTGTATTATGCCACAGACATTGACAACCTTGGCAATTTTGATTGTTTTATCACAAACCATATTTAATGCAATTATCCTAAACCTTAAGAGGAAACACCAAGGTCTAGAGAATTGAAAAATAGGTATTTGTAAAATCTATTGGTGCCTCCATCTATCAAGCCTCCCCCCGCAGAGTGCAATAGAGACAGCCGCAGCTTGGACTGAAAATACCTATTAAAAGTACACAAAATCAACGATTCGTAGACCCCTGATTCCTTCTCCAAAACTTATCCGATTTAACTACTTTTTTCATTAAAAATTAAAGAAAGGCTTTGGCAGTGTTCCTATGTTTTTCTTTTTTTATATAATCTAGTAAAATTTGTTTTCTGAATGTATGAACCCAGCCGAAAATCTGGCCAATTTTTTAGGTTTTTGAATGTCCATATCTCTTTTAATAATTAATTTATTAAAAAAACGCCATCGATTTTTTGAAAAAAAAATTTTGCTTTACTGGCATTATCCAGAGAGGAAACAGGGGACGACGTTTGTATGGAAAAACGGCCCTTGTGTTTCCTCTTAACGTTCTGAATGTCATGCCAAATGCTCAAGTTGTCATTTGCATGCCAAGCCTTTTTTACCCGACTACGGCACAGCCAAAAGGAAGGGTTATGTTTTATGTAAGAAACGAAGATGAACCTTATGTGAATGCAAATAGGTCATTTTTATATTGTATGCATTGACGAATTTATCCGACATTGGCTTTGATAAAATAGTGCGGATATATCTGTCTTTGGCGTTGAAAAACCCAACAAAACACTGTTATTTGCACACGTTGAATAATTTACAGAAAATAAAAGTAATAAAAGTAATCAAAAAATAACAGTAATCAACTTGTAAGATTGTTAATAAAGGCTATTTAAATTCTAATTGAGGTGTAACTGGCATGAGAATCTTACTTGGTGATCCGCAATAGTCATGCTCCATTTTATGCACCGCAGATGCATATGTAAATCCTGAAAAAGGTTTAAAAATTTAAAGAGTGTTACTACAGTAGGCCTTTATTCCTTGTATTTAACCCTTTCAATGCCTTTCAAATACAATAGTTGTTTCAAAGGCGAAGCCATTGTTGTATGTAAGGAAGTTGAACCATAGAATACACATAAGTCAGTTTTATATTGTACTCATTGATGGATATATCATCAGTCATTTTTTTAATGGCTTTCACATCTCCGTCGAGTCATCTACACTAATCTACACTAATATAATAAAGAGGTAAACTTTGTTGGTTTTTTGTTTGTTAGTTTGTTTGTATGTAGGGGGTAATCTCTGGAAATACTGAACCGATTTCAAAAATTCTTTCACAGATAGAAAGCTACACTATTCCTGACGGACATAGGCTACTAATTTTACGTGAACGAAGTCGCGCGCGTCCGCTAGTTGGTAATAAACCTATAGTGACAGATGTGTTTGGGTTGTTCTTCTCGAGCGTTTGAACCTCTACCCCTGTCACACCATAACTGGCTCCATGGAAGATGAAAAACGGAAAATTCTGATAAATTTAGATGTTGATTTCATTGCAGATCTCTCATCAAGAATTGATTTAATGTACACTACGAGTATTTTGTGAATAAATTCGTGACAGAGGGGTAGTGCTTAAAACGCTTGAGAAGAACTACCCGTTTGTCTTTGGCATTGAAAAGGTTAAAATGCAATATATTATTTCACTCAAAAAAATACCATATAAAGTTTTTGGAGAGAAACTACCACCTTACCAGAACGTGAATATTGAGATCCAATACGTAGTGGAAAGTCCTTTAAAACTTCATTTTTCAATGGTTTTCTAGTAATTAGCAAAGATGGTACAGCATATTTTCTCAATTGCGTCCGTTTCTTTTTGAAATCCCTGGGCCGGAAATGATTTCCACAAACGAACTTTAATGTATGCAACTTTTCTATGGGTATGTAGGCCAAGTCCTCTTTACCAGTCATTTTAACCCATTGTTTACACCTGACAAGCAGAAATATAATAAAATTTGATTATTATTGGGATTAAATAATAAATTCGACCAAAATTTGTCAATAATTACGGAAATTTACAACCAAAAAAAAAGGACCATTGCATGATCATTTTAGCTATATCTTTTGTTAATGATATTTTTTAACATACTATTCGACCAAAATTTGTCAATAATTACGGAAATTTACAACCAAAAAAAAAGGACCATTGCATGATCATTTTAGCTATATCTTTTGTTAATGATATTTTTTAACATACTTCTAAAAGAGCTTGAGGAGAAAATTGTCATTCAACGCATGTTTTTCATGGTAGGTCAAGTTGTTAGTATTTGTCAATTCTTATAATACACTGAAACATTTGTAAAACTGGGAGGCTTAATGCCATAATAGAGACAATTCACACGAAAAAAGAAAGATAATTTCTTAGCCAGTTACATTTGTCCCTTTCTGTACAAACCCCCCTTCTGTCCCTTAAATGAATGTTTACTTTTATATATTACTGTAGCCACCGGCGGATCCAGGGGGGGAGGGTCATGGGGGTCATGACACCCCCTGAGCTGGTTCCAGGACTTAGGTGGACCACTTGTATCTATTGTTATCAAAATTAAATTATAAGTTCTTGACTTGACCATGACTATGTGACCCCCTCCTGGCGGCAAAGCTGGATCCGCCCTTGACTGAAGCTCTGTTCGACTTTGGTTTTATAGCTTTTTTGTACATTAACATAGTTGTAGACATTCAGATGAATATATTGCAACTAGATAATGCTGCGGCATTTCAGATATTTCGAGCTAGAGCCAATATTACCGACAAGCTATACAAAGTGCAAGCGAGTCATAGAACATAGTTATGTTAAGCATACCCATAAATAACTGATGGTGAGGTGTGTAAGGTAGGAAAGCAAATGAATTTTGAAACAAACCTATTTTCATCCAGAGGGAATTGGGCCATAAATGTTCGTTTTTCCTTTCCTTCGAGCACCCGGCTGGCTCTCAAGCCACATATCTCGCACGTTTTGTAGTGCATAGTAAGCTTAACGCCCTCAAACGAGGCTTATTCAATAAACACAGATAACTTGTAATCAGTATCATTAACACCTCATTTCCAACTCTAAAATAATAATATGAAAATGCACAACACACAGGAATTAATAATAAACTAAGAAAAAAAACTTATCAGTTGTCAAAAATGTTTTTTCACTCTTGCCCTAAAATGAGTAGGCGAAGGTACCAAGACCATACAGCCATGTCTTTGTTTTTTAAAATCAATTTTTATTCGTCGGGGTGTACCTAAAACGTAGTCTGACTAATTCGCGTTATGCCTAGACTAATCGCTAGTCTAGTCGCATTAAGACTACACCGCTGTAATGCTGAAAACACCACAGTATTTTTTTTTAATAAAATAAAACAACATATCACTTAGAGCCGTGCAACTGTAACCGCCTAAGTATAAGCGTGGCTAAAACCGACTCACTGTCATACGGACGGAAAACCAAAAGAAATTAGATGTACAAAATTCCCTCCCAGGAAGGCAAAGAGGTCTATGTCTATTCAGCCAAGTATAATAGATAATTCAGTAATTTGATGATTGCCGATGATGATGATGGCAATAAAATCCTGACCATCAACTAGAACTATAACACCATTTCCACTACAGTGATTGTGATTATGTCATTGAAGTTTCTTTCAATTTATTTTTGTATGGAACATAACCAAAACAAGTTAAAATTTGGACCATTCATATAAAATAAATTGTAAACGCACATGCATATATAATTTTAGTTTATATGTACCTACCTACAAGTTAATTCAAAGAATATCGCCAATCCCCATACATGCAAAAGGGGGAATTTTCATTTCCACAAATAACGCTTACCCGGACGAGGAGAAATAGTGCAGTGTTTAAATTACTAACCATCATAGGGCTTCCCGTATGTATGATCACAGTGAAGTTTTCCATAATATGAATGATCAGTTTTGATGTGACTCGTCTCTGAAATAATGAGAATTAAATAAAATAAAAACATTTTTTTCATAGCATAGGGCATCAAATAAAAAATACCTTTTTTTTATGAAATAGGAAGGCAAACAAGCAAGTGGGTCACGATAAGTGATCACCACCGCGTATAGACACCTACAACCACAAAGAGAGTGCAGATGCGTTGCCAACCCAGAGGGCTAAGATGGAATAACTATTTTATAAGATTTTTATCATACCTACAAAGATTACTATTGTGTCTACTCTCGAGTCAAATGTCCTGTCAATTGCTCAAAAGTTAACTGGAAGAGATCCCTTAAAGGGATAAGTTCGCTTTTGTACATGTTACTTATTTTCTTGTAAACTGTTTTTATTATTATTACGTGTATACATACTATTAAACAAGGCCCCGTTCCTCCACTCTCTGATAACTTCACGATTTCAATCTAACAGATATTTGTGATACCACCTGCGGGGCAATTCTGGCGTCAGTAGAGATGAAGTCACACTCTACATATGCCAAAAAGAGCTGTCAGAGCCCTTCACAATCTGTCATTTTCTGACACATCTCGAATGCGAAATGAATCAGGATGAGCGCCAGAATCGGGGGCCTGTTTGTGTCCGTAGAATAAGCAGAGAAGTCTACTGGATTAAATACCGGGGACTGATCAGAAAGTGGTGGAACCCGCTGTAATTGTTCAAAGAATGAAGTGATTTACGTATTTCTTACAGCAAATTGGAAGTGGCATTAAAACATAAATTGTGTGGATATTTTTATGACTGGATAGCCAAGCTATTAGGAGCACAGACTAAGAAGCTAGAGGTTGCTGGTTCGATTCCATTGAGCATCGGACGTTTGGACTATAATTATAAAAGTTTGTATCCAAGTCATTGGCATTACATAATATGTATTTAGGTAGGTATTTATCCACATAAGTTTGGATATCTGTTGGTTTACTGAATGCTTTTTTTTTATGAAATAGGAAGGCGGCAAACAAGCAAGTGGGTCATCTGAAGGTAAGTGTACTACACCACCGCCTATAGACACCCGCAAAATCGAAGAGATTGCAGATGTGTTGCCAACACAGAGGGCTAAGACGGAATACTTCTTGTGCCAGTAATTACACTGGCTGTCTTGCTCTCCATGCCGGAACACAACAGTGCAAGCACTGCTGCTTGCCGGCAGGATTAGCAAGCAAGATGGTGGTAGTGATCCGGACTGAGCTTGCACAAGGTCCTACCACCCGCAAAATTTAAAACAATCCAAATAATGTACTACAAACCTATTTCTGCATAGGATCGTGTTGAAATCCCACTTGTAATTTCTTCTGCAGTAAACAAGGTCGGACATGCAATGCTGAGCAAACGCGACTTGCCAGTAACATATTTACTTTCAAAATGCCTTTGACAAACGTGTAACTTGGGCACACCATTACTCTCTGACCACTCGAAATTGGTTACAGCTGTTCTTATTGCCTTTAACCACATTATTTGTCTATCAGGATTGACAGGAATTTTATGTAATTTAACTTGTTCCCGTATACTGTCGCAACACGGTATGCAGCACGAACGATGCATTTTAACTCAAAATAAACTATTTGGAATAATTTTATGTGAACACGTCCCTAAATAAAGTTTCTAATGTTCGTAAAGAACCGCCAAGTCAACAATTGACAAACTAGAACGGTCGCAGTTTGGGCCAGAGAAACAAACTGTTGCTAAAGGCAGTGTCGACTCAAAACCACAACCAGCCCGCTAGCAATCGAACAAATTAAAAAAACATGAATTTCTTCACGACAAGTTTGCACACTGACCTGTCACTGCACAGATAAAATATAGTACATCCGTGTGTAATTTTTTTTTTAAATTTATTCTTGGCCATGGGTGCAAAGCCCTTTAGCCGATCCGTGTGTCATTTTTTTTTTTTTATTTATTCTTGGCCATGGGTGCAAAGCCCTTTAGCCGAATCCGTGTGTCACTGTCACCAGTGTTGCCAAGACACCATTTCAGAAAAACCCAAATATTGCTAAATTTCCGAAGTAGCTTCGAGTCATTTATTATATTCGTGTACAAATAAGTACCTCGCAGAGGCTAAAACATTTGCTGGAAAATAATTCCTTTTAACCGTTTTATAAAGTAGTGGGTCACACTAATACGGGAAAAGCAGGTCATTTATCAAACATAAGAGAGAAAAGAAATTAATTAATTACTCATTCATAAACATAAAATATAATTTTATATCAAATGTTGAAAAAAAAAACCATTACAACGTATTGTCATTTCATTATTATGATTTCGGTTAAGAAACAGATAAACCGAAGAATGTGACTGTAATGTAAAATTTTGTACTTTAATTCACTGTGGATGAACTCCGGCAAAGTGCTTGGATATTTTTTCTTTACAAAGTAATAAAATTAGCTTCCTTAGTAAACAATATTAATATCAGATTTTTTGTCATATAATTGTAAAAATAAGAACATTTTTAGCCCTTCACATATTTAAAAAAAAACTATGACAGATATGCCACTGACAGCTTACTTATCAATGGCGGCGTTCAGAATCACCTTTATAGTGCTCAGAGAGGTCGGACCGGGTCGTCAGTGCTGTAATCACCAATTCGTTTTTATTTTTTACAATTATTTGCCGCAACCAAAAAATCTGATATTAATTTAGTTTACTTAGGAAGGTAATTAGTTTGTAATGAAAAAATATCCAAGCACTTAGCCAGAGATCGTCCATAGTGAATCAAAAAATAACCAAAGATGGCTAACAAACGACTATTCATTTTTTAATTCAAAAGACAAAAACGACAATTTATGTGTTGACTATTTTTTACATCACTTGAATTGGCATAACGGGAAAACAGCGAAAAATGTTTTGTGATCCAACAATGGTTTCGTTTTCCCTTTGAGGTACAGAACCCTAAAAATAGCCAGAACTAGCAAAAGTAGATAACTTGGCAACACTATCTGTCACCTGTCAGCTTGACGTTACCATAAAGCCATAAACAAGGCCATAAAGATACAGCTCAGGGCCCCTATTCTGGGTCCTGGACCCCAATTCTCGGGTCATGGGAGACGCTATCTCGCATGCCATACACGTCAAAAATGACAGATTTCCTTGGGATTTGACATTTATTCTCGTGCGAGATGAATCTCGCATGAACCCAGAATAGGGGCCCAGCCCAAAGAAAGTACAGCCACTAAATCCACTTTTTTGGTGTTTTTTTACACTGTGCATGTGCATACGGGTTTTTGGGCATTTTTCAAAGATCATCCCCGAAAATCACTAAAAGTACGCAACCCAACCGAATATTCTTTCAACGTTTCCAATATACAAGTTATTGGTGGCAAAATACATCTTCACTCCAATGGAGAGCCTTTAACAAAATTTTTTTTTACCTACAGGGCCTACAGGCACAAACAGAACAGAATATTACCCGTGCAAACAATGCAAACTTGCGCATAGACGGCCATCTATCGAATTAATTTTGTAATGCTAGTCTAGCTAGAATGATACTTGACAGATAGCAGTGAACGATTACACGCACGGCACGACTATACAGCGCCATATAAAAGTTTTTTTTTTTAACGAAACAAAACTCTCCGGTACACACACACTTGACAAGCAGTATTGTGCGTGACCTCAACTCTGATGCAGAGCTCATACAAATTAGCGTTGCGGCAATATAACGAACTGTCGATTCGACAGTATTGTTGATAAAATCGTGATCCCGAAAAATAGTCACAATATCGATATGCCTATCGATAGTCATTCAAATCCAATACTGTCGATAGGCATCAATACTATTGCTCCTATCTATAGTATTGCTTCTCGATAGTATTGATAGTTTTTAACCAATACTATCGATAGTATCAATACTATTGCAGTAATTATTTCAACAAACAATCGATATCGATAGTTCGTATAACTTCAATATGCTAGTTCATACCTATAACTCCGCGTAAGGTCTGCAGACTGAACTCAAGTTCCTGATGTAATATGAAACTGGAACTCAAATTCAGTCTTTAACTATCACTCTAAAAATGATATAAGTATGGAACGTTACTGAATACTCACCAGTTTCATAATACAATTCAGCAGGTGTCCCACTGGCTATCTCTTCATCAGTAAACAGTGATGGATACGCAAAGATATGAAGGCGGGAAGTTGGTTTGATGAAGCGTTTTTCAAAATGCTTATGACACACATATTGTCTTGCAAGTTTAGCCAACGGCAAACTTCTAAGATTGTCACAGTTAACCCTCTGTAACCACTTTTGGAGGTATTTGTCACGTTTCACAGGAAAGCTATGCAATAAGTCTTTTCGCCTCCCATTACATCCACGGACACAGCACTTGTAGTACATATTACAAATACTCGAATTTGTAAATAGTCAAAGTGAGAAGTATAAGTAAATGGGGGAAGGATCCTTTCAACTCAATTGACAGTATTATAGAGATGCTTGATTTGAATGGCTTCCGCTGTGGAGATGATTCTGCCCATGTTACGTGGATCGAGGCACAGTGATCGGTATGAGCAGCCAAACAGTAATCTCAACGGATGATCGGTTGAATTACCTAGAACAATACATACATCAAAATTATCACATATGTATTTACATAGATTAACAAAACAAAATTTGGAAGTCACTAGAGGAGGAATATACATATTTATGAGATACCAGTGGAACCTAAAGTCTAATACCATATTTCTTAATGTAATCACTTATGGTATCGATGAAAGGATTAGAGACAAGTGAGAGGAGAGAAGACAAATTACTGGGGTGGGTGATGCAATCAGGAAGGAGATTGTAAAGGAAAACAGTGTGTTTACTACAATTGAAGGAAACTTGGTTAACCGGTCAGAGGCGTAGCTTGGTGACCATAGGCCCTAGGGCAAAAAACCCATATTGGTTAAACCATATGCTTTCTTACTTGTCTTAAGTAGTAAACAACATTCTAAGCTCCAATTTCAGTTTTTGACATCAGAACATTGTTTATTGTTTGAATAAAACATTCTAAAGTAACAAATTACAAATTATTTCTTCTATTTATAGTCTCTATTTGATTTATTTAGGCGCTAAAGGGTGTTTAGGTGGCAAAGTGATGTTAGGTTAGAATTTTGTTTACATGCTAAGACAAGTATGGAGTAATATGCTTTAGTTAGAGAGATGCTGGCCAGGAGCCCCATGAGCTTGAGGGTTCTAGGCCAAGGCACTGAAGGCCTCGGTAGCTATGCAACTGCAACCATTCCTTTGTCTAAACCACACTCACACAACAAGTAATCCCTGACCCTCAGATTTGCCAGGAAATGAGGAGCACATACATGACCCAATCGCAATCTGATAAAGGTAGACACAGCGTGACCAACCCATTGTGCTCATTTTACAGGACATGTGATCTAAAATTACAGGATTCATGGAAAAATACGGAACAACACGTTTATGGAATGGTATGGTCCTGTATTTTGCTTTTTAAAATACAGGATAGTTGGCCACCATAGGTAGACATGACATCGCACACTTAGAATTAAAGTGACCCATTTCCGAATAATACACGTCCAAAAATATCACCTTAATTAAAAGACATAGGGTTTAATTTTGGGAAATATCATATTCAGAATTGAGTCGCTTTAATCCTAAGGGTGCGACATGTTTATTGGCAGTACCGTGACTGAAAAACCAAGGCTTCATTGGTATAGTTGGTTGGATAGCAGCATAGAGTTATCCCTTGATCCTTAGTGACAAAGTCCACTGCACACTCCAGTGACCAGTAAGGTTGTTTTTGGCCAGGGAACGAAGGACAAGACCATAATATTTCGAGGAAGTCGGGGCTCCACTTTGAATCTCTTTAGCACAAACCTCAGCTTTTTTATTACCTGAAATGCCGTAGTGACACGGGATCCAAATCATTATAACCACATCGATACCTTGCCAAACAACAACAAAACAAAACCTTTGATAACCTCGTTGACAGGTTGAGTTAACATTGACATTTGTCAATATTGACATGACAACGGCGGCTAGGAAGCAGCCATTCACTTGAGACGACCGTAGAGATGTCATGCCACATTTTTTTAAGAAACCTAATATCAAATTTACTCACTTAAGATAGAGTTCTTTTTCAGTTGAAATCATGGCGATGCCGTGCGATCAACGTAACATTTGACTTCTTTGACAGCAAAATGCACAGATTACGAATGAAATTTGGTTTGTATATCTTGCTGCCAACACAATGAATTGGAGTCTCCTCAATAAAAATTTAGAAAAAAAACAATGAATGTCAAAAAAAATTAGACAGTTAATTATTGGTTGACGTTATCCAATGTCTATGGACTTACTGGATTTGGTGTTTCAAACCATTCTTTGCAACTGCAGTGCCGGCACAATAGCGCACATTCACTCGGGCAATCATGTAGTGAACAACGGTATAAATTTCGCTTGTTAAACTATTTCAGGGGCCCACTAGACGATCAATCGCGATTGGCAATGTCCATTGAAGTGCGATTGAAGTAGCTTCGACGCTTCAAAGTTTTCGTCCTCTATTGCATTTGGGCATCTAGTGTTCAGGGGGGCTATTCTCGGTTTATGCGAGATGCATCTCGCACGAAAACAACTGTCAATTCCTTTGAAAATCTGTCACTTTTTGACGAATCTCGCACGTGAGATGCATCTCGCATGAACCGAGAATTGGGGTCCAGTGTTCTGTTTGCAGTAGTGCGCACAGTATAGTCAGCCTCCGAAGTAGCTTACCACTTAAGAACCTTGTCATAGTAACGAATTAAATGGCAGTTGTTCGAATTTGTCACATCACTTACAGCGACAAGGTACTAAAATGTTCAGCGGGGCAATTCTCGCGTCAGTAGGGTTAACGTCACATTCGAGATTTGTCAAAAAGAGTTGTCAGTTCCCTATGAAATCTGTCACTTTCTGGCATGTGATGAGTGTCGACGAACGCCAGAATTGGGGGCCTGACAGTTTTTGACGTATCTCGCACGTGACATGTCAGAAGTATATCGACATTTAAGGTATTATAGGCACATAATAGATAATAAGCACTGTATAATAATAAATCGGACATTGTATCTACTTCCGCATTTAATACTACAGGAATGGAGTAAGTTCCAGAACAGTTTAATCCGAATGCCTCTACAGCCGTGTTAGTAAATAGATATTTTATTAATAGACTTTTATATAGGTACATAGTTTCTTAAGCCGGTTTACGAGTAGGTATATGCGTTTGCAATAAGAGACTTAAATAGTACTAAGAGTAGTTGGGAATATCTTTCATTGTTTTTTTTTAAATATGTGTTGGACTAAGGGTAGTCAGTATTTACACCATCCCAGCATTCATAATAGTATTTTATGCAACTGCTATATAATGAGAGGCCTTAAAACACGAGTGTGGTTTTATGAAACGAGCGTCAGCGAGTTTCATAATAGGATCACACGAGTGTTTTAATGCCTAATTATATACAGTTGCATACATTACTTTATCTACACACATATCATAACTGCAAAAAATCGTAACAGCAAAAAACCTAAAAAGAATGACAACTAATGGCGGCCATGTATATTAAAAAAGTACTCTGTGATTCGATCTATCCGTCAGGACGAACATTTTTTTTAAACCATAGACGAACGAATGAAGTTGCTATTTTCATGTCACTCGAGATCAAATGTCATGCGTTTAAATTAAAAAATCATACTGAGTTGACGTTTCGTATCGATAACTGTTTTAATATCTGTGGATACTAGAATAGAGACCAACTTGAATTTTGACAGCTGTTCCAAATTTAAATTCATAACGTCACGAGCAGTCACGAGATATCGGTAATGTGATGACCAATAAAGCGTCAATAAAGAACAGATTTACCTACTACCACAGACAAGAAAATTCTTATAATAACATTGGTTGTAATAATGCTGGTCATTTCCTAGGGTTTTTGAACACGTTATTTAGCCTTTATGATATGTGTGTAGATAAAATGTTTTTATTTTTTATAATTAAATGAGGCAACCAAAAAAATCTGATATTATTTGGGGTTACTTAGGAAGCTTATTGCTTTGTAATAAAAAAATATCCAATTGATGTTAAATAAAAAACGTCAGGATTGTATTTATAGCCAACTATATTATTTAGAAACGAAGATGATAGTAATCATGCACGTTTCATGCTATAGTGTGAGAAGGTAAGTATAGGCACATAAATTATGACGTCACACGGATTTTGTTAGCAGTAACGTTTCTGCGGGGCTATTCTCGGTTTATAATATAAAATAAAATATTTTTGCTGGATATTACATTTTTACTGCATTTGTCACATATAATTGGTCCGTAGAGCTTTCATACAAGCTCTAAGAATTGGTCATATACAATTATATATAATTAAATGGAGCGCACAGACCGCTGCGCCCTGGACGCTCGCTTCGGGCGCTTGCTATGTTTTGTGTACTTAATGCTCCAAGTTCGTCCCTTACAAAGATGTGAAATCCAAAATAAATAAAAAATGCTGGACAAACCTTTTAAAGTGGATGGCTGCATCATTCGTGTTTGTTCATTTACAACATGAGCTAAATTTTCGGAATGCTCCAGTTCAGACGGCTGCATCATTGGTGGTTGTTTAGCGGTAACATGGTTTATATTTCTGGAATGCCCGATTTCCATCAATGGCATTCTGCTGGAAAATGCTGAAATTAATCTTGATTACTTTTTCCGAATTTTAATCTCCTAACTAACATTAACAAACAAAAAATGACTTTAAATAATTGAAAGGACAATATGACCCATAAATTTGTTAATTTTAAGTTGCACTTACTTCATTGTTATTTTTGGGCCATGTATGTTATGTTGAGAATAAAGTTTATATCTATCTATAAATTAATACATGATATACACTTATTACAAAATAAGAGCCATAGTCTATAAGCTAGGTGGAGGTTGGGACATACCTCGAAAGGCACTTTCTTTCCAGCTTTGAGTTTTCTTCGCATATGGCATGCAATGGGCACAAATTTGACACACACAAACAATGCACTTCACAAAAATGTCTAATTAGTAGTTCTTTTGAGTTGTTGCGGTTAATTGTCATTTTGTATTAAAGATCTTGCGGTGCACACGTTTGTTTCATCGGTTTCAAAATCTTCGCCATAGTTTTTTTCTTCGAGGGGGAGGGGAGGATAGTGTTTTAATTGTATATGGATGCGTTCAAAATGCTTGGAACGTGAAATAATAAATTTCATTTTAAATATAAAATAATAGTAGTCCTCAATGGCGCAGCGACCAGGGTCTTCATATCTTGAATCCACATTTACACTGTTATCCTATTCATAGTATAAAATAAGGAAGTATATGAAGATGTTTAGACAAATTTAGATGGAATTTACCAGACAAAAAAACCATAATCAATAACCATTATCTTAGACTAAAAAAAAATATAAATAAAATTCAGTCTGCATAGACTGCATTCTGGCCACAGCAAGTAATGTAGTATTATACACATTAACATGGCTGAAAATAGATGGAACGCAATCAGCAGGAACCAGTGACCTCATGAGAATCGCTTATTTATTGCCGCCCTGTAGTTCTTCTTTCTCCCCGTGGGCCTCTGACTCTTTCAGTCACCAAATGCTTCATGCTAGTGTTTTGTGAGTGTGATACTTCCCCGGTCGAGCCGGCCCATTTGTACTGCAGTCAATAGCTGGCTACAGTGTAGCTCTACTACTATGTCACTATATCAATAGATGTATAGTCTACTGACAATCAAAACTACTAATTACAAGTTGTCAAAGTATGCAAATTAAACCATGTGCTATTTCCCACCCCACAACATGTTCCAAGGATACAGCAATAAAATGGTTTTGAAATTATACCTTTCAAATGTAATGTTGGAACAGCATTGGCACTCACACGTTTGCCTGCAGTTATATATCTTGCTTCAAAATGATTACTGCACACTTTGCGGTATTTAAATATTTTCTGATTGTCCAATGCCAGAATATCACCATTTACGGCATAAAGCCAAGTGCGGAATCTCTCAGGCTCCTTATTCGGATTTGGAAAAGCATGTAGTGTACTGTGCGATGCTGAAACCAAAAAGTTCGTGATAAAAAAAATCATGGCAATACCTTATACATTACTAGTGACGCGCCCCAGCTTCGTACGGGTACAATCGGGGTGCCTTTCTTAGAAAATCTTTAAATGACAGTGAAAACCAGAACTAGTTTTTACAAAAGAGACTGAAAACAAATTGAGTAAATCGAGTTTAAGTTTCTGTTTCAGTTTTGGTCGAAAACAAAACCGTAACTTACTTTGAGGGCTACATTTTAGAATATATTTTTTAAACTTGCTCATTTCAGCTCTAACCTTGAAATTGTTAATGCACACTGCAATGCAAAAAAACAAACAAGTAACAATGCGCGACGGCATACGTTAACACGGGCGCGAGGGCTAGCCGTCAGTAACACTGACGCTTTTATCTGCTGATCCACTACGTCGATTGCTTCCGAATGACGCACGAAAGCTCACAAACGTAGTTTCGGTTAAGGTCCTAGTTTCAACAGATTTTTGTCGAAACCGTAACTCAAGTTCGACGCCGAAACTGAAAGTTAGGTTGCACTATTATTTAGTAAAGTAGTTAAAAAAAATACTTCGCTTGAATATGAAGTAAGTCGATTTGAAAGGTGGAGGAAAGCATTCCTAAGCAGAGGCTAGGTAGGTGGCTCTCAAATAATAGGTACAACAGCATAGTTAACATCACCAAGGCCTTTGCCAGTAGTGAGGTTATAATGTGTAACCTAAACAGTCTTTCATACTTAGGAAAGCATTCATTAAAGTACTTAATAATCACTTTAAAATAAAAAAGAACATAAAAACACGAATTACAACAGCATTGTGTACTTACTTGTTTTGCCACAATCCGGAACACAGCACTTTTTATCAGCTTTACCAGTCATTATCACCGGTAGCCAAAACGCGAGGAAAATTAAAGTCCAGTATGAACGGAAAGTAGTCCAACGGAAAAAGCAGGGTCATCGGAGTCCAAAGGCAAGCGAATGGTCGTAAAAAAACAGTAAGAGCAGAGGAAAAACATGGAAAAGCACCTTCAGTTACCACAAAAGCAAACAGAAGATGAAAAAATTATGACGGAGAAATAAACGTCAGAAACTTGTACTCCGTTTTACTCTAAAAATTTAACTTGACAATTTATAAATTAACAAACTGGAACAAATTACCTTGCTACTCCGCAATCGATCGATCGGTTCGATTGATCGGATCGAGCGGTTGTCGATCGTGTAGTTTTAGTGTTTAGTGGTGGTGGTGTGTAGTTGAGTCTGTGTGATATATGTTGTTTCGTGTGGAAGCGGAGGAGGGTGGGTTTTTGCATGAACATATATGTGTCGCACAGACGCAGCTATTTTGCACGAGCCCGGCACTGGTTTCGCGGAGTAGCAAGGTAATTTGTTCCAGTTTGTTGATATGGACCTCCGCAAAGTAACGCCTGAATCTATTAATAATTTATAAATTCTAACTTATGATGTCTAAAAATACAAATTAATTTAAAATTATAAGATCTTGTAAACACTGTTATTATAACATAATTAAAGTTATTGTCGTTCTAACATATGAGAGGACAAGATACAGTAAAATTGTAGTGAACTAAAAAAAAATGCATGAAAGGAATCATAAAATCTCAAAACATTTTACGGACCCCTTCTGCCATTCTAATTCTGTTCGCAGATTTTGCTCCTTCGCAGCTCTATCTAGCGTCACTAGGCCAAATAAATATCACTTAGTTCTTAAAATCCATTATTCTCAGCGTTGCCATCCGGGTACGCACGAGTACGCATTGCGTACTATTTAGTGACCTTGCGTACTCGCGTACTCTTCCGCCAATTGGCGTACTATTTCAGTCTGTCAAATACTTCGGTACCCCACTTTCGATGGGAAACGAAAAATTAGGTGATAGCAACATAAAAAGCCACAGGTACCTAATTACGTATTATAAAAATCAAATTCTGAGAAGTCAAATCAAATAAGTCCATAGAAATAGTATAACATAGAAAGAGTTATAAATTGGACGTCAGACATGGGCCGCGTTCCGAATCGAGTTTACATGGCTCAGCGATTACAGCGCTGACGACCGGTCCAAATCAGTTAGCGCGCTCTAAGTCATTTAAGCTAGTTCTTGTTTCGGACCGATCGAGAGCGACCTAAAATTGTGAAATATCTTCTAACCAACTCAACTTAAACTTAGAGATGCAACGGATTGCTGTTTGGCCGGATACAGGATACCGGATATTCGGTCAGCCATTTCAAAGTCGGACATTGCCATTTAGATTCGCTGATGGTGACGATCGTGTGCACGCCACCGAATTGGCGGACTTTGGCGACTGTGAATCTTTTCATAGAAGCGACGTTAATAATTATTTCATCCACTTGTTGAATTTGTTGCAAACACCTTCCATCAAGAGTACCGTCTGCTTGTCTGTCGCTCCTTTTATATATAAAAAAATAATAAAAAAACATGATTAATCATCAAACTTTGCCAAAATCTGTCTCTCAGCATCCTGCAGCAGTGTGTACAGCGAAAGGTTTTTTCTGAAGCTGGTCTTATTTATGAAGTCTAGCGAAACCTCTTGTTTCCTCTCAACGGAGAAAAAATAGTATTCATTCACACGGAAAACAGAAAACACTGGAAATGCAATGTACGCGTGATGCGCGTGCCAAACTTACGTACTGTTGTATGTAACCTCCGCTAAACCGCTCCCAGGCGTGTTCTGTCAGTCTGTCATCCCGTAGAGGTGATAGTCTCGCGAAATACCTTATTTTTCCCTAGTCATGCCGTATTATTCAGTTTTAGAGTGCAAGAACCATAGTAGGAGTATAAATCTTCAAAATGGGGAGGTTACGTACAACCGTTAAGTACGATTTTAATGATATTCCATAAAAATCTTAGTTATTTTCATTTTACTAATAATTTAACAGAACATTTAGTCAAAATTCAACCGTAAATGATTACAATAGACTTTATTATTGATTGATTGCAATGACTATTTCGCTCAGGAAAGTTCTGCGCTACGGCTGTGACATCTAGTGTTGAGTAGCGGAACTACGAAGCCAAATTTTTCTTTTAACGTTTACAGATTAAAATGTCGTATAATCAGTTTGACGTTAATAAAAAGTAAATCTTAGTGTCACTATCATAAGGTATATTTTCTGACGAAAACTTGTGTACCATTTGTCTTATATCGTTTGACAATTTTAACCAATCAAGATTATGTTATTTTAGTAGTGTAGTATAAGATGGCATCCACAAGTGTGTGCGTGTGGCGACACCGGTACGGGTACAAATAATGTTTTAAAGCACTTCCTGTGTTTTCTGTTTTCCGTGTTCATTCGCCATAATTTTCCCTTAGTGCAGTATGAGTACTAATTTTCAAAGTTGTAAAATGAACATTTTGTGATTACAGGGGGCCTAGCGCCCAAGCTTTTATCGATGTCATAAAACATTTATCCCGTTCTAACAAGTATGCGTGTCCGAGAGGAACGAAAAGCCTTCATGTAAGCGATAAACGCTAGTAATGGATCTATTGTGTGGTAGTTTTGGAGTTATAAGCATATGTTTAAAAAAATTTAATAAATAAATTAAAAATCCTAGTGAAAATTTAAAACTATCAGCGTCTTTCGCTTTTCAAACAAAATTCAGAGAACGAATCAAATTATAGGCTTAGAAATATGAAATCTTGTCAATTCTCAAAATCCGAACACAATCGCGTCATAAACAATGTTTTACTACCGAAAAACCACTTGAATTGATAAAAAGTCACTTCATTTCGCTACAATGAATCAAAAACTGCGAAAATTTCAAAATTCCTACTATATATAATGTAATACGCCTTAAAGTTTTTCTGACCGCGGCATATAACTCAAAAAAATCGACGACTAGAACGCCCACAAATTTCTTCATGCAATCTAAGACAGCACCTACGCCTACGTTAAATGCGCAGTGCCGCTAATTCGCTATTTTAAAAATTTTACTGGAGTATTTAGGGGTGCGTACTCAAAAGTCAAATTGCGTACTATTTTTGGGTGGTGCGCGTACCCGAACGCGAAGTCTATCTGGCAACACTGATTATTCTGTATGTCAGTGAAATGAAAACACCACAGAGTACCTTTTTAATATACATTGAAACACGTACTACCGTAGCACCTAGTCGAAGAGACCTACGCATGACATTTGTAAGACAGCCTGACGTTTAACGCGTCGCGTCATTGCGATAGGGTTCTAAGGTGGTACTGTATATAATTCCCTACTGTACAGTCAGCTGAAAAATCTAGCTTACCAGTCAGATACAGGGTAGGAACTGCATCAGGACTCAGTTGTTTGCTTCGAGTGTGGTAACGAGGCTCAAAATGCAGGTGACAAACTCTACGAAGATCAAACACTAAGCAAGGGTCCAAAGACGCAATATGACCACCAATTGCATCTTTCCATGTATTAAATCTTTCCATATTTTTGCCAGGGTCAGGAAATAAATGCATTATAATGTTATCTCCTCCTGCAAAAACAGTTAAGTATCAGACGTACAATATGACAACAATACACAGCGCAACAGTTAATAGTAAAAAACAAAGAAATACACTTAGGGACTCTTAGACACGAGACATAGCAAGCGCCCCGAGCGCAGCGCCTCGGGCGTCGCGTATCTTCGAGCCCGCCGAACGGATACGCAGCACCCGACGCGCGGTGAGCGCGCACCCGGGTGGTTAGGATCACGTCACTTTTTGGCCAACTTTGGAGCCGTCGAAATGCTAGCTGGAGTACTCCAGCAATTCGTCACATACAATTCTACATTCTACACAATTTAACGGAGCACCAAGAACGCAGAGCCTCGTACGCTCGCTTCGGGCGCTTGCTACGTTTTATCCCTGAGCCAACATCAACTTACATGCTTTAAATTCAAAGTATGAAAGTTTACGCAGAGCATTTTGTTCGACAGCTTACTAAACTGAGTACAGTCAAGGTACAGTGCTTTTAATGCAAAAACTAAGGGCAAATACTTACGAGTCGTAGTGCAGTCAGGTACACAACATTTTTTAATAGACATAGTTAACAAAATCCAATTCAAAAGGCAAAACAAAGTCCAAGTAAACGCGCGTGAGTGCAGTCGGGTAGGCAGAGTAAACGGAGTCCGAAAATCAAATGCCAAGTTAGCCATTAAAAGAATACTGATCAAAGTCCATAAGCAAGCCGGGTCGTCGAAAAAAATCACAAGGAAAATTGGAATCGCTATCATAACAGAACAAACGCAATAAACGAATGGTTTGAAATTTTACGGTTTTTTTTTTCTTAAACGTTCCGTTGCAAATATGGTGTGTTGCGTTTTAGAGCTAGGGTGGTGCTAAATATCTTCCTAAAAAATTAAATTAAAAATAGTTAATCTCTATCTAAATTTTCATGTCTAACTTGTTCCAATTTGTTGCATAATGATACTATTTTTCAGCCATTAGAGTAATAATTTGTCGTCGCCAATTATTTAGAGCGTATAATGAAACGATCCAATTGATAAGATATTGTGGCCAGCTTTGAAAATGCACTGGTTGCCATAATAGAATATTATAATGAATAATATATTATTTAAGTGTTCCTTTCACCATAACGTTAATTACTGATAAGGCCTCAAATTAAATAACCATATTTAATTCAAATTTTTTTTATTCATAATTATTATTGAAAACAGCGTCATCTAGCGGTCTGAACCGTAATGTTTTTGTGTTATAATACGGCAAATTTAAATATCGTGAAGTATAACATAAATCGATCATTTAGATAACTATCTTAAATTGTGGTATTTATAGTTGGCTTTTTTGTTCTAAGTTTTAACACCATGGAAAACACCGTGTCTAGTGTCACAAACAATTCAATGTACACGAATTTTCTTTTTCGTTTTGCGAGCGAGACTTATTTACTTTTGACTTTGTTTCTGCCGGTGTTTTGTGGGTTGCTTGTGGTGTCTTCAAGTCTTCAGAAATGTCTCGCGTCAGAAGGTGCCTCGTCGACGGCTGCTCGTCTACATCCGAGACAGCAAGTGTGTGTTGGTGGCCCCGGAGCAAACACCTGGAGCTAGTGTGGATAGACCTTCTGAGGCCTCACAGCTCAAGGGTGACGTCGTCTCTAAGTCGTCGGAACCGCATTGATAGCAAATCCTGTGTAAGTTATTATTATTTATTAGTTATTGTTAGTTGTTTGGTTGAGAAGTTGACTTGGACTCCAATTCTCGGTTCATGCGAGATGCAACTCTCGTGTGAGATACGTCAAAAAACGACAGATTTCCAAGGGGTTTGTCAGTTGTTTTCGTGCGAGAGAATCTCGCATAGACCGGGAATTGCCCTGTTGTTACGCTACGAAACTGAAATGTGTCGAAGTACATTATCATATTTTAGACCCTTACTTTTAGGTGTGAAATATTCTTAGTATACTTAATTTTACTTCAGTTAAAAGACTACATCTACAGTCATTTTATTTTTCAGGTTTGCAAACTTCACTTTGAAGAGAAATTTTTCAAGTCTGATAGGAGAATTGCATTCTCGTGGCCCACGCTGTTTACCGAACAAGAAATATCGTCTCGAAAGCCCACTTCTCGTGTTGTTCTCAGTGAGTATTAATTCTCCTGTCTTGATTTCATACTGGTCATAATAATATGTCATATTTAACTTACATACATAAACTAGGTTTTGGCACTAAAGCTCCTATGGTGAGGAAAAATGTCATGAAGAAACCTGCATTTTTATCGGAATGGTTTGGTTTCCCTGCTGCAGGGCTACAGGAGCCAGGGGTCCTAGCACTCTAGCTTTTATTGCTGACATAAAGCATAATACAAAATAACACTTTGACAAATACTTTGACAAATGCGCATAATACTTTGACAAATGCGTTTATGTGTACGATAAACACATGCTTGCTACTAGAGCAGACTAGTTAAAACAAAACATTGTTTTTAGTGTTTTTACTGTGTCGATGCAGTCTATGTGAGTGGATGAAATCAATTTTTTGTGTAACTTTAATAGTTTATAGATTCAGGTGTTACTTTGCATAAGTCCATAATGATATTAATGGAATCAATTGCTTTGCCAATCCGCAAACCCAGTAACAGCAATTGTGAAAAAGACAACACTTTTGCTGAATATTTTAATAAAGAAATAAAACAAACAACACAAAACGTGACCATAACCCAACCACCAACACCAAAAATACCACTTGACACATGTTCCACCTCTCCACGAGGCATCATCAGGAGCTATTGACCAATGTAACTATAACCTGACTCCAACAGACTCGGCTTTGAAAGAAATTTACTTGTTGTATCATTGGCTTGCGATTCCATTTCCGGATTTCGCTTGCTACACCTTTCCGACCTTTTCCGACTAAAGAAACACACATTTATTTGGACTTGTACTCTTTAATTTTTTTATATTTTTTTATATGCATTCATCATTTTAAGTGTAATTTTTTTTATTAAATAAATAAACTTTAATTTTTGTTTTTTATAAAAAAAAACTTGTACTCTGTGAATTGAATTTTGTATACAATGTTTAAATCTAAATGTTGTGTACCGAACTGCCATACAAATCGTAAGTGTTTTGCTTTTATATTTGCTCTAAATATCTACATAATGTCTAGAAATGTCTAAAATTCAAGATAATATCTACAACAGTGCCTAGTTTTTTTTAAATATAATTATTAAACAATGTTTTTGTTAATTTTTGGCTTTTCATGCATTAATTAAAAAAGATGAAAGATAGATTTATTAGACCTTACGACTCCTGACCAATTTAAATATTTTTGCAGGAGTTGATATGAATATTATATCACACATGTATTTCCAAATCCTGGCAAAGATCCAGTGAGATTTGATGTATGGAAGAATGCACACCATAAGGATTAAGGATCCGGAACGGATAGCGACATTATACTATATACTAAGATTAATATAATAAGGTTGATATTAAGGTAACAAAAAAGTTAAACTTTTTTTTACATAAGACATGGTTGTGTAGGCAAGACCCCTTTGCCAACCCAGGAGGGAGTAAACTTTATAAAATCTCGGCTGTCAATGTCAAGTTAAACGGCTTTGTTTGTCTATCGAGCACTGTATACGAATAATCTTTTTCGTTTTACGAGCGAGACTTATTTACTTTTGACTTTATTTCTGCCGGTGTTTTGTGGGTTGCTTGTGGTGTCTTCAAGTCTTCAGAAATGTCTCGCGCCAGAAGGTGCCTGGTCGACGGCTGCTCGTCTACATCCGAGACAGCAAGTGTGTGTTGGTGGCCTCGGAGCAAACACCTGGAGCTAGTGTGGATAGACCTTCTGAGGCCTCACAGCTCAAGGGTGACGTCGTCTCTAAGTCGTCGGAACCGCATAGATCGCAACGCCTGTGTAAGTTATCATTATGTGCTGTAAGGATTACTGTATGGTCAGCTGCTGTCAGCGTTGCCAGACGTCCCGATTTTGGCGGGACGTCCAGATTTTAACCTAAAATGAAATGTCCCGCGCGGGACAGGCTCAGTCCCGTTTTACGGAGATACTCGACCAGTAACCCAGACGACAGTAGTCGTTTTTTGGTAAAGCACCGTATTTTCAGTAAAAAACATTTTTTATAGCTGTCTGAATCACTATAAATTTTATTTGAAACTCAAATAAAACAATCCTACTAATACATAATAAAAATCTGCTGATTATTTAAGCTTTTTATGTTATGTCCTGCATTCGACGAAAAAGTCCCGATTTTTCATACAATAGACTTAAAAATTCTGCTTTTCTCGAAAATTAATCTGGCAACGCTGGCTGCTGTGAAACTAATATCCATTGTATAGATTAGGGTGTTTCACTTTATTGTGGGTAAAAAAAAGTTGTTAAAATCAAAGTTTAATAAATAAGCAATAAGACCGCCTGTTGAATCCTATGTAAAATTTCCCTGTGTGTGTTCTTTTATTTTGTTTACTTGTGTGAATCAATAAAGAGTATTTGTTGTTGTTGTTGTTGTTGTTTAATCAAATTAAGAAGGTTTAGTAACACACTTATAGCACTCAATATCCTCCTCTACAAAGACAAACACTTAACTTAAATCACTTACTGTAAATAAGTATGTCGTTGTATGAGTAAATTTATATATGTTGTGCAACCTCTTTTTTATCAATTTATTAATTTTATTAATTTTTTTTGGCATATAAACCTTATACGTCAGAGAAAATAAGAATTCATGCAAAGTGAAACGAAAATTGAAAGTTGAAAAAATTAAAAAACCTTAGTATAGATTCATGCATAAATTACCTAAAAACCTGAGATGCCTTGGGGAAAGGTTTTAGTGGTGAGCTTACAATGAATTAACTGTTCTCGAAATGGTGTTTTTAAGAATGTTACTAGAAACAGGTGTTATAAAATAAAATCCTTCAATCCGATTTGTTACGCTACAAAACTAAAATGTTTCAAACAATTGCATTCTCAGATTTTAGACCATTACTTTTAGGTGTGAAATATTCTTAGTATACTTAATTTTAGTTCAGTTAAAAGTTACAAAGTCTTTATTTTTCAGGTTTGCACACTTCACTTTGAAGAGAAATTTTTCAAGTCTGGTAGGAGAATAACATTCTCGTGGCCCACGCTGTTTAGCGAACAAGAAATATCATCTCGAAAGCCCACTTCTCGTGTTGTTCTCAGTGAGTATTCCTTTGCTTATCTTGATTTCATACTGGTCATATGTCATATCTAACATACATACATTAACTAGGTATTGGCACTAAAGCTCCTATGGTAAAGAAAAATGTCATGAAGAAACCTGCATATTTTTTGGAATGGTTTGGTTTCCCTGTCACAGGGTTACAGAGGCCAGGGGCCCTAGCACGCTAGCTTTTATTGCTGACATAAAGCATATATCCCGTTCTAACCTGTTAGCGTGCTCAAGAGGGACAGATATGATTATGTGTACGATAAACACATGCTAGCATGCTACTTGAGCAGACTGGTGAAAACAAAACATTGTTTTTAGTGTTTTTATTGTGTCAATGCAGTCTATGTGAGTGGGTGATATCAATTTTCCGTGTAACTTTAACCTGGATCCAACAGATTCGGCTTTAAACGAAATTTACTCATTTTATCACTGGCCTGTGATTCGTTTTCCAGATTTCGCTTGCTATGCCTTTCCGACCTTTTCTGGTTAAAGAAACTCACATTTATTTGGATTTTTACTCTGTGAATTGAATTTTGTACACAATGTTTAAATCTTGTGTATCGAACTGCCATACAAACCGTAAGTGTTTTGCTTTCTACTTACATAATGTATAAACGAACTATATAATATATAGTAATGTCTAGAAATGTCTAAAAATCAAGATAATATCTTATCTACAGGAAGTGACTAGTTTTTTTTTAAATATAATTATTAAAATGTTATTTTGTAAATTTTTAGCTTTTCATGCATTGATTAAAAAATATAAAAAATAGATTTGTCATACCTTATGACTCCTGACCAATGTTAATATTTTTTGCAGAAGGTGATATAAATATTTTATCACACATTTCCAAATCCTGGCAAAGATCCGGTCAGATTTGATGTATGAAAGAATGCACACTATAAGGATTAAGGATAGACGATGGCGTCATTATACTATGTACTAAGTATAATTGATATTAAGGTAGGTAATAAAAAAAAAATTTTTTTTACATAAAACATGGTTGTGTAGCTCAGACCCCTTTGCCTATCCAGAAGGAACTAAATTTTAAATAGTCTCGCTTGTCATGTCATGTCAGTGGCAAGTAAAACTTTTGCTTTGTCTGTCTAGCGATCTAGTGTTTTTTGAGATACTTCGTTTTGTTTTCTGTTTTAATTATTGTTTATTATTAGACTTACTTCTTCGCCGTTTGATTATCTTGTGTTACGAGGTTATATATAATATGAGTTATCACAAGAAGAGATATTGTATCTTTGGTTGTGATGCTTTGGGTCAGTGTTTTATTACGTACTTGATGCTTTGATTCCATTAGCAAGAAATATATATTGGAGTACCTATGTTTGATTTATTGTTAGAAATTCTTAGATAATTATTGTAATGTCGTTTTCAGATGCACGCCGCGTACCCCTACACCAGTTTCCGAATCCGAAAACCCAGCCTGGGCTTTACGCTACATGGGTGTCGATTGTTGGGAATGCACTCAAAGAACGCGACCCTAAGAGTATTAACGGAAATAAGAAAATATGTGACTGCCACTTTGACTCTGAGTCTAAGTTGCCTTCACGTCGTCTTATTCGGTCTGCAGTACCAAGAATTAATTTGCATCGTAAGTAAAAGTTTCTATTATTGTGATTTAGAAAATAAAACCAATAAAATTAAGATGTAATCACACAAAAAACCTTCCATAAAAATCTTTAAATGATAGATTTCAACTACCAGTTACTTGACAGTTTGGAAACAAATACTTCATGTTGTGCGTCATAGTAGATAAATAATTGAAAAGTTTGTTAATTAATGATTGACTGTGTGTAGAATTAGTAGATTAGTAGATTGACTGATCAGTGATGACCTGATTTTGATTAACACTTGTTTTAATTATATCTACCTAAATATATTGCTTTTCTTAAACCAAGTTATTCGGCCGAGTACGCGTATAAAAAAACCCGCCGAGTATGCTGAGTACCGAGTATTAACCGAGTACTCGGCCCATCTCTAGTGAAAACTGTATCCAAATCTGTTGAGTGGTTTAGAAGGAGTAGACGACTGAAGATATGAGGGCAGACAGACATTAATAGACTTTGTTGTATACAGTCTAAAGATAATGATAGCCAAAAATAGATTTAAAATTTAAAATCTAGTATTAAATATGATTGTCTGAGTTTTGTGGTAAAGAGTAATAATTTACAACAAATCTATAACTAAATCTATCTAGTTGTCAAGTCAGCTGTTTGGCTGTATCTCTGTATTATGAATGTAGGGTTGTAGCTGTGGCCCGTTCCACGAAGCTACAAAATACAATTTTACAAGTCTAAACTGACAACATTGGTCATTATGCTCATTGCCATTGGTCATTATTGACCAATGTTGCCGGTTTAGACTTGTAAAATTGTAACTTGTAGCTTCGTGAAACGGACCACTGGAGTTCAGCTGAAGGTAGGGCAGCAAGGGTAACAAGTAGGGTGTAAACTACAATACTCTACACTGTCTGACTTGCACTTGGCTGGTTTTTAATGTAGAGCATTGGTATTTTAAGGTTGCATATTCCTCCACGGCTACGGTTGGCTAAAGATAGAGAGAGTTGGAGAAGGCTGGAGGAGGCCTTTGTGTCTGAGGGACATGCTAATTAGGAGTCCAGACTATTTAATTTAACTTTATTATGTACAACTTTGTTCCTATATTAGTAAATAAAAGGCTTTGAAATTTGAAAATTCCTCCACTATGGCTCCTAGCAACAGCCCCGCATGAATGTGGCGGTTTCCTTATGTTTTCCTTTCCTCATGTTTTGGTATTGGTACTAATACTTAAGTAATGTACAGTAGGGGAAATAATTCACATACCTCCTTAGAACCCTATCGCAATGACGCGACGCATTAAACACCACGATATGTCATACAAACGTCTTGTGTATGTTTCTTCGACTAGGTTCTACGGTGGTACGTGTTTGGATTTCCTTGACTGTACATAAGGCATAATATTATAATGGTCATATTACAGGTGTTCATCAGTCAGCCAGTTCCATTGTGGACATAGACCACAGCTACTGTTTACCCCTATGGCTTATTGGATATCAGACTGATATTAGGAACATACCTGGACCCTCAACTGGTGACTCGTCTTGCTCGTCCAAATCAACACTTTTATCTGCAGGTAAGTACTTGTTGTTTCATGTATGGCAGGCTCATGTTCGCCTCCCTGTGTGGCTTTGGAAATGCGAAATTATTGTCCACACCTCAAAAAAGGCGCTAGATTTTTCTGGCTCTACTTGCAAAAGAATCACAGCCTGATTCTTTTGCAAGTAGAACCAGAAAAACTATCTAGTAAAAAAAAAACTAGAAAATGAAAATGAAAAATTTATTAGTAACGTAACAGTCATTCATTACAGGTCACGATTATCAGATATAGTTAAATGGCTTATTTATTATTTATTTATTAGATAGAGTTAAGTACGTCTTTGTTACAAGAGCCTCTGTGGTTTCTCTTTTACAAGTCTGACTCTACCAGCACTTCGGAAATGGAAGATTCTATGGAGAAGAACTGCCATGAGAAACTGCAGCATATTCTATTTGTATCTTACCTTGTAAAAACAAAGTTGTAGAGTAATATATGTCAATACTATACATAGTACTTAGGTTGAAGTCGAAAATGGATAATTGGTCGAGTCAGACCTCGCCCAAGGGGGAGGGTCATGACCCTCATAACCCCCAACTGGATCCACGCATGTGACAGTATGGGTTAATGAATAATAGATAACTAAAAATTGCTGAGATGACTTGAGTTAAAAAGTAAAGTTCCAGTTACATGGAAAACTAATTGCACGACTTAGCTGGGGCACTACCGTGCCCCCAGATCATAGTGTGCTTTTTAAAATTTATCTGTTTTAAACTTTTGCGATTTTCACACATACCTATTTATAAAGTTATCAGGACTTTTTAAACATTATAAAAATAAGAGTAGTAGTGTCTACTCGTAACCACGGCCGAAACGTCGAGGTAAATTAACAATATACTTTTATCGCATTAAAGTCCCGATAACTTTATAAATATGTGTAAAATTTATTTGCAATGCAACATGGATCAAGGCTTTGGTAAAAATACCTATAATGTTTGTATTCCGAAATTCGACCAAGGATCTAACTCCAAATGGAATAAAGTTATATTCGGAGCCGAGACAATTATTATTTTAACTTGTGCTTACTAAAGTTAGTGTTAAGCTCCAGTAACCAGAGGTCTGTAGAGGGTGATGTATGCATAACTAAGTGTATGGTTTTGGTGTATATTTATTTTACAGATAAAACTTTTAAGTCCCTGCAGATTAAAACTCCGACACGGCGTTTAAGAAATCAGCGACAGAACCAAAATGAAATCCGATCAATGCACCAAAAAGTGATGTCTTACATAATCGAGATTTTTTTGTTTAATAAACGATTATTTACTACTGATATTGTTTCTTTATGCTTAAATATCTCTTTATTTAATTTTTCTTGTAATGTTATATAGCGTGTTTTATGTACAACTAACGGTCGCGCGCGACTTCGATTTGGCGTGAAATTAGTAGCCTTTGTCCGTCAGGGATAGTGTAGCTTTCTATTAGTGAAAGATTTTTTGGAATCAGCTCAGTAGTTCCAGAGATTACCCACTAAATACAAACAAACAAACAAAGTGTACCTCTTTATTATATTAGTGTATATAAATAAAGTGTTTGCTTACTTATTATCTATAATGGGTAAAGCTTTAGTTACTCTAAAAATAAGACTATGGTCGGCTACTCTGCCACTGCGTTGTACACAGTTCTATAGTTTTCTCATTTCGATGTTTTTAATTGAGTTGTTTTTTATTTTTTGTTCTGAGGGGTTGAGGTTGTTAGGCTAGAATATTGTTTACTACCTACCTAAGAGAAGTTTGGATATTCATCCACGTCAGCATGTCTCATTAACATTCGCGCTAAGGAACGTTTATGCTACTGGATCTTACTAAAGATTATTTTACGACTTGGCACTCGTCATTGGATATTTTTCAACTCTTTGTTTCACAAATGGCTTTTGATTAATTTAATTTTTCTTTGTCCACAGGTAAGACAGACCATACGTACTCCAGGGTAGACGGTTTTCTCCGTGATCATTCGTATTGTAAGATTGCGTACCAAAGAGCAGGTAAGCTTGTTTATCTGTCTGGTACAGTCGACTCCATAAACGTTTAGGCATTGAAAGGTACAACAATGAAAAGGTACATCTTTAGGTAGTCGACTGTACGCTGTACGGGTGATTCTTCATCAGTGGCGTAGCATAGGTCACTAGCACCCGGTGCGGATCCCAAATTTGCCGCCCTCTTATTTTTGTAATCCATTATAAAAAATTTGGGCATGGTTACCATGCCCAAATGTTACCAAATACCTGGGTATTTGGTAACATAAAAAAAAATGACGAAAAAAACACTGAAAGAAATTAACATTTTTTTTAATTTTAATTTTTTTTTCTAACTGCCACCTCCGCAGCGCCGCCCCCGGCAAAGTGCCGCCCGGTGCGGACCGCACCCTCCGCCCCCCCCCATGCTACGCCACTGTTCTTCATAAATGTCTAAAACTGTCTGACTGGCGAACACACAGTCAAACATGTGGAATTTTAAACATGTAATTTTGCATAAGATCCCCTAAAACCCTGTAATAAAATCGTTCATTTCAAGTCTTTACAAACTCGTATTTTGTTGGGGGGTAAAATCCCAATTCCAAAGAGAGATTCCCCCCCCCCCCCCCCTAAGCTGGCTGATTGCTTCTAATACTTTTGAGCGGCGAATACCTACCCCCTAGTTACTCAGAAACTTACCCCCTGTACCACAAAACTTGCAAGACCTACAATTTACCAACGATTTTCCAATCTTACGAATTCCAACTTTATTGACACTCATAAAAAGTTCGTAATAATTTCATACACATTCGCCAGTCGGCACGCATCAAAAGGAACGCGCGTTCCCCCCGCAACTCCCGGTGACACGTTAGGGTTGCGCTGCATTTTTGTTCAATAACATTGACACAGTGAGGACAAGCGTGCGGGCGCGCGGTTGTCCGACGACCTACTGCGTTTGCCTACGCTGCAGGCAAGGCGGCTGAACGTACCTACAGTGCGGAGTGTAACCCAGGGCAAAAGCTATCACCGTTCCTAATTTTTTTTAAATCCTTTGAGCCATTTTAGCGTGAAGATGTAACAAAAAACTATGTCTTAGTTTAGTGGTAAAGGGGACTAGTCGCTAATCAGTAATCACTCGCCTGATAGCGACGTGTAACTATCCCGGGGAAGACCAGTTAGTCAGTTTGTGCATAAAACTGGTATTAGAGCATAAAAAATAACTAAATAGCCTTTTTTCCATATATGGAATGATTAAGCCTACCGTATTCGATAGAAAAAGATGTCCCAAGTTTTGCTATGAAAAATTATTGTCCAATATGTCAAAGTACTCAAATGCGTCCATATAGAAATGGGACGTACCGGAACAAAAAATGAGACAGTTTCTTTGTTCAAACCGGTAATCTAAATCAATCAATTTCGAGCACGAAAAACCGACCAATACTGACTTGGTTAAAAAAAAGTGTAGATAATTTGTTTTGAAAAACGTTCGTTAAATAATCTTTTTAACTCTGCCAGTGCACATACCGGATACAGGCGACCAAGGCGACCAATATACGACAAGCCAAGAGAGAGAGGCGCCAGGCAGGGACACGGTAGCCGCGGACACAGCTGTCGCCGCCGATGACCCGGACGATGTCAACGATTGTGATGACGTTCCTAATCCAGCGGTGCCAGGTTTGTGTTGTACATCTTTTAGTTTGCATCTTCTCGCGTTCCTACTGCGCTTATGTTTCTATTTTTATTTACTAGAAGATATTAAAATAAGTACTTTTTTTTCCAGAAGCAGACAGACAGGAGATTTTCTCTTGGGAGAAAGCCGATATTATTATAGCAGGTACGTGTATTAAAGCTTTGAGTGGTACGAACGTTCATACTCGAGGAAGTTCGAAATATTGAAATAATAAAATCGTGGTGCCTACGTCAAAATCACTTTTTTATGATGTTGGTAACCCTTTAACACTTTTGCATAGATAGAAATGGTTGGAATATCTTAAGCTTTAGTACGTTTGTAATTTTTAGTCGGGTTGTACCCACCCCTTTTAGTTAGTCATACAGGATGTCACTAAAACCAATGCCAAAACTAAAAGGGCTTATAGAGCAGTTAGTAAGCTATCACATTAGGCAAATAAGGCTCTAATGAAAATTTCCTAGTTGTCAATATTTTATAATACCATAACCATACATCATCATCATCATCATCATCTCAGCCACAAGAAGTCCACTGTTGGACATAGGCCTCCTCCATGGATTTCCAAAGTGGCCGGTTGGAAGCAGAATGCAACCAGCGCCTTCCTGCCACTTGTACGAGGTCATCGGACCATCTTGTGGCTGGTCGTCCTACGCTGCGCTTGCCAATACGCGGCCGCCATTCGAGAACTTTCCGACCCCATCGGCCATCAGTTCTCCGTGCTATGTGCCCTGCCCACTGCCACTTCAACTTGCTAATCCGCTGGGCTATGTCGGTTACTTTCGTTCGTCTGCGGATCTCCTCATTTCTGATTCGATCACGCAGAGAAACTCCAAGCATAGCCCTCTCCATAGCTCGTTGCGTGACTTTGAGCTTTCTTATAAGGCCCATAGTAAGCGGCCACGTTTCAGTGCCATAAGTCATCACTGGTAACACACATTGATCATACACTCTCGATTTCAGACACTGAGGTATATTGGACAAGAAGACATTTCGCAGTTTCCCGAACGCTGCCCAGCCGAGTTGGATTCGACGATTGACCTCTTTCTCAAAGTTGGACCTGCCTAGTTGGACTGTTTGTCCTAGGTAGACGTATTCGTCAACAACTTTGAGAGTTGAGTTTCCTACTGCTATTGGGGTGGGCACTACATGGACATTCGACATGACTTTCGTTTTGTCCATGTTCATCTTAAGGCCCACCCGTTGGGAAACCCGATTGAGGTCTTCGAGCATCGTGCTAAGGTCTTCCATCGATTCTGCCATGACTACTATATCGTCGGCAAATCGAAGGTGAGTGATGTACTCGCCGTTGATATTGATGCCGAATCCTTTCCACTCCAGAAGCTTAAAGGCATCTTCCATTGTGTTGGTGAACAGTTTCGGAGAGATAACATCTCCCTGTCTCACACCTCTTTGCAATGGAATTTCCTCCGTCCTCTGGTCTTGTATTCGGACCGACATGGTGGCGTTATTGTACAAACACTTCAACACTTCGATATACCGATAGTCAATACGGCATCGCTGGAGAGACTCAAGCACCGCCCACGTCTCGATCGAATCAAAGGCCTTCTCATAGTCCACAAACAACAATAACCATACAAGGAAAATGTAATTCTGGCTAACAGATAGCCAGTCGCTTCGGACACTGTTTATAACTAGGGGTGCAATTTTTTAATTAAAAAATCACACTCCAGGCGATATTTTTCTTACAATATGTATATAATTGTGTGTAATATGCAATTTGTCCAGATGAAACGGATGAGCTGACCGGTGTGGTTGTGCAGGAGCCTCCTGGAATACCTTCCCTGGATCTGGACGATGTCTCCATGTACAATGACGAAGGCCCTCCGTCCAAAGGAAATGACTCGGGTGAGAACAATATAAGTCACCATTAAGGACGGTACTGAGAAAGTCAAAAATCTTCAAAAATTGCGATACCTAATACTTGAACGCTGAATGAGCTGGATATTATGTGTCTTAAGGTTAAAAGGTTGCATAAAAAAAAGTTTTATAAAAGTATTGTAATAACCTAGCCTAAGATTTTAAATAAATAAACAGAAATAATAATAATAATATAAATCTGTAGTTTGTGATTTGTTTTGTTGTATGTCCAGATGGCGAGTGCGCCGAGTATATATGCAACGAATGCGGAGCAACAATCAAGGGGTGGGTTCACATCAGCTGCCCTGACATGACCGGACAAGTTTAGTTTAGCCGACTTTATCCTTATGGACGACCCTTTTTTATGACACTAGTTTGACAGAGACGCAGTGAAGGGTAAATTAAACCTGAGCTGGTCATGTTAGGAACACAGTTGCAATCTACACTTTTAGACTAATAATACAGTCTACATCTACACTAATCTACATCTACACTATCTACACTAATATAATAAGGAGGTAAACATTGTTTGTTTGTTTGTATGTAGGGGGGTAATCTCTAGAACTACTGAACCGATTCAAAAATTATTTTACTAATAGATAGCTATACTATCCCTGACGGACATAGGCACTAATACCACGCGAATCCGTATTCCATTCTTCCGTATCAAAAAACACCAACAAACGAATGAAAACAGTAATGGCGGCAATTCGATCCGCTGTCAAGACGAACGCTTTTTAAAAAATCATAGACAAAGACAAATGTCGTGCGGTTTATAATAAAAAACATACTGGATTGACGTTTCGTATCGATAACTGTTTTAATATATATGGATACTAGAATAGAGACCCACTTGAATTTTTAATGGTTGTTCCAAATTTAAACTCATAACGGTACCGGAATCGATACTGTAATAAATATTACAGTACACAGACAAGAAAGTTCTCATAATAAAATGGGTGGTAATAATGCTGGTCATTGCCTACGGTTTCTGAATGCATTATAGAGCACTAACGATACTTGTCTAAAACTAACTTTGCCATCGTATTCTGTGCAGATTCCGTTACATGTGCGTGCAGTGCGCGGACTGGGACCTGTGCGGCGCGTGCGAGGCGCGCACGGCGCACGCCGCGCACTACGTGCTGCGCGTGCCCAGCCCGAGGCCCTATGTGAGTGCTGACATTGTATTATGCGTACCATCCGAATTGATAAAGGCCACTCTTAGTGGTCTTTGATTTACAGTAGTTTCTGTAATTTTCATAAACCCTCAGTAAACTTAGATTCGTTAACTAGGGCGTCCACATTCTGAAAAGTCGGGGAGAGTCAGAGAAAAGTCAGGGAAATTCAAAGTGGTTAGGGAAAGTAAGAGAAAACTGAAGCATACTGTTAGAATAGAATAGAATAGAATAGAATAAATTTTATTGTAAACTGTGTACAAGGGTTGATGGGTTAAATCCAGATAAGTATCAACAGCTGCCCTTTGCGGGCGTACAATTATTTACTTAAATTAAACTTAAGAATTAAAACAAATTACAATTTATATTATTTGTTTATCAATGACTGCATCATTAAAGTATTATTTTAGGTTATAAAACGCTTTCCCAATGAGCCATTTTTTTAAGCTTACTTTAAATTTAATACCCTCCAGCATTTGTAGTTCTTGGGGTAGTTCATTAAATACACGTATTGCACTAATAAGTGCGCTTTTCCGATACATGGCATTGTTTACTTTAGGACATGATAAATCTTACTAAATAATCGTAATCGTACTCGTCGTCGTTGTTAGCTCGTCACACTTTCCCAATCGGGTTAGGCTCGTAAAACACATTTTCCCGAAATGTGCACTTTCTGTAAAGGTGCATTTTCTTAGAATGATCACTTTCCCGGAAAGTACACTTTCTTTAAAAGTTAACTTCCCAATATGTACACTTTTACAGAATGTGCACTTTCTGTAAAGGTGCATTTTCATAAAATGATTACTTTCCCGAAAAGTACATTTTCTCTAGAAGTTCACTTCCCGATACTAAAGAAAATCCTAGAAATTTCCTAGAAAGTAAATTTTAGGGGTGATGGTATTATAGTCCCATTTAGACCATGCCACAACTTGCATGCAATTTTAAATACAATGCGGCGTTTGATACATGAAGTGGTATAATTGTCACTTAGAAAACTGCAATTGGGAAAGTATACATTTTGGAAAAGTGCACTATTAGAAAAAGTGCACATTTCGGGAAAGTTTCCAATTTGGGAAAGTATACATTTTGGAAAAGTGCACTATTAGAAAAAGTGCACATTTCGGGAAAGTTTCCAATTTGGGAAAGTATACATTTTGGGAGTGCACATTATGCGGAAAGTGCACCTTTACAGAAAGTGCACATTTCGGGAAAATGTGTTTTACGAGCCTAACCCTCCCAATCTTCACTCATTAGAGTTCAGTCCTTTTCCATAAAAAAAATGTAAATCTCGCGTGTTGTACTTATTATTTGGTTTACAAAAAACCTCACGTAAAGAAAGCAACAAATAATAAAACTTTTTTATAAAAAAAAAGGAAAACTTGCTTAAATATGGATATGGTTGGTCAGGGAAATTAGGCAAAATGGTTAGGAAATGTCAGGGTTTTTTTTGATGTGGAGACCCTGTTAACACACGAGTTAATTACTTGTCTTCCAAATGTATAGTCGACCAAGTAATTGCTTGACCACTTTTGAACCTTATCCCTTTGTAACACGGTTGAAAAGTGGTCATGCAATTTCTTGGTCGACTATACAATCAACCAATTTGACTCGTAGGCTGACGAACGCTATAAAACGTTGCAATGCGTCATTGCTGAGATATGACATTTATTCCGATGTCAGTATAACATTTATTGTGAAAAGGTTCTACAGTGGCCTATGAATCAAATTGGTTGACTGTACCTATGTAATTAAATATGAATATCACATAAATAACTTTCTGAATACTTAATTCTTACTTACAGAAAGAAATACAAGCGATATTGGCAGCCATAAGGCATCAGATGCTGAGTGAAAATCTCTTCCTGCCAGAAACCGTCCCGAGGTAGCGTGACTTTCCATTCTTGTTTCTAATATAAGCGTATCTCCTGTTTTAAGAAACACTTAAAAATATTGTTATAGATTTATTTTAACAGTGATTTATGATTTGTGCTCACTTCTCATTTTGAGTACACAATGGTAGATTTTTTGTGCGGTGATCAATAAAGAGTTAGTGTAATCCACTTAATTAAATTTACTGTGTATAGAGGACCAAGTAATCATCGCTTAGCCGTTTTTAAACCTTATCCCTTTGTAATGAAGTCGAAAAATGGTCAGGCAATTTCTTGGTCGACTATGCTGTAGCTAATTTCGACTGTCCCATTGAACAATCTATGGGGTAACAAAGTCTGAAATTTCTGATTTAATAAAAGTATATATAAAACACAAACTTCTTTAGCAACTTTTTGCATAATCGACCAAGAAATTTAGAGGTTTAGACTTGTAAAATTGTAACTTGTAGCTTAGTGAAACGGGCCACTGCTGTGTTAAATTGTTGAATTGCTAAATTTTTAAATATTTGAGATGTAGAATAACATTGTAATTTTGTTTTTTTTTTTAAATTACACCTAGTTGAGTTTCTTGCCGGTATTTTCTCATCAGAGGTTTTTCCGAACCGGTGGTAAATTTTTTGACATGCATAAGTGCTACCTGTAAGCCTAATCTGAATAAAATATTTTGACTTTGACTTTTTTGACTTTGATTGCTTGACCACTTTTCGACCTTATTACAATGGGGTAAGGTTCAAAAGTGTTCAAAGCAATTACTTGGTCGACTATACATATACGACTTTGATAATTGAGACAGTCGATTTACTACGGTACGGTATTAAGTTGAATTAATCCGCAGGGTGAAGGAAGAAGTGAAAGATGAGCTGGAGGAGGAGGGAGAGATTCCCGGGGTCTCTCCGGAGGTGTTGGAGCCGGACCCTCTCGGCTTGTGGGACGGCAGCTTCCACGATGACGACATCGATGATATACTTGAGGTAAACACTACTTCATTATTGATCTTCTCAACGCCAATGATGCGACAAATTGTCACTCACACGTTAATGTCAGTCACGTCTTCATTATGTCAAACACGAACTTAAACTTTAATCTATTCAACGCCCAAGACGGGTATTATGTTCAGCCATAGAAATAGTATAGCATAGAAAGAGTTATTAAATTGGAAGCTATATTTTATTAACCGATCCCTTTACTTTAAATGGCAATGCAATGTGCCAAAAAGACATACATACATACGTACATTCTCTCGCGCTCGTTCGAATGTGGCACTTACATAAAATTTTATATTGTTATGTTGTTACCAGTAGTAACTGCTATAGAAATACTGATATTAACTATCTAAAATTTCATTTCCACAGATGATTCCAGAACGATTAGACGAAGATGTCTACCCCTCACCGCGCCGCAAGCGAAGGCGGATCAGCCCAGACCCCTTAGACAACACAGAACTTTTCACACCTCACAACACAAGCTCCTTAGACAACACAGAACACTTCACACCTCACAACACAGACCCGTTAGACAACACAGAACTTTTCACACCTCACAACACAAGCTCCTTAGACAACACAGAACACTTCACATCTCACAACACAAGCTCCTTAGACAACACAGAACTTTTCACACCTCACAACACAGACCCGTTAGACAACACAGAACTTTTCACACCTCACAACACAAGCTCCTTAGACAACACAGAACACTTCACACCTCACAACACAACCTACGACGACCTAATAACGATACTATCTGACGACGAGACCTATGAAACACCCCCAGACCTTATAACGCTTCGAAATGACCTCGATCGAACCTCCCGCGAGCCCGCTTGCTCTGTTTCCAGTCCAATCAAAACAATCAATATCGACACATTGACCAAAACACACCGCCGCAAAAAGTCACGAATTGATAATATACCAATGCCATTCGCCCATCAGAGGTATCTCGACGACGTAGACATCCCCGTGGCTCGCAGGGTTATAGTTGGCGGAAAACGAACGTCCGATTCTGGCAACCCCAAAGATACTAAACGCTTAAAAATAGTTCATACAGACACTATAGATACAGGCTCTTGCATACCTCATGAGATGTCTCAGAATCAATTAGATACGGAAAGAATATTGAACGCGCTCAAAACAGATAAAAATGGCGACAAAAACCAATTGAAGCCGTTGAGCGTTCGGTTGCCGCCGGGCGCCAGTTGGACTCAACTAGTCAAAATGCTGAACTCCAAAGGTATTTTTAGTTTTTGTTATTTTTATTCGTATTTTAGCGTATAGAAGCTACTAAATAATATTTTTTATTTTACTCGGCGTTTTATTATCAATTATCACGTTTAAGTCTCGGTAATCTGTTCGTCTGTCGTCATGTCTTCGGCCGCTTTCTCCTAAACCACGCAACGGATATCGACTGTCATTTAGAGAATTTTTAAAGAAAGGTTTTTATGTACAGTCAAGGAAATTTAAACACGTACCACCGTAGAACCTAGTCGAAGAGACATACGCATGACATAGCCTGGTGTTTAACGCGTCACGCCATTGCGATAGGGTTCTACGGTGGTACGTGAATATATTTCCCCTACTGTACATTACATTCTAATTAAGTAAACGTAGTAAATTGAAATCGTGCGAACCCGGGGTGGGTCACTAGTTATAAATATTGTGAAAATCGCAAAACATGAAACAGCACTTGAATTCTACGTTGATTATCTGTATTTACCTGTACGGCGCCTGGTTAACCTCTCTGAGCCTTTTCGTCTGGCGTTGTCAAGGTATTTTATTGCAACTTCGAATTTTAGTCAATAAATATAAAGAGATTGTCAAAGTTTGACAGGCATAACGTAATGTCGGAGGGCACCGAGGTGAAGGGTTAAGCTGCATACGCGGCGGGAGCATTCGCCCGTATCGTCACTGAATACGCAAATAGTATTATTGCCAAAATTCTTTTTAGTGCCTAAAAAAAAATTAAAAATGTATAAGCACTTTTACAAAATTGTCGATGTCTCGAAATATTTTCCTAGTAATATTACGTTAGTTCTCAACCGGGCCCCAATTTTTATTATGAATTTTCCCACCATCCTGGGTTTTTTATTACAGAAAATTCTCATTTGGTACCCAAATTACCACTGCGTTACCAGTCCCCATGACTCCTCAAGAATAGTGTCCACTGCGTTACCAAACAATAGTTTTTTTCTTATTCTGACCCCAAATATTTTTATAACAGTCATCATTCGGGTATGCGTATGTCATTCCGAATTTAAAGATAACATATTATTTTAAGAATATCAGGATAAATAAAAAATCTGCGTTAAAATGTACAAGGGACATTTTTATAGGCATCAAAAAGAATTTTGGCCCATTAATACATAAAGTATGTTTATCTGCAATTGTCATGTAAACAAAATTCTAACCTTCAATCAGGGGGGTTCCACTCCGCACTGTAGGTACGCTCGATCGGCTTGCCTATGGCATAGGCAAATCGCAGTAGGCTGTCTGCTTGCCGCGCGCTCGCTCGCTCGCCCCGGCCGTGTCAGTGTAGTTGCTAACGAATGCCGCGCAGCACTAGCGTGTCGCCGGGAGTACCGGGGGAAGGCGGGCGCGGGCGGCGCGTTCCTTTTGACTCGCGCCGCCTGGCGCATGGTGTATGAAGTAATATGAACTTTTTAAGCGTGTGAATAAAGTTAGAATTCGTTTAATCGCGGTCGCGCGGTCGTAAAGAGAAGTTTATGTACGTTATTTATTCTGTGCTTTAATATCACTTTGTCACCTAAACATCGTTTATGGCATAAGTAAAATAAATCGAGGCTGTAAATAGAAGAGGCTATTTGTAATGTGTTCCTTTAAAATGTTTTTGCGGGTGGTAGGACCTTGTGCAAGATCCGTCCGGATCGCTACCACCATCTTGCTCGCTAATCCTGCCGCTAAGCAGTGCTTGCACTGTTGTGCTCCGGCGTGAAGAGCAAGACAGCCGGTGCAATTACTGGCACAATAGGTATTCCATCTCCTTGGTATTGCAGGTGTCTATAGGCGGTGGTGATCACTGACCATCAGGTGACCCACTTGCTCGTTTGCTTTCCTATGTTGTATAAAAAAAACACTTAAAAACCGTATCTATATCCGTTGCGGAGTTTAGAAAGAGTAAGCGGCCGAAGATATGTGAAAAAGTCAAAAAAGTCTGGGAATTCAGTATTGCCAGATTATTTTTATTTTCTTTATCTTTATCTTTACATAATATAAAACAAAGTGTGTATACGTTCCTGTCTGTCTTCATCGTATCTTCAGCTGCTTACTTCTAAACGAGTCCTAATTCTATGTTTTTATTCTTATCTCTGATTTCAATTGTTTCAGTAACCGTGCGGTTAGAAGATGTGACAAAGAAAAAGGGGGCGCGCAAAAAGACTGAAATAAATGAGATTTAATATGGTATGTTGTTTATTTCTTCTATTAGAGCATACAACGCCTGTCAAAGAAACCCGCTTTCACCACGCAAGTGTTACTTTCCTTTAAAAAAAATAGTCGCGCGGGCGCACGGAGCGTGTGCTCACCCGCGTGAGCTAGCGGACGCTCTCATACCATTTTTCTATAGGTGTGCACCCGCGCGACTTAGCAGAGGCCCTAATCTACAGTGAAATTAGTATCAAAATCCGTTCCGTGGTTTAGAAGGCGTCAGCAGCCGAAGGTATGAGGACAGAGGAATAGCGCTATTGTTTTATACTATGTGAAAATGACGATAACGATGACGTCTTATTGACGCATTTGCTTTCAGAGCCAGTAGGTGCCTATCTGCTGTGAAAGACAAAATACTAAAAAGCGCTAATAAAACCTAACCTTAGGTAAAAAGAGTTGACGGTTGAGTTGAGCATATCTGTCAATCAATCAATCAGGCTTATTCACCCGTGGAAAGGCACATATCTCGTCCCCATCTCACTAAAAGATGAAAGGGATGGCATTAGTGTCCGAACGAAACTAGTTTTTACAATGGAAGCCGAATTTCGGATTCAAATTCGGCCGAAACCCAAAAAAATTACTTCTTGGCCAATCTAGTGTTTTTCTAACTTCTGTTCATTTTAAGTCTATATCTCTAAATTGTTAATCAGGGTACATCGTATCGCAAAACAAATAAATAAGTAATAACAACGCTCGTCGGCGGACAGTTATACAACTTTTTAAGATTAGAAATGAATGAAGGTGTCTTTTTTGCGAAAGTGCTATTTTAAAATAAATAAGAACTGCTGAAACTGATATAGCACGGGCGTGAGAAGCACTGGCACTTCCGTCGATCGCTTCCGAACGACGGGACGGAAGCAGACGAACCTGGAGTATGGTTTTTGAATCTCACTGGGTGACTAAAGCTCACCAAAATGGCTGTTTATCATGCAAATACGGCCATTTTGATGAGCTTTAGTCACCTGGTGAGATTCAAAAATTGCACCTCTGGTTTCGGATTCGGTCATAGTTTCGACAGATTTTCCGCCAAAACCGGAACCAAAATTGGGTAAATGACACCTAAAACCAAATGCCGTGAACGTGTTTAAACTGTTGTGGATCGTCATTTTTAAATAATATCCACAAAAAAGAATTTTAAAAAATACGTATATCTTGGTAGGCATTTTGTATGGCGCGTTTTTGCGAGGCTTGCGATGCATCTTTTTCAATTCGTGATATTTCAACAAATAGTAATCTTAGGCAAAAACTAAAAATACAGTTCTTTTTGTTTTTACTAATTCTTCCTATTTTGATGACAGATACATTTTAGTCATTTATCATGCTCATTCAAGGCCGAAACCGAAACCGAAACCAAACGTTCGGTCGGACACTAGATGGCATTATGCTTGTCTTGCTTATTTAGTTTGTACTCCAGTGAAGTGCACATTGTGTTGAGAATATTTTTCACCATCGTAAATAGTTTTGGCGCAGCCGCATTCAAGTTCAGACGTGCCCTGAACAAGAAAGATACCCAAGGTAAGCGAGTTGTGGTTGAAGTGTTTTTAAATTACCAACCCTGGGCAAAAGAAATCGGGGCCTATAGTCAGATTATATAAATAAATATGTAATTCGGAGAATATTTGCGAGTGGGACAGCTAGAGCTAGAGGTAGGGTTGCCAACATTTATTCGGTTGAATATAGTATTTTTGAGAATAAGCTATAAAATATAAAGTACGCTTCAAAAAAAAATAGTATTTTTTGGAAAGATGAAAAAAAGGCAATAGTGTAACCCCGTATTCATAAAAATTTAACAATATTTTTAAGCTAACAAATGTTTTGTCCCTTTCGTTTGAGGGTAAACGTCACGATGACGGATAAAGACATAAACAATGTTAACTAACAAACATTTACGAAGCGTTTATGAATAAGGGGGTAAGTTTTTTATCTATCTGTCTATCTCCATATTCTATCTTTTTTAATAACATGACAAGTGCTCGAAATATAGTATATTTGCGTACTATATATTAGTTCAACAGTATATAGTACGGAGAGCCGAAATATAGTACAATACTACATAATACGGTATGGTTGGCAACCGTAGCTAGAGGGAAGCAGGCCATTGGCTTCAGGATTTTTACGGGATAAAAGTATTATATGTTTAAATCTAGGAATTAATCTATCTTTCTACCAAATTTCATCTAAATCCGTTCAGCCGTTAATGAGTTATTGAGGAACAAACATTTAAACACCATTACGTTCGTATTTATAATATTAGTAAGATACAATAATGGACACCCGTCGCCTCGGACCAAATTCAAATACCTATCGCAGTATTCGCCCCCTTGATTGACGGAAATCTGACGACTTCTAGTAAATCGCGTCCTCATAGACGCATACAAAAGCTAATCTTGACTTCAAATCTAGCTTTTCCGGTTTTATGTTAATTTCGCATTACAAATGTTTTTTTATTGCATATTCTTATGCCTATAACCCCACCAAGGTTAGTGTACATTCTACAAATACAAACGTCTATACATAAATAAAATTGGTTTGTCTTGTAAATTATATTGTCTGCACATAGGATATATATTCAAGACAAATTAAATTCAGGGTTTTTTATTGGAGTAGTAGAAGTCTAAACAATTAGTTTTAGAATTTTTCTGTCTTGTGTTTTTTGTACGTAGATCGTGCACAAAGTACTGAACGAAATTGGATGCGGTTTTCACAGTTGTATTGCTGGAGATCTAATTAGAATTAGAATCGGTGGATGATTCATAGTTTTATCTTGAGATTATCAGCAAAGATGCCAGGGGGAGAGAGGTAGCGGGAGGGGTGCCGCAGGTGGTAACACGCACGTACAGTTTATTTAAAAAATATATAAATAACAAATCATTCATAACGTTCGTGTAGGTCAAAAGGCAACATAAAAAAACGTGAGTTATAAATCCCGTTAACATGCAAAACATGACTATTGTCGCTCACGACACTGTACTATCACCGCACTTTGCTATTTGTATTCACGTTTCAGTATTAGCTATATTCGTATTGTTATTTTTATATGTATTTGGCTGGTTACTTGTGGCCGCCGGCCGAATCCTAGTTAGAGACTCTGACCATGAAGCTAGAAGTTCCGGGTTCGAAACCCGGGAGGGGCAAATGTTCGTATGATGAATTATAAACTACTCAAAACAAATAGGGCTTGAATTTTCTCGGTAAAAAGTCCCGACGAATTGGGAATCTCCTCCTTTTTTTGAAGTCGGTTTAAAGATGAAAATATATGTAAAAATGAGTATTTGTTTCTACCAATGCACATTTTGAAAGTAGGGTTTTATTTTATTAATTTTATGTGTCAACAATAAATGAGGCTAATTTTATTTTGAGTAGTATAGATGATCACGAGTGTTTCATTTCTTTTAGCGGCGATGGTGGTCAATGGGGAATTAAAAGATGTAGTTAATGATAAAGAACTTGATGAGCTGGAGCCAATTGGCCCTAGGGAGTATAAAATAGTGTATACAAACGTGGTCACGTTTGTATACTGGCATGCGGCTGCTGTCTACGGTATCTACCTCTGCTTCACATCCGCCAAATGGCAGACTATTTTATTCAGTAAGTATCATTGGAAATATTATAAAATAACACTGTGATGAATATTACTAAGTTGAATTTGAATAATAAATTCAATAACAACGCATAGAATAGAATAGATGCAGGTTCAAGTTCTGACAGATGACCAAGATTTTGTATTATCATTGCACAGCATTTGAAATATATAGGTATTTTTCGACGTATTTTGTAACGATTTATATAAGTTAGGAATGAAATCGTTACTTAACTGAAATAAATGTTACAAAACCCTTACGAAACTGATAAGAGTATTTTAGTAACGGTACAAGTTTCTGATTTTGACTCAACTAAACCTCAGAAAGCTGGAGGAAATTGAATTTAATGTGCTTTCGTAATGATTAAAGAACCCTACAGGCCTTACCAGGCTCCTGTACCATAAAACTTCTAATCCTACAATTTGACATAATTATTGTTAAGTTTTCCATAGAAAATGCGAAAATGTGAGAAATATGTCAAACTGTAGCAGTTATAAGTTTTGCGGCAGCCAGGTCTCCGAGTTTTTATTTACCTTTCATATGTTAGTTCGCGTTTTGTCGTACAGATGGCGTGCTAAACGTGGCAGCGGTGTGGGGGGTGACGGCCGGAGCGCACAGGCTCTGGGCGCACCGCTCCTACAAAGCAAAAGTTCCCCTGCAGGTAGGGTTGTCATATATAAGGAGTTACCGGTACCTAAAAATAAAAACAAACTGGAACAAATCACCTTGCTAATCCGCGAAACCAACGCGCGGTTTGGTTTCGCGAAGTAGCAAGGTAATTTGTTCCAGTTTGTTGATATGGACGCTGATAGTAACGCCTGAATCTTTTAATTACTTAAAAAAAAAGCTGAAATCATTGACGGACTGTAGTGCGATTTTTAGGGTTCCGTACCTAAAGGGTAATACGGGACCTTATTACTAAGACTCCGCTGTCCGTCTGTCTGTTAGTTGTGCAATCAGGATAAAATGCACTTAAAAACAGTGAAAACCGCATCAAAATCCGTTGGGTGGTTTAGAAGGTGGCCGAAGATACACTGTAAAAATGCGGACAGACAGGAAAAATAGTGACTTTACTTCATACCCTGTACAGATTTAGATATATATGTTGAAAATACGTTGCTGTAGGTTAGGTCTAATACTACATCCATTCCTTGTCAGAACATACATATTTTGACCTTTGAGAAGGTACAATGTTTTTGCTTACAAAAACCTTGTTTATTTGAACGTCGCGACAAACTAGCAGTTTTACTAACATGTTCAGCTAACATTTTGACGTTTTGTTAAAAATCTGTCGCAGCAGACCCGGCTTACTTTGCGAAGGTCCTTTAACAAAAGGGGTCGGTTTTTGCATGAACACCTGTGCGTAAAATGAAAACGTGTGAAAGTTTGACCGTTATTTTTATCATCTGAAAAAACGAAGTACAATCGAAGACACATAAGCCACCATTAAAGGCGAAACTGCGAGAAAGTGTCGTTTTCGTAAAGGGATATAGTATCTATGCTCTATGACGTTCATATATCTATCTCTTTCGACCATAGATAATTTCTCTCAGTCCCCTCTTTAACCTTTTCAACGCCACGTCAAACACAAAAGACATGATTCACGCGCCAAGGTATTTTTTGTAAGTTACCGAGTTGAACCTTCTGCGAATGCAAGTAAGTCACTTTTATATTGTACGCGTTGATGTATACATAACATATAGATATAGTTCATTGACGTTGAACCTGCGGTGTGATATATGAGTAGTTGGCGTCGAAAAGGTTAATGGTCGGCTGAGTAGTGGCGTAACTATACCATCTGGAGCCCGTGGCAAATTCTTTTGATGGCTGAGTATACCCAATGAGTACCTGAGTAGGTATAATGTAAAAAAATAATTTTGAGCTCGCGGCCTCTTGGGCCGGGGCCTCTTCGGTCGGGGGCCCGAGGCATTTTGCCAGCCCTGCCACCCTATTGTTACGCCACTGCGGCTAAGTTTGTTGCTGTTTGCACGGGTCCCTGAAGCCGAAATTGTCTTTTAGATAGTCCTCATGCTGTTCAACAGCCTGGCCTCTCAGGGTAGGATCATCAACTGGGCGCGGAACCACCGCCTGCACCACAAGCACAGCGACACGGACGCGGACCCCCACAACGCGAGGCGGGGGCTGTTTTTCTCTCACATCGGCTGGCTCCTCGTAAAGAAGCACCCCGTAGCCTCCAGCAAACTGAAGACCATTGACGTGTCTGATCTCTCCAGCAATCCTGTGATCCAGTTTCAAAATAGGTGAAAATCGCGTCTTTTTTTATACAACAGGAAGCCAAACGAGCAAGTGGGTCACCTGATGGTGGTGGTCACCACGGCCCATAGACACCCGCAACGCCAAAGGGATTGCAGATGTGTTTCCTACGCAGAGGGCTAAGATGGAATACCTCTTGTGCCAGTAATAACAACAGTGCAACCACTGCTGCTTAGCGGCAGGATTAGCGAGCAAGATGGTGGTAGCGATCCGGGCTGACCTTGCACAAGGTCCTACCACCCGCAAGTCTGTTTTGAGCTCCTCAATACCTGCCACTGTGGCCCTAACATGATCAGCGAAGTTTAGTTTATCTGTATATGCCCTTTCTGATCGCACTAGTTTGACAGAGACGCAAGGAGGGCTTGAGGCTGCTTTTCCACCAGAGATGTGCCAGGATGCGTAGCGAGGGATGTGTTTGTAAGAACCAATAGAATCGCTTCATTTACCTCGCCTCGGTCAGCACAGCTCTGGTGGAAACGGCTCATTGGTTCTTTACAAACGCATCCTCGCACATCTCTGGTGGAAACGCAGCCTAAACCTGGGCTGGTCATGTTAGGGGCACTGCGCAAGACCGCACGCATGGTAATCCCTACTACGTGCCCTATGTCCCTGTTAAGGGATAACAGGAGATCAACCTCATTCTCATAACCTCAATTTCACTCAAACTTTTTTTTAAATTTGGGCTTTGTCGACCAAAGTCGACGAAGATAGTTTCTACCGACTGCCGCCAGAAGACAGGGCTATGTTTTGACTTACTTTTAACAATCGTGTGAAATTGAAATGTAGTGTTTAAGTTATATTTAAGTATATTGCAGTGCCCTCAACTACAGGGTTTCATGTTGGGAAAATTTATAGTTTAAGATCTGAAATGTAATAATACTTACCCATGAAAGCGATAAATAAATGATTATGATTATGATAAATTCTGTTTATTTTAAGCTTTGTGGAACTTGCGTAGGAAATAAATCCGGCTATGCAAATGCATTCATGTTAAAATAAGAAGGTGGGTTCCATATAGCTTTGCACCCGTGGGCTGGTTTTTCCACTTGAGCTTCTAGACTTGAGCCAATCCCAATAGCCGCCAGAGACCTTCAAGTCTCCTCTAAAACCTTAGAAAATTACGTCACTGAATTAAATTAATTATTTTTCAGGTACTACATTATACTAACCGCGTTCCTTACCTTCATATTACCAACGGTAATACCAATGTTCTTCTGGGAAGAGACCTTAAACAACGCGCACAACGTATCCATCCTGAGATTGACTTTAGGATTCAACCTGGCCTTCTTTGTTAACAGTGCAGCCCATAAATTCGGAAACAAGCCTTACGACAAAAACATGTTGCCGTCTCAAAATCTAGTCCTGTCACTAGCGACGTTAGGGGAGTGCTTCCACAATTATCACCACGTTTTTCCTTTTGATTACCGAACAGCGGAGTTAGGCAATAATTATGTTAATCTGACAACGAAGATGATTGATTTTTGGGCGTGGATGGGCTGGGCGTATGATTTGAAAACAGCTTCTGACGATATGATCAGAGACAGGGCCAGGAGGACGGGGGATGGAACCGATCTGTGGGGGACAATCAAAGGGGACAGAGATGGTATAGAAAACGACCACAGTTGGGATCAGGTTATACGTAAACGAGTGACGAATATAAGGCAAAACTCGTAAGGAATTATTAAGCGATTAGTCATTACTAAGCTAAGGTACTAAAATGACAATAAAATTTTATACCCCTTTAACTGTCGACTACATTTTTATCGGACATACGTGCCGCCACCTATACCAAAAATTCTTTCATTTTTATTGTTTTATTATTCATTTTGTATTGACTGTTTTATTTAGTTTGACATAGTGTATATTTTTGTGAGTCTGAGAAACTTGAAATAAATAATTTAGAATTTTGTACATTTGTTTTAATTGTAAGACTGCGATGGAATGAACTCGAAATTGTGTCTTAAAATTCAGACAGTGGCGGTTAAAAGTCTAAATATCTTTTGTCCCAGTGTACGGTGTAGGTGTTTGAATAAGATTAGATGCCATCGTCATCACTGACACCGCAAAGAGCAGAATAAAAGTTCTCTCTAGGTTAACCAGACTTTTTAAAACCTTCGCCATAACAACATCGTTAATTATTAAAGTAGAAGAAACCAAACAATACCTTGGGTATACCTAAATGTAAATTGATGTTTGCAAAACCGTCAGCATTAAATAAAACAACTCTTTAATGTTCATATATCTAATTAAATTAATTTGACTATTTGTTTTAATAGTTTTTTTGTTACTTTTTCTTACATATCTATTTGTTCAGTCTTTTATTTTTGTCATTTCACTCGACTAAAGGGTCCTCGTCGTCGATTTCGTTTTTCAGTATGAAGTCCAAAGGTTCTTCGTCTAATGTTTCCTGTAAACGTTGAGCGTTCAACCCTCCTAGTTGACCTAGGCTTATATGTGCTAGTTTATCCTCTGGCTTTCCACCGCCTAACATTTCATCTTCATCACCTTGCTCCGTTGGATCATTTTGTTCAAATACTGCTAGTTTCTCACTGTCAGTTATCCCTAAGTTATTTTCTTTGGCAATATTTAAATTAATATCTTGTGTATCTAACAGTTCTATTTCATATTGCAGCCCAGGTCCTTTTTGTGTTGGGCCGTCTAACGGTGTTGTTATAATGTTTCCTATTTCTACAGTTTGATAAGAGTTTCCTGAAGAATTGTCTGGATTGGCAGATGTTTTGACTAGTGTCTTTGATAACTTAGGGTTAGATATCGTGGAGCTTGGACTGAGTTTGCGGCGTTTAGGCGATGTCTCATTTTTCACAGAAGCAGAAGTTAGTGTAATTTTTTTGAAACCTACATGAGTATTAAATACTGGACGTGGATCGGTATTGTCAATTCCGTGTTTTTGCGAGCTTGCGTCTTCACGTTCAGACTCTGATGTTTCATCTTCCTGTAGGAAAGGAATTGTAATTTTATTTGAGTAACGATTCAAGATATTCCTACAAAATAGATCTATGTAAACTTCTCAAGAGTTTCCGCAGTTTTCGAAGCGTGCTAAGCAAGAACCATATCAAAGCCATCATCAAGTTATGAGGATTATTTGTGTACACAACCATTAATTTAGTAAGTTGTGACACCTAGCGATATGTTACGACCACAATTCGCAACTCTGAGGAGTTTATTTTGGTAACAATAGTTAAATTTTAAACAAAGATCAATTTCATCATCCGGAACGGCATGTATAGTCGACCAAGAAATTGCTTGACCACTTTTGAACCTTATCCCTTTGTAATACGGTCGAAAAGTGGTCAAGCAATTTCTTGGTCGACTATACAAACAGGAACAAACTTAGCCGACCATTAAAGAGGGAAAGGATAGATATATCAAATTCATAGCGCGTACTATATGCCTCTCTTTCGAAAAATGACACTTTTCCGCAGTTGCGTCTTTAATGGTGACTTATATGTGTGTTCGATTGTATTTGCATTTTCGGCTATTCCTGTTTGTTGCTTTAAGTCAAGTTAAAGACAACTACTATGATACACCTTTCACACACTCAAAGCCTAACTGAAAGAGATCCCTTAAACGGGTTCGCCTTTGTACATCACTGTATCTCTTTTTGTAATTTATGTTTTTTGTAAAGAATTTACATACACACATGCTACCGAAATTTGCGAATTTGATGTGTTTGAATCTAAGTTCATAGTGTTCTAGTTTTCTTTATATGTTGAATAGTTATAAACAGGCTATTTTAAAAACAATTCATAGACGATCAACATTACCGATTCCGACTGATCCACATAGTGCCCGTCTAACGACGCCGGCGCAACCTCCAACGGGTCTTCATGCGCTGCCGACACACTATAAAATAGTAACAAATAAAAACAAATATTAAAACACGAGCGTCATAAACAATGGTTAGAGACATCTCGATCAAACGTCTCAAAAATTTACTAATATTGTAATTGAACCACGTCATACAGTCAAGGAATTAAATTTCCAACCCACCTAAGGTTCAATATCGTATAGCAAACTGTCACCATAAGAGCTATAGAGCAAGACGTTAGTTTGACATATCGACCTTAATGCATTGCGAATGTCAGACGACATTTCAACGAAATGGGTAGGGAATTAAATTCCTTGACTGTACCAAAAATAACCACGTTACGTTACAGGTAAAAATTTAGGTTAAGCCTTTTTATACGTATGTTTCATCAGGCCTTGTGCGTTTGTATACATGTGCGAGTCTCGCTATACTGTCTGTTTATTTGCTTCGATGTGCGTACGTTTGTGTGCAAATATATATTATATTCTGATGAGGCTGTATTTTTTACATATATATAAATCTTGCTTAATTAATTTGAGTCAATTTAATGTTAATAATATAGCTTATAGGATTAGTGTGACTAACAATGCGCCTTGTTGTCTGATAATAAAAGATTTTTTAAATATTATTCGAGTACGTAAAGTATTGCCACCTAAACTAGCTATACTCAACCTGCGGCCAGCCAGGCTTGTTATTGGCCCACCTGAAGTTACAAAATTTAAAACCATTTTTAATTTTCGCACCATTCTAAATTTCGCGGCCATAAATAATTTTTGCTTGCGGCCCTCGACACCATGACTGAAACGTATTTGTGACCTCTATAAAAAAAGGTTTAATATGGCTGCCCTAAATCATAAAAAATAACTATCTTTTTAAGCAAGCGCAGCGTAGGACGACCAGCCACAAGATGGTCCGATGACCTCGTACAGGTGGCAGGAAGGCGCTGGTTGCATTCTGCTTCCAACCGGCCACTTTGGAAATCCATGGAGGAGGCCTATGTCCAACAGTGGACTTCTTGTGGCTGAGATGATGATGATGATGATGAACTATCTTTTTAAACTAACAAATATGTTGTCCTTTTCATTTGAGAGTAAATGTCACATGACAGATAAAAACAACACATGTTAACTAACATAGGTTTACGCAACGTTTATGTTATGAATAAGAGGTTTAGATAGATACTAACCTATTAGTAGATGTTCTCTCCTCAGCTGTGGGGCGACGCTTCAGTATGTGCCGTAATGCTGCAAGTAGCTCTTCTATTTCTTCCTGCAATTGAACACGGTTGAAAAGCAATGCCAAATGTGCTAATTCATTAGGTGTGCTTTATGAAGTTTGTTACACAAGCTGTGCTGCCTTTTGTTTTCCATGATGATATAAATGCAATTCTTAAATGTTGTATCTGATGTATTAATATGTGTATTTTTTTTAATAACAACTCTGTTAGGCTGCTTTTCCAACAGAGATGTGCGAGGATGCGTAGCGAGTGATGTGTTTGTAAGAACCAATGGAATCGCTTCATTTACCCCGCCTCGGTCAGCACAGCTCTGGTGGAAACGGGTCATTGGTTCTTTACAAACACATCCCTCGCTATGCATCCTCGCACATCTCTGGTGGAAACGCAGCCTTAAAACTTAATAAATAAATAAAATATTTGTTATCTTATCAGGCTACAAAAGTTAATACCGTATAAAGGTATTTGATATCAAATATCATTATAGGAAGTATAATTTTAAAAAATACACATTGAGTAGTTTGAAACTAAAAGAGGAAAAGTATAATACAGCGAGACCAAAGTAAGTACCATTTTTTTTAAAAATATTTATAATATTTATTTATATTTTTTTCGGAGAACCAACAGCTTACAGACACACATAAACATCTTCAATAACATTAACAAAGCCAATTATAGGATCTCACAAGTAGCTATATATAATTTATCTTTTGTTTAGCCTACCTCTGGGCGAGGCCTAGCCACCCTCAGTACGTAGTGCGCGTCGTGTGCGCCGCTCGCCTCGCATGCCGCGCACAAATCCATTTCCTCGCACTCCACGCAAGTGTACCTGTACCTGAAATCATATTGGATTTGATAATTTCATGGAATATTCATCATCATCATCATCTCAGCCACAAGAAGTCCACTGTTGGACATAGGCCTTCTCCATGGATTTCCAAAGTGGCCGGTTGGAAGCAGCATGCAACCAGCGCCTTCCTGCCACCTGTATGAGGTCATCGGACCATCTTGTGGCTGGTCGTCCTACGCTGCGCTTGCCAATACGCGGCCGCCATTCGAGAACTTTCCGACCCCATCGGCCATCAGTTCTCCGTGCTATGTGCCCTGCCCACTGCCACTTCAACTTGCTAATCCGCTGGGCTATGTCGGTTACTTTCGTTCGTCTGCGGATCTCCTCATTTCTGATTCGATCACGCAGAAACTCCAAGCATAGCCCTCTCCATAGCTCGTTGCGTGACTTTGAGCTTTCTTATAAGGCCCATAATAAGCGGCCACGTTTCAGTGCCATAAGTCATCACTGGTAACACACATTGATCATACACTCTCGAATATTACCTAAAAATATTAATTACCTAGCCGTTTCGGAAATGTGACATCTCCACGATCTAGTTCTTTAAAATTTTAGAACCGATTTAGAAAAATTGTTAAGTCTTAGAAAAGCTAGAACTTTTTCATTAGGATGGGAAATAGATGTTTTAAACTTAATCTCGTTATACTAGAAGCTCAGAATTTACAATGTAACAACTCCTAGCGCCATCTAGTTCCGAACTAAACAACTACATCACGCTTACGAAGTTACGTAACGTGGATGCGGACAACTTCCAAACTCATGGTTCGGACTTTCATAACACCCGCCTATGCTCCTAACATGACCGGAGGTTTAATTTATCCCTCCCTGCGTCTTTGTCAAACCAGTAGCATGAGAAAGGGACGCACACAAACGCGGGTTAACTACTTGATTGGTCAACCGGTGTTAAGGGTGAGAGATTTTTCTATTGGTTGGCTTTCACATTTGAAAATATAAAAAAAAAACTGATATTCTATTTGAGATTTTTAATAAACAAAACTTACCCACTGATCGAGGAAAAACAGTGGTCGCACTTGTAACCTTCATGTAATAGCTCATCTGAAAATATTAATAAAAATAATGGCTATCATTACATATCTTATTTAAATCTTTAGTATAAAACATAAGTGCTATCCGCCTGTCTGTCTTCATTAGTATCTCCAGCCGCTTCCTCCTAAACCACGCAACGGATTTTGATATGTGTGTTCACTGTTATACAGAGAATTTGTTATGGAATATTTTTATGCAAAACACATTCTAATTGATTAATAGATTCAGGCGTACTTTGCGGAGGTCCATATCAATAAACTGGAACAAATTACCTTGCTACTCCGCGAAACCAGTGCCGGGCTCGTGCAAAATAGCTGCGTCTGTGCGACATATATATGTTCATGCAAAAACCCACCCTCCTCCGTGTGTAGTTGAGTCTGTGTGATATATGTTGTTTCGTGTGGAAGCGGAGGAGGGTGGGTTTTTGCATGAACATAAATGTGTCGCACAGACGCAGCTATTTTGCACGAGCCCGGCACTGGTTTCGCGGAGTAGCAAGGTAATTTGTTCCAGTTTGTTTACATTCTAATTAAGTTTTCGTTAGTAAATTGCGCCCGTGCGACGCCGGGCGGGCCGCTAGTGTATATTTTATCTTTACATAGAATAAAACAAACTCGCTAGTCGGCTCTGTTTGTCCTTATATCTTCGGCCGCTTACGCTTTATAAACTCCGCAATGGATATAGATACGGTTTTTAGCGTTTTTTTTTACAACATAGGAAGGCAAACAAGCAGGTAAGTCACCTGATGGTAAGTGATCACCACCCCTATAGACACCTGCAACAATAAAGAGAGTGCAGATGCGTTGCCAACCCAGCGGGCTAAGATGGAATACCTCTTGTGCCAGTAATTACACCGGCTGTCTTGCTCTCCACGCCGGAACACAACAGTGCAAGCACTGCTGCTTAGCGGCAGGATTAGCGAGCAAGATGGTGGTAGCGATCCGTGGTTTTTACATTCATAAAAAAAGAAAGTATGTATGTATGAACGGTTAGCCTCAGAAGTAGCTGTACATTTTAGTACCTTGTCACCGTCAGTGATGTGACAAATTCGCGCAGCTCTCATTTCATTCGTTATTACGACAAGGTTCTCAAGTGTTTGTTCTGGGGCTGGCAGTACATTACGTCCTAATTGTACTGTAAGTCATAAATAGAAAAAAAAATCTACTTACCACTATTTGTTTTCTCTGAAGGCTCCAACTTGATGGTGACCTCTGTGTCATCATACAAAGAAACATCATCTTGAAAAGTGTTGTCTGTGGCCTCTGAAAGTAGTAATAGGAAACAGAATGAATATGTACTGTCCAGCCATTGCCATTAAAATGCAAACCCGGTTATTTCTCTAAGGAATAACCGGTTAAAACCGCTTTTTAACTAGGTTTACATTCCCTAATTGCCAGCAACTTTGCCACTTTTAACAAGACTTGATAACTGGTCCGAAACATGTCAGGCATTTCTCGACTTAAAAATACGTGAGTGATCCGTTTTTATTAATATATCCTAGTCTTATGGTAGTTTTATGTTAAAAAGACTTGATAAGTCAAGACAGGGACATGCTTGCAGCTTGCATACTTTTGTCCAAGTAGCTTGCACGCTTGTGTCAAATTTTTATGAAATGTGACACATGCTTGCCTGCTTGCATAAAAGGGTGCATACAAGTGAGTGAATTCCAGGCTTTATGGTAATGTTTCATCGGCCAAATGTGGCATACTTACTGAATGAATTTGCTGTGTTTTCATCTTCTAAGGAATTATATTTGAGGACCTGTATCTTTTTATCTTCTACCAATTTACGTTTAGGAAATTTCCGTTTCTTTTCCCCTTTTGGGACACTAGGCTTTGGGATTACAAGTTTCTTTTCTGCTTTCAAGAAATTATGCTTTGGAGCTTCCCGAGTCTCTTCAGTTGTATTTGAATCTTTTTCCACTTTGACCGTAACTGTAAACAAGATTGTTTTAAGAACATAAAGAAACTAAACAAAAATGTTGCCGACACTGGGAAATATAAAATTGGAAGAATTTCTTGTATCCTTTGATCATTGACAAACCATATTGTAGTTCGATAGGAACTCCCATCAGTAGATAAAGTAAAAAGATATTTAATTTATTTAAGTTCCAGATGAAATGCCATAATGAATCCAATCAAGTGTATATTGTATTCATTAGAAAAAATGAACAGTGTCACATAATGGTGTAAAGAAGCAATATAAACAAAAAACCACTCTATCAACTTATGCCAATACCTAACAATGAGTTATTATGCTCTACTTTCATTATAGAAATTAAAAGAAAAAAACCTGACTGCATTAAATATAAATAAATAATTGAAAAGCGCAAAACAAGCCCCTATAATAATATAAAGAAACTTTATTTCAAACCGTTTAGATTGAAACACCTTCAAAGTCTTTAGAATGAAGTTACGTAATATTAGCCCAAATCTTACTGCGGTGTATGCCACATACAAAAATTATTGGCATGGGCTAGTTTGTACGCATCGGACGTAGCAACGCGCAGTGGGGTTTTACCCCTTAACCTTTGAGTACTAAATTGTCTAAGCCCTTAAGGTATTTCTGTTTTATTTTGTTGAAATACTGAATAAATGATGTATAATTCTTTATTGTACAAAACATAACCAAAGAATTACCTGCTTCATAAGAAAAAAGATGTATGAAAGCGATCTTATCCCTTAATGAGCTCTTCCAGATAGCAATCAAGCTATCGCCAGGCTATAATTACATGTAATCGTATATTAGCACTGAAAGATATTATTACTCCTCAACCAAGAGAATAAATCAAATATTTTGGTAATTAATCAAAAACGAATACTTGTTGAAATTCTCCAGAATATTAACACATTAACTACCACAGAGTGCTACATGCTACACTCGTAGCTCGTAGCAAGGGTTTCCCGATTTTTACGAAAATCTACAACGAACAGAGAACTCACCTAGCGAGTTTGTGGCACTGAATGTGTTCAGTAAGGCCATCTTTTGGGTACATACCTAAACTTAAATCAGTAGTAATTTCAGGCACTCTAGTAGCTGTAATGGTGCTGTATTGTTCTACTTTATGTGCCCTTTCTTCAGCTTCAATTTTAATTGTTGTTTGTTTTTTAAGAATGTGCTCCGTTTGTGTAGTAGACCTTGTTTGTTTTTTTCTGTCTAGTTGCCAATCGAATTTGGTTGGAGTACATTCTTTTCTAACACGAACTTTGGCAACTGTCCCCATTATATGATATTCCATGTAGTTTAACATATCATTTGGTAACTACAACAAAGTGTCATTCTCAGAGGCGTATATAAAGATTTCGCGCCCTGGGCCATTTAGCTTTGCGCTCAATGACAATAAAGTATTTCATTTAACTGTGCGGATCGATACCACCATCTTGCTCGCTAATCCTGCCGCTAAGCAGCAGTGCTTGCACTGTTGTGTTCCGGCGTGGAGAGCAAGACAGCCGGTGTAATTACTGGCACAAGAGGTATTCCATCTTAGCCCGCTGGGTTGGCAACGCATCTGCACTCTCTTTGTTGTTGCAGGTGTCTATAGGCGGTGGTGATCACTTACCATCAGGTGACCCACTTGCTTGTTTGCCTGCCTATGTTGTATAAAAAAAAAATACATACATAAATCCTGAAATTTTAGATCCCATGTACTGTAAACTAAGCACACAGGGCTGGTCAACCTACACTCCCTCACTCAAAACTAATAATAACCTTCAAAATAAGTTGTGGTCATGACTAGGGATCAGAATTTTCATAGCACAGTATGACGTTAGCAAGCTATGAAATCGACATTAGCATTCAAATACCTTTCATACTCATATTTATTTATTCTAAAATTTATGTATCTGTGAATGTGCAGTTTTACTAGGTTTAACTTGGACAGTAAATTGTATAGGGAAATAATTAATTGGCCTCCAGTTTTGCATTACATGTGCATTTTTTTGTGTACCTAGTTCAGTATTTAATCATGTTAGATTTTGTTAATTGTTTACACTGGTACCAGTTTACAAGTTCATTAATTCTGACGTGTGACCAGTCTCTTCGCATGATATAAATCAAAACTTACATCGAAATGATCTTCACATAAATAAGGTCTACTTTTAAGCGAAAGACATCCCGGGTCCCGGCCTGCAAGCTTGAGCCATTTGTGCCGCAATTTCGTAGGAATGTGAATAAATATTTTGTTAGGAAATTTAGTTGATGTATTTGTACACTGACGCGCTACGCAGTGTTTGTAAACTTTAGAATTCATTGCTTTGTTAAGGTGTATTACACTGACAGGTTGTTTTGCCCAAATATGTTAGTATTTGTTTACGTTAAATGCCCAAACGTACTACAATAATAATAAGGACCTACACCCGTCAGATGCCACATTGAATTGACACTGTCAATTTGACAGTGACAGCACAGTGCAGGTAGTTTTTTTGTTGAATTGCCTATTTAAGAGCCGGCAAAGATGTAAGACCATACATCTACGTCTTACGTTATTTTTTTCAATAATGAGAGCCAAAATCATGTCTTCAGTATTTTTTTTAAAAGGATGGAATAACTAGTAAACGTTCACAGGAAGAGAAAAGATCCCTCAAGGAAAAAATCGCATTTAAACATTTCTGTATATCAGTTTTACATTAGGTTATTTAGGTTTTGTGGTTATTTTTTTGTACAATAAAGAATTTACATACATACGCAGACAATCGTAAGCTACAGCGAGTCCAAAGCAGCGAGAGACAACACAGGACACTGTCATGTCAGAGCGAGTCAGGGATACCTAGAGAGCGGCAGTTTATTTCGTGTAACGTCATCGCAATAAGCTTAAGAGGATTGGACGACCGAGCTAAGCAGAGAGCGGTTTATGACAGTTAGGTGCCTGCCGCACCCTGCCCCACTCCGCGGGCGTTACATCAATTTAATGGTAGCACAGAATACTAATATGTAGAATGGTAGTGCGAGTGATAGGGATAGGATACTTCTAGTAATCTAGTGTCACAAGGATCTACAAGCTGCAGAGGTTTAGTCGAGCCCCATGCTCTTTTCTGTTTTATGTTAGTTAGTTTTTCAGGTATTTTTTCTACATGCAGCCCGAAATTAATGGTTTTATTGTTATCTGTATGTCTTTCCCATTCACGGGGCAATAGTGTCCCGGACCTTTAGGAGGCGTGCGCGAAGTCTAAGCCAACATGTAGAGGCCCTTTAGACAATTTGATAAAGTGCGATGGGTACACCGGGCGGGGGCTGTCCCTGCCTGTGCAATAGGGACACAAGCAGACGCAGCCCCAGCCAGGTGTAAAGACTATAGTCAATAGTTGGGACCTAAACCATACGGGAATATAGGGAGGAAAGCGATGGACTAATTACTGGGCTATGGCATGACGTCTGCCAAATAAAAATAACATTATTATTATATTAACATTGTGACAAAAGACTCATGTGTAGAATTTTTTAGGAAGAAAACAAGCAAGAGGTTAGGTGATGGTAGACAGCCTAGAGATTCACCTTTTTTTGCATACGTCCGCACTGGAGACTGGAGACTTGTGGGTCTGGGCTGGTCTTTTTTGTTTTCTTCCGGCTTCAAGTCCATCGGTATTCCTAGCTTCAACCCGTATCTTTCAGCATTCGGAGTGGTCGGGAAATGTGTGCTGCACAGCATGTGATTCCCTTTGTGCAGGTTCATCAGCTCTTCCAGAGTCAGGACCTTACCTGGCCAGCAATACTCGGCCCAAGCTCTACATCTAGAACGAAAAAAAGTTTAATTTATGAAACCAGGCCCGGATCTAGGGAGGGGCAAACCGGGACACCGCCCCGGGCGGCAATTTCAGGAGCAAATCATGGCAGGGGGGTTACACTCCGCACTGTCGGTATGCTTAGTCGCCTTGCCTACAGTGTAGGCAAATCGCAGTACGTTGTCGGCTTACCGCGAGCCCGCTCGCTCGCCCCCGCTGTGTCAATGTAATTCAAAACAAATGCAGGGCAACCATAAGGTGTCGCCGGAAGTTGCGGGGGAAGGCCGACGCGGGCGGCGCGTTCCTTTTGACGCGAACCGCCTAGCGAATATGTATGAAGTAATACGGACGTTTTGAGTGTATTAATAAAGTTGGAATTCGTTTAAATGCTGTCGAAAAAGTCAAGTTTCTGTACGTTAGTACCGCCATTATTTATGATGTAATATGACGTTGGACTGGGACTTGACATATCAAGTTTCTGCTCTGGGTCGAAAAAATCGTAGCGTAAAATCGTGTGAAACACCTGAACGGCAAGAGGGGATTGGGGTGGAATGGAATTATGGTCCTGGATAGGATTTCTTATGCAAAAGTTAGTTTTAAAGGTTTTTGGGCGCACAAGCATCATCCGAACCCGCTTTTTATGGGCGTGCCTGTCGCCACAACACATCTATAGGCAGTATATTACATACATAAAAAATAGTTCATATCTTGAAAAAAAAGATATCTCAAGTTGTACAAGGAATTTTTATATCAAAATCCACTGACAAATAAAACTAGCAACACATTTCGAATACCTAAATCAAAATCAAGAACTATCGGAACTCTGTAGTACGGAAACGGACATTGTACATTTTTTATAAAAGGTACGAAGTGAAGAAAGTGAGTGAAAGAATAGTACAGTACCCGGCCAAAAAGATTGCACATCGGTCTTTGGAAAGAGACTCGGCTAATTTCGGCTTCATAGAGCGTTGTCACACCCTGCCTATGTGACGTTCGTCAGTCGTTTTAGAGATCCCGTAGGGTGCGGACGCATTTAGTTGAAAATATATAATATAGAGTTGTTGAAACCCCTCAACTTTAAATTGTGCGATGGCATCATTAAAAAAAAAGGAAAACCTTTAGGAATGCGAAATTATTTACAACGTTTATAATTATTTTACTAGTATCATAGGGCGAGTTGCAAATGCCACTGTAATTTCTAGAATAACTTTAAACAAAATATTAAACGAAGTCAGTTCTGAGACGTCTTCCATTTAAGTTACGTTCACCATTCCGAAAAAAGCAATTTAGATATGAACGATTTTGATTTTGATGTTGTTACACTGATAGACTAGTAATAAATACGGTTAATAGTGACAATGATATTGACCTCATTGCAAGCAGAAGTAATGAAATGGAAGGAATTGAAAATTTTTGAAATTATTAATTTATTATACTTATTGAAACCATTGGTCTATTTTATTCAATTACAAAATAATACAGAATTGGTTTTTATCCTTTTTCTAGTAGTTGCAACAACTCTCTATAGATATTCAAAGTTTACATGTCATCGATTTGACGTAAACAAATTAAGTCCATAAAGTGCAGTATTTATTTGGTATGAAACAACACTTAATTAATACGATGATTGATGGACGGTCGCCAGTGTTCGGAAATCTTCGTAAACAGCTAAATGTCTCTTTCCAAAGACCGATGTGCAATCTTTTTGGCCGGGTACTGTATATAGATAGATAGGTAGTAATAGTAGATAGTGTCTTTGAGAGAGGCCTTCTCAGCGCATCTACCAACTGTGTAGGTACATATTACATTACCTGACTGTTGATGTGCTATATGCCTTTAAATTTGCACAAGGGAATTTGTAGAAGGCTAATGTTGGGTCCGTTGCTTTCGTGGACCCGCATTTGATACATTGCATGTCGCCAAGCTAAAAAAAAACAAAAAAAACAGCAATTTAATATTCCCTTCTGTTTGAATCAACAATATTTATCAATTGTTGATAAATTCAAATTAAATTTAAAATGCTATGTAATGACAACACACAAAAAAAAATTGGGTAATGGCAGGACACGAACCTGTATCAGCATTTCGTGCCTTGCGTTTGCCAGTCTCGTCCTGCCATTACCCTATTTTTTCTTTGCGTTGTCATTATACATACTTATAGCATTTTAAATTTAATTTGAATGTATAAAAAAATGTTGATAAATAATTGTTGATTCAATTGTTGATAAATTATTGATTGATGTTGATAAGATAATTTATGATATGTATTCTGTTTGAAAAGAGAAAGACGCTAATAGTTTTTAATTTCCACTAGAATTATTAATTAATTTATGATTTTTTAAGATGTGCTTATTTTAAAAGGGCATAACTACAAAACTACCACACAATAGATTAATTACTTTAGTCTAGTCTCTATTAAAAAAAAAGGTGATGACGTAAATCTGACGTTGTTGCGTGTGGTTTGCATTGGCGGTTTGGTTCTTTCTTGCTCTGAAACTTCATATATAAGACTTCTACGACGATTTTGGTTATAATAACGGATACTGATACTGGATTACAGATAAATACGACACCTGTGGCCCGTTTCACTATGCTACAAGTTACAATTTTAAAAGTCTCATCATCATCATCATCTCAGCCACAAGAAGTCCACTGTTGGACATAGGCCTCCTCCATGGATTTCCAAAGTGACCGGTTGGAAGCAGCATGCAACCAGCGCCTTCCTGCCACCTGTATGAGGTCATCGGACCATTTTGTGGCTGGTCGTCCTACGCTGCGCTTGCCAATACGCGGCCGCCATTCGAGAACTTTTCGACCCCATCGGCCATCAGTTCTCCGTGCTATGTGCCCTGCCCACTGCCACTTCAACTTGCTAATCCGCTGGGCTATGTCGGTTACTTTCGTTCGTCTGCGGATCTCCTCATTTCTGATTCGATCACGCAGAGAAACTCCAAGCATAGCCCTCTCCATAGCTGGTTGCGTGACTTTGAGCTTTCTTTAAAAGTCTAAACCGGCAATATTGGTCAATAATGACCAATGGCAATGGGCATAATGACCAATGTTGCCGGTTTAGACTTGTAAAATTGTAACTTGTAGCTTCGTGAAACGGGCCACTGGCTCTCTTACGGCTACGGCGGATCATCATAACATTGACGATTTGGAACAGCTTAAAGGACAACGAAACCTACCGATGGTTTCTGTGCTGCAGACAGCAGAAATCTACCAAAAGTAGATTATTTCATGTTGCTGGAGTAAGTATAAACTCCATCGAGGCAAGAAAGCCTTAAACGCTACTGAAATTAGAAATGCCAAAACTTTGCATTCATCGAGAGATGCATACGTAGACAATGCAGTCGATACGTAGCCGTTAAAAGACAGCGAAATGCCGTGTTACGCCTCTCACGAAAGGTTGCGTCATTCCCATTAATTTGTTTTATTTCATGGAACAAGAGGTATCCTTAGGTACTGAGAAAACGTAAAAGTGATGACGTCACTTTCTATTACAAAAAATAGGAATGACTCAAAAAGTTCCAGTGTTAAGAAAATAAAAATAGTCTTGGCAGATAAAATAACATTTATTCTCGCTCTTCTTTTTATTGAAGACTGTAAATTTATTGCACCACAAACAATTATTAATCACAGTGTGGTTTTAGAAATACAAAAATCACTCTCTTAATGACTCGTTCTATGTGAACCCTTAAACTGGCTGTCAGTTTGGCCTGATCCTGAATCACTTCAGCTTTTGTCCTTTTTTGTCACTGAACACACTTGGTGGGCATAGTAGCTTAATAGAATTTTTGTTTAAGGGGACTGTGAACTCGGCCCGAAAAAGCGCTCCCCATACAAACGGCGATAACGTTTTCCACCCTCTAAACCTTAACCTATGGCAATGATTTTTTGGTATGTTGTCATTATCCCTTAAAACTAGGTTTGTATGTTTTGATTTTTTTTATATTCTTCATAGATTTGACAATATTTGCATTTTAGGAGTTTCATACAAAACACATAAGCGTCTGTATTTTTGAAACTATTAACAATACTTAAAAAATCGAAACATACAAACCTAGTTCTAAGGCATAATGATAACATATAAAAAAATGATGGCTGTAAGTTAAGGTTTAGAGGGTGGAAAACGTTATCGCCGTTTGTATGGATAGCGCTGGGTTCACACTCCTCTTAAGGTTGTCTCTAAGTGCTTGAATGCTGACATTGGTGTCAGCTAATATATTTGAAGCAGGAAGAACTGCATCTAAAAATCTCACTCACACTCTTCTACCAAGCTTACATCAGATATTCTTTCCTTCTTCTATCCTTCCCTTTGAAATAAAATTTACAAACCATCGGATGTAGTGCTGATTAAGTATTTTATGGTGTTACAGTTTTTGTATTGAGACCATTTTAAAGATGGGTGAATGGGATTTAATGGTTTTCTATCTCAATTTCAAAGCAATCAATGATGGCATAGGTACTTTACACTGGTTGTAAAAGGACCTGGCAAATTCATTTTTATATCCATAGCACTAGGCCAATAAATGAATTGTTTGAAAAAATATGACAGTAAATTAAGTGTCTTTTCAACCATACGCCATAAAGTAGTTTGTGACATTTGAAACAAATCACCTATCTTCACAAATGTATCATTGCTTTTTATTCTATACAATGTAATAATAATATCTAATTTAGTAATATGCTTGTTTGCATTACTTAAAGAATCTATAACCCAATAAAGCTTTTTGAATAAGTATACCAATATATTGGAAAGGTTTTTTTTCAATAAGATGAAAAAAAAACAATCAGCCATTTAAAACGGTTATTGGTGTAACAGAGCTTGTAGTTGTTGGTTCATAGCTTGTTTCTGCTTCTGACATTTCAGATGTACTACTATCCTTAACGGAGGGTTGAGATGGAATAATAGCTTCCTGAATACCTGCTTGTTTCATGCCTTTTGATAAAACAGTACAATTAACCACACGGTCTATCATAATTCATACAGGTCTTACTTTAATAGATTGTCGAATAGTTTCAGGAGTACACATTAGAGACTTGTTATCAAAGGAAGTTCTTATACAGCTCTCTTTCGTTTTTCTTGAAGGCCCTGGTGCGCCTTTAGGATTGTTTTCCACAGGTTTAGTTATATTTTTTAAAAATGGTACTCTAGGCTTCAATTTAGCATATTTTTTTGATATTTTCCATGTCTCATAATTTTCGAGATCATGCTCCAACTGTAAAAATTACAAGCAATATATATTAGTATTACAGGAACCGTTTATCTCTACAAATAAAGTAATGTGAAGAGTGCATAAACTGAAACACTTGCTGTCTTACGCCTAATTTAACAAAGTAAAAACTTACATCAAGATGGTCTTCACAAATGGCTATTGGATTCTTTGGATTAATAACTAATTTCCCTACTGCTTTACACCAATCTGCTTTATATTTATACGGCACATGGAAAAAATGTTTATCCGGTGCCTTCAATGAATTATTTTTGCAACTAGGCACGAAACAATATTTGGTATATTTCGGAGGGATATATACTTCGTCTATCCATTCGGGTCCATCTATTTCGACTACAGGCTCCTTAAAACAAAAGCCTATTAATAATTATAATAAATAAAAAACAACAATATTAAATGATAGGCTACGGCTGACACATATGAAAGGCTGATACTCACTTCCACATTATATGTTTTGGTTATTATCAAGTTTGCAGTTTCCCTCAGTAGCAATCTGCCAGATTTGCTTGTATAGCAATCTTCCTCAACCTGCAAAAATAATTAGACGTGAAAGGGTTTCCTACCGATTTGCTATTTATTTACAGTTAAAAAACATGCCACATGGGTTTGTTGTGATGTTTAATTGGGATCTCCTGATACAAGTGTGCCAGCACTTTCTAGGTCTCAAAACCTGCCTTATTGTCAAATCAAGCCTTTAACAAATAAACTATTTTCATTTTCAAACAGATGATGAGATGTCCATTTATAATAAAGCAGAACAGTAGGACTCTTACATTTAGGAAATATGATATATTGTCTAAATACATATACAAGTGTTAGAATGTAAAAATAAAAATATGGAATTGAAACAAATAAGGTATACTTGCATTGATATGATTTGCGCAGACATACAATTTCCGTTTTGGGCAATTTCTCCCCACAGCGTGGCACCAACGCGCTTTTAAACATTTTGGTACGAGCAAAAATTTTATTTTTTTGTGATCTCTTCTATATTTACGACAAGAACGTACAAAGCATCGCATTTCATCGGCGTAATATGCTCGGTCATAGAACTCAGTGTCCCTTTCCGTGGAAGGAGAGGAGGTATCCATTGTACGATATAAAGCAAAGGCTTCTACTCGTATCCAAAGGCCAGTGCCAGGGTTATGTAAAGAAGCTATCGTTGTTGTCGTCGAGATATGATTCAATCGTAGTCCGGATGCGTCGCGTTCGTCGATGGATGCAGCAAAATCAAAATCCAGGGTCCGTGCAGAAGTTACTAAATATTCTACCGAAAACCGAAACTTAAACAATCAAAATTTAAAATTTTTGTAACCGAAATTTCTTTCGATTTTATTTTTAAATGTTTTTACATTCAAATTATTAAATTAAACTAAGTTTAATTAAGTTTTTTCTTTGTGTTGTCATTACAATTTTAATCAAAATTTGTTGTTTGACAATGACAACCGAGGCTGTTGACAGTTGCTTTTTTTTTAATTTTTCAGTTATTCGTGATCAAGACACTAAGCTCCACAGCCGTAAAAACTGTCACTTCACTGATTATAAAAATGTTTTCGGAATAGAAATAGCAAATAAAAATTAAAGAGCTATAGTTCCTAAATCTCTAATCTAAGATGAGGACTGCAAAAAACTTAACCGACCGAAATAGGGATGAACTCCCGCAGTGCTTGTATATTATTTTATTACAAAGTAATTAGCTTCCTAAGTAAACCAAAATAATATCAGCTTTTTATAGTTGCGTTATTTTTCACAATTTCATAATTCTAAAAAGAAAAACATTTTTTTAAATTTGGGTTGGATTAAGTACATGCATACCTTAGTCCATCACAAAATTGAAAGAAGTGACAGATGTGGAAAAGTTATGTGTAATTTAAAAAAGAAATGCCTTTGAAAATTCATGGAAAATTATAATGAATTTTACGATCTTTTAGGCCAACTATCTGACTACCTACTTATGAAAAATAACAGGGTCAAATGATTTTCATGGGACTTTTGTAAAATTTTCATAAAATTTGCACATAACTTTGAAACTAGAATTCTAATGAAAATCGCTGAACATGCATATTATGGACCTATTTGACCTCTTTTGACCCATTGCTTGAACACCTTATAGACTAGTACTGGACTAAAAAAATGTTTTATGGGATGGGACATAAACCAATATAGTTTTGTATAAAATCTGTCATCTATAGTTGTGTCATCATGAAAGCCAAATTTTAGAAAACAAAAGCAGCAGTGTTTGCACTGTTGTTTGGAAGTGGAGAGCAAGACCGCCGGTGAAATTACTGGCAAAAGAGCTATTCCATCTTAGCCTTCTGGGTTGGCAAATCTGCAGTGTCCTAGATTTTGGGTGGTGATCACTTACTATCAGATGACACACTTGTTTGTTTCCCTTCCTATCTGCACTAGTCTACACTTCTACGCTAATAGATTAAAGAGATAAGCTTTGTTTTTTGTTTGTTTGTATGTAGGGGGTAATCTCTGGAACTACTGAACCGATTCCAAAAATTCTTTCACTAATAGAAAGCTACACTATCTTTGACAGACATAGGGTACTAATTCCACGTGAACGAAATCGCAGGCGTCCACTAGTTTTAATTAAAAAAGGAAAAGTAGCAGGTATACAAAACTTTTGTAAACGAAATTTCTTTGATTTTTATTTTTAAATGTTTTTAAGTTGAGTTTCATATAGATGACACCGAGGGTAGTTGTACCCTTAAAATCAATAATGTAATGACCGTAAAGACGAAGCACATTGAAAAATTCGCATGGTATGGTAGAGGTAATGTGGTGAACCTGGCAAACGCAAGGCACGGAATGCTGATGTTGCAGGTTCGAGTCCTGCCCTTACCCTAATTTTTCTTTGTGTTGTCATTGCATAGCATTTTAATTTAGCAGGTATACTGTTAAGAAAAGCAAAGTAAAACACTAGTATGGTCAATTATATTTTGGGCTATTGCATAATCCTTTTGTTGTGAAAAAAGATAGTGACATAGAAAAAAAGTTTTGCAGGTGGTAGGACATTATGCAAGGTCCGTCCGGCTCACTACCACCATCATGCTCGCTAATCCTGTTGCTAAGCAGCAGTGCTTGCACTGTTGTGTTCCGGCATGGAGAGAAAGACAGCCGGTGCAATGACTGGTGCAAGAGGTATTTCATCTTAGCCCTCTGGGTTGGCAATGCATCTGCAATATCTTTTGTATTGCGGGTGTCAATGGGCAGCGGTGATCACTTACCATCAGGTGACCCACTTGCTTGTTTGCCTTCCTTGGTTGTATACAAAAAAAAGTTCGTCAATGGCTCAGACATCAATTTGGTCGAGTGTATATATGCACATGCTATAAATCAAATTACCGTTCGAACGCTTTTCATAGACCAAACATCGGCACGGCTGCGATAAAATAAAGAATTAGTTAGTATTAACTTCTTTCAAACATTTTTTGAGTCACGGATTTTGAACTGTAAACTCACGATACTCCTTCTCCATAGTGGTGTTTTAATTGAGAAATCACCCTTTTTCGACTCTTTGTTGGGCCAGAGTACTGATGTTTGTTGTAAGCACTCCGAGACGTCCTTATGGACATTATTAATTTGATAATAAACAAAAAAAAAAAATCTAAGCAAGATTTTTTTATTTAAGCAAGCGTAATGTAATCTAACTGTTATGTTGTTTGGTTTGCATTATTTACAAAGATCAATCAATCAAATTATGATAAAAGCGACCACATTATTTTAATTATAATTTTACAACTTTTATTCACGTACGCGCACCGACAAATTAATGACTGTTAGCATCTGTCAGTTCAACTCCACAGATTAGAGAGATATAGTCTTTCTTATTTTATTTTTTTAATGGCGGCCACGAGGCTTGTGCCAATGTCAGTGAGTACATATGGTGAGTACATGCAACATGAGATATAGTAGTATCGTTCAACAGTTCAAGGCCCCTATTCTGGGTTCATGCGAGATTCATCTCGCACGAGAATAACTGTCAAATCCCAAGGAAATCTGTCATTTTTGACGTATGTGGCATGCGAGATAGCGTCTCGCATGACCCAAGAATTGGGGTCTTGGACCCCAATTCTCGGGTCATATAGTATATTTTATATTACACGCAATTGAATGACTAAATATCAAATCTGAAATAAAACAAAATTGCGGGTAGACAACATTAAAAATCACATAACCCGCTTTAAGATATCTCAATTACAACCAACGTAACATGACCTGCTTTTCGCCGTCCAGCCAATACACCTAGAGCTCTTGCTCGCTGGCTGTTCTGCATCGCGCTAACAAAGTTTTTAAACTTTGTGTAAATAAGTAGATGGAAATGGTAAGGTCATCTGGGGTCAGGCCTCCTTGCGGTAGTCAGTACTTCAAGCTGAGCGAAGTTGAATGATCGATCTTAGATGTGCACCCAACACCAGCTTAGGGCCAAAAGCTTAGCACACATACCCCCAAGGTGAAGGCCGCAGTACCTTTCGGTAAACGTGACCTCTTTTTGGCTTCTCGTTTTTTTTAAATAAATTAGGAAGGAAAACTGGCAAGTTAGTGGTGATCTCCACCGCCTATAGACGCCTGCATCACCAAGGTGATTGCAAATACGTTGCCAATCCTTGGCACAGAATAAATAACGTACAGAAACTTCTCTTTACGACCGCGATTAAACGAATTCCAACTTTATTCACACGCTCAAAAAGTTCGTATTACTTCATAAATCAAGCGTCAGGCGGCGCGAGTCAAAAGGAGCGCGCCGGGGGCGAGCAAACAAGCGCGCAGCGAGCCGACAGCCTACTGCGATTTGCCTATGCCATAGGCAAGCCGGTCGAGCGCATCTACAGTGTGAAGTGGAACCCCTCTGCCCTAGGCCTAAGATAGATGGAGTGCTAAATAACGATCATAGATGGCATGTACCATCTGTACAAGTAGAAGTATGACAATAGCATGCTTAGAGAAAACTTGAATCGTTAGAATAGGTAAGCTGTTATAATTACTTATGATTTGATTTAAAACTTGAATGAAGCTGTAGGTTAGGCACCATAGGTTAGGTAATTTAGAATTGTTTTTCTTTCACGCCATCTAGTGAACAAAGCCGCTGTCAAGTAGTTTCGTTTCGTTTAGTCTTTCTTGATTTTACTCTTGCACATGTTTAAATGTGAATCGAAGAGATGGCGCTGGTATCAACGCTTTCAAATAAAATGAAAAATAAAAATAAAAATAAATACGTTTATTTCTTGAAAATTGGTAAAAGTGGGTGTACAAATCTGTTTTTTTTCTTGTAACATGTACGGTCAGTGTCAGAAGTAGCTGAACAATTTAGTACCTTGTCGCTGTCATTAACGTTACAAATTCGAGCAACTCTCATTTCATACGCTACTACGACGAGGTTCTTAAGTGATTAGCTACTTCCGAGGCTGTTTGTATCTAATGAAAAAGGTTTAACGCCTTGTCAGGCAGCGTTGTCAATGTATTTAATTGTAATTTTGAATTTTAGTCAAATTTGTATCAAGACCTATTGTCAAACTTTGAGAAGATCTCCTACAAGACTTAATATAATGTCGACGGGCATCGAGGGTACCTAATTAAAATATAAGTTATGTGCGAAAATAGAAAAGAAACTATCAATTTTAGAAATGAATATAAACATTATGTTAAAATAATTAATAGGCTCTGGTTTCGCGGAGTGGCAAAGTAATTGTTCCAGTTTGTTAATAAGGACCTCCGCAAATTAAACAAACTGGAACAAATTACTTACCTTGCCACTCCGCGAAACCAGTGCTGTGCACGTGCAAGTATAGCTGCGTCTGTGCAATGTATCTTTTTTTCACGAAACCACTTATATCGCTCAGACTCATCTACATGTACCCTACCAACTCTAAACATTAAACCAACGCGCGTTTCGCCTCTACAGGAGGCATCATCCGAATCAAATTCCTTTAAGGAATGAGTACTACAAAGTACTAAGTCGGTCATTCGTTTAAGTCGCCAACGGTCGTACTATTTGATCCAGATGATGCCTCGTATAGAGGCGAAACGCGCGTAGATCATGTTGTTTTAGTGTTTAGTGGCGGTGGTGTATAGTTAAGTCTGTGTGATATATGTTGTTTTATGTGGAAGCGGAAGAAGGTGGGCTTTTGTACGAAAAAAAATAGCACAGACAAAGCTATCTTGTACCTACGTGCACAGCACCGGTTTCGCGGAGTAGCAAAGTAATTTGTTCCAGCTTGTTTATGTTAAAATGTTACAATTAATGTCGTTTCAACTGTAATTTCACTGCAGACTACACTTTGAATACAAAGCGTAGTTAAACAAAACAATTTTTTTTTAACCATAGTAGATACTTATGTAAAAATGACAATGGCGGACGGAAAACAAAAAAGCATCGCGCAATTTCTCTCGAAACCCGCGCCGATTAAAAACAAAAGGCGAAGCACTTTTATAGCAATTCATTTTGAATGCTGAATTTAATAAATGCTTGAGTGGAACAGTGTTTCCTTTGAGACGGCCAAAGAGAATACTAGAAGAAAAATGGAACCTCCCCCGGGTGGCCACCCAGGGAGGTTTGAACCGTTTGAATAAAGAAAAGTTAAAATTTTCTTAAAACCCCTCTGGGGTGGGGGAGGCTCTATCTATCTTCGTTTAAGTATTGGCAAAAATTACCCCCCTCTGCTGTCTCTCTCGCACTCGGACGGTGTCATTGGTCGGTTTTTTAAAGAGCTAAATTAAAAGTGACGGCGCCCTCTGGTGTTTGTTTGAGTTGACGAGATATTTCGTTTTGTTAATGTTTAGGATATTGGATATTTTATAAAATTAAACGTGTATTTATACTAATTATATTACGTAGTTAGACAGCAGTTAGATATTATATTATAGCAATTAGCTACTAGGATAAACAAAGTACTCGTGTAGGAGGGAAGGTTTTGACTCATGTTTCTTAAAGAATCTCTGCAACATGGAAATGTCTTGATACTTACTTATAACTAAAATATATCTGATAGCATGTGTTACCTACATACCTATTGCAAGGTAGATAATAATTAGCTATTGGGTGTTTCCGAAAATTTTCATCAATAATTGTTACTCAAGTTGTAATAGCTTACTATTACAAAGTTATACATGTACAGCATTCAATAATTACTCATCTTTATCAATGTTCTAAATCTCAACCCTCTAATTTTCATCAAATGTTTTTTGTCGTCAACATTGCTCAAAGGACTAAGATATAGTTTCCTTTCAGCCAAGAAAAATGCATCCATTAATTCCCAACACTTTGGCTAGTTCTATCTCCTATTTTTTTAAAGTCCTCAGTCAATCCTGATCTACCCCAAACGGTCGTGGAAGTACAGCTACCGTTTGTTATGAGCCGTCAGCAGCACGCGTCGCCAACAGGTGGTTTTACTTATGTAAGTACCGACAGCAGAAGAAATAAAGACGATATCTTATTTTTTTTTATTTATTTGTAAAAATCAGAACAAACAGGATCAGAACTTAGCCAGATCTACAACACAATCAAATTCGTACACAGGATTTTTGCACGCCAAATTAAATATTAAACAACAAAATATTAAATGTTTGTTAAGCGGATTTTTTTAAAGACGAGTAATCGTCTGTTTGTATTATGAATTAATTGCGTATTGTGCAACCCTTGAACCTTATAATAAGAGTCGGGCTCTACCACGCTAGCTTTTATCGGTGACATAAAGCATATATCCCTTTCTAACCACTAGGCGTGTGCGAGAGGGACAGAAGTGTTTATCGCTAGCGTGCTACTATAGCGGAGGCCTTATAACGCTAGCTTTGGTCGCGGATATGTTGTTTAAGTCCTTTTTAATCAATTAGAAAAGTGATAGATGCTTTATTTTCTAGATAAAGACTAGTGTACTGCAGATACTGAGCAGTTTATAGTGATACAAGTTTAATTATAACCAATAATTGTTAACCCACACCTGTAACACAAATAAATAAATTGATTGATTGACTGCCAACCAACGCAGAGTTCCATATTAAACTAGATAAGGGTTTTTTAATTTCTGTCACATTCGAATGGTTAATAGATTCCGGCGTTACTTTGCGGAGGTCCATATCAACAAACTGGAACAAATTACCGTGCTACTCCGCGAAACCAGTGCCGGGCTCGTGCAAAATAGCTCCGTCTGTGCGACATATATATGTTCATGCAAAAACCCACCCTCCTCCGCTTCCACACGAAACAACATTTATCACACAGACACGGTACGGTACGGTCGTAATGTTAGATCTTGATGATGCCTTGTATAGAGGCGAAACGCGCGTCGATCGTGTAGTTTTAGTGTTTAGTTGTGGTGGTGTGTAGTTGAGTCTGTGTGATATATGTTGTTTCGTGTGGAAGCGGAGGAGGGTGGGTTTTGCATGAACATATATATATGTCGCACAGACGCAGCTACTTAGCACGAGCCCGGCACTGGTTTCGCGGAGTAGCAAGGTAATTTGTTCCAGTTTGTTGACATTCGAATGGTTTTTCTGGCGACGCTCCAACGCCCCGAACTAAAGTTGCGCACTCTAAGTTGGCTAAACTGAAACTTCGCACATTTTCACTCACGGGAATACCCACTTTCTCTCCGAGTTTGCTGCCTTTAACTTCTTAAGTCAAGATATCGGTTCTGCTATGCCGAGGCGCCAATGAGGATGGCACTATTAAATGTTTTTAAATTTTGTAACCAAAATTTCTTTCGATTTTTATTTTAAATGTTTTTAACATTCAAATTATTAAATTAAAATGCTATGTAATGACAACACAAAGAAAAGTTAGGGCAATGGCAGGACTTGAACCTGCAACATCAGCATCCCGTGCCTTGCGTTTGCCAGTTTCGCCACACTGCCGCTGCCATACCTTGCGAATTTTTCAATGTTAATCATATTAGTTTGTTTCACATCAAATAAATGGTTTGCGAATGGTAGGACCTGCAAGGTCCGTCAGGATCACTACCACTACCTTGCTCGCTTAACCTGCCACTAAGTAGCAGTGCTTATACTGTTGTGTTCCGGCGTGGACAGCAAGACAGCCGGTGCAATTACTGGCACAAGAGGTATTCCATCTTAGTCCTCTGGGTTGGCAACGCATCTGCAATCCCTTTGAAGGTGCGGGTGCCTATGGGCGATGGTGATCACTAACCATCAGGTGAACCACTTGTTCGTTTGCCTTTCTATGTATAAAAAAATATAATTATAAAGCCGGTCAAAATGTGGGTTCAATGCAGTAGCTACCCTCGCTTGGGGTAATATAGCTGTAGATATTAAAGACGAGCCAACTGTGGGGTCATACAGACCTTTCAGTGGAGTAGCAAAACTCTCTTACAAAATAAAGCCGATCTAAATATCGGGTCAAACAGACCTTTCAATGCAGTAGCAAAACTCGTGGTAATTATAGTCTTAGGATAAAGCCGATCAAAATGTGGAGTCTAACAGACCTTTAAGTGCAGTACTTAGCTAATAGCTAAGCCTAGTACTTAGCTAAGCCTCAGGGTAATTAGTCTTACAAAGTAAATACAAGCAAAATGTGGGGTTAAAAGCACCTTTCAGCACAGCAGCCGACCTCGGGGTATCTCAGTCTTATGAGATCCAGATCATATGTGCAGCTCTGGCTTGTTGTGATTCGCACATCTGATTGGTCATCAACTTAGCTCAGCTTGACGAACTGACTACCCCCGGGGAGCCTGACCCCGGAGGACCTATCACTATCAATCTATTTATAACCACTAACTTACAGAACTTCGTTAACGCGATGCAGAGCAACCAGAGAAACGGACCTCTTGTTCTGTTAAGTTAGGATGTAGCGTAAGGTCTTGTTATGTTGGATTATTTTTGTGTTTTAAATCGGGTAGACGCGGTGTGGGTAGGCGGTGGCGTGATTGGAGAAATCTACCCTCAATTTATTGTTTTTTGTGTTGGTTAAAACTGTGTGTTGTTTACTGTTGATGTTATAGATGAACGCTGTAATTCAGTTAGGGTTTATCGCAGAGTTAATTTTAAATTTTTCCTCCACATGGCTTTACCATAATAGATACGTAATTAGTTAAAAAATACGATGAGAGAACAACCGGAACGCTCCTGGGCCAAAGCAAAATCAAACGTTTTGTTAATTTAGTTTTTCGTGTTTTAAAACTATTTTAAAAGTCAAATGATTGTGTGGAAGGGATCGCTATTAAGCAATAAGACCGTCAAACGTTTACCTTGTAAGTTATTTTAAGGTAGAATTTTTGTAAACTATTTTCCGTGTGGTTATCAATAAACAGTCAAAGTGTTGTCTTGTAAGACAATAGCTAAGAAAGGTTTTGGCAGGGGCCTTCGGCCATACGACACAGACTATCTATAACTCAAAAATAGTTAATTGAAGGACAAGTTAAGAGAGACGGTTTTTGTTCTTAGCCATGCACGTTTAGTGACAAACGTATCGGTTATTGAGACATTTAAAATTGTAATAAACAACCATAAATTAATAGACTTTTATTGTGTGCAGTTATCTCCTTATGAAGTTATTATACACTAGTACTAAGGATACACCTCAAAACAAAAGACAATGCCTTAAAACATAGACATACTATTGCCTTAAAAGGTATAAATCTTGGAGTACATGAAGTCGTTTTCCGCCGTGAGTTGTACCAAAACAGCCGTCGCCGGCGCATATCGTTCGCACAACTACACGCCGTACAGTGACAGCGGGACTACTTATACAAACATACGAGCATTTGCTCATAAGCATCGGTTAAATAAATCACAGCTACTCTCCACGTGCTTCGTGATAGAAATAGGATTTCAAAGCAATTTCCTCCAAACACATTATTTCAGGACAAATCAGTTGGAAGAGAGCAACTGCTATATCAAAACGAAAAGTAAATAAAAGTGGCATTATTTATACCGTTATCGGGACTTAAACGCGATAAAAATATATTGATAATTTATCTCGACGTTTCGGCCATGTTTCAACGGCCGTGCTCTATCCGTGGCATTATAATTATGTGTGAAAATCGCGAAAGTTTAAAACAATTAAAAGTGGCATAGTTAAAACTAGGCTTACAAAACATAAGGAGTAGATAGAAGGGAGACAGAGCAAGTAGTACCTACTGTGGTCCTAACATGACCAGCCCAGGTTTTATTTATCCCCACTACGTCTCTGTCAAACTAGCGTCTTAAGAATGGGACGCACATAGAAGTAAACTCAGGTAAATAAAATGAAATGAAATGAAATACGTTTATGTGTTTAACAGATGTATAGTGACATATGGTAGGGTTGCTAAATAGGCTGAGCCTCTATGCTATACCCGCAAGTGTGGGTGTACAATCTATTTTTTGTGTCCTCTAACATGCTCATGAACATGGAAAGAAAGAAAATCAAAGAGATTACATGAGGTTATATAAAATATATCATATTTTTTTACAATTAAAAGTCATATTATCAATGTCCGCAAATATTATTCACAATTCATTATTATTGTTTAATTACATAATTAATAGTCATTAGTTCAGAAACGTTTAAATTAAAAATTATTCATTCAAAACTGTCATTTAAAAAAATCCGTTATGGAGTAATAACATTTGTCTAAGAGTAATTCCGTCAATTTCTTTTTAAAAAGATGCTTTTTCAAATTTGCGATTTCGCTAGGTATTTGTAACTAGGATGTCTTTGTTAACCCTAACAAGACTCACTTTCCCAGTAACTTCGTGTTTAACTGTTTAAGACTTCGGTTACACGCTCATTCTGTCGTCAGTTCAGTCCATCATTCTGGTCAGAATGGCGAGAGAATTATCGTGTAACCTGTCTCGTGTCGTGTCAGTCTGAACTGATCGTAACCGTGTCCATTTGTCATCATTCTGGCATCAGTAAAAACTATACCGGAATGATGGACTGAACTGACACCAGAATTAGCGTGTAACCGAAGTCATGTCAAAGCCGGCCAATAGATTTTTTAAGTGGGCTATTTTTGGTACACAGTTTCGTCGCCGGGCTACCAATTTCATAGGTAACTCTACCATATGCATTAATAAGTACATGATAAAAAAACACGCGATAGCAGAGTCGCGGCTGGCCGCGTTTGGTGTATAAAACGAATGTCTTGGCGGGCCAACTCGTAGCCCGCGGGCCAGGGTTTGGCCGGCCCTGTTATAGGAAGGCAAACAAGCAAGTGGGTCACCTGATAGTAAGTGATCTCTACCGCCTATAGACACCCGCAGCACCAGAAACAATTGCAGATGCGTTGCCAACCCAGACGGCTAAAATGGAATACCTCTTGTGCCAGTAATTGCACCGGCTGTCTTGCTCTCCAATCCGGAATACAACAGTGCAAGCACTGCTGCGGCAGGATTAACGAGCAAGATGGTGGTAGGTATCTCGCACGAGGTCCTACTACCCGCAAGGTTGGTTTAAGTATTCCTTGTAATATTAAATTAAATAAGAAATACAATCCAAAGTAAAGGATACAAACGCTTAACCCTTCAGTAATTTTATTTTAACAAAATTGAAAGGCCGCCTGTACAAATTTTAATATCTAGGGTGGTGGATAGGGCTATTTATATTTTTCCTCCCTTCTTTTGGCGATTATTATTCTGTGTTCCGACGCTGGGGTGGGTGGGGCCCCGTGGACTCTTTCCTTTTTGCTTCTTAAGTCCATCTTGAGACGGAACAGCGGCATCTGCGGAGTGGCGCGACCTAGTTTTATATTTTTTAAACAATATTTTTTAAATTTGTATATAAAATGGACTTACGTAGATATTATGTTTTACAATAGATATTCTAAATACAATTATTTTCAAGTTTGGTTTCCAATAATGAGTCTTACCTACAATTTAATACAAAACTTTCTATAATTTGCATGCGTGTTCACTTACCGAACATTAGAACTTATTTATTTACAAGAAGCATAAAAGATAATTTTACAAAGAAATGCAAAATGTGCTCCGCTGGACACAGGTTTCCTTCAAAGATTACCATGACTGGTCCTGCGCTGCTCGCAAAAAGCCATCAATAGCAATTTTTAATTACTAAAGTATTTAGAATGTTAAATCAAGTGTCACAAAGGCTTAAGGAGTTAAAAGTTTAAAGGTTTTATCAATGTACTTCATTTAATGTCGGTAAGTAATGTCAAAAATTGTACTAAATTATTATCTGGTTATAATCTGGTGTGACATTTTGTCTTAAAAACTTCTATAAAATAGGGCTTAGTCGAACTTTGTTTTTTATAACATATGGTTTATACATAAAATATAGAAAAGTTACAAACGTTGCAACTGATTAAAGTCATCACATTAACTAAAGTCGAAAATACAATAATTTGTGACAACTACTCAAATAGATTCACCCCAAGAAAATGACAAGGCATTAAAAAAATGAACTTTTCAAATATTACTCCTTGAATACTTGAATAGGATAATGCTTCGTACTTACTAGGAGAGATTTGACCTGCAATCTCCTTGCCCAACAGGATATTGGATAAATTACTTAATAATAAAAACGGATCACTCACGTATTTTTAAGTCGAGAAATGCCCGACATATTTCGGACCAGTCCGTGGTCCTTAATCATAAGCCCCCGCGGCGGTGACGCGACGACGACTGCGTACCGAAGCCTTGACAGCTCGACTGGTCGGTGAAGGCGGCGCGGGCTCCGGCGACGAAATTTGGTTATGTTAGGAAATTGGATGACGGGAGTAGTAAGGACGTTACATGACATCAGAGTAGAGGAATGCGAAAATATGGTGATATATCTTTTGCCTTTGTCCCCTAGTCTCCTAGTAAATATAAAGCTTAACGATAGGCAAACCTAATTAAATAATAATAAAACATTTAAAAAAGTCGTCTCCACTCCTCTCGTGCGCCCTGCTTCTGTCACTTACCCCTTTTACTGGAAAAACCGTGGCACCTACCAGGAAGGGGTTCGATATTTAAATATAAGAAGAGCCCCCCCTTTTTTCCCGGGCGTCCCCCCCCGGATTTATGGATCTGGCCTCGAGTGGCGTAATTACTTATCTTCACGAATACAAATCAATCGGCGAGCAAACCTACTAAAAACGGGTTGTTATGAGTTTTCCAATTTCCGAGGTTTAAATAATTTCTTTGGGAAATCGTTTGTTTGCGGGGCGCTCGAGACGGGGAATTGCTTTAGTATTAAGAGCACTTTTTAACCTGTTGACCGAAGGGGGAATTGCGATGTCGAACCTTACAACCGTTAAGCTGCTAGCTTTTGTCCGCGACTTCGTCCACGTACAGTAGGGGAAATATATTCACGTACCACCTTAGAACAATATTGCAATGACGCGACGCTTTGAACGCCAGGCTATGTCATACAAATGTCATGCGTATGTCTCTTCGACTAGGTTCTACGGTGGTACGTGTTTCAATTTCCTTGACTGTGCATTTGGGATTACATTTACCTTTGAACTTTTTAGTGCACATATCTGGACCCCTAAGAAACACAATATGTTGAAAACTTCAAGTCTTTATGTAGGTACAGGAGTTTAGGCTGTATTGTCTGTCAGTCAGTCAGGGAAGCCATGTCATGTCATGTATAGAAGATATTATGACCACACTCGTAAGCGTTCATGTTTATTTTTATTTGATTTATTTTATAACTACAATATAGGCTTACAGTACAAGGCACCAAGGCACCTATATTGTTAAAACACATACATGTTGTTCAAATATATAAAATTCAAATCGTATAGTGAAGTAGACATGAATTTCCACCGCCTATCATAAAATAAATGATTATAATTATTAATATAAAACTACAGTGAGACTCGGTCATAGTAATAAAAACGGAACACTCCATATTTTTACATTTTTTTTTAACAATACGTGAGTGATCCGGTTTTATTAATACGATTATATTAAACAGAAACCTTTAAAAATTGTCTTGACTTGCATTGGCGCTGCCTAGCTTGAATGAACAAATAGGAATATATTTTAAAAGAAACTTGTATGGGAGCGGGAAAGGACAATATCAAAAGAAGGACAACGACTGACAAAGAGAACAGAATTTAAGGAACTGACAATTTGGCTATTCTAAGGAGGTCGTATGAGCCTGTCGCATCGAAATGAGAAAACTATAGAACTGTGTACAACGCAGTGGCAGAGTAGCCGACCATAGTCTATTTGGTAGACTATGTTGGATAACCTGAATAAAACTGTCTGTGCCAATTGTCAAGTAAACAGCTCTGCGTTTTGTACGTTTTAAATTGGCGTCATATTTTTAGTTCTGCTATCCGATGCCTGTGTCGCTGCTAGTTAGAAAACTAAGAAGCACTTTATTCACTTACGATAAGATTCAAAGTTGAACCAATGGCTAAATATTGAAAGCCCCTCTTCACCTGCTTCACCCCGTCGCAAAGTGGTGACGCTAGGATTGTATCAATCCGAACAAGTAGGCAGATCTATTGTCTTCTTATATCGATGGCCTGTCGCTAACGGTACCCTTTTAAGGTACCATTTTAAATACATATTATCACAGTCGATATTGAATTTTAAGAAGCAGCCCAAACAAAAGTTCTACTAAGAACTCGTATTTGTTGGAACCTTAAAATATCTCCCCTTCTTAATATTTCAGAGTTCGGCAATTCGCGTGAACTTGTATTAAAAGTACTGAAACGTGTAAAATTATAATAACTTCGCCATCTTTAATTGTTGTCGGCACGTACTTTTAAATGATTTGCTACCCTCTCCATTACCTAGCCGTATAGGTAGTGTCGATTGTAAAATACTTTTTTTTATGGAGTAGAAAAGCAAACGAGCATGCAAGTCACGTGATGGGTAGTAATCCCCGCCGCCCATAGGAACCTCCGATCTCGAGAGAATCGCTGATCCGTTGCCTGCCTGTTGGTCTCCTCCATGGGCCTCCGAATCCGAATGATTTTACTTTATATTACATTACGCTATTATTTATCCCAGTTAATATAATTGTGATTATTAGGATTCTGTAGTCTCGCCGAGGAACCCTTACGTTCCACGGACACGGGCACGGAATGCTGAGGTTGCAGGTTCAAGTCCTGCTATTACCCTAATTTTTCTTTGTGTTGTCATTATGTAGCATCTAAATTTAATTTGAATTTTTAAAAAACAAAAAATATCGAAAGTAAATTTCTATTAAAAAGTATTGTACCTAACTATGTATGTAAATTCTTTACTGTACGAAAACCATAAATGGCAAAAAGAGATAGGGTACAGTACAGTGATGTGCAATGGCGAACTTTAGGCCAAGTTTATCAGAGTTTATCTCTATGTCCGTCCCTTTCTTCTTACATTCGTTTGACAGAGACATAGTGAGGGATATAACCTAACCTGGGCCGGTCATGTTAGGGCCACAGCAGTCACAAACAGCGACAAACTTAGCCGATCATTAAAGAGGGAACTGTCAGAAATTGTCTATGCTCTAAAGAGATAGATTTATCAACTTCATAGTGCATGCTATAAGCTTCCCTTTTGAAAACTGACACTTTCTCATAGTTTCGTCTTTAATAGTGCCAAGTATTTTATTGTTATTATTAGATAAATAGATTCATTTCTTTCTTATTGAAAATTACATAAAATTTAGAATGTCAAACAACAAATTCACAATAAGGTCGTCAAAAAAAAAATCTAGAAATTAGTCTAGAAAATGTCGAAATGTCAAAAAAAAAACTATGTCACAATAAAAATAACTAAGTAATAAATTAAAAACTCTCCCGTAGTATAAAAGTCAGTGATACCGAAACAAATAGTGAACTTAAATAGAGTAGGTAAGGCTGACGCGACTATAAAGGCGTCCAGTCACGGCACGGCCAATTTCCGATCCGACTGACAATTTCCGAGACCGATTTTAATGTAAAACGAGAAAAAACCGTCGCCGTAGCGAAGAATTCATTCCATTTCATTTTCATGTAAGTCAAGGAATTTAATTTCCAACCCACCTAAGGTTCAATATCGTATAACAAACTGTCACCATAAGAGCTATAGAGCAAGACGTTGGTTTGACATATCGACCTTAATACATTGCGAATGTCAGACGACATTTCAACGAAATGGGTAGGGAATTAAAATCTTTGACTGTACATATCTTTTTCTTTGATTTAATCTAATATATTTTTACAGCATTAAAATTAAAACCAATGCGTTACAATATACAAGACAATAAAAATTAAAAATATTAGGTACGCGACAACACGACGGGGCTCCGTCGAGCCATCGCCGGTGCCATGTTCGGCGTGGGCAGGCTGCCCTGGAACCTCCGGAACACAACAGCCTTTGGTCAAAATTCCATGCACTCGATGGACATGTATATATATAGGACGGCAAACAAGCCAGTGAGTCACCTGATGGTAAGTGATATTAATCACCGTCATAGACACCCGCAATGCCAAGGAGATTGCAGATGCGTTGCCAATCCAGAGCTAAGATGGAATATCTCTTGTGCCAGTAATGCACCAGCTGTGTTGCTCTCCACGCCGGAACACAACAGTGCTAGCACTGCTGCTTAGCGAGCAAGATGGTGGTCAATCCGGACGGACCTTGCACAAGGTCCTACCACCCGCAAAAAGTTATGGCATACGAGTTGCCTTTAGGGAACGCAAGCCCTAATATTATAAATTTTCTCTAAGAAAACCGGTTTTAACCGGTTATTCCTTAAGAAAATAAACTGGATTGCATTACATTGCGCGCTGCCGAGGTATGATGTGATCGATTGTTCGAACGAGCCGCGCAATGCAATGCTACGTGATGCGAGTACCCTCACCATGCATCTTCGGCCTAATACATATAGTACATAGGTGTATTATTTGTACTTGAGGCTCTGCTACAATACAAGTGCTACGGCGTAGCACACCCGTAGCCCGTAGACCCTCTACGCTTAATCGTTCAACAATACGCATAGGTCTACGAAATAAAAGCAGAAAGAAAGTCTTTTATGCACTAAATATTAAATATTTACTGGTTACTTTGAATGAATAATAAATTCCATATTTAAAACTTCGTAGGTATTGAATCCGCTAGTGATATGTAACTAAACTAACTATAATAAGAGCAGATCTTCTCACGTTTTTCTACATAATGCACAGAAATACATCTCTATAGCCACTTTAAAATAACGGCAAAAAAAACATCAGTTTTTTTTAAATCTACAATACCGTCCTGTACTAACGGACATTCCATATTCAAATCCGTTAAGAACACACAAGGAGCATTCTTCAAAATTTCAAACATTCAAAATTCGAACTCATTATTTTTCCCTTGTAAATCTTGGAACTAGCGCAATCTATATAGCTTACTCAGAGACCTTACTGTTGAAGACAGTTATAACTGGACCAGACTACTAGACCCCTCGTAAACGTTGACGTTTCCCCTCCGTCCCCCTGTTTCCTCTAAGCGGTAGGGGGCGAGAAAGGTCTTGGTAATTTGGGCAAGTATTTATTTTATTTGGGAGCGTCATTTTTGCCGCGGCTCCCCTTTCGCGGATCGTTTTTGTAGGGCGTCCGGCGAAGGCGGTGGTGCTCTCAAGTGGTCTGGAAAATAGAAATTATTTTATTGTGTATGTGTCTTTGACAAAGTTTGCAGTTAAACGAAAAATCGTTCACAATAGCGATCATTAAGCCCGCCACACACGTAACGAAATGCTTGCGAAAAGTCAAACTCAAAATAACTTTATTTTTAGATGAGGTTAACAAGAAGCACTTATAATGTCAGAAAAATCACCACAAGTTACAATTTTTGCAAGTATCTATACATATGCACCACTCACATATTATGCATACTTCTGCTTATCTAGGTAGTGCTAGAATAGTGTAGCGTGTTGACGTGGCTGGCATTATAGTCTTATTGCGCCATTTCTAATGGCAATGTTATTGTGTGACAGTATTCAATTACATTTCTTGACATTTTGTGCAACTGACTTATACAATTATATCGACTGATTAATTAAACGAAATAAAATTACATACTTGAAAAAATTAAGGATAAAGTTGAAATAATGCTTGGCAAATGCTGCTAATAATGCTTGCTTTTTAAACGTTTTTCTTAAGTTTCTACTATAAATAAATATATCCGCTGCAAAGATTTAAATAAAATCAGTTTAAATTCGTTTAATGTAGATGCTCTCGTTAATTCAAGTAATAAATAAGTGACGACAGGTAATTGTAAAATATCACGTCAAAGAACCAAAACAAAATTAATTTTAACTCAATATGATCGAGCTTTTTAGTTGGTACCTTTCATCCAAGAAACAAAAAGACAAAACAGGCGACGGTCGCAACAGAGGAGCGGGCGTCCAGCCTTCCTATCTTTTTGCGAGACTTTACTTTCTTCAAATAATTGTATAGATAACGCGGGACAAAGAAACCAACCCCCACCCCCCCACGGCCGGGGGACATTTTTAGCTCCCCTCTTTGATCAGCCAGAATTTTGACGTCGCCATTTAATTATACTAAAAAAGAATTCGTTTTTCAAATTTGGAAGCTTCTGTTTTTATTCAAATTTCGAATTGAGAATTCAGTTTATTTTTAATTAGACGAGCGTTTTAGAGCTGCCAGAGATGAGTTTTAGCTAAACGTATTTTTTGTTTGGAGATCTTAGGTTTTCGTCGATGTCTCGAGGCAACTCTTTGAATTATATAAAGACTGGTATGATTGAAAGTTAAAAACGACATTTAATTACTTCAAGAGTATAATGAATTTCCGTAGCTTTTGTTAAACGTAATTATAGTTTTAATGAAAATTAAGTTGTAGAAAAAATTGTTTAAGTACTTTAAAAATTTCCGCTTTTTTTAATTTGGTAACGCCATTTAATTTTTTATGGCAGACTGATACGAATCTAACGACAACTCAAATGTTAAAATCCATGCACGCCAAAGAAATAGACAAACATGCATAGATAATATTGTGCAGCTAGACTTGAAAACATAACCTTCCTTTCTGACGTCAGTCAGGTAAAACTATACATCATAAGAAGTTAAACAAGCTCCGGTTTTTAAGATTCCATGCTAGTCAAACTAGGGACCCTTAAAGTTTCGTCATGTCCGTCTGTATGTCACGGTTTTTCGAGAACTGTTATGTTACGGCATGGAGAGCAATACAGCCGGTGTAATTACTGGCACAAGAGGTATTCTATCTTAGCCCTCTGGGTTGGCAACGCATCTGCAATCTCTGGTGTTGCGGGTGTCTATAGGCGGTGGTGATTACTTACCACCAGGTGACCCTCTTGCTTGTTTTCCTTCCTAGTTCATTAAAAAAACTATATAAGTCCCACAGATCTAATTTCATATGAGTACGTATAAATATAATATATGTCGCGGATAAGAATAAAATTAAAAAGTTTTATGAACATTTGAATAATGATGTACAGTCAGCTTCAGAAGGAGCTAACACTTAAGAACCTTGTCGTAGTAACGTGTGAAATGAGAGTTGCTCGAATTTGTCACATTATTAACAGCGACAAGGTACTAAAATTTTCATCTTCTGAGGCTGACCGTACTATCAGCATAATGGAACCCTGACCCATCGCAGAACCGTGTCAAATTGACATAACAAGTGAAAAACAAGAGACATATTAAGATTTGATTTGAAACTTCACTTTGACATAGATCCTTGGTGGGTCAGGGTTAGGGAATGCAAACCCGGTTATTTTCTGTAAGGAATAACCGGTTAAAACCGGTTTCCTCTTAGAGAAAATAACCTCGATAAAAGCTAGCGTGCTAGGCCCCCTGTTGTCATCTTTTTATATTTTTAAGATAAAAAACAAGTCAAAACAACGTTTGGTTTAATTAAAACAAGACCGCAACTATATCGACATGTTTTGGTCAAAATATAATTAAAATAAATCTCTTTTACATTGAAATAAAACAATTTATACGGTTTATATCGCGTGTATTGTAACGAATCTAATTCCCGACGTTTCGAGCCCTTTACAGGTCCCATGTTCACGGGCAGACTGACAAAAAATTTTAGAATACAAACTACCCAATTTTGAAAAAATAATTGAAAAAATTAAAAAACTAAATATGAAATCGTTCCAATTAACTAAAATTACATAAGAAAAATCTCTTTTACATTCGACTATGATATATTTAAGTATTATTCAAGTGTAAATATTAGTCATAGTGTTTAGTGTACTCGTTTAGTTTAGTTAGATTAAGTTAAAATCCGAAACGGTCAAAAAGCAAACCAATCTCCAGTTCAGCCAACATCTCAACTACAGCCAGTAATTTCCATTTCAATATCTTTATTTAAATTACCTCCGTCAAATGAGACTCCTTCTTTTTTACCCAAGAGAGCGAGAGAGACGGCAATATACACTCCTCATTTACAAGAAAGAGAGCTTGACCGTTCGAATTTTAATTTTCTTACAATTTGAATCTTAATTTTTCGCGGGGCGGTGTCCTGTCCCGCTCTGGCTACAGGTGGGGGTATGTCTGTCTCGCTTTAGTTTTTTCTTCGTGGGGGAGGGTGGCTTATTGTAGGTATTTAATTTGTTTCTTACGCTATCTCTTTGTATTCTTTTGACGTTTTTATACTTTTGTTTTTTTAACGTCAATTTCTTTGTTCCGTTTTTGAATTCTATGTGGGGAAGAGCGGCGCAATTTGAGCATGACAATTAAATGACGTCATTAAATCTAGTCAATAAAACTCACGTTGGAGAATTGCAACATGTGTTTTATTAATTAGTTATATTATATTACAATATTACATTATTTGTTTCAAGAACTTTTCTTAAGTTTTTCTTTCTTCAAAAGCGCATCCTTGCGCAGATTCTTAACAAAGTGTGGCCAAAAATTTAAGTTAAGTTTAAACTATCTTTTATAATGACGGTTTAAATCATATAATGATCCAATTAAGCTTAGGATTATATAAATGAATAAAAAAATATTTGATTGCATTATCGACTTGGTTAATTGATTCCAAAACATTACGCATTTTGACAAGAATCGACAATTTCATCACCACTTTCGCCTTTTTTACGACATAGTAGGTATGCTCTAATAGGCTCTAAGGTAACGGCGCCTATTACCGTGGTACTTAAGGATGTTTTCAAACAAGTCCAAAAAATTAAGAGTATCAAAGCTATTTAACGACCGAGAATATTTTTTTTACTTAAGAGTGTTTATTGAACTTTCAGCGTAGTAACTTTTTTTACTCATTTTACTTATTCTTATTTGATAAAATAATTATTGAAACCAAAATACCTAATTCTTCTATTACCGTGGTAATGGCTAGGCTGTGATTCTATTACCGCAAATTGAGCTTCCATTACCGACGGTTTACAAAGCAGCAATTTTCTACCATCGGTATTAGGATTCAGACTCATGTTACGATTCGGAACTAATTAACGAGGGTTAAAAAAATATGGTTTTGGTTCTGTACATTATTGCTGTACATAAAGTTTTTTAAGGGTAAGTAAATAAAACGTTAAACGTATGCAACTTATGACAACTACATAATGTGTCTACCTACTAATCTCCTTTATGGATCAGTACAAATGGAAAAGATTCCAACTGATAAGTAAGTCTCAATTTTATCAAATATACTGTACTTACGGTACCCTGAATGCGATTTATTTTAATAAAAGACTGAAATGTCACTCGATAATAGACACTTATTGAAAAGCCTATCAACGACCCAAACAACAATTAAATGGATCGGCTATAGATTCCCATACATTCTAATACCGAGGGTTATGTGATCTAAGCATCGGTAATAGGCTTAATTGGGAATGTTATAAAACCTAATTCCGACCCATAAGAACAATAACATACAGTTGTATTTACATTTCAAATCAAAAATAAAAATTACAAGCTTGGTATAAAACCAAAATTACGTAACTGGTCAGTAAGTATATCATTTTATTTCAATATTTAAACAACTTGACAAAATAAGGGTTTCTATAGAAACTACAAAATCAGTACTGAAGTTTTTGTTAAAAATTAAGGGTTTGTTGAATACATTTTATACCACGGAAATGGTTCTTTATTAGCGTGACTAGATCAAGATTGGAATAACTGTAAGAACTTAACTAACCGGTCACACATACCCAAATTAAAGCATAAAGAACCAAAATCACAACTTTAACTGTTACCGTGGTATACCATGGTAATAGAACCCACAGCAAAAAATGGTGCCTATCACCGCTGTATTTTATTTTCCATTTTAAACGTATTTTCAGGCCAATAAATATATAAAGAGTACTCAGAACTCGTGCAGAAAATTACAAACAACCATTTAAAAACCATAACATTAGTTCAATTGCCATAACCATTACGTAAAATACTAAATACGATTCCAGTTCACCTACATGTGGCGTCACGCGTTAGTATGGTACGACCTGTTCCTGCGCTGGCGTTGCGGAAACGGACGAATTGCAAGCTCTTTGTTTTATTTACACACACTAGCGCTAATAGCACCGTTAGTCAAGTAAATAAGCTTCGTTCGTGAAATATTTTTTTTTTAAGATATCAATCGGTTTGCTTATAAAATACGTATTTGAAAACGCCGCGGTGATGGTCGTCGATTTTGATACCCCCGGTAATAGGCGCCGTTACCTTAATAGGATATGAAAATAGCGAATACGAAAGAATATTTTGGCCAGATAGGCTCAGCGTCTATAAGGCACAAAATAATCATAACACTAAATTACACAAGTCTCTTCATGAGAGATATTTTAATGTGTACCAACATCAAAAGATTTCCGTTGCCTTCGGATTTCCTAAATATTATTCTCCTCGTTATATCGCAAAATAACTTTTTATTCCTTCCATCCCTGTCCGGCGCGGCCGCGTCTCGAAATTGTCTTAATTTTTCATCTCGTCCGCCCGCCCCCCGCCTCCCCTCATAATTGTTTTTAATTTAGGACGAAACGAGAATGGCTACAAGACTTGTTACGCAATACTTCACTTTGTAAAAGGTTTAATTAGAAATGTTTTTTCGTTCCCTTTTTGAATTGCGACGGTTTGTTTTTAAATTTTTTAAGTGTTAGCTGCCAGGGTCGTTTGTAATTTTTTTGTGGATTGCCGTTAAAATTATGATCGATTTAAATTTATATGAAAATAAAATACATCTACAATTTAATTCGAGAATAATTAAAATTTAGAGAATGAAAAACTCAGACTTTGTATCGTTAAATTACATGTAACAAAGAAGAAAACACTATTAAAATGAAAAAAAAAATACGGGTCTACTTAAGAACCTTCCGCGTTTTTTACGAATACTTGATTTTTTTAAATAGGTACCTATGTTATTATTTTATAGTTTTGTAAATGTGTATAGGTTACTAAAAAATCGTAATAAAATACAACCGACGCTAAATTAAAATGATTAAGCCTCTTTATAAAGCCTACGATATTTTAAAGTAAGTTTAAAACTATACTAAATAATTTTACTCCCATTTTAAAGATGACTATAAAATTATTCAGTAATGGCAACATGGGAACAACTACTAGTGCATCCGGCGGCGCTTCCTGTGCAACCGGAAACTGGCCATTACGTCACGACGAGACCTTACAAATTGGCGCCATTTTTCAAAGTTTAAGGAAATGGGCATTCGACTTTCAAAAGCAAGTTTTTCTTAATACGCAAGCAAAAATATACCTAAGTTATATTTTTTGAAATGTCACAACTTTTAACTAGGTATTGATTTTTCTTTAGTATATTGTCATCCAGTGTTATGGTATTATGCGGTAATTTGGAAAATTTCGTAGTTTTTTATTTATTGTGGAACAAAGTTGTGACTTTTTATCAATTTCAAGTTTCGTTCGAGTTTTTAATCTTTTGTTATGATTTGTATAACGCTTTGTAGTCGTGTATTGTATAATTATATCCTCTTTATCAAACTTAAAATATTATCTCAACAAAGAACTATCATAGTGGTTTCTTCGGCAGAACTTTCTTCTGTACTTTCGTACTTTCGAAAGCAACTTTTTCTTATTGCAACTTTTTCGTTGATCATTATTAAAAAAAAAAACAGTCCTTCCGAACATAGATAACAATTATTTTCTTTAACCAAAAACATTAAACGAGGGACGCGCCTAACGAACTAAATCAGTCGATAAAATGAACTTACCGTAAAATATATCTCAGGAAATTAACATTTTTAACATCACCCGAAGCCCACTTCAAAACCAACCGTAAGTACTAACCATAGAGCATAAAGCGAAACGTAGAACGAATACCAATAGCGTGGAAGTTTCTTAAGTTGGTAGCAATTATTCTTGAAAATGGCGCCAGAAAAAGTAGGGGATTTCAAAGGATTGGGCCAATTTAGATTTATTTTTCTCCCTCGCGAGGGAGTTTTGTTGCCACCTCGAGGGATGTCGCGGAGGGTACGGGGGACGAAACTACGGGTACAACTATTATGAAAATGATCAATTAACAGACAAACAGAAACAGAGAAGTGCATCGTTCCCTTAAGGGCCTTCACAGACCGACTGCATTTACTCAGCCAGCTAGTTGCAGAGTTGCAGTTTGGATGCAGTTTTTATGCGGTAGGCATACTCGTAACTGTATCGAAATTGCAACTACAAATGAGCTGTAGCTATGAGAATTGCACGCAGACTGCAAGCAGACTGCCCATTTCGTTTGCAGTTTCGATGCAGTTATTTCAACCTTGTAAAAACTGCAACCAAACTGCAATTTTGCAGCTGGCTCGCAGTTTGAATGCATTCCGTCTGTCATGGCTTTAAGTCTTAAAAAAAACTTCGAAATGTCATAATCATAATTATATTTGCAGTTACGTTACCATTGTTTCGTGATGGTTGCGGGACCCGCTGAATGCGAGCAGCGCAGGCGGCGTAGAGGAGGCCCACGCCCAGCAGTGGACGTCTTTCGGCTGAAATGATGATGATGATTGGTTTTTAAATTATATTATACGCTTCTTACAAAACAAAAGGAATATATAGAATGGAATGAAACGCAAAAAAATATATTGATTTTGTAAAACTGCTAGTCGAATGTTGTCATTATTGCATTTTTCTAACTTTAACCTTTTCACTGCGGACAAATTTATTTAGGACATGCCCGTGTTGCTACCTTTACATAAACTATTGACATTCGTTTTCAATGAGACTGAGGCGAAGTGCTTTATATTTTGTCTTTTTTAGACAATGCTGTTTCAAAGCTTAAACAACATATGTAGATTAAATATTTGTCTGTTTTTCTAGACTGCTTTTTTGCTACGTTATTCCACCCTACTCTTATCCGTTCTTTTTTATCTCTTCTTTCTAAACATTGCCTGGAAGAGATCACGTAAAGCCATAAGACAGCCTATTGTCCGTGCGTATTTAAGTTCCTTTATGTGTAAAAAAACAAACCACAAATTAGACACAGGTTGTTTTGTATTTTTAAAATAAAAATACCGCGAGCCGTACTTTCGCTCGCCGTACCCGAAACATCTTTGCGTCGATAAAAAATAAAAGTAGGGTGGCTGCCCCTTGTAAAAACTTAGCTGGCAACCCTCTAGGTGTAGACAAACCACGATAATGATACACCTTTCAGAACCCTTATCACATTCATGTAAGGTCAACTTTTGCTCAAAGCGTGTATACTTGTATTGTAGTTTTATTCTATCGAGTCCGATATGTAGATAGATGTATATAATGTTGACAATTTTGATATAATCGCGTCGAATAAAGTCTTTGGTAAGATATTTTTTTATAAAATATTTTATCTACACATATATCATAAATGCTCTATAATGCGTTCAGAAACCGTAGGCAATGACCAGCATTATAACAACCAACATTATTATGAGAATTTTTCTAATTTGTTTCTATATTTGTTCAAATTCATTTTTTATTGCATTATTTTAATGTGTACAGTCTAAAGATATTTAATAGGTGCCTAGCACTAGTAGCTAGTAGCAATGCAGATCATTGGCCTATGGTTTCTGAACCCATCATAGAGTACTTATGATATGTGTGTAGATAAAGTAATGTATGCAACTGTACATAATTAGGTCTTAAAACACTCGTGTGATCCTATTATGAAACTCGCTGACGCTCGTTTCATAAAACCACACTCGTGTTTTAAGACCCCTCATTATGAAACAGTTGCATAAAATACTATTAATGGCGGTTTGTTTTTTTAAATAATGAATGGCAAAACTTAAGATATCGGTGTACGTACTCGTAATATGTTATTATTTTGTTTTGTTAAAAATGCCATTTTTAATACTTTTTTTTGTTAACTGCAATTTATTGTAATGATTGCATTGTAATCGGATCTACGTACACATAACACATATTAACTGAAACAAACTCACTGGAAGTGAGTTAAAATAGTTTGCAAGATTTAATCCACACATAACTAACAAAGCTATTTAAATAAAAGTTTGTGAAATAGTTTGTCTGTTTTATTATTGCAAATGGACAGCTGTGTCATGCCCTCGTTCTCAAGTACATAATTTCATAATTTCCTTTATTGGGAAACTTGCTCTGATCCGACTAGATGGTTTCTAATTTTTTAACTATTTGTAAAAAAACATTGTTTTCTTTTTCAAAATATTTTTTTTTATATAAAATAGGAAGGCGAACAAGCAAGTGGCTCACCTGATGGTAAGTGATCACCACCGCCTATAGACACCCGCAACATCGTGGAGATTGAAACTACATATTGAACTAAATACTACTATTAATTTATTTTTTATTGCTACCTACTATTGATTTATTGATTGATTCTACTGTTATTTTCATTGTTGTCATTTTACAAGTTTAAAAAATCAGGAGTGCGATTTTTGAATCTCACAGGGTGACTAAAGCTCGCCAAAACGGTCGTTTTTTATAGAAATGCGGCCATTTTGGTGAGCTTTAGTCACCTGGTGAGATTCAAAAATTGTATTTGATTCTCACCGGGTAACTAAAGCTCACCAAAATAGCCATTTTCATAGAGATTCGGCCATTTTGGTGAGCTCTAGTCACTTGGTGAGATTAAAAAATTTCACCCCAGGTAAAACCCTACAAGTGGATTTGCCCTACTTTAATTGGTCGGATTGACATGAAAAAAATAGGTATTGTATGTAGTGTAAGAATTATTTACAGACTTAAGTAATCATTACCTACTTGTTGTCTTATTTTTCAAACGTGACCACTCAATACACTTATTTTATTTAATGTTACATTTTATCTACCACTAGTACACACTGAATAAAATTTTTGCGAGATTCGAACCCGCCGCCGCCACCCCGTATCAACCCAACCGGATGTAAAAACTATTGCTGTATTAAATTTCTTACAAACCGCCTGGCGCGCATCCAGAAGAATGTGTCTGTCTCCATCCGTTTCCGGTTTAAGCCCGGAATTTACGGCAGTCTTTAATTTTCTGCGGAGAATTTTTAGATTAATTTTTACTCATTGAAAAATGTATAAGTATTATCTAAATATTTAAGGTTAATCGAACCATTTAAATTAAATAATGCCGTAGAATCTTACGCTTAAATAGCAAAATTACTTCCTTAATTGCATATAGTGGTATACTAGTATGTTATGTTTTGCGGATGGTAGGACCTTGTGCAGGGTCCGTCCGGATTGCTACCACCATCTTGCTCGCTAATCCTGCCGCTAAGCAGCAGTGCTTGCACTTTTGTGTTCCGGCGTGGAGAGCAAGACAGCCGGTGCAATTACTGGCACAAGAGGTATTCCATCTTAGCCCTCTGGGTTGGCAAAGCATCTGCAATCTCTTTGGTGTTGCGGATATGTATAGGCGGTGGTGATCACTTACCCTCGGGTGACCCACTCGCTTGTTTTCCTTCCTATTTCATAAAAAAAATGTGTTTTCAAGGATTCCGTAGTGAAATGGCTAAAATGGAAACCTTATAATTTCATCCTATCCTTCCATCTGGCCTTTATATCACAACTCTTTTATCCGGTGAACTATGAGAACTGTAGGTACTGATTAAATTTGTATGGTATGTGTGTAATACCGCTCTGTACGTAATAGGATGGTCACTTAATCACATTACAGAAAATTTAAAATTCCACCATTAATTTGTTATTTTTTAATATTCTAACTTTAATTTTGTATTTAATTGAGAGATAAAAAAAGAAAATTCAATGCACTTAGGCCTGTGGGGTATTTCAGGATAGATATTTTAAAATAAAATGGACGTTTTTCAGCGACATAATCATTTGAGCAAATAGCCGTGAGATATTCACTTAAGAAGTCATAAAAAGTGTGTTTTCAGTTATTAAATAAACATACAGCCAAAATATTAACATTTAATTACCCTGGCAACACCAAAAACTACCTTTTAAAAACAAACTTTTAAAAGTAAAAGGCTTAAGCACTCGTTCAAACTGCCAAGTTGGTCTCAACCGTTCGCACCTAAACTACTGGCGGAGTTGGGATGAAAAATTCGACTTCCGAACATCGCCTCGCAAATTAAAAAGTTTGGAACACTCTCGCTTTCCGAGTCGGAACTATTCGGAGGCCATTCTGGTTTGAAATTATCTTTGAGTTTTTCGTTCAGTTCGGTGTCGGGCGTTGGTTAAGCTGGTATTTATTTTGAAGCTGTAAATTAAATTACGGCTTTCTGTCTCCACGTCGTGTAATACGGAGGGAAAATTGTGGTTAAAATTACTAAAATACTTACTGTTGTTTTGGATAAAAAATACACATATACAATACAACAGTTTTGTTGACACACTTCTCTTGAGTTAAGTACTTGAAAAATTTAATAAAATAGGCAACTACAGTACCTATTTACGAAATTTTTATCAATATTCACATCATAAATTGTTTGTATGGTGTAAACAAATCCATTTGTAAACATATTATTATGACACTATAATTAAGTATCTTGTATTTAAGGGGATCGCTTCGTATGAGGCGGGAATTTTGAAATTATCACAGTTTTTAATTTATTGTGGCTAAATGCTGTGACTTTTTATCAATTCAAGTGGTTTTCCGTAAGTATAATACTGTTTATTAAGGCACTGTGTTTCGTTTTTGAAAGTTCAAGCTGCTGATTTTTAATAATTGTGCATTCAATACCTAAAGGTCCGTTGATGCATAAAGAACACAATTATTTAAAATTAGTAACTTGGATTTTCATAATGATATCACAATCGCATAAAAAACAGTGTTTTACTACCGGGAAACTACTTGAATTGATAAAAAAACACACCAATTGGCTACAATAAATTAAAAACTGAGAAACTTTTGAAATTCCCGCCACATACGAAACGATCCACCTTAAATATGTAAAGCTGAATTATTTTTCTTTGTGACTGGTAACACTGAAAAAAATAGTTTTGTTACACGTTACCAAAGTTTTGTTACCTATTACAAAAAAAAGTGACTACCGAACTATTTGTTACACCTTACCTAACTCTTCGTTTGTAAATTACTTGTTAAATGTTTATCAGTAGCAAATAGTTTAGCTTTATTTAAACGAACTTTGATTACCATTAACCTAAGTCACGGGTGACCAAACTCTTTCGTTTGTCTTGTCCCTTTTTTTCAGTGAACACTCAATCTAGTAAGTAGGTACATCGATATCGTTGAGTATAGGTTAAGAAAGACTGCTAGCGATACCGTGGATAAGCTAGTCCATAAGTATTCTAAGATTGAAACGTTAACAAAATGACTAAACGCCGCCAACAAAGCGAAACAAACCAAATAAACACCCTCCTAACGCGTCGTTATCAGTTATCAGTTGCTAATTCGACGCCTAACTACCCTCCGTCTTGACTCCCTTAAGTGAGGGATAGCGCGGCAAGCGATCGATTTTATGACCTCTTTATATAAAACATGAGAAAAACTATATCTTATTATTCGGAAAGAAAGAGCAGCTAGTGCAACAGACAACAAGTAGAACGGACTTTATTATACGAAATTCTTATTGTATTCGTATATTTCAGATTTGAAAAACCTTGTCGCAATAAGAGCCGTTTTAACCTACTGGTGGCATAATTATGTATGACTCTTGTTGTACAGTCAACAAATTCGATTCATAGGCCACTGTAGTACCATTTATATGGGGGTTCCACTCCGCACTGTAGGTACGCTCGACCGCCTTGCCAATGGCATAGGCAAATCGCTGTAGGCTGTCGGCTACCGCGCGCTCGCTCGCTCGCCCCCGCCGTGTCAGTGTAATTGAAAACGAATGCCGCGGAACCCTAGCGTGTCGCCGGGAGTAGCGGGGGGAAGGCGGGCGCGGGTGGCGCGTTCCTTTTGACTCGCTCCGCCTAGCGCATGGTGTAAGAAGTACGAACGAAGAATACGAACTTTTTAACCGTGTGAATAAAGTTGGAATTCGTTTAATCGCGGTCGTAAAAGAGAAGTTTCTGTTTCTGTAATGTAAATCAAAGTTCGTTTAAATTAGCAAAACTAATTGCTACTTATAAACATTTGATGATTTATTTATAAATGAAGAGTTAGGTAAGGTGTAACAACAGTTCGGTATAAGTCACTTTTTTTGTGTAATAGGAAAAAAAATTTTGGTTACGTGTAACAAAACTTTTTTTCAGTGTAATGCCGAATTCTACCATCATTCTATCATTCATCATTTCTATTCTTTATTTTGTATTATATAGTTATAAAATCTGCGCGAACGCCAGTCAAAAATATACAGCGAGCGCTAATGAAGCGCATCGCCAACAGTCACGTCATTAAGCAAGGGTAACAAATAAGATTTGCTAAACAAAATTAGTCACCGATCCCCCGTGCACCCGCTGCGACAACTTGCTCTGTGACAATCTTCTTGCAATTTAAATCAGAATTTTATATATGTAGGTATTTGTTTGTTTATTTCCAAGCCTTTAAAAGGAGTGTGAACCCAGCTCCAAAAAGCGTTCCCCATACAAACGGCGATAACGTTTTCCACCCTCTAAACCTTAACATATGGCAATGATTTCTTGGTATGTTGTCATTATGCCTTAGAACTAGGTTTGTCTGTGTTGACTTTTTTAATATTCTTCATAGATTTGTCAATATCTGCATTTTAGGAGTTTCATACAAAACAATAAAGTATGAATATTTTTGAAACTGTAAAGAATAGTTAAAAAAATTGATACACACAAACCTAGTTCTAGGTCATAATGACAACATACAAAAAAATCATGGCTTTTGGTTAAGGTCAAGAGGGTGGAAAACGTTCGCCGTTTGTATGGGAAACGCTGTTTGGGGCTGGATTCACACTCCTCTTAAGAGTCCGCGGGCAGGAAGAGTTTCGTACAAATCAACGAAATTGTAGAATCTTTTCGTAATAAATATCAATAAACACAGACTTCCTTTTGGAACAAATTACAATAGGTAAACAAGAAAACATTACTTAAACGCTCGCATCGTATCGCTTAAACAAAACTTACCGCGGCTGTAAATAAAGGAATTGATTTATAATTTATTGCCTAAGAATGTTTTATTTACTTAAGACTAACTGACACCCGGAACTTCGTTCGCGTAGAATTAGTAGCCTATGTCCATCAGGTATAGTGTAGCTTTCTATCTGTGAAAGATTTTTTTGGAATCGGTTCAGTAGTTCCAGAATTACTCTCTACATACATACAAACAAAAGTTTAACTCTTTATTATATGTCTACACAGTGTAATTAGTGTAGAGAAGTCAGAATGAACATGGTTTTTTATCCCTAATCCTTCTACCTTCGATATTAAAATGTATTCTTTATTGACTAATTAGGTATATCAAATTTCTTAAAGCTTTTTGGAATCAAAAAACAAAATAATTATCTTCCAAAAGATAAACGAACTTCAAGGCTAAAAGGCAACATTTCAAAGAGAAATCCAACCCGTCTTGAACTCGATAATAAGAAACGGCAAAAATGGGGGGGCATCGCAATCGCAGCGGGCTTTTTTACACCCCTTTTTTCACCCCTCTTCACCCCTTTTTTTCCTGGGGTGGCTGTTTGCAATTTAAATTTTATCTCTCCGTAATGAGTTAGACTAGATTTTACTGAATTTACATACAAATACTGATGAGGAATTAAATATCGCTAAGACGTTTGGTTTCTTGTAAGAAAAAGTTTTTGTATGTTTTTCAGTTCTTGGGTTCTCAAATTTGAGTGTCAGTTTGTCCGTTTGCTATACATGCGATTATTAGTGATTCGGTTTATAGTAAGATGAGGTAGTAAGCAGATTTTTCTTTCCTTTTTAGTCAACTAACTTAAGAATGTTTAGTCTTATTTCTAGATATTTTGTACTACTACATTATTTTCTTAGCCTTTATGTTGACGATGTTATTGTGAATTTGTTATTTTGATATTTCGAGTTTATTGTATAATTTCCGTAAGAAATAAATTCATTCGTCTATCTTTTTTATCGTTTTTTCTTTAATTTCCAAGCTAATGTTTATGATCAGTTTAACTAAATTAACCAAAATTGGTTTTATGTCATAATGTATGGTATTCCATCTTAGCCCTCTGGGTTGGCAACGCATCTGCAATCTCTTCGATGTTGCGGGTGTCTATAGGTGGTGTACACTTACCATCAGGTGACCCACTTGCTTGTTTGCCTTCCTATTTCATAAAAAAAATGTCCACCTTTTGGAACGCCACGGTAAGTTAGTCAGTATTTCTTACTTGGGTATATCTCACCAATATTTCAAAGAAAATTTCCACTAGTGTTTTTTTTATTTTGTTTTAATATGTAAAGGTCACACAAAATGTCTGACATATAATATAAAATGGATATAACATAAGATGTTAAATGTATGTATGTAAACTCTTTATTGCAGATAATAATAAAAAAAACAGTTTACAAGAAAATAAGTAACATGTACAAAGGTGAACGTATCCCTTTAAGGAATCTCTTCCAGTTAACCTTTGAGCAACTGACAGGACATTTGAGTAAAAAAAAACACATACGCGTGCAATAAACATGTACCTAGACACACTCAAAAGGACACACAGCGGCCCTAACATGACAGCCCAGGTTTAGTTTAACCCCTCCCTGTGTCTCTGTCTAACTAGTGTCATAAGAAAGGGACGCAGATAGAGATAAACTAACCTTGGCCAGTCATGTTAGGGCCACAGTATTCGATAGTTAAGAATATTCAAGCCTGTACTTATTCAAGTTACTACGCAGTGAGGCAACAGACTGCGACTGTCTAATATTTGTTGGCAGCAATGGTTGGCAGTCCATTCCTTAGTCTAACAGATTGAATGGAGAAAGACTTAGAGTAGGATTTTGATTTGCTGAGAAGGAAAGCGAGCGAAAGAAATGTGTTTTTAAATAAAGAGTATAGACTTATCTTGCCTTGTTTTTTTTCTTACATCTACACCCGTTAGCAAACACGCCCTCAAACTCCTATGTTTACAGCGTTTACCAAAACAACAGATCAATTTACAACTCGAAACAAATCGGCAAAGTTCGGAGCGCCTCGGCTTTTTCGGACAAATGACGGCGATTACTCGTAAATTGCGGAGTGGGCGAAAAATCTTGATACGACAGCTTAAGAAGTTCGTAACAGCGAAAGTTTCGTGCTAGTGTTAATAAGTGACGCCATCGCTTTTCAATGTATCAAAGTCAAGGCCAGTATAAAGATAGGTAAAGTCTATTCATACATACTGGCCCCCAATTCTGGCGCTCATCGAGATTCATCTGACGTTCGAGATGTGTCAAAATATGACAGATTTTGAAGGGGTTTGACAGCTCTTTTTGGTTTATCTCGAATGTGACTTCATCTCTACTGACGCGAGAATTCCCCCGCTGAGGTGCGAATGTTGAATCTGACCGGGTGACTAGAGCTCACCAAAATGGCCGTTTTCATTCGACCATTTAGGTGAGCTTCAGTCACCTGGTGAGATTTAAAAATTGCACCTATGGTTTTCATAATGTAAACAAATTTCTAACCTAAAATTTCACTTTTTTCACCTTAACGTCGTTTATTGCCTAAATAAAATAAAATCGAGGCTGCAAATAGAAGAGATGCTTTCTAACTTGTTGCTTTAGAACGTTTGATTTAAATAGTACCTAAACAATACTTTGATGGCAAAAACTGTCATTTTAGGTTAGAATAGAACATTTTTTTGCCTAAACTAAAAACAGGCTGATGTCAAAACAATTTTTCAGAAAGCCCCCGAGGGCGCGGATCGCTTTCAAAACTCCAAAGATGGCTGCCGTCGTTAAATTTCAAAGTTCGGCACTCTTAATTAAAAAATCGTGTCGAAACCCAAATAAAATCAATCGAGTTTAATGAATGACAAGTTTTGAAATTATTATTTTTAAATTTAGCATCCATATAATAAGAAAGAAACTTCAATCAAGGGAGTATAAGGTTATATACTTATATTAGCGGAAGACCCTTAAAACAAAGGAAAATCAATCTTATTGCGCAGGAAGTAGCGCCTTTAATGAGATCTTCCGCTTGTTTAGTTTAGTTTATTTTTTTTATAAAGTGTTTTTTGTTATATAGTGGGTCACCTTATGGTAAGTGATCAGCACCGCCTATAGATTCCCCGCAACACCAAGGAGATTGCAGATGCGTTGCCAACCCAAAGGGTTAAGATGGAATACCCTTGTGCCAGTAATTGCACCGGCTGTCTTGCTCTCCACCACGGAACACAACAGCGCAAGCACTGCTGCTTAGCGACAGGATTAACGAGCAAGATGGCGGTAGCTATCCGGACGCTTGCACAAGGTCCAATCACCAGCAAAACTACGTATTTGTAAGCAAAGTTAAAGATAATAAAGAAATGTTATTATGACGTTTTTTTAAGAAAACGTTACACAGCGTTTTAAAAAACTCTAGTAGGGCTTTGTAACCAACCTTTAAAGATGAAATTATACTTTTACAAGTACTACATATTACTTTTCCATTAAATCAATATTCCTGGATACAAACATCATAAGACATCAAAAACAAAATTAAAACATTTCAAATTCAAATATCGCACGCAATCTCCAAAGGAAAGGTTATCTCAATTTTTAAGAAACGTTCGCCATTTTCTCCCGCCCCCACCTCCCCACGCCTACAACAGAAAAAGCTTTTGAATTCGGAACAAAAATGCCCGCGCGCCAATGGGGGCGCTCCATTTATAACGGACAAAAAATATAATCGATAATACGGGGGTGTTCGAAATTTAAAAAGAGGGTCCGATTGGGGATTCCATTTTTGAACCGTTAACTTTGTGGTACGCTGGTAGTATTATTATAATTGATTTGTTGTGTATACGTTATACATATATTTTAAATGTTTAAGTCATTCTAAGATGCCAAACAAAACTTTTTATGGTAATGTTATTATCATACCTACGTATGTATCGACGATGTTATTGTCCTTTCTGGTTTTACTTAAGTTTGTTATTGATTTAAAGCACCGAGTTTACTTATAAAACGACAATATGTATAGTTTTTCATTTTTCGAGCGTTTTTACTGTGAAAAGCGAGATTTTTCGAGCGTTTGTACAAAGAAAATAATACCAATCTTAGTTTTTAACTTACCTCATAATTTCACTTAAGCGTTAAATTGAATTTAAAATTTCAACATTTCAAAATTCGAACATTTTCAAAATCAACGGAACACATTTTCGAACGTCACTTGCACATGGTCAATACGCAACTGAGTTAACCCTTCGGCTGCCCAGGTGGGTCAAAAGTTGTCTTACCGGTTGTCTTCCAAAGGGGCCAGGGGTCATAATGGAATCTTTTCAATTCTAGCTAATAATGGCATTATAATGTTTGGACCTATTTGAGTATCCAATGGGTTGCTATTGTGATTTTGCGGAACTGACCTAACCGGTTTTTTGGCAGTTTACCGGTGAGCGAGGGTTGGGTTAGAGTCGATAGTTATGCGAGGTGACGTTGCGTTATCGTATAGTTGATGATTTTAAGAAATAAAGTGACGCCATGATTTCAAGATTCACGATCTTCTTGATTTGTTAAGGTTTTTAACAAATTATAATAATATTGTTTGACCTTAGTTAAGTATTATAGAAATGAAAAACGTAAATGGCAAGGTAAATATCGATATGCCAAGCAGAAAAGTACTAAGTATCTATGATGTTTTCTTTAAAATAATTTAATTTTCTTGAACACAAGAAGCCTTCTTTACATATTGATACAAACATAATAATCGACATCGATTTCTTTTAAACGTAACAAGATAATTTGATGACTACGACCTCAGATCATATGAAAAAAATCCTCAATCAATAAAATATACATATCGGTTTTAGCATGTAGGTAATTAATTAGATAAACGTATTCAATGTACTCGTAAGTTCCAATCAGTCTTTAATATTGCATCTGCGGCATAACTAAATACGATTTAACGATGAAAATCTAATAAATATTGCAAGAGTTAAATTATACTGTCATTTTATTTTTGTAAGTCATAAGTCACAATCTCAACATCGTATCGATAAATTCCCACACTAAGCAACAACAGACAGAATGAAAGCGACTGTGGACAATCCATAAAGAACCGATTTGCATACCGGCCGGACCGGTTCTCACGGCCAGTGCAGCTGTCCTGTCTTCGCACTTCGGACATTTTGGCGGTTACCCGGACGCAGCGGGAGAAGGGTTGGTAATGTAAAGAGGAAGGAAACATCTCGTTTACAAGGTAATATGAGAGAAAATAACATTAAATTAATATTTCATGTTTGGGACAAGCTTTTTTGTTGATTTTACTTAAGTTTTGCTTTGTCATCTAGTTTTCATACATGGCTAGTTTCAAGCTAATTGGTCAAAATCGGTTGCCTAAATTTGTTATCATATTAAGTTTAAGTGAAGATAAAGTTATTAAAAATGTTGTATTTTTGTATGCCTCTGTCATCAAAAAGAGTAAACTGCGACACTAGCTCGCCTAGATTATAATGGTCAAAGGTGAATTTGGCACAAAGTATAAAGTTTCCCTGTTTGTTTTTTTACACTAGGCGTTCAATTACGACATAATTATTTTATGACTTTAGACAAGACAAACCAATGAACAATGTGTCTGGATTTTCCGCAGTAATTTTTAAGTTTAATTTAAAAAGTTAGTTTCCAAATTGAAATTAAATATTATTCTTATCATATTCGTGTGACAGAAACCACATCACAACAGGAACTTCATGAAAAAAAATCACATGTCCTTTGTTTTGCCGCAATTTTTTTTACCAAATGGACCAGACTGAGCTCATCTAATTATTAATTCCTTACACCGGAGCGTCTTCTTTTGTCCTTAATTCTTTAAGAGACACAAGGGGAGACGTAAGAAGCTATTAATTTGAATAACAACGGGCCGATTTGACCCCTTTGACCCTGCGTTTTTTCCTGAGACAGCGCTAGGGTTAAGTCTTTGTTTGCATCCTAATGGACATTTTAAGAACCCGCATAATAATTAGACGTTGGTAACAGTTATCTTTAACTTTTTTAGTCTTTATTTCCTTTTTTAAGTAAAGGAGGGTTATGGGAAGTGATCACTGCTGCCCGTGTGAACCAGCGACCCTAAGAGAATAGTTGATCCGTAGCAGGCCTTTAGGTTTCCGTGAGCCTTCGACTCTCAAAATCACCGTACGAAACGCAGTAAATCTACTACTTCATGTCGATATTCTGTGAGAGTGCAGGTGACTAGAGCTCATCAAAATGGCCGAATCTCATGAAAAACGGCTACTTTGGTGAGCTTTAGCTACCCGGTGAGATTCAAATGCAATTTAAGACATACGAAGATCTGTTCTTAGGAGCTATGTCATCGATTTTAATAAGAATATAAACTATATTCATACATTTTTAAAAAAAACCTGTACTCAGCTCGGGAATCGAACCTGGTTGTTTTGAAAAAAATTAACTTACACTATTTCTATAAAGATATCGATTGTGTAGGTCTTAAGCATTAAATGGTTCTATGAAACATGATGTCTAAAATGAATAAAATTCATTGTTTTCACATACTTTCATTTATTTTAGTAGGTGTTCGAAGTGACCGCCGTTACAATATTCAACAAGTTCAGGCTTAAAGTTATATGTATATTACATATAAATAAATATATGTGTACATATAACGTTACTTAAGTTACCAAAAGCTCTTATACCGGCTTAATAAAGCTGCCGTTACATTTTTGAGTCATTTCAATTGATTGATACATATTTTAATACTTACTTACATTAAATTGCGAAATTGGCAAATGCAAGGCACGGATGCTGAGGTTGCAGGTTCGAGTCCTGCCATTATTCTACCATCCTAGATTTTTCTTTGTGTTGTCATTACATAGCATTTAAAGGAGAACGCCCATAAAATGACTGAAATGTACAGAGATAATCATTATTCCAAAATTCTAGTTATAATAAAAATATGAAAATTCAGAATAAATCTAAACCTGATTAACCAGATAAACTGGGAGAAATAAACAAAGTATGGTTAGAGTTTTACTTGAATATTCGTCACTTCTACAAATTCCTGAATCCCAATTCTTGGCTCATGCAAAATTCATCTCACATGAAATACATAAAAACGGCAGATTTCAAAAGGATTTGACAGTCGTTTTCCTACGAAATGAATATCGCATAAACTGATAATCGCCCCTCTGCATTTTTTTTAAATATGGCTGGAGTGCGATTTTTGAATCTCACCGGGTGACTAAAGCTCGCCAAAATGGCCGTTTTTCATAGAAATGCGACCATTTTGGTGAGTTTTAGTCACCTGGTGAGATTCAAAAATTGCACCCCTGGTCGTTAATATTAAAACACTTAGCTAGTTTCGACTTAAACGTGGACTGATGAATAATCGGGCGTTTTAAATATCGCGCACATAAAAGCATCCGTTTCTCTCGCACACGCTGACTGGTTAGAAAGAGGTATGCATGTGCTTTATGCCAGTGATAAAAACAAGCGTGCTAAGGCCTATGAATTTTGAAGAAAGGGATGGCAATTGACATCCGCATTTGTCATAAGCCGAAACTTTGCCGGCAGAACTACCTTCAAAACACAAGTTCATTCGACACCCACTATCCCTTCAAAATTCTGCCAAGTTGTGCTGACAATGATGGCGGTTAAACCTTCCAATATTTTCCCAGGAAGTGAGTTATCCGTTTTAAAATTACCTAATATAAGTGTCACAGCTTGATTTTTGGGCAAATACAAGAATATAAAAGCTAAACTAAAGCAAAAGTAGTTAGGAAATAAATATAAAACAATAGTAGGTATCCAATCAAATAGATGCCTAATATTAGAACTGAATCCTCATCTGCGAAGAAACAACGCGGCTACTATCGTGCTTCTTCTAATAACATCGTTTGTCCGTGCCTACGCCTGTATCAGTAACAAACCGAAGTGTATGAAATTTAGTGAACACGACATCTAGCGTCAAGTAGATGAAGTAAACTGCGCCATCTGTCGTGGAGTAGAGTACTTATAATGACAACGCCACCTAGTGACATCAAGAACTTTTTACTGCCCTCTATTGGTGAATAGTGCTACTAATGTTATAGTGCCATCTTGTGTTGCGTAGAAAAAGCTTGAATGGAACATAATTTACAAAAGGAAAACAATAGTTTTGACTATCTGAAGATTTACCCATTGGATATTAAGGTATTTAATTTGAAGGTACTTGGTTTTATTTCTTAGTTACATTTTCGAAATACCTTGCTTTTATTTAATACGATGAATCTTAGTTATTCTACTCGTTCAGAGATGGCGCTAGTAGTCCTTAAAAAGCTACCCTTTTCTTATTATTTGACGGCGCGTTAACCCTTCGTGGGGTTGAGAAGGGTTGGAGGAAGAAATATTGAAATTTGCTTTCCGTTTAAAGTGCATTTGAACAGAGCGCGCGCTATCATCGTCGTAACACTTATGAAAAAAAAAATGGTTTACCTAAACGACAAAAACAAATTATCAAGCAATTTTTGAAAAAATATTTTTACAATTTACAAATGACTGCAAATGCTAAGATGCTGCATTAGTATTTGCAGCCATTCCATTCCCCTGCCATTACCCTAGTTATTCTTTGTGTTGTCATTGCATAGCATTTGAACGTTTATAAAATAAAAATCGAAAATTAAATTTCGATCACAAAAATTGCAATCATTTGTAAATAAGATATTTTTTCACAGTTGCTTTGCTTTCTTAGCATGATCAAATTTGTTATCTACAAGAATGTGTACTTACTTGTCTAAGGAAAATAAAATATACTTTAAGTTAATTTGATTATCACCGTTTCCATTGCGACACGAGTGACGTGACACTTTTTGAGTCTGAACATCTGGATTCCATAAAATATTTATTTAATTAATCTGTTCCCCTTTTAGCTGTTCCAATTTGAAAACTTATTGAAATTTGTTCAGCCGTTAAGGGAATATGCGTCTATCAATAGACCTGTGATTTCTAAAGGTGGCACATTTTGATATTCATATTTCCGTGTCCGTGTTTGCTGAATTCAACTTGAAATCTATCTACATTGCTTCTTCTATCTATATTGCATCGAAATCTACGCTGATATGCCCGTGCGGGATTATGTATCATTTGACGGGATAAAGAGTATATATGTTTTAATCCAGAGGTGAAATTTTTAATCTCATCAGTGACTAAAGCTCAGCAAAATAGCCTAATCTCAGTGAAAAACGGCCATTTTGGCCGTATCCTTTGATTCCGTTGACTTACAAGTTTAATTTTTTCACGGCTCTAAGGGACTTTAGACTTGAGCATTTGATATTAATTTCACTCAATTCCTCTCCACGCGTTCTTGAAAAATCTGATATTGACAGACAGACAGACAGACGGACAACATAGTGATTGTATAAGGGTTCCGTTTTTCCTTTTGAGGTACGGACAAGTACGTTTACGTGTTTAAGACAAGATATGAGATTAATATTCTCATGTCCTTTTTAATAACTTTCGTTTATACCTAATTCACAACCAATCCCTAATTAATTGCTATTTAAGGTTCCCAGTTGATATCTGCGGAACCCTAACGGTGCCGTATGAATGTTAACGAGCCGGCCGGTGCCGGACGGGTCGGGGTAACAGTAATAGTAGCTCATAAGGTCTAACTAAAAGTTCATTTTGAGTCCATTTGCATTGTCACCCAGTCTTCAAGCGCAAGTCAAAATTCATGCCAATCGCGTAACAAGAATCGTCTTCAAATCATTTTTTTTAGGTTTGTTACCTAAATAATAAATATAATAATATAAATATAGTGATATAAATTATAATGTTATTTTCTATCTCAATTTTTCTTTTTTTTTTATTGCTGAATATCTTCTTTTTTTCTTTTAAACATCTTTAAAAGGATTTATTTTTGTTATCGAAATATTTACTTTCGATTTTTATACATTCAAATTAAATTCTGATGAATGCTGATGTTGCAGGTTCGAATCCTGCTATTACCCTAATTTTTCTGTGTGTTCTCTTTATATATACATATATGTTGGCATTTTAAATTTAAAGAATTTATTTAAAGAAATCAATTAAAATCTACATATCAAAACAAAACAAAACTAATGCTCAATTCTAATCTTCTATTCTATTCCTGTAAAATGAGCACAAGGGGTTGGTTACCCTACAAGCCTGGAGTGTGATTTTTGAATCTTACCGGGTGACTAAAGCTCGCCAAAATGGCCGTTTTTCATAGAGATGCGGCCATTTTAGTTAACTTACACCTCTGATCGAGATGGCCCCTCTGCACTGCATCCAGCCATTGCTGTATGCTTAAGCACGACTACCGCTACGACATAAGTGATATAGTATTATAATAAAATTTACTTCAATAATATTTTATTAAGTACTTTATCTTAGGTTGAAATAAGTACGATCTTTTTAGCAAAACAATTCGATACAATTTGCACTCCCGGTGGCTGAGCGGGAGATGACGGATTCTCACACCTAGTTGGCTGACGCAAGGCTTCCGCGTAGGTTGAGTTTTTGACAGTTAGTCAACTTGTCCCTGTAGTCAACCATCCCCGGTCTCCCCTAACCACCAATAAAGTAGTCAAAAAGTCATGGTTAAAATTACTTTGTCCTCATAAATAGCCTAAATTATACTGACTAATTATTTATTATTAAAAAAGAACTAGTACAGTACCCATCTATGATAATTTAATCGCCACGTATCTGTAATTACTCGTGTAACAAGCTGAAAAATTCTACGTACTAAATTATCAATTGACGTCAAAGATTAACTCACACTCTAAATTTTAAAACTGACTCGTCACAACACCTAATTTTCCCAAACATTCTCCCACTTTCCTCGTTTACATTTTTATTAAAAAAGTGACTTGCGAAACCAGAATCAACTGCCGCGTAATTGCTCGCAAATTGCCCGTTTAGCCTTAAAAAATGTGTAAAAAAACGTGTGAAAAGTCCCGGGGCAGCGAATTAATCACCCGGCGAAAAAATCTGTTAACATACCCCGGGAAAAATGCCACTTTAAAAGCCATTTGTATGCCGTCCGGAAACCGGGCATCCGGAGCTTAGTATGGTAATGAAGCTACAGGTGGTTTTAGTGGTTTGTGATTTTTTTTGGAAGCAAAAATTGGTTGGAGGGAGAGCGTGTTTGTTTTTGTTTTTTTATTTTATTTATTTTAATTTAGAGCGATTAGCTAATGAACGTGGGAAGAAGATGTATATTTTTTATTAGATTTAAATTATGTTACTAAGTTTTTAATTTAACCCTTTAACCGTTGAGATATTTTCAACTGACATTTCTGTCACCTACTCGTATACAAAAATTATAGTAATCAAAATAAAATAGAGCCCATTCCACTTTTCTCAGTAAAACAAAAACATAAAAATATGTATCTGCCAAAGCATATTTATATCGTTGGGTTTTATTAATTATGTATTTATATTTAAAATGCCAAAAATGCCATTACCCTAATTTTTTCTTTGTGTTGTCATTCATTATACAGCATTTTAAATTTAATTTGAATGTAAAAAAAAATATAAAAAAAGGAAAATCGAAAAAATTTAAAAATAAATAATTTCGATTACAATAATTATTTATACATTAAATTATTTAAATTAAACCCTACTGTCAAAAGTGTCAAAACGTACATTGTTAGAAACATTGTTAGGTACTTTTATTTAAGCTTTTTAAAAGCCAAGTGGGCCCTATTTTGTTCAGAGAACTTTATATGACGTTTGTCTTAGTTACACATATGACCGCAGTGAAATGTTTTAGATACGACGGTCAAAACGTTAAACCAGTACGTTTATAAACAGAATATATGCAAAATAAACTAGCGTATGATGAACGAGATCTCATTGGCATGCCACCACTTTTGATCGGTCAAAGTGTGGTATAGTATAGTCGACGAGTAGTTAAGCAATTTCTTGGTCAACTATACAAGGTTCTAATGCGAAAATGCGTCCTATAGCCGGCTTACTTATCCTATAACCCTAACATGACCAGCCCAGGTTTATCTCTGCGTCACTGTCAAACTAGTAACACTGACCTGTTGAAAACATGTTACAATGTCATTGTACTTACTTTCTCTTTCGTCCTGCAATTGCTGTAATACATAACTGTCTCTTTTTGCTTTTTTTATACAACATATTTAGGAAGGCAACGAGCAAAGTCACCTGATGGTAAGTTATCACCACCGCCCGTAGACACCCGCAGCATCAAGGACATTGCAGTTGCGCTGCCAACCCACAGCGGTCCTAACATGACAGCCCAGGTTTAGTTTAACCCCTCATCGTGTCTCTGTCTAACTAGTGTCATAAGAAAGGGACGCAGATAGAGATAAACTAACCTTGGCCAGTCATGTTAGGGCAACAGGGCTAAGATGGAATACCCCTTGTGCCAGTAATTGCACCGGCTGTCCCGCTTTCCATGCCAGAACACTACAGTGCAAGAACTGCTGGCTGGATTGGCGAGCAAGACGGTGGTAACGACCCGGACGGACCTTGCACAAGGTCCTACCACCCGCAAGATCTCCGTTCTCTCTGATGTTATCTGTGTGTATTGTGTTGAATAGTCTTAAATAAATGTTTTTTCTTTCTTTTTTTTTTAATACATTACTTTTTTTTTTATACAACATAGGAAGGCAAACAAGCAGGTGGGTCACCCGATGGCAAGCGATCACCACCGCCTACAGACACCTGCAACAACACACGCAGGACGTCGCAATTGTTGACAATGATGTAAGGTGACCGTTCCAGTGTTTGACATGCGTAGGACATTGTTTGTACCGTACGGTTGTACGGTGCCGTATCTTCTCGTCAATTATTAGGTCACTGTCAAGGATTAGGACAATTACCTTATTGAGTAATAATAAATGGTAACAAATTAAGTTACCCGGTTTCACGGCATTTTAGGGCGAAGCAGCCTTAATATTTGATTCCCAAACACAATTTTTGTTGAACCTCCATTTCCCGCTGAGTTTTTTCTTCCCCGTCCGCTCATCTGATCCCGTCCCTCGGGAAGTGTTGGTATTCATACTGTTTTAACGAACCCTCTCCATGTTTTTACAAATGCGATAAAAAATAAAAAAGTCGTTTGTGGTTCATTATTGTTATACAAACAAGCTTTTTATTCAATGTTACTTGCTAGGGTTGCCAGTTATTTTTAGGATTGAAAGAAAGCAAATATTTTCTAATAATTTCTTATGTTGCCGCGAGTTTGTCGATAGGTATTAAACTAAAAAAATTAAAACGGATTATATCGGGTGTGTTATAACGCCTCTAATTTCCTACTCCAATACCATAAAGACCTAATACATAAGAAACTAATTCATAATACTGAGTCTCAAGGTAATTTTCTGTGATTTTATAAAAGATGCAATTTTCATTTTTTTTTATGAAATAGGAAGCAAGTGGGTCACCTGATGGTTAGTGATCACCACCACCTATTATACACCCGCAACACCATGAAGATTGCAGATGCTTTGCCAACCCAGAGGGCTAAGATGGAATACCTCTTGTGCCAGTAATTTCACCAGCATTCATAATTCAAAATTCCCCCATTAAAAGTTGAAACAGTTCTGAAATTACGGTGTTTTCAATCAAGGAAAACCAATTAAATTGCACTTTTGTACTTAACAATCTTTGTACAAACCGAACCTTTAACGATAACGATCTAACTTTAGATTAAACATCGCTGATTAACTCCAAGTTAACTTAAACTTAGGGTCAGGGAAAGATAAACTTTGGAAAACTCTGAAAATTGATTAAATAGTTTCAGAGGTTTTGTTGGCCCGGGCGGAGGGTGTGTAGGTAGGAAAAAATATACATACAGGCAGATAAATTTCAGAGTTAAAACGCTTAAACAAATAATAATAAAACTTTAATTGAATTGGCAGGTATTGATAAATTTAATCGTAAAATCCTTAGGAAAATGAAAATTTTTGAATCCCATATAAACTCAAATACTAGGTAGTTTTTTTATGCAATAGGAAGGAAAACAAGCAAGTGGGTCACCTGATGGTAAGTGATCACCACCGCCTATAGACACCCGCAACACCAAAGAGATTGCAGATGCGTTGCCAACCCAGAGGGCTAAGATGGAATACCTCTTGTGCCAGTAATTGCACCGGCTGTCTTGCTCTCCACGCCGGAACACAACAGCGCTAGCATTGCTGCTTGGCGGCAGGATTAGCGAGCAAGATGGTGGTAGTTAGATTAGTCGGTCCCTGATTATCTCATTACAATGCACACCGGTTTTCATTTTTATTTTCAAAAGTTAATTTCGCTTCTAATGCTTTATGGATCTAATGCTTAATGGATTTTAGTCGCATACAATTTGTGATAAATATACACCATGTTTCAATTTCTAAAAAAAACACCGTGATATTAATTATGTTAACACATAACTTAAACTTTCAATTATGTGTGAAAGGTATAGTCGACCAAGAAATTGTTTGACCACTTTACGACCGTTTTACAAAGGGATAGCGTTCAAAAATGGTCAAGCAATTACTTGGTCGACTATACATTAACAAATATAACTAGACTATATAGATAACTTGTTAAAAAGTTTCATATAGATGACACCGAGGGTAGTTGTACCCTTAAAATCAATAATGTAATGACCGTAAGACGAAGCACATTGAAAAATTCGCAGGGTAGGGCAGCGGCAGTGTGGCGAAACTGGAAAAACGCAAGGCACGGAATGCTGATGTTGCAGGTTCAAGTCCTGCCATTGCCCTAATTTTTCTTTGTGTTGTCATTACAATTTTAATTTAATAATTTGAATGTTGAAAACATTTAAAGTAAAAATCGAAAGAAATTTCGGTAACAAAAAATTATTAACAAATATATTTATTAAGAAAGTATGAAGACCATACGTCATTGATATCTTTATACGTCGATACACAAATATATATAACTAGCGGATGCCCGCGACCTCGTTCGCGTGGAATTAGTAGCCTAAGTCCGCCAGGGATAGTGTAGCTTTCTATCTGTGAAAGAATTTTTGAAATCGGTTCTGTAGTTCTAGAGATTACCCCCTACATACAAACAAACTAACAAACAAAGTTTACCTCTTTATTACATTAGTGTAGATAGTGTAGATTAGTGTAGACTAGTGCTAAGTTTGTGGTCCACTTTCTGGCAGTCTTGTCAACCAATCTTCATTAGGTCTTAACAGCGTAACTGAACAAAATAACCAAGTTGCTAGTTAGCGCACGGGGGGCCATTAGATTGCTTTTATTGCAAACTTCGACTATAGAGACGTGGATAGTAAGGCTAGAGAGACACACATACATGAAATAGTCATTTTAACGTAAAGGTGAACCCAGCGCTCTCCATACAAACGTCGAAAACATTTTCCACCCTCTAAACCTTAACCTTACAGACATGTTTTTTTTGTATGTTATCATTATGCCGTAGAACTAGGTTTGTATGTTTTGATTTTTTAAATATTCATAACAGTTTCAAAAATATTAACGCTTTTGTGTTTTGTATGAAACTTTTAAAATGCAAATATTGTCAAATCTATGAAGAATATTAAAAAAAACAAAACATACAAACCTAGTTCTAAGGCATAATGACAACATACCAAAAAATCGTTGCCATAGGATAAGGTTTAGAGGGTAGAAAACGTTGCCGCCGTTTGTATGGGGAGCGCTTTTTGGGGCTGGGTTCACACTCCTCTTAAGGTGACACGAGCAGCTTTCAGTAAGAAATCAGTAATAAAATGTCATTTAAAAAGGCAAGCCAAGTAAAAAAGTAAAATGTCGTCTACCTATTATTACTCATCTATTTAAAAAAAATATGTATTTTTAATAGGATGGTAAACAAGCATGAAGGTAAACCTGCAAGACCAAGGAGATTGCAGATGCGATGCCAACCCAGAGGGCTAAGATGGAATACCTCTTGTGCCAGTAATTGCACCGGCTGTCTTGCTCTCCACGTCGGGATACAACAGCACTGCTGCTTAACGGCAGGATTAGCGAGCAAGATGGCTCTGCTTTGATGATGGATTTGCTTCTGGTCTTCAGTCCACAATGGTCTGTGGCCATTGAATTCGCAAGATACACCTTAGGTATTTGTCAACAAACACTTTGAATTCTTTGAGTCCTTCCAGACAAACCAAGTTTCGCATCTACAGAGGACAACTGACATAGGACTCAAATATCCTAGTACAAATGTAATTTGTCCTAAATGAAGTACAATATTCGAAGTGTTATAGCAACCAATCTCCATTAGAGCAGTAGGCACACACGCAACAACAAAATATCAAGTTGTGAGTTAGTGCTGCTATCAGTTGGCCGTTATTGCAGATTTATTGGTGCTCCCAAGATTTGTCGTGTTTGCGAGTTGGCGGCTTTCGCAAATGGCGGGCGGGGCTTTTTAAACGACTTGGGGGTAATTCTTAGAAGTTCTGATTTCTCTGGCGTATGTTTTAGCATGTTTACCAACTACTTTAATGATCAAACGAACTTACCCTAAGTGAAGTTCGATCATAATTATCTTGTCTTCGTCGAAGAGATTTAAATAATTTATTCTTGACTAATGTAGTTGTGTCCAGCTACTTGCGAACCTACCCGCACCAGTATTTTAGCGCTGATGGAGGGGAGAGAAAAAAAAATAGTTCATCCCCACTCTCAGCGCCACCTGAGACCAGGTCTGGCCTCAGTATTTCCTTCATTCTTTTCAGAGTAAGTATATAGCAGCAACATTGATCTCAAGGGTTTGATAATAATCCGGGTTGGGAGGGACCTTAAATCTCTTCGACGAAGACAAGATAATTATGATCGAACTTCACTTAGGGTAAGTTCGTTTGATCATTAAATTATCTTGTCTTCGTCTCTGAGATTTAAATAATTTATTCTTGACTAATGTAGATGTTCAGAGTGCATCAATGTTGCCAGTGGATAAAGAAACAACCAAACAAACATATGAATCATAGTTTTATTCTCATTTCTTACAATTTCTATCAAACATTATAGCCTTATATGATTATACTAGACTATGAAATATATTTAATGTAGAATCAATAACCGGCCTATTGTAGTAGTTTGCAAAAACGGCTGACTGGTCCGACCAGCCAGCCGCTTTTCTAATGGTATCTATGCTTATGCCAGCTCGAGAAGCAGCTGAAGTGGAAGCATGACGCGTGCTATGAGCACCAAATATCGAAGTGTCAATGCCACTTTCAGTTAAGACCTGTTTCATCCAGCGACCTATAGTCTGTGATGAGGCAGGTCTGTAGGGCTTTTTGTGGGTTAATATGAGCTTATCCTCGTTACTTAACCTAATGGCTGATGTGGCAGACATGTAAGCTTGTAAAGTAGTAGCCGGGCAAATGCTTGGTCTTTGATTGAAGAATGGTAAATCAATTGTTGGTTGCGCTCGCCCATGTCCCGAGGTTTTGATCAAATCGGTAATTGTTATTAAAATTCTATCACTGAAGATTTTAATATTTGATGTTCTAATCAATGAAATAGTTTGGGTCCTTTGAGCAGTGGCTAGCGCTAGCAACATAACAACTTTTTTACTTAGAATTTCTAAATTGATTGATTCATTAGGATAAAAACGAGCCAAATAATCAAGAACAATACTTGGGTTCCAGGTGACATTGTACCGAGGAAACGAAGGTTTTAATTTAAAAACTCCTTTTAGAAATCTTTTAACATATATGTCTTGTGCTATATTGTTACAGGATATCAAAGATATCGCCGACCTGTGATGGCTTAATGTGCCATAACATGATCCATTTTCAAAACATTTTGACAAAAAATCTAATAATGATCCTATATCGACATTAAAGAAATCAACCTTATTTTGCTGACAATATTGCCACCATTGCCTTAAGCTAGATGAGTATTGCAACTTAGTTTTTTCCGTGATTGAGGAAAGCATTACCTTTAAAGCCGATTCTGGTACTCCCTTTTTAATGAAGCCTTCCCGGATAACACACTCGCTGCCAGGGTAAGGTGGTGGTGGAGCGGATGTGTTGATCTAAAAACGGATGATAAGAGAAATTTATCCGGGGAAAAAATTACGATTTCACCTATGCAAAGTGATTTAAAAAGGGGGTACCAAGGCTGTGACGGCCATTGGGGAACTACAAGTATACCAGTCGCTTGATCAGTAACAATTTTATTAAGGACCTTTAATAAGAGAGCAAATGGTGGAAAAGCGTAGAAAAAAAATGGTTTCCAGCTTATGGTAAACGCGTCAATGTTAAAAGCAAATGGATCTCGTTTCCATGAAATATATTGAGGGCACTTTGCATTTGTTCGACTAGCAAAGAGGTCTATATCTGGTTGGCCAAACACTGAAACGATTTTTTCAAAAGCTCTATCCTGTAATTCCCATTCACTATCAATATTAATCTTTCTTGATTCACTGTCGGCATCAGTATTCAAGGATGATTTAATGTAAGAAGCAAAAATGAAAATATTCCTTTCTTCACACCATTTCCATATCATATTGGCCACATAATTTAAGTGTGGGTATTGTACGCCACCCATTCTGTTGACATATGAAATGGCCGTGGTATTGTCAACCCGCAAAAGAATCTCACAATTGGCTTTTTCACTAGCAAAGGATTTTAATCCAAAATAAACTGCAAGTAGTTCCAGATAGTTTATATGGTTACAACGTTCACTTTCAGTCCATTGACCCCCAGTCTTTTCAGTACCTGAAGCAGAGCCCCAGCCCGTCGTGGACGAGTCAGTGAAGATCTCCTGTACATATTTAAATTGTCGAATTGGATTAGTCGCGTTTAAAATGTTATTTTTCCACCATAACAAATCACTACGTATACTATCTGGAATTACCATGAATTTATCGTAATTGTCACCATTGGTAAGCAGTGCCAAATATTTAATCCGCTCGAGGGATTTAGTGTAAAGCCAACTGTAAGCCATTGCTGGGCAAGCCGCGGTGAGGGTGCCTAAGTAACGTGCAAATTCTCTAATTCGAATTATTTTTGTAGTTAGCATTTTTTTTGTACGTTGTAATATATTATGTCGTTTCAACTCTGGCAACTGCAAGCACATTCTTTCTGAATCTAAGACAAAACCTAAAAAGGTACAGATTGTTTGCGGGATTAAACTACTTTTTTTATAGTTAATAATAAAGCCCAAACTTGTTAAACATTCTATCGTTTGATTGGCATTTTTCTGACAATCTTCTCTACTATATCCTATACAAAGTAGGTCATCAAGATATCTTACAGACTTAAGGCCTAAAGCCCTCAAATGTGTTACAACTGGTTGCAATATTTTTGTGAAAATGTAAGGTGCAGAACTAAGTCCGAATGGTAGTGCTGAAAATTCATAAAGAGTTTGTTTAAAGTAAAAACGTAAGAACTTCTTATGTGACGCGTGAATGGGAACTAGAAGATAAGCCTCTTTAAGATCGATGTTTATCATATAACAGCCTTTTGTAACGAGTTTTGTAGCTGTTCTGATATCTTCCATTTTGAAGTGTTCTGTATACACATATTTATTTAACTTTTTAAGGTTTAAAATAAACCTCATACTTCCGTCGCTTTTTGGGACAAGAAAGATATCAGAAACAAACTGTCCTGGCTCCGGATTACATTTATTGATTGCCTTTATTTCAAGTAAATGGAATAACTCTTTTTCAATTAACACCGATTCAGCGATCGGAAAGGATCTCATTGGGTAATCTTCCGGACGCTGATTTGGCTTCGTAATAAAGGGAATCAAGTATCCTGACACAGTATTCAATATGAAATCATCATTTGTAATATACCTCCATGTATTTAAAAAATATTGTAACCGACCGGCATGTACCTGGGTATCTATGCAAGCCGTTGATTGTGAAAGGGGCGCGGTGCTTGCGCTGGCTGCCGTCTCGCGGGTGGCGGCGGCGGCGGAGGTGGAGGCAGCGCTTGGCGTCGGGCTGCCGGGGCAGGAACAGGAGCCGCACGGCGTCTGTTGTTGTATGATCCTCTCTGCCCACCGGCTCGGCTCGCATAAGATTGGCCGCCTCGCTGAAGACGCGGGCGAGGCGAGGGGCCCGTCCAGTTTAAAGATGAGTTTGATGCGCTTGATGTTGATGGCGCTTGGATCAGCTTGCCTGTTTTATTAATACCTCGAGAGTTTTTCACTAGATCTCCAAGTTTTTCTCCAAAGAGCAAACTATCTCTTTTTCTGTCTTTAAAAGGATCTATTAAAGATTTATCCACAAGTGGGATTATTACAGAACGACGCGTGTCTGTCTCGGCAAAATGTGCATCCGCTATTAGCTTGCCGGCATCATTTAATGTGCGAATAGCTTCAGAGACATTAGATTCCTTTTTTAAAAGGGTTGTCATAGCCTTTCCTAGCGCTGAAAGCGCCCTTCCGATTTGCTCCTGTTTTGCCAGTATACGCTTGTCTCGGTTTCTACAGGCTTCGGTTAGCATAGCAGCAATTTCCGGGTTTAGAGTTGGGGCTTTTGCAAAAGGCACGTTTTTGGGAAATAAATATTTTTTATTAAATTCTTCTTTTGCCTCTTTTTTCAACCCGGTTAATAAAATATGTTGGAAATGTTTAGCAATGTCATTATGGATGTTGTCGCCCCATTCAACTGTGTCTGCTTCAAATTTTCCAAGGGCTCGTAACAGCTCTGGATCATAACAATCGGCATCGGTACTAGCGGCGCCGATGGAAGTGCTCGGAGTATCGGCGGTGGCGCTCGGGACATCGACCGTGTTAATTATCGCGTCAGTATCAGTGGTGGTAATTACCGCGTCGGCAACGGTGTCCAGAGAAATAGACGTGCTAATGGTGGCGGGAGCTGCAGAGTTTTGTTCTTCTGCACTGCCTTCAACTTGGTCGCAGGGGGGCGTTGGAATTTCATCATTATGCACGTCTGCTATACATTCTACCACGTAGCCAGCGGCTACACTAGGTACGGCCGTCTCAGATTCCACATGATCTGGAAAATCCATAGACTCGATTAGACTTTTCACTGGCATAATATTAATTTACAATAAATGTAAAGTTATAAACTGGGCATAAGAGCGTAAGCAAATCGAAACCCATAATTTGAATCACCTTTTATTCGAAATAAAGCATAATAAGGCGTTAATTCATTATTTCTGAGGGTACATATAAAATTGTACTTAGCACTGCAAATGCAGTGAAAAAATAGCTTCGGGTTAATATCTGGTATTAACTCTGAGCACAAAAATTGCCATTGGCCAATATCTCGTATTGGCTCGAAGCAGAAATAACCTTATAAAAAGGGCACCTAGCTCAATCTTTCGAAATGACGACTTACCTTCATTTATATCATGTTCCTCATCACTTGAATATACAATTCTATTGCCTCGACTAGTTCGTATTTGTTGTAGCTTAAACTCGTACTTCTTCATTTTCTTAAGCCATCTTTCTTCTTTCACTTGATCACTTTTACGTTTTGACATTGTACTTGTATGTACGAAATTTAAAATTCCTCAGTTGCGGTCCCTTAGAGTACTAGTGCGAATGCCGCGCGCGCACGGACAAGAATGAAGGAAATACTGAGGCCAGACCTGGTCTCAGGTGGCGCTGAGAGTGGGGATGAACTATTTTTTTTTCTCTCCCCTCCATCAGCGCTAAAATACTGGTGCGGGTAGGTTCGCAAGTAGCTGGACACAACTACATTAGTCAAGAATAAATTATTTAAATCTCAGAGACGAAGACAAGATAATTAATGAACAGAACGTGTTAATCTGACTAGGGAAGACCAGGGGAATCAGTATTTTTAACATGTACCCACATTATGGGTGTGTATTATGTGAAAGATTGATGTTTTGTGAGGTTATGGGTAACAGAGAGTTTAGTGTTCCTAGTTGATGTTGTTTTGTTTAACATTACTCAATAGTTTCGCAGTGTGTTTACTGACTGCATTGTGGTGTAATTAAATTTATGTTAAAATAAAATAAAAATGAATTTCGAAACCTTGGGCAGTTGGCAAATATAGGTATTAAACCGTTTTCAGCCTTGCTGGTCTTAAGTGTTAACATCATTCTCAACATTTCAGTTTTTGTCATCGAAATTATTGTCTATTGTTATATTATAAAGCGACAAATAGTTAATCAACTCTTCAATTTCCTGCCTCTATTTGTTTTATTAAGGTGATAAAATAGAAACAAAAAGAATTCATTCAGGCGATAAACAATGTTTAGGTCACAAGAAAAGAAATTTAAGGTTACAATTTTGTTTACTCGGACTAAGCTAATCATTGAAGTAAGAATCACTGTTTGGTTAAATATCTTGTAGTTAGGAAGCTGTGACCAAACATGCTTATTGGCTAACCTGTTTGTTTGTTTGTTCAATGTCTTTTTTACTTTATTTATCTTGTAATGTTGTACCGTTTTACATACTCGTACAAATTTTATGAAAACATGTCGTACTATTTTCTATGGCCATCAAAAAGTATTAATATGAGCAGTATTGTTAATAAAAAAAATTAGTATACATTTTAATCGTTTTGATCTAGCGTCGGTCGTCGTGTTCGAAATTTAAAAAACACTTATTAAAACCAACCATCTATATTATATAAAGGGTGTTCCGATTACCCAATATCGCAAGGAGCGTCCGCGCGGCACGGAGGCGGTATCGAAGCGGTACGGCGGCGGTACGGGCGCGGGCACATAAATTTTATTGCTACATCGGCCCGCGCCCGCAAGATTCACTGGGTGGAAATTTTAAGATATACGACTTGCTGTAGCGTCCGCAGGCGCGATGGGAAACATTAAATCCATTATCATAATTTCCTATTAATTTCACTTCTGCGGGGCAGTTCTCACGCCAAAAGAAACGAAACTACGTTCAAGATATGCAAAAAAGGACTGTTAAATTCTTTTGAAATATGTAATTTTTGGCCTCATATCGGCTGTGAGATGAATTTCGATGCAGAATTGTAGGCCTGCGGGTTAGTATTTATTATTATTTATATATTATTCAACAAGAACGGTACACCAATACATTTGTGAAAAAGGTACTTGAACACTAGACAGTTAATATTAGGGTAAAAGTATGGCCAATGTTAAAAACAAATACAAACACAAAACTACCGTGGTCCTCGGACATATTAACAAAAACGGACCGCCGCCGCGGGGCTCATGATTAAGGACCACGAACTGGTCCGAAACATGTCGGAATGTCGGGCATTTCTCGACTTAAAAATACGTGAGTGATCCGTTTTTGTTAATATACCAAATACAAAAAAAACATGAGTGAAACTTATTACTAATACAATTTTAAACATAAAGAAAGATATAACTTACATGAACACTACGTTTAAGAGGAAAAAAATGGCATGGTACCTATGGCATTGATTGGCGCGCGGCTAGCGAATCTCGAGCGCTCACAAGTTAAAAATCATCTCACTGGGTCGTCCTCTCACAATGAAAGTCTTGAGCGATGCCACGCGGGATTCAAAACTCCTTACCTCTGGAGGAAAAAATGAACCCTTAAAGGATCATTTCGTTGTCCGTCTGTCTGTCTGTCGGTTTTTAAATTACAACCACCCGTAGCTCGAGCCCTGTTTTGATACCGGCGGCACCGTTAGTTTTTTTATCTACACATATATCATAAATGCTCTATAATGCGTTCAGAAACCGTAGGCAATGACCAGCATTATAACAACCAATATTATTATGAGAATTTTTCTTATTTGTTTCTATATTTGTTCAAATTCATTTTTTATTACATTATTTTAATATGTACAGTCTATAGATATTTAATAGGTACCTAGCACTAGTAGCTAGTAGCAATGCAGGTCTTTGCCCCATTGGATTCTGAACCCATCATAGAGTACTTATGATATGTGTGTAGATAAAGTAATGTATGCAACTGCACATAATTAGGTCTTAAAACACTCGTGTGATCCTATTATGAAACTCGCTGACGCTCGTTTCATAAAACCACACTCGTGTTTTAAGACCCCTCATTATGCAACAGTTGCATAAAATACTATTATAATCTATGCATGCATAGTGTATTATAAAAAAGTTCCTTTACTAATTGACTGCATGACTGAATCATAACACACAAGCTATAGCTACCCCTGAAGATAGAGACAAGAAATTTGGAACTGGTATTCCTAAGCGGATGTAGTGCTGCACTAAAAAATGTATTTTGTAAATTTCACAACTAAGGGGGATTAAAGGGGTTGGAAGTAGTATGCAATCTAAAAGCTACAAAGGCCAGTATTTTTATGTTTTGTTATGTTTAAAATTACATAAATAATCTTCACGCAATAACCCACCCTCCTCCGCTTCCGCACGAAACAACAACTGCGATCTTTATTGCAGATGCGTTGCCAACCCAGGCTATGATGGAATACCTCTTGTGCCAGTAGGTAGTACCTCATTGCACCGGCTGTCATACTCTCCACGCCGGAGCACAACTGCAAGCACTGCTGCTTAGCGGCTGGATTAGCGAACAAGATGATGGTTGTACCCGCCAGGAGGTTTGAGTTGATAACCTGCAATCTATTTATGTATAGTCAAGGAATTTAATTCCCTACCCATTTCGTTGAAATGTCGTCTGACATTCGCAATGCATTAAGGTCGATATGTCAAACTAACGTCTTGCTCTATAGCTCTTATGGTGACAGTTTGCTATATGCTATTGAACCTTAGGTGGGTTGGAAATTAAATTCCTTGACTGTACTAATTTTATTAAAATTGTAATGACAACACAAAGAAAAATTAGGGCAATGGTTGCGACAGTTTGGCGAAACTGGCAAACGCAAGGCATGGAATGCTGATGTTGCAGGTTCAAGTCCTGCCATTGCCCTAATTTTTCTTTGTGTTGTCATTACAATTTTAATTTAATAATTTGAATGTTAAAAACATTTAAAATAAAAATCGAAAGAAATTTCGGTTACAAAATGTACTAATTTTAATCAAAATTAGCCCAAACGCTATCTCCCTTTGCTGCTGACGCTACATATTTTATTAGGTCAACTTCTAACAACGTCTTTGCGTTTAATCAAAGGAAATTTCCAATTAAATTGATTACGATCTGAGCCGACATCCCTTTCGGTATTCATGTCGAGATTGTTGCGCTACAACATGTATACATACTGTGTTTGCTTGTTTTTGATTGGATTATGGCCTTAGCGTTTGTTAGTTTGAACTTACAGAAAAATGATATGTTAATGCTACCAAAGATTACATACTAAGTAATGCAACCAATCAGGGAAGGTCGGCTAACTTAAAGGGAACTTATAAATATATATTTTTTACAAACTAGCTAGTGGGTCACCTGATGGCAAGTGATCACTACCGCCTCCAGACACCCGCAACATCGACGAGATTGTAGATGCGTTGTCAACCCACAGGGCTAAGATGGAATACCTCTTGTGCCAGTAATTGCACCGGCTGTCTTGCTCTCCACGCCGGAACACAACAGTGCAAGCACTACTGCTTAGCGGCTGGATTAGCGAGCAAGACGGTGGTAGTGATTCGGACAGCCCTTGCACAAGGTCACCACTCGCATGTATTTCTATGATAATTATCAATGTTCCCACCTGAGTTTTTGATGTTTAAATATGTGTTTATAAGATTTTGATGTGTTACACTTTATTTAATAATGAAATATATCAACAAACATATTTATAATATTTGTTTATAGAATAGACCCCCTGTAGATCCCCCACTCGAGTCTCTAGTCTCGTAAGACTCAAAGTTCTATATTTAGGACAAATGTCAAAGTGACATTGAACTCACACTCTCAAGTGACATGGTTAAAAATTCATAGAACGAAATTTGACTCGGGCCTTACGAGGTTAGAGTACTCTAGTACAGTCGCAGACTTTAATTGTTACGCCACCACAGAACCCTGTCGTAATGACTTTGCCAATCTGTAGCCTCGTGTTAGTAAACAATCCAAAGCAATGCCACTGTGACAAGGTTCCATACAGGCTCAACGGTTCAAGTCTGTGATGGTACAAGTTTTTCTTAATTTCGATACAGGGCTAGGCGATTAGTTTATAAATAACTAACCACCCACTCCGATTTTGCTTGCTTTAAACATCTTAAATATTTAAAAACTTAACAATTTAACACAGTAGGTGTACAATATTTGGAGCCAGGGATCGCCAATACAAATCGGGATCATTTCCAAACATCCCTGTCCAAGATATAGTCAATATAAATCAATAATACAGCTTTTACTACAGTATCATGTTCACTGCAGTTCTTGTAGTCCGCCAACAAACATAACATTTTTACCACCAATAACATAGTTATGTTGGCAACACAAACTCAACATAAACATAAAAGCCGCAATCGTAAAGCCGATCATAATCCACAACATTACAGACAGAGCTTAATACAACATAAAACTTCATCATGTAAGACGCTTCCCAAGGCGATATTAATATTAGAACACCCTGTGTAACTAAAACATAACCTATCAGAGAAAACTCGCCCTTAACTCCATTCCACAGAACTCCTATTCACTTCACACTGACGTTGACACCCTCTTAAATAATTTTAGACTTTATGTGGTAACGGTAGGGTTGATTTTAGGTTGGGTGGTAGGGATATACAGGGTGGTTCGCGGTAGGGTGGGTATCCTTGAGGGAGAATGTAAAAACCACCCCGCGATCGACTTATATGCTGTATCAAGACGCGGCACGCGCCACGCGACGAAGGTCGAAAACGCGAAGTCATGATTACAATACAAATACTATTTGTAATCTTTTTAAAATATTATACTAGTGACTCGTCCCGGTTTTGGTCGGTAACAATTAGGATGTAATGTACGTAAAAACCTTCCTAAAAAATCTAAATGTCAGTGAAAACCTAATCAAAATCCGTTGTGGTTTAGAAGGAGTATTTGGTTACCATTTGTTTGCTATTTGCAAAGGACGCCAACATATTAGCAGGTCTCTTAGGGTAGCTGGTACCCAGGACGATGGTGTTCGCTTTCTATCAGCATGCATGCTCATTTATCTAATTTTCATAAAATTATAAATAAATGAAATAAATAAATTCTACATGTTCTTTTCTTCATCTCTGCTTTCCAACGGTTGCCTGAAAGAGATCGCTTAAATCGATTAGATGGTGTATTATGCCTTGTGCTAGCTAAATTCAATAAATCATACCTAATCAAAATCAAATAAGTCATTGCTTGATCGATTGCCTCAATGGAGACGTGATACTGCAATTTTTTGATCGACTATAAATTGTCATACGTATTTTACTGATTATAAGAAATAATAAATTAGGAAAAAATATTTTTTTATGTTTTCGCGACTTGTAGACTTCAAAATAAACCGTTAAATTAGGAATACTTGACAGAAAAACAATACATTTACACACAAATCTTCATCGATGCTCCCGCGCAAGGTTTTGCCTGACAGGTGGCGACCGGATTCGGAGTAAAAAACAATTACTATCAGTGTCATATTTCTTGTACCTACTTTATAAAATAATAAATCTAATACTTTGGTTTACAATAAAAACACAAAAAAACCTCATGTATAACGCAATCAACAGTGAATAAATGAATTATGAATTATGATAAGTAATGAGCTATTAAAAATACAAGAGAAATAACAAGATGCAGGGCTTTTAATTGTGTAAGATAAGTTTACCAGTTTTTGACACCCGTAGAACGTTTTGACTCGTGTGTATCCGGATCCTCTCGTCAACAATTGGGTCACTGTCAAGGACTGGGAGCGTTACCTTGTGTATGACCACGCTGTGTTTTTGGTAATATAAAATAGGAAGGCAAACGAACAAGAGACGTCACCTGATGGTAAGTGAACAACATTCAACAGCGTCCATAGACACCCGCAACATCAAGAAGATTGCAGATACGTTGCCAACCCAGAGGGCTAAGATGGAATACCTCTTGAATTACACCGGCTGGCTTGGTCTCCACGCCGGAACACAACAGTGCAAGCACTGCTGCTTAGCGGCGGGATTAGCGAGCAAGATGGTGGTAGCGATCCGGACGGCCCTTCAAAAGGTCCTACCACCCGCAAACAAATACAAAATTCGTCTTAGGAAAAACCAGCTCCGGCCCGATCCGGAGCGGCAGGCCCCGCCTCAAATTTTACCTCGTTTCTCGCGAGCACACACCTACTTTATTATGTAAGTAGCGGCGCGTGCGACTTGCGCGGGCAATACCAAATGCTGCCTACTTACCTGCTCCGCTATGTAGCTTCTGGGAGGATATATTTATATATGTAGATATATTTGAGGCTGACGCAGAGAGCGTCTTTAAGATGAGTGTGAACCCAGCGCTCACCATACAAACGGCGATAACGTTTTCCACCCTCTAAACCTTAACCTACAGACATGTTTTTCTTGTATGTTATCATTATGCCGTAGAACTAGGTTTGTATGTTTTGATTTTTTAAATATTCATAACAGTTTCGGAAAAATAGACGCTTTTGTGTTTTGTATGAAACTCCTAAAATGCAAATATTGTCAAATCTATGAAGAATATTAAAAAAATCAAAACATATAAACCTAGTTCTAAGGCATAATGACAACATACAAAAATGTCATTGCCATAGGTTAAGGTTTAGAGGGTGGAAAACGTTATCGCCGTTTGTATGGGGAGCGCTTTTTGGGGCTGGGTTCACACTCCTCTTAATGGCCTAGGCACTTTTGTAGAACTAAAGGTATTCGTTTACTTGTATACCGTTTTTGCGGGTGGCGCCTACCACCCGCAAAAACGAATGTGAAAAAACTAGTGTGATCAGAAAGGGCATAAGAGATACATAGACTGAGATAAACTAAACTTGGCTGATCATGTTAGGGCCACAGTAGCAGGAATTGAGGAGCTCAACCATCCGGATCGCTACCACCATTTTGCTCGCCAATCCTGCCGCTAAGCTGTGTTTGCACTGTTGTGTCTCGGTGTGGGGAGCAAGACAGCCGGTGCAATTACTGGCACAAGAGGTATTCTATCTTAGCCCTCTTCGTTGGCATTTGCAGTCTCCTTGGTGTTGCGGGTGTCTATAGGTGGTGGTGATCACTTACCATCAGGTGACAAAATTGCTTGTTTGCTTTCCTATTTCATAAAAATATTCGCTGTAACTTTGCAATCGTATTTTTTGGCAGTTTTTCTATTTTTTTTGTTACTTTTTTAGGCCTCATTCTCTGACCCTATAACTCATATGGTTAATAAAAATTTTAAACTAACGTATGTTTTGTTCCTTGCATTTGAAGGCAACAACACATTTATTTTTTTAGTTTACTACTATTTTTTTTACAGGTTCAAGGAATTGCAGATCTATTTTTGTATTTAGTTCAACTTGATATACTTCCACGCGTTCCTGAGAAATAAAAAATATTACTTTTTACTAAAAAAAACAAAACCCTTTAGTAAAATTCTTTGATCCCGTTTAATTTAAAAAAAAACTGGCATAGCTGGTACCGCACTTGGTTTGCTCAAGTCAAGTGTTGTGTGGATTGTGACATACTTACAACTACTTGTGTGTGAACCGCTTTTGGCAGCTAGTAAAGTTATTTTAGGAACCCGTTATTGATTAATTATTAATTGTATATAGTTCTCTCATGCTTTGTCGATAGGAAGTGAGTTGATTTGTTTTCGTTTTCCACCCATCACACCTCAAACCAAATACAATTGCAATACAGAGACATTATACAGATCCAGGAGAGAACAACATTTTTTCAAACATTTGAATTATATACAGAAAAAAACACAAAAGATTTAGTTTAGTCTACTAATAACATACAACAGAAAAGCTTTACAAATATAAAAGGTAAACGGGTCATCATTCAGAAGTATAAAATAATGAGTAAGAATGACCTTAGCGAAGCTAATTGGATTTCACAACTTTTATCGCTATGCTAATCCCGTATTCATAATTGTATTCCCAAGTACAAAATTTAACGTCGCTCCAACTAAAATTACGATTAAAAATTTCCCACTAACGATGTAGTAAAAATTAATACAGCCACATTCCGCATGCAGGCCGCATCGGGGAAACGAAAACACACCCGTTTCACAGAAATCCCCTGAAATTAAAACTAAAACGCGCGACCCGAATTCAAATTCAGAACGCACACAACTATAAAAACAACCAATGAACGCGCCGTATTTAAATTTGGAACTATAAAAGCAGGTATCGCCGACCCTCGGTAAGAAGTTTAAAAATATAGAAATAGTTATAGGACGCGCGCAGGGGGTGCCACCCGTTGCGAAGGAAGGGGTGGGAGCAGGAAGTGGGGTTGAAGTAGTGGGGTGTTTCTGCGTCGGGCGGGGTGTCTCCTAAAAACGGTTAAGTAGCTCCCCCTACCCTCTATAACTATTTTATGCGGTCCCCTTAGAAAGACAGCAGAGATGGGGCGCGATTCGCTATAGGCACAGCTAGGCGGGGGAAGTGAAATTTTAATATGTCTAGTCTGTTAAGAATTCATGGCGGATTTATAATTAAATGTCTAATTAGGGGAATTGCGATGTTTTCGTGCGTGCGTATGAATTTTAACTTTTTAGGATGTTGTTATGGGATCGCGAGTAATTGCCTATTCAATGCCACTCACGTTGTTTAATTATCCGTCTTAAAAGTACATTTTAGATAGTAGGTACATTTGTTTTATTTAAAGGCGAGATACAAAGTTGCAGGAATCCTTCTTAACTCGACTCGTTCTTGACAGTCAAATCGTTACTTGCTCTTAATAAACTAATTCAGTATTTAAATCATTGTAACAGAGATGCTTTTCATTAAAACCCAACCAAAATGCTACTAAATATTCGATACAATTATTTATCTCAATAACATTGGCCGTGGATTTCACACCTAGTACAAATACCACTGTTCATTGTCACTTATTAGTATTTATTGATATGCACTAATATCTGACACCATTCACTTAATACACTTTGAACACAAAGGAATAAAAACTTTTTTTTTCAACTTAAGAAACGTTTTTAAAATTTTCTTAGATCATAACTACACCACTGACTCACATCAAATGACCAACAAGAAATAGACGTCGACTAAAAAGTCACTCAAAACTTGTTTATCATGAGAAAAAAACACAATAGCATTATTAAAGGTGAATCATTCACCTGCTCTACTTTCTTGAGGACAGGTTTTTTGAGAAAAAAACATAAAGAAAGGGGGCTCCATACTAGGACATGATTTCGGGGTTGCAAGTTTTAAATTGAGGGCGATTTAAGAAGATTTAATCTGATTACCTAATTAAGGTTTAATAAATGTTTTAAAGGGACATAATTAAGTGCATCGCAGAAAAATACATACATACATTCGCTTTTAGTGTCTTATTTTTTTATTAAAAGGAACATTTTCAGATTTTTTGCTTATTTTCTTTCTATGAAATTTGTTTTTAAGTCATATTGATATTACAACTATTAGTTCATAATAAATTGTGTTGCTATTCATATTATTAGTTAATTAAGTTTAAAAGTATTTTATGTTTACTTACTTAAATGTTAAAAACTATATTCTGCTCAATATATATATTTTTAAAATAAGTGTTATGTTGTGCATGACTATGAAAAAAAAACTAAGCCAGAAAAAGTCGCCGGATAATAATAAACATCTTGCAGGCTAGAACAGGTCCCAACAAAACGACGAAAATTCACACGACTAGGGAAGATCTTAAACGAGTTTTAGGATCAAGTAAAGTCGTAAACCTTTTCAATAACGATCCATTTCTCGTAAACTAGTCTTAATTCAATAAATATTGAACCCCATTTCCAGAACAGGTTGGTCAAGACATTTCCCAAACGAAATTCCCACACACACTGTTACTGTTTTCTGAAACCTGTCGCATCAACCACGCTTTATAATCGGACAAGATATCGAATCAGATTGTATTGTGAAACCGGTTTTACGAACGAATGGGGCAAAATGAGGACAATCTTTTAAGGAATCTTACTGTTTGACAAGTCTTTCTGAAGTTTACTTTGTAGAAAAACGAGTTATTACTACAATAGCGACTTTTTAACAAAACTTTGAAACTAACCATTGTCGACGATGACTACTGGATAAGTTACTTTGCGTTTAGCAAATTTGTCTAATTGTTATAGCTACGGAATTAGACAAGGTGGTCGAAATAGACAAAACAGTATTCCCTATTCGCCAAAATTGACTACATTGCAGAAACAAAAGAAAATCCTGTATCCTCGACCCAAATGTTGCCAGCCCCTGCGCTGCTTAATACTCATGTAAAAAGCCAACGTCTAAGGCTGTGCGCGGGTGGGGGGAGGCGCGAGTCGTACACCTGCCCTGTGTCTGTGTGCGTGCGTCGCGGGTGTGTGCTTATATTTTCATTTCAATAGTTTTTGCGCTGCAGCTGTGCGCGTGAGGTGTTGATGTGTGCGTTAATGCCGTATTGATTTAGCCGCCGCTAAAAGTTGGCAAGACATTTTTAAGCGAGCGATAAGTCACTTAGGTCTCACTAATGGAATATAAATACATTAACATTAACATTACATTAATGGAATATATATACATTTTATGAAATAAACGCTCTCGATTATATTTCCTGATCGGAGCTTGCTGAAATTATACCGTCTTGGTGAACGGATACTTTAAGCTGTTTTTATAACGCTCAGAACAATCGGGATCCTACGCGGTAGACTGGCCTACCGCTACCTTTGGGTTATTGCAAACTAGTGGGTGTGGGGTATATTGCGGTGTTTTCCTTCGTTAATTAGTGACCCCGTTATGGAATAAATAATCACACAAAATGATAAGAACTGTTCGGGGTCGAGTCCGGGAACTAGTGATCACCAGTGGAGGAACAAAATCGCTAAGCCACGACAATAAACTGCAATAATATTCACAATTACAAAAAAAGTTAAGCAAATGATTGATAGTCTTATAGCTCAGAGCGATCTCTTTATGTTTTTCTTTTCTTTAGGTAGTACACCTATGATTTGCTTTGATCAAAATATTTATAGCTAGGTTTACCAAACTATATGTTAGCATCATTCTTATACGGCGTATTTTGACATGCTATTTTAGACCGTGATATGGGTCACAGATGATATAAACAGTGAGTTGAATTCAGCTTCCTCAGGTATTGAATGGCGTGATATCTCGCGCGATATAGTGCTCTCAAGGTTACTTAGGACTTGCACTTTCGGTTTAAATCAATAATTGGGTTTATGTTTAGAAACTACAATATGCAGCTTATTGCCATACATGGAAATATTTCTTATTTTAGCTATTTAACACAAAAAAGCCATGCCAATGACTAGGCTCTAGCCCAATCATTCATCATCATTCACCAATCATTGCAATCTTAAAAATGTATTTTTAAGCCGAAAGATTAAGTTAAAGTAATGAAGCATGCATGTGTAGGCATATTGTGTATTACATCATTGTATTATTAATTTGTAATGTATCCATGTTATAAAGTAAGTAATAATAAATTTTTGACTCTAAATATCCGGAAAATAATGTGACGCCAATACTTTAACTAAGACTTAAGATGTGTAATTATAATTCCTTTACAAAGATTTGACTCGGTTTTTGTACGTTTGCTTACATATAGTATAGACCTAAAAAACTCGCACTAGAAAGTGCTAAATATGATGTTGCAGACATTATTAACAACATGCAAAAATAACAATAACTTAAGACTTTTGTTATAACACCACAAACACGGTATAAAATAATTTATCGAATCGCATTGACTTTATAGTTTTTACTCGCACTGAAACTCATTCAATATCAAATTGACGTCAAATCAGCTCCGCCACGTAAATATCTAGTATTAAGCGATAAAAATTAAAAATATCTTATAAACGCGCCAAAGGTTGCCGCCCCCGCTAGATTGAAAAACCGATGTCTAAGGATGCGGGGTGCGGGGGCACTTATATTTTAAGATGGCTTCCGCGCGAATATCGACGCGGCGCGCGCCCCTTCTCGGCTGAGACGGGAGCTTGTAAAAGGTTTACAACCCCGGGTTTTTTTAACTTGACATTTTAGGTTATGGTTTTGTTTTTTTAAGGTTTGACGTGAAACGACGATTATTTCCAGCCAAGTCTAATAAAATGAAATGTTGTTCGTTCCTAAGCGATAAATTTAAGAACGGCCGGAGCGATTTGGCAATTTTTTACACGATCGTAATAGTAGGTAAGTAATTATCTAAATATCTAATAGTGATTAAGTATTAGAATTTAATATCCTTCCGCAATTCGCTTTTACGGTAAAGAAAAACATGAGCAAACCTGGACATGTATATTGTAAATGTGTTAAAAATTAATTTGAGTGCAAAGATATTAATTTAATAAAAACGGTATTATGGATTAATATTTATTTCTGTTATCGATTCCATATTTCGGAATAATACTAGCAACCCGTCCCGGCTTCGCACGCATGCAATTTTCAATCGGAAATGTAATCTCAATGTATTTTACATACATAAAAACCTTTTGTAAAAAAATCTCTATATGTCAGTGAAGACCGCAGCAAATACGGTAGCGTGGTTTAGGAGTTAGTGGCTGAAGAAATGTGGACAGACAGGAAAGGGTCTATTTTATTTATATCTCTATGTAAAGAAGATTAAAACACTATTAAAAATATTCTAAGATTTTTATTATTAAGCCAAATTAAAAATAATTTCTACAAAATAGCACTGCAAAGATACAAACCAATTCAAATTAATTCAATTAGGAAAAATAAGATAATATCAAACTAATATTAGATATTACAATAGGCATTTACTAAGTTTAACGTAAACAAATAATTCACATTGTTTTTATACATTAAAAAATGTTTATACTTCTTAGGCTGTAATGGGTAATTACCAATCAATTAATCAATCAATCAAAATATTTATTGCTTGGTCATGAGTTATACAGATGTTATTAAGTTTAGTTTACAGTTCATCATGTCCTGCCTCTGGGAGACGTGCAATATTCAAACTTAATTCTACAGTAGAATTTAAGATTAAATAATAATAATTATCACTACCCTTACCTCTCTACTTCGGTATAGTCATGTGAACTAAGAACGGCCTTAAGAATGGTTTTACATAGGCTAAGCATAACTAACACAAATATGGGCCTCTTTTGTCGTCTGAAATAAACAAATACATAAAATATACGGACAAGTCACTACTACATGACGGTCTTGACCGTACGTATACCCGCATTGACTGTAATCAGGCTTTTGCACTTTTACCCGATTTCTTCTTCTGAGCGACATTCGCAGATCGCTTGCAAAGCGAGTTTAAACCTGAATCCAGCATTTCATCAATCAGCGACAACTCTCTACTAGCTACAGGCAGCGGATTGCCCTCCAAGCACACATTCACCAAACCCCTAGGAACCTTATCCGCGTTCTGATGCTTCAGAACAGCCAGCATTTTCTTAGCGCTGGAATAAGTCAGACTGTTATACGCCAGATTGAGGTAGCAAAGTGATTTGTTACCCTTGCAGAACACTACGCCATCCCTTGTTATGATGTTGTCAGTTGAATGGGGATCTTTGAATTGGCCAAGAGTGTCCATTGCCATGCTTTCGGCTTTTTCTAAGAACAATGCATCTAAATCGCCAACGCTTCTGTCTCCTATGTTTTTAAAAGACCCTTCTCTGTCAAACCCCTTTACTTTCTTAGTTACGGCGGGTGCCGGTTTCTTTTTTTTTGCTCCTCTCTTATCAAAATCTAGATCAGCTTTGAGTTCTGTAAGCATTTCAGCAATAAATGCTTCCTTTGCTTTAAGGTGATTGACGTTTCTTTGCCTCGCTGCCAACAGCTCTTCGTTTGTCAGCTGGAATTCTAGAAAACTGTCAAATATCCATTCAGCTCCTTTGTCCGTAATCATATTATCTGCTAAATTTAAGTATGCTAACTTCATATTCGTTCTCAGTGCCACTCCTATACTCTTGGCTCCTAAATCACTGATCATGTTGGAAGATAAATTTAGAATAATAAGCTTAGATCCTTGTAAAGGATGAACTAACCTTGAAGCCATCTTCTCAACAACAACATCATTAATCTTGCACCTCGACAGCGAAAGATTAGTCAAGCTGCTTTTGTTATCCAATAGAATGTAATAATTGCCTTCCTTTAGGAAGCAATCATCGAGACAGATGTCTGTGATTTTTGATAATGGCAGGATCTTGCATAGCTCATATATTATAAAGGCATTTAGGCCTTTATTGATAGTAACACTGGTGAGGTGAACATGAAATTGAATGACTAGACCCAAGATCTTTATGATCTCGCGTGGTATTGTCTTGCTTTTATTTAACTTTAGGCCTGTTAGGTTCTCACTGTGGTCGTAGATGAGGGTTAGATGGAGAGTGTTCTGGTTCTCGGTGGAACTCATTGTGCTAGCTCTCTCACGGTCTGAATCCACGTTAGAGGCTGTGGACACCTGAGCTGGGCTTTTGGGTTGCGCTTTGGGGCGTTCCGTAGCATTACTGCTGGCGTAGTCTCCTAGTAAAAAAAAAAATATTTATTTCAGAATTAAATTCATACAATACAATTTTGATCGTAAAAATGTTTGTCTTCGTCGTAAAATCAATAGATATAAGCGTCAGGTGTGAATGTAGTGTTCGCACTTGAAGCGTTTGTACGCCGTCGAACCCGTACTAAACGGGGAGACGCACCGTATGGGACCCGTTTTGACGTAAGCAGATCAATTTGTATGTCCTGCAGTTCCTTTACTCCTTTAATATTTGCAATGAAATTATCGTGCAAATAATATGGAAGTAAATAATAGGAAAAAAGGTAGTAAGGAAAGAGAGGAAGGGGTAGACCTAGAAAAAGTTATGTTGATCAAGTGAAGGAGAAGGTTCGTATCTTGTCGTACAGAGAAGACAAGGAGCTGGCAGTCGATAGGGAAGCTTGTAAAGCACTACACCGACAAGATTAAAAGTCTTAAATTTGCGAGAGAGTGTTCCTTTATTATGGTGTAGAAACTCGGGCTGCTGAGCACAAGCACCGGTTTGGCAATACCGGATGTTTAGATATTACTGTCAGTCGTTCTACACTTGCAGCCTGTGGGTCAACCATACGAAACGGGCTTATAGTGCCCTGCGTGTCTAGTTCAATAATGCATACAGAATGCTCGTGGGGCTGCCACGCTACTGCAGTGCTTCCCACATGTTTGCCGAGGCCCGTATGGACGACTATTATGCCATAATGCGAAAGCGGGCGGCATCTATGTTGTCTCGTGTGCGTGGCGGCACCAACAGCTTCCTGGGTGCAATAAGGGAAAGGATAGGCAACCTTTTTATTAGACACTGGGTGTCTATTCATATCCCAAAAAAATAATGTCGATTAGCTTTTATTTTTAGATTTAGTATACTAACATAGTCGCGTAAGTTTTCTTGTAATTAACAAACTATATGGACCACATAGATGTCTGATACAAATAAATAATAATAATATGCATTATGCACGCCGAGCTTGTCTGTCTGGCCGGTCCGGTTACGTACCGGTGTACCTAGTAAACGGAAACTAATAGTAATTCAGAGAAATAATATTTTTCTTTATATATTTCTTCCTGCCACCTGTATGACCTCATACAGGTGGCAGGATGGCGCTGGTTGCATGCCGCTTCCAACCGGTCACTTTGGAAATCCATGGAGGAGGCCTATGTTCAACAGTGGACTTCTTGTGGCTGAGATGATGATGATGATGATGATGAATATTTTTCTACATGTGACGGAATGGTTACGGTCCTGGTATGATACGGTCTAGTGGGTAAAAACCTTGAGTCTCACTCACTCTGCAAGACCCTTTCGATCTGCAGGTCGAATGGCAGCTGCAGCTCTTTGCACAGCCAAGGCAGGAACTCTCCCAGGTCGCTGGGGCCTGGCTTCGATTCTTCATCAGGGAGCTTTGACATATGCGCGACCCTGAGATGATGAGCAAGAATGAATAAGGTGACGAAAAATTGTTGGGTGTAGTTAGAATCTATTGCAGTTAAGTTACAACCAAAGTCAAAGTCTAAATATCTTTAGACTGTGACTATTGACTATTAGAGAGTTTACTCATTATCCGATACGACAATACAGATAGATAGTTTATTGAGTTCTTTCTGGATTTACTTTTTTTTGTGCACCCATTTATGTAATTTTCTTATTTACGTTGTGGTTGACTAGTAGAGAATACTTACTGGGATCAAGTCCGCCAGTTTTATTTGTTTTTGTAAACTGCAAAGAAGCTTAAGTAAAAAAAAAGTTAAATCAATGGAATACAAACCAGGCCTTTGTTTTTATTTATTAATTTTTATACAACAAACGAAGGCAAACAAGCAAGTTTTTCACCTGATGGTAAATGATCACCACCGCTCATAGGCAGCCGTAACACCAAAGGGATTGCAGATGCGTTGCCAACCCAGAGGGCTAAGATGGAATACCTCTTGTGCCAGTAATTGCACCGACTGTCTTGCTCTTCACGCCGGAACACAACAGTGCCAGCAGTGCTGCTTAGTGGCAGGATTAGTGAGCAAGATGTTGGTAGCGATCCGAACGGACCTTGCACAAGGTCCTACCACCCGCAAAATTGACATTGTCTATTTCGATATCCGATATCGGATTCGATCTCAATGATATCCTAACATATAGGCTAAGAAATCATTGACCGATGGCCAGGGTGCACCGGCCCAAGCATTGCTTCCCCCGGAGGAGTCCATCAGGAAACCGCGGCACTGGGCATACCAGGAGGTAACCCGACTCGGACAGCTTGTCACAAGATTGACTATTTTTAGTTGACAGGTTGTGTTTACTATAATGATCAGTAACTTGTTTTGTAAATTATTGTATTTACCTGAATATTATCCTTGCAACTTGAAATTAATTACTCAATTAATTGATTATATTTCAATAAAAGCTATAGAAATTAATGTAAAATAGTAGAAACTAGTAGTAGAAAACAGTTCTTTTGATAACAGGTGTCATTCACTGTCACTGCGTGTCATATCATATCATAAAGAAATCTTCAAGAAGATTAAATATGAAAAGGCTATTTTACATTTCTTTCTTTCTTTAATAGAAAAATTCTTCTTGCTCGCTAATCCTGCCGCTAAGCAGCAGTGCTTGCACTGTTGTGTTCCGACGTGGAGAGCAAGACAACCGGTGCAATTACTGGCACAAGAGGTATTCTATCTTAGCCCTCTGGGTTGGCAACGCATCTGCACTCTCTTTGTTGTTGCAGGTGTCTATAGGCGGTGGTGATCACTTACCATAAGGTTAACCTCTTGCTTGTTTTCCTTCCTATTTCGTAAAAAAAGAGTCGTCATTATATTCCTTATCATTATTGTTAACCACTGAAGATCTCCACAACGAGTCAGCGCTACTCGCGCTGGTTAGCGGTGATTACTTACCACCACGTGAACCACTTGCCCGTTTGCTATACACATAAAGACATACTGGTTTGACTAGACATTGATTTGACTTGGATTCGACCCTCGGTTCAAGTTGTAGCCGCCAAAGACGGCGGTTAAACCGCTTTAAAATTGCTTTAAAATAAACCTTTTCTGAAACGAAAACGAAATCGACACGCCAAGCCGGGTGCAAACGCTAGTAGTTAATAACACAGTGAGTATATAAAGTATCAAATTCTCCATAGAGACAGCGTAAGACGTGAACTAATGTGGCAGTATGTATAATTATGTAAATAAGTGGCGCGGGCGCCACCCCCCCCTCCCCTCGCGAAAGTACCGACGATATTATAACTTCGAGAACGGCTGCGCACTGTGGAGAACGACTCACTTCTTTTTTATTTTTTGAATTATTTTGTATACCTAAAGTCGTATTTTTAAGAGGAGTGTGAATCTAGCGCTCTCCATACAAACGGCGATAACGTTTTCCACCCTCGAAACCTTAACCTATAGCCATGATTTTTTTGTATGTTGTCAGTACCCAGAACTAGGTTTGTATGTTTTGATTTTTTAAATATTCATAATAGTGTCAAAAATATTGACACCATTTTGTTTTGTATGAAAGTCCTAAAATGCAAATATTGTCAAATCTATGAAAAATATTTCAAAAATTAAAACATACAAACCAAGTTCTAAGGCATAATGACAACATACCAAAAAATTACTGCTATAGATTAAGGTTTAGAGGGTGGAAAACGTTATCGCCGTTTGTATGGGAAGCGCTCTTTGGGGCTGGGTTCACACTCCTCTTAATTAGCTGGAGGAAACTTACGTTTGCGGGCGGACATCGGATGCGATTACTCCATTATAGTTTAAGTACAGTACTTTTCATGTATAAAACCTACCCTAATATCACCAGTTCTATATATTCTCATGAATACTTTTATGAACTAATGCTTTAAATACGAAATATTTACATTGACACCTGTCAATCTACCCCAATGGACAATATGGTCTGAAATAAATGCATTTTTTTTAATCTACTCCAGCTAATTAAAAATACTACTTTAGACACCTTGTACGGAACAGAAATATTGTTACATTGAGTTACGGCACACGGTCGCAATTTATGTGTGCAAACGTAAGAAGCAGAGTCCTTGGTGTAAGTTTTCTGTGAAAAAAAACGTCTCGAACGCGCTACTCTCGAACTTCTAAATTGTATGGGAACATTTTCTTGCCAATACGCGCCGCAAGAGGCGCTGTCTTTGTTTCTATAGTAATTAGGAAATGCAAACTCGGATATCGGGTATGAGTAATAACCGGTTAAAACCGGTTTTCTTAAGAAAAAAATAACCGGTTTTGCGTTCCCTATTAGTAATTGAAAAGTTAACGCTAACGCGTTGGTTGCGTTTATTGTAACAAAAACTTACGCTAGACGCTCAGATGCTTTTATGTATCATACTTAACCAAATAAATGAAAGTTCTTTAACAACATAGCCTTTGAACATGCAAATGCCATGTTGTGTTGCGGCTATGTACCGTAACTCTCTGTCAATGTTTTTGTTTCGTACAGAGGCGAGGTGGCGTGTTGTCGTTTCGGAGGCCAAGATTCACTTCGGGTCACTTAGCCATCGGAGTAATCGGACTTTATTTATAACATTATCGGAACTTTAGCGCGATAAAAATATATTGTTGATTTACCTCGACGTTTCGGCCATGTTTCAATGGCCGTGGTCTACGCGTGACCACGGCCATTGATAAATCAACAATATATTTTTATCGCGCTAAAGTCCCGATAATGTTATAAATATGTGTGAAAGTCGCGAAAGTTTAAAACAATTTAATCGGACTTTAGCTTAACAAACTGGAACAAATTACCTTGCTACTCCGCAAAATTAATTAATCATTATAATTAAATTTACCAAGGTAATTTGTTCCAGTTTGTTGATATGGACCTTCACAAAGTAACGTCTGAACCTTAATTAGTTCAAGTTTACATTGCCGCTATTTTTCCTGTCTGTCCAGAATTTTGTAATGTATCTTCCACCGCCTTCTGCTCACAACGGATTTTGATTCGGTTTCCACTTTTTTTACAACTTAAAATTTATTAATATAAATATTCTGCAAAAGCCGTCTCCATACTCGCGGTGAGCCAGCACGATTGTTAAGAAGTGTTCACGCGCCATCTTGAATCTCATCTCAGCCTCACCGCGCTCATTACTTACCGCGAGATAATATACACACGTACGGCTGCGCGTGTGTGCGTGCGTGGCGTACGCTACGTGTGTGCGGGAATGAGTAGGATAAACTATGCCGCTGCTTTCAATTGAAGTGAAACTATTGAACGGTTTTTATCAAGTTAACTGTAGAGGTATGGTTTAGATTTGATCCTTTTGGTTGGTTGTCGGTACTAGTACGGTCACAGTCTGCCTTAGAGGTAGTTGAACATTTTAGTACCTCGTCTCTGTCAGTGATGTGACAAATTCTACCAATTCTCATTTCATCCGTTTCTTTCTTAAATGTTAAACTACTTCAGAGGCGATTCTAATGCGTAATAAACAGTCCTTTATTGGCAGAACCACTCGGATTGATAAAATGCCACACCGATACATAAAAAAGCGAATATTTCGAAATTCTGGCGTGGCTGGCCGCCTTAACCCACGACATTTAACATAAGAGGCTGAAGAGGGGGTTGGGTTAAGTTTTTCTCAGCCATGTAAAATTACAGAAATCGCAAAAATAAAACTGCGGGTCGCATATAACCTATGGCCATAGTCATCACTTCGGGGTCATATTTAGTGTCCTAGGACATAATACTTAATAGGAATGTTAGGTCGCTTATAGCACACCCTGTATAGCCTCTTTAGAGGAGATCAACTGACCGCCAATCATTAGCCAGCTTGGCGGAACCTGGCCTACCTCGAAGCGACTGACCCACGGAAACTGTCAAGAAAATCTAAGCATTTATATGGACTCGTTAGAAAACTTCGATAGCGCGATGCAGGATTGCAAGATTTAGTGCGCTTGGTTGACGCGGATTTGGACTTTAAATGCTGGTGATACAAAAGATGTGGAATGCTTTGGAAATTGCAGAAATGCGGTGGCTGGTTTAGTTTTTATTTTTTAATAATTGGCCAATGTTGTTTGAAGACGAGTATGGTTCGATTCATAAGAGCGCCTCTGAAAATGTATGAATAAAAATTGAGAACCTCCTTTTTTTTAAGTGGGTTATAAAAAAGACATTAATTTAACAGACATTCAACAGCAGCTCTTTAGAAACCTACATAAGGTAATTTGAATTTCGTACGTTTTAGCAAAATTTGAAAATTGAAAGAACAAGCGATATTTGGATTTCACTAAAAGACCTTTGCCCTGGAGAAAAAATATTAGGTACTACTGAAATACCAAGTAATTTCAGAATCGCAGTCATAAATCAACTAACGGGTAGGTACTTTTTTCAAAAAATAGAAGTAACAATTCAGTCTGTTTTTATTTTTATTATTTACAAGGCTGTAGCGGCGAAATAAAAGCGTCGGGTGACCGGAAAGCTGGAACATTCCTTGCCCAAAGAATCAGCATTGCCATACTACGTGGCAATGCTGCCAGTCTTCTGGGCACCCTGTAGCTAGGCAGCGATTTGGAACAACTGTTTTATTTGTGAGTTTTAGTTTTAATTTAGTTTTAATTTGTTTAGTTTAGTTGTGTGCATACTGTGTTTTACCTTTCTTACATTTAAAATAAATATCCCCTATTACTAAACAAATAAAAAAATTAAATTTAAAGCGATACTGACTGACGATAATAGTGAAGACCGCCAGCAAAAAAAACCTTGACATATTTTTCATCTCTTTTTCGTGCTTTCCAGAAATATTTAGATAAAAAACACTACAAATAAATTAAAGGGAATCCTAACCCCATTTTCATTAACACTCGTGTACATACGTTAGTAATAAACCACCCCAAAAAAGGTCGGAAGAAGCGCTCGCTCACAAAGAACTATAGTAGGTACTTTATAAAGTACTATCAGCAAACAAAGCCATTATAAAATGCCGGTCCTTGACTTCCAATATTTTCCCTTACCCGCCCGCCATTAATTACCACCAGATTGTTAAAACTTCCTTTACTGTGATTAACTGAGTTTTAAGCGTAGCGTTTGCGAGGTATTTGTGACTAGCTTTTGCCCGCGACTTCGTCCGCGTAGACTTGTTTAATTGAATCAAGCAAACGTGCACCCAACATGCAATCTGCAATATTTCCTGGACAAATTAATGAGAATTAGTTGCTTTGCTGCTCATGACGTCACGGCGGCGTATAACTCACTTATCGCTATCCCGTGGGAACTATGCATTTTTACGGGATAAAGAGTATCCTATGTGTTAATCCAGGTTATAAACTATGTGTGTGCCAAATTTCATCTAAATCCATTCAGTAGCTTTTACGTGAAAGAGTAACAAACATCCATCCATACTTACAAACTTTCGCGTTTATAAAATTAGTAGAATTAGGGTTAAAATGTCAATTACGGCATTATGCTTATAAATTAATAAAAATAGTATGAAAGGACCTCTTCCTATAGTTAATTGTCATATATAAAAAGAAAAATTAATTAAAAACTCATATTTGAGTTTTATCTGTTTAAAAAAAATACGGAGGAAAACAAGCAAGTGGGCCACCTGATGGTGGGTGATCACCACTGAGATTGCAGATGCATTGCCAACCTAGAGGGCTAAGGGCTAAGATGGAATACCTCTTGTGCCAGTAATTGCACCAGCTGTCATGCTCTCCACGCCGGAACACAACAGTGCAAGCACTGCTGCTTAGCGACAGGATAAGCGAGCAAGATGGTGGTAGCGATCCGGACGGACCTTGACAATGTCCACCCGCGACTCTATTATCTGTGATTAATTGAAAAAAGTGTAATTTTTGCTCGCACATCCTAAAGCTATCACATCAGTCTTGTCTATTCCCAGTAAATAAAGTCCAACTTCATCTGAACCACACGCACTGAGCTTTGTTGTCCGTTACATGTGCTAATACCCTCTTATTTTTTCTTAGCTTCACAAAAACAAAAGCAACCACAATATTTTAAGCGTTCCGCGTCATTCGTAACACCAGCACTGAAAGTCCAATTCTGTGTCAACCACACGCATCAAACTTTGCAGTTCTGCATCGCGCTATCGAAGTTTTAAAATTGTTTGGGTAAATACAGTTTGGAGGTTATTCCCCGTGGGTCCGTCGCCCCGAGGGAAGTCAGTACCGTCAAACTGATCAAATCAAATCGACGTGCGGAAGGTCTGCCCTCATAGAGGCAACGACTGCTTGCTGTTGTACAGCCAGCCCCATAAGTAGCTTAACACTTAAGAACCTTGTCGTAGTAACGTACGAAATGAGTCGCTCCAATTTGTCACGTTACTAACAGCGACAAGGTACTAAAATGTTCAGCTGCTTCTGAGATTGGCTTGCAGCAGCAATGTAACAGCAAACTATTGACCAGATCTGTGACATTTACCCGAGGCGACAATTGAGCCTAGGCTTGATGTGACCGTCTTTTTGTTCGATTTTTAGGGTTCCGTACCCAAAGGGTAAAACGGGATCCTATTACTAAGACTCCGCTGTCCATCCGTCCGCTGTATCTCATGAACCGTGATAGTTAGGAAGTTGAAATTTTCACAGATGATGTTGAAGCTATAACAACAAATACTAAAAACCAGAATAAAATAAATATTTATTATAGATAATAGTACGGAACCCCTCGTGCACGAGTTCGACACGCACTTGGCCGGTTTTTTAATTTATTGTGGCGTGGTGTAAATGGTGTGATTTTACATCAACTTAAGTAGTTTTCCGGCAGTAAACCCAATAGCAAAACACTCGTTTCTTAAGGCACTGTGTTTTGTTTTTGGAAATTCAAGCTGCTACTTTCAAATAATAGTGTATTCAATTTATTCAATTTGTAACAGTCGATTGAAATATAAAGTGCATAATTGTTTAAATCTAGTAAGAAACTCGAATTTACAAAATCGCGTATAGAACATTGTTTTACTAACGGAAACTACTTGAATTGATAAAACTCTATTTACTCTATTTTTGCGGGTGGTAGGACCTTGTGCAAGGTCCGTCCGGATCGCTACCACCATCTTGCTCGCTAATCCTGCCGCTAAGCAGCAGTGCTTGCACTGTTGTGTTCCGGCGTGGAGAGCAAGACAGCCGGTGTAATTACTGGCACAAGAGGTATTCCATCTTAGCCCTCTGGGTTGGCAACGCATCTGCACTCTCTTTGTTGTTGCAGGTGTCTATAGGCGGTGGTGATCACTTACCATCAGGTGACCCACTTGCTTGTTTGCCTTCCTATGTTGTATAAAAAAAAAAAGCCACAATAAACTTAAAAAAATTGAAAATTTCAAAATTCCAGCGATGCACCTTAAATTAAAATTGAATCTTGTAAAAAGGTGGGTCGCGTTGACCAGTTAGTTAACGTCATGTTGCTGATGTTACACACTCGGCGGATACACGAGTATTTCCAGAACTTAGTCGCAATAGCGCTAGCAATCTCGAATTGAGCACAATGTTGTCGTCAATTTAGATCAGCTTGACGAGACTGACTTCCCTCGAGGCCACTGACCCAACAGAATCCCATAACAAATTACATTTATGTTAAAAAGTTGAAAAATTTCGATAGCGCGATCTAGGATTGCAAAGTTTAATGCGTGTGGATGAGGCAAGATAGGACTTTATTTGTTGGTGTTACAGATGACATAGAGCGCTCGGAATATGGTGGCAATGTAGCTTTTGTTTTATCAGTGGCCAGTAGGTATCTGGTTTAAAGAAATCAGAGGGGTAGTAACACAAATGTAAGACTTTAAATGCCCGAAGGTCGTAATACTTGAACTCACTTGGACTTTAGAGGTTTGGTGTTATTACGATTTCTTTTATCATTCCTTCGACTTTACTTTTTTTTATTGGCGATGGGGTTTCGCTTGACCATAGTCACACCTGATGGAGAGTGTTGACGAGGGGGTGGGACGCGATTACTCAGAAAAAAGCTTATTTACTCTCCTTTTGAAAGTGTCCAGATCGCATCTGGCCGAAAATACAGAGACAGGGAGATCGTTCCATTCTCTGGAAGTGCGTACCAAGAAAGATGAAGTGAAACGCTTCGTACGACAAGGAGGGAAGTCAATCCTATAGGCACTGTTTCTTAACCTGTGGTCCGCGGACCCCTGGGGGTCCGAACGGGGGTCCGCAGTCTTATCTATGAACCATTTAACAATCATAAATAAATGCCACCAAAAGTCTTGTAATCGCTACGCAAGCATATTTTTTTTGTAATTTGTAGTACTAAAATAAGCGGTCCGAAATTTATTGCTGCTTTTTTTATTAAGGGGGTCCATAAAATTGTTCTTGATTTCCTAAGGGGTCCGTGGACAAAAAAGGTTAAGAAACGCTGCTATAGGGATGGAACGACTCCGACGACTTCTGTAAAAACTGTCAAATGTGTAGTGGTTATACTTACAACCATATCCTTTCCAGCCGATAAAACACGTTTCTTGTGCGGGAACCACTTTCAATGTATTTTTGTTAATTTTAGTTTTAACGGCAATTGTAATTCGGATTCTGTAGAAAAATGGTCTACCTATTATGGTCCAAAAAAATAGACTGTGACAGATGAACGGACGGTCAGCAGAGGCTGTAGAAATAGGGCACGTTAAGTTTTTTGCCGGAAGCTCATCAGCGGCCCTAACATGACAGCCCAGGTTTAGCTTAACCCCTCCCTGTGTCTCTGTATAACTGTGGGAATGCTAGTAACACTGAATGAACGACTGATGTAAACGAGCGAATGACTGGAAGAGATTTTGTGAACGAACGGGTATGACAGAGTGACTGGGAGTGCGTTGGGCGATTGGTTAGCTGCAAGTTGTGTTTATAGTATTTTTCCTTGATTTTATTTTAATTAAATTCTTTTAACTTCGTTTTAAAAGTGTTTCTTTTAAACGATCCCACATAACTAGCGTCATAACAAAGGGACGCAGATAGAGATAAACTAAACTTGGCCAGTCATGTTAGGGTCACTGAGGGTTTTTCCAAACGTGGTAAATTTTCTAACATTTATAAGTGCTTCCTGTGAGCCTACATGAGTAAAGATATTTTGACTTTGTCGGAACCCTAAAAATGTAATTTGCTAAGCAATTTAAGATCAAACATCGAGCTAGGTATCCTAGGAAGACGTTAAGTTAGATTGCCTTCGTTTTCCAATCCGTCCCTCGATCTGGAATCCAGAAGTTCTATTATTTGAACTGTTCCCCTGTCTGGGAAATTCCAACTTTAAATGGTTAGTGAGAATGCTAGAACAGTCCTTATACAACGTGTCATATGGACGAAATTAGTTTAAAAAAATTCTAAATAATCTATACTGTCATGTGACAGCCAGTGTTGCCAACTTAGTTATGTGGAAGTCGTTGGAAATGTGGAAAAAGTCACCAGTTCATGTTAAATTAGGCCCAAATGTCGCTAAACGTTGTATTGAAGCTGTGGTCATAAAGATTAACCCCCTTATTCATAAACGATTCGTAAACGTTTGTTAGTTAACATGTTTTATGTCTTTATCTGTCATTGCGATGTTTGCCCTCAAATGAAAGGGACAAAACATTTGTTAGCTTAAAAAGATTGTTAACTTTTTATGAATGGTGTGTTGCTAAAATGTATGAAATGCTTGAAAGCAGTCTCTAACGTAGTTGCAATACTGCTAGATCTAGCGACAAAGTTGCTAAATTGGCAACACTGGTGACAGCATAGATTTTTTAGAAAATTTAGAATTTCTGAGAAGTAGTCTTACACGGGTGTTTATTCTTTGTCCACAGGCTAGGGACACATTGTATGTATAAAGTATTTATTATATGAAAATTTTTGCTTAAATGACTGTAATTGTGGGTATTTCTCTCTAAAGAGGATTTATAACCTAGCCTCAAAAAGTGCTCTCCATGCAAACGACAATACCTATCCTAGGTCAATCGTACATAAATTGATCCAACACATTTATTGATACATACACCTATGTATGTAATCGCAAGCGAGTTATTACATTAAATACGGAACTCTAAAAACAAAACTAACGCTTCGAACGCTTCGGCTATTGTATTGCGTTCAACACGATTTTTAACGCCAACCATTAAAGTCCAATTTCCTCCAGCCCAAGCGCATCAAAACTTGTCATTCTACATCGCGCTGACGGAGTTTCTGAAATGATTGATACAAAAACCAATTTGTGGGACAACGTTCGTGGGTCAGTTGCTTCGTGGTAAGTCAGCACCGCTAAGCTGACAGTACGGTTGGCGGCTCCAGTATTGTACAGTTCAAGGGTATCAGTGATATGATATGATAGTACAGTGTGTGTGTGAGAGAGGTGGCAATGTTGGCACACAGGCTATAACGACCATTAGTCTGTGTGACGGCATTGCCCCGTGTGACGGTACATCTAGTCATAGTAGTTTTAGGCCACGAAGCGATAGCAACATAAAACCAACGAGGTTAGCGGGACCCACACTTTTTTGAATTTTTGGGACTGCAAACAAACGTCCCAGAAATAAAAGTAAAAAAAGGAAAAGGTCTAAAGGAAAAAGTCTAAAAAATTAAGTCCTAAACATAAATATGATGACCAAAGTCGTGTCTACAAAAAATTGGTAGAAGAGTTTGAGTTTTATATGCATTTTTATTAAGATATTCAAGACATTGTCACCCTGTACATCCAATTTTGTTTAATGCTACAGTCGAAAGTCATCATAAGAAATTATTAGGGTTGACACGTAATTTTTTTGGTCGCACTATGGCGTCTAAAATCCACCATTTGTTATCCTTGACGTTAATATATCAACTAAGTTAAATCGTATGCGCGACATTTTAAAACAGCGAACGATCAAAAAGATAGTCATACAAGAAGCGAGACTAACAACCAAAAGGACCAAAAGTTTAGCTCACAATCAGATACAGGGACGAAATGGTAGGTCTATATGGGGAGATAGACAGACGAGTAAGTAAGCATATTTATGGCTCGACCACTTTTGTCGCCTGTGTGTCTGTTTGTAAGTCCAACACCTGGACCCAAAAGACAAGTTTGGTTCAAATTTATCAAAAATTTAGTATGTCTAACACCTGAACCCAAAAAACAAGTTTGGTTAAAATGTATCAAAAATTTAGTAAGTTCAACAGCTGGACCCTAAAAGACAAGTTTGTTTCTAATGTATCAAAAATGTAGTAAGTCCAACACCTGGACCCAAAAAGACAAGTTTAGTTCAAATGTATCACAAATTTAGTAAGTTCAACAGCTGGACCCTAAAAGACAAGTTTGTTTCTAATGTATCAAAAATGTAGTAAATTCAACAGCTGTGGCCCGTTTCACGAAGCTACAAGTTACAATTTTACAAGTCTAAACCGGCAACATTGGTCATTATGCCCATTGCCAAAAAAAAAAGTTTGGTTTAAATGTATCACCTTTTTGGTACGATAATAACCAAAAGTTGAACCCAAAAAGTTGGGTCACGCTAACCTCATAGGTTATTCGTGCGTCGTTTCGCGGAATTGTGTATGAGTATTTGGTGGATGGATGGAACTGACGTTATGTCAAACTATCACAATGTTATCACACAGGTATTTATGACTAGTAAATCACTGTGACATCACTTTGTGACCCCTAAACTGTTCTCACTTAAAGTCTTTGATCTCTTTTTACACATCACATAACACAGCCGTCAACGTATTTCTGTCAGCTTGACGGTACCGACTTCCCGCGAAACAACGGACCCGAAGAAATGTCTGTCAAAATTGTAGTTATACCAACGAGTTCAAAAACTTCGATGGCGCGATGTAGAACACGCAACTTTGGTGCAGGTGGTTTAGACGAAATTGGACTTTACCGGTTGGTATTAGAAGTCCTGAGAAACGCCAAAAATGTACGTTGTTTTTATACTTAAAATTATGGGTTTATGTAGGTAGTTCAGCGGCAGGAAAATAATTTGTTTAAAAAAAGTATCTGTATTTAAGCATAACACAGTGGAATCAGCTTACACATGAGAATAGGAATATTGAATTATTTAAAAGGGCTATATAACAACTTCAAAATGAAAATGAAAAAATATTTTGCTAGTAGGCCATAAAGGCTCTTTTACATGTCTGAGTCTACCAGCGCTTCGGAAAATGGAAGATTCTGCTGAGAAGAAGCGCCGCAAGAAACTCAGCAGTTTATCCCTATTTTTTCTTCTCTTTTCAAAATAAATTACAGACCAATAATATACATAATGTACGCATACAGCAATATATGTAACTTTGCGTTACATTGAATACTTGTGGGTAGAAGGACCTTGTGCAAGGTCCGTCCGGATCGCTATTACCATCTTGTTCGCTAATCCTGCCGTTAGTGCCGATGTTGTGTTCCGGCGTGGAGAGCAAGACAGCCGGTGCAATTACTGGCACAAGAGGAATTCCACCTTTGCCCCTGGGTTGGCAACACATCTGTAGTCTGCTTGGTGATGCCCCAGCATTCCGTGCCTTGCGTTTGCCAATGTGGCGAAATTGGCAATCGCAAGGCACGGAATACTGAGGTTGCAGGTTCGAGTCCTGCCATTACCCTAGATTTTTTTTGTGTTCTACGTAGCATTTAAATAAAAGTAACGCTAACAAAATAATTCTGAAAAAGCGGAATATCTACGTTTCGTCACGTAATACACGCAATATATCTCGCTCAAGTTATCTTATCTAATCCTTCTCTTTATTTTTTTAAAGTGTTGCGTCATCGTCGTCATCAATACACGCAATATACCTCATGTACCTTGTCTAATCTTATCCTTAATTTCCTTACTAACCCCAATTTTTAGGGTTTCGTTTAAAAAGATAAAAAGGAACCATTGTGGTTAGAGACCGCCCGTCTATGTCAGAGCATATTTAGCAACAACCGGTGTTTTTGACTAGAAATTTGAAATAGTTTAAAATATTGCTTAAAGGACTCAATTTTCATAGAAAAAATATTTTTTAAGTTGCTTTGCATATGGGGTGAAAATTTCAAAATTACGCTGCTGGGTGAAATGGGATATCATACAAAAAAAACTTTACATGTTTGAAAACTGCTATTATTGTAGTGTTGTGTAGTGCAGTTTCTGAATAATGGTGAGAAATGTAGAAAACAACATTCCCACCCACTTATCTACGAAGTTTGTAAAATAAAAAATCATAGTCAATAGAAAGCTGTTAAAATATTATAGGGGAAAGAGATCTTTTTAACTACCACAGTTTTTAGGAATCTTTCAAGGACCTTTCACAAAAAAAAATCTCTGGTTCGGTTTTTTGCCATTCACGAGTTGTTTTGGTAAATAAATATTACACATCTTCTGCTGATACGGAACCCTTGGCGCTCAAGTCCAACTCGCTCTTTCCAGGCTTTTAGATATAATATAAAGTACAATGGAACCTAAATCACATTCATTCCCAAGTTCATAACTCCGACATACACAACCATGAGTTTCTCAGGTAAAGTGGTGATTGTGACAGGAGCCAGCTCGGGCATTGGCGCGGCCACCGCCATCTTGTTCGCTAAAGAGGGCGCCCGCGTCGTGATCGTGGGCCGAAACGAGGCCAAGCTCAGCAACGTCGCGCAGCAGTGCGCCGCGTACTCCGCGCCGCTCGTCATCCGAGCTGACGTCGCCAACGAACAAGAAGCCACCACCATCGTCCAGAAGACCGTCGACCACTTCGGGCAACTAGACGTTCTAGTGAACAACGCTGGAATAGCTCAATCTGCCTCGGTAGACGACCCGAATATCTTGAAAGCCTTCGACGCAGTCTTGACCACGAATTTACGCTCCGTTGTCCAACTGAGCAGTCTCGCTGCGCCACATCTAAAAGCAACTAAGGGTAATATTGTGAACGTTTCAAGCATCGCATCAGTGAAAGTTCTTGGGATGAACTACATGCCGTACTGCGTATCAAAAGCTGGTTTGGATCATTACACGCGCTGCGCCGCTTTTGATTTGGCGCCTTTTGGTGTCAGAGTTAATAGCGTCAACCCTGGGCCAGTGAAGACTGATATTATTGAAAACTCTGGCATGGCTGCACCAGGCACTGGTGATCAGGCTTGGGACCGGTTCAAGGATTTGACGGCTTTGGGCAGGGTGAGTGAGCCGGTGGAGATTGCTGATGTCATCGCGTTCCTGGCCAGTGACAAGGCAAGGAGTATCACCGGTTCCAACTACGTATCCGACAATGGTTCTCTTATGAAATGGCATTAAGTTTCTTTATCTTTATCTTTCTTTCCGTAGTATAAAGTAATTTCTCTCTCCGTTTCTGTATATTCTCATGTCTTCGGCCGCTTACTCCTTCTAAACCAAGCATTGAATTTTAATACGTTTTTCTCTGTCATGCAGTTAGTTTTTTAAGGAAGGTTTTTATATACGTTACATCCTATTAGTACCCATTCGAAGCCGGGATGGGACGCTAGTTTATTTTATACTTATTGCACCAGCATTGTCTTCTTACTTCCTATAATTAATAGATTTCATGTATTGTTTTGTTACAAATTAATGGAATATGCTTACATTCGAATAAAACACTAAAAATAAAGCAAAATTTAAATTGGAATGTCAAAATGAATTTAACCTCCAATAGAGATCGTCATAACAAAAACAAATATTTTAAAAAGAGAAAAAAAAATTGAAATTGTTTAGTCAAGAACATTAATTCTCCTAATTTTTCCCCTTTCTTAATTCGGGGTAAGCTTTACCATGATCTCGAATTTGGCAGGTCAGGTTATTACAATGAAACAACTTAAGTATAACTTGAATTTAGGACGTCCTCTGATGTAAAACGCAGCATATGTTGACGTCTTTACGGTATCTCGCCTTCCTGCAACGCTGGCTTTCCTCTACTAAGGCTGGGTCTGGGCAGAAGGACTATCGAATTGGTTATAGGCCCCCTAACGCCTGTCACTGAACTAGAAGCAATTTTTTAAATATTAGATTTTTGTTATGACGATCTCTATTGGAGGTTAAATTCATTTTGACATTCCAATTTTAATTTTGTTTTATTTTTGGTGTTTTATACTTTTTGTTTTTGGTCATGCTGACATATAAATCTTAATTTTGGTTTAAGTTTTAGTGCTTAATACTTTTTCTTGTTTTCTCTCATATAAATCTCTTTTTATCTCAATATAAAATCGTGTAATTTGATATTCTATACAAGTTATGTAATTTTATATTGACTGAATAAATAAACTTAACTAAACTAAAAATAAAAAAATAAACAAAAAAAGGTTTTTTATTTCTCATATAAATCTGTCTTCATCTCAATATAAAAACGTGTAATTTGACAATTTTATGCAATTAATGTAATTTTGTTTTGATTGGATAAATAAATTAAACTAAAAAAGGTTTTTTTTTTCAAAAAGGTGGGTCGCGTTTACCGAAAGGTGTAGGCAGCTCGCACTAAGTAGGCCATGTTCTCCTGAGTACTTTGTACATGTTACTTATAAACTTAACTAAAGGATAACTTAACTTAGATAAGTAAATAGGGACTAATCGTCAACTTAGCTCAGCTTGACGACACTGACTGACGCGAGACTGCCAGACCCATTGCAATGAACTTTCAAGTTACATTTAAGTTAATTGATTAAAAAACTTCAATAGTGCGATGTAGGATTACAACTTTCTATGCCGTTGGTTTGAACCATATTAAACTCTGAATGGTAGAGAATACGATCAAATTGGATGTACGTAATATTGTAAAGATTATATATTAGCAAAAATGGGTAGCTTTGTTTTCTGACCACCTGCCTTCTAGTTCAAACTTGATACAGTATGATTACGTCTTAAAGTTTGCATTTTACATTGAAGATTTTCATGTATAATCTAATAAAGTAGTTAGTAAGTTGTTCGCATCCGTGTGAAGCCAGGGCAGGTCGCTAGTAAGTATTTATATGTCAGATATTTGAACAAAGCTAATAATCGACCGGGTGCTTATAAGTCGAGCCTATAGCCCAATTAATTTCACAACCTCGTATCTACAAGAATTGTGTAGTTACAAAACCAACACTATGCCGTTATAATTAAAGTTGATTTCGGAACTACATAATTTTCAGCAGATATGCCGCCAACCAGACGCATGAAATCTCATCTTAACACTAATGGTTCTAAAACTTTCGCTTCATTGTGTTAGGACTAGGGATTGAAAACCCGGTTATTTTCTTAAGGAATAACCGGTTAAATCCGGTTTTCCTTAGAGTAAACAACCGGTTAAAACCGGTTTTTCTTAGAGAAGATAAGCGGGTTTGCATTCTCTAGTCAGCACTGTTATTCCTAAGCGCATCGGCGTCGGACTCGCCGTCGAAGCGTCGCCCCGTCTCGCTCACTCGAGCTAGCGCTAGAGCAAGACAGGGCGCTGCCCCAGCGTCGAGTTCTTCGCTGACCTGCTTAGAGAATAATTCTCCAGTGGCCTGTTTCACTAAGCTACAAATTACAATTGTACAAGTCTAAACCGGCAACATTGGTCAATAATGACCAATGGCAATGGGCATAATGACCAACGTTGCCGGTTTAGACTTGTAAAATTGTAACTTGTAGCTTCGTGAAACGGGCCACAGATAAGGGCTAACATTGTATTCGAGTCATGGACCTTATATGTTTGTTTATATATTTAAGTAGGTTTACCATTGTGACAAACTAGTGGATTGTGTCAATATAAGAAAGATGGAAACTGAGAAAAACTAATTTAATGAAATAAAATAAGTTGAGTAAGCCAGGCGGAGATGGCGAGACGATCTGGACACCTATTTGAAGAATTGGCCGGATATAGCCCAGGACAGGGAGATGTGGAAGTCAAGAGGAGAGGACTTTCCCGCAGTGGGAGACTCAACAAGACTACTAAAAAAAAGTTAGAAATATACAATATGGATCTAAAGGTGGACCTCGTGGTAGCAGCCAGTGAAGGACTTACTCGTGATAACCTCTTTAAGCTGTGCTGCTGTTACGAGGTCTCACAATGGTCAGTTATAAATATATACAAAGAGACCTGCTTGTCCTTCACAACCATTATGAGACAAAAACGTTTCGCAAACTGATAATTTCGCCAAACGCTTTTATTTCCGCTAAACTAAACATTTCGGGATTTTTATAAAACAAACCATAGACGTCGGTTACACGCTCATTCTGTCGTCAGTTCAGTCCATCATTCTGGTCAGAATGACGAGAGAATTATCGTGTAACCTGTCTCGTGTCGTGTCCGTCTGAACTGATCGTAACCGTGTCCATTTGTCATCATTCTGGCATCAGTCAAAACTATACCGAAATGATGGACTGAACTGACGCCAGAATTAGCGTGTAACCGACGTCTTACTTAACCTCTAAGGTTCTACACAATGATCCTGAAACAAATCCTGAATAGTTTACAGTTTTAGAAAAAAAAATATAATTTATTATTAGTTTAGTGATAAAAGTATATATATATCCGTCTTTAATAGCAGCTTTATAGTTGCTGAATTTGGAACTAGCTTAATGGTTATAAATTGTCCAAATACATAGTAATTTGTGTAATATTCTTTTGGGCGCCTTGGATTCTCTGTAAGTCCAACATGAGTCCTGATTTTAATAAATAATAATATTAATAATACTTAATATTTATTCAATTTAAATGCCAATGATATTAATGTGTTGCTATTAAGTTATTTAAAAAGATTTTAAATGTTTAACATTTAAAACTCAAAAACGAAAGCAATTTCGATTACAATTTTTTTTTATTAATTATTAGAGTCGTAGTTTTAAGCCGGATTCAACTTCAACTTTCGTACTAACATAGTATAGAAGTGAAACTTGTCTTCGGTTTAAAACTACGACCCTGAGATACTCCAGCAAAGTTTGAGAACCTCTGCTCCATTCGACGCGAGTAAAATTGAATCTCTTTGAGTTGCTTGCATTGTCACGTGAGTGCTTTTATGAGATTCTGACACACACACACACACACACACACACAAACTCAAGGCGTGATATGATCCGGTTGCGCTTAGAGATAAAGTTTTGTCTCCTTGGTTGTTTCGGGTGTCTGTAGACGGTGGTGCTCATTTACCATCAGGTGACCCACTAGCTCGTCTGCTGTCCTATTTTAGAGAAGTCAAAATAACTTTATTCAGTTCGAGCTTACAAGAAGCACTTATGGAAGCTGACAAATCTACACAGAAACCTGCTTTTAAAAGTTGAAACTGCATTTAAAGTGATAATATCTTTACTTGGATCACTTGGATTTAGGTTATGAGAAGCACTTACAAATGTCAGAAGATTTACCACCGCCTCGGAAAAATCTCTGATGAGAAAATACCGGCAAGAAATTAACAAGGTTTGTGCGGTGCGTAGTGCATAAATTTGCGGGTGGTAGGACCTTGTGCAAGGTCCGTCCGAATCGCTACCACCATCTTGCTCGCTAATCCCGCCATTAAGCAGCAGTGTTTGCAATGTTGTGTTCCGGCGTGGAGAGCAAGACAGCCGGTATAATAACTGGCACAAGAGTTATTCCATCTTAGCCCTCTGGGTCGGCAATGCATCTGCAATATACTTGGTGTTGCGGGTGTCTATAGGTGGTGGCGATCACTTACCATCAGGTGACCCACTTGCTTGTTTGCCTTCCTATTTCATAAAAAAGGGAATCATTTCTAAAAAACAAACTTAGAAATTATTTATTATACTTATCCTGAGTAGGTAAACATTATTTACCAGGGATCGCTAATGCAATGCGAATCATCGATTGCAAGCCATGATGGCACACTCGTACACACTCACACACACACACACACACACACACACACACTCATGCAGATACAAACGCTATAATATATTATAACTTCCCTCTTTTTAAGTTCCGGCTCAAAAATCATTGTACCAAAGGCAAACTAATCATCTCAAAGGAATTACCAACCAGCCAACTCCACACGCCCCTCCAAACTCCCGCGCCATCACGTATTCAAGACATAATATCAAAACTTGCCGCTAAAATAATTTTAATGGAATCTTGTTAATCCCCGGGCGGGGGGGGGGGGGGGGGGAGGGGTTAGTATAAAATTACATAAACATAAACTTAATTAAATCGGAACGTCTTGCGAGGAATTGTTCCACAGTGATAAATTAGTTTCGCCGCCATCTTGGAAATCTTTCCTTTATGTGGTGTTTGTGGGGAAATTGGGCTCGTTAGTGGGGGGACTTGTGGTGAAAAAGTGGGGGTGGAAGAGTACCATGGAATTCAGTAAGAAAGTATACTTAGAGGTTATTTGTGCTCACTTGTAATTTACTTGTGGGTCCTACTGAACAACAACGCAACATTATTCGGGCCCATTTTATGCAGGTCGTAACTTCCTTAGGTTATTTTGTTGTAACTAGGCCCTTAAGTATTTTGTTTTATTTTCTCTCTTATGTTGTGTGTAAAACGTCTTTCTTTCTTCTTGATTTTTTTTCTTTCTAACATTAGGTTAAGCTCTAATTTTTAACTAATAGACACGAAATTGGCAAACGCACGGCACGGATGCCAAGGTTCAAGTCCTGCCGTTACCCTAGTTAGATTATTCTTTTTATTGTCATTACATAGCATTTAAATTTTATAACAAGATTATAACCCATAGATGGTTGAAATAATAGTATTTTATGCAACTGTTGCATAATGAGTGTTTTAAGACCTAATTATGTACAGTTGCATACATTATTTTATCTACACACGTATTATAAGTACTCTATGATGGGTTCAGAAGCCATAGGGCAATGACCTGCATTGCTACTAGCTACTAGTGCTAGGTATTAAATATCTGTAGACTGTACACATTAAAATAATGTATTAAAAAATGAATTTGAACAAATATAAAAACAAATTAGAAAAAATCTCATAATAATATTGGTTGTTATAATGCTGGTCATTGCCTACGGTTTCTGAACGCATTATAGAGCATTTATGATATATGTGTAGATAAATAATTTTATTCTATTCTAAGCGATTACGAAAAAGGATTGTGCTGAAAGATGATGCAGCTGTGCAGTATTAGTAGAGTAAAACATTGAAGATTATCCATTGTGTTTCGATATTTTTAAATACTTTTCCTTCATCCCTTCTACATCCTTGTACAAAAAAAAGTATTAGAAAAATTGTTTCTTTAATGACAAAAAAATTGGTGTGTTAGTTGTTACAAGTTTCAGTAACAGTAAAATTTTTCACATTACTACATTATACCACAGTATACCTATATATAATTATACCTAGTCTAAAATTGATCTATGGGATCTTAATAAAACCCGGCCTAACTATGACCAGACATCGGAAGAGATCTCTTAAAGGAATATGTTAGTACATCACTATATCTCTTTTTAACCGACGAAAAAAAACGTTGGAGGTTCTTAATTCAAATATATTTTTGGAAGTTATGTTTTTGTTTGTACAATAATGAATTGAATAAAAACACAGTATGTACACACTAACTAAACAACTGAAAACTAAAATAAAACTAAAACTTACAAATAAAACAGTTGTTCCAAATCGCTACCTAGTGGTAGGGTGCCAAGAAGACTGGCAGCATTGCCACGTTGTATGGCAATGCTGATTCTTTGGGCAAGGAATGTTCCATAATGAATTTACATAGATTACATAAGTCATCGCGGCGCGAAACGCAAAATAGTTGGCCGCAAGATAACTAGTTGCGATAAGTAGTTATATAATTAATAAGGCATAACCTACCGGTTGGGTCTTGGCGTCGTGTTCACCCCCAATGCCACTTTAGACTAGACCAATTGGTATACAAATATTACCAACTAGCAACTTGCCCCGGCTTCGAACGGGTACAATTATAGCTATGGCATGTAATTTTCATAAAAACTTTCCTTTAAACAATCTCTAAATAACGCTGAAAATCGTATCAAAATTCATTGCGTGGTTTAAAAGGAGTGGGCGGCCGAAGGTATGAAGACAGACAGACGTGAATAGCAATTTTGTTTTACACTATGGAAAGAAGTTATGTTAAGTTATGGAAAGAAGTTATGTATAAAAAAAGGACAGATCGATCGACATTTGCATTTCAATTTTCTGTGCAAATAGTCCCTCAAAACAAAGCCTTTTCAAATAAACAGACGCAACCACATTACCTATTCATATCTAACTCTTAAAATCTACCCCTTTGAAGAGGTACCTACTTACACCTCCCACCCCTTATCTTTAAGGCCGCCATCCCGCGAACTTACAACTACCTATAAAACTTAATACTGCGAAACTAATTAATACCACTATATCCATATTATATAAACGAAATTTTGAGTGCCACCGTCTTGGCGTCTCAGGTGGCACCCCCTGGGCCCCCCGTTTCACCCCATTTCACCCCCCACGCCCACCCTTGGGGGGTAAATTCGCGGCTCGATTCCGCGGCACTTGAGGCGAATAAATAACGTGCTATGTACCTTTATGCTCGTGTAGTACATAAGAGGGTACATAAGAAACTAGGAGGGCCTTAGAAATTTAGAATGTTGGTATGTTCATGTAAAAATACAAGCTGCTTAAGTTTAAGATCATTATAATATCATGATCTATCTATGTATGTCTTTCTATCTATGTCTTTTAAAGAAAGAGTCATTTCGGAAAGTGTTTTCAGAAATGGGTCGCTCCAATTCTAAAGGTGCGATATATGTTCTATTTTGTATTGTTGATACAAGTGCTTACTAGGAGGTCTCAAACCTACCTTTTTGTTAAACCAAGTCTGTAACCAATAAACTATTTTTATTTTTAAGTTTTTTAATTTTTCCATTCACTTCTGCGATTTCATAATAACTTGGGTAGATAATAACATCACATATTAGTTACATGTTTGGTAAGAAATACAACATTTAAAGTCAAATCTGGACGTTTGGGTCAAGTATGGGTATCAAATTCTCATATCAAAACTACACTAAAACGAGGTCATTTTACGGGATTTTGCGAGATTTTACGGGATAAAAGTATTTTATGTTTTAATCCAGAACATGATCTATCTGTCTACTAAATTTCATATGGGCAGTGGTGATGACTTACCATGAATGAGGTGACTACTTGCTCGTTTGCCTTCCCATATAAAAAAAAGTCGCTCCAAAAATGTACGCAACTAAAAGTGTACTGAAGTTTCTCATGTACTCAAAATTCCCAAATTCCCAAAGAACAAGTTATCTTTTCGGTTCTGTTTTCTTACAATTTATTGTCATAAAACTAGAACTTAATCGGAACCTGTTCGTAAACTATGACAACCCTTTTGGAGTAAAGTGAGAAATTTGAACCTGTTTAGAGGTCGTGGGTACAGTTCCCGGTTTGGTTTGGATTTAGGGTCTCGAATAGAATAGTGGTATGTTCACGGCTAGCGGTAAAAGAGGGTGGCCAGAGTTATTGATAAGTTAAATAGTATCTTAATGTCTCACTAAGTTAGTAATCCATAGAAAAGTGTTCCATTATGGACTGAGCTTAACTGAGCAAAACCACTGAGGAAGAAACATGGATGAAGGATTATCGAAGTGATAAAAAAACCATAAGTAAGTATGTATTATTACAATTTATGACAAAAAATATATATAAAGTTTAAATATTTTTTATTAAATTGTTAAGAAAAACAGAAATAAACACTTTTTTTTAAATAAAACAAAAAACATAGACCAAAAGATAGAATAAAAGAGCTCGAAACGTCGGGAGTGAGATTCGTATACACATGATATAAAAATAGACCGTTTTCTGTTTATTTCAATGTCTATAAGTCACGATATCATAAGAAATTATTAAAAAACTCAGTGTTGCGGATTGGTTACTTAATAAAAAATTATTAAAATTTGAATGTATGACTTTTATAACAGTGTTAGTCAATCAATGTATGTAAGAATGTAAAAAGATGTTGTTCACGGTCGGGCTCGGAAATGATTTTGTAAATATTCTTCATTGATTTGTCAATATTTGCATTTTAGGAGTTTCATAAAGCGTGAATATTTTTGAAATTATTAAGAATATTCAAAAAATCAAAACATACAAACCTAGTTCTAGGGCATGATGACATCATGTAAAAAAATCATGGCTATGGGTTAAAGTTTAGAGGGTGGAAAACGTTATCGCCGTTTGTATGGAGAGCGCTGGGTTCACACTCCTCTTAAATACGATATAAAAGAAGACGTACGACTGACTGACAAAGGCAAAAAACAAACTAAAATGTAACAAATAAGGGTTTTCCAAGGAGGTCGCATAAGCCTGACGCTAACAGGGGTGCATATTTTGAATCTCACCAGGTGACTAGAGCTCACCAAAATGGCCGAATCTCTATGAAAAACGGCTATTTTGGCAAGCTTTAGTTACCCGGTGAGATTCAAATGCAATTTTTAAATCTCACCAGGTGACTAAAGCTCACAAAAATGGCCATTTTGGCGAGCTTTAGTCACCCGGTGAGATTCAAAAATCGCACCCCTGATGTGTGGGGAAATAAATCTGTAAAACCGTCATCGCAGCGCATTATTCTAACATCCACGTCATCCGAACACACTACCTACCATCGCCTTTTTTACCCGACTACGGCAAAGCCAAAAGGAAGGGTTATGTTTTTACTAAAACTAACTAACTACACCTATTTACCTCGCGTCTTAAACAGCCTAAACTAAACACGATTTATCACCCCCCCTGAAATACCTAAATCACCTGTGTCAGCCGTCATTAATTCATTTTAAGACGTTCCCCCGCAGTCCACATTTGCATATTACAAAGTATGGAAGTTCGCTAACGAAGTGCGCGGGGAGGGGAGGGGAGGGGAGAGGAGGACGGGGGGGGGGGAGGCTAAGGTTGCTGTAAGACGGGGAATTGGATGCAGGGACGGATTTGACTAGCGGTATTTAATCTAGATAAATCTTTTTATTTTCTTTAAATAGTCTAGAATAAAGTCTCTATCGGCCTGTTTGTCTCCAATATCTGCGGATGTTTACTCTTTTTAAACTATGCAACGGATTTGATGTAGTTGTCACTGTAATTTAGAGAGTTTTCGGAAGGTTTTTTACTCATTGGGTATAGTCGACCAAGAAATTGCTTGACCACTTTTGAACCTTATACTTTTGTAATACGATTGAAAAGTGGTCAAGCAATTTCTTGGTCGACTATACATCCTAATTGTATCAGTGTGTAGCCGGGGCAGGTCGTCAGTATAATCCTACTAATATTATAAATGTGAAAGTTCGTATGTTTGGATGTTTGTTACTCAATCACGCTAAAACAATTGAATGGATTTGGATGTTTGGCACACATATAGTTTATAACCTGGATTAACACATAGGATACTTTTTATCCCGTAAAAATGCATAGTTCCCACGGGATAGCGATAAGTGAGTTATACGCCGCCGTGACGTCATGAGCAGCAGAGCAACTAATTCTCATTAATTTGTCCAGGAAATATTGCAGATTGCATGTTGGGGGCACGTTTGCTTCATTCAATTAAACAACTCTATGCGGACGAAGTCGCGGGCAAAAGCTAGTAAATAATAAATATACTTTGAAACGAATAACAGCTGAAATAGGCTCTTAATAAGTAAAGGTTGTACTATATACTAATCTATGCATTGAATAAGTTACTTATGTTTTTTTTTTATACAACATAGGAAGGCAAACAAGCAAGTGGGTCACCTGATGGTAAGTGATCACTACCGCCTATAGACACCTGCAACAACAAAGAGAGTGCAGATGCGTTGCCAACCCAGAGGGCTAAGATGGAATAACTCTTGTGCCAGTAATTACACCGGCTGTCTTGCTCTCCACGCTGGAACACAACAGTGCAAGCACTGCTGCTTAGCGGCAGGATTAGCGAACAAGATAGTGGTAGCGATCCGGACAGACCTTGCACAAGGTCCTACCACCCGCAAAAGGATGAATAGGGCAGGATGGGGCACAAAGGTTCGTATTCGTAACTTAGAATCGAGTTACTGTCAAGTGTATCGTCTTAATGTGGCAGTAAGGATAGCAATATAGTATCTACCCTCTCTAAAAAAATGTATTTTCTTCGTTTCAATTCTGAACCTGAAAAAAAGGAGCTTATAACTTTATAAATCGTATATTGAACCGCCGATCATCTTCATCGGTATTAATACTGTCTGTATTAAACTGTTTTGTATTAAATAAAATATTAACTTTAATTCAAGCTCCCAGCTCCGTCCCTGGCCCCCTCGAGAGCGGAGAAAGATGAAGGAAATGAAAATGTACGACGCAAAAAGGGGGAACCCCCCGGAAACCCCGAAAATTGTATAAAGAGGGGCCCCGATACCTTTCGCAGATAAGCCCTTTAGGGGGGCATTACTCTTGCAGCCATCTGGAGTTCTTATCGTCTTGAGTAATTTCCTAGTCTGAGGGATGCGGGTTTAGGATGTAGTTATGAACTCGCGAATGAGGTAAGAGGCGTTTACTTATCTTTATCTTTACATTAGATAATTTATCTTTTTATAGTATTCGCGTGGAATTATTAGCCTATGTCCGCCAGGGATAGTGTAGCTTTCTATCTGTGAAAGAATATTTGAAATCGGTTCAGTAGTTCCAGAGATTACCCCCTACATACAAACAAACAAAGTTTACTCTTTATTATATTAGTGGTGACTAATGGACGCGCGCGACTTCGTTCGTGTGGAATTAGTAGCCTATGTCCGGCAGGGATAGAGTAGCTTTCTATTAGTGAAAGAATTTTTGGAATCGGTTCAGTAGTTACAGAGATTACCCCCTACATAAAACAAACTAACAAACAAAGTTTACCTCTTTAATATATTAGTGCAGATTAGTGTCGATGTAGACAACTTCACTACTAACAATCAAAGATTTATGTATACACTAGACACGTTGTATTAAATAGAAAAAATTACACACTGAGTTACGGTACACGGTGCGCATCTCAATACGGAATTTCCAGTTCAACGGACAGCGGCTACCTTCTGAACCCGAAAATAGTGGTGTTAAAAAATTTTACTAATCGATTAAGTGTGATACATAGAAGCGCCTACTTCTTACGCTTGCGCATATGAGTTTTCGACCATTTACCGTAACTTAATGCGAGAATGTTTCTGTTTCAGTGTAGTAGGGGAAATATATTCACGTACCACAATAGAACCCTATCGCAATGACGCGACGCGTTAAACGCCAGGCTATGTCATACAAATGTCATGCGTATGTCTCTTCGATTAGGTTCTACGGTGGTACGTGTTTCAATTTCCTTGACTGTACAGATACGCAGTAAGTCTTTGTTATCAATAAGTTGTTACCACTTTTGCACTGACATGAATAGACGATGAATTTCAAGCACTTTCAATCGGGATCAGATTTTTTTTATGAAATAGGAAGGCAAACAAGCACGTGAATCACCAGATGGTAAGACACCCGCAACACCAAGGAGATGGCAGATGTCCTTGTGGCTGATAGTACCATTACTGCACTAACATGACTAGACGATGACTTTCAAACAATGATATTATAATGAATGGATGTACAGTGTCATATTAAATGACAGCAGAAAAACGGCCCGACATAAGAATATAGGTTGGCGCCAATGTTACAAATGCAAATTATTTGTTTACCATTTATAGTCATTGGATTTACAACTTTACGTCTAACTGAATAAAATAATAATTAATTAAGTTTCGTTGCAAATAGGTTTTTTTACAAAATAATAACATTGACAGTGCCGTCCGTCCGACAGACTGACAGCGCGAGCGATCGTTGATTTAGTGTACTTTTCTTACTTTTGATGCGGCCGTTTTTAAACGCTGACTAGAAGTCCATTAGTTATAGGTCAGTGCTTTCAAACACTTCCAATCGGTGATCAGAATAATCTGAGCCGTAACAAAGCTTCGGTATGGAATTAAACCGACGACACAACGTACTAACTGAACGCTATGTAGGTATGTATTAGGTATTTCAGGGGTCAAGGCCGGCCGACTGGACGCCAGGGTATTTAGGTATTTGTAAGGTTCGCACACCAATGCAATTGTTACAAATCTGTGAATATACAGTAATGTATTTATCTGGACTTCAGTGCCAAAAGGCGGATAGTCCAATTTTACCAAAATCGCCATTAAAAAAAAATACTCGATTTTTTGCCTTCTTTCGGACCATCTAATAATTATACCGCTATCTCGTTTATTTCCAAACGAGATAGCGGTTTTATTTATGAATTCATCGATCTAAATGGAAAAGTGTGCTAAAGAGCCCTATGCCGTGTTGAGGGGCGAAAGGAACATGATGATGATGATGATCTCGTTTATTTTGCTGATACAGTTAGCATCAGAAGTAGATGAACGGATGAACTGCTCAAAAATGATGCGTACTCTAACACCTTAATTCATAAATCCTTCGTAAACCTGTGTTAGTTAACAGTTATGTCTTCATCTGTCATTGTGACGTTTGCCCTAGAATGATGGGAACAAAACATTTTCGTATGTTAGTTAAAAGACGTAGGCATTTTTTATGAATAAGGAAGTAAATTTTTACAATAGCGTTGTGTGTAGATTTTTGAGCTAATCGTCCGATTAGTTATTTTTAATGACTGTACTAGTTACTTATTTAAATTCACTTTTTACTTTAGTCATTAGTACTGTCCTATTGTTGGATATAGGCTTCCCTTTCTTACTTTGACGCTTTCCTTATTAAGAATCTACTGTGTCACAATGGCTAAGATGGCACAATCGCCAATCACGGCCAATAAGAGGCACGTGCCGAGTGAGCCAATAAGTGTAGGCATGTTAATAGCGCGCTGCGAGATGCCGCCGCGTCCGACACAACAATGTGCCCGTCGGATCCTACCACCGACTTTTAGAATATTCTTAAAAAGTCAAACAACTCATTTATTCATTCATTTTAGTTACTTATTAAGACAAGGAAATACACTGTCCATGCAAATAATGAGTACTAATTATTATTAATGTATTTGATTCGTATTATTATACTGTTGATCTACACGTCATTAATGTTCTAAAAGTAATTAATGGATCACTCATTATGGCACTCCCTGCAACAGATAGTGTTGTATTGTATACCTACAATAAACACTATCTGTAACTATCTGCTACAAAATATAGGACAAGCAACAAATACAATACCTAAGGATGCATTTAATGTGTCTGAAAACCAGATTTATAATCACCGTTTTTTCTGCAATAGATTGTAAAAAAGTAAATATTTAGTTTGTCAGATTTAGTTCTTATCTAAAATGATTATCATGAAATTCCTGTCACGGCATTTACGGCCACTGAAAGGCACGTGCTCAATGAGCCGATAAGTGTCTTTACAAGGTAGGTATTGTACCTCAATTTTTCAAAAAATTGTGTCCTAACCTAACCTATACATTAAAGACATTACTGATTGACAGACTAACTGCACAGCCTAAACCGCAACCCAAATCTAAACCGCAAAATATAGAAACATGAAATTTAGAACATGTGTTTCTTAAAGTAGTTGGTGTAAGTGCTCTAAAAAGGATTTTTTTTTAATTCTACCATTAAGTAAAGAGATTAAAAGGGGAATGAAATTTAATATATTACTAAATAGACGTATTCGTAGCAAAAAGCTAACAAGAACATGGTTTGGTAAACATTATCCTACTAATATTATAAACGTGAAAGTTTGTAAGTGTGGATGGATGTTTGTTATTCTTTCACGTAAAAACTACTAAATGGATTTGGATGAAATTTGGCACACATATAGTTTATAACTTGGATTAACACATAGGATACTTTTTATTGCGTAAAAATGCATAGTTCCCATGGGATAGCGATAAGTGAGTTATACGCCGCCGTGACGTCATGAGCAGCAAAGCAACTATGTAATTCTCATAATTTGTCCAGGATATATTGCAGATTGCACATGTTGGGTGCACGTTTCCTTGATTCAATTAAACAAGTCTACGTGGACGAAGTCGCAGGCAAAAGCTAGTAAGAAATAAGAATTAGGTGAAAATCGGTCAGGAAATTTGAAATACATTCGTCTTGTCACCGGTGAGTTCCAGAATACGATAGCTTGACCCGAACCGGTAGTAGGGGGTGAGTCCAGTATTGTGGGTCAGTTGAAACCGGCGAGACGCGGTCACCAGTCAGCGACTGTTTAATTACGTCAATTATTACCCTATCGTGGGTAAATGTGGTGCCCGGACACGTGGGTAAGGTTCGGTAGGGTAAAAAGAACATAGGCAACTTTGGTAAATAAATTGGCTGTTTGACGGTAACACTCAAACGCATTTTTTTATGAATAGGAAAGCAAACAATCAAGTGGGTCAACTGGTGGTAAGGGATCAGCACCAGGAGATTGCAGATGCATTGCCAACCCAGAGGGATCCAACTAAGATGGAATACCTCTTGTGCCAGTAATTGCACGGCTGTCTTGCTTTTCTCGCCGGAACACAACAGTGCAAGCACTGCTGCTAAGCGGCAGGATTAGCGAGCGAGATGGTGGTAGTGGTCCGTACCTTGCACAAGGTCCTGAAATTGGTGAAAAACCATGCGTTATGGGTGCGAAGCAATGCCGTACTAGTCCTTCTAAACTTACTAATATTTTAAATATGAAAGTAATAAAGTTTGGACATTTAGATGTTTGGATATTTGGATGTTTAGATATTTGTTCCTCAGCAATCACGGGTTAACGACTGAACGGATTAAGATGAAATTTCTTAGGTTCTGGATTAAAAGTATAAGATAGTTTTTATCTCAGGAAATGATCGGAAAAAATCATGCGTGCGAAACTGTGAGTAGAAGCTCGTCAATAATAAATAGATATAAAATATGACCCTTTTAATTATTCAAAATATGGGATATTTGTTTTAAAAAAAGTCTGTTTAGCGTTTTTGTTGAACTTTTTTTTGAGCGTAGATGTAAGTGACAGAATAAGTAGGTACCAGCAAAAATAAAGTCATTAAAAAAAAAGTAGGTACCTTTTATATACAATATAGATTATGCAATATAGATTAGGTATTTATATGAAAATTAATTTCAAAACGATTCATTTCATTATGATTCGGAAATCACAGGCAGACGGCATTAGTGGCATCAGTGAGATGGTAGGAGGAATTTATATAAATTTTACAATACTTTACTGTAATCTGTGAAGTAAAAGTTTTTTTAATTCGAATACTTACAATAAAGTATTTCTTGATTTTTAAATTTTCATTTAACATTCATTTAAATCTATGAATTGGAAATCGGCTTTTGAAATACCTTCATTTTGATATCCCACTCAGATCAGACTTTGTTAATTTTTATAAAAACATAATCATTTTTGAATTTCGATTAATTTTTTAGATTATTCAGAGGGGCCACCATTGAAATAACTATTAAACCGAAAAGGTTCTCAAAATTGTCTAAACCTGCCATTGGAACTCATTAGCTCATGCCAACGGTGTTAAAGTACCTACAGAGTTTTGAACACCTTGTATTACTTTCTCCAAAATATGTATATTACCTAAATTATGGTTCAATCTCGATACGACAATTGTCAAGACAAAAAAGGCAAGCAAGTGTCAAATGGAATAAATTAAAAAAAAACACAATAAGCCATCTTCACCCTTCTTCTAAAAGCACTGGCACAATGATACCTGCTTCTTACAACAGGTTTTAAAAAAACACAATCGAATGGGAAGGAGGGAAAGAATCCCACAAGAAATTTAAAATTGGAACGTCGCTTGATCGATCCGGTTTTTATTCGATTTTTGAATTAAAAGATAAAATTGAACCGGTTTTACTTAGAGGTTAGAAATGTCATGGGAATTTGTTAGATATTTTTGTATGTTAACTTGATTATTTTCAGGTTTTCATGTGAATTATGTGGGGATCGGTTTCTAAGGAATTCAAAGGGTGGCGTTTGTTAAATTAATAGTTATAAATAAAGTTTACTCTTATGTTGCGAGGAATTAAAATTTAAAAAAGCCGGTACCTATCGCAATTTGGATTAATAATAAGTAGAGCGTATAATTATATTAAATTTCTAAAATAAAGTTAATTTCTATATGATTTTCTTTACATAGGTAGGTACTCGTTCTTAGTACAGTCAAGGAATTTAATTCCCTACCCATTTCGTTGAAATGTCGTCTGACATTCGCAATGCATTAAGGTCGATATGTCAAACTAACGTCTTGGTCTATAGCTCTTATGGTGACAGTTTGCTATTTGCTATTGAACCTTAGGTGGGTTGGAAATTAAATTCTTTGACTGTACCAGAACCAAACTGTTTTTACTTTTAGGGTTCCGTGTCAAAGTTTGAAGATAGGTAACCCTTATGTGTGTGATTGTAATCACTTCGTTGTCACTTCCGTCTGTCTGTCATGTTTTTAAACGGATTAATGATCCCAGCTGAAATTTGGCACAGTTGTAGAAGCAACAAGCCCGCACAACATGAATAACAAATAGCTAAGATAAAAAAAATATAATTACATATATTATATTCAGTAAATATTATTACTAAAAAAAATCTATGAAAGTTCGTTAAAAATCTTCTTTCACCAACAAATCGGTATGTTATTCGATAGCTCTAAATGTAGCGTAGTTGGTTTCCCTGAAATTATGCAGCGTAAACATTTTTCGTCAAATTTTAATATTGCATTGTTTAAGAGACATCTTCGAAACAGTCCCCTAGACAATACCAACTAAATACGATGGACTTTTTAGCTATTAATAATTATAGTAATAACATTTTAACGTTTCTATTTCCCTATAAATATCAAACAAAGAAGCCCTAAAAACCGAAACAAAATAATAACTCAATCCAGCCAACATGGCAAAACAAAACTCGAGCGATTCCATCACTTCATACCGCCGCTAGACGGCACTAACCTAATTCCCATACAAAACGATCTAAAGCGCCCCAAAGCGCTGCATCGCTGCCGAAACACACCCCTACATCTATACCATAAAGCAAACATATAGGTCCGTTCTAATTCCTTTGAGAAATTTGAATTCCGAACGCCTAGCCCGCCATCTTGCGCAAGACGTCGATAGAGAATAACTAGTTTCCCGCGTATTTTTTTCAAGAACGTCTTAAGTATACCATTTTTACGCCACTATAGCCCTTACGCCGTCATCTTACGCTAGTGAATCGCTCGCGTAAAAATGTTGCCACGTTCCGTCTTAGCGTTAAATTAGAAACGACTTAAGTCAACTCTGCTACAATACATGTTTAACTCTATGTTTTGCTACTTAAGTTTAAATTTATACGGTTATCAGTTGCATTGTAAGATGTTTTGGTCGTGTGACAATAAAATACTATAACAATGCATGTGGTTAAACTAATGCCATCTCGTTTTACTATCATAGTTCGACACGCGTTAGAAAGAGTCGAAGGTATACGTAATGTAAAGTGGGCGGGGCTTGATAGTTTGATAGTGGAAGTTTGGAAGAAGTTTGGAAGAGGGAGAATTTTATTGAATTTTCGTTTGGTTTCGTTAGGTTGGCAATGGAGGGAACGGAATTTCAAGATGTCTCCAATTCGCGTTGATTTTGTATTTCGTTTTTTTGTTGAGATTTGGAGGTTAGTTTTGTTTAGAATAAAAATAGTGCTATGTTTTGTTAAAAAGTCTTTGATTAAATTCACCATTTTACGCATTATGGACTAATGCGTAAAAATTATGTTTTGATAATCTTATAATGTAGGTACACCTTACTATTTTTTTTTATTAATTTTTAGATTACCTTAAAAAAAATTAAATAAATGATAAATATTACATCAAACAAAACAAAGTCATTTAATTTTTTTCGGTAACTTAAAGTTTTTAACTTTAACTTAAAAGAAACAAGATTAGGATCTTAATTGTCATAAATTAAAAAATAAAAAGATATCTACAGGTTGCTGAAGTTCACAGATGCGCTAATAACCTATGTTTTTTAAGATGAGAAGAGTTATTTACAATCTTTTTGTCTTTTTTATTAACTACAACTAAATATATAAATAGAATTTTTAAAAAACATTATACTGAAATAATATAATTTATCTACACATACATCATAAATGCTCTATAATGCGTTCAGAAACCGTAGGCAATGACCAACATTATGACAACCAATATTATTATGAGAATTTTTCTAATTTGTTTCTATATTTGTTCAAATTCATTTTTTATTACATTATTTTAATGTGTACAGTCTATAGATATTCAATAGGTACCTAGCACTAGTAGCTAGTAGCAATGCAGGTCATTGCCCTATGGCTTCTGAACCCACCATAGAGTACTTATGATATGTGTGTAGATAAAGTAATGTATGCAACTGTACATAATTAGGTCTTAAAACACTCGTGTGATCTTATTATGAAATAAATGTATGAATAAAACCACACTCGTGTTTTAAGACCCCTCATTATGCAACAGTTGCATAAAATACTATTATTTGTAACTAATAATATAATAAATAGGTAATCTTTTTTTTGTCATTAATAGAAAGCTACACTATCCCTGACGAACATAGGCTACTAATTCCACGCGAACGAAGTCGCAGGCGTCCGCTAGTAATTGATATTATTTGTATTGTAAAAACACATTATAACCATTTCGTCGGAAATCGTAATTAAAATGGGAAGAAAACAAGCATGCAGCGAATAAGAGGAGTGATATCGCCGCCCATGGAACTCATTAACCCCAAGAGAACCACTGACCTGTTGCCGGCCTTAAGCCGGCACCGTACAAAACACGCTAACAAGTCACTTCACGCCATACAATTTGTGCGAGGTTCGTCCGGATCGCTACCACCATCTGTCTCGCCAAGCAGCAGTGCTTGCACTGTTGTGTTCCGGCGTGGAGAGCAAGACAGCCGGTGAAATTACTGGCACAAGAGGTATTCCACCTGGGTTGGCAACGCATCTGCAATCCATTTGGTGCTGCGGGTGCTATGGTGATCATCTTACCATCAGGTGACCCATTTGCCAGTTTGCCTTCCTGTTGTAGATAAAAATTTTAATAAAAAAACACGGGTGACACCTTTAGGATGATAACATAAAAACCCTGCGTAAAAAAATCTCCAAATGACAGTGAAAACTGTATCAGAATCCATTGCGTGGTTTAGAAGCAGTAAGATGTCGAATATACGAGGACGGACAGAAATGGATATCGACTTTGTTTTATCTTTACACTAGCGAAGATACACTGTAATAATTCAGTGGTACGATTTTTGAATCTCACTAGGTGATTAAAGCTCACCACAATGGCCGTTTTTCATAAAGATTCGGCCGTTTTAGTGAGCTTTCACCAGGTGAGATAAAATTGCACTGGGGTGCAATTTTTGAATCTCACCAGGTGACTAGAGCTTACCAAAATGGCCGAATTTCTATGAAAAACGGCTATTTTGGTGAGATTTAAATGGATTTAAATGAAGTGATTTCAATTTTTGAATCTCACCAGGTGACTAAAGCTCACCAAAATGACCGAATCTCTATGGAAAACGGCCATTTTGGTGAGCTTTAGTCGGCCGGTGAGATTGGGGTGTAATTTTGAATCTAACCAGGTGACTAAAGCTCACCAAAATGGCCAAATATTTGTGAAAAATCGCCATCATGGTGAGCTTTAGTCACCCGGTGAGATTCAAAAATCGCACTCCAGGACAGACAGAAAAAAATTGCGAGTTTATTTTATACTATGCTAAGATAAAGATGAAGATAGAACCTCTAAAGCAGTGTTTTTCAACCTGTGGGTCGCGACCCCCTGGGGGGTCGCGAAGCTTCTGTAGGGCGGTCGCCAGAGGTCGAGAGAACTTCAGTAAAAAAAGAATAAAGATTAAAAAGAATATGTATTATGTACTTATATCTGAATCCTAATTATGGAGACGCATAAAAACGTCGTATGGAATAAATATTTGTAACACTAACATACATGATAAAAAAGCGAAGGGTCGGGGGGTCGCGGAATATTTTTTCATACCAGGGGGGTCGCATCATGAAAAAGGTTGAAAAACACTGCTCTAAAGTAAAGACGCTATACGTTCCTGTCTGTCCTAAATCCTTATAGTGTATGTTCGGCCGCCTTCTCCTTCTAAACCACGCAACGGGTTATATGGTTTTCACTTTCATTTAGAGTGGTTTTTACTGAAGGTAATAACTGTAATAACTGTAGAATTGTTATAAGTTTATGTTAACGAGTGGACTGTATAAACTATGCTTCGTGCTACGCTATTGGAAACACAACTTACAGAGTTTAAAAAGGCTTTTATTCAGCACAAATACACGTTCACTCCGCCTTATGGGAACCTGACAGACCAACTGCCAGGCGGAGTGGAAAACAAAACTTTTTAAATTCAAAAGTATTACCATTTTTAAAGAATATTGATTTAAAGGAGGCCGTGTGGCAGCAGTCAGTCGCCAACAGTTTATTTCACTTTATAATTAGTGACCTCAATGTAAAATTTTGCCAATGTTAATTTAAATAATAAATTGTGTTGTATATGCGTGTACCTACACTTGTAAAGGTAGGATTTGGTGATACTATACTGAACTTCTCAGAAATTATACCCCTGAAAATTTATAACCCAAATTCCATACGCAATAAAATTCATTTCATTTAATTTCTTTATATACATTACATCTTGCTCGACTTTATTCGTGCAAAGCTGGGCCGGGGCCTAGTCTACGCTATTATAATAATAATAATAATAATAATAACGGTCTTATAGCGAAGAGTCTCGACCAACACCTCAAGAGACTCTCGCTAGAAGGTTGGATCAAGGGTCAGATACAAAAGGCGGTACTCCTGGACACGTCACGAATAGTCAGGAGATTCCTCACTCTGCAGCCCTAACCACCGGTAGCTTGAGCCCTGCCCCGCTGCCGGCGGCACTCTAGGTTAGGTTTTTATAATGTTTGTATATTTTGTATTGATATTGTTTTATTGCTTTTTATAGAAATATTGTAATAACTTGACCAAAGATTTTAAATAAATATAAAATAATAATAATTAATCTTTATTTCGGACAAAGGTATCCATAGAAAAAGTTAGTAATTACATTTAACGTAAGAATAGGGTTAGTAAAATAATAAAGAGGTAAACTTTGTTTGTTTGTTTGTTTGTTTGTTTGTTTGTATGTAGGAGGTAATCTCTAGAACTACTGAACCGATTCCGAAAACTTTTTCACTGATAGAAAGCTATGCTATCCCTGACGGACATAGGCTACTAATTCCATACGAACGAAGTCGCGATCGTCCGCTATACTATATATAGAAAAGATAAAGATTTGAATAAGGAACGAATTGAGTGTGACTTAAAATGTCTAAGACATTTGACTTCCCTGCTCTGAGTCTCGGCTTGCACGTATTAATGAGCTAATGAGGCGAATTTGCTTCGGCCGCCATTGGGCAGCTGACCGCTGGACACAGGCGACCGTGGAGTCGACATTGTTGCAAAAAAAAAATTATGCAAAAAAAACATTGATAAAATAATTTTATTAAACGTAACCGAGTTTTGTCTACCTTTTACATATGTGACTGCTGATCTAGTGTAATGTGTACCAAAGTAGAGATTTACAAATAAATCGTCAAATGTCTATCATCAGCAAATTGTTTTGTTAGTTTAAATGAACTTTGATCATCATTAAACGAAGTTACGACTAACCAAATTTGTTCAGTTATCACTTTTTTCAGTGTTTCCGAGTTCATACCGAAAGAAATAGAATTCATTAAAATTTTTGTAATCGACTTTTTAATTTTCGATTTTACTTTATTTTTTATTCAGTATGGTCATTAAAATCGTATAAGTATAATTATTATATCATAGATATTGTGCATCCTTTTCGAGTTCAGAATGAAATTAATTTAAAATTAAATGCCTATGCATTTTTCTTTCAATTCGGCAATGTTCACCGTTGAACTTAGGCACAGAATATATTCCAAAATACATGAACATGTTTTTTTAATACGTGGTCCATAGTATTGGTTACAAGGAAAATACTTTCATTTAAACATAGACACATACGAGTATGTCTCTCCAAACACTTCCACGACAAAACGAAATAATTTAGATTAAAGGACAATAAAGAATATTAGTTGTTGTTATTTACAATTCGGGTACAATAACAGACAGGAAGAAACAGCGACTTTACTGTATCTTTACATAGTATAAAATAAACTCACAATTTTTTTCTTGCCTGTCCAAAATTCTAATAGTGTATCTTCGGCCGCCTTCTCCTTCTAAACCACACAATAAATTTTAATGCGGCTTTCACTGTCATTTAGAGATTTTTAAAGGAAAGGTTTTTATGTGCAATGAAATTTAGAAAAGTGAAATCCCAGTAGGAAGAGACAGTAAAAGAAAATACTTCTGTACAGTCAAAAATATGAATCCTAGTATAATGAAGGAAGGTAAAGTGTGTCACATATGCACCCTATTGTAAGACAAACCTTTACATTCATCGACCATACAATGCATTGTGTAAATTGAAATATTGTTAATATTTATTTAAATGAGCTTAACAATATATATCTTTATAGCATATTATCACAGAAAATGTTTGAAATACACTATTTAAACGCGAATGTGAAGCTATTTTCAGTGCTGTAAATAGTAGAATCAAATCAAATCAAATATCTTTTAATATCAAAATATAGGTAGAAAAACATTAAATGTCTGCGGTTTCGCATGTTTTGGAAGATTATGTGTGAGGAGTTATGTTTGTGGATCTACCAACATTTCTCTAATAAATAATTTAATCGTAAAGGCACCCCAAAAAAACGGATTCATGCGTTTACATTACACCATTACCTACCGTGAATAAAACGCCAATTTCCAGTGTAAAAGTTTCTTTCTCTAACGAACAAAACTTACATTTTTGAGTCCATATTTCATACATTTTTTCTTAATTTTGCGTAGGTAGTCAAGTTTAAATGAATAAATATTCATATTATTCAAAATATATTTGAAACAATGTCGACTCCTCGGCTCTCGCGTGGGTCACGGGCGGTCAGTTCGTCCGCAACTCGTGACGTCACGCCACAAATGTTGACACACAACATATAAACAAACCTACTACACCTATATTAGTTATGGTATTGGGATTACTCCAGATTGGAAGTGCAGTTAAGTAAAAAGGCAAGATTTTAAAAATACACTTAAAAAAACAGGGGTGCAATTTTTGAATCTCACCAGGGGACTAAAGCTCACCGAAATGACTGAATCTCTATGAAAAATGGCCATTTTAGTGAGCTTTAGTCACCCGGTGAGATTCAAAAATCACACTCCAGACTTACTTGTTCGGATTGTTACAAGCCTAGCGTCACATTGCAACGGGGTGAAGCAATAAAAAAAAAAAACGGTGTTTGTATGAGAGGCAATTAACGTCATACCATAAAAAATTAAGCATGTGTTAGACACTTGACAAACCAGCGATTTATTTGGGATGACAGCTGTCTATAGGTACATATTTTTTGTACAACACAAGAAGACAAACGAGCAAGTGGGTCACCTGATGGAAAGTGATCACCACCGCCCATAGAAACCGGCAACTGCAAGCACTGCTGTTTAGCGGCAGGATTAGCGAGCGAGATGGTAATAGCGACCCGGACGGACCTTGCACAAGGTCCTACCACCTGAAAAATACCCGCCCGTGTGAAGCCGGGGCGGACCACTAGTTAAAAATCGTTTGGCGTGAAATGGCTTGTTAACGTGTTTTGTATGGTGAGTGTGAGGTCCAGAGACCCACAGTGGAGGGGGGCTTAAGGCCGGCAACAGGGATTCTCTTGGGGTTACTGAGTACTACCTTGCACCCGCAATTTTTTTCCATCCCATTTGGGATAACAGCTGTTTACCTATAGAATGTCTGAAACAAGACAAGACAAGACAAATACCCTTTATTGAAAACCACACGGAATATAGATAAAAAGCATTTAACAAGGTTTTGTGGTGATATCTTTATCAGTTAATGCTGGCACCTCATTTCTTGGTTCCGTCCGTCATTGCATCTCCGTCGCTTGCGTTAAACGTCATTCGTCATAATGAACCTAATAATAAGGGGATCGTTTCATTATAGGCGGTAATAAAAAAAATCGCGTTCAGTAATTAGTTTAGTGATATTATTTTCTACGCATATTCCAGGATAAAAGTATCCAATTTGGACATGATCAGCGAGGCTATTCTCGTGAGAGTATGTCAAAAGGAGCTGCTGGTTCCCTATGAAATCTGTCATGTTTTGACATTTTTCGAGTGTGACATTCTGCCAAATTTCATCGAAATTCGTCCAGCTGTTAGCTCGTTTTTTATTTATAAAATTGGAAGGCAAACAAGCAAGTGGGTCACCTGATGGTAAGCGATCACCACTGCTCTTAAACACTCGCAACACCAAGAAGATTGCAGATGCGTTGCCAACTCAGAGGACTAAGATGTAATCTCTTGTGTTAGTAATTACACCGGCTGTCTTGCTCTCCACGCCGGAACACAACAGTGCAAGCACTGCTGCTTTGCGGCAGCAATAGCGAGCAAGATGCTGGTAGCGATCCCGACGGACCTTTCACCCGCAATTGAGGAACAAACAGTATGCAGGACTTTCATATTTATAATATAAATAGAATAGTACAAATGATATGAATATTTATTTATTTAGGTTTTCGAATGTGCAAGCGAACAGCGTGCAGCGGCCGCACGGTTATCACTTTTTTAGTTCGACTACTCGCCGGTAGATGGCATTCAAAAGTGCTTCCTATAAGCCTAATCTAATAAAGATATTTTAACTTTGACGGGAATAACGTTTAATTGGTTGTGGCGTACTTAATGTATTGTAATGTAACAGTATTTTATAGCCAGAATGATACTCACAAAAATAACGGCATTTCACATTTAACATCTTAACATCTCTGTTACGTGAAAAACGATGTGCAAAATACGAAATCGAGTGCTACTTAATGCTTACCACAAAATCTTTGTCGAAAACTCACAGCAACGTTAATATTTGCAATGCATTTCAGGAATCCGAACGGTTTTCTATACAGTTAGTATCTCTTTTTTAATTTGAAAATAGCTATAAAGAAGGAATCTGTTTTAAACAATAACATTATGAACTCGTGTACCATATTTCTTCTATTCACCAATAGATGTCTCTGTTATACAATTTCTACTCCGAGCCCCAACAGCTAAGCTTTAGCTACTCGTTCATAGATGGCGGTAGTAGTAAAATACTAATAAGTTTGCATGTTTATTTTCCAATTCTATTTACATGTTACAATTAAGTGGCCAATGAAATTAGTCTAACTGGATAGGTACATTTAATTTGAATAACGGAAAAATTAAAACAAGTTCCATGAGTTGAATTGTTGGATCATCATCTTCAAAGGAATTTTTATTCTATTTTATTTTATTTATATTTTCCTTTGAGGAATTATTAAGTGCGGAATCACAGAATGAAAACTGCGAGTAAAAATAATCAGCAATTGATAGGCTTCAGGTATCTTTCTTCTAAAATGCTTAAAACTTAATGTTAATGTTAAAGTTTAATGTTTTAACTTCTAAGTATTTATTTATATTTAAGTAAGTACTTTAAGTTTTGTAATTTGAGTATTTAGTATTTGGGTATGGGTCGAGATAATATTGTACGGTAGGTAGGTTTTGGCGGTTCGAGGGAGAATCGGGTAGGTTTATACATCTTCTCGTGTATTGCGATCTTTTTTATCTTACAAAAAGTATAAAGGACACTTAAAATAAACTTCAAGAGTTCATGTTTATTAATGACGTTAAGCGCAGGGTCTCAGAGTTGATGACAATTTCCATTTTGCTGGAAATCATCTTGGCAGTTTCTTATAAACCTGTTTGCACCGTTCCGGACTTAACCCTTCCAATTCCCACGCGCTGACCACTGACCAATTATTAAAAGCATGAATTCTAATTGCGTTTTTATTGTTATCTTATTCAAGCCACAAGGATTAAACTTTAAAACTCAAAACTTAAAATATTTATTTGCTTTCATAAAGAAACATATTACAAAACCCTGGAAGGGCATTGCAAAGTATACACTTTAAACTAAAGTAAAAATTTACTTCAAAACTTAACCGAAACATTATCACGGAACATTAGCTATCGTGTCATACGTGTAACAGGATATATTTATTTATTTTTATTTAATAGACATGGGAGTGACAATGGGAATAACACGTTTTTTTCTCTTTAATTTAGCTTCGAAAGACGTCATTTGATATACAACGCGCGCTAAGTCAAGCAAATATTCATATTTTCTTATTTAATTCCTACTGAAATCAGTTTTATTTACTACTTTTTCAAATAACTCTTTATTGGAACCACACGGAAAATAGTTTACAAAAATTCCACTTAGGAACTTAGTTCACAAATAAACCATATACTTGAATTAACGTATTTGAATATTCGTGTTACTCTTGCAAAATAATTCCCTTGTGTTATAATATTCAGAGAGATGCACGATGTTCTGTTTAGTTCACCATGTCAGTTAGTATCATTAAGTACTTATTTAATGATGAGTTATTGAATTTCAAATTTAATAAAAGCGAAATAAAATTTACTAATGTTACAATGCAATAGCGAAATAACAAAAGAAAATTATTCAATTAAATTATTTAAACCTAGCTCGCAGTTGAGACGTACTCCGTCGCAGTAAAGTAATCATATATATCTTTTTCTTACTTACTTCTTTATCTTTACATAGAAAAAAACAAAGTCCGTTCCGTTCTTGTTTCTTTTTATATCTTCAGTCGTTTACTACTTCTAAACCACGCTGCGGATTTTGGAAAAGTTTTCACTGCCATTTAGACATTTTTTTACAGAAGACTTTTACAATACATTTTAATTAAGTTTTTGTAAGTAAATTGCAGTTTTATCATTAATGACAATTTTTTTTTATAAACTTTATGTCAAGTATTTGATTTTTTATTTGCACGAATTTATGTTTTCTTTTTTTAGCGGTAGCTGGTGATGTTTTCAGCATTTTTAAGGCCACAAAAAAATCACTGACTACATACATAATAATTTTATTAAGACATCGATGTATTAGTTTTTCTAACACATTCTGAATAGTTAAATGGTAAAGCATAAAATAAGCTTTAGTATAGTAAAATTCTGACAGCTACGTATTTAGTGGGAATATTTCGCCTTTTTCTTGAGAATCAAGTCTCATGGCTTGAAATGTAACTAAAGTTAACAAAACCCGAACAATGCATAAAATCTTACAATATTTCTTTAAAAAACCAGTTCTTAACCCTTGTTCAACCCCTTTCTCACGCTGACCGCTGTCCGGTGCCGTCCCTTCATTTCAATGATAAAAACCCTAAAAAACCGCATCTTGCGTCCGTCTTAGAAACCTGTTTCTGTTCCCACAGTGGACACTTGGGTTTCGGGAGTTTCTGTCCAGTTGCGCAGTTGACGGGTTAAGGTGTGTTCGAAATTTGAAACTTCTGTTTTGTTTTTGTTTTTGCGACGTGAGTGATCTTGATTTGATTTTCTTGTGAAGTTAAAATTTTACTAAAGACCAATCTTTTTCTTGTGATATTGTCAAAAATAAATCGATAATTAAATTAAGATGTTCCTTCACCGATTGACTGATAGTCCGAGTGTTATAAAACAAAAGAGTTCAAGTGTTATATTCGGTATTTTAAATATAATTAAAAAATATTTACAGTCTTTAATATAACAAAGAAAACTATATATCTTGACGTGTAAAAAACATCTTAACACCAGAGCTGCTGTTGCTAGATTTCAAACTATGAAAAACCCAAGACAAATAATTCCCTTCTATTGGCAATCGGATAATAAACCGAAAAAAGAGCCATGACAGACGGACAAACAGACAACAAAGTTATCGTTAACAGTTTCCGCTTTTACCAATAGAAATAAAAAACAAAGAAAGAAGTAAAATGGTTTATTCAATGCTCAGAAGTACCATAACAGACTAAGCTAAAAAACACTAAAAAATGAGAAAAGATCTAAGAAATTGACTGCAGTGGAATAATTCTGGGTCAATCAAATAATCCACATCTTCCTAGAGGGTACCCGTACTGTCCACCTAGTGGCGTCCAAGCTTCGACTCCTAGCCCCCAATTCTGGCGCTCATCGAGATTCATCTGACGTTCGAGATGTGTCAAAATATAACAGATTTTGAAGGGACAGCTCTTTTCTGCTTATCTCGAGTGTGACTACATCTCTACTGACGCGAGAAATGCGCCGCTGGTAGGTCACCGCTTAAGAACGTTCCGGCGCCGGGCCGTTCTAGGTGCCACGTCCGTTGCTGCAAAATGTAAAAAAAGAAATGGTAAGTACATACATACATACATACAATAACAACGACCTACTTTTGTGTATGCATCCGCAAACCACCCTCTTGCTCGCTAATCCTGTCGCTAAGCAGCAATGCTTGCACTGTTGTGTTCCGGCGTGGAGAGCAAGACAGCCGGTGCAATTACTGGCACAAGAGGTATTCTATCTTAGCCCTCTGGGTTGGCAACGCATCTGCAATCTCTGGTGTTGCGGCTGTCTATAGGCGGTGGTGATCACTTACCATCAGGTGACCCACTTGCTCATTTGCCTTCATATGTTGTATAAAAAAACACGCTCTTTTTTTATTGATTTGAAAATATTCTATGCTTAAAGGGATAAGTTCGCGTTTGATCACTGTATCTCTTTTATGTTTTTTGTACCTACAATAAAAAATTTACATAAACTTTATGAAATGCCCATAAGAAAGGTAAAATGTATTATTAGATAAAATGAACTCATGCGCAGCGTATACAATGCACGTTTGTTTACTACCTATTTGTCTGATTGTCATAAACTTCTATTCACGTCCTCTGCAAGCGAACCTTTTAAAGCCCATTTGTAGGTATAAATGAAGGTCAATCTATTGTCTTCTCTGTTATTACCGACTACGGCAAAGCCAAAAGGAAGGGTTATGTTTTTAGCAGCCTATTTTTCTGATAAAGAGGCTGTGTTAGTGTTATGTGTGTGTGAGATGTACTAAAAAGTAAATGTTATAATTTTGAGGTATTTAATTAGGCTTTTAGGCGGCGTATTAAGATGAAAAATGCTCCAGTTATGAAATTAGATTTCTAGTAATGCAACTATGAATATCGCATTTAATTTCGTGCAGTTGTTTTTGTAAAAACAGACAAAAACAATAAAAAAAAAATGTTTTGGCGTACATTACTATTAAATACTCAGATATTCATTTTTCTTTCATATCTCCTACGCAAGCGCAAGCGGCCAATTACCATTTTATTATATATTATGTACATGTTGTTTTGTAAAACATAGAGCTTATTGACATGAATCCAATCCTGGCGATCATCGAGATTCATCTCAAATTCGAGAAATCTCCAAAATGACTGATTTCGAAGGAACAGCTCTTTGTGACATATATCGAATGTTACTTCAACTAACTCTACCGACGCCAGAATTGTCATATTGTCGCCGATCCGTGAACTGGAAACCCGCTGACGTCAGAATGGGTTTTCAAATATAAGTTTTTTTTTATAAAATAGGAAGGGAAACAAGCAACACTGATGGTAAGTGATCACTACCGCCAAAGACACCGCAACACCAAGGAGATTGCAGATGCGTTACCAATCTAGAGGGCTAAGATGAAATACCTCTTGTGTCAGTAATTTCACCGGCTGTCTTGCTCTCCACGCCGGAATACAACAGTGCAAGCACTGCTGCTTAGCGGCAGGATTAAAAAAAACATATTACATGAGTGTTACATAGCAATGTCTCACAAAACTGATACTTCAGTTTGACTGTGGGATCTTAATTGAATTGAACACTATTAAGTTAGATTTTTTAAATCCTTTTTTTTTAATTCTTTTTAAAATTATATTTTTTACGCTCTTGTCGGATATCTACGGGCAAACTATTCAGAATATAAGGCAATCGAATCCCAATTTCCTATCTCTATAGCAGTTATGAACTCGCGGTACGTCGAATTTGCCCGTAGTAACCGACCGTACTAGTAGTAGCTAGCAAGATGGTGGTAGCGATCCGGACGGACCTTGCCCAAGGTCCTACCACCCGTAAAAGATAAAGCATAGATTATAATAAGATAAGATAAAAGTTAGCGTAGCCCAACGTGCCGCTTGCCCCGGCCGCCGCCGTAAATCACCTCGGGGCAAACGAGAGAGCGTAATGAGACGACGTGCATTTTCTCAGGCGGCATCAGTCAGTGCGCTGCGGAGAAGGGAGGTAGTGAAATGAGTGAATGAGTGTACTGAGTAAATGAATGAACGAGTGAAGGAATACTCATTCATACTCTTATGCATTATGAGACAAATGACTTTATTTAGGTCAGGGATATTTGGAAATGATTTTAATTTGTATTTACGATTCCTGGTTCCAAATAACTCACGTGTTAAACACTTAAGATGTTAAGAAGTGACACTGTAATTTTTATTTATAAAAAAAGTTTTTTGTCAGAGGTTTTTCCTTATCGGTGTTAAAAGTGAACTTTATACTTTGGCTCTTGCACGATTAGTATTAAATGTCAAGTTCTTAATGTGCATTTAATTATTATATTTCAAGCTTTTATTGTCATTGAAATAATAAAATGTAGTAACTTAAAAACATAACAAACCTTTTAGGACTAAATAAACCAATTAAGTTCAATGCATGAGGGAAGAAACGTGACTGCTTTATTTCGACATTCAATACGTAATTGCATAAGTAGTAGTTACGTGCCGTTTCGGGGCAATTTTTATTGGTTAAGGTTTTTTAGTTTTTTAGGTTCTCAAGCTAAAATGATAGAAGAAACTGTTATGGTCTCGCTTCTGTCTCTCCGTTCGCCCTTTGTTTCGACTTTTATCATGAACCACGGGTACTATTCAGACCGACAGATCTAAGCTGGCACAATTATACATGTAATTGGCTGAATTCTTTACAAAACTAAATAGTCTTGTTCTTTTAATGAGGTATGACAATCGTTATGTGAATTTGGGCTATTTGAGTTTTCGACCTATTCTTATTACAAAAAAACCACAAATAATTAAATACCATCCTACCTTTTACATCCGAATATTACAAAGTAATGAAGAAGTTAAATGAGCGAATGAAAATTCTGTTTAGCTGTCAAAGTAACAATCCAAATACTACGCCAAACTACAACGAATGAACGACTTAAACACTCACTCATTCCACTCGCATCGTTCTTCGCCTCGCCCCACACAAGCCAGCCCGAGAAAACAAATTGCAAATCATCTGCCCCCGCCAAGACGCAAGCTAAATGACTCAGTCGGAGCTAAATTGCTCCCGTGAACGGATTGCCAGCAAAATTTCCGTTACAGTTTGAAATTTTAGAACGCAATTTTGCGGTGCCGACGGAATTGTATCGATTCCAACTGATTGTTTGGCTTTCAGGAGATTTATTAAGCACCTACACGGTTAATGCGATAGGCCAAGATGTTATGTCAAGAACGGTCGTTACTGTCTTTTTAAATTTCGAACTTTGACAAAAGAATAGAATGCTGGCAGCTGTCAGAAACGCGAAGGTTTGAGTTTTAAAAATGGCATCTTCTTTTCTTAATGGCCAGTCATTTCAGATTTAACGCAATCATCAGGCGATTTTTTTACACGTACAGTAAACCCTCAGTAAAGCAAATTGATTCCTGAGGCAGAGTAGGACCTTTTTACAATTAATAACGCAGAATGTCACAGTGATTATTCCTCATTGCGACAGAGTTCTGTAGCGGCTTAGATGTAATTTGTTGTAATTAGTTGACCATATTCGCATTTCTAAAACATAGGTATTAACTCTGCTGTAGGTATTATTACAATAATTATTCTCAAATTATTTTTAAAATACCTTATTTCATTCCCGTAAGTACTTTTACTTCTACATATTATTAACCCGAATAAAACGGACACATTAATTCCCACGTTACGCTACGTGCTACGATCGTAGCTCGTAGCGGCAGTTTTCCACCTCGTAGCGAAAATCCCTAAGAACAGAGGCCTAACCTAACTAGCGGGTTCATAGCACTGAATGTGTTAAAGTAGGAAAATGTATAAATACTTAAATTAAATAATTTTTTTCACCTAAAGTAGAAAAAAAAACAAATTTACATAAATTACAAAACTTAAAAAACTACAACGAATGTTTCCATCTCCTTCTTGGTTCTAGTGGTATGACTTTTTCGTTTCCGCCAAGTCTATGGGGAAATAAGGCCACCCGCTTTCCTTAATCCCATCCAAACAAAACATCACTAAGAAAAATCATTCGTCTCCCCAGCGCCAATCCCCGGTTTCTTCACGACCATTAGTGCGAAGCGCCCATTTGGGGGCCCATTTAGATAAAATGTCACAGATTTGAAGACGGGGCCCCCGCCCCCGGGGCCACCCGGCCCCGCGAGTAATGAGTCGCGAAGATTTCGGCAAGGGCGCAAATGTTTATATAGGGTGCGAATTTATGTGCTTCTTAATTGTTTGTACGTTTTTCGTATTACACTGATGTTTGGAGTAATTGATGCTATTTGTTATTGTGATATTATCAAAACCGTACGCACATATGCGTCGCGTTGTCTCACTATTCCGTAAGGTAGGTAGGTAAGGTTTGCGGGTGGTAGGACTTTGTGTAAGGTCCGTCCGGATCGCTACCACTATTTTGCTGGCTAATCCTGCATAAACTGCAGTGCTTGCACTATTGTGTTCCGGCGTGGAGAGCAAGAAAGAATAGAATAGAATAGAATAGTTATTTATTGTCACACACATATTATACAGACAAAAAAACAGACTTATATAACTACATTATTCCTAATTTTTAACAATAATACTTATATAATTATAATCTACAATTACCAGAAATAATGTCTGTGGCACATGCTGTGACAATGGGAGTGTGCTCAGCGTGTGCTGTGCGCTCGAGCTCCGTTGGAGTCTGACTGCCACAGCGCTGACTTTCAGCACACCCCAATTCTCAGTTCGGCTTAACAAATTGGCGGGGATAGTGTAAAAAAAAAACTTAAACACCATTTAGTTCAGTTTGTCTCCCCAAATAACGTAAACTAAATAAAATAAATATAGCCAAGTGCCAGAATTTCATTAGAAAAAAAAGAAACATTATAAAGCATCAATATGCATCAATATGGGTAGTATTGTGTAAGATATGGTACGCTACCTAATTCTTAGGACAGTGCTTCAGACTATAACTGCTTATTTAACAATAAAAGTCTCAGTTTAGATCTGACTGTTTTTTGCGACATATTTTTACGTAGTGGCGTGGTGAAAGTCGTTGTGCTCGTAACTACTGGCACAAGAGATATTCCATCTTTCTTTCCATTGACTTTGACCGAATGTTACAAAGCTCATAAAATCAATTAACAACACAAAACAGGCAAAATTATATGAAAATGAAAATGAAAAAATTATTTTGCAAGTAGGCCATATAGGCTCTTTAACATGTCTGAATCTACTAGCACTTCGGGAAATGGAAGATTCTGCTGAGAAGAAACGCCGCAAGAAACTCATAATCATAATCATTTATTGTTAAAACTGTGTACATTTGATCACACGTTGCATTTATACATAAAAAGTTCCAAAAGTTTGCCCATTTCGGACGTACAATAATATTTGAGTTAGGATCTAAATGGTAATCTTAATTAATTATACAAAATATTCATTTAAATTACAGAAACATTTTATTGAAAGCCATTCCTTGAGTTTCTCAACTCAGCAGTTTAATTTTTTTTCTTCTCTTTTCAAAACAGATTACAGCGCAATATACATAATTAATTTTAAGTACCCATAACCGCCGAGCATGTATATGAAGAGAGGAATGTAAAGATAAAAAAAAACTATTATTAATTGTTTTTGTGAACAGCCTGTATCTCATTAAGCTAGTAGATGCAGATTTCATTCGCTTATCTTTTACTGGGTACAGAGTACTTTTATAACGAGGGGAGAGGGGAGTGTAGGTACACTTGGCTGTGTGTGTATTTATGTCATTGTGTGGGTGAAGTTTTGTTTAACGAACGTTCAGATTTTATGCCATTGTCAAATATTGAAATGAAGCTAACGAGTCAGAATGTTTTAGAAATCTCGTGCAGATCTTGTTGTGGGATTTCGATGGTCATTGGAAACTGGCTTTTCAAAATGCTATATAATGAATGACAACACAAAGAAAAATTAGGGTAATGGCAGCACTCGAACCTGCAACATTAGCATTCCGTGCCTTGCGTTTGCCAGTTTCGCCAAACAAAAAAAAATACAAAATAAAATCTATTACAAAAATTTAACCAGTTTTTCCATTATTCATGTATTTATTACAAGTCTGTATCTGAGTATTTGTATTTTTTGTTGGATTGCAATATCTAGACCCATTTTTGTTTTGCCCAAAAGTTTATGGCATTAATTACCCTTTTAGTCCATTTAAATGTATTTTTAGGTTAATCTTAATATTTTTAACATAAAACTACCGTGAGACTCGGACATATTAATAAAATGCATCACTCACGTATTTTTACGTCGAGAAATGCGAGAAATATGAAATCTTAATATCAATAAATTGAAAAACTTAATACGGAATTTTGGAATTTGGGAGTTGGATTAGGATAGTAATTAGTTAGAGAATTTTACATAATGGTTACCAGTAACTAAATATAAGTAATTAGTAAGTATAGTTGACCAAGTAATTCCTTAGCCACTTTTTAACCGTATCCCCTTGTAATACGATCGAAAAGTGGTCAAGCAATTTCTTGGTCGACTAATCATAATCATTTATTTATTGTTAACTACAACACAGTAGATATTTAGTTACTACATTTTAGTAATCGCCTATTTAGTAATACTTAATTATTTTGTCTGCTAGGCTCAGTTATCTGGCGTGCTGTTCGGGAGCACAATTGACAAAATTAAAATAAAATATTTATACATAGTTAGTATACGAAATTTGTTCTAAAAACCACGGCGTCGATAAATACAAAAGGTAGATAAGAAATTCTAAATTTATAGATTTCTATTTTTTATTATACCTGTGTTAAGAAAAATGATCAAACACGCACGTTTTTTACTAAATAAAAATGGGTCACAGCATTTTCTTCTTACCTTAAACATAAGGTTTCAAAGTAGAATTTATTCTAACGGCCGACCTAACCATTGCCGTAAAAACTAGCAAAATTTGTAAAAATAATAATAAACTGATGATTATTATTATTTTTACAAATTTGGGAATTCTGAATAAATTACTGAGAGTTTTATAGAAATATCTACCTATTTAATATTATTAAATTACTTAAAAAATCTGTTTAAACCAATATCAATACTGTCCCATCACACGCTCCCAAACTGCACGTTAGTTAACATTAACATAAACAAATCCCAACAAATAACTACAAAACAAAAATGAACTACTCTCACAAAGAACCAACGACGAACTCCAAAAAACTAAGACCTCCTATCGATCCCGGAAACCGTCGCAAAAACCCTCTATTTAATATTACAACTACCTCCCCACCCGCCTTGGGGCAATTCTTCAAAGGGTGAAAAAACCCCCGCTCCACCCCTGGGGTGGAGGGGACGGCCCGCCTTTAAGTAATTCTTACGTCGAAAAAAGGGGTGGATACTTAGCAACGGAAAGAAGTGAAGAGGGGCGAGGGAGCGGCTCCTTGGGGCTGTGGAGATCGTGTTTTGTTTTTGCGATGTTCGAGACGTTCTAATTTTGAATTTGATTCGATGGTTCGTTGAGCGTCTTGCGAACGTTTTTTGTTTTAGGGTTTTTTTTCTGTCGCGATTGACATGATATTGTATTGTATTATTTAGAATTCGTTGTTTTTCTATTGATTACGCTGTCTTTGTTTAATTATCTTTGGTTAGAATAGGTAGGTATCTTAAAAAATGATCTTTATTATTTAGAAAGAACGCAAATAAGTACTTTATGTAGTGTCTAGGTTTAACATAGAACGGGGTTAATAGCCTCGTCGTTTAACGTGTTTTTGGTAGGATTGTAATCAAGCTAAGTTATGAAATCTTTTTATAAAACATAGAGTATATTGCTAGATAGTAAACCTGCTACCTACTCGACCAAAATGCAAAAAACGGTCCAAATTACTTCCCAAAAACCGCGCTTAAACTCATTAAAACCATAAAAAGTCAGCTCTGCAAACTACCGAATATAACTCTCAACTAAAACGAAAAACGCCCCACGCACACAAATAAAAACTCCCCCCACCAACACAGGCAAAAAACCGTTAACGACTCCCCCCTCCCTCATATCCTTGCAGAAAATTTGTTTACTTCCCTGCAAGGAGCCGGTTTGAAATAGGAAGCGCGGATTGCTGTTCCGAGTTTGAATTTCCCTCGCTGGTTGGATTTTGCTTTGTTTTCTTTTGTAATAAAAAAAAATTTGTTGCTGGCTGGATTAGTTTCATGACACTAAAATCTTTGTTGTTTGAAAACATAATGATTTTATAAAAAGGACTTTACAATAACTAAAATTTTTTACCTTTTTCAAAATGGGTGTCATTGGAAAGCCCTGTCTATAAAAAATATTATGGTTTAGTTTTGTTTTTAGTTTGGGTATTTTTTGAATAAGAATTTTGCAGGTTACTTTTTTTTACTCACTTTTTCACATGGGAACTATTTTGTCTGGTTGGTGTTGAAATTACGTTTTTTGTCGATTTAGAGAGATGTTGTTTGTATTGTGGTTTGTGCATTAGTGTTTGGTTAGAATGTAATTACAATAAGTATACTAGTGAATATAGTGATTCAAATAATTATTATTTATTAGATTTCACTAAAAATTTTCAAAAAATATCAAATACGTAAACATTTGGATATTTACTTTTTCCTTAGATTATTGGCAAATACCTTAGGTTTTAATTAAATTAACAACATATTTCCGCAATAGCCCTTTACATTAAGTTATTTAAAAGTTTACAAAAAAATACTACGCAAGGATGTAACAACCATAAAAAACTCTACCACATGTCAATTCGCCGCTCTTAACCAATCACACCATGATATGAAAACTCGTGCCCTGAATACGGAACGTTCTCAATTCAAACTTGAATTTAAACACAGCGCCGCGTTCTAAGTTTCCAAATTTGAAAATTAAAGCGACTCGACGAGAATTAAATACAATATGGCGCCGGCACGTTCGAGACGCGGATTAAAAACGGTCTGTTGATGCTGGCAGTTAAGAAAACGTGTGCACTGCTCGGGAAATTAAAAGTGAATTTTTAAATTTATAAAATTGAACGCTCTTTAGTTCGTAACGTGTTTTAAAATAAAGTTTTTAGAGATAAACGCTTTAAGGTAAATAAAATGAAACATAAAATACCATTTAAAAATAAGAAAAGTCTAAGATAGCACTTTCTATTCAGCCAGCACGCATCGCGTTCCAAATTTATAATTATGAGAGCAAAGTCTCACTCAACTGACTCAACCAGCTAGTATCTCGCGCCTCGCTTCATAAATCCACGATAATGAAAGCGTTAATGAAGTAATTCTGCTTTAATTATTCACAAAATAAAGCAATAATTCTTGAAGAATCAAATTAAGGCTGTACGGCACCTGCGTTGAGGAAAATTTCATGTCCCAAGTAACTTGTAATTAACAAAATACATTCAGAACTTGTAACTAGATTTAAATAGTAACGCTACAGGCGCGCGAGCTGTAGAGGTGACCGGAGTTATGTCTTATCGATATCGACTGCATTTGATTTCATAGTTTTTATTATTATTATTACTAGCTTTTGCCCGCGACTTCATCCGCGTAGACTTGTTTAATTAAAACATGCAATCTGCAATATTTCCCGGACAAATTAATGACAATTAGTTTCTTTGCTGCTCATGACGTCACGGCGGCGTATAACTCACTTAGGGCTATCCCGTGTGAACTATGCATTTTTACGGGATAAAAAGTATCATATGTGTTAATCCAGGTCATAAACTATATGTGTGGAAAATTTCATCCAAATCTATTCAGTTGTTTTTGCGTGATTGAGTAACAAACATCCAAACATCCAAACATACAAACTTTCACATTTATAATATTAGTAGGATTTAAATACACTAGCAACTCTTGAACTGATGTGTGTATATCACGCATCAGCTCAAGCGTGCGTGTGTGTGTGTTATGCGTGTTTTATACGTCTTTGAGCATGTAAAGTCGGAGCATGGTTTAAAATTGAACTTGAAAATATTGTTTGCGCTTGCGTATCATGGTGTTTTTAATTTTTTGGCAATAGTACTACCTACCTATTTTGGTTTTCAGTAAAAAAATTCTCTTCAATAACAAGAAGAAAGAAATATAGGAAAAAGCGATGGACTTTGTGAAAATAATAATGTATCGTTTTAAACTCCGATGACTATTCAATCCCTACCACGTCTGCCTAACCTTGCCTAATCAATAGGTATAACGGTAGATATGTCTCGAATCTTGTGCTGTAAAATATTAAGTAAGTAAAGATTTTTTCTACGGTTACATTTTGTCTATTATATTAAAATATTCTAAAATCAATGTTACAGAATTTTGAGTATTCACTGTCGTAAAGTTCATTCGATTATGATAATTAAGCTGTGTAAGAAGAATCTCCTATTATTAATATTCTGATAAAATAACTACTTAGTAGGTATATTTATAATTAAATACATACTAATAAATTATAAAATTTATATTATTAAATTTTATATTAGTAAAATAATTTAAAAAAGGTACCAAAAATGAGTAATTCTAGTTTTTGTTTAATTATTTCCTTAAATAGCGTCCTGTACCCTATTTATACTATAAAATACTCCCAATGAAAAATAGCACAACACGCTCATTTCTTGCATAAGTATAACTTTTATGTGGTAGCACTATAAAGTTAAAAAAAACCGAGTTTAACAAGTTTTATCGATAAATCTTAGCTCTGCCCCATCCCTACCCCCCATACAAAGAGACACTAAGAAATTATGTATTCCCCTTAGCGCAGTTTCGGCAACTTTATTGAATTTGTTCCGAGGTGTGCAGTACTTTTGTCGTGCTTCGAAATTCGAATGCGACGTCCCGTTTTAGACGACGCTAACTTCGCCCGCCATCTTGGAACGGTTGGGTGGTTTAAATTTGGAATAGAAAATAATGTTTAACGCACACACAGGTAAGACATAAAAACAGTTGACGGTTTTTAAATAGAGCCTGACAGGAACGGGGACGGAGACGAGGACCTTATTAATTTGAAGCTTCATTGCAGAGTTTGCAAAAACAATAGGGATGTCTCCTGGGTTAAAACAACAAGATTCTAATTAGTCCGTCAGTTAGATTATAGAAAAATACTCGATACGTATTTTTTTATTTGTCCATACGAATAATATTGACAAAGATACAGCACATTCAAATTCAGGAGTAGGGGCTCGTGACGTCACTCTTTCGTAAAAATTTTACGATATAATGACGTAGCGCGAACTTTCGCCGCTCTGTAACTTTGTTATTTTAAGTTTTAGAAGCAAAAGAAAAAATACGTATCTACTATTTTCTGGCGTTCTAAAAGATGGACTAATTATTATTTTTTAGTCAACATCCCAATTGCAATATGGGGACTTAATTGGCATTCATTGGCTATTTATTAAGTTGTAAAGCAGTTATGTCGCTTATTGCCTTATAACTATTTGACCACAGGCTAGGCAATGGCATACAGCACGGCTAGCTAGTGCGCGAGTAGCGACATAGAAGCGCGAGATAGTGCTTTGTCGCGAGTCGATAGCACGTCGTGTAGCGACATAGCTTGTCGACTCTTAATTAAACGCCATGATGTTGTCGCCCTGGTGTTTCCGGTTGGTTCGTGCGGTTGGCGAACCTGACAATGGCAGCAGCAGAGGCGTGGAGGAGCTGATGCAGAGTTAGATGGTCACTTGCCTTCGAGGAGCCTTTGAGAAAGCTTCACTATATATCAGTGCGTGTAACGTGTGGCGATAACGTAGTAGTTATATTGGTAAAACATGTATCGGTTGTCTTGTCGTTATTGTGTTCTTCAATTGGTAGAAAATATAGTATTCCATCTTGCTTTAAACACATTGGGCTGTTTATATCTTACATAGATTCAGATTTGAGTGGTATAGTTGTGATTGGTAATACTTCATATCATTGTAAGCTATTGACCGAGCAAAAATAATAGTTATACCGACTGTACGATTATTCCCAATTTATTGCACCCAGCTTGATTAGGAAATATAATAATAAATGACTCGATGTGTATTGTGTGTTTGTTTTAATTCCGACATTTTTGGCTAGGTAGTTTTGTCGAGTCGCGAGTCAAGTCGCGTGTGCACGACGTAACAGCCGTTTATTGCTTAAATAAATCAAATCGAGGCTATTAATAAAAGAGGTTATATAATTTGCTGCTTTAGAATGTCTCATTTAAACAATAAACGAAGTTTTGACGGCATAACTGAAATTTGAGGTTAGAATATTTATAACGTTATCGGGACTTTAACGCGATAAAAGTATATTGTTAATTTACCTCGACGTTTCGGCCATGTTTCAACCACACCGTCACTCGTCCACTCGTGACCACGGCCGTTGAAACATGGCCGAAACGTCGAGATAAATAAACAATATACTTTTATCGCGTTAAAGTCCCGATAACGTCATAAATATGTGTCAAAATCGCGAAAGTTTAAAACAATTGAGGTTAGAATGTTGTTTACTAGGTACTCAAGACAAGTAAGGATGAATATGGTTCAAATTACAACGTGAAATTTAAACTTTTCGTCACCCGTACAGCGTTTGAACCTATTTGTCTTTAAAACTCACAACATTCACAAACTAAAATTCCAAACTGAAATCCTCTCTTAAGCTTCGAAATTCAAATTCAAACAAAGAAGCGTTCTAAATTCGAAATCCAACTTCGTCTTTGCGTTCCTTTTCCCCCTCTCCCAAAGTTGGCCGAACTAACGGCTCGCGGTTGGCGCGAGCTTTAATCAATTTTTCAACTTCATTTCGGTTAGTTAATGAATTTTGCTAAGTTGGAGATGAAGGAATTGGGGAGTGATGCGATCCCTGCTTTGTTAATAGAATATAATATAATCATTTTTTATTCTAGGCTGCATGCCTTATCTTATCACATTATTGTTTATTATCACTTAATGATAAGCTAACCGGCCAAAAAATCGACGGAATGCGACACCTTTCGGCAAAAACTCGCGGACAGATCTCTGAGACGGCATAGTACTAATACAATTCGAAAGCGCATGTCGACACAGAGGTGTACCTACTTTCAAGACAGCAATCAAGGCAGGACAGTAAATAGCCAGCCCGTCTATTTTTCGGGGCAGTTGGTTTCCCCGCCTTTTGCAATCATCTCTCCTGTAGCTGCACTCATGTGAACGCGAGGGCAGTGCAGTGCGCAGGACAGTGCTCATAGTAGTTTGTAGTTGACTGTTCTATATTTGAACGCCAACCGTCTTCTTGACTTTACTATTCTGCGTCACTGTTCTGCCGGTAATGGCGGTAAGACAGTGCGTATTCTAAATGTCTTATCGAGATAAACGAATGGTGTAAAATAGATGTTTAATTAAAACTGCTCAAACTGCCGGGCAGAACTAATGGCGGGACTGTCCGGGAAATTTTAAATTCGCCCGGATCCAATATTCGATGTCGGAATGTAGGATGCGAGATTTCCGGGTATATGAGCGCAGGACGGACTTGGGTTTGTTCAGCTTATTTTTTGACCCCGACGCAAAAAAAGGAAAAAGATGGCGTCGCTTTTGCTCAGAATACTTAGCGGCACAAACAAGCTCTTGAAGACCATAGCTTGGAAATGAATGCTCTAACGCAACATTTAATTAGGAATACCCTGTCACTGCCCCGTATTGGCAAGCGCAGCATAGGACGACCAGCCACAAGATGGTCCGATGATCTCATACAGGTGGCAGGAAGGCGCTGGTTGCATACCGCTTCCAACCGGTCACTTCGGAAATCCATGGAGGCCTATTTTCAACAGTGGACTTCTTGTGGCTGAGATGATGATGACGATGATAATGATGATGATGATGATGATGACCCTGTCACTTGTAAAATATGAATACTATTTTTGTATGAACATATGTATGTCGCACCGACGCAGCTAACTTGCACGAGCACGGCACTGGTTTCGCGGAGTAGCAAGGTAATTTTTTCCAGTTTGTTGATCATTACTTTCGCATTTATAATATTAGTTCGAAGTAGGAATTACATACATCTTTATTTTTGTTGGTCAAAAACTGTAAATTCTCCAGCCCAAAGTCCGTCCCTGCGGCACGGGGCAGAAAATATAAATTGGGTTTCATATATTTTAGTGTTGGGTTCGAAAGTGTTTTGAAAAGTAGTTGGGCCTGCCTAATTCCTTTAGTTTTATGTTCACGCGTCCCGAACGCACCTCGCTCTACCAAACTCAACCTTAACCCTTTCCCAATAACGCATTACTGGCCGCATTTAAAAAACAATCGAAGTTAGGTTGCCAATAGCGTTTAGTTAGGCGAATTTCGATTTTATGTCGTTTGGTTTAAGGGTGGGGTGAAGTGTATTTTGTAGGAAGAATTGTGGTGCCTTTTTGGCGGGTTTTTCGGGTCTGTTTGGATAGGCCGACCTTTTTTGCCGGGGGATAGTTTGTGCTCGGGTTCGGTCGGGTTGTTTTCAGTCGGAACAGATGTTGGGCATTGCATTTAAATACGGAGATGAAAGTAGTAGTTTTTATTTTAATAGGTTTTTTGTAAATGGCCATTTTACAAATTAAATCCCTGGAGTGCGATTTTTGAATCTCACCGGGTGACTGAAGCTCACCAAAATAGCCGTTTTTCATAGAAATGCGGCCATTTTGGTGAGCTTTAGTCACCTGGTGAGATTCAAAAATTACACCCCAATCTCACCGGCTGACTAAATCTCACCAAGATGGTCGTTTTTTACAAAGATTAGGCCATTTTGGTGAGCTTTAGTCACCTGGTGAAATCATGTCTCTTGTATGGGAGTCCTCTTAAATACTTATTTTATTCTGTTTTTTAGTATTTGTTGTTACAGCGGCAACAGAAATACATCATCTGTGAAAATTTCAAGTGTCTATCGTTCATGAGATACAGCCTGGTGACGGACGGACGAACGGACAACGGAGTCCTAGTAATAGGGTCCCTTTGGGTATGGAGCCCTAAAAACTATCCCATGCCTCCACGATTCTACAACACGCTCACAATACCTAAGACTCCGAACAGTCGGCTTCGAAGACACGAAATTTAATTGGCGCATATTAATTCCCCCTGCGATAAGAGTGCCTCGTAAATTAGCCGATACCAGCCTAATTGCCTTGTTCGCCTTCATTCGGAGGTCTCTTAAAATGCCTGTTTCATACCCACCTATAAGCCTATAGTCGAAACTAAACTATTACACTCTAAATCAATTATTTTAAAGTTGAAAATTGAAAAAAATTTAAATTAAAAATTTATTTTGCAAGTAGGCAAAATAGGCTCTTTTACATGTCTGAATCTACTAGCGCTTCGGCAAATGTAAGATACTACTGAGAACAAACGCCGCAAGAAACTCAGCAGTTTATCTTTTTTTCTTCTCTTTTCAAAACATGATTACAGAGCAAAATACACAATCATCACAATAGTTCACATAAAGTGTTAAAAAAAAGATAACAATAAATAGCACAGCAAGCTTTAAGCATTTTGAACGTACTGGCACTAGTTAAGATTGACCAGGAGATGTTTAGGGTCCCCAGGTCAAAGAAATTAGAATCGGGATATAAATGGTCCCTGAAATGATAATAATCAAATACTTATTCTAAGTAACTTAGAGAAGTATAGTTTCTAATAACAACACTTTCTTATGACCTTAGTTAGACAGAGACAGAGGGGGGGGGGGGGATATAGAAAATCTTTGGATATTCCTTATTATTCCACATAAATGTAACTAATTAAATTCTGGTACTTGGCTTTATTTATTTTCTTTTGTTTACGAATTTAAGAAGACAAACTGAACTAAATGGTGTTTAAGTTTTTTTTACATTATATCCGCCATTTTGTTAAGCCGATCCGTCCGGATAGCTACCACCATCTTGCTCGCTAATCCTGCCGCTAAGCAGCAATGCTTACGCTATTGTGTTCCGGCGTGAAGAGCAAGACACCCGGTGCAATTACTGGCACAAGAGGTATAACATCTTAGCCCTCTAGGTTGGCAACGCATCTGCAATCTCCTCGTTGTGGCGGATGTCTATGTGTTTAAGTGATCACTTTCCATCAGGGGACCCACTTGCTCGTTTCCCTTCCTTTGTTGTATATAAAAAAAAGCCGAACTGAGAATTGGGGTGTGCTGAAAATCAGCGCTATGACAGTGAGCACGCGCTGAGCGCACTCCCATTGTCACATCATGTGCCACAGACACTATTTCAGGTAGGTAGTTATAGATTATTCATTGATTTATTCATATAAAAATACAACTATCTACAAGTACGGAACAGATGTTCCCGCTACAGAATCCTTTCTAAATACGTCATCAAACAAATGAATAACTAATTAAAATAAGAATCAGCCGTCGCGGCGTCATCTTGTTCCAAATTCAAATGTAGATTGTGACATCTGCATATCTCGAGGGATATTGTTTTTGGAATGTCTATGGGTGGAGCGTTCGAGGAGACGGTTTATTTTTCAACGTTTATGTGCAACTGGCTGGATGGAAATTTTACAAATATGTATATGAGCTTTTAACAGGGCATTTGACTCTTGGATAAGAAAGGTATTCATTCAAGTGCTTATAAATGAATGCAATAACTATTATATTGTCAACTAAAAACATAGTTTACCCTTAAAAACTGAACGGAAGTATCTACGAAACACGACATCTTTAACGTTAGTATGAATTCGTAAATAAATATTATATTCTCGTAAGTCCTACGTCAAATTTTGTTCAATGAATATCGAACTATCATTTTTTTTCTCTTGGACTTTGAGTTTTGATACCAATTACTTGAAAAAATGAGTTCAACGTCATTTTGACATTGGTCCTATCCTATTAGTATGTAGGACTTAAGGTTTTACGAGGCTGTAAGTAAGTCTAGCCGTCCGTAAACATTTAAAATATTTACTTAAAAAGCTATTAGCGTTTAATTAAAAAGAAAGAAGCAGCCAAACTAAAATAACAGTAGAACGACAATGACAAACTATTCACCAATCCACTCAGACGAGAAGTCGAGCACACATCGCGGGAAAACTCTTGAAACAAAGGAAGGTAATTGAAAATTCTATCAAAACTTGCGCCAAACGAGCTCGGTGGCTCGAGCTCGGGCCAACTCAGGCTGACTCGAGCACGATGAAATGGCTCGAAGTTGCCTGTTTGACAATCATAAAGTTGACGTCTTTATTTTGGCTGGCGTCTTATTCTCAGTTTGAATTTGGAAGTTTGGAACGGTGATTTTGAAAGGCGATTCAAATTTGTTTTTTAACTTACGAATATAAAGCCCGTTAGATTTATAATTGGCCAGTACACAGAGTTCAAATTATTTTTTATGGTTTTGTAGGCTATGCCATGCCAGTGGTATGGTATAATGGTAATGGCCTTGAAATTAGCTTTCTTAAGACATACATAACTGTTACAAAATCTGGTAATGATTTCGCTATACAAATTATATTAGTATTAGTAGCATGATGATTATTTTTAATGAATCTGATAGTTTTTTTTTCTCAAAACCGCGCTCTGCGCCAATCTTTATCATATATGTACATTTACAACAAAATTTACAACTCTGCACATAAGTTAAATATGCTTACTTCTTTCTATGGAGAAGAGAGGGAAACGGGGAGCTGGTAAACTGATGGAAAGCGATCACTGGCGCTCATAGAAATAGCTGATCTGTTGCTGGCCTTTCACCTCACCTTACGAAACGGATTGCTTTAACCGTTGCAAACAGTTTCCATGTGTTTTAGGCTTTTTAATCAACTTATGTGCTAGAATTGTTGATTCGCTAATTTATTTATGTATTTTTGGAGCTTTCAGGTGACAGCAATAAATAAATATAAAGCGATCTCAACCGCGGGCGCAAAGTTCGCCATTCACGGACGTCCAAAACGCAGAGTCGCATATCTGCAAGAATTGTTAATTATAACATACTTGGAGAATCGGTTGTGTTTATGTTGATTGTAAACTATTAGCGACCCTCTCCTAACTATGCACGGGTTCAGTTTACTAATGTGTTTTTTTTATGACTTGATTGAAAAACATTGAGTTTTGTGTAATGTGCAAAAACATACATGAGAAATTATCTAAATAACAGTGGAAACTGTATCAAAATCCGTTGCGTGGTTTAGAAGGAGTAAGCAACCGAAGATACGATGAAGACAGACAGAAACTGACAGCGACTTTGTTTTATATTATGTAAAGACAAATAAAATAAAGAAGAAGATAATCAACTATAACTGCACAGACAAATACAAATAGTGGTACAAAGGTTACCTTAGCCTTAGAGAAACTGTGTGATAAAGGGAATGAATCAATTCTAATACATTTTTATTTATCAAAGCCTAGATTATAGGATGCCGGCAAAAGGTGGTTATAATTAATGTTCTTTTAGTATAAGACATCGGTTATACGCTCAATCTGTCGTTAGTTCAGTCCATCATTCTGGACAGAATGACAAGAGAATTATCGTGTAACCTGTCTCGTGTCGTGTCAGTCTGAACTGACCGCGTCCATTTGTCATCATTCTGGCATCAGTCAAAACTATACCGGAATGATGGAATGAACTGACGCCAGAATTAGCGTGTAACCGAAGTCTAAGGAACATGGCCCCCGACTAAGCGGTGATGACTAGGCGTTTAAACACACGAAGATGCGATTTTTGTGCGACTTTGTCTGCCCGCGCGTGGCGCGCCTTACTGGATCTAATCTAAATTTCTATTAAAACTTACCACTCGCTGACGGCAATCACGCTATTTACGGCGCAACGTTAATGCTCGCCTTTATTAATCTTTATCATACTTTAGTACCTACCTATACTTTATGTCTTATAAATTACGAAATTATAAATGGAAATTTAGAATGAATAAACTCATATTCGAGACATACTTCATTTAAAAGAATAAAAACGGCCAAGTGGTTGAAATAATGGTACGGAATCCTTCGTGCGCGAGTACGACCTGTACTTGGATGGTTTTTGGCTTTTTATTTCGTATTCGCGGCAGCGTGGTACAGGTGTTACGGCACTGGGTTCCCTCTATATGGCATAACATTTGTTGTCCGAAACTGTTTTAGCAGAACAGATTTGGCATAATCGTTTTTCTCCGAATGGTAATGTGGCAGAAACCTTATTGAGTAGGTATAATTAGTAACATTCCGAAAATGAGTTAGTCCGAAATTAAATTCGCATACTATTGAAATGCTATGTAATGATAACACAAAAAAAAAAAAAATTAACTTAATAATAATAAAACTAACGGTTACTAGAAAAGTAGGTTAGGTTAGGTTAGAACTGCAACCCCTACATAAAACGAACTGTTCATTTATGTGTGGATATGTTTCGGACCATGAATAATATGACCAAATAATATTCGGACTTACGTAATTCTGCGTAATTAAATTATGAGAATTTAGATTCTGCGATAACAGTTTATGCACAAAGCCTAATATGGCTGTATAAATTATGCCACAAAGAATTACGACTTTCAAATTTATGACACAACTGGGTGACCCTACGGTACCGTCAGCAGGGGGGTTCCACTCCGCACTGTAGGTGCGCTCGCCGCATTACCTATGGCATAGGTTATCGCAGTAGGTTGCCGGCTTGCCGCGCGCCCGCCCTCTCACTCTATTTCGCATGAGATAGTATTATAGTAAGCAGCCCAACCCTAGCGGTGCGTCAGGGCATTGCAGGTGGAAGGCGGGCGCGGGCGGCGCCTTCCTTTTGACGCATGCCGCCTAGCGAATGTTTATGAAGTAATACGAACTTTTTGTGCCTGACATACGAACATCTAGTAAAGCATTTTTGCTTTGTAACACGCAAAAAAAATTGTGTGTATTAACTGCGAATTTAGGGTTTTCGAATTTATTATTTTATTTCTGCTATAAGACCTTGCTTTTTGCCAAATTTCATAGTTCTAGGTACCGTACCGTGTAACCAGGACGTAAGTCTAGCGCTGGTTTTCTAGACACATATCGAATTAATTTTCCTTTTTTTTTTTTTTTTTTATGAATTAGGAAGGCAAACAAGCAAGTGGGTCACCTGATGGTAAGTAATCACCACCGCCTATAGACACCCGCAACAGCAGACATAGCAGATGCGTTGCCCACCCAAAGGGCTAAGATAGAATACCTCTTGTGCCAGTAATTACACCGGGTGTCTTGCTCTCCATGCCGGAACACAACAGTGCAAGCACTGCTTAGCAGCAGGATTAGCGTGCAAAATGGTGGTAGCGATTCGGACGGCCCTTTCACAAGGTCCTACCACCCGCTTTTACTATATAATTAGAAATCTGCCGCGTCTACAAAGTTATATTACTAGCGTTTAGCCGTCGCCATACTTTGAAATTGTCGCTAATTCCTAGACTGAACTCTAGAGGATATTTTAATAACTTTTATTATGAAAGCTATTAAAAAAAACCACTGAGAGACTGTCTGTCTGTCTGTCGCTCCTTTCATACATAAATAAAAAAAAACCGAAGTGCGGGACTCGTGGACGGAAGGTTTCCAAAAAGCTTGTATAGTCGACCAAGTAATTGCTTGACTTTTGGACTTTATCTCTTTGTGATAAGGTCGAAAAGTGGTCAAGCAATTTATTGGTCGATTATACATAACTTATATATAATCCGTGGTTCTGTAATACAAGACAATACGATATGCTTTATTGAATACCACATTAACAACATTTAAATTTATTTATTTATATATTTACAATACTTATATTTGCAATTTACAAAGGTTGTTATCGATAATACTCATGTTGAATCCCCTGAAAAATGTAAACTCAAAACGTTTTACAGCTACAGTGTCATAATGTATTATGGCAAAGGAAACTTTATGTGACTTTAAATTATGGATAATGAAAAGATTCGTGCAAAAACACTACCTAGTCAGAAATGTCAGCCCCGAGCAAAACCGGTTAGAAAAACTCGTGTATTATATACCTAGTTTTTTTTTATACAACATAGGAAGGCAAACAAGCAGGTGGGTCACCTGATGGTAAGTGATCACCACCGCCTATAGACACCTGCAACAACAAAGAGAGTGCAGATGCGTTGCCAACCCAGAGGGCTAAGATGGTATACCTCTTGTGCCAGTAATTACACCGGCACCAGTATTAATTATTTTTGTTTTGTTCTGTATATTAAGGATACCTATGATTACTATTCGAAATAAACGTCTATTATTTTATTTGATACGTGTGTTCGTCTGTTATGCCCCAGGCGAGTGGCTAGACTCGGTTTGAGATAACCAGTCTAGTCAAGTCTAAGATTAGGTACAGTAAGCCTCAGAAATAGCTAAACACTTAAGAACCTTGTCGTAGTAACGTATGATATGAGAGTTGCTCGAATTTGTCACGTGACTGACAGCGACAAGGTACTAAAATGACCAGCTACTTCTGACCACACATTAGATAAAGAGGTGCAAAGTATTAAACGTACATTCAAGGAACTTGAAACATGTAACCGTAGAACCTAGTCGAAGAGACATACGCATGGCATTTGTATGACATAGCTTGTCGTTTAACGCGTCGCGTCATTGCAATAGGGTTCTAAGGTGACACGTGAATATATTTCCCATACTGTACCTACCTTAATAACTCAGTATTATTCAAGTAATCTGAGAATTTGTTATTTTAAACAAAAATAAGTAAATATTGTGTTCGGGTGAAATTACTGGCACAAGAGGTATTCCATCTTAGCCCTCTGGGTCAGCAACGCATTTGCAATCCCTTTGGTGTTATAGGTGTCTATGGGCGTTGGTGCTCACTCACCATCAGGTGAATAAATTGCTCGTTTGCCTTCTGAAAAAACTTTTAACTTGACTTAATTTAAAAAAAAACTGCTAAAAAAAATGTCTTAATTCCCTGAAGCTTACCTGTAGACATGTACTAAAAATCTAAGTTAAAAATTCGCTTTTATGGTTACAGCCAAAAATAACGGCTTTTTTCTGCCATTTTTCTTAAAGGCAAAGGGATGCAAATCGACGCTCAGGTCACGTTACTCGATAACAAAACACCCCATCTTACGAACAAAGCTTTAATAAAACCTCGCCCACTTAACAAAAGCAACTCCTTATCTCAAACTAAAATCAATACCGTTTTTACCCCCTAAATTTTCCCCCCCAATTTCAATTTAAACGACAAAGTATTATTTAATTTCGTCTTTTCTCCATTGTAAGGAGAAGAGAGAGCGAGCGGTCTATTCTTTCCTTTAAGACGTTCTCTCTCTCGCTCAGGCTTGAGGGGAGTATGAAAAAAAGTGCAGGAGAGAAAGGGACGTGTATACGCAAGACGGTGCCTTCTTAACGATGTCGTGTAGATTCGTAGTGGAGGGGGGCGGGCCTAGAGTGGGGTGGAAAGTTTTTTGCTAAGCTATAAATGTTTTAGTTTTTTTGTTGGTAATCCTTGCGGTTTCAACGGGACTTTATATGGTTTTTGCTCCTTTTTTGTGTATATTGTGTTTAATTTGGAATGTAAAAAGTGTTTTTTGGAATTATTATTCGGTGGGAATCTAAAGTTGTTCTATTATTCGAACATATGTGTCAGCAATCGGTTTTTAGAATACTTAATTTTCAATTGCTGTACTTAGTACACGATGAAAAAACTTTATTTACAATCGCTTGTCTTTAAAGAATCGCATAAAAGAAGCAATTAGAAACCTAATAATAATTTGTCCCCTAATTAATTTCACAAACAGCAACACGGGTGTAATTAAAAAAATCACACACGTTCCAAATTTAAATTCCACATAATCCATTTAAATTCAGCGCGTTCCATTTTCGCTAAGGCATAAAACGGCGAGGCGTGCGTTCCAAATACGAAAAAGCCGTTGTAAATCGCGTAATCTTGAGACCTTTGCCTCATGACGTATGTGAGGCACGTTCGAAGATAGAACACGGGTTCAAATTGTATGTACAAGCGTTACTTACGAAACCACAGACTAATGTTTCTCGGTAGCTTTCAGTTTGGAGTCTGCAAGTTTAAGGTGCTGCGTTGTATAGTGTAATTTTACTCTGTTGCGTTGTTGTAGTGTTTTAATGCGGACATATGATAGGCAAATAGAGGAATCTTGGGCGGTTTAATCCAGCAATTACGCATTTTAATGGCGTTCGTTTGCCGTAGCTACTGGTTTTAATATTCAGCTCCTTGTTTTACGGCTCACGGGTTAAGTCTATGTGGCGGTTGTTTTGTTTGTTTATAATTAAGCGAACTATTTGGTTTTTTAAACATTAGATGAGAGAACCCCGATGAGATTAAAATCACTACATTATTTAAAAACAAAGTGTTAACGGTTACCTTGGAAGTGACAATTATTCTAACTTAGCGGTAGTCAAAAACATAAACCCTTCTTTTGGCTTTGCCGTAGTCGGGTAAAAAGTATATTTTTCTTTTACAAAACATAATTGGCCTCTAATAAAAAGAAAAACAAACAGATTTTAAATATCGAATGCAACACGATGCAAAGAATACTCAATTAAAACGAGGAAAACTTTTTTAATCTTAAAAAATAACTGGCCACTTAAAAACAAAGCAACCATCGTCCAAAATCGAACGCTCCGCGCAATTTCAAAAACGGAACGCCTAATCCGTTAACATTTCAAACACAATAAAACTTACACTCGTCTCCAGAGTGGCATAAACGTGAAATTCTCATTTCGAAAACGGCAAAGGTTGCTGCCGGGGCATAAAATTCTGAAAGCAAAAGATGGGGGCAGTTATTAAAACGCCAGTTTTGCAAAGTTAAAATTAAACATGAAAAACGGGAGGCGCCCCCCTCAGCTGAGGGGGAGGGTGGCGCGAACTATGCTCTACTTTATTTTACTGGGAAATTTGTAAATTTATGTAAATTTTAGACGTCTTCGTGGGGTGAAAGTTAGTCGGCGCGCAAGGCGTTTTATAGAGGGGTTTATGTAAAAAGTTTCACTGAGTATAGTATATTTTAGGACGGTTTCATTAATTATGAGATTAAAATGTAATAAAAGTGGAAATAAAATTATGTCAAATCAGCATTTTCTTACTATGTTGAAACAGCAAACATGACATTAGCTTTCGTCGATATTTTTATTACCAATTACTGGCACAAGAGGTGTTCCATCTAAAACCAATGCGTTACAAACCCGTCTGCAATTACCTTGTGTTGTGGTTATAGGCAGTGATGATTGCTTGCCATCAGGTGCCTTACTTGCTCGTATGGCTTCCTATTTTATATAAAAAATGAAATTTCATCTGAGTGGGATTTGTTTTTTTCTCTGTCACGGAAACTATTTTTTTTCTAAATAAAAATTAACCTCCACTCGTTAACAACACGCTAACCATCGCATTCCTTAGTTTTATTCAGACCCGTTTAGCAGTTGTGTCGTGAAACGATTACAAACAAACAGAAAGAATGTGGGACGGAATTAGATTAATATGAAAATTTTATCCTAAAAAATTATGGCTTTATTTTGTTTCAGATACGTGCTACGAGCGGCTACGAAAAATCTATGTAGCCTTGCTACGTGCTACGTCGAAGACAAAATATCGATAAGGTTTAGCACACCAAGAGCGAATAAGTCGTATAAAATCTGTACTTGAGGCTATCGCCCTTATACACCTACTATACAACTCTTATAGCGCTTGTGTGCTACTAGTGAGTTATTTGAAAAAAACTGGTGATAAAATCAAAGTACATACAAGGGAAATGTATCCAGTAGGTAGATTAATCTAGTCCTTTTTGATAAATTAGATCTCTGCTAGGTACAGCCAGCAACAGGAGTAGCTGTATACTGAAGGAAGTCAAACAGATTTACAAATTATAACTCTCTTGACAATAGAGAGATAGTTTTTGACCTCTAAGACTTGTAGATATATCAACAACAAACGCATTTTTTATAATTTCTCTAAAATATGAAAATAAATAAAATTATTAAAAATTGAGATACTGTATTTTAGTATAGCATAACAATATTGAAGTACAGGTTTATGCGTCACAATTAGACTTCGAAACATAAATCATTCCACACGTGTTCTAAACTTGAATTCAAACGCGTTCTTTTTAAAAAAAAAAACACAATGTGTAATCCTCGACCATTTTATTCAAAAAAGCGAGTTTCCAAATTAAATTCGATTATCGTTCGAAATTCAAAAAGAACTGGCTTTAACCCCAACGGCCGAAAACTAGTTCCATAGACACGACAGTTGTCTAATTCTGTTCGATTTTCGAACGCGTTCTAATTTGTTTGGAAACTTGTTTTCGGATTGTGTTGATAAACTGGTCAGTGTGAGTAGTCTTTATATATGCACACGCGGCAAAGTAAAGCAAGTATGATAGATTTGTCTACCTATTGTATTTATGTGTGTTGATATGTATTTATGTGAAGATAAGTAAATAACTGTAAAATTATTTGAAGTTATATTATTGGACCCGTAAACTAGGGTTGCCGCCCGTACCCTTAAATAGAGTACTGTCTTCTTTTTCATGTTGGCGTACTTTATATTCTACGACACCAATAAAGTACGCTAAAATGCTCTATGCACGTAAAACTGATTGTTAATGGCTCGTTACGGACAAATAATGGAAAAAAATAATAAATACTTTTTTTTTATGATGTGGAAGTATTTTATTTTTGTTCTGCCAAAATGAAAAAATAGTTGATTCGCCCTGAAAAAAGGTAAACAACCCTACCGTAGACTTAAGTTCTACGCAAAAATAAGAAAGCAAATTAATTAGAACATATCCGACTTAAATTGTACTAAACGCATGATTTACAGTACATTACGGCGAGTCGCTACGTTTGAGGTGGGAATTTAAAACATCTGAAAATAGTGAATTATTTCGCGTAGATTTGGGACAATAAAACACTTCATACGTGTTTTGCTTTTTAGTTCAAGTTTTAAGTATTCTAACATTCGATGTGTGACTGTCAATTGAAATTTAAAATTTAACATCATTTAAAATAAGTAAGTCAACCTTCCAAAAGCAAAACGCAGTGTCGTAAAAATCGTGGATTATTCTTTAAACTCTTCAAATTAAAAAAAAACAACACACCATTTGGTCAGAATAAATTTGAAACGAAGAAACTTTTTAAAGTCCCGCCTCAACGAAGCAATTCTCTTTTAAAAAACAACTCATCGCACGGCGTCTAAATTCAAAAACCGAACGCGTTACACAACCGCGCTGGGTTGTTCATCGTGCAACCCCATCTTAGTTTTATCTAAACATCGGTAGAAGTCTACCCATTTTAATTATAGCACGGAATGGCATAAAAGCAGTTTATCGCGAGGCCTCCCCCCACCCACAGGGGCCTAGGGGCCTAGGGGGCAAGAAGCAGAGATTTTATAGCTCGGCGTCGACGTCGCAGCGCTTTTAATGGCTTATTTGCCCGGCCTTTGTGAGGGGCCTTTGTATTGCCAATTTTATTCAGTCAGAATGATAACGGTACTATAAAGTACCCAGATTGAGAAAACTATTGTGCTGAGCGTTAAGGTTTGTGGGAATGGCGCTGTCGTTTTCAAATGACGAACGTGAAACAGTGGCGTACATTGTTTGCGGCCAGTAACAAAATTTATAAAATAGCAATGAAAAGTGACTGGTGACCAGACTAGAGGGCAGGGGTGCAATTTTTGAATCTCACCAGGTGACTAGAGCTCATCAAAATGGCTGCATTTCTATGAAAAACGGCAATTTTGGCGAGCTTTAGTCACCCGGTGAGATTCAAAAATCGCACTTGTGGTTCATACTTTGCTGAAAATGCTGATATACCTATTAGTTTGTTAACAACATTAATTATGTAGGAAATCGATTCGCATTCACTCCTTGGTATCCGATTTCCAATAATGAAATACAAAACAATAGTACATTGTAGTAGAGGCGAGAAAGTAAGTAATAGATGGACGAATAAGTCATAGAGCCCAATTGAAGGTGAGGCACTCTGAGATAAGAGTCCATCTTTTACACTTTCAGCTGAGATATTATATAGAGCTTTTCACAACTGCTGCGAAAAAAAAAACATTTCATTGTCTTTTCAGACTCCTCGGCCTTTCGCCATCATTCCTGTATAGTGAGTTGTCGTAAAGAAAAAATTTACAAGTGGCCAGTATTCTACTATCCTACTAATATTCTAAATGTGAAAGTTTGTATGTTTGGATGTTTGGATGTTTGTTACTCAATCACGCTAAAACAACTGAATAGATTTGGATGAAATTTGGCACACATAGCACAATCCTATGTGTTAATCCAGGTTATAAACTACCTGGATTAACACATAGGATACTTTTTATCCCGTAAAAATGCATAGTTCCCACGGGATAGCGATAAGTGAGTTATACGCCGCCGTGACGTCATGAGCAGCAAAGCAACTAATTCTCATCAATTTGTCCAGGAAATATTGCAGATTGCATGTTGGGTGCACGTTTGCTTCATTCAATTAAACAAGTCTACGCGGACGAAGTCGCGGGTAAAAGCCAGTCAAAAAAAATTTACATTTGACGTAACGTTTTGGATGATATTTGATTATGTTATGATAATCTCGATATGATCCATTCGTCGATATTTCAAGGGCGCTCAAATTTCCACACATGAATTTTGTTATATTTAATTATTTACTTTGCCCCAGTAAATTCAATTTCCTGGTGTTGCCATGTTCTGGTAAGTGCTCGCCGGCAGGTAGCGGTAATTGCGACGATCAAAGAACGGGCTGACTTCCTGCCGCGGTGCAGACGCAGAACAACGCTACTGAGCATTTGCCACTATTGTAGTCGCTGGCAATATTAGGCAGCAATATTAGCAAACTTTTACAATGACACTGTCAAACCAGTTGTATTTTAGACTAAAGTAAATTCAATTTACTGGTGTTGCCATGTTCTGGTGTAAATGCTTGCTGGCAGATAGCGGTAATTGCGATGTAGTCACCGGCAATATAAGGCAGCAGGATGCCAGATAAGGTTTATAATGACGCTGTTAACGACGACACTGTCAAACCAGTCGAATTTAGGTCTTAAGTAGATTCAATTTCCTGGGGTTGCTATGTTCTGGTGTAAGTTCTCGCCAGCAGGCAGCCATAATTGCGACGATCAAAGAACGGGCTGACTTCCTGCCGCGGCCAGGACGTAGAATAACGCTGTTGTGCGTTTGGCACTATTGTAGTCACTGGCAATATTAAGAATGAGGCCCCTATTTCACTAAGCTGGTAAGCTTAAATAGATTTCGTATTGTCGGTTGTCGGGCATAAATATTGATACGGAAATGTACTTTGAATTGTCTATAAAAACTAAATTTCGGAGTTTCTGTGCACCTAGCACGAATTTTTTCGACATGCGTAACTCGCTACGTAACTCATTGCGTCTCTCTCCTACTGAGCTAGTTAGAAAGAGACGCACTGCGTTACGCAACGAGTATACGTGTATCGAGAACAGTGCACCGTTGTATTGCAACAACCCCATGGTTGTCGCGAGTCTACTCGTGACCACGGCCGTTGCAATCAAGGGCGGATCCAGCTTTGGCGCCAGGAGGGGATCACATAGTCGTGGTCAAGTCAAGAACTTATAATTTAATTTTGATAACATTAGATACAAGTGGTCCACCTAAGTCCGGGAACCAGCTCAGGGGGGGGGGGGGGGGGTCATGACCTCCATGACTCCCCCCCTGGATCCGCCGGTGGTTGCAATACCAGCAAAACGTCGAGGTAAATTAAAAATGAATTTATCGCGTAGCGCAAAAGTTAAAAATAATTGAAATGAATGTCGTTTAAAACAATTTAAGTAAATCTTTCGTTTTTTTTTAAATTATAAACGTGATGATCTGTAAAAGTTGCATAAGTCTTTAATAATGATAATTAAACATTATAGTAATCACGTATAGATTAGGTTTGGCTTCCAATCCTCTTTTTTTATGTAAAAAAGATCTCAATATTGTAATCACAATACCCTATTACAAACGCTTTCAACCACACCAGTTTGGACTTCGGACGACTTAATTATGTAATTTTATACCTACCGGAAAACCCAGTAGCGTCTTTCTCCACCCCCGCACGCCGCCATCTTGTACGAAACACAAAGATGCTGAACGGCGGAATTTTCTTGTGTAATTTTCGCGCTTTTCCCCCCTCCGCCCCTTCCCCCTTCGGTAATTTGTATACCCCGGCCAGTTTAAGAAGACCCCTCTTACATATAACTGGGTAGCGCGATTAGTGAATGTAAAAGATCCCGGTATGCTGGTCGTTGCTTACAAAGGTAAAACTTGGTTTTAATTTGTATTCCCCGGAGTAAATTTTTAATTGATTTATTGTACGGCGTCTAGGTGAATTGATGGTTTAATAATTGTAGTAAGATGTATTTTATAGTTACTAGAAGTATAAATAAGATTTAAAAAACTCGTTCGGTGGTTTAAAGGTGGCTAATTGATTAATTAACGTGGGATTAAAAAGTCACTTTGAGCAAAAGAGTTTAGAGAATTCAAATATTTTGGAACTTGGCTGGTTTTGGAAATTCGTTAATTGAATTGTTGGACCAAACAGCACGCGGCACAGTTTTTGATTTCTTTACTTAAGTAGAGAAAGCGAAATTACTGAGATCTCATAACATATTTACTTAGCTTATTTGTATGATTTTATACTTGACTTAAAGTTGTATAAATATTAGTTTGTAATTAATAGATTCAGGCGTTACTTTGCGGAGGTTCATATCAAGAAACTAGAACAAATTACCTTGCTACTCCGCGAAACCGATATTAGTTTGTTATGAAATAATTAAAACTTGAAGTAAATGCATTACGATTTTTATTTTATTTTAAAACCCAGCCTTTTTTTACAAAATTTTGACTAACGTTAAAATTTTAACGTTAAAACGAATCGCAGTACCAAGCTACTTTACGATGGTGTTCACTGAGAGATTGGTACCACCCTGGTCGAGCCAGCCCATTCGTATTGCAATCAGCAACTAGCTACAGCTATAATCTACTATTATTCTACGAGTTTAATTCTACCCCTTTTCCTTATCGCCCCATCTCTTTCCCTCGCTTAGCTTAAGATATAGCCATAGATATATACAACAGGATCGCTGCAGGCGTTCGCCGCGAGTCCTACAAGAAAATTAGTTATTAAAATTTCACTGACGCTCCGAAATTTATCTCGGGCGCGCTCTACTGCGACCGCACCGTCTTGGTCCTTGGTTACGTAATCAATTCCTTTCTTTAGCATCTGTGTATTATTCAGTTATTAATCAGGTAAGCAGGAGTGCTTGCACTGTTGTGTTGTGGAGAGCAAGACAGCCGGTGACATTACTGGCACAAAAGGTGTTCCATCTTAGTCCTCCGGGTTGGCGACGCAGCAGTAGTCTTCATGGTGTTGCAGGTGTCTATGGGCGGTCGTTACTTACTATCATGTCACCTACTTGCTCGTTTACCTTCCTATTTTATAAAAACTTAAATGTAAAAAAATCCTTTTTTTCACGATAGCCAGCCTGCGCCTTTTTCCTCGTACATTGGCCGTGATGATACTTGCCATCATGCGACCCACTTGATCGTTTTCCCCTAAAATGTATTTTTAAAACAAGCAAACTTCTTTTCAAGCGTCATAGTAATCGTACGTTAATTGTATTTCTTTTCGAAAGACACTGTCCATCGGCCAGTGAGAACGGAAACCGGTTTCAACCGGTTGTTAACAAGTTTGGCTTTCTTGTAAACAGGTCTGCCAACGCAAGGGGACCGGACATCGGTCAGCGTGGGAAAAGGGTGTAAGACAAGATCGCTTAAGTGTTAACTTGTTTTGTACAAAAACCGGTTTTCGTTCCCACTGGAAGACGGGTGGCATGTTAAAAGGAGATGACCAGTTTTTAAAGAAGTATCTTTCTATTTTTTTTTTCTAGTGATAAGGGTCATCATTATTTTGTGACTTAACTTTGGTAACGGTTATCCGAACCAAGTTATTTTACAAAGATTTATAACGATTTTAATTTACTAATAAAAATAAAAATAAATTGTTGGTCCTAACATGACCAATCCAGGTTTAATTTATCCCTCCCTGCGTCTTTGTCAAACTAGTGTCATAAGAAAAAAGCGCACATAGAGATAAACACAGATAAACTAAACTTGGCCCGTCATGTTAGGGCAGCTGTCTTGCACGTGTACGGCACTGGTTTCGCAGAGTAGTAGGGTAATTTGTTTCAGTTTGTACGAAATAGCAGATTGCTACTGAGTTTAGTACGATGAGTGCGCGATCCGGAGAACCACGGGAGGAGAGGATTACAGAGCGGCAACGGATCAGCGATTTCCTTAGAGTAGCGGTTATTACTGGGTGCTCGCTGAGGGTGTTCCAGCTGCGGTCATGGCACTACGTACACTTCAGTTCGTTTGTGGTGCGCGTCCCGTGGCCGCTGCTGGAGTCCGTCGCGTCTGCAGCCTTCTGGCCGAAGGATGTCGTGTTTCGACGGTTTCGGGGCACCTTACCGGTGGCGAACGCGACATCGGAAGTGACAACGCAACGGGGCCACGCCGTTTTGTCGCCAACATGACAATTCTTTTCTTAGTTATATATTTTTATGTAGGCCTTTGTAGCCTGAGAATAAATGATTAAATAAATAAATAAATACCCATCAGGTGATCCGCACGCGCGTTTGACTTAATAAAGCTAATAAAAGCGTTAATAAATTAGCGAGTATAATCTTGCAAGTATCAAAACCGCGCGCTCCGACAGCGCCGAAGACGCTGTTAAAGTTTTCCGTGCTACTTTCGCGGCTCTACAGAAAGTTGTGCGGGGCTCATTACGGAGACAAAGCGGCGCCGCACGATCGAAGCGAAACGCGACGTTTTTTAAGACGCTACCATCAGGCCCGCCGCTAGCTATTTTTTTTTATAAAAAAAGGAAGGCTAACAAGCAAGTGGGTCACCTGATGGTAAGTGATCACCACCCGCAACACCAAGGAGATTACAGATGCGTTGTCAACCCAGAAAGCTAAGAATACCTTTTGTGCCAGTAATTGCACCGGCTGTCTTGCTCTCCACGCAGGAACACAATAGTGCAAGCACTGCTGCTTAGCGGCAGGATTAGCGAGCAAGATGGTGGTAGCGATCCCGACGGACCTTTCACAAGGTCCTACCACCCGCAAACGGTATTTGAACGGCCGTGTGCAATACCGATTATGCTACCACTGTTTATCTACGACTACCCACGCTGAGCTCACTCGAAAAGCTGTTTGTTGTTGTCTCATAAGTTGTCTCATAAAAGAAAAGAATTGCCGCCCCCCTGGACGTGCGCCCGCGTGCGGTGCACGCCTTGCACGCCCGCATACGGCGGGTCTGGCTACAACCTCGTCGTAAGGCACCACTGTACAATATATTGCACAAATGTCAAAAACTACTCTGAACTTTATCAAGTGACATTATGTTTTATAATATATATGGAATAAAAAAGTGTCATAGATGACACCGAGGGTAATGTAATGACCGTAAAGACGAAACACATTGTAAGATTCGCAGGGTATGGTAGCAGTAATGTGGCGAAACTGACAAACGCAAGGCACGGAATGTTGATGTTGCAGGTTTGAGTCCTGCCATTACCCTAATTTTTCTTTGTATTGTCATTATAAATCATTTTAAAAAAAGGGTTTCCGAAAGAGGAGAGGAGAAGGAGAGCTTAGAAAAGCAAGAACAGAAAAATAATGTGCAGATGATAGAGATGCACAATAAAAAAAACTATTTCAATTAAAGTAGGTTTAGCGCGCGTTTATGAGTTATGGGTTTCAGGGAAAAGTTGTTATGCCCAGCCTTGGATATTAGTGGGTTAAAATTATAGTGACGATATTGAAGGTTTTACTAAATGGTCAGAGCACTTTAGAAAATGATCACAATGAAATACGATAACTTATCGATCACTCGTCATCATTATGTCAGCTGAAAGATGTCCACTGCGGGAAAAAAGCTACTCGCATCCAGCGTTATGATCACTAAACAAAACCAATATGAAGTGGTACAATACAAATAAGCTTTGTTATATTACTTAATTTTTTTAAATATGTGGTCCTAAATCTCAGCGTCGAAAACGCTCTAGTCATAAAACGGCCGTTTAAAAACCCGCTTCGCTCGTGCCGCGCCCCCTCGTCTTCCCCGCCTCTCTACCTCCAGGCGTTTATATAATATCTTACAGATAAGTTCTAGTTATATACGCGTGTATTGACAGCGTGAATATTTATTACGAACCTTTGTTATCTTTGCTAATAGACGTAGTTGCTTAAAACTAGTTTAAGTTGCCATTATATTTTAATGAAGTTGATAATTGGTAATATTACCTGTTCATGTACTTGTAGCGCTGTGATGTTGTATATAGGTAGTTATAATAGGATATAATAAGTTTATTCCAGGCTACATAGACCCATAGATAAATACCTTAAAGACTAACATACATATTTATTTATTATACATAAAAACTTAATTACTAGCACGAGAAGTCTGTAACGTGAGTACTTTCGCGGTGTCAGTTAACAGGCCACGGAACCGCCGGAATGTGACACCTTTCGGCCAAAACTCTTCTCTTGTGACGGTCTACAGCTGGTCAGTCGGAACTCTCACCACAAATGAATTAAAATTCACGTCATGGCGGGACTCCAACCGCTCGACCCTCAGAGTGAGCTTGGTCTTCACTCGCACATATTCCACAATGTGCACGACCTTTGTGGAGTGATGCAGACGGGACACGTATAGCTGCAGCGTAATATGTTATATATTTGAAGACCGGATAGCCTAGTCAGCGACCCTGTCTACGAAGCTAGAGGTTCCGGGTTCAATTCCCGAGAGGGGCAAATGTTTGTATGATGAATAATAATGTTTGTACCTGAGTCTTGGATGTCATATGTATTTAAGTATTAAGTACGTCTTCGTGGGTACGAAGACGTACTTAATACTTAAATACATATAACACGGTTTTGTACTACGGGTGTAGTACAAAATTTGCTTAGTTTCGGACTAGGTCAATTCGGAATTTATGTAAATTGTCCCGAAATATTATTATTATTATAAATTATGGTTGTTACGTGTTTAAGTAAATAAATTATTACGTTTTACTTATTTCTTTTTTGTTTCATTTAAATGGGTGAATTGGGGAGAGATAGAACCGCTAAAAACATCAGAATTCGGTGAAAAATCAGTCGAGGTAGTGAATTTTAGAGGTATCCCAAGCCAATAAGGAATAAAAAAAAGTTGTTGCGGGTGATAGGACCTTGTGCAAGCTCCGTCCGGATCGCTACCACCATCTTGCTCGCTAATCCTGCCGCTAAGCAGCAGTGATTGCACTATTGTGTTCCGGCATGGAGAGCATGACAGCCGGTGTAATTACTGGCACAAGAGGTATTCCATCTTAGCCCTCTGGGTTGGCAACGCATCTGCAATCTCTTTGATGTCGCGGGTGTCTATAGGCGGTGGTGTACACTTACCATCAGGTGACCCGCTTGCTTCTTTGCCACCCTATTTCATAAAAAAAAGTTGCTATCAGCTTCTGAGTTCCAGTATATCGCACATTTCGTCAAAAATCAAAGTTCCATCCATTGAACTATACTTAGATTTTACTAGAATACCACATTGTCCTATAAGTTAACCCACAGTACAAGCTCCGTTCAAAATTTCATCCAAATCCGTCCAGCCCTTAGCATTAAGAAGTAACAAAACATGTCACACACGAACTTACAGCTTTGTAATATTAGTTTGATAAAGGAACACAAATCTAGGACCGCATCGATAGATGAGCGATATAATCTCGCGCGATTAAAACCGGCCGACAAAAACTAGTGAGGCGGTCCGTCACCCCCTCCCCTCTACCCCCACCCCGCGCCCCATTTATCCACATTAATATAACTTGACTCGTGATAAATTGCCGCCGAACCCACCGTTTTCTTGGACGAATTTTAGTGTACAGGGTGTTGTGCTGGCGAAGACGAATTATTAAATGTCAAACACCTTAATGGAGACAAGACGAGACAAGAGAAGATAAACTCTTTATTGAAAATCAGACGGAAAATAGTTCACAAAAATGTGCGTATCATTTATTACATATTAATCCGATTATTTAAGTTCACAAATTTCTAACAAGAGCGAGAGAGAAATTTACTACTACAACCTATGGAAAATAGACGAGCTAAATGACAAAAGTCAAAGTTTTGTTTGCTATTATGCAGCCATAATATTGCCTGACATTAGTGATTAATTATTTACACACACAATTGAAAATCAATCGGAATGCACCTGGTAAAAGGGAATATTAATCCTGTAATTTTTCAATTTTGAATCAGAAAACAAAATATTTTAACTACTGTGCCCTGACAGGGTTCATGTAATATTTGACATAGTAAAAAAAACGATATGAATAAATGAATGACTGAAAATGGTTAAAACTGAGATGTCTTAATATCATCAATAAATAAATGGAAAGCTTCCTCATTGGGTAAGAGTTCCAGGTTAGGGGTGCAGTTTTTGAATCTCACCAGGTGACTAGAGCTCACCAAAATGGCCGAATCTCTATGAAAAATTGCCATTTTAGTGAGCTTTAGTCACCCGGTGAGATTCATAAATCGCACTCCAGGTGACTAAAGCTCACCAAAATGTCCGAATCTCAATGAAAAACTACCAATTTGGTGAGCTTTAGTCACCCAGTCAGATTCAAAAATCACACTCCATACGGCGAAATAAAGGAGCAGGAATGCGGATTAAACACAGAAGAATACTTGTTTTTAATTTATTTGTAAGTAAACGATATATTTAGTACATATTGCTACCTTAACATTGGATGCTTATAAAGACACAAAAGTTAAAGCGAATAAATCGATTTACAGAAGAGGAAAAAGAAAAACACTTTCGTTCGTGACGTCATTGTTCACTAGTTATTAGTTTATTTAAGTTTAGTATTAAGAATCTCAAGGGTCCCATTGAAATTCAGCGTTTCAGCTGATCGAGACAGTATGCTGAGTGGGGTCCTTTTTGATTCTACTCAATACAATGTTTTTAATATTTGTATGTGCATGGGTTGAATAGTTAAACCTATTGATATGAACGATTTTCCTTCTTTTTTATAAATGTAATAATTCAATAAAAAAATTTTTTGATAATTTTTCACTTTGATTACATAAAATATTTGAAATTTTGTAACACCCTGTAGCTCATTTTCTCAGCCCAGTAAGTAACGGGGAAGGAGGCTGTTGGCAAAAAAGCCTTAGCTACGTCAAGCGCAGGCACTCACACACACACACACATGCTGACATGGGTCTAAGAAAGCCACGGGTAGGTACTTTGATATAGGTCTCGAAAACAAGTGAATACTATTTTTTATTACTGACAAAAAAAGTGGGTTTGAAAAGTACTATTGTTGCTTAGTCCATGACACGCTGTTTTAGATGCTGTAATCAGTAGCTCCGTAGGTCGCAGTTATGGTAGGTTGACGTTGAAAAATTATTTTTTGCACTCTTTATTTTATTACTTTTTCATAGCGACATAAAAGTTTTAGTTTTCTCATTGTATAATAACAATAGTTAGTGTAATTTATATGTAAGTATTACTCATGTAATTATTATTTACTTAAGAATTACTTATTTGTCACAAATACGCGGGTTTGCGGGTGGTAGGACCTTGTGCAAGGTCCGTCCGGATCGCTACCACCATCTTGCTCGCTAATCCTGCCGCTAAGCAGCAGTGCTTGCGCTGTTGTGTTCCGGCGTGGAGAGCAAGACAGCCGGTGTAATTACTGGCATTAGAGGTATTCCATCTTAGCCCTGTGGGTTGGCAACGTATCTGCAATCTCTTTGGTGTTGCGGGTGTCTATAGGCGGTGGTGATCACTTACCATCAGGTGACCCACTTGCTTGTTTCCCTAGCGAATACGAAAAGAGTATTCAAAATAGTTATTGCAGGATCGGCAATGCGCGCGTGATAGCTCTAGTGTTGCAGGCGGCCATAATAGACCCCTATGCCGGTTTTCCACTAAAGTTATACAAAGAAATGTACAATTAAATGCAAGAGTTGCCTTTTTAATTAATTATTCTTCATCATTTCACTCAACTGATCATATAAATCCCTCACACGACATAAAAAGAGATGTAATAAGTTTGAAACTTCTGCCTGTCTATTCGTTTGTTTATGCCCTTGTAGCTTCGTATCTGATAAACCAATTTCAACACATTTTTTTGCTTGGCAGCTAAATTAAACGAGATTGCGACCAACTTCGGTAGCAAACAGTTAGCGATTTTCAAAAATTTTTTTTTTAACATTTCGCGAGTATATAACTTTATGTAGTTACACTGAAAGTTTACATTCGGCTTGGCAGTGAACGGAGCTCGTACCCACCCTCCTCCGTAAACCAGAAATGCACGCATACAAAATTAACCCCACCTCCACCCCTATATTATAATTAAACTCACAACTTGATAAATTCTCAAAATTTCGCCTCGCTTTCTTACAAAGCAGCGGTAATTCGAGTTCCCGAGCCACGGGCGTACATACATACACACATACACGTGCAATTTAAGATGAATAATTATGTGGCAGCGCCGTCTTCGAAGGAAATGAGGTAGCACAACGTGGATATGACGCGGAAATTATAAATATTTTAAATCATGGAACACCCTGTTTGTTTTGCATAAAATATAAGACGTGAGAAATTAAAAAAACAATAGTTGTAACTTACTATTTTGTATGTATACCTGTCTTTTCTGCAAATGATAGCAACGATTTCTGTTTTGCCTAAAGGTTGACTGGTAGAGAATGCCTTAAGGCATTAAGTCCGCCTTTTGTACATTTAAATGTATTTTTTTTTGTGAAACAAGATTAAATAAATAATAAATGAATAAATAATGGAGTAGGGGCTAATATTTAAATATATCATACAAATATTTTCCCCGGAGGGGAATTGAACCTGTAAACACTAACCTCGTATTCAGGGTATAGTCATAGGGTCTTCGTATATAGGGTCAGTATAAAGTTCGTATTACTTCATAAATATTCGCCAGGCGGCATGTGTCAAAAGGAAGGCGCCGCCCGCGCCCGCCCTCCACCCGCAATGCCCTGGCGCACTGCTAGGGTTGGGCTGCTTACTGTAATACTATCAACGCGCGACACAGAGTAAGCGGGCGCGCGCGCGGCAAGCCGGCAACCTACTGCGATTAACCTATGCCATAGGACATGTGGCGAGCGCACCTATATTGCGGAGTGGAACTTGCTGGAACCCTTGCTCGTACCATGTAAATGGCCCTTAATGCAACTCGCATACGAGAATTCGCTATCAAATTTATTCTTCAGCATATCCTGTTAAGCTAGCGCTTCCTCAAGACCGTACCCCAAGAAAACACATACTACACTTATTTATCTACGGAACCCCACTCTTTATGAAAGGAATGATTAATGTCTGCCGGCATTAGGGCCGCTAACGAACCCCCCCACGGAAGGGGTGTAATTATTATTCGCACTTATAAGAGTTAGAAGTTAAGATCGTGGGAGATAGGGGGTGCCTTACTATGTGGGTTCTTTTAAGGTAATATTCAACGCAGAGAATCAGTATATAGTGCACAAGACAGTTTTTACATTATTGTAATCGAAATAATTTATTTTGAAATTACAATAATTTAACAACAAATGGCGTCATCTCTCGTCAGCTAACGGGCATTCATAAATGACCAAGTTAAATGAGATAACTTGATTAAGTTTCTCATAGATGACACCGAGGGTAGTTTTCCCAAAGAAAAAATATCAATAATGTATTGACCGTAAAGACGAAACACATTGAAACATTCGCAGGGTATGGCAGCGGTAATGTTGCGGAAACTGGAATACGCAAGGCACGGTATGCTGATGTTGGAGGTTCGTATCCTGCCATTACCCAAATTTTTCTTTGTGTTGTCATTCATTATATAGCATTTTAAATTTAATTTGTCAGTTTTTACAATTTTGCTTGCACTGTTGTGTTCTGGCGTGGAGAGGAAGACAACCGGTGACATTCCTGGCACAAGATGTGACATCTTAGCCCCTGTGTTGAGGTGTCTATGGGCGGTGGTAATGACTTACTTAAGGCAACGATATACTTCACTTAATTTCTATTTACTGTGGCATTTCCGATGACAGCTGAAGTCACTTCTTGAAGTAGTTGAACTGTATTTAAATGTGTGACAAAAAAAGGACATTTATTCCATAAAAATAATAAAAATATATTTTTTTTAATTTAAGCATTCTGGATTTTAAGGAGGGCTAGGAGCTCATGTAATTTTTTTTTTTAATTTATTGAGGCTTTAGTGCATTTGTGTGACTATGCCATTTTTCTCTGCTGTATGCTACGTCCGTCCAGTTCTTTTTCTTACGTCATCGGACCAGCATGCGTTGGGCCTCCCTGTTCGCCGTTTTCCAAACGGGCCAGGCCAAAGCTTACTTACTCTTACACGTACTTAAGCTGTATATACAATACACTAACTAGAAAAACATAACTTTTCATTGTGGCAGCACTCGGGTAAAAATTTAAAACAGTTGTAACATTCGTGTGAAAACGTTACTGGTGTGTGACGTATCTACTTGAATAATGATGACTAATGACTTTTCCAAAGCCACGACATGTTTCGTCATTAATGGTTTTCTCAATTTTAGTCTAATTTAGGTCCTCCGCCAAGTCGCGCGGGCGCACGGAGGGGGTGCACGCCTATAGCAAAATAGTATGAGAGCGTCCGCTAACACGCGCGGGGGCGGGTGCGGACTCATACTATTTGTTCGATAGGCGTGCACCCGCTCCGTGCACCCGCGCGAAGTAGCGGACTCTCAAGGATAATTATTTAAAACTCAAAGGTTTATCACTATATTACCAACACTATGTATGGGCACAGAATAAATAATAGTACTAACGTACAGAAACTTCTCTTTTTCGATCACCATTAAACGAATTCCAACTTTATGATCAGGCACAGAAAGTTCGTATTACTTCATAAACATTCGCCAGGCGGCATGTGTCTAAAGCAGTAGTTCCCAAACTTATTTTTCTCGTGGACCACTTTCAAAATTTTACTGGCTTCGGTGGACCCCCTGCTGCTACATTTCTACCCCCAGCAAGTCTCCCGTGGACCCCTAGGGGTCCACCTAGACCACTTTGGGAATCACTGGTCTAAAGGAAGGCACCGGCTGTCTTGCTCTCCATGCTGGAACTCAACAGTGCAAGCACTGCTGCTTAGCGCCAGGATTAGCGAGCAAGATGGTGGTAGCGATCCAGACGGACCTTGCACAAGGTCCTACCACCCGCAAAATACATAATAAATAAAAGGAAAAGATAAAGATAAAGAATATATTCATGTGTAACTGTTACCGCTATATAAAAACACCTAATCACCACCCCTATGTCACAACCCCCAATACCCGCCCTAAGATGTTAAAATTTAAATAATATGTTAATACAATGTTTGCCTTCCCCCTAAAAACTTGCCGGGTTCTTCCCCCTGGGGGTAGAATTTTAATTAAATCCCCAGGCAAATGAAACGTCTTGGAATTTTCTTTGTGGAGCAGGTGAAATTTTAACCGTTGGAGGGGATGATACAGGGTGTTGCAATCTATGTTTAGCTGAAAGGCTGAGGTGCGGAATTAAGACGCCGCCTGTTAATAAGGGAGAATGTACAGTCAGCCAAACTGAATTCTGGACTAGTGTAGAACTTTAGCACAATAGGGAATCGCTTTGAATTCGCTTTTGTCGGTGGTAGAAACTTCTGTAATGTCCGTCTGGATCGCTACCGTCTTGCTCGCTTATCTAGCAGCTAAGCTGCAGTGCTTGCGCTGTTGTGTTCCGGCGTGGTGAGCAAGACAGCCGGTGTAATTACTGGCACAAGAGGTATTCCGTCTTAGCCCTCTGGGTTGGCAACGCATGCAATCTCCCTGTCATTTCGGGTGTCTATGAGCGGTAGTGCCATGATTACTTATCATCAGATGAGCCACTTATATTTTATTTTTCCTGGTTTTAGACATTTATTTTCTCAAAAGAATACAAGATTCACTTCTAAAGAAATGACTATGATTGTACTTAAGTGTGATAATGTTCTTGTTAGTAGGTTAATTTTGTTTGAATTAATTGTCCAATTATACCTAGTTATTTATTACGATCTTTCGCACAGAAAACAGACAACACGGAACGGACAAAAGGCGGACTTAATACCTTAAGTCATTCTCTACCAGGAAACCTTCAGGCGAAACTGAAATCGTAGTAGGTTTTGTCATAAGCGTATAATATTGCTTATAAACTAAAACATTTTTTTTAAAAGTGACTTATATTTTTGGCGCGGAGCCTTAAAAATCTCCCTCCGTGCAGTATCCAAAAAAGAAACAATTGCAGGCCAACCGCACCAACAACCGTTAAATTAACTGGCGCCGGTGGAAGCTAACCGCCGATTAACAGATTTGCCGGGCTGTAATCAGCGCCCGGAGCGGGTCCGGAAAAAACCGGACCGCGGGTACGTTTGTATAGAAAGAGACATCGTAAAGTCAAAATATTTTTATTCAGATTAGGCTTACCAGGCACTTATGAATGTCATAAAATTTACAACCGGTTCGGAAAAACCTCTGATGAAAGGATATCGACAAGAGACTTAATGAAGTGTATTTTTTACAATACATCAAAATTACAATGTTATTTTTATTGCTAATTGTAATGTAGTAATCAGGTTCAGTTTTTTTTTCACTACTACCTTGTAAATGCCGTACAAAGAAATTAACCAAAAAGAAATGTAACCTCAGAGACATCCAAAGGTTAAAATAGTCGATTGGCCCCAGAACTGCCCAAATGCCCAATTCTTATTTAAAAATCTCAAAATATATGTAAATTATTTTTCACATAACACATAGTTTTTATGACGTGAAAAAAATCAATTGTAATCTCGACCCTCGCTCCGGGTCGTACCTGGTTCAGAAAATCTCGCTGGCTATACAGCGGGGCAACGCGGCAAGCGTAATGGGCGCGTTTGAGCCAGGTGCGATGCGGAGTGGGGTTTTTTTTAGGTTAAGTTAGTGTTTGCAATAGTTTTAATTCTGTTTGTGTTATTGTACTGTCTAAATATACCTATGTTTATTATTTAATGTTAGTTTTTAAGTTTTTTTGTTTGTAATTTAATTTGATGTGTTTTTAAAAATAAAATATGGGTAGCTACTGTAATCTTAAGTAATGATGCCAAGACTGACTTTCTTGAGTACCAACTATATGACTGTTGATAATTTAGACGCCATCTTGTATTTACGACTTACATTTGTACCCCTTTACACAGCCTGCTACGAAATGTCGTAGCATCATTTCGTAGCATTACGCGTAGGCGGCGTAGCCAGCTCGTAGCATACATGAACACTTTCACTGTCACGTCTGAGAACCTAGCACGAACCTTATCGACGCGTTAACTCGCTACGTAACTCAGTGCGTCTCTCTCCTACTGGGCTGGTTAGAAAGAGAAACACTGAGTTACGCAGCGTGGTAACGCGTGTCGAAAAGTTTCGTGCTAGATGCAATGCGCTCGACGCTTGTAGCCCGTAGTAGCGTTTCTTCTTTCTAAAGAAAACTCGCTATAAAATCGCTATTGGTGGTAGCACCTTGTGCCCTTGTCCGTCCGGATCGTTACCATCATATTGCTCACTAATCCTGCCGCTAAGCAGCAGTGCTTGCACTGTTGTATTCCGGCGTGGAGAGCAAGACAGGCGGTGCAATTACTGGCACACGAGGTATTTCATCTTAGCCCTCTGGATTAGGAACGCATCTGCAATCTCCTTGGTGTTGCGGGTGTCTTTAGGCGGTGGTCACACACAACAGGTAACCCACATGCTTGTTTGCATTCCTATTTTATAAAAAAAGTAAATAAAAACGAAATAAAATAATCCGAGAGTGAGTGAGTGAGTGATCCATTTTATTAATATGTCCGAGTCTCACGGTAGTTTTATGTTAAAAATAAAATGCGTTTTATACAGAGAAGCCGCATATAATCCTTTGTTTAAATTTTCCTATAAAAAAGAAAAATGATATGTGCTACACATTTTTAAAAAACAAGCTGCCTCCAAACCAACCTACCCTTAGTCAGTTCTTACAATAAATCACTGAGCTCTTAAAAATCCATTCGCTGCCTGCCCCTGCAGACATATTAGCGCAATGAACATTGCCCCAAAACACTTCCAGGGGACGTGCTTTTACTTTTTCGTACTGTTTTTTTCGTACCGTTTTTTTCGTACCGACTTTTTGTTACCGGTTTTTTGGGATAATTTATCGAGCTTACTGGCCAGTTAAGCATTTAACTAGAGCTTTGGGATTTGTTCATTATAAAGCTTTTATTGCGTATGAACTTTTGTATAGTCGACCAAGTAATTGCTTGACCACTTTTGAACCTTATCCATTTGTAATACGGTCAAAAAGTGCTCAAGCAATGTCTTGGTCGACTATACATTCTCGAGTGTATAACGCAATCGGAGTTATTTTAACTATGTATGTATAGTACAAACTTTGCTTAGTTTGGAGTGCAATTAGAGTTAACAACAACAACAACAACAACAAATACTCTTTGTTGATTCACACAAGTAAACAAAATAAAAGAACACCATCAGGGAAATTTTAGAAGGGATTCAACAGGCGGTCTTATCGCTAAGCAGCGATCTCTTCCAGACAACCTTTGGAAAGAGATACGGTGAGATATAGTCAGAGTACAACGGGCAGTGCAAATAAAAAAAGAATCAAACACTCTCACAATAAGCATACATAAGAGTTTACATAGATAATAATAAATAAATAATAAACATACATATAAATATAAATATATACATAAAAATATAAATTTACATGGAATACGTAAATGTACAGCGCACAACTGCATCGCCAAAAAGCAGCCAAAAGATGAAGGTTACCGACAGCAAAAAGAAGACGAAGTAATTGAAAGAGAAACATTACGGAAGTGACAGGTAGTGTTCAAAAAGATGTCTTTTGAAGATGGGAAGAGATTTCGCTTGCCTTAGATCCAGGGGTAATGAGTTCCACAGGCAGATAGCTCTAACAGTGAAAGACTTATTGTAAAATTTTGACGAGGAACGAGGTACCGAAAGAAGATAATTTTGAGCACACCTGATAGAGGAAAAATAGGAAAAACGCTCCTTAAGATAAACGAAATTTGTTAATTGTCCCAAGATAATTTTTAATAGGAAAAAAACAAGCAAGTGGAGCGAAACGCAACAGTAGTACTGCTAATTTACGTCGATGTTACGCTACAGCCACTACTACGAGGCATTTAAATCAATACTTATGTTTATTCCTATCTGGATTATTTCTTACTTTTTCCGTGTCTAATAAGATTGTTAGTTTCTTATTGGAATTCGAAAAAACACTAAATTCTGTGATTCATCAGACTTAGACACTTCATGTATTGCCCGAAATTCTATGAAAAACAGCCATTTAGGCGAGCTTTAGTCACCCGGTAAGATTCAAAAATTGCACCCCAGTGCCAGATGGGAGGGTTATTTTTACATGTTGAACTAGTTGTACCAATGGGTTGGAATCGCTTTTTTCTCACTTGAACTCACCAAGTTTATCGCAATCGGTTATTATTTCATACGTGGGATCCCAGGAACGTGTAGAAGACGAACAAACTGAAAAACGTTATCTTTATACAGTAGATGTAAATATAAAAGAATTCAGGTATAGATACGATTGCTTTGAATCTGTAGTAATTTGTCTTAAGATGTGTCTTTGGTTGCTTGGACCACTTAGTTTAAAAAAAATGTTGTGTGCTACTTGACAAGAGATGGCGCTAAAAGCGCGTAGAAATCAACAAAACAGTCCATATTGAATATTATACCTTTGGTATGGCTTATTTTAACAAAAGAATATAATGTCCTAGACATACTATTAAGGTACCAATAACAATATAATTACTTATTATAAATATTTAAAGTCCACGAATTTAATAATGAAGTTCTTACTGTATGACAGACTTAAGAATGGTAACTTATAGTAACGAATACGTACAAGAAGTTATGTTAAGTTACTTTAAATAAGATACAGAAAACTAAAGAAAAAAAAGTGAAATCAGCGCTAAATAACACGTATTTGAAATAAAATCACGTATTTCTTTATTTCTTCATTAATATTCTTATAGACTTGCCACCAAATCGTCCAATAAGATAACTTAAAGTAGAAAAAAAAAACAAAACATATCAAATACGTATTCATTTCAATCTTAGCTCTATTTATTCCTATTATCTAGGTATACATTAAATTGCAATAACGGTATGGTAGTGTCCACGCCGCTACATGCTTAAAGTGCGCCGCTACTCACCAACAGATGTCGCTATCGCCTCTAGTTCCAAATCCCGCCGCGCTCGGCAGCGCCCAACTTCATAAAAACATTTACACGAGAAATAAAAAGGCTTTGACCCAAATCCAATATCCCTCATGTTTAAAAAACAAAGGGAAAAAGCAACCCATCTCACTTACGAGCCAATGAAGCGAGCAAATACGCGAAAAATCCAATGTGGAAAAAGAGATAAATTGAAAAAAAGGGTAAAAAGCAGCGTGGCGGAAGGTCAGTGTTTGGGAAAAGCGGTCGGGTTCCGTGGAATAAATGAATTTTCGTTTTCCCGATTGATGTTATAAGTATCTGTGAAAAATCGCTGAAGTTTTAAACGTTTTTAATTATTTCATTACTTTAATCACTAATGTAAAAAGATGCTAAATAATATTCAAGTTTTTCTGTGTTTGTAGTGTCTGTTTGTCTATGTTATAGCGGGATTTTACCCTTTTGCCAGAAGGGTTGTAGTTTTTTAGTCAAACATTTAAAAATTCATTGGATAAATATTTTAAATTTTGTGTCTTAGTTTTAGTTATTGTAAACCTATTTAAGCAATAAACATTTTTTTTTTAATTAGCGTTGTGCAAAAACTTAAGGAGTGGTTTTAGGCATATTCTTATAAGAATAAAGATATGCTTGGATATGTAAGTGTTTTGTATTACTATTTGTATTGTTATCTATTCATTGTATTGTAACAGCAAATTGGAGTTACCATAGGCGTACACAGAAAAAGATGGTGTATACAGCCTCTGTGGCCCTAACATGACTGGCCAAGGTCAGTTTATCTCCATCTGCGTCCCTTTCTTATGACACTAGTTAGACAGAGACAAGAGGGGTTAAACTAAATCTGGACTGTCATATTAGGGCCGCTGGAGGGTGCAGAAAATGAGTTTGAAAAGAAAAACCTCTTCCTAAGGAACCCTAAACGTGAGGAAAAATGTAAAAAAGGAAAATGAAACCTTTTCACTCGGGCCTTTGTGAGAGCGGCGGCTGACGGCGGCTCCGATTGAGGGATTAGATTCGATGCCCGGTGTTTGCTCGTAACATTTGGTTTTGTATCGCTTTTTTATTATTTTAGTTATTTTTAAACGGCAGTCTGTCGCTTTTGCGCTTTGACGTGCAATTTTTGAATGTCACCGGGTGACTAAAGCTCACAAAAATGGCTGATACTTATTAAAAATGGCTATTTAGTGAGCTTTAATCACCCGGTGAGATTCAGAAATCGCACTCTGAATGGAACGACCTGCAATTAACTGGTAAGTTGACTGAAACAAAGTCGATTTTGTGATTAAACTTAAGAAACTATTTAAATGGTAAGGTGTTTGAACGTTTATCATTCAATAATGCACAAACAGCTAAATATTTTATGAAATTTTTAGATATTCATCCAACATTTTTTTTAAATACCTATATAACTTTTCGTGCTCTCTTTTTGCTGTGTTTTAGTTGACTGGTAGAGAATGCGTACTGGTATTAAGTCTACCAACTGTATTTTTGTTTGTAAACTGTGCGAAGAAGCTTAAATAAATGAATAAAAATGTATACTTCATTCATTAAAAGTGCAGAAAATAGAAAATACCTTTCACACGAGGTTAGATAGATAGATAGATTCATGTATTTCTTATTGAAAATTACATTAAATTTAGAATGTCAAACTTAACAAATTCACAGTAAGATCGTCAAAAAGGTAAACAAAAAAAAAAAAATATATATCTAGAAATTGTCTAGAAAATGACATAATGTTACCAGCAGTTCCCCAACTGTAACTGAATTTGGAATATGATTATGGTGTTTTATCATGATCGTGTTATAAATTGGAAGCCTCGGTAAGTCTGTCTGTCATTTTTTCTGGACTCATAGCTGCAGTACCAATGACCGATTTTAACGTAGATTTTTCGTGGCCTGCTGAATTGAGTGAAACGGTTTTTAGCCTCGTTTGGTGGCAAACGGGTTAGCGGCCTTTGATATATTTTAAAACAAGTACGCTGTAAATTAAATTTTTTTCTGGTTATTATCCGTGTAATCTCTACAGTACGTGAGAAGAAAGATGTGTCAGCATGTTTGAAATAATTATAAAAAAAGGAAAGAAAAAAGAAACAATTTTACAGCCAAAGCAGTTTCTTCTTCGATGGCGGCATCACTATCATAGGTGAATTGCATATAAAGCACATGTACAGTAGGGGAAATATATTCACGTACCACAATAGAACCCTTTCGCAATGACGCGACGCGTTAAACGCCAGGCTACGTCGTACAAATGTCATGCGTATGTCTCTTCGACTAGGTTCTACGGTGGTACGTGTTTCAATTTCCTTGACTGTATATAAATAAATGTTCTCACATGATAATTTCTCTTTACTTTTCAAGGTGCGAAAATTCAAGCCGTTGCCAGTTCATCTACTCGCCAACAGAGGGCAGTAATTAAGGAAACGTCTCTGCAACTACCAATCACATTTATTGTTCATGACATTGTAAACTTAGGTTAGGTATTGTATTGAATCGTTTAAATAAACTATTATCCACAACCACATGTCTAGAATAGTTTCTAAAGATCCGTGTAAACTGTTTTTTTTTCAAAAGGCTTACTTCCGCCACTCAACAACAGATGGCGCTCTAATCTTGTAAGACGAACTTTGTGATTTTGTATTAAAAATGTAAGTTAAACTTTATTGGTAGTTATAGATATTGTGCTTACAAAATTGGAAATTTTTAAAAGGTTTGTATAAAAAAAATATGGACAAGTTTTATAACCTTATCTGTAGTTGATTTACTTCAAGTGTGATGCGTATTTGCGTTTCATTCATACTATCTCTTTCATTCCCTTTAATAGCGGTACAAAGTGAAACTTTAACTCTTGTCAATTTCGAAAGGTTTATATATCTCAAATAGTGCTTGTTTTCCATCACACATGGCTCACAACCATCTCGGTTTTATAAAAGAAAACCGCATGGAAAGCGGTTTGTTCGATAGGAAGCTACAAGGCCACAGAGAAACGGATAGATAGAAGCTTCTACCTTATAACTCCTTTGGGTTACAACTAGGGTTGCCAACCGTACTATATTATGTAGTATTGTACTATATTTCGGCTCTCCGTACTATATACTGTTGAAGTAATATATAGTACGCAAATATACTATATTTCGAGCACTTGTCACTAGATATGTACCGACTAGTGGCCGACTAGTCGGTAAAGCCGACTATGCGGCGCGTGAACGTATGAGGCGCGTCGAACATTACATATTCCGCTCGAACATTAGCGAAAGCAATGATCGGCTTGGCCGACTAGTCGGCTTTTTCCCAGCCGATTAGACGGCTAGTCGGCCAAACTCATAGTCGGCCCATCTTTACTTGTCACGTTTTTAAAATAGATAGAACAGATAAATATACAACAAACTCACACCATTGCCTTTTTTCATCTTTCCAAAAAAATACTATATTTTTTGAAGCGTACAATATATTTTTAAAGCTTATTCTCAAAAATACTATATTCAACCGAAAAAATGTTGGCAACCCTAGTTACAACAGGGTTTTTGTTACATTACTATATTTATATTTTTACGTATATTTGGTCTTATGGCTGTATACATATTTATGACCTTAAACGTAAACTGAGAAAAAAATAATGTTTGGCTTAATACAGATCTTATCTACATATTATATTTATATTTATTTATATTTATTATATTTATTACCCTAATAAGATCTTAGCTGCAGTAACTAAGTTCTCAGCTACAAGAAATTAGATCTTAGCCACAGTTACTAAGATCTTAGTAGTAACAAAGTATCGGCTAATAGTCAAGAACTTTATTAAACCAAAATACTAATTCTAGTTTTTATCGCCGGCACTTTTAAATTTCCTACAGCTTAATTTTTAGTGCTTCACCAAACACACACACACACTTTCTTAGTAATATAAGAAACAACACAACCTCACGGCGGAAACCCCAAAATAGGGTTGCAAGTAAGTACGTACAGGTACCTATCCCATAACGGGAAGGTAGAGTTCCCTGTCCCGTCTAATGGAAAAAAGGATAAAATTCTGAGCCTTTTAATATTTTTTTCATTAAAGTTTTTAATATTAATGGGAAAGTATCCGAGTTTGGGCGTCCCTAATTATTTTCGGAGTTCCCTGTTGCTCACTGAAGCAGGCAGGGTTCCGTGGTCTTTAGAACCCAGTCTTTATATTGATAGATTTTGTTATCATGTAATTCTTTAATTAACAGAGTCTGTCATTTCTTGACGACAGTCCATCTGATTATTAACACCTCATATAGAGGTGAAAGATACGTAGATCAATCAGATTTAGCGATGTTATTAAATGTAATATATTATGTTATTGTTATTAAACAAATAAGAAAAACATTAAGATTGTGTTTAATAGGTATAGTGGTTAATATTTGAGTCCTATAATGTATGTGTGTGTGTGTGTGTGTGTGTGTGTGTGTGTGTGTGTGTGGAGTATGGGTTTTTGCATGAAAAATATACGTAACATATATTAGCGGACGCCCGCAACGTGTAGAGTTATTAGCAAATGCCCGTCAGGGATAGTGTTTGTGAATGAATTTTTGAAATCGGTTCAGTCGTTCCAGAGAACAAACAAACAAACAATAAGAAAAGTTTACCTCTTTATTATATTAGTGCAGAACTGTAGACTAGTATAGATGTTGTATGTAATTATATGTTTTTTTTTTTAGGTTAGTAGTCAAAGTCGAAATAAAAATATTTTTATTCAGATAAGACTAACAGAAAGCACTCATAAATATCACAATAGAGTATGTATAACGCATATTGTTTTAATTTGTGTTCTTTTATGATTATTTCTTCCTTAAAGATGAATAACGATACAAGTTTTGCGGGTGGTAGGGCCTTGTAAAGGTCCGCCCGGATCGCTACCACCATCTTACTCGCTAATCAGCAGTGCTAGCACTGTTGTGTTCCGGAATGGAGAGCAAGACAGCCGGTGTAATTACTGGAGGTATTCTATCTTAGCCCTCTGGGTTGGCAACGCATCTCCAATCTCTGGTGTTGCGGGTGTCTATAGGCGGTGGTGATTACTTGCTTATTTGTCTTCCTATTTCATTAAAAAAAAAGTTACGGAGGAAGGCTGCACCAGAATTCAATACAAGTATAATACTGATTAGTAGGTACAGTCAAGGAATTTAATTTCCAACCCACCTAAGGTTCAATAGTATTTAGCAAACTGTCACCATAAGAGCTATAGAGCAAGACGTTAGTTTGACATATCGACCTTAATGCATTGCGAATGTCAGACGACATTTCAAAGAAATGGGTAGGGAATTAAATTCCTTGACTGTACTAGATAGGTAGCTTACTGTTTATCAATTTTTTTTTACTTTTCTTTTGTTTGTTACTATTTTATTTATAGTGTAGTTGACTGGTATAGAATGCCTACTGGCATTAAGTCCACCAATTGTATTTGTTTTGTAAACTGTGCAATGATGCTTAAATAAATAAATACAATAAAATACAAAAACCCCTTATTGAATACCACATTAGCAATTTCACAGAATTACAGATAAATCTAATAACAATAGAAATAATATGAATCTATATTGGTACAAAGCCTTCAGTGGTCCTAATATGACTGGCCAAGTTTAGTTTAACTCTATCTGCGTCCCTTTCTTATGACACTAGTTAGACAGAGACACAGGGAGGGGTTAAACTAAAACCTGGGCTGTCATGTTAGGGCCGCAGATAACATAACATAGAAAGCAAAGAATACAAAATCTAGTTAAAAAATCTACAGAACCCAAGCGCCGGCGAAAAATCTTTTTTTCTTTCCACTGGAAAAATCGCAGGTGTATTAAAATTAATTTGTTTTTAGGAACTGTCTGTCGGAGATAGCGGATTACTTCCGTCTCACCGGGCTCGCTTATTTCGTGCATTTGTACTTTATATAGTACAAACATATAATTTTATATTGTACTCGTTCAGAAGCATGGATATGCTTGGGGCTATTTTGGATTTTTAGCTCAAAAATCTTATAACTGAGTACGAGCATATCGAGCCACTTAGTAGAGTTCCGAATAACGAAAAAAGTGTTTTTTTCATTTATTTTGGGAATTCGTTCGCATGGAATTAGTAGCCTAGATAGTGTAGCTTTCTATTTGTCAAAGAATTTTTAAAATCGGTTCAGTAGTTCCACAGATTACCCCCTACATACAAACAAACAAAAAACAAACTTTATCTCTTTATTATATTAGTGTAGACTAGCGGACGCCCGCGACTTCGTTGCGTAAAATTAGAAGCCTATGTCCTTCAGGGATAGTATAGCTTTCTATCTGTGAAAGATATTTTAAAATCGATTCAAAATTTTCAGAAATTACTCCCTACATATAAACAAACGAAGTTTACCTCTTTATTATATTAGCGTAGACTGGCTCTACACACGTATTAAACCCAACAATAATAAAAATCTCAAATACCTATCCTTGCAAGTGACACCGCCATTAAAAAAAGCCCCGACTTGCCTCCCCAAGAGGGTCGCAGGGTGGGCCTTGGCACGGATTATTATTTTTATAAGGGGGTAAGGAACAGAGCGGGCGGCCGCGTTTAAGTTGGAACCATTTTTACGTGTTTTTAGCCTCGTAGCTGTAGGTTTATCCGATGTTTAAACGCGTGTTATGCGGCTGAATGTGCAGAACGATTTATTTTATTTAAGACCTTATTTGTTGACTCGCATTCGAATAAAAAAAAAATTGAATTTGAGTTATATATAAGTTTGACAATGAAAAAAAACCGGTTAGGACCGGTAATTGTTTATCTTGTACATTGTTTTAACAATAACAACAAAATTATTTTTTGTACACCACATAAAAAATGCCAAGACAACAAAGAAATAAATTAGAAAGGCAAACAATACGCGGTCTTATCGCTTAAGAGCGATCTCTTCCAGACAACTGGTTTAATAAATTTTTGTAACCGAAATTTCTTTCGATTTTTATTTTAAATGTCATTACAATTTTAACTGGTTTAATAGTGAACAATAACAGATTAAAGTAGGTGGTGCAATTTACAAAACAGGAAAAAACACGTAATCTAGATATACATATATACACATAAACCTCTACACACATAAACAAATAAAAATAACTATAACTGTGTTTTTAAGTGGATTTTTACAAACTATTTTCTGTATGGTTCTCAATAAAGAGTAATTTGTCTTGTGTTGTCTTCTTAATAAATAGTTGACAGGCAGTAAATATTTATACTCTTCCTTGATTTAATAAACGTCACCTGCCCGTGTCATCTAGACTAGGCTAGGCCTTGGGATATCCTCTCTTCATTAAAACGAGTTGTTTTATGTAATTTTTATGTAGCTGTTGCTATGTCATTAAATGTTGTCACATTTAACCATTTAACGTGTTAACCTTAAGGTTGCGGGTGGTAGGGCCTTGTGCAAGGTCCGTCCGGATCGCTACCACCATCTTGCTCGCTAATCCTGCCGCTAAAGCAGTGCTTGCACTGTTGTGTTCCGGCGTGGAGAGTAGGAGAGCCGGTTCAATTACTGGCAAAAGAGGTATTTCACTTAACCCTCTGGGTTGGCAACGCATCTGCAATCTCTTTGGTGTTGCGGGTGTCTATAAGCGGTGGTGATCACTTACCACCAGGTGACCCACTTGCTTGTCTGCCTTCCTATTTCCTATAAAAAGGTTTCTCTGATGTTAGAAATCGTGTTATAAGTTTGAAGGTTTTCGACAACTATAAACAAAATTGATTGAAATCTCACATGACCGTAGGGCTGGTGCATTTCTTGGTCAACGCATTGGAATTGCGATCCAACGTGGAAATGCAGCCAGCCTTATGGGCAGTTTACCGCAGACTTGGGAGATATTTGTACATATAATTAAGTTTTTGATTTTTTATTAGGTTAAGTTATTCATATTTCACTTGTTTTCTAATTATATTCTAGAGTGCATTTAAATTGAATTTGAATGTTTAAAGAATAAAAATCTAAAATAAAATCGAGAGATCGAAGGTTATATGCTATGTTCATAAAAATGTGTTGCTATGTAATTTTTATGCATCTGCTTGTTGTGTTATTATTTAAATGGGACTTTTTGTCTTCTTTACATAGTTGAAAAAAGTCGCTATCCGTTCCTGACTGTTATCCGTTCCTGTCTGTTATCCGGTCCTGTCTGTTATCCGGTCCTGTCTGTTATCCGGTCCTGTCTGTCGTCATATTTTCAGCCGCCTTCTCTTAAACCTCGCAAAGGATTTTTATACGGTTTTCACTGTCATTTAGAGATTTTTTAAGGAAGGTTTTTATGTACGTTACTTTCTAATTGTACCCATACGAAGCCAGGGCAGGTTGCTAGTAAACATTGGAATTAAGATTCCTCTCAAGTTTTTGTTCCTGACTTCGTCTGCATAGAATTTATTCGCTTTCCCTAGGGAACTTTGCATTTCTTTGGGATAAAACACTGTCTATTACAGCTGGTGCGTAAGTGCATTATTGTAGAAAACTCCAATTTTATAAAGTACAAGTTGTTTTTGACGATACCAAATTTGAAAACAATCCGACCACTGGAAGAAAGTCAAAAGTTTCTTACAAAATTTAAACTAAACCTGCCAAATAAAAGCTCCTAAAAATAGACAAAGCACACAAGCAATATGCATTTCCTCGCAAAAACCTTTCAGGACTCCATTAAAAGCAGCATATTATAAACCCCCGCAAAAAACCGCCCCTAATCCGAAATTACCTATCTCCGAAATTCACTTAGAAGCCTTCGCAAAAACTGAACAATGCGAGCCACCCTTGTGAGAAAAATCCCCACCCCTCGAGGGGTGATTTTTAAGGGGTTTTCTTTTACCTGCGCGCGGCTACGCCCTTTAGAAGAATCCGCTTCACTGCTTTTTATTTTTAAACCTTCGAGGGTTTATCGGGCATGGTTGCGACTGATAAAATTACTAGGTAGCCAAACCTATTTATTCAATTGTTGTTTTTTTAATCCCCGACGGAAAAGGGATAACTTCTCCTTTGTACTACTGTGTGTTTGTCTGTGTATTTGTTATTGTCTACAAACATTCAAACGAAAAAAGAGGAGTAGGTAATAAGTTCGAAGCCTAGCTGTGTTTATAGTTTATGAGCATATTTAAAAAAACTAGATATGGTTTTTATTTTACTTGATTAATTCTGATTAAATTTTGTTTAATTGAATGATTTAATCTATCATTTTATAACCAATTTAAAAAAAAATACAAAGACAAACTAGCAAGTGGGTTAACTGATGAAAACTGATCACTAATGATCACTGATGGGTTATTCCTGAGAATAAAGTATCATTCATTCATAGAGCATTTATGATATATGTGTAGATAAACTACCCATAGACACCCGAAAAACCAAAGAGATTGCAGATGCGTTGCCAATCCAGAGGGCTAAGATGGAATACCACTTATGCCAGTAATTGCACCGGCTGTCTTGCTCTCCACGCCGGGACACAACAGCGCAAGCACTGCTGCTTAGCGGCAGGATTAGCGAGCTAGATGTGATAGCGACCGCAAAGATCATAGAGTGCTTACTGGGTCGAAATCGCTAGGCATTGAGTTTAATCTCTAGTGGCCTATGTCCCAATGAGTTTTTCAAAATTGTATATAGCCAAGGACATATAACAAACAGCCATATGGCCAAATATATGTATAGTCGACCAAGTAATTGCTTGACCACTTTTGAACCTTACCGCTTTGTAATACGGTCGAAAAGTGGTCAAGCAATTTCTTGGTCGATTATACTTGAGACTATTTTTTCCAGCGTTCTCCATACAGACGGCGATAACGTATTCCAATATTCACGTTTTCTTGTTTTGTATGAAACTCCTAAAATACAAATATTCTAATCTACTACGGCTGTTGAAACATGGCCGAAACGTTGAGGTAAATTATCAATATATTTTTATCGCGTTTAAGTCCCGATAACGTTATAAATATGTGTGAAAATCGCGAAAGTGTAAAACAATTTAATGCAAATATTGTCAGATCTATTTAGAATATTAAAAAAATCTATACAAACAAACTTAAAAAAACATTGCTATAGGTTAAGGTTTAGAGGATGGTAAACATTATCGTCGTTTGAATGGATGGCGTTTTTGGAGGCTGGGATCACAATCCTCTTAATCACTAACCTTATTGTCAGTGTCACAGATGTGTGTATACTTTTGTCATATTAGGAACAAATACATACACCTTAGAACCCTATCGCAATGACGCGACGCGTTAAACGCCAGGCTATGTCATACAAATGTAATGCGACTAGGTTCTACGGTGGTACGTGTTTGGATTGCCTCGACTGTAGGTATACCTTAACTGTATATTATACAAACCAACGCCCCTGCGAAGAGTTTTCGTTATGAAAAACAACGTGAAAAAACCTGCACTTTTGCGTGAATGTGTAACCATGATCCCACCGAGGTTCGTTTGTACTTATGGGCGGCGGTAATTACTTCCCATCAGGTGACCCGTATGCTCGTTTTACTCTTTACACAGAATATTAGAGAAAAGCGGTATTTCAGTTTTTTCAGGAACACGAACCTTAGGGAATGTGGCAGTTATAACCACACTGTAGCCCAGTTGCTGGTTAGAGTACGTCTGCGATGATCAATTCCCACCAGGTGGCCTGCTTGCCCGTTTTCCTCACTTAATATCTACAAAAATCCTACCTAACCTAACAAAAATCCTCGCCTAAACATGTTACTTACTTATTAAAACTAGCGGACGCCCGCGTCTTTGTTCGCGTCGAAATAGCCTATGTCCGTCAGGGATAGTGTAGCTTTTAGAGAAATAGGTTTTGGAATCGGTTCAGTAGCTCCGAAGATTGCACCCTACATACAAACCGACATACAAAGTTTACCTCTTTATTATATTATAGTGGAGATGTAGATAAGTGTAGATTAATCTCAATATTGTCGTACAAAAAACATTCCTTTGCCAATTTTGTTAAAAAAAAAAACAAAGAAAAAAGTAAATAATCCATGCTATCGCCCTAAGTAGCGCATATATAAAGAACGGTATATTTTTGAGATAAGGCAGATTTATAGGAGCGAGTCTTCGCCGGAGGCTGCGTCTACCCCGCCCACGCCTGCTGTCTTAGCGTGGAGAGAGACCCTGAAAAAAAACGAAATTAATTTAGGTTTTTTTTATGTGTACCATTTTGTTAACAGGGATGATGAGATGTTTTAAACTTTCGCGATATTCACACATATTTAAAACGTTTACGGGACTTTAACGCGATAAAACTATATTGTTCATTTATCTCGATGTTTCGACCATGTTTCAACGGCCGTGGTCGCGAGTAGACCGAGTAGGTCTACTCATGACCACGGCCGTTGTAACATGGCCGAAACGTCGAGGTAAATTAACAATATACTTTTATCGCGTTAAAGTCCCGATAACATTATAAATGTTTGGATGTTCGTTACTCAACCACGCAAAAACAACTGAATGGATTTGGATGAAATTTGGCACACATATAGTTTATAACCTGGATTAACACATAAGATACTTTTTATCCCGTAAAATTCATGGTTCCCACGGGATAGCGATAAGTGCGTTATACGCCGCCGTGACGTCATGAGCAGCAAAGCAACTATTTCTCATTAATTTGATCAGGAAATATTGCTGATTGCATGTTGGGTGCACGTTTGCTTGATTCAATTAAACAAGTCTACGCGGCCGAAGTCGCAGGCAAAAACTAGTAGGGATCATAAGGTACCCTGCCTGAATAGGGTAGAAATAGTAGGGTAGGATTTCCACCTGCTGCGATCCAAAATCGATCCCATACGGTTCTATGCGATCATAAATCATGCTTATCCCAAAACTAATGTCAATCAAAACAATTCGTAAAAGTGCTTTCGAAGTTCCAAATTTTTTTCTAACGGTTGCCTGGAAAAGATCGCTTGTACCGATAAGAGCGCCTATTGCGTGCCTTATATGTTTTCTACAGAAGGTTTTTATTTACGATACATCGAAATTGTGGGTGTGTAGCAAGTATAATATTAAATGCAGTATAACTAGCGACCCGCCCCGGTTTTGCAAGACTTTGTGCGAGGTCCGTCCGGACCGCAACCACCATCTTGCTCGCTAATCCAACCGCCAAGCAGCAGTGCTTAGCCGGCGTGGAGAGCAAGACAGCCGGTAAAATTACTGGCACATCTTAGCCCTCTGGGTTGGCAACGCTCGCAACTCCTCCTCCGCGGGTGTCTATGGGCGGTGGTGATCACTTACCATCAGGTGACCCATTCGTTTGCCCTGTGTTTTATGAAAAAAAAATTACAATTAAATAATAGGTTTTGGTTAGGTTGTAAAAGCAGTTATATTTCCGCAAACTCGGTCTCCGTACCATCAAGCCCCCCGTTCCCTTTGTCTTGCTCCTGCGCGTATTTTTTCCCCATTACATTTTCATTTTATTTCATATTTCTCCTTTGGGGTGGGTTGGGATAATAAAATTTTTCCCTTCGCCCCCGTCTCCTTTATTTATGGTTTGGTTAAGGGTACGAAATATGTTTTTCCTACATTTTGTAATGAGCCGAATGATTGGGGCCAAGCAGATTGTTAGGGATTTTTTCCACGTGTTTTTTTGAGATAGCTCCCAGGGGCCTGTTGCATAGAGGCCCCGGTTAAGTTCACCTTTGTTCAGGTTTTATTCTTTACGAGTTTGTTGTTCTGGAAATAGTTGACAAGGAATTAGTTAACTGGAACAAATTACCTTGCTACTCCGCGAAACCAGTGCCGGGCTCGTGCAAAATAGCTGCGTCTGTGCGACACACACACACACACACACACACACACACACACACACACACACACACACACACACACACACACACACACACATATATATATATATATGCAAAAACCCACCCTCCTCCGCTTCCACACGAAACAACATATATCACACAGACTCAACTACACACCACCACCACTAAACACTAAAACTACACGAGCAACGCGCGTTTCGCCTCTGTACGAGGCATCATCAAGATCAAACAGTACGACCGTTCGCCACTTGAACGAATGGTGTACTTAATATATATAAGAATTAGTTAGTTTAAGCCTGTTGTTAAATTCGTTAACTCAACTAATAGTTATGAATTTGTGATCATGAAAATACAATGGTTACAAACTATTAGTTGAGTTGACTACGGATCAAACAACGGGCCTTAGGACTTTAGTATAAAATCTAATATTAAATAAAAAAAATATTTTGGGACAATTAAAACAACTGCCCTAGGCCCACAGCAAGCAACTAAAGCTGCTCATATTATGGGTATTAAACAACGGATACATATGTATAGATCAACATATACTTAAGTACATATAACATCCAACACTCGGGTACAAACATTCAAATTCATCATGCAAAAATTTGCCCCGCCCGTTAATCGAACCCGGAACCTCAAGCTTTGTAGCCAGGCTCACTAACCACTAGGCTATCCGATCGTCAAAACGTGTACGGTACTGGTTCGGTACGGTATTAGTTATGTGAAATAGTTCGACTAGAGTTTTTAAAACCTTCTATGGAACCTTTTCACACTAACTATAATGACATAATACTACGCCAATAGCTGCCAACGAAACCATGATGATATTTATTGCCAGAAGGTTCCGTAGTGGGTTTTTAAAACTTCGGCATTGCTATATATAGGTTTGACGACCTGTATGGCACAGTGGCACATGTGTCTGCTTCCTGTGCAAGAGGTCCCGGGTACAAATCCTGGCATGGGCAAATATTTGTGTGACGAACACGAATGTTTGTACCTGAGTCATAGATGTTACTTGTACATATTTAAGTATGTATTTTTCTATTTATAAGTATGTTTTTCCGTTGTCTAGTACCCATAACACAAGGTTTGCTTAGCTTGGGACTAGGGCAATTGGTGTAAATTGTCCCAAGATATTTATTTATTTAGGTATAAGATCTTGTGAGAGTAATAGCAGAACTTTATTCAAACACGTGTCAAACTTCTAACACCGAACTTTTTTAAGCACATTAAGCTTATTCCAAATGAGCTCGCAACAACCCTACAGAAGAAAAACGAATGGTCCAATCAAAATAAATGCAAAAACAAGCATCACTTAAAAACGCATCAGCAAAAACGCCTAAAACATTAACGACGAAAATTACTCGGCTTAAAAACATTAATAACCATCTTCCCCCAAGCTCGTCCTTCATTAAAACTGTAGAAAAACACCTCCTACTGGAAGGGGAACCCCCCCAGGGGGGCTGAGGGCAGTCTAAAGAAGAAGAAATATGGATCAATAAAGAAATAGCTCTGTGCCCAATGGAGAACCGGACGCACACAGCTCTGCCCTATCCATGCACGGGTCTTTACGCACACTTTGATGAAATTTACGGCACACCGGTGTAAAGGAAAAATGCTGCGCCTGTGTGGGTACTGCGTCGGTGTGGCCGCAAGAAAAATACGCGGGCGCGAGGCGGCGGAAGGATTTTCGAATTTGGAACGCGATGCGTTTTTGTTTTCGGAATGAGAACGCGACCGGCGGTTGTTTATCGTAGTTTGGTTTTGGAATGTTCGAGATTGCGTTTTGTTTTTGGGGTTTATATTGAAAATACAGCGTGTTTTTATTTTATTTTATCTACTAATTAATTCATTTGTTTATGTAATCTCGAAGATTCTTTAAAGTATGTTTTATTTATTAATTTTAATACTACGCTGTTCAGGTATCTACTTGGTAGGAAATGACGTATTTATGCCTCTTTTTGTCAACTGTTGTAGTAGTTTTAAGCAAACTATTTTGTTAGTACCTACATTATTTTGTACAAAAGGAAAGTAAACTTATTCAACTAAGACAAACAATGTGGCAAATACTATCTAACTTTTTATTGCGTTTCTTAGCAAACCTCTTGTTGTAATATCCTAAAAACTTACTATAAAACCTAGCTAAGAGCTTTATTTCACAAGATTTAAAGCGCTGCCGGAATTCCGGCCAAAAGTCCTATCTCACCAAAAATACCGCTTATTTGTTCCATTAAGGCGAGATAGTTCGCAAAAAACATTAATTCTGCGCGTCATGTTGGCACACGTTCCACTTAAGCTTGGGCATAGTAGGAGCTAAACGATAAAACTTATGACCAAGCGAGTCAAGCTATACTATTTAAAGCGATAAACCCATCCAGGGGAGCAATTGTCGCTTCAGTAGAGATGAAGTTACACTCGAGATATGTCAAAAAGAGCTGTAAAATCACTTCAACATCTGTCATTTTTTGACACATCTCGAGTGTGAGATGAAGCTCTATGAGCGCCAGAATATAAGTTTTATAATTATGATTATTTTGTGTACTAACATGTTATGATAACACTAGAGATTGCTAGCTGTAACATGCAGTGTGTTAAAGTTTTATAACCTATATTAAGAAATTTAAATATTGTTATTCAATTCCGGATTACCAAAACTATCTCTGAAATCGTAATTTTTTGCAAGTAATTAGCATCATTTGATAACACAAAAACACGTGAAAATACCTTAGGTTTGCTTACAATATATGCAAGTACCTCTATCTTCTATCATCGTTTCGACGTTACTTAATGACTGAATCTAAAATATAGAACAACATTTTGTACGTTTTTTTACGTATTTAAAAGAGTAAAGTGTTTAAAGACTTAAAGTAGTAGGAATTTCTTTAAGGCTAGTGATATAGTGTCAGCTAAGCTAAGGAACAGAAAAACTATGTTCAATAAAATTTTAAACTTTCTGGCGCTTTCGTGATTTTCACTTACAAATTAAGTATAGCAATGAAATTATATCAACAACAAAATGTCGTTTTTAACATAAAACTACCGTGCGACTCGGACATATTGATAAAACGGATCACTCGCGTATTTCACGTACATGTCGGGCATTTCTCGACTTAAAAATACGTGAGTGATCCGTTTTATTAATATACTTATATAATAAAATGTCTCCTATCTAAAAAGCCTCCAGACCTCCAGATCCTAAGAACTTCAAATCTCAGTTCAATTAAGCTATTTCGATTATTTATAAATACCCTAACAGCATATTTATTTCAGTAGTTGTTCAGACATAGCTTTCAAAATGACGCCTGACATCACTACAAATATATTCTCCAAATATATAATCTCCCTATACGTACCCATCTATATAACGAGTGCCTATCAAAAAACTATCAACTCTATTAAAAGGCAGTATAAAGTTTATATTTCCTTTTGAAAGTAAGAGCCAAAACTATGACACGGCGGAATACCTAGCGGAAACGGATATGCATGATATGTGTGACTGAAATGTGTGTGTTTGTTAGTTTATTGTACCCTTTTAAGCTTAATACTTACAGCCCGTGAGATTTTGAAAATTTCTACGGTTTTCCACTTGAAAATACTGTATTTTAAATACGGGATATAAGCAGTTCCAATTATTTCATTTTAATGTCTTCAAGTCTTAATTACATTAGAAATTATTGTAATACATATCTAATTAGTTTCTGCCGTAAATCCGAGGTTTGACGAATAAACCTAAATAAAGGACTTTTGTGTTATACGTATTTACTTTAACTATGATCAATTGATCACGCTCTTATGTTAATAGTTATTTAAGATGAATAAATATATTCACTGTATTTCTTGTCATTTTTGTTCTTATTGTACAATAAAGAATTTACATACATAACATATACTTTTTTGTGTCTAAATGTTTAGAATGATAAAAGGAATTTATTTCCAAAAAATGCCCACAACTCCTTAACATTAGCTTCAATTAATTGTATGGATAAGGCAAACAAACTAACATACGGGTTAATGATGAGAAGTGATCACTGCTGCCCATGGAAATCAGCAAACTCAAGAAAACGGCTCATCCGTAACCATTTTCACAAGATCGCCTTTGTTTAAACTTGAGAGCAAAACCCTGTAAATTACACGATGGTAGCATGCATGTTATTTTTATACTAAATACCCTTTCTAATGTCTTAAAAAAATACAAGATAACCCCAAACGTTGCGTTCCTTCACAGAATGTGTCAGCATATATCTGCCCAGCGTAACCTGGCCTCTCTGTCCGCGTCTCTTGGGTGATCATTTAAGACGATGAAAGCTCAACTTGTACTGGTGGAGCTTCAATGTGAATGTTTTGTTTGGCTGAGCTTAAATGAAGCAAAAAGCTTTAAGAAATTATGACGGTTTGGTGTAAGGGGGGTATTGTTCGGGGTAAGATGGATGGCGAGACATTATGCGTGTTTATGTGCTTGCCTCGTTTAATCCGTATACATCTTTAGCTATCTACCTAACGTGTATAAATTTGACCGGCAAATTAACCACCCCCTGTAAATTGAGCAATTTTAGATCAGTTTTTTTTAGTTGAATTACCGGCCGGCAAAGTTTTGAGACCATACAGCCATACGTTTTAAGTTCTTTTACATTTCAGATCGGTCTTGCGATGAAAGTTCTTTTTAAAATTTTGTTTGAGGCTTTAGTCCATCTGTGATAGTGCCAATTTTTTAGGATAAATTATTAGATCTGGCCCCCAATTCTGGCGCTCACCGAGATTCATCTGACGTTCGAGATGTGTCAAAATATGACAGACTTTGAAGGGATTATACAGCTCTTTTTGGCTTATCTCGAGTGTGACTTCATCTCTACTGACGTGAGAAATGCCCCGCAGGTTTGGGTAGAACTCTATTTTCTTAAATTTTGTTTGAGGCTTTAGTGCATTTCTAATAATGCCAGTCTAAGTCAAAACTTATGATGTACAAAGGCGAACATATCCCTTTAAGGGATCTCTTCCAGTTAACCTTTGGATGTGAGACGATTTGCTGCGATGCGAACACGTAATAGTTTGAGAGCTAAATCACGACTGAATCGTGACTGCATCCGAGATCTCTCTCATTCTACGATCTTAGTCAATATTCACACAAGTGCATTAAAGCTCCAAGTTTAAAAAAATCTTAGAATCCTAATTTAATAAATGGTTATGAAAAGTCAAAACTTTTCATTGACGTCAATTTATTTTTATTTTCATGTTTATACCTACTTGAAATACAAACATACCTATCAATTTATTTGCACGAAATATAAATTAAATAAAAAGTTTTTTTTTTGCTAACAATGCTTATTTACTGAACTATCTATTAAACAATGAGCAAATTAACCAAAGGGTGTTCAAAAATATTTCAACCCCTTTCATGCATTTTCTTTCGACTTTTACACCTACACTTATACTTAGGCTCTTAAGATTTTTCAGAGAGTAATTAAAAACCTGAGACAGAACAAAGACAGTACATAGCAATGAGCACGGTTGATTCAATACACAATGGGGGCGAGCGAAGAAATATGTAAAACGCGGGACCCGCGGCGAAGGCGCGGGCGCGGACTCGGCGGTCTTATAACTTGCTTATTAATACAGTTAATTAAATAAATAAAAATTGAAATAAAACAATTTAAACGGTTTATATCGCGTGTATTGTAACGAATCTAATTCCCGACGTCTCGAGCCCTTTACAGGTCTCGGTGTCATAAGAAAATACTAAATAAATAAATTTGAAAAAACAACACCCTTTATGTTAATTGATAGATTCAGACTCTAATTTGCGGAGGTATATATTAATACTCAGCGGGCATAGAATTTGTTTATTAATACAGTTAATTAAATTTTTGTAATCGAAATTTAATCCGATTTTTTATTTTTTAAAACATTCAAATAAATTTTAATGATTAATGACAACACAATGAAAAATTAGGGTAGGTAATGGCAGGGCGCGAACCTGAAACATCAGCATTCCGTGCCTTGCGATTTCCAGTTCGAGTCCTGACATTACTCTAATTTTTCTTTGTATTGCCATTAGCATTTTAATTGTTATTTGTTTGTGTTGTTAGTTTTATTTCTTTTATAAAGTATTTAGCACAGGCGATGACATTTTTCACGATTGCTGACACTGGGTTCACGAATTAGTAAAGTAATTGATTCCAATAACATTCCTATGGACTTCCGCCAGGGGGTTCCACTCCGCACTGTAGGTACGCTCGACCGCCTTGCCTATGGCATAGGCAAAGCGCAGTAGGCTGTCGGCTTGCCGCGCGCTCGCTCGCTCGCCCCCGCCGTGTCAGTGTAATTGAAAACGAATGCCGCTCAACCCTAGCGTGTCGCCGGGAGTAGCGGGGCGAAGGCGGGCGCGGGCTGCGCGTTCCTTTTGACTTGCACCGCCTGGCGCATGGTGTAAGAAGTAATACGAACTTTTAAAGCGTGTGAATAAAGTTGGAATTCGTTTAATCGTAAAAGAGATGTTTCTGTACGTTAGTACTATTATTTATTCTGTGCTTCCGTAATGTAACACCTGAACCTATAAACTATAAATACAAAACAAGACAAATACTCTTTATTGAAAACAGCACGGAAAATGAGAAGCATTTGACTATATGCCTCTCTATTTATCGTATAGCCTTTATTCATTCCCACGCGTGGCAACTCAATTGCGGCGGCCCCAATGCTGAGGTGGGCCGATGTTCGAGTAGCTTCGGAAAGTGAGCCAAGCTTTGCATAGCCGCTCTCATACCCTGTAATCAAAGTCAAAGTCAAAATATTTTTATTCAGATTAGGCTTACAGGTAGCACTTATGAATGTCATAAAATTTACCACCGGTTCGGAAAAACCTCTGATGAAAAGATACCGACAAGAAACTCAATGAGGAAGTATTATAAGAGAGATGATATAAACCATCAAATACACAATGTCCTTGCTGGATCAATAACTGTATCGTATCAGTTACAAACCAATTTTATACCACTCGTAAAATCGGTCGTAACTAACCTCTGTACGAATGTAGGGGATTTATTCAGAAATAGAACAAACTTTAAGTGAAAAACTGAAAAAACGACAGAAACTGACAGTTGTAGGACCTTGTGCAAGGTCCTTCCGGATCGCTACCACCATCTTGCTTGCTAATCCAGCCGATAAGCATCAGTGCCTGCACTGTTGTTCCGGCGTGGAGAGCAAGGCAGCCGGTGAAATTACTGGCACGAGAGGTATTCCATCGTAGCTCTCTGTGTGATTTATGTTGTTTCATGTGTACGCGGAGAAGGGTGGGTTTTAGCGTGAAAAGGATATATATCGCGCAGACGAAGCTGTTTTGCACGTGAATAGCACTGGTTTCGCGGAGCAGCAAGGTAATTCGTTCCAGTTTATTAAAAAAAAGGAAAACTGTTTAATAACGCAGCCGCCGAGTCCGTACCCCTGAAAGTGTCCGGAGCGGGCGGCGGGCGCGGCCGGGGGGCGGGGGGTCCGACACGGCGCTCCTTTTTACGAGCGCCGGGCCAGCGGTCGGCAACATTTTCTTGTCTTTAAGTTTTTAATTTTAATACTTTAAATTAAATAAATAAACATCTTGGGACAAATTCACAACAATTGACCTAGTCCCTAACTAAGCAAAGCTTGTACTATGGGCACTAGACAACGGATATACATACTTATGTAGATAAATACATACTTAAATACATATAACATCCAAGACTCGGGTACAAACATTCGGTTTTATCATACAAACATAGCTAAGCATAGCATAAGTTTCATAGTCAAGTTCACTAACCACTAGGCTATCCGGTCGTCATTCTATTTAATTAGCGATTTCCAGATATTTATAAAGTAAACAGAGTTTTGACGCAATAAAATCATTGTTAATTTATATGGTCATAACGTTGAGGTAAATTAATAATGATTTTAATACTTCAAGCTAAATTTTGGTTGACAAGCCAATGTAGGTACAATCCTTATGTTGTATTGTTCAAATTGTAGTGTTTTTAGTGACTAAGCTGAGTTTTACTAACTAATCTATGGATTTATTTTTAAAATGGTCTATTTAAAAATAAATAAATAAATAAATGTGTGTCCCACTTCTGGTCAAAGGTGAATACTTTTGACTTCTACTTTTCCAGTCCTGGATTATATTCATCTAATCCTTCAATGCGACGTCCAGATCTTTTCGCCACCTCCGCCTTTAGAAAATATTTTTATGTTCTTAAGAAAATAACTAGGTATTTAATGGCCGGTTCTTATATCCAAATGCAGGATCATTTTGTTTACTAAAAGTTGTATTTTGGCACATTTTCTATGTGAAATCTGTCAAAGTTTGACGGCTGGTCGGTAAAATGATCCGTCGTTTGAATATGAGAACGCAGCATCAATGGGGCTCACATATGTAGTTTTAATCAAGGCAAGTTTACGCACTTAAGTAAGCTCACTTAATAAACTGTAAATAATTTGACTATTACAAAAATATCTAAAAAATAAACTTTTAAAAAGTGAGCCGAAGGTTCCGAACCGCTGTCGCAAGAAGGTGTGAGAGGCGCGTCGCCTCAAGAATGCTACAATTTTCCCGAGTTTTCCATTTCTCGGCCCACCCCCTCCCCGGTGGGGGAAAAAAGAAGTGGTCTCGGGTTGCCAGGCAACGGGGGAGATTTTCTACCCAAGTCCTTCTTTGTACGGCTTTTTTTAATAATAGAGGATGTTTTTTTTCCGCAAAATATTGGGGTGATTTTTTCTGGTCAATTTTTTTGTACTTAGTATGTTTTTGTGTCGTTTTGTTCTATAGGCGTTTTTTCGTCGGGTTTTTCTTTGATTTCCTATACTTTGAATTTTTAAGCTATATAGTTTTTTAAACTAGACAAACATTATTTTAATTTTTACTAAACTTAATATACCTATTTAATAATATTCGGCATAAGTAAAATGTAAAATACAAAGGTCAAAATGTTTCATTAATCCTTACTAATATTATAAATGTAAAAATTAGGTAGTTTGTCCTTTTTTCAGACAGCAAAAGACCCATGGGCTGAAAACTGACAAAGCATACTTTATATTCTAAAAAAAATGCATTTCCTTGAACCTTAATAAAAAAAACAATTTAGCGCGGGTGAAACCTGGCTAAAAAGCTAGTTTGTTCGTTGGAATAGAATAGAAAAAGTCGATTAAAAACTAATTACTGTGAACAATTAATCTATCTTTAGTCCCAAGCCATCAGCCCATCGTTTTCTCGCAAAACAAAATTCTTGTGTCGGTAAGAAATATAAAAATTATACTGACAACGGCCTATATAAAACCACACACTAACATCCAAAACCCAGCTTTAACAACTAAAACACAAAACTCAAATTAAAACGACAAAACGAAACACTTGCGCTCTTTCACAATTCTTACCGTATCATGACATCATCGGAAGTACCAAACTGCAAACAAACGAAAACCAACTTTGACGTAACGAAATGTGGTTCAAATTCGATTGCGCCAAAGACACCTTAAGACATTTTAAACCGAGTTAAAACTACAGGGTGTTCCAAGACAGTGTTGGTGCAAAATTCCCAAGTGTTGGTGGCTCTCCCCACTTCTTTGCTGTGTTAATTTACATTTTAAATTGCACTTACATAGCTGAGCGGCGACTTGCCCTGTTTTGTAGCGGCCTGTATTATGTAGGGAGTTCGCAACACCCTGTATGTACGGCTAAGACGGATGTACAATGAAACTGCTGAGTAAGTAATTATGAATTTTAGCCATATTTATTGCTGTTGGATTTTCTGCGGGATATTTAGATTTTTTTTTAACGCCTTGTAAGACTTAAATCGTATGCAATGTCATCACGAAGAAAAATCTAAGACACTGGCAGGACTCGAACCCGCAAAATCAGTCGTGTCGTGCGTTAGTTTTGAAAGACGTTCGAAAAACGCCTGCCTGAAATAGCAGTTTGCTTCTGCGTTTTGTACGATGAGTTTGAGATCTAAAGGACGGAAGACTTATGGGGCAGCAACGGATCAGCGATTCTCATAGGGTTGCTAGTTCCTATGAGCGGCGGTGATCACTTTCCATCAGGTGATTCTCATGCTCGTTTGCCGCCATTTTAAAGGTGGGTGGGAGGGAGGGTGGAAAACTTTAACACAGTTTGTATGGAGAGCGCTGGGTTCACAATCCTCTTAAGTCTGTCTGCATTTTACAAAAACCTTCCATAATAAATGCTCTAAATAAAAAAAAAATACGTAAAGATAGAAAAGAGGTATCACTTAGGAACTTTTTGCACACTGTCATCCGAACTCGCCGACCATCGTGCCTTGGTCTTGCCTTATAATTCGCTGTAATTTCGCTATAATTCGTTATAATTTTTCGAAGCCCACTGTTTGCGGTCACGCGGCGTATCCGCTTATTCGCTAACGACTGTCATTTGACAGAGCTGTAGTTCCGTGACAGACCTGTCATTTTCGGGTGCAACGGTCCATTAAGTTCGTAGCTTTTCCTGTCGTTTTAATACTTGACGATTCGAAACTGCGACATTTTTATTGGTTATGGGTTTCAAGTTAATAACTATAGTAAGTATTTTCAATTAAATAATTATCTCTTTTAATTGAAAAAGTGTTTTAGGGTTCCGTACCTCAAAAGGAAAAACGGAACCCTTATAGGATCACTTTGTTGTCCGTCTGTCTGTCTGTCTGTCTGTCTGTCTGTCAAGACCCTTTTTCTCAGGAACGCGTGGAAGTATCGAGTTGAAATTAATATCAAATACTCAAATCTGTAGTCCCTTGGAGCCGTGAAAAAATCAAAGTTCTAAGTTAACGCAATCAAAAGATACGGTCGTTTATGCATTTATGCTGCATGTCTCCTACATTCGCAAGGCACTTAACAACCTATGGGGTACTTCCCGTTGACCTGGAACTATGAAATTTGGCAAGAAGCAAGGGCTCACAGCACAAATAAAAATAAAAACCGAAAACCGTAAATTTGTAGTTACGTTGGTACGGAACCCTCGGTGCGCGAGTCTGACTCGCACTTGGCAGGTTTTGTTTAACTGTCTGCCCCAAATTCTTATGAAGTTATAAGGTCACAAGGCTTCTTCTCAGCAGAATCTACCATTTTCCGAAGCGCTGGTAGACTCAGACATGTAAAAGCAAAAAGTATGTTTTCATTTTCATTTTCGAGTGTTACATTGAAAATAATAATTTCTTGACTAGTATAACAAAGTCAGTGGAAATTTGTTAATTTACAAATTACTATATAAAACGTTATATAAGAGGACATCCCTGTTCAAATTAGAAAAGTAAAAAGTTGCGCTCAAAATATAATTGCTAGCACATTTTTTTATATATTAAACTCAGTCATATAAATTTGGTACATAATACGTGAAATCTTGTAAATCTAAACGTTTTTTTTTTGTGTACTATTGTTGTAAAATGCATAAATTAAAACTTAATCATTCAAGTCATTTTGTATTGAACGTCGACACCTGTTCCTATAGAATCCTCTAACCCTAAAAAAGATAAAAGTATCTTTCAACATCTTTTTATACAGAAAAATACCATATTTATCACGTCACATTATAAAAACACCGTTCATAATTCAAAATTGGTTGTTAAATAAATATCCGTTGAAAAAAGTCTAAATCGCTTCCGTTCCAAAATCAAACAAAAAAGGGTTGAAATAGAATCAATTCAAAAATCGAAAGTGTGGTCGCCCTGTTTAATATAGTTAACAGACAATAGAATCGTGACCTTATCCTTAAAATAACAAAGAACAATTTCGTTGGAAGCAGGAAGGGCAACTTTCATTTTCTTGAAACTGTCGCGCCATGTGTTGTCACCTTATTGTTTGTCTTCATATGTGTTATGTTTCCTTAATTTTTTACCTTAAGTTAGAGGGGTAAGGTTGAAGATACAGTGTCTTGGTTAAGGGAATGGTGACCAAAAAGGAAGCGTTTTAAAATTCAATAAGTCGCGTTCGATAAATAACAGATCGACACCTACTTGAGTTTTTGACGCTTTCGTCAAAGATTAGTTAGTTCAGAGGCGACGTTTTTTTATAAAATAGGTAGCCAAACCTGAACGTGGGTTACCTGATGGTAAGCAATCACCACCGCCCATAGGCATTCGGACCACCAACGAGATTGCAGATGCGCTGCCAGCCTAGAGGGGTAAGATTAAATACCTCTTGTGCCTGACATTTCTTCAGTTGTGTTGCTCTCCAAGCTACTGTGCAAGCACAGTAGATAAGCATAATCATAGAGATCTAATGACAACTTTGTCATTAGATCTCTATCGCTTCTCAAATACTTATTTGAGGATTTAAAAGTTTTAAAACACATCACATCACTATAAATATATGTATCATCAATTTAATAATAAGAAAACAAATAAACCATAAATAGCTTGGGACAGTTTACGCCAATTGACCTAGTCACAAACTAAGCAAAGCTTGTACTATGGGCACTAAATAATTTACGTCTACCCATACACACTTAAATACGTATACCATCCAAGACTAAGTCACAAACATTCACATTCATCATACAAACATTTGCCCCTCGTGGGAATCCGAAACCTCTAGTAGTCAGGGTCACCAACCAACTATGCCATCCGGCCGTAAAAACATTAAGTATTTGTAACAACAATATCTAATAAGTAATAACAGACAAACAATTCGATCTGCCCTCCCAGAGGCAGACGTCGAGACATAGAAGATGTGTTGTAGACAACTGACGCGTCTGGAAACACCGTGTTCACTGTGCTCTGCTGTCAGCAGTGACACGTGCCCAGTGGCAACACCTGTTGCCCATGGAGAGTGAACACACACACACACACACGCATTATAACGTATTGGTGTGTAGAATGTGTTGTGACATGATATGTCGTATTACGTAGAACAAGTTACCAACCATCAATCATCGTACGGATGGTAGGACCTTGTGCAAGGTCCGTCCGGATTGCTAACACCAACTTGCTCGGTAATCCGGTCGCTAAGCAGTGCTTGGATTGTTATGTTCCGGCGTGGAGACAAGACAAGACAAGACAAATACTCTTTATTGAAAACCACACGGAAAATAGATAACAAACCTTAATTAAAAAACAGTTTACAAAGTCGGCGGTCTTATTGCTTAAATGCGATCTCCTCCAGACAACCATTTAGCATGGGAGACACGAAAAAATTACAATGTTGAGCAGGTGGTGCAAGTACATTTTACAGAAAAAATAATTGCAGAAAATTTAAAAACAAATAAAATACATTCTATCATAAATATACCTACAGATAAAATAATCATACACTAATAAAGAGTAAGAAAACCGGTGAAATTACTGGCGTAAGGTATTCTTTCTTAGCCCTCTAGGTTGGCAGCACATCTGCAGTTTCTTGGCGTTTCCGGTGTCTATAGGCGGTGGTGATCACTTACCATCAGGTGACTCACTTGCTTGTTTGCCTTCCTATTAAAAAAAAACTTTAATTTATTGAATTTCAAGTCTCTTCTGGTCTCTCTCCCAACAAGCAAGAGCTAGTGAACAAAACGGGAACAACAAATTACTTAAAAAAGTACCAATATTATTAAGCGAGTTGTAAAAAACTCCTTAGAACGTTACGTGAACTCTATTAAAAGTAGATTATGAACCCTATAAAATAAAAAAATAAAAAGCATTTATTTCGGGCACAACATACATAATTGTCAGTAGGTATAAAGACTTAAATAACTAAGTTAATACATGCACTAATGCAGGATGCACTAAGATGCTATAAGGGACCAAAGAATATTCATATAAATACCCCTGTACTGGCCCAATTATAGAAGAATTATAGCGCTTAGAATTAAAGTGACCCATTTCCGAATAATACACGTCCCAAAATATCACCTTAATTAAAAGACATAGGGTTTAATTTTGGGAAATATCATATTCAGAATTGAGTCGCTTTAATACTAAGGGTGCGATATATCCATTCAGTAACATAGTGCTAGTGCACGGGATATAAGTCAGTCAGCGAACCCTTTTATATAAATCATCATCATCTGCAGCCGTGATAAGTCCAGTAGTGGACATAGGCCTCCCCTAATTCTCGCCATCTTGTTCTGCTGTTAGTCTCTCGACTCCACTGTTTGTTAGCGACTTTCTGGACGTCGTCGGACCAGCGCGCTCTAGGTCTGCCGGGCTTTTTGCATCCATTTTGCGGGTGGTAGGACCTTGTGCAAGGTTCGTCCGGATCGCTACCACCATCTTGCTCGCTAATTCTGCCGCTAAGCAGCAGTGCTTGCACTGTTGTGTTCCGGCGTGGAGAGCGTCTTGCCGGTGTAATTACTGGCACAAGACGTATTCCATCTTAGCCCTCTGGGTTGGCAACGCATCTGCACTCTCTTTGTTGTTGCAGGTGTCTATAGGCGGTGGTGATCACTTACCATCAGGTGACCCACTTGCTTGTTTTCCTTCCTATGTTGTCAAAAAAAAAAAAACCACTGCGGGGCCGTCACTCCTTAATGATTTGGCTCCATCTATCGTCCTGACATCTCATCAGGTGCCCAACCCATTGCCATATCAGTCGGGCTATTCGTTCTCTGATATCAGTTACGCCGATCTTCCTCCTGATGACTTCGTTTCGAATGTGATCCCTAAGTGAAACGCGCAGCATTGCTTTCTCTACCCTCTTTGGGCGACCTTAAGCCGGGAAACGATGTTTTCTGTAGGCTTCCAAGTCTCACATCTGTATGTCATCTTAGGCAGTATGCATGAATAAATAAAAATATATTTCGGGACAAATTCACACCAATAGACCTAGCCCCAAACTAAACAAAGCTTGTACTGGTACAAGACAAGACAAGACTTGCTAAAACCAATAAGTCGTTCATGGGAAATTGTGTAAGATTTTACAACAAAATTCCAAAAAACATAACTGAACTAAATGATACAAAATTTAAATCTATTGTCAAGAAGACATTAATTTCTCGGGCGTATTATAAAATCAATGACTATATCTTGGACAAGGATGTTTGGAAATGATCCCGATCTGTATTGGCGATCCCTGGCTCCAAAGATTGTACACCTGCTGTGTTAAATTGTTAAATTGTAAAAAATTTTAATATTTGAGATGTAAAATAACATTGTTATTTTGATTTATTTAAAAAATTACACCTCGTTGAGTTTCTTGCCGGTATCTTCTCATCAGAGGTTTTTCCGAACCGGTGGTAAATTTTTTGACATTCATAAGTGCTACCTGTAAGCCTAATCTGAATAAAATATTTTGACTTTTGACTTTGACTTTGAACAGATTTACATTACTTCAAACTTAAATAGATAGATATGTAGCAGAGTTTACTACTCTATTTACCTACTTTATTTTGATATATCTACTATCTATTTAAATCTTTAGATAGATTGTAGATGTATCTTAATGAAGTGGGTAACTCCCATGTGTCCACTCCGTTACTGCGACAAATGCATTAGAGTAGTAAAATCTGCACCGGACGCGGCGGCGGCCACTTCCGCCGGAAGTCGCCTTCATACTTTACACCCGTCTAAATGCCTTAGGTCTTATATACCTCTGTCTGGTTTAATTTGCGGGTGGTAGGACCTTATGCAAGGTGCGTCCGGATCGCTACCAGAATCTTGATCGCTAATCAAAGCAGCAGTGCTTGCACTGTTGTGTTACGGCGTGGAGAGCAAGACAGCCGGTGTAATTACTGGCACAAGAGGTATTCCATCTTAGCCCTCTGGGTTGGCAACGCATCTGCAATCTTCTTGGTGTTGCGGGTGTCTATAGACGGTGGTGTACAATTACCATCAGGTGACCCACTTGCTTGTTTGCCTTCCTATTTCATAAAAAAAATACCTTTAACTCCTTAAAGAAAAAGGGGGAGGATAAAGGAGCATTGACACTGTACTGTTATGAAATGCTGTCGATATTTTTGTTTTTGTTTGTTTGACAGTATATTTATCTTAAGGTGAAGTTTCGCAGGAAAAAAACGCAGAAAAAGTATATAAAACACATAATAACACAGTTTCTGGCTGCAAATGGAGACAAGCACCATGGGTATCTTTGCTCTATATGAAACAATCTCTAAATGACAGTGAAAACCATATCAAAATCCGTTGCGTGGTTTAGAAAGAGAATGCGGCCGAACATACATACAAATTTAAAACGTACACTAACGGATACTAAAGATATGTCAATTGGAGTGGGTACCGCGTTTCATACATTTTTGTAATTTTTCCTTAATTTCAATTTGCTTTTTTTATGAAATAGGAAGGCAAACAAGCAAGTGGGTCACCTGATGGTAAATGATCACCACCGCCTATAGACACCTGCAACACCAAAGAGATTGCAGATGCGTTGCCAACCCAGAGGGCTAAGATGGAATACCTCTTGTGCCAGTAATTACACCGGCTGTCTTGCTCTCCACGCGGGAACACAACAGTGCAAGCACTGCTGCATAGCGGCAGGATTAGCGAGCAAGATGGTGGTAGCGATCCGGACGGACCTTGCACAAGGTCCTACCACCCGAAACACTTGGGGTGTACTTTCCACTTTAGTTACAAAAGCCTATACTACTGTACTGTGAAATTAAGTTCAAAAGTGTTCAAACTTTCCCTTTCTCAGTCGTCGTCACAGATTAAAAAACGTCCAAAATGAACAAGTTAGTTTAAAAAACAACAGGATATCAAAACTATCGTTAGCAACAAAAAACAAACAAACGTACGGAAACTCGTAAAAAATAACGGCGCTATAACCAATAATCAATAGATAAAGCATGACCAACCCTTTACCATATGGTTGAATATTTAAAAACAAAACCACACAACAACATACAAAAACTATGGCGCTTACGACATTTTTCTACCAACACCACCGATTACTAAAAAAAAATACAATCGAAATTTGATCGTAATACCAAGTATTAAAGTTTAAGCTTCAATAACAGAATACTGAAAGGATTGGAACATCCTTAACGAAAGCGAAGGATCAGAAGTGTATAATAATTGTATGGCGTTTAGGTCCTTTTGGATATACTAAGGGGTTTAGTAGGTACGTGACGTTTAAAAAAGAAGCGTGGTCAAAACTTCCTTTGTGACCATATGGACATATCCCTTTTGCTGGTTTAAGGTTCAGTAGTCAGATGTTAAATATATTTAACCTCGTAAGGCCCACGACAAATTTCATTCTATGAATTTTTAACCATATCGTTGGAGACAGTGAGTTCAACGTCAGTTTGACATTTGTCCTATATGTAGGACTTGGGCTTTACGAGGTTAAGAAATTCAACATAGGTATTGGGTTCTGCCATAAACGCCTTACGATAAGATGCAGTTACAATATGGTTAAAGTACCTACTATATAATAAATAAAATAATCATCATTATTTTTGTGGCAAAATTAATTTAATTTCAATTACAAATAAATACAAAAACAATAATGTCATTTCATTATTAACATATTATAATTAAAAATATTTAAATCACAAAGTATAATATATATATTTATTTTACCAAACCGACGTAAAAACGGAGGAGGTTGTCAAATTGACCCGTGGATATTTTTGTTTAATATTTTTTTGTCGGTTAAAATTAGGACAGTTTCACAATATCCTGTGTAATAAACAATATTGAATTTTTTATAATAAATGTATAAATTTGGAACTAATAAATATTCCGAACTAAAGGGGCAAAAAAAGTAATTTAAATGTAACAGTAACTTAGTTGTTAATAGGACAAAATTAAAATCACAAATTAAATTACCTATAAAAGTTATAACGAAATTGAAAAAACATAAGTTAAAAAAAATTTAATAATTTAAATGAAAATTCATCCAACGGATTACCACAATCATTTTATTCCTTAAAATTAATAGAAACCGACTACGTGCGCAAGCGCCGGTCAGCTAGGCTCACCACTAAGCAGTCACTCGAAAAGGGTTGTCAAAAGGGGGGTGTATACTATTTGAATACTTTTGTGTTTTTTGTCTGTATCGATTGATTTTAAAAATAGATAATAGCGAATGTAAGTATTGAAGAAAAAATGTGGTTGTTGAGTTTTAGTGCGTTTGCAATATTTTTGTTATTGCACCGGGTCCTTTGTATTGGGTCTTACAGAGCAGTGAGCTTTTGAAAAAAAAAAACTGTGTTTTTTTTTGTGTTAAACAAAAAATATAAAAAAATTATCAATATGAAATGCACTATTCGGTAAAATATGCCATTTTGATAGTTTTAAAATCGGTGTAAAATCTGTCGACTTTTATAACAAAAACAATTACATATTTAAAATTAATTCATTTAATGATTGCACTTAAGTTTTTTTAATAGTTTTTTTTACAATAATGTTTGAACTATACGCAAAAAGCTAAATATGACTAAAACTTTCAACTATCTTAATAGTGGTTCAAAAACATCACGTTTTAATCCCCTACCGCCCGTACTGGTCAATAGCGGAAATACCGGTAAGAACCGGATTGCGCCGGCTAGATCCGGTTCTGACTGACCCTTGGCTATTGTGCAGCGGCAGATGGTTTGTTGCATTTGCATTTTAGGACAATAGGCCCTTTCTGATGGTCGCTTTGGTCAGTTATTGATAAAGGATTGAATTTAAAAAAGAATACCAAGGGTTTATTATTAGAAAGTAGGTTAAATAATTTATTGAAATGTTGTTAGAATTTGAATTTTGTTCCGGCGTGGAGAGCAAGACATCCGGTGTAATTACTGGCACATGAGGTATTCCATCTTAGCCCTCTGGGTTGGCAACGCATCTGCAATCTCTTGTGTTGTGGATGTCTAAAGGCGGTGGTGATCACTTACCTTTAGGTACCCACTTGCTTGTTTGCCTTCCTATTTCATAAAAAAAATTAATGATTGCACTTTAGTGGAGAAGGGTACATTTTCAAAATGTAGACCTTTGGTCAACTTTGGTGTAATTTGTATGGCGTATTTTTTTGTTTACTAAATGTAGGTAGCGGTGATAGAGGGTAAGAGTGTCTGCGGAAGCAACTTCTTTTTGATTCGAAATATGCTCGTTCGAGTCCAGAAAAAATGCAGATAATTTTAGTATGAGAGTAATTAGTTAAGTTTTTTTTTTTATAAATTGAAAACGCATGTATTTTTTTTAGAAATTACATATCATTTTTTACATCCTTAGTAACACAAATTAAATGAGTCAAAGTTACTTGAAATAAATGATTTAATAATAATAATAATTAGTAGGTATTCAACACAGTTTTTTTTTATCGCACTAAGAAATTTTTACCTTAAGAGTGTTGAAATAAGGGTGGAAGTTAAGATGTACGAAGTCACAGGCAAAAGCTAGTGTATTTACAAAGCATGTTCGTATATCAACGGTACACTTTCCGAAAACGTGCACGGCAGCGCGCGGGCCGAGTCGCGAAGTGTCGGCTCACATGCAGGAAGCGAGGCGCACGCGAGCGCGAAGAATGCGCGAAAACACCGCATGCACTGCCGCAGGGGGTTATGTTATCTTCAGAAAAAAAGGTTAATTTGGGACTTGTGCCTAAGTTATTTTTTGGTGGATTTTTTGTAAACGGTTTTCCGTGTGGTTTTTGATAAAGAGTACCTATTTGTATTATCTTGTCCGGTGAGGAGCCTTGACAAAATTGTTACCATATTATTGTCTGCTAAGCGAAAGAAATTTTAATTAGATTAAGTTGAAGTGAATAGAGGAAGTTTGATACCTACATAAATAGCTGCAATAACCAACCTGATTTAATTTGGGATAGGCAAAAACCTACAAACGCCATTTGCTAATATTAGAACATAACATAAAAGTAAAACATAAGAATAATAAAACCGGACAAGTACTAATCTGACTCGGGCACCGAGGTTTTTATACAAATTTGTATGTAGATAGTTTGTCAAATTGAAGGACGAACTAAACTTTCTAGTAAAACCTATGATAACAGTAATTTTAAAAAGGGGGAAGATGAAGGGACTTCAACACTACATATGGATCTCTCACCTGCTCCAGTCCTTATGGATGTCCTGGATGGGATCTTATGATCCCATCACGCTCATCCCACCACGTTGAACAACAATGGAAAGTCTCTAGACCATGTAAAACCCAGAACGAGGATCACCACTTTTGCCCCCTTGTAACTGTACGATCTTTGAAACCGTACACCGCCGCCGCGGCGCTTCAATGTAACGCGATTTATTATATTAAGTTTTTAGTTGTAATTAAGCAAGCTTACGGCTCACACGTGTCAAAATAAACTACTTATCAATTACGCAAGCGTACATCATTTTAGCGACCGGCTAATCTATCAGCATCATCAACGAAAGGTATACGGGTAGAACAAGGCTCGTACAGTAACAAAAAAATTAAAAAGTTATTGTTTTGCTATCGCCACCGCCCCAACCGGGTGTGTCCCGGTTCTATGTAAGATTTACACCGGTTATCCGGAATAGTTAGCGCGACGGATATCCGTGTGCAAAAATTTGCCTTACAAATTGCCGACCCGGGTGTTTGGGGACGAATTGGTTCTTACCCGTAAGTTATAGTGGGGTGTTTTGTTTTGTTTATGTTTGTACTATGTCTTTTTTTTGGTAAGAATAATAATAATGGCTAACGCGGCTTTAGCGGTAATGTGGCGGAAACTGGAATACGCAAGGCACGGAATGCTGATGTTGCAGGTTCGAATCCTGCCATTACCCTAATTTTTCTTTGTGTTGTCATTCATTATATAGAATTTTAAATTTAATTTGAATGTAAAAAAAAACAAAAAGAAAAAATCGAAAAAAATAATAATAATAATAATTTCGATTACAATCATTTGTAATTTTTGTGGTGTAAGGGCTTGGTGAACCAGCAATGGTCGTATAGAAGAGGCACTATAAACAATGTATAGGAACCGCCTACCGCCAACCTGTCATTACTTACCCTTGGGTATTTTCTTACGGGCAGGGGTGGACTTAGATCAGCGTTGCCAGATTTATTTTCAGGCAAAGCGGGATTTCGAAGCCTTTGTATAAAAAAGCGGGACTAATTCGGCGAAAGCGGAACATAACATAAATAGCTTAAATAATCAGCAGATTTTTATTACGTATCGTCTTATTTGAGTTTCAAACTAAATTTACAGTCATGATAGACATAGCTGTCTATCATGACTGTAAATTTATATGTTTTTTAATGAAAATACGGTGCTTGGCCAAAAAACGACTGCCATCTAGGTTACTGGTCGAGTATCGCCGTAAAACGGGACTGAGCCTGTCCCGCGCAGGACATTTAATTTTAGGCTAAAAAACGGGACGTCCTGCCAAAATCGGGACGACTGGCAACGCTGACTCAGATTCAAGTCTAAAGAAAGAAAACATAATAAATTCAATACAAGAATGATGTGGGGTCCCAACTCTTTAACATCTACACTAACTTTGTTTTGTGTTTGTTTGTTTATCTATGGAGAGTAATCACGGGAACTGCTGCACCAAACCCGAAATTCTTTCACTAATATAAATTCACACTATTCCTGACGGACATAAGCTACTAATTCCACGCGAACGAAGTGGCGGGCATCCGCTAGTAGTTTTTATTCACGAATCCCTTAGTTAAACTGTGTGATATGAGTTTTGTAAGACATTGCTGATGAAACATCATCGTAAATAAATAATAATAACAAACAGTTCATTGTTACTAATGCGACTATTACAGAACCAAGAAATAAAGCAGGTCAATGAGTTCAAGTACAGGTGTCATTTTTTGTACAATGGCGTGCGTTTGTGCAGTTATATTATTTTAATAATTTCTAGAAAGCAAGAAAGTGAAAAATTGACATAAATGAAAATGAAAAAAATATTTTGCAAGTAGGCCTTATAGGCCTACATGTCTAAATCTACTAGCGCTTCGGAAAATGGAAAGTTCTGCTAAGAAGAAACGCCGCAAGAAAGTCAGCAGTTTGACTTTTTTGTTTTCTCTTTTCAAAGCAATATTACAGAGCAATATACATTATCACCACAATAGTAAGTAGTTAACATAAAGAAATGTAAAAAAAGTAGATAACAATAAATAGTACGAGTAAAGCAAGTTTAAAGCATATTGATATAATTATAAAAACTGTGATACGGAGTCAAATGATTCTATGTACATTTTTTTTATATGAATTTGCACACATTTATGTATGTTTAATGCAAATAATAGTATTTTATGCAAATGTTGCATAATGAGGGGTCTTAAAACACAAGTGTGGTTTTATGAAACAAGCGTCAGCGAGTTTCATAATTGGATCACACGAGTGTTTTAAGACCTAATTATGTACAATTGCATACATTACTTTATCTACACACATATCATAAGTACTCTATGATGGGTTCAGAAGCCATAGGGCAATGACTTGCATTGCTACTAGCTACTAGTGCTAGGTACCTATTGAATATCTATAGACTGTACACATTAAAATAATGTAATAAAAAATGAATTTGAACAAATATAGAAACAAATTAGAAAAATTCTCATAATAATATTGGTTGTCATAACGTTGGTCATTGCCTACGGTTTCTGAACGCATTATAGATCATTTATGATATATGTGTAGATAAAATATATTGATTGATTAATCTATTGATTGAAATAACTCTCCACTTGGCATGTAACATGTAAGGGGTCGAGTAAATCTTAACCTCGTAAGGCCCACATCCAATTTCGTTCTATGAATTTTTAATCATATCGTTAGAGGCAATGAGTTCAACGTCAGTTTGTCAATTTGTCCTATATGTAGGACTTGGGTCTTACGAGGTTAACCTTTGAAAATAATAACTAAGATGATTTGTGAAAATCGACGTAAATTTAGCACAGCCTTAACACTTGTTTTGTACAAAAAAGTTATAACATATAAATAAAATCCTCTGAATTCAACCCTGCCACTGCCGTCGATACAAAAGCCGGTAATCACGCGAATACTCGATAAAACTCGCATCAAACGAAAGATGTCGCTTTTTATCGATTGTTTTATAAATTCAGTCGCGACGTGTCACGGTACCATGAACCGAAGCGTGCTCTAGTTTCCCACAGGCTTGAACCGGTATGGTACGGTTTAAAAATAAAAAATAATCAGATTTTTTTCACGTGACGTCAAAGATGTGAGAGTTTTAAAAAAAAATACCTTCAGAGGGAACCTTCCTTTCAATGGAAAGGAACTCCTCATGTACAGTAGGGGAAATATATTGACGTATCACATTAGAACCCTATCGCAATGACCCGACGCGTTAAACGCCAGGCTATGTCATACAAATGTCATGCGTATGTCTCTTCGACTAGGTTCTACGGTGGTAGTGTTTCAATTTCCTTGACTGTACAAATCTTTGTATGTAAGGAAATCTACTTGTATAATTGTTATAGAAATAATCCTATAATAACAATTTAGCTTTGAATCGATACTTGTAAGAAAGCTTATTGTATCTATGCAAAATTATTTATGTTACTTAACTAGGGAAAATATACAAATTAGAAGAAAAAATGTTCAAAGACGAACTTCTGGCTTTTTCTTGCTCTTTGTCTGTCCTTAATATATTCCTTTCGTCCACTCAAAGGTTAACTGGAAGAGATCCCTTAAAGGAGTAGGTTTGCCTTTGTACATCAATGTATCTCTTTTTGTTATTTGCTTTTTGTGCAATAAAGACCTTACATATAAGGTATAAATACATATATTAAATTATGCCTTTAGGGGAAGGGTTTCTAGATATTGTACACATACTTAGTTAGGTTTTTTTTCAAAAACTGATTAAAAAAAAATGTATACAACATAGGAAGGCAAACAAGCAAGTGGGTCACCTGATGGTAAGTGATCACCACCGCCTATAGACACCTGCAACAACAAAGAGAGTGCAATGCAGATGCGTTGCCAACCCAGAGGGCTAAGATGGAATACCTCTTGTGCCAATAATTACACCGGCTGTCTTGCTCTCCACGCCGGAACACAACAGTGCACAAACACTAATGCTTAGCGGCAGGATTAGCGAGCAAGATGGTGGTAGCGATCCGGACGGACTTTGCACAAGGTCCTACCACCCGAAAACCCGAAATTGCAAGAGGTTAGGTGGCAATGTAGTGATAAGATAAGTATTTTTGAATTTTCCACAAACAATTAACACTAGGATGTCCAAAGTGAACATCTGCTTAACACGTTCACTGCCCACCGGAATTAATTTTCAAACTAAAATTTTTGCACAATACCGTTTTGTGACAAAACCGGTAAGTGGCAGCTGCTGTCCCTACTAAGGATAAGGAAGGGTCAACAAAACCAGATTGACCGGTTGGACAAAGAGTTGACCGATTGCACAAAGAGTTGACCCTCGCCGGTCACTTTACCGGCGGTAATACGAAAACCGGTATTTTAAAAAGGGTTATGACTAGTTACTATTATTTTTTCGGATGTCCAGTTACGGTCAGTTTGGATTTTGTCATGTTGTGTGGTTGTTGTGTCTTGAAGTTTGTGTTGGTGAAAAAGTTTAAAAAATTGAGGTAAAACACTATTTACCACTATTTATAATTCTCCTGCGTAAGTTAATATTTATTAGCGTTAAGATTGTATTTTTTCTATATGATTAGGTTTTTTAAGCAATTAGAAAAACATAAAAAGTTCAGAATATGGAACTTTATCAGTTTCGAGGACAAATCTTACCGACTGATAAATTGTGACAACTTCTTTAAAGGCTGATTTGTCACAATGATTTTAATAAAAAGCTGAACTTTTTATGCAAATTCCTAATTTCATTTTCAACCCCAAGTTTAACATATTTAATTTTATTTCTTCTCTTTATGTCTGTCTGACCGTCTGTTTGTCTGTCTGTGTCCTCCAATTTCCGGATTTGATGAGCGATAGCTTAAATAAGCAATATGTTATTTTTGTTGATAAACGACGAATTTTAACTATTGCTCGTAACTACAGATAAAAAAACCGTGGCTACGAAGCATTAGGCTTAAAGTTTCTTAACGCGACATGAACTTTATATAAAAGGGAATATCACGAAAAAGTATTCTTTATTTTCCCATCCTCCAAAATTCCCACGGCTTAAAAAAGGAAACACTTAACGCGCGGTTAAAACCCCTTTTTTCTTTTCCGTCGCAAAAAACTGTCCCTCAATTATCACTCCCCGTTTTGCTCAGCAAATAGAATTAGGCGAGAATTAAATTAGCCAGGGAATTAACAAGGATAATACCCGGTTCTACACTTTTTCCTTATTTTTTTCCCTCCTTTTTACCGTTTTCCCCGCCTTTTTTAACGGTTTCTCTGTTGACACGTCCCATGGCGCCCGCCAATTTTGAAAGACAAACGTTCTCTTTTCAAATTAGCTCGGAGCTGTTGCTTGTTTCACTGTAATGGCTACCTACGTTTTTTTTATTTCGTTTGCGGCCAGTAACAATATTGAAGCAGATTGACGTCTAACGATGACTATTTAAATCATTAATTAGCCCTTCAATCACCAATACATTAATTAATAGATTCAGGCGTTACTTTGCGGAGGTCCATTTCAACAAACTGTAACAAATTACCTTGCTGCTCTGATTGCTACTGTAGCAAGGTAATTTGTTCCAGTTTGTACCAATACATTTCCATCAGACATAGGACAAATTGTCGGTGACGCTACTAAAATTATTCAACAAATATATGACATTTATCTTAATTATATGTATTACATAAATATATCTTTTTTACATAGTAGTTCCTGTGTGTCCTCATATCTTTGGCCGCTGACTCCCTCTAAACCACGCAACGGATTTTGACACGTTTTTTACTGTCATTTTAGGGACTTATTAACAATTGAAATTTTGTCGTTTTATGTATTCGTCATTGCGAGGTCACATCAGATATCGTTGTATGGTGCTGCCAAAACATTTGAACACGCTAGGAAACCTTTGAAAACCTTTTGTCTGCTCCTATGTATTTAATAACAATTATACCATTTTTAAACTCTGTTCCTCTGTTGTTTGTTTGTGAAGAGTGACCCCAGTTGGCACGCGTACTGAAACGCAGTACCAGCTTCTACTTTACGCCGGTATTTTCTTAGGGTGCAACCACAGTCGAGCCGGCTTCGTACTGCATCCAGTAACTGTCTACAGTGTAACACCACTAATTATTTATGTCGTGTATCTGAATAGGTTTTTGTTTCTTAACACTTTCAGTGCCACGAACCCATTACGTGTATTTTCTGTTTGTAGAGGATTTTTCCTACAAATCGAAAAACAGCCGCTACGAGCTACGAAGCTAATGTGTTAGCAAGGAAAGGTTTTCTATGAATTAGTAAACTTGGCAAGTTTTTTTTGTAAATAAGTAAACATGCCAATTACAGGGTGTTCCAAATAATGGCTGCGTCTCAGACGTGCGGAAAAGTTCGCTCGCTCGCGGCAATTATAAGCGATATTCGTCTAAACGACGTTTGGGGGCCGAAAACGCTGTCATAGAGCGTGTAGAAACGACTGATTATTTTAAACCCCCCGCGAAAAAAGATAGCCTAAGTCTATAGGAGCGTGTTTGTTTGTGTGTGTCCATCTACGAGAAGAGAAAATTGTAGCTTTTTAAGCCATAAAACAGTTGTTCTGACTTTTATTGCCATGTACAGTCAGTCTCAGAAGTAGCTAAACACTGAACCTAAACCTAAACCTTGTCGTAGTAACGTATGAAGAGAAAAGTATAAGAGTTGCTCCAATTTGTCACATTACTGACAGCGACAAGGTACTAAAATGGTCCGCTACTTATGAGGCTGCCCGTACGTAGTACGTCTCTCTGTTTTATTAAATTAACTTGAAAAGTCCAGTAAAAATAATCTAAACATTAAGGAGATTTTAGAAACTACCAGTAATAATCTTAGTTCCAGTAACTTTAAGGTCTTAGATTCCGTAATTACGGTCTTGTTATGCTTATATATCGGTTTTTTTACATTAAACTACCGTGAGGTTTAGACATATTGAAATATTGAGTCATCAATTCTGGCGTTCATCGAGACTCATCTTACACTCGAGATATGTCATAAAATGACAGATTTTATAGGGAACTGACAGCTCTTTTTGACATATCTCTACTGTGACTTCATCTCTACGGACACGAGAATTGCCTCGAAGGTCCGAAACATGTCGAACGATAATTCTGTTAAAAATACGTGAGTGGCCCGTTATTTCATTATTTTTTTTATCATTGAACGCTTCTGTAATACTATTTTAATGCACAAAAGGCATCAATCAATCAATCACTTTATTGTGTGTCACAGGTAAATAATACAGTAATCTATATATATTTAAAAATGAATCCCTATTTCCCTTGGTCACGACATCACGCCTGAACGGCTGGACCGATTTCGGTAATTCTTTTTTTGTTCTGTTCATTATTATCAGGAGAAGGTTCTTATGAAAGAAAAAATCAAAAATCTGCTCATTTATGGCGTCTAAGGCGGAACAAAGTTCGCCGGGTCAGCTAGTAATAAATATGATCAAGTTATTGAGAAAAAAATTACTGTTGAGCACTATTCCAGACATTTAAAATTCCATGTTCCGAGGGCATAAGAAAAGCCCCTTTAAAATGTCAAAAGAAGGCGAATTTCCCTAAGGGTGCGCCCCCACCCCTTAATTATATCTTTTAATGTAATGACGGAGTGGATTTTTCTCCCTCTTTCTATCTATATGGTATATATCTTTAAATCGAGGGGAAGAAACGCTGGGGTAAGAAATGTAGGTAGTTATTTTTAAATTGTTCCCAAAATAATTTGTCAGCTTCGTAACTTTTTTGATTTGAAATTTTTCAATGACTGAATGAATTGTTAATTTATACTATAGTACTATACGAGATTTTTTTGTACATTATTTATTATCTTCTGAAGAGAACAGCGTCACATTAAATTCTAGGGATGTTTTGCAAAGATCTATATCATCACACTGGAACACAACCTTCCTACCCCGTAAAACCAAAAATCAAGGTTTCGCAGTAGTAAGGTAATTTGATCCAGTTGTTTGGGTGGTTTTTTGTTACAAAATTGACCCTGACTTTTTAAAGTTTAAACTACATTTGTAAGTTATAAACTTTAGTTGTTTAAACACTTAATTGTTGTCAAATTGGCAACGATATTTTTATCTTGAACGTTGCAAATACAGTCGGTGCGTCGGATCTTAAAGAGGTAAATTAATTTTGACGACCTGTATGGCACAGTGGCACATGTGTCTGCCTACTGTGCAAGGGGTCCCGGGTTCAAATCCTGGTATGGGCAAATATTTGTGTGACGAATATGAATGTTTGTACCTGAGTCATGGATGTTATTTGTATTTAAGTATGTATGTATCTATATATGTATGTTTATCCGTTGTCTAGTATCCATAGTACAAGCTTTGCTTAGTTTGGGACTAGGTCAATTGGTGTAAATTGTCCCGAGATATTTATTATTTAATTATTATTATAATCGTTGTTAAATTCTGTTTTTGATAGTAATTAAACTATACAGCTTAAATTTTACATCCATTTGACCTCAAAATTAGTTTTGCATTCAAAATTTAGCAAATTTTAAAGTTATTTCAGTGACAATTTATTCGCAGCGATATTTTAGTTGGCATAGGCTCAGAGCCAAGCACACAATACATACTTATTAATCAAACTTCACACTTACTGAAAACAAAAATTAAGTGCATTCATTTTAAAACAAAATCCTTCAACCGTTAACAAAATATTCGCCAGCATCAAGTCCAAAGTGAAACAGCACACCTATAAAAACGTACCTAAACAAAATTAAAGAACAACACAAAGCACCCTCCCGTCTTAGCAATTTAAAACAGGGGCCTTCATTTATTCCTTCTTTTACCCCCTCACCCCCTAAGGAACCAGAATTATTTGACCTCTCGGGCTCATAACCTTAAGACTGAGTGCATATAGAGCTGGGGCTCTTGGTAAACTAGATGGGAACCCTTAAAGGGGTACGTGTCCCCTAAAAAGTTACCCTTCTTAAATCAAGGAAGCGGTGGAGAAAATTGTATTGTTATTACTTTTTTTGTTGATGATATATAGGGAATAACTTCTGGTTACGCAGTTGATGTACAACGGAATAAAACTGGGTATTTTGATGGAAGGAATGTTACACATATTTATAACGTTATCAGGACTTTAAAGCTATAAAAGTATATTGTTAATTTACCTCGACGTATACTAACAATGGGGTCGAAAAGTTCTCGAATGGCGGCCGCGTATTGGCAAGCGCAGCGTAGGACGACCAGCCACAAGATGGTCCGATGACCTCATACAGGTGGCAGGAAGGCGCTGGTTGCATGCTGCTTTCAACCGGTCACTTTGGAAATCCATGGAGGAGGCCTATGTTCAACAGTGGACTTCTTGTGGCTGAGATGATGATGATGATGATGATGATGATGATGATGATGATGATACTAACAATACACTTTTATCGCGTTAAAGTCTCGATAACGTTATAAATATGTGTGAAAATCGCAAAAGTTTAAAACAATTTATCGTGGAAGGAATGTTGTTGGTGTTTAAACATTATAAGACCAGGGGTGCAATTTTTGAATCTCACCAGGTGACTAGAGCTCACCAAAATGGCCGAATCTCTACGAAAAACGGCTATTTTGGTGAGCTTTAGTTATCCTGTGAGATTCAAATGCAATTTTTGAATCTCACCAGGTGACTAAAGGTCACCAAAATGGCCGCATTTCTATGAAAAACGGCCAAATTTTGGCGAGCTGTAGTCACCCGGTGAGATTCAAATACAATCTTTAAATGGGTCCCAAGATACAGGCTCAGCCTAGTTTGGGGTCCATAGGATATTACCTACTGTATTTTTTATATTTTTGTCTCAATAAACAATTTTCATTTTCATTTCAATTTCAAATTAAAATGTTATCTAAAAATCATAGTATTTTCTTATGTTTCCGCGACTTGTAGACATACAAATAAAGCAATTTAACCTATTTATACCGCATGTATTGTAACGAATCTAATTCCCCTATAAAACAGCAGTACACTACCGTTTAAATGAATTTTAGTATTTATAATTAACTAGCAACCCCGGCTTCTCTCGGGTATAATCGAGATGAAATTTACTTTAAAACCTATTAGAGATTAAGGAAGCACCATGGCACAAGCAATACATATATTGTTAAAAGGAAAGCAAAGAGAACCAGCGTTGCTAGGACACTACAGGCAATAGACCACAAACTAGAGTTTATTAAATACAGTAAGGTTTGCAACTTCTAACAAAACCATAGAAATAGTACAGCATAGAAGGAGTGTTAAAATTGAAAGCGTTATTTTATTATCTGATCTCTTTACTTTTAATGGCAATACAATGTGTCAAAAAGAGATGACTACATACTCTAAACTCCTCTTCAATTGGCATCCTGTACACGACCAATAGACAAAATGGTCACCTTTGGCTATGGTAATGTTTACATTAAGGTAGTATACTCTACGTTTTTCTTATTAATTTGCAGGTTTTACTACCTTGACGCATACAAAGGAGACCATTTTGACAGCTTTGGCTATGTACATTTGACAAGTACTGAGGCTACATCCATGCTTTAGTCCTTCATCCAAGAACAAAACCTTCCGTACAAAACTCTCCGAATGACAGTGAAATTAGTATCAAAATCCGTTGCATGGTTTAGAAGGTGTAAACAGCCGAATATATGAAGACAGATAGAAACGGATGGCGATTTTATTTTATGCTATGTAAATATAAAATGAAAAGCAATAAAATAGTTAAACACACAGAGTTTATTAGAAGAAGTCAACAGCACATATTATGAGGTTGAATTTATGAACCTTTGTTGACCTCGGCGAACGTACTCTGACCAAATCGGAGACATTCTGGAGAAAGGCCAGGTCAGGAGTACCCTAAACCGACGAGCATGCATGAAGAATGTCATGAAAGTAAGTGAAGCGAAAGTTGTATGTCAGGATCGTAGCAAATGGAAATCCGTGGTCTCTGCCTACCCCTCTGGGAAACAGACATGTATGTATGTGAATTTATAAGTATATTATGAGACAAGCTTACAAAAAATATGTTTATTAAAACAAAATACATAATAAATTACACACTTCCATTATTAGGTTTAAATAGGATTTTTTAAATTCTTGTCTTGATTTTTTAAACTTTCGCATGGAAGAGTGTTGTGTTTGAGTATGAAAATTTATAGTATACCTACACGTAAAACGGTCGTATTCACTGTTTTCAGTTCACCATTTATATTACAGCAGAGCATACAATTGTTTTTTGGATGAATCAAACTTTTTTTTTTATACAACATAGGAAGGCAAACAAGCAAGTGGGTCACCTGATGGTAAGTGATCACCACCGCCTATAGACACATGCAACAACAACGAGAGTGCAGATGCGTTGCCAACCCAGAGGGCTAAGATGGAATACCTCTTGTGCCAGTAATTACACCGGCTGTCTTGCTCTCCACGCCGGAACACAACAGTGCAAGCACTGCTGCTTAGCGGCAGGATTAGCGAGCAAGACGGTGGTAGCGATCCGGACGGACCTTGCACAAGGTCCTACCACCCGCAAAATACTGCGTAGTATTTTTACAAACTGGACGTTTATTGAATATTTTACAATATTTATTAGCGCGAGCGTACATTCGCCATTCGTATCTTAAAAGGAAGAGAGTGTTACCACATTAAAACTAAATAAGTGGCCACAAAGTAAAATTATATGTTTGGTATTAAACATTTTTTAAAAGGGTTCCGTTGGCAAACTAAGAATCTGGTGTCACTGTATCGGTTTTTAAGAACGTCACAGTATTTTTTTCTATAAAACTATCAAAGTTACCTATAATTTTTGTAACCGAAATTTCTTTCGATTTTTTTTTTTATAAAATTTAAATTATTAAATTAAAATTGTAATGACAACACAAAGAAAATCCTGCTATTGCCCTAATTTTTATTTGTGTTGTCATTACAATTTTTATTTACCTATAATTTTGAACACAGTCGTAGCCATTATGTTTTATTATGACATGTTACAACTTATTAATGTTATATCTTTTTTTTTATATACAACATAGGAACAGAAACAAACAAGTGGGTCACCTGATGGTAAGTGATCACCACCGCCTATAGACACCTGCAACAACAAAGAGAGTGCAGATGCGTTGCCGACCCAGAGGGCTAAGATGGAATACCTCTTGTGCCAGTAATTACACCGGCTGTCTTGCTCTCCACGCCGGAACACAACAGTGCAAGCACTGTTGCTTAGCGGCAGGATTAGCTAGCAAGATGGTGGTAGCGATCCGGACGGACCTTGCACAAGGTCCTACCACCCGCTAACATCTTTAAACACAACGTATATTGTTTCTGATTAAATGACTATGACTATGACTGTGACAGATATATCTATTTCGCGTAGGAACGAACAATATATTTTGTTATAAAAATATTCTTGAGGTATCTAGGACATGTGTTAGTATAGAAAGAGTCTTACTGTTAATAATTTTTACGCAAATATTACAGGAAAAAAGCGATGCTTTTGACTTGCACATTTGTCATTAGAAATTGTCACAAATCCTTTACAATCAAACTTAGTAACGCAATCAGTTTTTTCCACGGGTTATTTCAGTAAATACATTAGTTACATAGGTAACACAAATACATATATATATATATATATATATATATATATATATATACATATATATAATGATAAATGTATTAAATAAATTTATTTAAGTGTGTGGAAACCTCGGTGCGCGGGAGTGCGACTCGCGCTAGGTCAATACAAAAGTAATGTACGCCCTGTATATCAAATCTCAACTAAAACGTTTCATGTAAAAAACGTAGCCAAGTTTTACGACTCTTTTATAATTTAAAAAACGGGTTATGAGCATTTCGGGCTATGCTTAATGTAGCCGATCAAAACGATTTTGTATTTTGTCAAGCCTGTTTGAGATTTAGCTGGTGTTGTTTTTAAAAAGTAACTTTGAAAGTGTTTATATCTACATTGCTCAAACATTTTCTTGAGCTTGGTTTTTTTAGTTTTTTAATTTATTTTTTGGATCTCTCTTTTTTTTTATTTTATGTGCAAAAAATACCTACGTTGAAAGCCTGCGTCCCTTATATTCGATTCCATATGACGTCGTATTCCGCAGTGTCACCATGCCTGAACCCTTTCAGTATTTTTTAAAATTATATTATTAATACAAGTATCTGAAAAATTAAAATCTAAATAATTCATGATTTTTGCTGACGGTACAATAACTAAATTATTTCATTGTCACCGTACCGCGTTCTGAAAGTGGATCAAAAATCATTTACAAGATTTCATCCCGCGTACAAATGGACAAATAAACTATATAACCAAGAAAAGTTAAAAAACAGTCAACCAAATTGAGACCCTTTTTTTAAGCCGGTTAATCTCCCGCTATAATTTTATGATACAACCTACCCACACAACTTTAAATTGCCAACAAAAACCCCGCACTAAAAACCCGCCATTTCTTCGCATAATTCCGAAAGCATAATTAATCGGACGGGGCGCGGGGCCGCCTTAATTGAATCCCCCTTTCGAGAAAAACTTCCCTTTCTTATTTTTCCCCTTGCCCCCCCGAGCGACTATAAATCCTTGCTAGAGACAGTGGGGAGATACCTTTACCTACAACACTCATCAAACTAAAGCCATGCAACCCGAAGCCTTCCGACGGTGAAATAAAGATTAAAATCATCGATAAATTCCAACCGGCCAGTAATGTTAAAGTGGTAATTGTGAAACAAGAAAAACCGTCCACGATTCGTCATTCGAATTCCGCGGGCGAGTTCCATTTTGGACGGCTTGAATTTTGAATTTGGAATCGATTCTTAGTGAATGTTGCCAGGATGCAAACGTTTGTGTTTTTGCATTGAAGAAGATTAAGTGATTTTTTTCATAATTTATAGCGATGATTGGTGTTTCTTTGCCAGTGCATAACGGAATTTATGAACTTTCAGTTTAATTTATGCTGCAAGATCGTTTAAGCTAATTATTTTTGTAACCAAAATGCAACTAAGTTGGCTTAGCTTTACAAACTACCATCACAAGAGGAGAGAGGGGACGTTAATATTTGTTTTTGAAATCACATTTGATCGGCAAGTAAAAGGAAATATTTTCAAGTTCCATCTATTTTATCAAGGCTTGTTTGTCTTGTTTGACCGTAGATCGGCCAATCGGATCGCAGCGATTTTGTAATTTTTTAAAGCAAAATCAGTGACATTTGCTCTCTATTGGGTATGTGCTCGATAGCTTACGTAAGTGTTAGGCGATTTTGGACTACGGTCATAAAACTGATGACATTTCAAGAACTGACAAGCCTAAGTCATCGTTGACCAAGCTTTAATTATATACACTTGTTATTTAGTTGTATTTTTTTGTAAAAACAAGTATTAAAATAAACTCTTTTTCCTTTTTTAATTATGAATTATTTTGCTTAAAATTTTCATATGGCGACTGTACTCAATATTTTCATCTTAATTTTTTTTGGTCTTACAAAGAAAAAATGCGGTACTAGATGTTGTTGATGACGGAACCCTCAATGCGCGAGACAGACTCGCACTTGACCGGTTTTTTAAGATGAATGCATATTTGAATAATTTTGACCACCGTGTTTCATGTATTTGATGCAGCAGACTGTACCTGCCTTTTACTCTGTCCGTATTACTTACCTTTGTTCTCTTCTGTGGTGTAACGATAAAGAGTATTTGTATTGGATATATAATATAAGTATTTGTACCGATAATATCAGAATCGATAATTTATCGGATAATATAAAAACGATAAATTGTTTTAAACTTTCGCGATTTTCACACATTTATAACGTTATCGGGACTTTAGCGAGCTCAAAATATATTGTTGATTTACCTCGACGTTTCGGCCATGTTTCAACGGGCGTGTGGTCACGAGAAGTCAACTCGTAAATTCCCGATAACGTTATAAATGAATATAAAAACGCTAAAACACATTAAAAAAAATTGATTTTATAGGTATTAAGGGCCTTAATGGCAAAAAATATTTAACGTTTTACAAAACGTTTAACTTTCTTGTAACGTCCCGCCATCTTGATCCGTGACCCGAGCCATTTAACACAATGACCCAAATTCTCCAAATCAAAACATACGTCCCATACGTTGACCCATGAGGCCGGGTGAACGACCTTCCATACCTAAAGTGTGTGATTAACAACCCTAATGTCTCGCAGCAAAGTCTATTTGACATTGAAGTCAAACGTTACGTCTACGAAGCGTGTTTAGTTCATTCTTAATTCGAAAGTTGTTAACAGATTTTCTGTCGTTAAGTTCTAAATTTAAAAAGTCGGGTTCAAAATTCAAATTTTAAAAGTGTTGTAATGGCCATTTATACCTTAAAATAAATGTTTTTAATGTGACATGATTATTATCTGTGCATTTGAATTCTATTTAACATAAAATTAAAGTCTTTTATGTAGGTAGTAATTGTCATAATTACATGTTGACAAGGAACTAATTGTTACATTTTATCCTGAAATCGTTCCACACGAGATTTAAAAAAACTCTAGACGGGCTTTAAACACTTAAATCTGAACAGAATTCAAAATTTAAAAAGCTAACATGGCAAAAGCAACTGTAAAATTAAAAGTAAATACAAAAATTTCCAGCCAGCAAAGAACATTATAAAATAAAAACAGAACCGTTATCGCAACTCGAATTTCGAACAAAGCCTAGAACCGAAAACGAAATTCAAAACTCAATTTAAATTCGGAACGCAATCGAACGCGCACAAAGCGCGGGAAATCTTATCCCCCCCGCAATATCTAGCTACGGAAGGTACACTTTTATTCTTGAGGGGCCATCGCCCGTCCACCCCGTTTAAAAGAAGCCATCTTGGGATTGGTGGGCCCCCCTCCGAAGGGAGAAGGGGAGGGGGAACCACTTTTCTCTCGGCGAAGTGTTATTTTAATTCTACCAAATATCTTATCGTTACCTCTGGAACTTTTGATATAATTTCCTTTGCGTCTGAGGTGTAAAATTCTGATATCGGGTTCTGTTAATCGTTATTTTAAGATGAAACGAGGAGTTGTGAAGAAGTTTTAAAGCGACTGTTCTGGAACCATCGAATTGTTCATTTATAAAAATATTAAACTGGTAATACAGTAAATTGAGATATGTTGTTACTTCACGTACAGTCAGCGGCGATATTTCTACACACCCGAAAAGGTCAACAGAGCTACTTACGTTCCTATTGTAAAGACAGTAAAGCTCGTATAGATGTTTTTGAGCTCTTCACGTGTTTTGCTACTTGTGTTGATAACTGTAACTATTTAGAGAGAAATTAGTATTTTTTTTTTCTGAATACAATTTTAACGTTTTGTGTATTTTTGTGTGCCGTTCAATATGCTTCTGTGTTGTATTGTGTTTTATATAAGTCGGACATTGTCGTTTTTATTCCGCCGATTGTTAGACGCATAGAAGGAGAATGTTTATTTCTTAATATTATTATGTGAAAGTAGGTATATTAAAATGAATATTTTATTTCTGATTATCAATGGAAGCTTGATAAATTAATAATTCAGTACATAAATATAAAATATTTACATCAGTTCCAACTCTTTGATAATAAAAGTAAAACAACGCGAAAAAATTCAGTTAAATGTGAATTACTTACCTATAGGTAATTAAAAATATCAATGAAATCATACTGTTTTTAATTAAATTAACTCTGGCCATCTTTCCGTCCATTAGGCCGCCATATTTAAAAACAAGCCGGCTAAAGCGTTCCACGTTTAAAAATTCATCGCTCCGCATTCCAAATTCGAACTTTGAAATAGTACGCCGAAGGAATTCCACTTGGGTCCACTAGCGCCGGTCCAGGTAAATTTTAATTTCTATGCAAATTCTATACGCTTCATTCAGGGTTTAATCTACGGGCTCAGCGGCGACGCTATCAAATGCGCGCGAAAACTTAATGAAAATCAGGACGCCATCTTTTTTAAAATCGATTACGAAACGGGCTTTGTTTTAAAAGGCTTTAGTTTTTAGTTTAATGAAGCAGAAGTAGTAAGCTAGTTAAGTTGATCGCCGTTTTTGTTAGTAGACAAACTAATCTAATATTCTGTGCCAAGAGCAAAACACAGGGCGTTTGGAACAATGTTTTACTGTTCCAAAACTAAACGAATTGAAAAAAATCTGTTACCATTTAGCTACAATAAATTGAAAACTGTAATAAACCCTGTATTAAATCCTTTAAAAATAGAATTGTGCATTGCGAAGGTAAATTAAAGAAAACATTTTTCAGTACAGTCAACAGCAAACGCTATTCTCTTAAAAATGGAGTCGTAAATCTTTTGACTTTTACGACTGTGTATAGGTAGATAAATATGTATACTGTGAATCGCACGTTAGACGTAACGCCATTTTAAGTTTTTTTTAATTTTAATGACATTGTTAAATTCAATCTGCCAAAACGGGTTGTTTAAGAAAACGTCTTTGGATAGATCTAGGTATGTAAACTTTGTAGAGATAAATAACTATACTTAGTAAGTGCTTGTTTCGATATTAACAATTTACCTAACTGAGATTTATTTCATTTTGTTTCAGATGAAACCGTTGCAGTAAAAATATTTCCAAATAGTTTTAAATCTATTTAACTACTTTGTATTCTGTTTTTATCTAAATAATTTTAATTGTTTTCATTAAATAAAGATAATGATGTTAAAAGTAAGTCTTTGTATAGTCAACCAAGTAATTGCTTGACCACTTTTGAACTTTATCCCTTTGTAATACGGTCGAAAAGTGGTCAAGGAATTTCTTGGTCGACCATACTTACGAATGGGTCTATTCGGGGTAGTACCGACCTCTCACAAAACACCAGCATGTAGTAGCGATTAAGATTTACTGTGTTTCGTATCGTGACTGATGAGATCCGAATCCTTGGGATAGGGGCGACCTTTGTGCCAGTAACGGATCAGCGACTTACTCGGCGTTGCTGGTTTCAATGAACAGTGGCGATAACTTTACCATTAGGTGACATGCATGCTAATATTTCTTTTTTTCCTTATAAAAACGATGTGAAAAATAATAAACAGTTATTTTTAAAATGATTGTTTTATTCTACCTTTTAGCACATTGATTGTGACCAGTGTTGCCAGACGTTCTGATTTTGGCGGGACGTCCCGATTTTTAGCCCAAAATTAAATGTCACACGCGGGACCAGCTTTGTCCCGCTTTTCAGGAATTACTCGGTAAGTAAACTATTCAATTCTTGTTATTGGTATAGTAACGTATTTAAAAATATTCTAATAAAAAGCTACTGAGTATATATACGTTCATATTATTATGTCCCACTTTAGACGAAAGAATCACACATTTTTACTAAAAAAGTATCAAAACTCCGTTTATTCCGAAAAAAATCTAGCACATCAAATCATATCATATCATATTTATTAACAGACTGCAAAAATGGAGGACAATAGAAAAAAGATTAAAAGAAACTCGGATGGCGATTACAACTAGCAGTAAAAACTTTGCTTCGACTTTTTACCAAATTATGTAACCATTAAAGCTAGTGCCACACCAAGCCGTGTCACAAAAAACTTGTAACACAAGGATCAGTGTTACACGTGAAACGAGTCGATTATAACTCGGCGAGTAATGGGCGAAAGAATCTACCACCCGCGCGCGGCGGTGTTACCGTCAGTCCTCGAACACGATACGCTGACGAGTACATGAGTACACGAGTACTCGAGTACCCAGGTACTCGGGTAAGAGTTCAGGTAAGAAAACTAAAATTATAAAATGAGTAACGGACGCCCGCGACTTTGTTCACGTAGAATTAGTAGCCTATGTCCGTCAGGTATAGTGTAGCTTTCTATCTGTGAAAGAATTTTTGAAATAGGTTCAGTAGTTCCAAAACTTACCTCCTACACACAAACAAACAAAGTTTACCTCCTTATTATATTAGGACAGGGATGTTAGGGAATTATTCCTAGCTCCATTTAGAAAATTTAAAATAAACGGAAAAACTTCAGTGTCAAAAACTTTGACACATTGACCAAAGATCATTCATTTAACTTAACGTAGAACGCAATCAGTATGTAGCTTTCCGCCCGCGGCTTTCGGATATTTTTTTTAACAAAGTAACCTATAACCTAGTCAATTAGTACTGGCACAAATACCTACCATTGGCAATGATGCAGTCTTTTAGTTATAAACGTTCTTAATTTCAAATGTACATTCTGAATTCAAACTCACAGTTTCACAGCAGCCAGTAATTCCATTCGGGGACCGTTGGTACCGATTCCCGCCAACCCGAAAAGCCGGTGAGATCACGTATACCGATAACATTACCAAGTTTTCGCATTAGCCGAACTTTTATTACACTTATCTCGCGCGCGCGCGCAAAAATGTAGCCAGTTTCAAACTGTATGTAGTCTGACTGATGAGGATTTGAATTTGGAATGTGGTCTTTTGTTTGCGGCCAGTAGTTTGTAGGTGCCTATGCAATTTTTTTTTATACAGAGTGAGTGGCTAAGTAGAGATGACCTTAAAATAACTCTGTATGAACAAAATGTAACGGTTTTTCATTTAAAAAGATTTTAATAGGTTTTTTTTAAGACAAGCTTCGGACTCTGTCGGCAAATAGTCGTTGCGGTGTAATTTCAACTAAGGGACTGTATTAAAAGAGGTTAGTCTTAAATAAATTTATTTCAAATAAAGTAGAAATAATTAAAGGAACAAGACATTAACAAATTGCGTAATTACTAAATGCAATGTTAAATAGGGAAAAGCTGAAAAATAGGTACAGTGAGGAACAGAAGTAGTTTTTTAAACACTTGAAGAGGTCAAAATTTATAATTGAGTCGAATGCAGTTTTTTTACATCTTCTACTGAAATATAGTAATATGCCTCTTACTGTAGGATTAGGGTTTGCAATTCCAGTATTTTTAGTATGGCTAATAGCGGAATTCCGGAATTGGCCATAATAATCCTGCCGCTAAGCAGCAGTGCTTGCGCTGTTATGCTCCGGTGTGGAGAGCAAGACAGCCGGTGCAATTACTGGCACAAAAGGTATTCCATCTTAGCCTTCTAGCCTGGCCACCATATCTTCAGCCTATTTGGTTTTGCAGGTATCTATAGGCGGTAATCACTTACCATCAGGTGACCCACTTGCTCGTTTTCCTTCCTATTTTGTACGTAAATGAAACTCTATTGTTAAGAGATTAAGAAAGAACTTGTAGAATGGTGGTAGCGATCCGGACGGACCTTGCACAAGGTCCTACCACCCGCATTACATCGTAATTGTACCCATGCAAAGCCGCGCCGAATCGCTAGTGTATAATACAAGTAAGTATACAAAATGACCGACCGAGTACGTAGACTGAGTTTACGACAATGCCTATAAGAAAGCGGGGGGTGATAAAATTTGCATTCGGCTGCAGGCTCCGGGGAGCTTCATTAGGGAGGAAACGGCTTCCACTATAGGACGTACGACGTCGGTTACACGCTCATTCTGTCGTCAGCTCAGTCCATCATTCTGGTCAGAATGACGAGAGAATTATCGTGTAACCTGTCTCGTGTCGTGTCAGTCTGAACTGATCGTAACCGTGTCCATTTGTCATCATTCTGGCATCAGTGAAATCTTTACCTGAATGATGGACTGAATTGACGCCAGAATTAGCGTGTAACTGAAGTCTATATTATATTGAACGTACGGTTACGCACCGATAAGGACTGGAATGCTCTTCCTGCGTCTGTATTACCAGAAAAGTATAACCTTGGCCTTTTTAAGGTAAGAGTGAATAGACATCTTCTGGGTACTGCTACATCTACGGCCTCACCTTCATCACCATCAGTGGCCCTAACATGACTGGCCAAGTTTAGTTTATCTCTATCTGCGTCCCTTTCTTATGACACTAATTAGACAGAAACACAGGGAGGGGTTAAACTAAATCTGGGCTGTCATGTTAGGGTCGCTGGTGAGATTGAGGCCGAACGCAAACCAACTTCTAATAAAAAAAATTGTACAAACAGCTACAAACTTAACTGACACTTAAAGAGAGAACTCAGAGAAATTGTCTATTCTCGAAAGAGATAGATATGGCAATTGTTTTAAACTTTCGCGATTTTCACACATATTTATAACGTTATCGGGACTTTAACGCGATAAAAGTATATTGTTAATTTACCTCGACGTTTCCGCCATGTTTCAACGGCCGTGGTCACGAGTAGTAGTGGTCGAGGTAAATTAACAATATAATACTTTTATCGCGTTAAAGTCCCGATAACGTTATAAATAGATATGGCAACTTCATAATGCATATTATATGCCTCTCATTTGGATAAAGACACTTGTCAGTCCCGTCTTTAGTGGTAATTTTGATGTATCTTTGACTGAATATGAAACCCTTCCTAAAGAAATTTCTAAATGACAGTGAGGACCGTATTAAAATCTGTTGCGTGGTTTAGAAGGAGTTAGCGGCTGAATATACGAAGACAGAGGAACGGATAGCGATGCTAGTTTAAACTCTGTAAAGAAAGATAAAGAAGAACGCAGAAAGAAGGATACAAGCAGAACCTATGTTCGAAGTTCGACTAAATTCGAAGAATGGTCAAGGAGAATAAAAAATATGTAAATTAAAAACAACGAACGTCTCCATTTTCCAAAACTGAATTTTTTAAATGAAATACTGAAAGAACGAGCAAGTGGATCACGGTATGGTAAGTGGTCACCAGCGCTATAGACACCCGTTACACCAAAGAGATTGTAAATGCGTTGCCAACCCAGAGGACTAAGATGAAATACCTCTTGTGCCAGTAATTACACCGGCTGACTTGCTCTCCACGCCGGAACACAACAGTGCAAGCACTGCTGCTTAGCGGCAGGATCCGTCCGGATCGCTACCACCATCTTGCTCGCTAATCTTTCCGCTAAGCAGCAGTGCTTGCACAAGGTCCTACCACCCGCAAAAGTTTTGTGTGTACAATTTAAAATATGAAATGCATTCCATATTTACGTACCAAAGAGTAGGAGCTGTCCACCTCCCCCCCAAGGGGGGTTTTAACAGGAAAAAGGAGGGAAGGAAAATTTCCATTTTCTTGCGTCTTTCCATCGCTCCTCTGATTAACGGACGGGGGCTAAATTTTATTATATAGCGAGTTATTTACTTCGGGGGTGCGGCTGTATTGTTGGGAGTTTAGAACTGGTTTTGGACGAGGATGCATGAACGAGGATGCAGAAGAGACCTTTGAGTTTCTTGCCGTTACCTTCTCATCAGAGGTTTTGTCGTGGATACGTCTGTTTTTGTTTGTAATAGGAGTCATTTCGTCGAGCTTATGCATCAGCGCCATCTGTTGGTGAATGAGTGAACAAAGCTGGTAAGTATAAGATCTACTTATATTGACCGTTCGTTAGCGCTGACCCAATCCACGTCAATCTGACGGATTTATGAAGGATAGAGCCAATCAGGGATTTTCTCTGAACCAGTGGTAAATCTGATATTCATCAAAATACATCCTAATTATTAATCATAAGAATGATAAATAAAATTTATAACCAGTAAAATGGTAAAATGGTCGTTTTTCATAGAAATGCGGCCATTTTGGTGAGCTTTAGTTACCCGGTGAGATTCAAATGCAATTTTTTTGACTAAAGCTCGCCAACATGGCAGTTTTTCATAGAAATGCGGCCATTTTGGAGAGCTTTAGTCACCTGGTGAGATTCAAAAATTGCATTTGAATCTCACTGGGTAACTAAAGCTCACCAAAATGGCCGCATTTCTATGAAAAACAGCCATGTTGGCGAGCTTTAGTCAAGTGGCTAAAGCTCACAAAAATTGTCGTTTTTCATAAAGATTCGACCATTTTGGTGAGCTTTAGTCACCCGGACTTATCGAATAAAGATATATTAATTTTGACTTAGGTCGTGAAAACCCTTGTTGATCGTGGAGATCTTATTGGGAGTTTAGAACTGCCTTTGGATGAGGATGCATGAAGGAGGATGCAGAAGGGGTTAAGGATGTAAATAGTGGAGACCCTTATTACTCTCAGAGACCTTTATTGTTGGGCGTTTAGAACTGATTTTGGACGAGGATGCAAAGGAGTAAAGGATGTAAGTCTTGAAGACCTTCGGGGAAGGAATATGCCCAGTAGTGGGCAACTTTGCCGCTTCGATGCTTTGAGTTGTTAACATTGTAAGCTATTTTTATGTCGATTTTCGTAAATTATATTTTGTCAGGTGTTTAATTAAGTTCATTAAAGTTTTGCCTTGTTTTGTCTTTCGTAGGATATGACTATGCGTATTTGATGAAAAAGTCGATGGCACTTTATAGACAGCTGTAGGTATTATTTGTCGGTCTCGCGCACTGAGGGTTCCATTCTATCATACAATATCATTTGTGTTAAGCCCTTACAAAAACAACTCTTGAAAGACAACAAAAAAGACCTTGAAACTATTTCTTTAAGTAAATATATTCCTATAAAACATCATAATATTATGTCCACGAATCGAGTGAGTAAGAACATTCATATTCATAACACAAACATTTGCTCCTTGCGGGAATTGAACCCACTACTTCTAGCTTCGTAGTCAGGGATACCATTAATCTGTTATCGTCACTTTAATTTCGGCACATAAGCTTTTTTTATGAAACAAGGAGGGAAACAAGCTTGTGGGTTACCTGATGGTAAGTGATCACCACCTTGTAAAATAGTCGACTGGGAAGCCTAAAACTAAAAGAGGACTAAAGCGCAGCAAGTACTTAATTTAGTGTAGTTTATTTATTCAGTCGGAAATGTTGGCCATTGCACATGATTGGTGAAGCTACAAAGACAATTTAAAGAACAGTTTCACCTCAAGAGGTAATGTATCTGAAAAATGGTTCAAATTGACATTTTATTATGTGAAATAGAATAGGCACAAGAAATGTCTTACCCTTCAGGAGTACGGGTTTTGAATCTTACCTACTAAAGCTCACCAAAGTGGCCGTTTTTCGTAGAATTTCGGCCATTTTGGTGAGCTTTAGTCACCCGGTTATATTCAAAAATTGCAACGCATCCGCAGTTTTATTGAAATTGCGGGTGTCTATCGGCGGTGGTAATTACTTACCACCAGGCGACCTACATGCTCGTTTTCCTTTTTATTTCATAAAAAAACAACATATTTAAAACGGCTGAAGATAAGGAGAATTTTTATTGTATAAAATAAATTAATACAATAAAATGCATTTATTGCAGACTCGGGTAGGATATATAAAATTTTGGTTAGTATAGTCAACCAAGTAATTGCTTGACTACTTTTGAACTTTATCTCATTGTAATAAGGTCGAAAAGTGGTCAAGCAATTTCTTGGTCGACTATACATATATTTAAATTATAAAAGCTTTGAAATTTAAATACAGGCTTATCTCTGCCGTATTAAAATCGAGTACATATTTTTTTTCTCCCAAAAGTTTACATAAGTTCTTATAAGAAATCACTTATTAACTTTATTCTAAGTTAATTCTTAAATTAGGTTAAATAAAATCTTAATAAAGCCAGTTTTATGAATATTTAAATACTAACCCTATGCATTTATTTCCTTTGTTGAAACAAAGGAATTAACGTATAAAGAAAGAATGAAATCTTTCTTACCAATGGGTATTTGGAAGAAATACTAGGTTTTGAGAATTAAAACATTAAACAACACTAAATGTACCAAATCAGGTTTATTTTTGGGTAATTAGACAAATCCAAAAGGCGTAGAATAGAAGGAATGATGTACTTACGAAAATCAACGACAAGGTGCGTGAAACAGAAGCTTCTGCTATTCGACAACAGATGGCGCTTATTCACCATCAAACTTAGAAGAGATGTTAAATTCAATACCCATAGAAGGCAAAATATTAACATTTTAAGCAGTTAACTAATTAATATTTTATCTAGGTTTTACTAGGTTGTATAATGCTGCTCGTGATACAGCCTAGATACAACACATACAGTTGATCGTGACCATTAGTTCCTGGATCTTAACAGAAACAAAACCCGAATGAATTGTTGTAATTACTTGTTAATACTAATATAAAACAATGATTGAAACATTTCCTTTCAAGTAAAATGTTGCTAACATATTATTTTGTAAACTTAAAATTTAGCTGATAAATTAGTTCTTACATTTTTGGATAGATGGCAGTCACCTCGAAACTGTTGATAGTTGCAAGTGTTGCGAGTGTTGAAACTAGATGGCAGTACTAGTTCTTACAAATACAAATCCTTCAAACTTCAATATACAAACTATGTATACTGTACAGCCATTATTTTAGCACGCCGTTGTTATGCCTAAGAACCAAGTTTATAAGTTTGATTTTCTTTAATAATGTCCATGGATTGCATGGAGTTTTTTTAATCCATAATATTCAACTAAAACCCTGTTTGCATGATGCAAGATTCCAAGCGTAGGACTAAGAAAATTTAGCACTACATTTGTAGGACTTTGTGGCCATTCAATAATAATATGACAATAAACTCAGAAAAACAATTGTCCTACAAAATTGATGATTTGAGATAGCATAATTGAATAGCCACAAAGTCCTACAAATGTAGTGCTACGTTTTCCTAGTCCTACGCTTGGAAGTTTTCGATTCCACGGCACTACATTACCTACCTCTTTGAGAATATGCAAATAGGAAAAACTTGGGCGTCTCGTGGAACCGAACGAACTCACGAAGATTCAGCCTCTTATTAATCACTTAAAAAAACAGGCGGGGGCTGCTGGACCATAACTTCATTATCAAAAAATGTGATAATATTCAAGTCCGGAACTGAACTTACAAACTTCAGCTAGAATGGTAAAGAGCGAAATGATTGCGATACTACGATATTTTGCCTCAAATTAAGAAATTCTTTATTATCTTTATCACCATGTTTTTGACACAAGCTCAAAGTAACTTAAGGACAATGTTCCCACTTGCATTTCCATGAAGTTAATCTCATAACCCGCTAGCCTCGTTGCCTCTAATTTAAAAAAAAACTATTTTTAACGTACCTTATCAGAATTAATGGATGTCGTATTATTTAATTTTTTAAATCACGTTAAACTACAATTGCAAATGACAAAATTTATTCACTTTTAATGGGAATTTTATCGTATTTGTGCGATTATTTAATACTTAACAAAAAAGTTTTAAAAAGTTGCAATTTTTAAACAAAAGTTAATATACTTGAGTATTTTTATATTTGCGGTTTCAAAACCATCTGATGAAATCAAAACACTTTCAAAATTTGTTCCTTCTTATACTATCTAATACTTCTTTTTAATTTTTCAGAAAAAGGCGTCAACATTCGCTTGTAAACGCAACCTTAAATTCCTTATCATTAAAAATCACACAAACAAATTGTAATTAAATTTAAGAAACAAATAGAAAACAGTACTCGTCGCCATCGTTGATATCAAAATGGACGCGGAAAAATATCCAATTATTAATTTCATGTTCCATTAACTCCGGTACCATATAAACTTGTGGTTAAATTAGAAGGTGAGTTCAGTGCGTGCTCGGTAAAGATTCTTGGTTAACGTTATGTGATAAAAAAAATGTATATTTACTTATTGTTTTTCTTCGTCGCACTGTCTTTTGTTCCTGTTCTTTTGGAGAGTACGTATCTTTTTTTTATATAGTACAAAAACGAAGTCGCTATCCGATTCTCGTATCTTCGGCCGCGTACCTTCTAAACCACGCATCGGATTTTGATACGGTTTTAATTGTAATTTAGAGATCGGGGTTGAAACTCTGGGGCCTTGTGGCCCTAACATGACTGGCCAAGTTTAGTTTATCTCTATCTGCATCCCTTTCTTATGACACTAGTTAGACAGAGACACAGGGAGGGGTTAAACTAAACCTGGGCTGTCATGTTAGGGCCACTGGGGCCAAGTGCGCGCCGTCTATACAAAGACTTATCGGCGCGCCTTGTAGAGCCCTCTCGTGACCAGAAGGTTGGGCAATACTTTGCCCAAAGAATCAGCATTGCCATCCAACGTGGCAATGCTGACACAAGAGGTATTCCATCTTAGCCCTCTTGGTTGGCAACGCATCTGCAATTCAGATTGTTGTTGCGGATATCTATAGGCGGTGGTGATCACTTACCATTAGGTGACCCACTTGTTTGTTCGCCTTCCTATTTTATTATAAAATATGTTTCATGAATGAGTAATGATTACAGCAAAATTTTCAGTGCCATTGTAATTGGCGAGTTGTATTTTTTCAGTACGAAATAATGGGCTATTTTACTACGACTTTTAATGGCCACGCCACGTGTAAGTGGTACACCGTAGTATTGACGTCAGTTTTTTAAATTCTGCTTAAGAAAATAGTAGTTTTTTTATGAACTTATAACTTACGACTGAAGATCGGATGGTCTAGTGTAGGGTTTTTAAACCCGTGGGTCGCGGCCCCCTAGGGGTTCCAAATCCTTGCTAAGGGGTCACATTCGCAAAGACAATAAAAATACTTAACATAAGTGTAGTTTTACTTAGTCCTTTTTTATGAAATAGAAAGGTAAACAAACAAGTTGGTCATCTGATGGTAAGTGATCACTACCGTCTATATGTAGACAACCGTAACGCCAAGGAGACTGCAGATGCCAACCCTGAGGGCTAAGATGGAATGGAATAATACCTCTTGTGACAGCTATTGCACCGGCTGTCTTGCTATTCGCGCCGCTGCACAACAGCGCAAGCACTGCTGCTTAGCGGAAGGATTAGCGATCAAGGTGGTAGTTATCCGGACGGACCATGCACGAGTCCCTACCGCCCGCGAAACTATTGCTAAATTTTAATTTAAAATAACGTTGAACATTTGGTTTCAGAATATGACGTTATAATCATACCAGTTCAACATTATTCAGGATCAGATTCGCGGCCAGAATTATACGCAAATCCTAAAAACAGAAAGAAACCAAAACTCATCAGTAATTTTAGACTAGATGTCGAAAATTACGAACAACCAACCGCAACACCTGACGTAGACAACTTTAATCCCTTCGAAAAGGATGACAGTTCCGCTCAAAGATTGAGTGATGATGATGAATTAATACCACAAGAAAAGATAAAAGATCTTGGACAAGATGAGGACTATACGTATGGAGATGATAAGATTGTAGGTGGCGCGGAAGTTGATATCAATTTGTATCCGTATCATGTTGCTTATGGCAGTAATTGTGGTGGTGCCATTATAGACAGGAAATGGGTGATCACAGCTGGACATTGCGGGTAAGAAGAATTGTATAATTGTATTCGTTGAAAAAAGCAAATGTTTAATTTCTTGTGCTCTTACATCGTCTAATTTACTCTGGTAGAATCAGGCTTGAAAAATAACCATGTGGTTTAATTGTAACTGGTGAAGAAAAATCCAAGAATCTTATCAACTCATTTTCATCGACATGAAAACGTTAGCCTTCATCTGTCTTAAATACCCTATGGCAATTAAAAATTTTGTTGCCATCATGTGTGCTAATTTGTAAACATTTGATGCTTTTTTGTTTTAATAAGTCCTAAGTACACACCGAACAACTCTCTTATCCATTATCTCAAGCACTTCTTCATTGGTTTCATCTTTGTCTCACTTAACTTAACATATTTTCCTCTATGGTCTTCCTATTTCATTTCGGCAGCTGCTTTCCTATTTTCGTTACTACAATTGAAGTTACATGTTACGTGGTTGCATGCGAGTTGCGTAGCATTACGGGCTTTTGAAGTATAATGTGACCAATCAATCAATTAAACCCCGCAATGTAATGCAAATCACATACGAAAACTGTTATTATACAACTTTAGTAAAATTCTCAATTTAAATCGCTATCCAAGTTCTTTATCCGTGTGATGCACATCTGTTTATTAACTCTATTTCATTTCAAAGCAAGAAGCCTTATATACGAACGGGCTCAAAATATCTGAACCAGGGTCGGAAGGTGATGGTGAAGAACACCCATGTACACCCAGGGTGGTCAGCCAAAAGCAAACAGCACCCGTTTGACTTCGACTTCCAAGTCTTGGAACTGGCAGAGAATCTGAAGTTCGATGACAACACCCAGCCAGTTAAAGTGGCGCATATTGAGGACATGGTTCTCGGGAAGGTTGTAACTGTCACAGGTTGGGGGAATACGGAGGAAAACGTGAGTATTTAGTACCAATGCAGTTCAGTACAATTATAGTGCTCAGATGATACCTACATTAAGATAGAGCTTACTTTTTAGTGCTTGATCACTTTGCCACGGATTGACAATGAAATTTTTCTGTACGTAAACATGCATACAGACAATGATTCAATTCTATTATTCTAGTAGCCTTAGGCCCATCAGTAGGATGTATACTGGCTGAATTGTCTATGCACATATAGGCTGCTGAAGGTAGAAACCTGAAATTTGGAAGATGTGTTCCAGATGTTAGGAGTTCACTACGAAAAATGTTATAAAAAAATAGAAAATTAAGGAATATTCCACCAATGGGGATGAAAGTTCGTACGTCACCCAAAACCTATGCTGACGAAAATACCGCCAAATTTAATTGTATATAATCAATCAAGGAAGATAAGGTGAAAGTATGGTTTCCATCGCCTCGTGATCAGCAAAACGATTAGAAATAAGTTGAAATTTGTTCTATGTTTAACGATTACATCACAAAGTCTTATCAAATCGTGTTAAGTAAATTAAAACAACTAACGGCTAATGTGGCCATGTCCAGAGGCGTGACCAATGGCTTGCAATTACCCGCCATGTTTTCTGGAGCTTGTTTACCTTAAGATATTAGTGGATACTAATTTTAATCTAGTACTACTTATTGGTTTAGCACGCTTAGCCGCAAGCAAGTACTTCGGGTTCAAATCTAAGTCCGTACACAGATTTCAGTTCAGCAATTTCTTAACAACGTTCCTTTCTGTAATTTATCGACGTAGGTATTTCAAATTGCATGTCTTATGACTTTTTTTGTATCTTAGTGATGTTTATGCCCAGCTAAGACAGAACAAACAATGACATTATTAAATGTGTTTTGCTCAAAAACTTAGTTGGAAAGTATCTCTTCAAGGGACCTCTTAATTGTAAACTTGCATTTCAAAATAAACAGTCACAAACAGAAACAAATGCAAATAAAATAAAGAGTCTACATACATATAGCTGTATCAGCATTACACGGATGTCATTGACCATTTTTGCATTAGCAGTGGTACGACTGATGGTAGAGTGTCAGAGAGCGGCCATGAAGAGAAAAAGGAAGAATCAAAGCTTGGCCGTATGGTAGACTGATGTTACTTTCACACCATATCCGTCATGCTCATATGATTATCTGATTGTATACGGCAAATGTAATATAGCAATCATCTTTTCAGAAAATGACAGATAGTTCTCTGATGTTGTTTAAATTTAAATGCAAACTTTTGTCTGTATTTCAGGGTCCGTATTCCAACGTGCTCCGAGCTATACGGGTGCCTATCATTAGCAAAGAGAACTGCCAACACGTCCCGTTCCCTTACTTCCGGGGCGGTCTTACTTCTAGAATGTTCTGTGCGGGTTTTAAAGAAGGCAAGAAGGATGCTTGCCAGGTAAAACCACGGATTTGTGTTCAAACTTGTAACATTTAGCTTATCAGTCGCTTGCTGTCCATGCTTATTACGACCACCAGACTAATATTAAAGCGACTCCTAACGCTATCTTGTTTCGAACAGAAGAACTACTCAACTAGCTGACAAATGACGAAGTTTTGTAACACGAATACAAACAAAGCAATCAACTTCTACTCGTTTCCTTCGAAGTTCGGTCCATAGGTATCTGCTTGATGAGGTATCTCTGTGGTGCTTCCTAGTGCAATATATATAATAGGTTCGACATAATTGAGACATGAAACATCAAAATTATCTTGACTGAGATAAAAAAATTCAAAGTGGAAAATAATGAAAGATGATTACCAAATTTTAAAGAACTATCACAATTAACATTTTATTTCATATCATTACTAAATAGTTCTTAAACTTTTGTGCAATGAAATTCATAAAGTATTTAAACGAGAGCCTAACCCTCATACATTAGGGTTGGCTGTTAATAAGACAGAAGTAGTAGATTTTGAAAGAGGACGTGTTGACTAACCGGCATTGCAAATTCCGTCATTTTTGGCAATCTAGACAACTACTTCTACACTACCAATCGGTCTAAATACCATTATTTTCAATAAACTGCAACCAATTACTTAGCTTCTCCGCTAAATTATGTGATGATATGGACCTCCGTAAAGTAACGCTTGAATATATTAATTACCACCATTTTATTAAAAAAAAACACATCGTTATTTTGGCCCAAAACCCTCGTATTTTTAGTGATACATTTATATTTTCCTTTCAGGGTGATTCAGGTGGTCCAGCAGTAGCCTATGACAGGCTACTAGGCATTATCTCCTTCGGATATGGCTGTGCTACCCCAGGCTCCTATGGCGTCTACAGCAAGATTGCTAAAGTCAGGACTTGGATCGAGACTGTCACTGGCCTCAAACTAGACTAAAGAAACACTGATCATCACGTCACCATTCTCTTTAATATCACCAGCTGAGAACTGAAGTAGTCCAGTGATGCTGCGAGGGTGCTCCGCCTTTTTTTTCTGTCAAATTGTAGATTTTTTATCAAATGGTTGTTTGAAAACACGAACCTAAGATATATTTTATTTACCTTGTTATTTTATTCGTTTTTAATGTCACAACTTGTTTAACCCCCTTTGCTTGAAAAGAGCTAAAGGTAACCTCTAGGCTATTATGATAGAATGTAAATGTAAATGTGTATTATTCATTGAAATCTCCATCAGAAATCAAATTTGGCTTCAATCGATCACTGTTCAAATTCTTAAATAGGATGATTTAGAAATTAAATGAAAAATTGCTTAAGCGCGGCAATTGTCAAACATTCTTGATAGCAGAATGTTCACGCGAAATATCCAATTATTAATTTCATGCAACTTGGTTACCAGATAATTTATTTGCTGAAATAAAAAAGTTACTTCAGTGCGTGTAAGTGACTCCTCGTAGTCAATGTAATAAGATTTTAAAATGTTTGTTCACTTTTTACTTTTTCTCACTGCACTCTTTTTCGTTCCTGTTGATTTGAAGAGTACGTAGCTTCAAGTATTACATTAAAATAAATAAGTATTTCAATATTTCGTTTGCTATCGACGTATATTTCCTAGGAAGCAAGACAAGACAAGACAAGACAAATACTCTTCATTGAAAACCACACGGAAAATAGTTAACAAACATTACTTATAAAACAATTTACAAAGTAAACAATTGGCGGTCTTATCGCTTAAAAGCGATCTCTTCCAGACAACCATTTAGCATGGGGGACACGAAAAAATTACAATGTTGAGCAGGTGGTGCAAGTACAATTTTTAAAGTAAAAATAATAATAATTTACTAATTTGATAATTTACGGGAAAAATAAAACACCACATACAATGCTTCTAAAATCCGCAACAGTTGTGCCAAAAATGAAACGTAGATTATTTATTTGGAATGTTTCACTAAAAATAGCTTATGCTACAGTATATGCTGTTAGCATCTCAAACACGTTTTTTGTGAAGTAGTCAACAGTCGGTTCTTTTACCAGAATGAGACTTGCGCTTGACCAGTGATAAATGACGCCTAAGAATGTTTTTTTACCAATAATCCAAAGCTTACCAGATTATAGGGTATCCCAAATTTTACCACTTTGTTTCAGAATTTGACGTCTTAATCATACCTGTTCATCATTCACAGTTACGATCAGATTTGTCGCAAGAATTATCCGCAAATCCAAGATTTAGAAACAAACCAAATAGTCGCACTAGTAATAAACAAGATATCGAAAACTATAAAGATTTAAATGAAACACCTGACGTAGACCATTCTTATTATTTTGCAAATGAAGATACCTTTGCTCAAATAAAAAGTGATATTGATGAACCAATACTACAAGAACAAATAAACGTTCTTGAACATAATGATGATTCTAGCTATGGAGATAATAAAATTATAGGCGGTGCAGAAGTGGATATCAATTTGTATCCGTATCACGTGGCTTATGGAACTAATTGCGCAGGAGCTATTATTGGTCAAAAGTGGGTGATGACAGCTAGACATTGTGGGTAAGGTTTTCATATTATATGTAGTTTCTTTTCTTCCATCTCAAAACCTTGAAATATGACACGTATTTTAAAAATCATGTGGTAGAAATGTCTAATCTTTCTTTTGAAATTACTTAACGTTTGCCAGCTTTGTGTTTCCACAAATAATACGTCAGAATTATCTACTATCCTAAGCCTTTTCTTATTCAATTGTGTTTTTTAAAACTATATCTAAATTACCGTCTCAATGATCGTTTTATCACATTGGAAGCCGAGTACGTAGTCTTTCTGTTGTCTTTTCACTATCCATCTCTTGTACTTTTACAATCCATTATCATTTCATAAATACTCGTAGATCAATAAACATTTTTTTTTATTTCAAAGCAAGAGCCCTTTTATATTAACGGGGTCCAAATACCGTAACCTGGGTAAGATGATTAATGTGAAGAACTATTTTGTACACCCTGAATGGGGAACCAAAAGCAAGCAGCACAAGTTTGACTACGACTTTCAAATTCTGGAATTGGCAGAGAATCTGAAATTTGACGTAAACACACAGCCTGTTAAAGTTGCTCATTATAAGGACATGGTTCCAGGGAAGCTTGTGACCATCACAGGTTGGAGAAATACTCAGGTAAATGTGAGTAGCTAGTTCAATCCACTTAAGCTCACGCCAATTAATTTACCTTTGATATTTGCTCCCGGTCTTTAAATACCTAAGCCTCTCCAAAAATTCCAAATGCCGGGTATGAGCTGGGAATACGGAACTTTTAGCTTTAGTCATTTCTGTCTCAAATTCATCTTACTTTTCGTGTGATTAAAGAGATGTATAGAAATTTTTATGGAAAAAAAATCAAATAAATTGGAGAGATTAATTATCTGAACTAACTAAAAAAAAGAGCTTTTCTGCTCGATTCGTATTTTGTGTTCACATATGCTTGTCTTTTTTGTGTGGCTGATATTTTAAAGGCGGTGCTATGTCAATTTCAACCTAGTTATCGAGGTAAAACTGCTCAGGGTTCAAAATAAAAGTGTTCTCTTTTCTAAAAAAAAATATTTTTTTTGGTTCGTTGATCCAACTTAGTTTTACATTTTACAGCAAATGGTACAATGTTATCTACAGAACTATGGTAGAGTGTATATTTCTGATGAAGGTTTTGGAGTTTTCCTTTGTTTGGCTTCCAGGTTCCACACTCCTTAGTGCTTCACGCTGTCCAAGTGCCCATCATCAGCAAGATAAAGTGCCAAAGCGTCCCGTTCCCCTACTTCCGCGGCAGCCTTACTGATAGGATGTTCTGCGCCGGTTTTACAGGAGGCTACATGAAGGGTCCCTGCTACGTAAAATCTTGAATTTGTCTTGTATTTGTCTTAAATCTTGAATTAAGGGTGCACCGTTCTAGATGACTGTTGCTAGTTTTGGTGGTGGTTCGAACTGCTGACCGGAGGCGTCGCACGGGCCGATGGACCCCTCGATCTTAATTATAACCCTTATAATGTATTTATTAATTTTAATTGCTAAGCAATCGTAGTCGCCCGTACCTCTCGCGAGGACTACGATTTGAAACATTTAGGACACAAAATAAAAATGTGAATATTTCGCTTGCTATCGAAACCATGGCACAAATGTGTATAAAAAGATGAACGCACAATTAATAAGCGATCTTACGAACAACTATAATGCGTGTTGCTTCCACACGAGGGGGTAATACGTGGTACACTTATTCATTAGAGGGATGATTTCAGGGCGTTTTTTCTGTGTTTCATTCTGGATATAATTTTTACTATGATCCCAGATTTGGTAGGCCAGAGGTTGTTATTAAGTCTATTATTCTGTTCGTTTCAGGGTGATTCAGGTGGTCCAGCAGTAGCCAACGATAGGTTACTAGGCATTATCTCCTTCGGCTATGGCTGTGCTACCCCAGGCTCCTATGGCGTCTACAGCAAGATGGCGGCAGTCAGGGACTGGATCAAAACTGTCACTGGCCTCAAACTAGACTAAAGAAACATTAATCATCACGTCGCCATTATCTTTAGTTTCATCACCAATTGTGAATGGAAGTAGTTTAGTGATGCAGCGAGGAAGCTCTGTCTTTATTTTTGCCAAATTGAAGTTTTTTTTAACAAGTGGTTGTTCGAAAACATGACCTATTTTTTTTTTATTTATCTTGTCATAATCGTTTTTAATTTAAAAATGCAAAGCCCGTTCGGATATTAATGAATGACTTTGTGAAAAGTGGCAAATCGAACTTCTCGGTCTCTACAATACATTTAAAAGCACAAGTTATACGTAATATTAACAATTAAAATGTTTAACTCCGAAATCTATATTCTCTTCAATTGTTATTTGTTGAAAATCAAACAAAAACAATAATCTGTAAAATCAAATTAAAAAGACTGCTTTACAAACGGCTAACAACAAAGCAAACATACGGAACGTGTCAAAAATTCTTATTAGTAGAATGATCATGCGAAATATCCAATTATTAATTTCATGCAACTTGGCTACCAGATAATTTTCTGGTCAAATTAACACGGTAACGTCAGTGCGTTTTTAGTGACGGCTCGTAGTTAACGCAATGTGATAAAAAAATGCTTATTCACTTTCTGTTTTTTCTCATCGCATTGGCTTGCATCCCTGTTGATTTGGAAAGTACGTAGCCTTTAGTCTTTACATAATCTATATAAATAAAAATGAATTGTTGTTCGTTAGTCTGATTAAAACTCGAGAACGGCTGGGCCGATTGAGCTGATTTTGGTTTTAAAATGTTTGTCGTAGTCCAGGGTAGGTCTAAACGGTGAGCAAATATGCCTCCAATAATTAGGCGGTACGAAGTTCGCCGGGTCAGCTAGTATAAAATATAGTTGCTATACATTCCTGTCTGTCCTTCTATCTTCGGCCACTTACTCCTTCTAACGACGCTACGGATTACGATGAAAAAGTGAAAACCGTTCACTTTTATTTATACAATTTTTAACGGATAGTTTTTATGTACAATTCATCCTTGTTGTACTCATGCGAAGCCATGGCAGATCGCTAGTATTACAATAAAATTAATAAATCTAGAATTTTTTTTGTATTATTTTTAAAATTTTTAGTGCTTTACAGTTTTTGTACCAACGATGAAAATATGTTATAAATAGTTTATTCTGAATAAAGAAGGCGTAATAATTATAATACGAGTATGATGTATAGTCGACCAAGAAATTGCTTGACCACTTTTCGACCGTATTACAAAAGAATAGGGTTGAAAAGTGGTCAAGCAATTACTTGGTCGACTATACATAATCTTAAGTATAGCACAGACATTAATAAAAACTTAGTATCAAATTAAACTTAACTAAAACTACAAGTTTCATTAAATAAATAAATCAGTTATTTTTTATTTATTTATACTTTAACAACACAAAGTTGAACGTACAAATGACGGACTTAATGCTTTAAGGCATTCTCAATCAGTTAACCATCAAGTTAAACAGAAAATAAATTGGTGCAGAACCGTGACTGAAGAAAAAATGGTCCATGGTACGGTCTAAGAAAGTCCCTTTACTCATGGCCAGATTATAGAATGAGCCATAGCTTACCATTTTGTTTCAGAATTTGATTTCTTAGTCATACCATATCATCAATCACATCCAAGATCAAATCTATGGCAAGAACTATCCTCAAATTCCAAAATCAGAAACAAACCAAAAAGTCTTATTAGTTATAGACCGGATATCGAAAACTATAAGGATTTAACTGAAACCGCAGAAACACCTGACGTAGACCATTCTTATCATTTTGAAAGGGATGATACTTCTGCTCAAAGATTGAGTGATGATGATGAACTAGTACTACAAGAACAGATAAAAGATCTTGAACAAAATAATGATTCTGGCTATGGAGATAATAAAATTGTAGGTGGTACAGAAGTCGATATCAATTTGTACCCATATCACGTGGGTTATGGAACTAACTGTGCAGGGGCTATTATTGGTAAAAAGTGGGTGATTACAGCCGGACATTGTAGGTAAGACTTTTAGCATATAATTTCTTTTATTTTCATGTTCCGCTATTCTGCTTGCTCATTCCTTATTACTCACTTTTCTTTTACCTTACTCTTAAAAAAAATCATGCGTTCGAAAATAAAACCAGTAAAATTTTACTGGTCGCTGATATGGGCCAAGAATCGTCTAATCTTTCTTCTGAAATCACTTTATGTTTATCAACTTTTTTGTTTACATAGATCTTAAGGTTCGAGTTTCGCTTTAGCCAATATCCCAAGTGTCTTTTTATTAATATTAACCTGTATATTATTACTAATCTTCTCAATACTTTCTCTATCATAATTCTCCCTAGTCTTTCTATTCTTTTCACTTTTGCATTCTTACTATTGAGTTCTTGTACCATCAAAATGCAGTAAGTGTAGGTCTTTAAAAATAACTTCCTTTTATTTCAAAGCAAGAAGCCCTATATAAGAACCGGCTCAAAATACCGTAACAAGGGTAAGATGATCAATGTGACAAACTACTTTGTACACCCCAAGTGGGGATCCAGAACCAAGGAGCATCCGTTCGACTATGACTTCCAAATCCTGGAATTGGCAGAGGACCTGAAATTTAATGTAAACGCGCAGCCCGTAAAGGTGGCGCATTTTGAGGACATGGTTCTTGGGAAGATTGTGACAGTCACAGGTTGGGGGAATACTAAAGAAAATGTGAGTAGCAAGTATATACAATCAACTAGAGATCACGTCGGTTAGTTGACCTTTGATGTTTGATGCCGGTTTTTAAATAGCCAAGGCATTCTTGAATACCTCTCCCTAGCTTCGCAATGTATGAGCTTGAAATACGGATCTCTTAGTTTTTGTAAGTTGTCTCTCAAATTCATCATTACAATAATTATTATAATTTACGCTTGTTTCCTATTGGGTTAGGCTGATACCACAGAACGCCATTTACCCCGATCCTGGCATATACTCCCTCACTATCTAGTTATGTTTGTTGTATTGCAATTATCCCACCAAAGACCTAGGACAGCCTCCAGATTACTGTATCTTAGCTTTTAAGGGTTTATTGTCTTGTTTCTAGGGTCCATACTCTGATGTCCTCCGGGCTATACGGGTACCCATCATCAGCAAGATTAACTGCCAAAGCGTCCCGTTCCCCTTCTTCCGTGGCAGCCTTACCGCTAGGATGTTTTGCGCAGGTTTCAAAGAAGGCACGAAGGATGCTTGCCAGGTATAACTTGAATTTGTACCCACACAAGCATCATATCTTACATCCTTACTGTATATTCTTCCTATGGAATCCATGAGATCGATGTGTATTAAACTAAGTAATTTGGACTTTAAATTATAAAAGCGATCATTTAATAATAATACAGTTGTCAACAAGGCTATAAGGGGTTACATTATCGTCCTCCAAACGTTTTCTCGTTTTTCATTCGTGGTACAATTTAGAGTGTGTTAGAGTACTTATATGATTCAGATTTAGCTGGGCAGATGCTATTAAACTTATATTTTCTTCTCAGGGTGATTCAGGTGGTCCAGCAGTAGCCTATGACAGGCTATTAGGCATTATCTCCTTCGGTTATGGCTGTGCTACCCCAGGCTCCTATGGCGTCTACAGCAAAGTTGCCACAGTCAGAAGTTGGATCGAGACAGTCACCGGCCTCAAACTAGACTAAAGAACCACTAACCATCGTCATCATATCATCATTAATTATGAATTGCAGTAGTCCAGTGATGCTGGAGGGTACGCTATGCTGCCTAAACCTTTACGAGTAATGTTTCTAAATCATAGTTTTTGAATAGGTCGTTGTTTTATTTTCCCACTTTATCGTTTTGTCATAAAATTAGAGAAAGAGCATGCAGACTATTGGCCATAATTTTTTTGAAAAGATTTTAATGTTTTTATGAAGCTCCAAAGATAAATAAAATAATCAAGGTTGTCAAATGCGATCTAGGATGTGTATGAGGCGATTTAAAGCAGCAACGTCAATTTTCCATTTAATTCTAATATCCTAAACTAATTTCAGTGTAAATTGAGAAATGTAATAAAGATGTTATGAACTGATTTCAAAAATAAAAACAAGAATAATTCTAAAGTTTTTTTAAATGAAGGATTGTGTAACATCAAAACCATACCGGGTTGGGTCATGATGGATGATTTGGTTTATATTGACAGTTACCTCCACTTAAGAAATTTTAAATGTTCATATGTTTTCACCTGCAACTTGCTTCTTACACTAAAAACACAAGCAAATCTGAAAAATCATTGTCATTGAAATTTTAAATCGTATGAAATTCGATAACTTTCAGTAGGTATGTATTTCATTTTCGTTTTATGGTGCGATACGCAGTTAACTTTGGTGCACGGGTAAAGTGGTTTATTTTATTGTATTTCAAAACATAGGACACAAGTTTGCAATGGTTTATATCTTTATCATCAAAGTTATCATTCAATTTCATTACTATCAGACTCGGGTATAATAATATATAAATCATATTTAAATTATTTATACATAATTATAATGCAGTATATCTTCAATCCCTTGAATCATTTTTTCTATAGTCACATTTTCCTGGATTTTCTCACTCAATCGTAGAAGAGCTTTTGGATTCATATTGTTCGGTAAGTGACGAGGACCTGAAGCGCAGAGATGAATCACCTAAACATATTCAGTTCGCTGCGTCCCATAAGCAGTGATGATCACTTTCTATCGAATGCCCCACATTCTCGTATGCCTTTCTTTTCCATTAAAAATGGGAACAAACACAAAGACAATGTCATTTAGCTGGATTCTATCAAGTAATCGGTTAGGGTCAAGCGTTACATTATGATATGGCAGCCATATTGTGATCATACTAGTGTTATAGGTAACGCAATGAGAGCTAAGGCCAATGATTACACACACGACTACACAGAGCCATACAAATCAAAATGAACATATGAAAACTCGAACGAATTTGAAAACACACACATGGCATGCAGTAGTGTGAGTGACCTCATCTCTCATAACGAGGTTTGTAAGAAGGACCTGTTTGGAACTAAAGCAACTGCCACATGGAGGCCGGTCTAATGCAATCATACCTCTTGTCAGGATTCTAGGAGGTCATGACATTGATATAGCGGAAGCACCCTACCAGGTCAACTATGGAGACATCTGCGGGGGAGTCCTTATCCACCACCAATGGGCGTTGACTACTGCTCACTGTGGGTAAGACCAGCTAAAATGCATAATAGACTATTGACTCAATCTAGGCTTTTACCAGAGCTGTGCGATGAAGTTAAGTAATAAGCGAGGATGAAATCTGCCATAGGATTACTGCTCTATACAAACGTTAGCATAATTAAAGAAGCCTATGATAACTAAGTCGTTTTCTTCCTCGGTGACTGCGTGCCTCAGATGGAAAAGATTCCTTATACAATACATAACATCACCTCATTCGTGGATAGCCTAAGATTTGATGGTTGTTCTAATAGAAAGGACATCAGGTCAACCAGATGTCGTTTTATATACCCTATAGATACACTCATACAAGCATTGGATAGTATCTAGATGTATTATGCCCGTCTCATAGTGGAAGTCTAATGTCTATTTAGAATCAGTAACTGGATGTTATTTATTTAACATTCACGATTTAGATCAAGTCATTTTCTTGTCTTTTGTCAGCTCAGTGATCTAACTAGTCCTTTGCTTCCCTAACACGAAGGGTGGAAAGTCACCCTAGAGTATAATGTGGGTATTCAGCAAAAATAGTGTGTAATCCTTTCAGTAAAGAAGATTTCATAAGACTAGGGAGTAAATACCGCCAGAAGTCACCAAAAATCACAATCCGTGAACACATAGTGCACCCACAGTTCTCCAGGAGACATGAATTCGACTTCGACATCCAACTCTTGGGATTTCGAACATTGCACTTCAGTAAAAGTGTGCTGCCCATAGAGATAAGTAACGGCGAATGTGGAAACTATATTCAAGTTACTGGATGGGGATTTCCTAGAGAAAAAGTGAGTATTTCGTCTACTAAAATATATATCAAGTGTATACGAGTATACATAGGTATACATAGGTAGGACCCCGAAAAGTATATATTGATATAAATGGACAGGTCCGAAACATGTCAAGCGATAACTCGGCTTTCAACGCGTGAGTGATCCGTTTATTCCAATATGTCTGAATCTGACGGTAATGTTTTGTTAAACCCTTAAAAAGTATTAACTTTAATGACTAAATCTATGACAAACGTACGCCAAAAGAAATTAACAATCGGCGACGTCAACAAAGTGTTCCTTGAACTTTTTTCATGCACTTTCAGTCTGATTTTAATGAGCTCCTCAAGAGAGCTCGTCTACAGGTGGTCCCGATGGTCCAATGTCAGGCTGTGCCTCAGCCCTGGTACAACCAGAGTCTGACAGCCAGGATGTTTTGCGCTGAAGGAAGGGAGGAAGACGCTTGTCAGGTATGGAAGTTGGTAGGCGTCCAAGTACAAATGCCACTCCCTTCGGTTTTGGCACCAAGTCTACGAGTTTCAATTATGCATGTTTGTTGATGACATCATATTATATTATCCCTGGGACAGTCCGGGTAGTGTTTGTTTTTTTATCGGCTACGAAAACACTATAAACACTATTACAATGTCTGATTCTACCTGTGCTGTGTAAAATGAAACCTGCAGAGAAGAATCTCAGCCAAAAATTTCAAAATCTTGAGTAACAGTGCTTAAGTGCTTATTTATTGAAAATTATTATAGCGGATTTTCTCGGTTCTTAGTGTAGGGTACGCTTTGACCATGATCCCAGGTTTGTCAAAAATATCAACTTTTAGAAATCTTCGAGCGCAGTCTCGGCGGGTAACTTTAATTACTAGGATAACAGGAAAAGGCCCTATAAAGAATGTTAAACATCAACCGTTTAAGTTAAGTGTTTAAAGTTATAAGATTCCCTCTTGTTTCGAGGAGTGACAAGGCCGTCCTGAAGCCACTGTAGCGGTAGCCAGTTGATGGTTGCAGAACAAATAGGCTGCCTCAAGTATGTTACAACCACGCACAGAATAACGGCGAGAAGAGGTAGCTTAAGATAACTACTACATTTCTGACAGCAGTGGCCCTAACATGACTGGCCAAGTTTAGTTTATCTCTATCTGCGTCCCTTTCTTATGACACTAGTTAGACAGAGACGCAGGGATGGGTTAAACTAAACCTGGGCTGTCATGTTAGGGCTTGTCAGGTGAAAAGATCCAGAGGCCAAGAATTAGGACTGCAGTTTAGTTGGGGTTGGGTCCAATGGTAATTTCTCAACAGATGATCTGCATACTCGTTGGCTTGCTATTTCCATAAGAGAGCATAGGTAACCTTTCTTTACCTGAGGACAGTTTTGTACCTGTGGAAACTCTGTAAATCTTATAGTTGCACTCTCATTGTTGGATCAATCGATATGTTTCTCAATTCCCTGCCTTCTCTTTGACCTTTTTTTTTTTTTTACGAAATAGTAAGGAAAACAAGCAAGTGGGTCACCTGATGGTAAGTAATCACCACCGCCTATAGACACCCGCAACACCAAAGATATTTCAGATGCGTTGCCAACCCAGAGGGCTAAGATAGAATACCTCTTGTGCCAGTAATTACACCGGCTGTTTTGCTCTCCACGCCAGAACACAACAGTGCAAGCACTGTTGCTTAGCGGCAGAATTAGCGAGCAAGATGGTGGTAGGGATCCGGACGGACCATGCACAAGGTCTTACCACCCGCCTACCTCCTGAAGACAAGGTAAAAAACATGCAGATTAGCAGTTGCCCCAATCATATCTTGAACTTGGTTTCAGGGTGACAGTGGAGGGCCTGCTGTGTCCTTCGGCCATCTGGTCGGGATATCTTCCTTCGGCTACGGCTGTGGCCGTGTACCAGGAGTGTACGTCAACGTCTCTGATAAAAACGTGAGAAGGTGGATAAAGAAGTACACTGGAGTTTAAAAAAATAATGTTTTTTCTTCTAAAATCAATGGCGCCGTGCCGTATGACCGAGACCAGGGGAGGGATTATCATGTCAGTAGACATGAAGTCATAGTTGAGCTATGTCAAAAAGAGCTGTCAGCTTCTCAATATCATTGCGCCATTGCGCCACCGTGTTAAACTAAAACCCGAAACCGACCTACTACTTCTAACATAAGGTCTAAATTGGCTTAACGGTAACACGTCAAACGAAATGAGCCAAATGTTGCATTATTTAGACATTGTGATTTGTGCAAACAGCCCAGTCAAAGGGATGGTTCAATGACCTATAGGATCTCATGCATTTTTGAAATAGGTCCGATCCGTCACATCTCTAGATAGTATTTAACTATTTATGTATTTAGTAAGGGTAGCTGTGCTATAATGGGGCAATTCTTATGTCAGTAGAGATAAAGTCACGTCCGAGATATGTTGACAGAGCTGTCAGATTCCTTTAAAATCTGTCATTTCGACATTTCTCGAATGTAAGATAAATAACGATGAACGCCAGAATTAGAGGCCAGGGCGTGACATCATTATCTCCCTTTTTTATTTAATATAGCATAGGAAGGCAAACAAGCAAGTGGTTCACCTGATGGTAAGTGATCACTACCACCCATAGACGGCTAACCCAAAGGGCTAAGATGGAATACCTCTTGTGCTAGCAATTACACCGGCTGTCTTGCTCTCCACGCCCGACCACAGGAATGCAAGCTAAGCACTGCTGCTTAGCGGCGAGATTAGCGAGCAAGATGGTGGTAGCCACCCGCATAAGTTTAGTATAATGAAAAATCCGAATATCTATCTCAGTTTTCCAAACTGCAAATGGGAGCGCAAATCAAAAAACGCTGTCGTGCAAATCGGCACCGATCGATCCCACTGAAAGAGGAAACCAATCAGACAAGAAATATCGCGACAAAAATACGTGAGTGCATCCGAAAAACCGTTCCGCATTTACCTCGCCCCGACTTATATACGTGACGCACATAGGCGTCCGAGTATATTGCGTTAATGTAATTATCTCCTTCAATTTTGTATAAAATGACGCGTGTGTGCGTCGCAATTGCATGCGCTTGCACGTGTGAGTTTATTTTATCTAGGACCTTGTTTCCTGTACATTGACGTGGTGGCACCCCCTCGAAAGGGGGGGTGAGGAGGCAGTGATGACGATGACGCGTCTGCGCGTTCGTTAGAGAGAGATGGAAGAAAAAAGGAGCTATAACTGCAGCCACCCCCTGAAATGCTATGGGGATGATTTAATACTACTGATTTTACCGGTTCGCGTCATTAACCGGTATTGACGGGAATGGAAGAAAGCAAGGTTTGGGGTTGGAAATGATTTTGGGCTGTCACAGTCATCAGTATAGTACATCGAAGCGCTAGTAGATTCAGACATGTAAAAGGCATATTGTCTACTTGCAAATTAATTTTTAATTTAAATTTTCAGTATATAAAGTCCAAAAATTTGATTCATCGGCCACTGTGGGACGTTGTCGCAATAATTATTATATACTAACAGACGCCCGTGACTTCGTTCGCGTGGAAGTAGCCTATGACCGTCAGGGATAGTGTAGCTTTCTATCTGTGAAAGAATTTTTGAAATCGGTCCAGTAGTTCCAGAGATTACCCCCTACATACAAACAAACAAAGTTTACTTCTATATTAGCGTAGATTACATAATACTAGCGACCCGCCCTGGCTTCGTAGCGGCTACAATCGGGATAAAATACACATAAAAAGCTTTTCTGTAAAAAAATCGAAATGACTACTGAAAACTGCATCAAAATCTATTGGGTGGTTTAGAAGGAGAAGGCAGCCGAACAAACACTAGAAAAATTTCGGTCAAATAGGAAAAATGGTGTCTTTACTTTATACTATGTAACTATGTTTGTTTTGCGGGAGGTAAGACCTTGTGCAAGGTCCGTCCGGATCGCTACCACAATCTTGCTGGCTAATCCTGCCGCTAAGCAGCAGTGCATGCACTTTTGTCTTCCGGCGTGGAGAGCAAGACAGCCGGTGCAATTACCGGCACAAGAGGTATTCCATCTTTGCCCTCTGGGTTGGCAACGCATCTGCAATCCTCTTGGTGTTGCTTGGTGTCTATAGGCGGTGGTGATCACTTACCATCAAGTGACCCACTTGCTTGTTTGCCTTAATATTTCATAAAAAAGGAGATTTATTGAGAAGTCACTATAGCATCTTTACGTAGTTTAAATTCGCTATCCATTCCTGTCAGTAAG